>OX439436.1:5000000-6250000 GCA_949319885.1 Mecyna flavalis
TCAGTCGCGAGTGCTTTTTGTAAGACTGAGCTCTTTTTTAAAAGGACTCAGTCGCGAGTTCTTTTTAGGAAAGCTAAGTTTTTAGTTAAATGACTTAGTCTTGAGTTCTTTTAATAAAGAGTGAGCTCTTTTAAAAGACTCGGTCTGTCTCGAGTTCTCGAGTATTACAAAAAACATCGCTAAAACAGGTTTAGAACTGTAGTTAATACAGGTTTAGGTCCGGACTATTTTTAAAACCTTCCATAAAACAAAACATTGACATGTTTTAAAATCGTTAAATATAAATAAGATAGTGAAAATAATAATTCTTTATTTATTAATGTGTTTTAGTAATGTAAGTAAAAGTAACATATATTTTTAATTTTCTGTTTACAAATAGCGACGTTAGAACCATGGTTATCCAAGTCACATTATTAACTTTTTGAGAAAACGAGGGAAACGCGTTTGGATTGAAATTGTCCTATTCCAAAGTGACCGATATGAGTTTCCTTATGAAAATTGCTATAATAAGCACTTGGATCAGTGTGACATGAAAAATATGTCTTTTTTTGGGATGTTAACAACAAAATATTGATTTTGACAAAAATGTCACTTGGATCACTATGGTTGTCAAATTAAGTTATTCTTTTCAAAAATTGTCTTACTATACGTAAAACGGAGCGAAATTTTAACAGTGTTATCGTTTTGACGTTTAAAAGTTAGTCCATAAGGTTTGTTAAATTTTGGATGATCTCTGCGACAGGTGTCCTAGTGACATTTCTAGAGACATTTCTGTCAGAAAATCGCCCATTGTACGTTTAAAAAGATAAACAAAAATAAAATTTTCCGATGTTTTAAAATTTCAAAATCGATTAATTAGTGTAAGCGAGCGAATGATAACAACAATGAACATCTTTAAGTGGGAGGGACCCTACAATCATGAACGTTATTTCTCTTCATACATTTGTCAGACAAAAATTGTGAAATTTAACAGCTGTCAAATCGATGACAGCTGTCGCAGAGATCATCCAAGATTTTACAAACCAGGGGCATCGGCGGGCTTACCGTTTCTTCCCCACTGCTCAACTAGATTGCTCAACTCCATAAAGTTGAGCAGTGGGTATTACCCACTGCTCAACTGGTCATTGCTCAACTACGACAGTTGAGCAGAGGGTCATACCCACTGCTCAACTAAATTTGCTCAACTAAGTACGTGGGTTTATTCCCGGTCGTCCCCTCTTTCGTCCCCCCACTGGGTACGAGTGGGAAAAAAAACGTTTCGTTCGTCCGCTCGTTCCGCTTTAAACCGAGAGTCAAATAATAGGTTCTTTGACACTAATGTCTACCATGATACGGTTCCATGATGGAACTCAAATTCTAAAAAACAAATGAATGTCGGAGAAACAAATGAATGTCGGGGAAACAAGTGAAGGTAGGAAAGCATTGTCTATTGATCGGAAGTAAAAAAATAGGTGCAAGCCCTTTTCGAAATTATCGTCATGTACCGAGATAACGAATTTTAATAAAACAGCTATATGTTAGTAATGTAAGCGTTAGGGAAAAGCAACAAAATTTTAAAGGTCAATAAGGACGAAAATCCCTTGCACCTGTTTTTTTAACTCCCGATCAATAGACAATGCTTTCCTACCTTCACTTGTTTTCCCGACGTTCATTTGTTTCCCCAACATTCATTTGTTTCCCCGACATTCATTTGTTTCTCCCACATTCGTTTGTTTTTCTGACATTCATTTGTTTTTACCGACATTCATTTGTTTTTACCGATATTCATTTGTTTTTATTTTTGTCTAAATTTTAGAAAAACCAGTCCTCTTGGTCACGTGTGCAATTTGATTTGGTTGGGTTTTACAGCCAAGGGTACAGCAGTTAAAAATTTATTTTCCACTGTACCATCAAGGGAACAGTTAAGGGTACACAGGAAAACAAGCGGTTTTAACAAACTTCTAAGTAATAACAAGAGTTGAGCGGTAGGTCATATGTTTAATTAAGCAACAAATATGTCCCACAGAGCAACTGAGTTGAGCAATAAATAGTTGAGCTATAGAGCATAAAATATTTGGTAATACAAACTATGTCCTAATGCTCAACTGCTCAACCAGTTGAGCAATCGAGTTGTGCAATGGGGCAGACACGGGGCTTACGTGGGTCTAACTTTAGTACTCGTACTCGAAATGAAGTAAAACTTCGTTTTGTAATAGCGTTTGACTTTAGTCAGGCGTAAGTGTAGTACTAAGTCCGGTAACATTTTTTAAACCATGTTTTGTAATATCGGTGCGTACAGATTAAGTAACATTGTTATATAATAAAAAATTAGTACTGAAAAATGTTATATAACATTGTTTTAACAATGTTATATAACATTTAACATTGTTTTAACAATGTTATATAACATTTTCAGTACTAAATTTTTGTTATAAAACACATGTTATATAACAATGTTAGGTACTTAATCTGTACGCACCGTAAGAGGGAGGCTTGAGCTTATAACTTATTCTTTTTTGACTTCGAGTCATAAACATGGACTTTAGTCTCAATTTTAGGACTAAAGGTGAGTATAGACTACAACATTTCCTCGAGCATTTTGGTGTAATGTAACATTCGTGCGAATGCTCGGCGTTTTGTTACGGGTAAATGCTTACAGCGAGTGTGCATTTACCCGTAACATTTCGTTGTACCTGCGTTCATTCTTCTTTGAAATGAATGTTCGTCCCTCTTCCTCCGCGTCACCCGGCACCCACGCATCGCCTGCGCTCGTGCAAAGGCTCGACAAAATGTTACACCAATTTGCTCGTTGGTTTTTAAAAAAAGGCTGTTACAAAATGGCGAATGCTCGATGTTCTGATACAAGTAAATGTTGTAGTCTATACTCACCTTAAAAGACTCAGTTCTTTTACAACACTATTTTCCTAGTTTCGTCTGCACACATAAAATAAACAGCGCTATAGTTATTGGAAATCGAACATTAAACCCAGCACTTAAAATAAGAGCAAAATCCTTCCCTCAAACTTAATTATCACAGAGTAAGTTTTAATGCATTATTTTGAAATAAAAATGAACATTCTACAAATAAATCAAACAAATTGATAAGCAGCACAACAAAATGGCATGTTGCCAAACAAATACATTTTTAAAATTAATATCTAAAATCGTCAATTATTTCACTACAAAGCCGATCTCCTAAAGATCAGTCAACAGACAGGGGAAAAAGTACAGTATGCATTCCTTAATATGGATACAACTAATACTGTTACACCTGAACTTAAATTTAAAAAGTCAAAATAAAAAAAAAAAAACAAAATCATTATTTTGTGACTATTACAAGTATGTACTTATTGACATCAATTTACACAATAAAAAAAAATCTTTTTTTATAGGGTCAGTTAGGGTAAGAGGAACACCGGTGGAAAAGGAACAAAACCATCATAACTCATAAACTACAGAGTTTAGCTGTGTTCTACCAGTCGATAATTATCGACTATTATATATTATTTAATCTACTGGTAGAACATACAGCTAAACTCTGTAGTTTATGAGTTATGATTGTAGTGTTCCTCTTCCACCGGTGTTCCTCTTACCTTAACTGACCATACACACCTATTGGATAAGGCTGTATACGGCATAAAAGTGACTCTCTACCGCCATGCCATATTATTATTTTTTAATAATTAATAAACAGAGATAAAATTACAATGATATTAAAAGTTTGAAAAACCGACTGTCCAACTAAAATCTTTGGACCAATCAACCAACCCATTAAAAAAATAAGATAAGGATAAATTAAAAATGACGTACTAAAATTGAGGCACTTGCGTTACGGATATCAGACAGAACCAATGAAAATATTAATAATGTAATGTAATATGTATATAATTAAACAAACACAAAGGTCGGGATTGATGGACTATGACCACTGGCTCAAAAGGTAGGATCGCTCGATGCCCCCGTGCAAACGAGCCGTCTTCAGATCTTCATAAATACTAATTTATAAACTTATATTATAAATGCGAAAGTAATAAAGGACAATGCAAAAGACTGGGCCCAAAAAAAAAGTTGTGCAGATTTGGGACATAGACTACGAAGTAGATCCAATAAACACCTTTAACTTTTCGGCGTCGACAAAATTGGTCCTAGTGAAAAAAATATATAAAAATAATAAATTATTATGGACGATAACTTTTTCCGTCTGGGACCGATCATGGTGTCATCATATTAAAAGTTGATGGTGTGGTCTTTCACGTAGAATACATCTCATCTCTAGACATTAACTTAATTTTTATGGGCCCAAGAACAATGGCAAGTTTTGCATTCTCCTTTCTAAAATGAGTATAGTTTGACCACCCGGAAGAACCGCACTACAACAACTGGGCATATTGAACATTACACTATGAAAATAACAAAAGTAAACATGTTTAGAAAACGTACAAGAGTGTGGTACAGAACATATTAATAATATCAAACACATATTATAACGTATAATTATATTTATTAATTACAGAAAAAAAAATAAGATAGAAAAAAATATTGTATAAACTATGAATGAATAGTGAGGAAACAGGGGCTCATACATACGGTTTTGTCGCAACCAACACAGAACGTACTTATTTGCTTCTTGCAGGCAACGCACGCCCGCCGCATGCGTTGGCGGCCTTTCATGGGGAACTCGCCCAAGCGATGCGTGACGTCTGCCTTTATCTGTCTGGTTGTGGTTGCACGTGGAATCGGCGAAGGGGAAGAATGATGGGACAGAAGTGATTTTACTAGATTTATACGGAAATTGCGATGACTAAGATGACCAGTGTGATGATGAATAATGTACGAATTTAAAACGGATATGTTGAGCAGTCTCTTAAAAAGTTTTTTGTACCACACTTTTGTACGTTTTCGTTCGACCGGGTACATCGCCAGCAGCTGATCTTTTTTGTCCACCCCACCCATCATGATATTGTAATCCAATATCAAGATGGGTTTGATGGACTCATGGAATGTCTGTTGAGCGTTGCCATGGTATGTAGAGATCATGGCGACCCTATTAGTATCTCTCCATACCATGACATCAACGTCGCCTGATGTAAGACCAGCGATCTGCCCCGGACGCATGTTCTGCTTGGTAAGTGTATTCAATTCCTGCGGGACATATTTGCGATCAGTCCGTAGTGTACCGACACAATCAAAGCCCAAAGATTTTAGTCGGCGGGCTAGACAGGGAGAATGAAAGAAATTGTCCATCCAGAGGGTATACCCCTTATGTTCTAAGCCTTGGATCAGCTTCAACACAATTGCTGGGGTAAACGCCTCTAGAGGATCGTCAAAATGCCTCAAATTGCTTTTTTTATGAGAGTGAACCTCGAATCGCCATAGGTAGCCGGTTTGAGATTCACAAATCTCATAGGTTTTTAAGCCCCTATAGGCAGTTTTATTTGGGATAACCTGGGCGAATTCCAACCAGCCCTTCCACATTAATAGACTTTCATCTAATGCAATGTTTTGGGCTGGCGTATACATAGTTTCAAATTTCTTATTCAGGTGTGACAGTATTGGCTTAATCTTAAACAATCTAGCCTCCGAATAATCAAGATCTAGCGCACACATGTTATTATCGTTAAAATGTAAACATTTGCTAATTATTAAAAAACGGTCAATGGACATGTGTGCACTAAATCCCGGAGTACTTAAGACATCAGAGGTGGAATACCAGTATTCGTCCATCCTCGATTTAACCACAATCCCCATCGCCAGATTCAGGCCGAAATAAACATATAATTCATCAACCGTTGTGTCATACCACCGGCTGATACGGCTATTGGGATGTAGATTGTGGTTTTCAAGCATCTGGGATGCCACCTGCTGTGCATACTTATTAGTTTCATTAACAATGTGCTCCATTATTTGCCGATCCCATATTTCAATAAAAATGCTATATGGGTCACTGCATGGAGTTGTCGGACCAACATTAATCACGGAGAATTTTTCCCTCCTCGATTCAGGTGGAATTGGAGGATCTGGAAACGGTCTCCAGTCAAAATCAAGGCTGCTCCATGGTTGTGCTGTTGTCGCTACAGGGACTTCAGGCTCTTCAGGCGCTGGGACCTCCTCGGTAGCGTGCTCATCGGTGGCATCATCACTAACATCATTATCCAAAGGCGTTTCCAAGTAGCTCCGAAACACCCTCGGTATAATAGGTGCAACAATGTCCCCGTCCTCATCATTGCTCTCATCAGAGTCGTCATCGCTTCCTGTAACAAATGATGATTGGTTTGAAAGCTTAGAATCAGAATGTTGGCAATGCCCTAAAGTCCCAAACAAAAACAGGCATACCACGATTGAGGACATGAGGACGAGGTGGCCGAAGATGTTGCACTGGAGAGGTGGGTTCACATTTCAAAAACCTGGAACAAAAAAATTGTTGTAGTACTTTCTCATATCCTTGCAGATAAATAAAAAAGTCCGCAAGTGCCTTACTTTGGTGATGGTGGCATCCTATTCGATTTTATTGATGATGAAGGTGATGGTGATGACGGCCGTGGTTGTGGTAATCGTGCGGAAGGTGATCTACATGGAAATTTAAAAACAAAATAATTAGAAATATAGCCAAAATATTCACAAATACATATGCTCCAGCATCAATACTTACCGTTGCCACGAGCGCTTCCTTTTATTACTCAAGGCCTTTTCGAGGCCACGGCCTTCCGGCAGCTCAGCAATGTCTCTGATTACTAGTCTAAAATTCAAAGCGATTCAATTAAATTAACCGAATCAAAATTAAAATTTAATCAGATTAGGAAAATAATAAAATTTTATTAAGAAAGAGAAAAAACTACGCAAAAGCATATTCGTCAATGGGAAATAATTAAGTGTAAGTATATCAAAGAATACTGAAATGTGCACCAAAATAACTGATTGAACACCAAAGGTTAGGATAGGTTAGCAATTCAATTTTTGTGGTGATCATTTCAGTATTTTTGGTGCACATTTCAGTATTTTTTGATGCTCAGATAAATACAACTCTTCGTCAATTGGTCCGAGCGGGCGTTTGGGCGCATTATGTCCAATTCGCAAAAGGTCCAGCGCGCTCAAAATGTCCAATTCTCATAAAGTCCAAATCTTAAATTGTCCAATTCGCACTTTGTCCAAATCTCAAATTGTCCAATTAGCAAATGGTCCAATTCTCAAAATGACCAATTCAAATAACAGTTGTTTAAATGTTTGTTATAGATGTTTTATAACAAGTAGCAGAATAAAGTGATTCCAACTTAGTAGTAAAATTGAAAAATTAAGTTTTTTTTTAGTCAAATCAAAAGTTTTACGATTGTGATAGACGAAACTCGAACCAATAGTACTAGCTGCGTCGCGGACAGTCATCTCGCGCTTATAAAAAAAATGAGAATTCACTATTTACTATTATTTGATTTTCATTTTCCCGCCAAACTTTATAAAAAAAAAGTTGAAAAAATATCCTTGCTTGCAAAAATTGATAGTACTACTAAATGTGAAGCGTTTTGCTGCGGGAAAACAACAACTAAACAAACACCAGTATATTATGCTTTTCACTCTCAAGTTGGGTGTTACCAAAACATCAAACACCCTTACAATATGGATCACCCCTAATTGCGAACTTAACCAATTGCGAACTGGACCAGGTGCGAACTGGACCAGGTGCGAACTGGACCAATTGCAAACTGGACCAATTGCGAACTGGACCAATTGAGAATTTGACAGTTGGACATTTTGCGAATTGGACATAATGCGCCCAACCGCGAGCGGGCGCGCGGCAGGGGACGTGGCAGCCGCGCCCGCTCGGACCTTCGCGATTGGCAAGCTCAACCACTTCCACCACCGGTGGCGGTCCACCTTGAGTGACCTTGACCACTGCTCTGCTACGTCTACCTCGCACACGCACACCTCTACCACGTCGTAGACCACGCGCACGCATGCGAGGACGTCTTAACTCATTACAAAGCACGCAGGGTTCTGGAGTATAACATTACATAGCAAAGGCTGATTTTTTTTTTAACACTTGTAGGAGGGTAGGTTAGAAATATAAATTTCGCACAGTGTTCCCAGAGACGTCGGGAGGAGACATTTTTTACTGACCCCGAAATTGGATAATGGATATATGTATGTAGGTAGTTATAGTTATGCTCATCAATTGACTAGAAGAAACCCCGGGTCAAATATTGACAGTTTTCGAGAATTATTTTTTTAAAGTTAGCTGTTTAGGATGGTTGAAAATACAGAAAAAGTGTAATATTTATTTTTGTCTTTGGTTCTTTTCGGGCATTTTTTATTGTTATTTGTGTAACTTAATTATGGGTTTTTAAAACTACATAGTTATAAAACGGAAATAGTAAATAAATTTTTAGTTTTTAAAAAAAAATCTGTTTTTGAATTATATTTTTTTTCAATATGCAAGCAATTATCGCCGTTGTTTTTTTTTTTCAATTAATACTTAGGCTTTATATCTACCTACTAAAAAAAAACAGCTCTGGATCTGTTGGATACTTTGAGATATTCACAAATTTATTTTGGTGCTAGTACCTACATAATTTTTGTTTTAATTCCCGATGAAGATCAACGCGTGGCTCAAGTCCACCCTCGGTAGGCGTTTGCTAAAACCCCAAGTTAATACACGTAGACTGGAGGAGCGGGAGTGAGGCGTTCAGGCGTCATGGAGCCGACAAAGACCCATGGCGCTGCCTGCGAAGCTGTGGATCGCGCCACAGCCGGTGCCCCAATAACGTTAACGCGAGAAGGCGAAAATTATTTTTAATCGAATCAAAATTTGCAAATTTGCCTTGAAAGAAAAATTATGTAGGCACTTAGCATAAAAACAGATCCAGAGCTGATTTTTTTTTTCGTAGGTAGATATAAAGCTTAAGTATTAATTGAAAAAAAAAACATGGCGATAATTGCTTGCATATTGAAAAAAATATATATAATTCAAAAACAGATTTTTTTCAAAAAACTTCAGTTATTTACTATTTCCGTTTTATAACTAGTTTAAAAAACCTATAATTAAGTAACACAAATAACAATAAAAAATTGTTCTAAAAGAACCAAAGACAAAAAAAAATATTACACTTTTTCTGTATTTTCACCCCTCCTAAACAGCTAACTTTAAAAAATGTTTTCTCGAAAACTGTCAATATTTGACCCGGGGTTTCTTCTAGTCAATATCAAACTATATCCATTTTCGGGGTCAGTAAAAAATGTCTGCTCCCGACGTCTTTGGGAACACTGTGTTTCGTGGTTATCTATAAATTAAAAAAAAACTTAAATCCTTTTATTCAATAAAATTAAAAATGGTGCATTTATTAATAAAATTTTCCCTTAATTTCCAAACGCTTTGCACACCTTTGCTATACCTACTTCAACCAAACCTACTTCAACCAAAACTACTACTTCAAATAAAACCGAAAGTAGGTAATATTTCAAAATATAATATTTCAAATATTTCAATCTATGAAAGTCTTATCTATAGATATCTATCTTCAGAGCAAAATTCGCAAAAATGACGGGTTGGTCAGTGTTACTGACCTCAACAAATTACCTGTCTGTTAATCAAGCTTCTAGAGGCCCGTTTCGGGTATTTGTATATATACTTTAATCTCTATAAAACGTGACCCTTTACGGGATTTCGTCTAATGACATTTTATGTTTTTATTGATACTATCCATTTTTGAAAGAATTTCATACTTAACTGTAAAATAACACTTTATCTGTGCTGTGTTGAATAAAATCAAAATGGCTGGACGTAAGCCAAGCCAGTGCAGCGGGCATGGCGCGCAAAATGGTACGCTATCGTACGCTATGTTTGATGAAATAACTTTTTTATGTATAAAATTTGCATCAAATACATAACTAAAATGACTTACCCATTCATAATGCAAGGCTGTTTATTCATTATTCTTCCAAAAACTAACAAAAGAACACTAACAACAAATCTTGCCTGTACGGTGTGTGCACTGAGCAAGTAAAAAGAGGTGTGTGCACAGCAAAGAACATTTTTACTAGAGAGAACGTCAAGCTCATACAAAAAAAATGTTATGAAAAATTCCAACGCCATCTGTTGGGTGCCCCCTCGTAGCTTAAGGGCGGGAAAATTTAAAATATGTGAGAGCGGGAAAATTTAAAATCTGTGAGAGCAGGAATATTTAAATGTTTCAAATAAAGTATTTTAAGCAACTTTGAAAGATGTGACATAATTTTGTAAGAAAAGGTTTTCTTACAAAATAGCTGTTTTTGTAGAAACAGATTTATGTCCCATCTTTCAAAGTTGCTTAAAATACTTTATTTGAAACATTTAAATATTCCCGCTCTCACAGATTTTAAAATATATGAGAGGAATAAATACTAATAAAAAACGTTTGGTTATTCAAACAAAAGCTTTTTATTAGCTAATAATAAAAACAACAGTTACATAATATTATAAGTATGTATTAGACATAACTTTATAATTTTAAACATCAGCGTACTTCCTCACTTTTATTTTTATTTTACTTGCATACGTCCCAGAAAAAACAAAAAACACTATCTTCTTTGCTTCTTTGATTCTCTTTCATTGTCAAACACAAACTGAGTCACTGACCTGTCTCTTTAATTAAACACAACACTGCACGACATAAACTCGACACAACAACGGAGGAACCAACTTGGCCTACTCGATGTTGTTTGTTATGGAGCAAAGTTAAAAAAAATGTTGAAATTAATCGGAAATACAACAAAAATGTACGCGATGGCAGCCATATTTTATTGTAAGAAAAACTAAACAGCAAAGTTGCCAGGTACAAGAAATAAAATTCTACCTGTACCCGAATGGAATTGAATTTATAAAATATCTTTTTCCAGATGCACTGACTGAGGCCTTAGCACCTTAGCTATATTTGAAAGGAGCTTAGCACGGATTCCTATCGAGTATCGAATCGAATTCGAATCGACGAGATTTTTTTTTCATTTTGTTCACTTAAGATTTCTCTAAATACCATATAAAACTACATTAACTTTCGTAATGACTTTCATAGAGTATATTGAATGACTTTAAAAGTTTAAAATCAATAAATTGATTACCTAATCTCTAACAATTATATTTTTTGAATAATTTATGAATACTACTTTAATAGTAGCTTTTGAAAATGATAAAATACCAAATGTGTTTGTCAATGTTGCTTGTTCGAAAAAAATAATAATTTAATTTTATTTAATTTTCTGGCGAGCGGAGTTTATTCCCCGTAGGTATTCCAAACATCTCATAGAAACTCGACCGGGCCTGGGTGCACAGACTAGTTCTGTGGACTAGTTAGAAGATATTATGTGTACCCGACCCGCTGCGAAAAGTGAAAACAAAGACAGTTGTGTTGCCAGCGTGGTCTTGTCGAAAGTCACCTGAGATGTACAAAAAAGTAACCTTTTTGTATTTATTTTGGTGAGCAAAAAAAAAAAACGACGACAAGATACAAACGAAAAACCTTTCACCATTTTTTGGTGAGCAAAAAAAAACCTCGACATGATACGAACGAATGAGACGTTACGGACGGTTTAATTAATTTGAAAAATGCTTTCCGCACGCAAATTCCAAAAAATCACCTAAAAGTAACCTTTTGAGTCGTGTAACCTTAAGGAGTCAAAAATCACCTAAAAGGTTACAAAAGTCCGGAAACGCTAAACTGAACATTCTAAACAAAACAAAACTGCCTCGCTCGTTCGTATAGAATAGAACCTACAAACTTATAGACCGACAAACTTATCTGTTCCGGTGGCGGCGTCGCTACTGTCGATTTAGAACTGTCATTAAATATCGTTTTTGCATTGCATTTCACGTAGTACCAATTTTGGCCACCTGAACAGATAAGTTTGTCGGTTTGTATCTGTTCCGGTGGCCAAAATTGGAACTATGGTTTGTTAATCTTAGATGATCTCTGCGACAGCTGTCATCGATTTGACAGCTGTTAAATTTCACAATTTTTGACTGACAAATGTATGAAGAGAAATAACGTTCATGATTGTGGGTTCCCGCCCACTTAGAGATGTTCATTGCTATTATCATTCACTTACACTTAATAATCGTTTGCCAACGTCCATCCCACGTTGAAAACACCGGTTCTCGTCCGTCTTATTAATCGATTATGAAATTTAAAAAAATCGGAAAATTTTCATTTTGTTTATCTCTTTAAACGTACAATTTTATAATAAAAAATCAATTAATTTGATTCGAAGTAAGTCGGTTTGGATAAAACAATTTGAATGTGATCGAAATCCGAAATTCGTAAATAATAATTCCAGTATCTCCGACAAACAACCAAACTATATATATCACATACATTGAGCTGATCCCAAAGTTAGTGTAAAAGAGCACATGAGCATGACATGTGTTACGTACGAGTATCAAAAATAACGAAGTTACCACAAATTGGTACTTAATTACATATTAACATCCAGACACAGGACAAACACAAATCTTTATCACCCAAATGTTTTCGCATAGTCATAGAGCATGCCAAATGTGTCCTTCCTTTGTTTGAAATCACTTTATAAGAGGTCCTCAATCGTTCAGTGTTGATTGATAGAAGAATCGATTACTTACGAATCGAAGTTTTAACATTTGTTAATGGTAAGACTACGCCTCTAGAAATGTCACTGCGACATCTGTCGCAGAGATCATCTAAGATTTAACAAACCATACGTGAAATGCAATGCAAAAACCATAGATTTAGTATATTTTTTCTCAGAACACATTTATGTAGATTAAATAAATAAAATTCCTACTTCTATGTCAGAACAATAACCCTTAGCCAGCGCGGGTAGGTGAAATTTTTCATTGGTTTTCGCCCGTATTACAACAACATAAGGTTCAAATTAATGTGCTCCCTATTCGGCCACTACCTGGCTAAGGGATAACTAAAGCATTGGTTTTTAGGTTTATTCCCGTTGTCCCCGAATGCCGTGTCCCCGTCCAACGGGGACAGCGGTACTTTAATAAAATATTTAAAAATACTTCCCGTTGTCCCCGTATCCTGTCCCCGTAAATACAGTTGAATAAAATAATAAAAATTATTGCCCGCTGTCCCCGTTTTTTCTTTTTTCAGTAGTATTATGAGTCGGCATCTTTTACCAAGCTAAGAAAGTTTAAGGAATATAGTTAAATTAGTCTTGGTACCCGGTAGATTAGTAAAAAGAAATTTAAACCTTGTTTTCAAGTTTTTAGTCGGATGTTTTTATATAATGAATTTGATCTTAATAGTGAATTACTGTGATGCTAATTCTGTCCATTTTGCTTAAAAAATAGGTAAGTAATAAGTATACAATCTTAAATGAATTTGATTACATGTCCATTATCCAACATATATTTGATGCCAGGGATAATAAGCAAGATGCTATAGGTATATTCTGCGATCTGTCTAAAGCTTTCGACTGTGTTGATCACGAGACATTGTTGATGAAGTTGCGGCATTATGGCATCTCTGCCAACGCGTTAAGTCTTATAAGGTCGTACCTATCTGACAGAATCCAGAAGGTAAACGTGAATGGTACTGATTCCAAAGGAGCCCCTTTACTGTTGGGGGTCCCTCAAGGCTCAATACTAGGACCTTTGTTCTTTTTAATTTATATTAATGATCTTCCATATTATACAGAAAACCTGTGTGACACAGTGTGTGTTATTCGCTGATGATACCTCCCTTATATTTAAAGTTGACAGACGAAAACAATCATTTGACGATGTGAGTAATGCTGTCTCACAAACTTTACACTGGTTTACTGTTAACAATTTGTTATTGAACACCAATAAAACGAAATGTGTTAAATTCTACTGACCTCCTCAAATCAATTATAGATACAGTTTCACCTCATTTAGCTTTTATTTTTAACCAATGTATTGATGCAGGTCAGTTCCCAAATCTAATGAAAAATAGCAAAATTATCCCTCTTTTTAAAGCAGGTGATAAGAGTGATCCCTCTAACTTCAGACCAATTTCTATCCTACCTGCGATGAGTAAAATATTTGAAAAAATTATTTTTCATCAGCTTCTATTTCATTTTAACGAAAACAAATTACTACATAGTAACCAGTTTGGTTTTATTAAAAACAAATGCACCACTGATGCCGGTGTTGCACTTCTTAAACATATATTTGATGCTTGGGAGAACAAACAGGATGCATTAGGTATCTTTTGCGATTTGTCTAAAGCATTTGATTGTGTAGATCATCAGATTTTGTTAGAAAAGTTGAAGCATTATGGTGTTTCGGATAATTCACTTTGCCTTATAAAGTCATATCTTTCTGATCGAATACAAAAAGTAGATATAAATGGTACTACCTCAATTGGCGCGCCTCTCCAAATGGGCGTGCCCCAGGGTTCAATATTGGGCCCATTGCTGTTTTTAATCTATATTAATGACTTGCCTTACTTCACTAAAGACTTATGTGAAATAGTATTATTTGCTGATGACACCTCGTTAATTTTTAAAATTGACCGCGGTAAAGAAGTTTTCAACGACGTAAATAATGCTCTTTCCCAAGTACTCCATTGGTTTTCAACAAACAATCTTTTATTAAACTCAAAGAAAACAAAATGTGTCAAGTTTACACTGCCTAATGTAAGACAGGTCAATACGACATGCATTACTGTAAATGGTGAACCCATAGATGTAATTGAGTCTACTGTCTTCCTTGGGATCACCATGGATTCTAAGCTGCAATGGGGTGCCCATATCGCTGCTCTGGGAGGAAGATTAAGCTCGGCTGCATATGCAGTCAGAAAAATAAGACATCTTACAGACGTTGAAACGGCGAGGTTGGTTTATTTCAGCTACTTTCACAGTGTAATGTCGTATGGTATTTTGTTATGGGGCACCGCTGCCGATATACAAGCTATTTTTGTGCTTCAGAAACGAGCAATTCGCGCCATATATAAGCTTAAACCACGTGACTCACTGAAGGAACTCTTTAAGGAAATTAATATTCTAACCGTAGCATCACAGTACATATTCGACTGTATCATGTATGTACGCAAAAACTATGATTTTCTAAAAAAAAAATCGGAATGTCATAGTTTTAACACAAGAAATAAACATAAGCTTGCCGTTCCAAGCCTCAGACTCAGTAAAACTTGTAACTCATTTGTAGGAAAAAGTATAAAAATGTTTAATATGTTGCCACAAACTTTTATTGACTTGCCTATACATAAATTTAAATTAAAAATTAAAGAATGCCTTATGAAGAAAGGCTATTATAAAATAGAAGATTATTTTAATGATAAAAATTTGTGGACACATTAAGTTGCTTCCTAGCACATGTACTCTGCCTGCGCCTTTGTATCCTCTGCCTGCGCCTTTGTATTGTTATTTGTATTGACATGATCCTTTGTATTGACATTATTATTTATTGTGACTTAAATTATTTTTGTGATGTGAAATTTTTGAATTTTATAATTTTTAATTTGTAATATTTTTTTGAAAAAAGGCAAAACTGTTGAGTTTCTTGCGGCACTTCTTTCCTCAACAGGCCATTGACGTCGAAGTGCTGGTAGGGAAAAAAAAAGATTGACGTGTAAAAGTATTTTTTAAAAAATCTATTTGCAGAATAAATTTATTTCATTTCATTTCATTTCATTTCATTCACAATGCCGAATGTGCGACAGGTGGTTCCTGAGATCACTGTAAATGGAGAACTCATTGAAATTGTCAATTCAACAGTGTTTCTGGGGATAACCCTCGACTCTAAATTGCAGTGGGGGCCTCATGTAACTGCTCTTGCCAAAAGACTTAGCTCAGCCGCATATGCTGTCAGAAAAATAAGAAATCTGACTGGAAACGGCGAGACTAGTTTATTTCAGTTACTTCCACAGTATTATGTCGTATGGGCTGCTCTTATGGGGATCTGCCGCTGACATTAACAATATATTTATTTTGCAAAAGAGAGCCATCCGCGCTTTATATGGCCTCAAAACCCGTGACTCGTTAAGAGAATTATTCCGGGAAATAAATATATTAACTGTGCCATCACAATATATACTGGATTGTGTTATGTATGTACAAAAGAACATACAAATTTTTTCTAAGAAATCAGATTGTCATCAATTTAACACAAGAAATAAACATAGGCTTGCTATTCCAAATATTAGGCTTCAAAAGATTGGAAATTCTTTTAAAGGATTAAGTATTACAATGTATAATAAATTGCCAATGGATGTTGTTAGCTTACCCATAAATCAATTTAAGTCGTGGATCAAGACCCGTCTGATGAAAAAAGGTTACTATAAAATTGAAGATTTTCTTAATGATGGTGATCTGTAGATACTGGTAGTAGGAATGCTTCGCTCCCTGTCCGCGCAAACTGTATTTTAATCTGTTGTCATTGTTGTTATATCTACACTACGTCCTACAGTTATAATTTTTTTCTTTATTATTATTATTATTTCTACATTTACACGAAAAACTGTATGGCTTAGTACCTATAGATAGATTTATTATCAATGTTGTATAAATTTCTTTGGCGATTAAAAAGAGTAACTGTCGAGTTTCTTGCCGGTTCTTCTCGACAGATGACTGCGTTCCGAAGCCGGTGGTAGAGTCACACTGTAATCGACGATTCATAAATACTTGATACAAGTTTACATGAATAAAGAATATTTTGATTTTGATTTTTGATTATTTTAATCGACACATTCAAAGTTAAGTTTTCTAGTTACTATGAAAACGGAGCGACCTTGAAAAGGATGCGCCGCTGGGTGTGTCGTGCGCGCCTATGCAGCCATGGAGCAAAAGCAGATAACATTGTTTTTGCAGAGCTCTCATTGGCTCATGCAAAATTCCACTCCAGAATTTGACAAATTTTTTGTTGATTATAATTATTACTGTCTAATAAGTTCAACTTGTGTTATTTTTGTAAGTTTAATAATATTTTTTTTTATTTACCTTAAATTAAAATTCTAATACAAATAAATAAATTTTGTTTTATTTAACTTTTCTTTTTCCCAAGTTAAAAACTAAGCTTAAAACAGGAAAACATATTTAAGGGGACAGCGACTCGTGAAATTTTTACTTCCCGTTGTCCCCGTAAGCCGAATCTAGGTTACGGGGACAACGGGAAAGAAATTTAATCACGTGCCGCTGTCCCCGTGACGGGGACACGGCATTCGGGGACAACGGGAATAAACCGGTTTTTACACCGTTTCACTTAACAACTGGGCATATTTTTAGTGATATTGATGATTGAATGACTCGTGACTGGTGACACGCACACATATCGTCGCTTATACAACAATACCGCGCAAGTCGATTATGACAAGTTTTCAGGAGAGAGAAATAACTGATTTAATTCTATTCAATACTAAGTCCACGTTTAGTAAATTCAAAAATTGGTTTAAATTGCCTTTATTTTTACTTTTATAGGTCAAGTGATGTATATTTAGGGCTGTATAACTACACGTTCGACTTGTGCGGTTTTAGTTCGACAAAACAATGACTTCCGCGGTATTAATTTTTTTTATTAATTTTAATAACGTAATTTAGTAACGAAAATATAATGTGACAACATTGAAATTAAGTCTATAGACGTTATTTATAAACCTTTTATATGTTTCACATTTAAACATAATTGGCATAACTAACAAATCTGCCAAACAAGTTCAGTCAGATTGTCAAATTTGAAAGTTTCCCCATTATTATAAGATAGATAGATACTCCTAGTGCACAAAACACTTTAGGACAAACATGTAACATATAATAGCTGTACAATATAGGCGGCCTTATCGCTAATAGCGATCTCTTCCAGTCAACCTTAGGAAAGAGGAAACTAGTTTGAACAGAATAAAGGGCAGTGCAAGACACAGATAAAGAAAAATATTTATATGTAATAAATTTGACTCCAGACTCCTCTAATAAATACACATATACATACATACATATTATACATAACATATAAATAAACATACATAAACATATAACACATATCTATATAGTAAAATAAATACAATAGAATAGTATCAGATTCACGGATATCACACAATAGAAACATTCAACCAAGATAGACCATAAAAATGACAACACTCAAGCAGTAGTCAGCGGAGAGAAAGAAAGTAGGATTTAACACGAGATTTGAAAATTGGAAGTGTCTGAGATTTACGTTAGAAAGGGGGAGAGAATTCCACAGGCGAATAGAATAAACAGTGAAGGATTGAGAGTAGAACTGAGTGGAGTGAGGAGGAAAGACTAGATGTAACCTTCGGGATGAACGCAGATCAAGACCCTTGGTGGATTGCAAGAAATGAAACCGCTCTTTAAGATAGGGAGGAGATAAAGGGTTAAAAAAAATGGAGAACAGTAAGCTAAGAGCATGCAAATCGCGGCGACGTCGTATTGGAAGCCAGCCAAGCTGAGCTCGGTATTCCGAAACGTGATCATATTTACGTAGGCCGAAGATAATACGGATACAAAAGTTTTGCAATCACTCTAGCTTGTTAAGAGACGCTTCACAAAGGTCAATACAGCAACAGTCAGCGTAATCGAGCAAAGGCAGTAAAAGGGCCTGCACTAGAAACATTTTGGTGGGTATAGGTAAAAAGTTGCGGAGTCTATTAACGGAACTTGCCAAAGCAAACACTCTCCTGCTAACCTCCTTGACTTGCATATCCCACGTCAAAGTACTGTCCATATATACCCCAAGGTTTTTAACTACTCGGCTAAAGGCTGTCTGGACACCGTCAAGCACAATTGGTGGTAAAGAACCCCAGTCAAACCTTGTGATTTGACGTGACTCACCTAATATTATGACTTCTTGTGTTTTTGGGGGTTCACCTTGAGCCCAAACGAGTTGCTCCAGTCTAAGATTCGTGTCAAGTTCAGGCTCTTCAAGATCGCCACTAGAGTAAGGTTGTAGGTCGTCTGCATAGAGATGGTAGGAAGAAGAGAGATGAGTGATACTATTAATAAAAGTGGAAAAAAAGCAGAGGAGATAAACGCCACCCTGAGGCACCCCGGCAACAATATCATTCCAAGAGGAAAAGGAGTCATCAACACGAATATACGATACGATTAATTGAGTTAGCTTCCTTTTTTTAAATCAGAAGAAGTAGATTTGTTGATAAATCAGTCAAAATTAAAGAAAAAAAACGTTTTTTAGCAGCGTGGTCTCACTACAACACGAGTTAATATGGCGAACTGACAACTTGTGCGGTTTTTACTCCTTCGACGACTTGCGCGGTGCCGTTTCTATTGAAATAAGTGCGGTGATTGGCTAATTTCGAAATTTTATATAATGCTATTGGATGCGGGATGAAAAGATCTATCCAATGACGTATAAAACGTCATATGGCCATTTTTCGACTTACGCGGTATTGTTGTATAAGCGACGATATGTAAAAACTACGTCAGTTTTTGTGTATGTACACAGCTACGTCAGCTTTTTCTGTCTTCAATGCATTGTTCGTTAGGTTCCGTTTTGGTTTTTTATTTGGTCTGAGGACTGAGATTAATATGTAATTAAGTACCAATTTGTGGTAACGGTGGTAACTTCGTCATTTTTGAAACTCGTACGTAACACGTCATGTCATGTGCATAGATTAAATTATTCCTACTTCTATGGTCATGTTCTCTTTTATACTAACTTTGGGATCAGCAGCTCAATGTTCAATGTAGGTATGTGATGTTCATGTGATATATTTTGGTTGTTTGTCGGAGATTCTGAAATTATTATTTTCTAATTTCGGAGTTCGGACTTCGATCATATTCAAATTGTTTTATCCAAACCGACTTACTTCTAATTAAATTAATTGTTTTTTTTTATTATAAAATTGTACGTTTAAAGATAAAGAGATAAACAAAAGAAAATTTTCCGATGTTTCAAAATTTCATAATCGATTATTAACCCTTTCAACGCCAATGTCTGATATATCAGACAAAAAAACAGGATCAAGAAACGTTGTATGTATTTTACTTGCCTGAATGAGTTGAGTATAACTTAATATTTTTTTGGAATTTTAATGGTCGTGGCGTTAGAGGCACCATTTTCGGAAAAAAGCGTGGCGGGGAAAGGGTTAAGTGTAAGTGAATGATAATAGCAATGAACATCTCTAAGTGGGCGGGAACCCACAATCATGAACGCTATTTATTTCTCTTGTCGCAGAGATCATCAAAGATTTATTATACCTTATCAAACAAGCTAAAAAAAATTATATTAGTTGTTGTTATGAGATTTTGTTTGTTTTGAAGTAGATACGCGGTACGCCATTTTGCTTACAAGCGCCAAACTTACGCACCCAAAGTCAAAGTTAATAATTTATATTTTGCAATTTGATATTGTAATAATATTAGTCGCCAAGTTATTAGTAGATTGTTAACCAAGGGCTGTATGACATCAATTGCATAAGAGGTTTTTGGCGCCCGAGCGCAGCGAGGGCGCTAATTACCCCGAGTATGCAATTGATGCTTACACCCGAGGTAAACACTCTGCTTTACCTACATATCGATTGTGAGGTAAGTACTTAAAAAAACTTAACTTTTGAGAAAGAACTCCAAAACACAAAAAAAAATTACTTTCGCGCCTAGCTAGTCGACTGCCTTTTTTACTCTTCACGATTTTATGGCACGCAAGCGCTTCAAATCGTGCTGGCCAGTTCGATTTTTAAATAGATTTCAACTAACATACATTGTGAATGCGAAACAAATAGTTCAATATTTATAAAATCTTCATAAATTCTAATAAAAATTGTCTCGATTCCGATTCGAGTAAATAAGATACCAAAAAAAAAAAAAACTTTTTAAAAATATTCTTCTTGCAGTAAGTATGACAGTTCTTTTTTCAAATTCCAAAACCTATGCTGTAATGATAACAGAATATGTTAACATTACATGATAGGTTTTGAAACCTATGCTGTAATGTGAACATTACATGGTAGGTTTTGATCTATGCTGTAATGATATCCATACACCCCGGCATTCAGG
Organism: Mecyna flavalis; assembly: GCA_949319885.1. Lineage (NCBI taxonomy): Eukaryota > Metazoa > Arthropoda > Insecta > Lepidoptera > Crambidae > Mecyna > Mecyna flavalis. Next base: position 5,020,932 of record OX439436.1, read on the forward strand.
GAAGTAAGTGACTACTTACAGAGCAAGAGATATGTAAAATTTATTACACCTTATCTATAATTCCATACTATAAAATATTTAGACGCCCCCGTTAATTTCTTAGTCGCCCCAGTCGATTTATAACTATTTATCTAGATTAGTTTAGTAGAGATACTTAACCATATTACTAGATTGTGGCCGTAAGATAGTTTTAAATCGCTTCCTTATAACTATCTTACGTTATATAATGATAACCCTTTTTTTTTCATACCATGAAATTCTTTTGCACGCAATACGTTGTCGATGTGTCATCATAAAGACTTCATCGCCATCCCTGTTTATTCCCTATACTTTGTGCAAGTAAGAGCAGGAAAGATACTGGTTGGCGATCACAGAGTGGTCACGCGACGCCGCCACCGGAACTTGTCGCAACTCGCAATAAAGGTCGATCTCCAGGAGCGCGGCTAAGGCTAGCAACTATATAAAAAAGTAAGTACTCTGTGCTAGCAACGCACTAGCCGGCCAGCCGCTATGCGGCGTGCGTGCTGTTGCGGCGGCCGCATATCAATTTTTATATGAAAATTGAAACCGCATAGTTACGACGACGCCCTTGTTACCTAATATGCGGTTTCATTTCATACAAGCTCCGGCACGCCGCATTGCGGCTAGCCGCTCGCTAGTGCGTTGGCGCCACAGAGTACTTTTTTGGTTGGCGCTCTAACAGAACCTCTGGACTGAGTACCTACTGAAGCACTCAGTAACAGATGCGTGTTTTTTGATGTCGCGCTCCTGGAGCGGGATCAACAGTCGAGGGCACGTCGAGAGGATAACAAGGATATTTCATTGGATCACTGTTTTATAATAAATAATTATTGATTATGTAATAAAATAATCTAAGCTAAGCTAAGCTAGCCGTTCCGAAAACAAGACTTCATAAAATAGGTAATTCGTTTGTTGGATTAAGTGTTACGTTATTTAACAAATTACCTCAAGATGTTGTTGACTTACCAATACACAAGTTTAAGTCACACATCAAATGCCAACTCATCAAGAAGAGTTATTATAAAGTGGAAGACTATCTAAATGATAAAAGTCTGTAGAAGTGAGTAAGTACTATTGTTGCCGCTCCTCTGCCTGCGCCTTTGTTATAATTGACATGATCTTTTGTATTGAAATTAATATTTTCTGTGACATAAATTTATTTTGTATTGTATAATTTCTGAACTTTAATTTATAATTTGTATTATTTTTAAAAAAAAAGGCAAAACTGTTGATTTTCTTGCGGCACTTCTTTCCTCAACAGGCCATTGACGTCGAAGTGCTGGTAGAGAAAAAAAGATTGACGTGCAAAAGTATTTTAAAAAAAATCTATTTGCAGAATAAATGATTTCATTTCATTTCATCTAACAACATCAATTGAGGTTTGGAATTACACGTAAATATCCCTGGACATATTATAAGAGGATTTTTAACCTTTTTTTTGTCCTTTAAGTATATATAAAATAGAGTAACTAAACCGATTGGTAAAACTAAAATTATGTAAATGTACAATTTGTTATCACTGCGTAAAATCGCAAGTGTCTGATCTGATGGTATAAAAACAGGGCAACATGACCTTGTTAGAGTTGTATTTATTTTTAACTAGCCTTCCGCCCGCGGTTTCACCCGCGCTTAATCTCTTTTTACAAATATCCCCACTTCCCCCCACATTTCCGGGATCCAAAATACCCTATGTTCACCAGGGATAGTGCAGCTTTCCAACAGTGAAAGAATTATTCAAATCGGTTCAGTAGTTTCAAAATTGTTATTCCCGCAGGAATGAGACGTTTCCCGTAGGAATTTTATAGCCTATGTCCTATTCCGGGTTATAAACTATACGTGTGCCAAAGTTCATCTTAATCCGTTCAGCCGTTTAGGCGTGATTGAGTAACAAACATCCAAACATCCAGACTTTCGCATTTATAATATTAGTAAGATAAGTTACAAATCTAATAATGTTTTGTTGATGGTACCGGTCAATGGTGCAGTGCATAGGGAACTAAAGGAGGGTAGGTTATTATTTAAACCGAGTTAAACATATCCTTCTCTTTGAATTGGGTAAAATAAAATAACGTAGTGATTATCATCATTTATATTAAATTTCTGAAATAAATTGTAAAATATTTGTTTTGTATTGCACAGCAACGACAATATTATTTCATGCCATAATACATTAATGCAACCTATGTCATTCATGATAAAATTACAGTTATTGACCTTCCGGTCAGAGGCGGATTATCCTAAAGGCAAAGTAGGCATGTGCCTAGGGGCGCGACGGTATAAAGGGGCGCGCGGGCAGAATTGTAAAATAAAGAAAAAATATACAATATTGCATAAAATTAATTGCGCCAGTAAGTAGGTAAGCCACCTACTTACTTAGACAATAAAAACTATTATTTTTTGCTTACAAAAAGATAAATTTCACGAATGGGACTGGCTAAAACTTACGCCTACAAACAACCTCGTCATGATGTACATGATCTCTGATTGAAGTTGGAAAGATGCGACTGCAATGTTCGTCGCGTCGCGGCGTCGACTGTGAGTGAGTATCGGACGTTCCTGCTTCTAAAATTGCGGGGACGAGAGTGTGGTGCGGGGGCGGAAGCTAAGCGGTCAGGCACGAACGAATGCGCCAAAAATTTTTAAATCACGACGACGATTGTTTCCCAAATTTGCCCGACCGAGAAAGAAATCCGGGACCTTTTGCGCTTACGGCAGACACCTAGACCACTAGGTATCAATCAATACTATCGAGGTCAAATTAAGTCATTATCATCATTTCTGCCAAACTACGTCCACAGCTGGACATAGGCCTCCCCTAAGGATCTCCAAACCGATCGATCTTTATGGATTTATCGGTCCACCTTGTAGGAGGCCTACCACAGCTGCGTTTCCCGGTACGTGGCCACTCGAGGACCTTTCCGCCCCAACGGCCGTCAGACCTCCTTGCAATGTGTCCCTGCCACTTAAGGTTTGCAATTCTTCGGGCAATGTCGGTGACCTTGGTCCTTCTGCGGATCTCATCATTTCTGATGCGATCACGAGGGAGACTCCAAGCATAGCCCTCTCCATTGCCCTTTGCGCGATTTTGAGCCTTTTTATGCGGCACATTGTAAGTGGCCACGTTTTCATTCCGTAGTTCATCACTGGCAACACACACACATATCAAAGACTTTCGTCTTGAGGCACTGCGGTAGTCGGGCCGAGAAAACGCTGCGTAGCTTCCCAAACGCTGCCCCGCCGAGTTGGATTCGTCGATCGACCTCTTTCTGGAAGTTGGACCTTTTGTCCCAGTAGTAGTACTTATCTACAACTTCCAGTGTTGCGTCCCCAACTTTTACAGGAGTTCGAGATGATTTTCGTCTTTTCCATGTTCATTTTAAGACCCACTTGTTGAGACACTCTACTGAGATCGTGAGCATTGTGCCTAGGTACTTCCAAGACTCAGCCATGACTACGATATCATCCGCAAAGCGAAGGTGCGTCATGTACTCGCCGATTATGTTGATGCCAAGTTCTCTCCAGTCCAGAAGCTTAACCCTTTCCCCGCCACGCTTTTTTCCGAAAATGGTGCCCCACACGCCACGACCATTAAAAAAAAAATTCCAAAAAATTATTAGGTTATACCTAACTCATTCAGGCAAGTAAAAATACAACGTTTCTTGATCCTGTTTTTTTGTCTGATATATCAGACATTGGCGTGGTGGGCACGAAAATGGTTTGTCTGATATATCAGACATTGGCGTTGAAAGGGTTAAATACGTCCTCCAACAGAGTATGTAGTGAACAGTTTCGGCGATATAACATCGCCCTGTCTCACACCCCGCTGGAACCGAATGGGTTTTGCCTTCTGGTCCTGGAGGCGAACTCATCGAAGTCATCAAACCTACGTACGAGACGATTCGTTTTAACTCTAGAAAACAGCTTGTTAACATGACTCAGTAGCGTGATGGGTCTGTAGTTCTTCAGCTGCGTCCTGTCGCCCTTTTTGAAGAACGGCTTCACCACGCCCCTGTGCCATGCTGTTGGCGTTTTGCCCTCGAGAATAACGGAGTCGAACAACCTCTGGAGAGCTTTCAGGACCGGTCGGCCTCCTGCCTTTAGAAGCTCCGCTGTAACTCCGTCATCTCCCGGTGCCTTGTAGTTTTTAAGCTGTTTCAGAGCTACATTGATTTCGTAAAGGCTGACGTCTTCAGTGTAGTGTCGGGTCAATTTGGCTTTACGATCTGTGACCTTAGTGACAGGTGTTCGTGTCGTCGAATAAAGCTGTCCATAAAAGTTTTCAATCTCGGCCAAAAGCTCATGGCGTGACGTGACTACTCTACCGTCCTCTGTCTTCAACTTCGTTAGCAAGGCTAGCAAGCTATCCAAGAGACCGGTCTCTGGCAAACACTTTAGAGCCTTTGTTTCGCTCAAGAATCGCTCGAATAAAGTAAAGATTAGATTAAAAGTTAGTTAATTATATTATTGAAATATTTGATACACTGATATAATTATATTATTGAAATATTTGATACACTGATTAATTTTCGGGTTTACCAGTCGTTCCTTAAAGCTTTAAAATATTGTAAATCGAATTCGTAAAATCGGTCCGACAATATCGATCTCATGTAAACTCATGCTCTTTTTTTTCTTGGCCCCCATCTCACCGCGTTTTCCTAAGGTACATCGGTTTGGGTCAAACTATAGTATGTACGAGTTATTTGTAATATAGGGGCGTTGATGAGATGCTTGCCTATGGCGCTCTCAACGTTTAATCCGCCTCTGCTTCCGGTAATACAATTTGAAGAAAGTAATTATAATACTGAACATACAATCGAAGAGCCAGATCTGTTAAGTACCAACTATCATGTTCTACTTACAAGAGTTTCAACAAAACTTACGTTATAAGTGACCTTAAAAGTACATTACAATAAGTAACTAATATATAATTAATATATTTTGTCTTGGAATGTAATTAATAATTGCGTTTGATCCTGTCCAAAACATTTTTTTCCGACTAGAAAGAATTATACATATCTCACTAACTTAATTAATCTAGAAAGCTTTAGCCATTAACAATACAAATGCGTCACCTTTTTTCTATTCATGAAAAGACTAAGTAAAAGAAGGATTTCTTGGACCATTTAAAAATACAATTTTGTATATATACTTACTTTGCAAAAACAAATGAATTCTATGTCTTCACAGATCAACATTTACTTGTCAAAACAGTTGTGCAGGAAGGAACTGTTCAAATAATATACATACATCGATTTTATACAGGGTTATTGGTAATGTGTCTTGATCCTTTTAAGGGCATGTAGAGGAGGTCTACAGCTAGCAATTGACCCATTAAAATGCAGGTCAAAAGTGAACCACTAATGAGATTTTTTTTTTTAAATATTTATATTTTTTACTAAGGGGGAAATCGACTCGGATGGATATAGGTTAGAAGGCTAAGGCTCTAGAGAAGTGAAGCGGAACTCCGCTTAGTATCCCAGAGTATCTTATTTCTTCAATTCATTATATTCTTCATCATCATCAGCCTATATACGTTCCCACTGCTGGGATACAGGCCTTATCTCAATTGGGAGATAGTGTGGGCCATACTCCACCACGCTGGCCTAGTGCGGGTTGGTGGAGGGGTGCGTAAGGCAAGTGACCAACCTTAATGTCAGATGTTATCAAGCCGCCAAATGGCCTCTGACTAGGCTTGACGACTAATATTTACATTATAGTAAATATCAGCCGGGACCAACAGCTTAACGTGCCTTCCGAAGCACGGAGACGCTCGAAATTAATTTCACTAAATATGGTCAGAATGGTCACCCATCCATTAACCGACCGCGGCGTAGGTAGCTTGACTTTCGTTATCGCTAACGAACCACTGTCACAGCTGCGCCACGAGCGCATTATATTCTATTAATTATATAGCTATCACATTTTTTTTTTGGAACCTGTGTATATTTGCAATGTCTAATATTAATTTTATTTCTAGGTTCATCCGATAGCTACGCGCGTCTTTGGGACGTGGAGAAGGGTACCCTCGAGCGAGAGTACTGCGGCCACCAGAAGCCGATCACGGCGCTGGCCTTCAAGGACCAGGCCGTCTAGACTCCGCCGCCACTAACGCTAATGCGATACGTTCCTATGTGTACTGACAAGAACAATCTTTGAAACTAAAGATTGTTTGAGAAAGAAAAAGACTTAAGGTTTTGTAGTTATTTAAGTTTAGATCCAAATAACAGCAGCCATTTACGCGCATTCGTCAAATGTACCTAGTCAAACCCCGTTACTCAAATTAAAAATAATTCATTTTATATCTGTTATGGTTGACTTATCTTAGCAATGGTAAAGAGCAACAACCAGGCTGCGACAGCCAAAAATGGCCATATTCATGCTGTTTACATAAATGATGCCATAGCTAATTGCTTCGCCTTTAAATATAAGGGCCATTTTCACCAATTTAATAGGGTGCTCTACGCGATTATGACGAGATTGCAAGCAAATAAAGAGTGAGAAGAGAGTCTCTTCTGTCTATTCAAGGAGAAAGAGTGGAATATAATAAGGACGATAGTGGTGATAGTTCAGATTTATTTCTATTTTTTTACTCGACTATTTGACAAGGGTAGAAATTTGTCTTGCCCTGTGAACAATACATAATTTCGCACCTTTGGTAGAACAAGGGCACAACTGACAAAAATTGGAAAAATGAGTTAAGTATACAGAAATGCTTTAAAATGCACCTTCTAACTGAAGGGACAAAGACACACGTTTAATTCCTTCAAAAAACCGCCAGAGCGCACAAGCGGCGTTGTCTTTCTGGGGCCATTTTCTTACTCTGTTGGCGCGACAAAGTCTCATTGGTCATTTGTGGCATCGGCGGGGAGAGATGTAGTCGTCACTTGGAGCGCTAACGCCGTAAAGTTAAATATGCCCTTTGATGTTTTTGATTTCTGGAGTGACAAGGCCACATTTGTCACACTTATGTCCTGTTTATGATTTAAAAATTTGGAGGACAAAGCCGTTCAGACATTTGTGCCGTTGTCTGTCCAAGATTTGTTTTATTCCTAGGAATACCTAGGAAGACCTAGGGCTTAAAATTATTTTTTATATGTAAAGTTAATTTAAGTTTTTTACTGGTATCTTATTTAAACCTATTTTTATGTGTGATTCCAAACAGTTTTAAGAAAGAATAATACCAATTTAAGTAAAACCTTTGTTACTAAAGGATTGTTTAAAATTTTATTAAAAAATAGTTTTTCTGTTAGATTTTTTGTTAGGTTTATGTTTCTTTTATTTTGATATTATTCTCTTATAATAATATTTTTTATTATACTATTTTTAAGCGATTCTAAAGATATTTTCTAATGACCACAAGATTTCAGATTTTTGACGAAATGTGACGACTGATTACTAAGTTTTGATGTTTTTTTTGTAAAAAGTTACTGTGAAATGTTTAATGTATAAAAAAATACAACATTTACGCAAAAAACACGGTGTTTTAGTCAAAAACGATGCCAAATTAAAGCTTAAATAATGGTCACATTTACAAAATATTTTACTTATTGGTGGAACAAGGGCACAATTGTACACCTATGTTAGAAAAATTTTTTTTTACAAAAAAACTACTGGTTTTTAATTATTGTAAACCACGCACTTAAAAAGAATATAGAATATTCTTTATGTCATGCAAAGGAGAATAACTTTAGTATGATATCCATAAAAAGGGCCCGAGGCAAAATATCAGATTCAGTATTAACAAATATTAGAGATGCTGATGGAAGCACAGTGAAAGGTGAAGCATGTGTGTTAAAAAGATGGAAGGAATATTTTGAAAGTCTTTTTGAAAAAGAAGATGTGCCAGTACAATTGCCTGGGTCTGGGCAAGAGAGCGAGACTGACAGTGTAGAGGATGATAGTATTAGTATGAATGAGATTGTGAGTGCTTTGAAAAGAATGAAGTTAGGGAAAGCTGCAGGATATGATAGGATAACTGTAGAGATGCTGAAGGCTGGACAGGGAGTGGTAGCTAGTCAGTTGCACCGCCTTTTCAATATGTGTTGGACTAGTGGCCGAGTACCTCAAGATTGGTGCAAGGCGGTAATAGTTCCACTCTATAAAGGAAAAGGGTCGCGACAGGACTGCAAAAATTACCGTGGAATTAGCCTTCTCAGTGTTGTTGGAAAGTTGTATGCGAGAGTATTGATTGAAAGGGTTATGGAAGTTACAGATGGAAAAATGTGGGATGTACAAGGCGGTTTTAGAAAGGGGAGAGGATGTACGGATCAAGTCTTTTCCTTACGATGCATAGCTGAAAAATTTCTGGCTAAAAGCCAAAAAGTCTATTGCATATTCGTGGATTTGGAAAAGGCTTACGACAGAGTGATGAGGAATGAATTGTGGTCAACATTGTCTAGGTATGGGGTGGGTGGTAATCTGATACGAGCACTGAAATCTCTTTATAAGGGATCTAGTGCTTGTGTCAGAATTGACGGGTTGTGCACTGATTGGTTTAACATTAAAAAAGGTGTTAGACAGGGATGTGTTGCGTCTCCGTGGCTGTTCAATCTATTCCTGGACAATTGCTTGAAGAGCTTGAAAGAGTGTAAGAAAGGTCTAAGAATGAACGCGTCAGTTGTCCAGTGTCTCCTTTATGCAGATGATCAGGTTTTACTGGCTTCGTCTGCTGAAGATTTGCAGGAGATGATGACTGTGTTAGATGAGGCTTTAAAAGGGAAAGGGATGAAGGTGAACGTTAGTAAGACGAAAGTAATGGTCTTTGAAAGGGAAGATGATATGACAGTTTGTGACATTGTGATCGGAAATAAAAAAGTAGAGCAAGTTAAGGACTTTGTTTATTTAGGTTCAAAGTTTACTAGTGATGGAAAGTGTGATAGCGATGTTGAAAGGAGAGTGAATGCGGGTAATATGGTGAACGGAGCTCTGCACACCTTTGTGAAGAGTCAGGGAGTGTCCAAGGAGGCACGTTTGGCGGTTCACAGAGGAGTTGTAGTTCCGACATTAATGTATGGTAGTGAAAGTTGGGTTTGGCAGAAAAAGCATGAAAGCAGAATAAATGCCGTTGAGATGCGAGCACTTAGAAGTATGCAAGGAGTTAAATTGAGTGACAGAATGAAGAACGAAACTATAAGAGAACTTTGTGGTATAAAAGAAGGTGTTGTGACAAAAATCGAGAAAGGTATGCTTAGGTGGTTTGGTCATATGGAGAGGATGAATGAAAGTAGACTTACGAAAGAAATTTATAAGGAAAGTGTAAATGGGAGCGTTGGAAGGGGAAGGCCTAGAAGGACATTCCATGACCAAATAGGCGATGTCCTAAAGAAAGGTCAGGTCCGAAGTACCCTAAACCGACGAGCATGTATGACGAGATTAATGAATGTCGAAGAAGCGAGAGTTGTGTGCCAGGATCGTAGCAGATGGAAGGAATTGGTCTCTGCCTGCCCCTGCGGGAAAAAGGCGTGATTGTATGTATGTATGTATGTATGATATTGATAGAGCTAGGCCACATTCAATACAAAAAATATCTTAAAATGGCTCTCCTGTAAAATCGCAAAAGGTGCAGTTCTGCCCTTGTTCTACCAAAGGTGCGATTTAATGTGATGTAAAATTAAATAAATTTCAAACTTTTTATTTTTATGGCTGGCGTCGAGTGATCATAATAATTGGATGGCTTGGCGACACACTTGGCCAAGTGTGTGATATTTTTACATGTGTATTTTATGTCAGTAAATATCAGGGCTCCATTAAAATATAATATAAATGATTGATGAATTATGAACTTCTCAACTTATATGCAATATGCATATTTGGAAGGGCATAAGAAAAATTATACCAAAGTCAAAATATTAATATACCTGTAGGCAAAGAGCATATATTTTTAATTTTAAGTCACATGACAATTTATAGAATAACGAAGAAATACAAGTAAACGACTAGTGGGCCTAGTGGCTAACTTACTGACGTACCATTGAATACCTAACTTACTGGAGGACGTACCGTTGAATATCTAACTTACTGGACGTACCATTGAATATCTAACTTACTGGACGTACCATTGAATATTCACATCTCTTGGGCTTTACTTGTTCTGAACAAATTTGGTTTCTGCAATATCTATCGATGTCTGTCAGAAAAGTTATCCGAAATAGGGATAAAAAGACGTGGTAAAGAGATTATTCAATGATACATCATAGATCAGAATTGGTCGCAGTGACAGTGGAAACACTAAGCCGCAATTAATAATAATAATAATGATACATAATGTAATTCATTTTTAATTATTGTGAAGATTCGTGGTGTGATCTAGCAAAGTTAGCACACATTTAGTTGGTAGTATAGACCGACAAACTTATCGATTCTCGATTTAGAACTGTCATTAATACATTGAGTTACAAGTACTACGTATAGAGAGGCTATACGGAACAAAAGACTGTGTCGCAAAATGATGACTGGACTGACTGATGTATTTGCTATATAATACAGTGGATGTCGTCTAACCAAACTATAAAACTTGCAGCGCTATAGATTGCTTACAGAGTATATTTTTCTGGCGACCAAAACGTCGTAAGCGCCATGCAAAGCAAGGCGCTTACGCGTTTTGTTTGAAATGCCTATCGCATAGATCTTGACTGAGTTGTTGCCGTAACCATGGTAACGGCAACAAAGCATCGCGCAAAAATTTAGTTTGCGGTGTCGGTTCTATACGCTAGTAATTGTAGTTCAATGATTAAATATCGTTTAATTTTGCATTGCATTTCACGTAGTTTCAATTTTGGCCACCGGAACAGATAAGTTTGTCGGTCTGTACACGCTCGTATCTGTTGGCAGGTGACGTTGCTAGACGATCCCTTAACTTATACTATTCCAAATAAGGCTGCCTGTCCACCAAAGCGGACCGAGGCAGCGGAGCGGAGAAACGGTGAAATACCGTTAAGATACCAGACGGATATACGGTACCGTTAATACCGAAAACCAATAAGATTACACAAAATCTCCGCTCAGACAGGGAGTTGCAATCTTATTGGTTAAACTCCGTTTCTCCGCTGCCTCGCTCCGCTTCGGTGGACAGGCAGCCTTAGTGTGGAATCCTGCATCACGCTAGCAAATTGTGTCTGCTAGCGTACTGTGGTCTCGCATGATGTTGGTGCATGTGATTAAAATCATGATATTATTATATCAATACTTTTTTGTGAGAAGTGTAAAAATAAAACGTATGTCGTTGGAATCTCTACATATCCAGCTAATATAAAAATTACAATTATTACATACTTTTACGTTTGACTTGAAATGTATTGTTAAGTTAATTCCAATTCGAATTCAGGTCGAGTGATTTTTTTCCAGTTTGTTGAACAAAACTAGTGAAAATTAATAAAATAACCCGTTATTTTTAAAGATTACTGTATTTAATTCAATAAAAAAAAACAACCTCACCTAACATTTATTTTCATCTCATCAGCTTTACAAAATCGTCTCATTCAGGCGACCCGAACGAACGTGTGGACTAAAAATTGGGCGAGTTAAACCTCGATTTCGAGAGAACTACCTATAGGTCTTGAGTTTGTTGTATGTAAGTCCTTTCGATTTTTTCAGTTCAAGTCCTATGAGTCATGAGTGCAGCAGGACTGCAGTCCAATCAAAAGGACTTGGATCATGGAGTCTGATTTCTTTGTGAGACGTAAACTTTAAAGTAGAGAACTGAGGAGCCCAAACAAAAAGACTCGCATTATTATGAAGTATTTGCATTGTTGAAGCAGAGGGCTGCAGTCTTAATAATCACATTAGTCACAGTTCGAATAAACAATTATTATTAATCAGGCTCAAAAAGACATGTTAATCATCATGACGTTTTTAAACGACTTAAAAAAAAGGGAGAAGGTTATTAATTATATACACTTACACATTTTCATACTATGATATTTATCGAATTTAAGTTTTTGAGTTGTTAAACATAATAATATGTACAAGAGTTTCATGCATCCCTGACAATACAATTCAGGAACAATGGAGCTTACAAAATAATAAATTGAACATCATTTTTCAGGAAAGTATTAATATTATGTTATAACACTTATAACTTTCGAACTCTTATTAGAGCCATATAAATTGGGTTTATTAACGATTACCCAGCCAAATTATAAGCATAAACCATTTTAAGCCATTGATCTTATACTAACTTATGACTCAGTCGCGAGTGCTTTTTGTAAGACTGAGCTCTAAAAGACTCAGTCTGTCTCGAGTTCTCGAGTATTACAAAAAACATCGCTAAAACAGGTTTAGAACTGTAGTTAATACAGGTTTAGGTCCGGACTATTTTTTAAAACCTTCCTTATAACAAAACATTATGACATGTTTTAAAATCGTTAAATATAAATAAGATAGTGAAAATAATAATTCGTTATTTATTAATGTGTTTTAGTAATGTAAGTAAAAGTAACATATATTTTTAATTTTCTGTTTACAAATAGCGACGTTAGAACCATAGTTATCCAAGTCACATTTTTAACTTTTTGAGGAAACGAGGGAAACGCGTTTGGATTGAAATTGTCCTATTCCAAAGTGACCGATATGAGTTTCCTTATGAAAATTGCTATAATAAGCACTTGGATCAGTGTGACATGAAAAATATTATGTCTTTTTTTGGGATGTTAATAACAAAATATCGATTTTGACAAAAATGTCACTTGGATCACTATGGTTCTAATTCTAACGTCGTCAAATTAAGTTATTCTTTTCAAAAATTGTCTTACTATACGTAAAACGGAGCGAAATTTTAACAGTGTTATCGTTTTGACGTTTAAAAGTTAGTCCTTAAGGTTTGTTAAATTTTGGATGATCTCTGCGACAGGTGTCGCAGTGACATTTCTAGAGACATTTCTGTCAGAAAATCGCCCATTGTACGTTTAAAAAGATAAACAAAAATAAAATTTTCCTATGTTTTAAAATTTCAAAATCGATTAATTAGTGTAAGCGAATGATAACAACAATGAACATCTTTAAGTGGGAGGGACCCTACAATCATGAACGTTATTTCTCTTCATACATTTGTCAGACAAAAATTGTGAAATTTAACAGCTGTCAAATCGATGACAGCTGTCGCAGAGATCATCCAAGATTTTACAAACCATATCGGCGGGCTTACCGTTTCTTCCCCACTGCTCAATTCCATAAAGTTGAGCAGTGGGTATTACCCACTGCTCAACTGGTCATTGCTCAACTACGACCGTTGAGCAGAGGGTCATACCCACTGCTCAACTAAAATTGCTCAACTAAGTACGTAAGTCTTTCGTCCCCCCACTGGGTACGAGTGGGAAAAAAAACGTTTCGTTCGTCCCCAGCCCAGTGGTGACGATTGGAACTTATTTCCCACTCGTTCCGCTTTAAACCGAGAGTCAAATAATAGGTTCTTTGACACTAGTGTCTACCATGATACAGTTCCATGATGGAACTCAAATTCTAAAAAACAAATGAATGTCGGAGAAACAAATGAATGTCGGAGAAACAAATGAATGTCGGGGAAACAAGTGAAGGTAGGAAAGCCCTGTCTATTGATCGGAAGTAAAAAAATAGGTGCAAGCCCTTTTCGAAATTATCGTCATGTACCGAGGATAACGAATTTTAATATAACAATGTTAGTAATGTAAGCGTTAGGGAAAAGCAACAAAATTTTAAAGGTCAATAAGGACGAAAATCCCTTGCACCTGTTTTTTTAACTCCCGATCAATAGACAATGCTTTCCTACCTTAACTTGTTTTCCCGACGTTCATTTGTTTCCCCGACATTCATTTGTTTCTCCCACATTCGTTTGTTTTTCTGACATTCGTTTGTTTTTCTGACATTCATTTGTTTTTACCGACATTCATTTGTTTTTACCGATGTTCATTTGTTTTTATTTTTGTCTAAATTTTAGAAAAACCAGTCCTCTTGGTCACGTGTACAATTTGATTTGGTTGGGTTTTACAGCCAAGGGTACAGCACTTAAAAATTTATTTTCCACTGTACCATCAAGGGAACAGTTAAGGGTACACAGGAAAACGAGCGGTTTTAACAAACTTCTAAGTAATAACAAGAGTTGAGCGGTAGGTCATATGTTTAATTAAGCAACAAATATGTCCCACAGAGCAACTGAGTTGAGCAATAAATAGTTGAGCTATAGAGCATAAAATATTTGGTAATACAAACTATGTCCTAATGCTCAACTGCTCAACCAGTTGAGCAATGGGGCAGACACGGGGCTTACGTGGGTCTAACTTTAGTACTCGTACTCGAAATGAAGTAAAACTTCGTTTTGTAATAGCGTTTGACTTTAGTCAGGCGTAAGTGTAGTACTAAGTCCGGTAACATTTTTTAAACCATGTTTTGTAATAACGGTGCGTACAGATTAAGTAACATTTTAACACATAATATGTTATATAACAATGTTAGGTACTTAATCTGTACGCACCGTAAGAGGGAGGCTTGAGCTTTTAACTTATTCTTTTTTGACTTCGAGTCATAAACATGGACTTTAGTCTCAATTTTAGGACTAAAGGTGAGTATAGACTACAACATTTCCTCGAGCATTTTGGTGTAATGTAACATTCGTGCGAATGCTCGGCGTTTTGTTACGGGTAAATGCTTACAGCGAGTGTGCATTTACCCGTAACATTTCGTTGTACCTGCGTTCATTCTTCTTTGAAATGAATGTTCGTCCCTCTTCCTCCGCGTCACCCGGCACCCACGCATGAGGATTCAGGCGACTGGGACCACTATATAACTGGGACCGCGGTCCCAGTTGCCTGATTAGTTTTTATTTGTTTATTATGTCAGGCGAGTGGGACCACCCGTAATTTTAACCACAAATCCATTGTTGAAATACAAGATTTAGTACAGTTAGCAGAAAAGGTGTCACAAATAAAACAAAGTTAATTTTTGCAAAGGTAAGTTAGTTTTTGTATTACCTACTTAAACAGTATAACAGTCTTATTTATGTTTTAAAAATCACGTTGGCTCATATGCCTACCAGAAATCTCCTCAAAACAATAATATAAAAATCAGTCTTATTGTCTCTTAACTTTATACACCATAAAGTAAGTACTCATTACTCCTATTATATATTTATAATAAAGTCAGAAGATGCACATATCGTGATGTAATATTTATTTGCAATGACAATCATCTCCTCATAACAATGCTAAGTAGCAACCGAATGTCACTTTTATGACAAATCCATTGTGACACAACGCCGCACCGGCTGTCTACTCTCCATCCGTCTTACGAATTTTCGATCTACTCTTTGGTGTTTATGGGCGCCTGGTACTTCAAGTAGAAGTTTTGCATCACTTCGCTTTTATTTTACATGAATTTTATTCACCACGCTGCCATTTGAGGATGAAATATTCCGTGTGATTTACTCTTCGGTACTTATGGGCGCCTGGTACTTCAAATAGAAGTTTTGCATCACTCGCTTTTATTTCCATGAAATTCTACTCCGCCATTAGATATTCCGTGTGACTTAAATTCTTTGGTGTTTCTGGGCGCCTATAACTTCGACGAGCATGGCGAATCAATCTTACTAATCTGTCGCGAGTTTAACATTTTTTCCCCATAAAAAAAGTGTACAACGCCGCTAAAGAAGTTTTCACTTCAAAAATACTTGACCGTAATACTAAATAAAATAAAATCCTGAGTTATAACTTGATTTTTCTGTTAACTGTACATTAAAGGAAATTAGGTATATGGTCCCAGTCGACCGGTTCAAAAATGTTATCAGGTAACTGGGACCGCGGTCCCAGTTTTATTTGGTCCCAGTCGCCTGAATCCTCCACGCATCGCCTGCGCTCGTGCAAAGGCTCGACAAAATGTTACACCAATTTGCTCGTTGGTTTTTAAAAAAAGGCTGTTACAAAATGGCGAATGCTCGATGTTCTGATACAAGTAAATGTTGTAGTCTATACTCACCTTAAAAGACTCAGTTCTTTTACAACACTATTTTCCTAGTTTCGTCTGCACACATAAAATAAACAGCGCTATAGTTATTGGAAATCGAACATTAAACCCAGCACTTAAAATAAGAGCAAAATCCTTCCCTCAAACTTAATTATCACAGAGTAAGTTTTAATGCATTATTTTGAAATAAAAATGAACATTCTACAAATAAATCAAACAAATTGATAAGCAGCACAACAAAATGGCATGTTGCCAAACAAATACATTTTTAAAATTAATATCTAAAATCGTCAATTATTTCACTACAAAGCCGATCTCCTAAAGATCAGTCAACAGACAGGGGAAAAAGTACAGTATGCATTCCTTAATATGGATACAACTAATACTGTTACACCTGAACTTAAATTTAAAAAGTCAAAATAAAAAAAAAAAAACAAAATCATTATTTTGTGACTATTACAAGTATGTACTTATTGACATCAATTTACACAATAAAAAAAAATCTTTTTTTATAGGGTCAGTTAGGGTAAGAGGAACACCGGTGGAAAAGGAACAAAACCATCATAACTCATAAACTACAGAGTTTAGCTGTGTTCTACCAGTCGATAATTATCGACTATTATATATTATTTAATCTACTGGTAGAACATACAGCTAAACTCTGTAGTTTATGAGTTATGATTGTAGTGTTCCTCTTCCACCGGTGTTCCTCTTACCTTAACTGACCATACACACCTATTGGATAAGGCTGTATACGGCATAAAAGTGACTCTCTACCGCCATGCCATATTATTATTTTTTAATAATTAATAAACAGAGATAAAATTACAATGATATTAAAAGTTTGAAAAACCGACTGTCCAACTAAAATCTTTGGACCAATCAACCAACCCATTAAAAAAATAAGATAAGGATAAATTAAAAATGACGTACTAAAATTGAGGCACTTGCGTTACGGATATCAGACAGAACCAATGAAAATATTAATAATGTAATGTAATATGTATATAATTAAACAAACACAAAGGTCGGGATTGATGGACTATGACCACTGGCTCAAAAGGTAGGATCGCTCGATGCCCCCGTGCAAACGAGCCGTCTTCAGATCTTCATAAATACTAATTTATAAACTTATATTATAAATGCGAAAGTAATAAAGGACAATGCAAAAGACTGGGCCCAAAAAAAAAGTTGTGCAGATTTGGGACATAGACTACGAAGTAGATCCAATAAACACCTTTAACTTTTCGGCGTCGACAAAATTGGTCCTAGTGAAAAAAATATATAAAAATAATAAATTATTATGGACGATAACTTTTTCCGTCTGGGACCGATCATGGTGTCATCATATTAAAAGTTGATGGTGTGGTCTTTCACGTAGAATACATCTCATCTCTAGACATTAACTTAATTTTTATGGGCCCAAGAACAATGGCAAGTTTTGCATTCTCCTTTCTAAAATGAGTGGTTGGTTGAGCACTACAACAACTGGGCATATTGAACATTACACTATGAAAATAACAAAAGTAAACATGTTTAGAAAACGTACAAGAGTGTGGTACAGAACATATTAATAATATCAGACACATATAACGTATAATTATATTTATTAATTACAGAAAAAAAAAATAAGATAAAAAAAATATTGTATAAACTATGAATGAATAGTGAGGAAACAGGGGCTCATACATACGGTTTTGTCGCAACCAACACAGAACGTACTTATTTTCTTCTTGCAGGCAACGCACGCCCGCCGCATGCGTTGGTGGCCTTTCATGGGGAACTCGCCCAAGCGATGCGTGACGTCTGCCTTTATCTGTCTGGTTGTGGTTGCACGTGGAATCGGCGAAGGGGAAGAATGATGGGACAGAAGTGATTTTACTAGATTTATACGAAAATTGCGATGACTAAGATGACCAGTGTGATGATGAATAATGTACGAATTTAAAACGGATATGTTGAGCAGTCTCCTAAAAAGTTTTTTGTACCACACTTTTGTACGTTTTCGTTCGACCGGGTACATCGCCAGCAGCTGATCTTTTTTGTCCACCCCACCCATCATGATATTGTAATCCAATATCAAGATGGGTTTGATGGACTCACGGAATGTCTGTTGAGCGTTGCCATGGTATGTAGAGATCATGGCGACCCTATTAGTATCTCTCCATACCATGACATCAACGTCGCCTGATGTAAGACCAGCGATCTGCCCCGGACGCATGTTCTGCTTGGTAAGTGTATTCAATTCCTGCGGGACATATTTGCGATCAGTCCGTAGTGTACCGACACAATCAAAGCCCAAAGATTTTAGTCGGCGGGCTAGACAGGGAGAATGAAAGAAATTGTCCATCCAGAGGGTATACCCCTTATGTTCTAAGCCTTGGATCAGCTTCAACACAATTGCTGGGGTAAACGCCTCTAGAGGATCGTCAAAATGCCTCAAATTGCTTTTTTTATGAGAGTGAACCTCGAATCGCCATAGGTAGCCGGTTTGAGATTCACAAATCTCATAGGTTTTTAAGCCCCTATAGGCAGTTTTATTTGGGATAACCTGGGCGAATTCCAACCAGCCCTTCCACATTAATAGACTTTCATCTAATGCAATGTTTTGGGCTGGCGTATACATAGTTTCAAATTTCTTATTCAGGTGTGACAGTATTGGCTTAATCTTAAACAATCTAGCCTCCGAATAATCAAGATCTAGCGCACACATGTTATTATCGTTAAAATGTAAACATTTGCTAATTATTAAAAAACGGCAAATGGACATGTGTGCACTAAATCCCGGAGTACAGAAGACATCAGAGGTGGAATACCAGTATTCGTCCATCCTCGATTTAACCACAATCCCCATCGCCAGAATCAGGCCGAAATAAACATATAATTCATCAACCGTTGTGTCATACCACCGGCTGATACGGCTATTGGGATGTAGATTGTGGTTTTCAAGCATCTGGGATGCCACCTGCTGTGCATACTTATTAGTTTCATTAACAATGTGCTCCATTATTTGCCGATCCCATATTTCAGTAAAAATGCTATATGGATCACTGCATGGAGTTGTCGGACCAACATTAATCACGGAGAATTTTTCCCTCCTCGATTCAGGTGGAATTGGAGGATCTGGAAACGCTCTCCAGTCAAAATCAAGGCTGCTCCATGGTTGTGCTGTTGTCGCTACAGGGACTTCAGGCTCTTCAGGCGCTGGGACCTCCTCGGTAGCGTGCTCATCGGTGGCATCATCACTAACATCATTATCCAAAGGCGTTTCCAAGTAGCTCCGAAACACCCTCGGTATAATAGGTGCAACAATGTCCCCGTCCTCATCATTGCTCTCATCAGAGTCGTCATCGCTTCCTGTAACAAATGATGATTGGTTTGAAAGCTTAGAATCAGAATGTTGGCAATGCCCTAAAGTCCCAAACAAAAACAGGCACTTACCACGATTGAGGACATGAGGACGAGGTGGCCGAAGATGTTGCACTGGAGAGGTGGGTTCACATTTCAAAAACCTGGAACAAAAAAATTGTTGTAGTACTTTCTCATATCCTTGCAGATAAATAAAAAAGTCCGCAAGTGCCTTACTTTGGTGATGGTGGCATCCTATTCGATTTTATTGATGATGAAGGTGATGGTGATGACGGCAGTGGTTGTGGTAATCGTGCGGAAGGTGATCTACATGGAAATTTAAAAACAAAATAATTAGAAATATAGCCAAAATATTCACAAATACATATGCTCCAGCATCAATACTTACCGTTGCCACGAGCGCTTCCTTTTATTACTCAAGGCCTTTTCGAGGCCACGGCCTTCCGGCAGCTCAGCAATATCTCTGATTACTAGTCTAAAATTCAAAGCGATTCAATTAAATTAACCAAATCAAAATTATAATTTAATCAGATTTAAGAAAATAATAAAATTTTATTAAGAAAGAGAAAAAACTAAGCAAAAGCATATTCGTCAATGGGAAATATTTAAGTGTAAGTATATCAAAAAAATACTGAAATGTGCACCAAAATAACTGATTGAACACCAAAGGTTAGGATAGGTTAGCAATTCAATTTTTGAGGTGATCATTTCAGTATTTTTGGTGCACATTTCAGTATTTTTTGATGTTCAGTTAAATACAACCCTTCGTCAATTGGTCCGAGCGGGCGCGCGGCAGGGGACGTGGCAGCCGCGCCCGCTCGGACCTTCGCGATTGGCAAGCTCAACCACTTCCATCACCGGTGGCGGTCCACCTTGAGTGACCTTGACCACTGCTAAGTCTACCTCGCACACGCACACCTCTACCACGTCGTAGACCACGCGCACGCATGCGAGGTCGTCTTAACTCATTACAAAGCACGCAGGGTTCTGGAGTATAACATTACATAGACAAGGCTGTTGGGTATTAATTTTTTTTTTAACACTTGTAAGAGCCTAGGAGGGTAGGTAGAAATATAAATTTCGCACAGTGTTCCCAGAGACGTCGGGAGCAGACATTTTTTACTGACCCCGAAATTGGTTATAGTTATGCTGATCAATTGACTACAAGAAGAAACCCCGGGCCCGGGTCAAATATTGACAGCTTTCGAGAATTTTTTTTTAAAGTTAGCTGTTTAGGAGGGGTGAAAATACAGAAAAAGTGTAATATTTTTTTTGTCTTTGGTTCTTTTCGGGCAATTTTTTATTGTTATTTGTGTAACTTGATATAACCTTAATAGATATAACACCTCATTTATTGTAAATATAAAAACGTTGTCAAAGTGTCATACTTACTGTTATCATTTATTCTTTTAAACAATATTAAAATATAATTCATAGATTCGTAATTAAATCATATAATTTTTGTATACTTATTAGTTAAATTGCTCTCCTGATCACTATTCCGATTGATTCCGTAAATTTACACACTTTCCCGTTTCCCTACCTTTCCATCACAATCCCCAAAAAGTACTCCATTTTCCACTCCTCAAGTCCTCAATGAAAACTTACGAAAACCAACGAACCACAACGATCAAGAAGAATGAAAATTTAATTTGACCAATGTCAGTGGCCGATGCACAAACCGTGCAGTGCCAAGAAGAAAGGAAAAAAAAAAAAAAAAAAAAAAAAAAAAAATACCTAAATATATTTTCAATATTATAAATCTTTTATTATAATTCAATGTTATTGAATTGGCGACAAGATGGACCCAGACCAGTTTGCGCAGTTTATTAACCTGCAGCAGGCGCAGCAGGAACAAATAAATACCATACTGTCAATGTTGCTCGCAACATGAGCAACGACGTCGTCGACTGACGCTGCAGACACCAGCGTGGCAAGCACTGCTAGCACTTCACAATGTCCAAACAGGAAAGAAGTATTCAAGGCTTTTAACATAGAAAAATTCAACCCTGACAACCATAAGGTAGCCGATTACATAGATTTTTTTGAGGCAAAATGCACGATTTGTCAAGTTAATTCGGACTCTATCAAAAAAGACCTTTTGTTAAATGCACTAACGCCAGACATCTTCAGAGAACTAAAAACTGCTTTAATGCCCAATTTCGAGAAAAGTTCATACTCGGAAATCAATAAGAAACTTTTAGATTTATATCGAATTAAAAAAACCAGATATCGGGCACTTACAGAATTTTGGAGCTGTGTCCGACACGACAATGAATCCATGGAACGTTATGCCAATCGCCTAAAAAGCATTAGCCAAGATTGCGGCTACGACAGCATACTACTAGAACGGCAACTGCGAGACAGATTTGCGACCGGCTTGAATCACACAGAATTAGAAACTGATTTAAAACAAATGTGGCCTGACCTAACTGAAACACGCGATGGCGAGATAACTGAAGTAACTTTTGCACAACTTTTCGCTGTTGCTCAATCTCGTGAGCAGGCTGAACAAGATACTCCGGCTACTAATATCAAACGCATTAAAAAGAGGGTAACAGAAAAACACAGTCAACGCTTGTCACCTCGCAAAGTGTATACTAATCAATGTCTCCGTTGTGGGAATAAGGAACGACATAACCTTGCTGAATGTTCAGCTAAAGAACATAAATGCAAAGCATGCGGCTCAATAGGGCACTATGAAAAATATTGTATAAAAACCAGGAAGGCAATACTGATTAAGAGCGGGGGAAAATTGCAACGTGTGGTTCAGCGTACCAATACGATAGGCTCTTCATCCTCTTCGTCATCAAGCAACGAGAGCGATGATGAAGATTTTGCTGTTCACAAAATTCCTAACAGAGACTGCAAAAAGATTGACGTCATCGTTAATGGGAAGACCTGCACGATGGATTGGGACCCTGGTTCAGCGTACTCTATCATACACAGCAAATTCTGGCGACAAATAGGCGCTCCAACCTTAACAAAAGGGCCAAAACTTAAAGCTTACGGCAATCACAAGCTGAAATGTAAAGGCATAGCAGAAGTAACTGTGGAGGTCGAAGGAAAACAAAAGATAGTACCCGTAGTTGTCATGACAAATGCATACCCAATGCTTTTTGGTCTTCAATGGAGCGAAACATTCGGAATGATATTCCCTAGCCCGGTTTATTCAATTAAACATGCTACACCAATGACATTGGAACAAGTCATTGAAAATTACAAAGGACTTTTTGACGGCAAGCTTGGGAAAGTTAAAAACTATCAAGTCAACATACATGTCAAAGAAGGTGCCACACCCGTACATTTGCCAGCCCGTCCTATCAAGTTTGGATTAAAAAAGAACATCGAAAAAGAAATAGACCGCCTTGTTTCTGAAGGAATCATACAACAGGTAGACCCTAACATAACTCCTGTGGAGTGGGCCACACCAACCGTGAACGTAGTGAAACCGAACGGCGATATAAGAATTTGTGGGGACTACAGGAGTACCCTAAACCCAGCCCTAATTAAACACTTACACCCAGTTCCGGACAGTTCCGGTGTTTGATCAATTACGACAAAATCTTGCACACGGGAAAATATTCTCGAAGATCGATCTCAAAGACGCTTACCTACAATTTGAAATTGCACCTGATTCAAAAAAGTTTTTGACACTTGCGACACACAAAGGCTATTTCCAGTACAATAGGATGCCTTTTGGAATCTCGACAGCACCCTCCATTTTTCAAGGTTTTTAGACAAATTGCTGGCTGGCATACCCCATGTAGCAGTGTACTTTGATGACATTGCTGTAACAGGGAATACCACGAAGGAACACTTACAAACATTATCCGTAATCTTTGATCGTCTACAGAACGCAGGCTTGAAGGTAAATTTAAAGAAATGTTCTTTTCTAAAGGAGGAAATCGAATACCTAGGACACACTGTAGACAAGAACGGAATCCGTCCAACAAAGAAGAAGCTTGATGCTATTATTAATGCAACTGAACCTTCCAACCCAAAAGAATTGAGGTCATTCCTCGGATTTGTAAACTTTTATGAGCGTTTTGTGCCTTACTTACATGGCCTCTGTTCGGATTTGCATGAACTAACAGGCGGTAGAAAACAATGGCGTTGGACAGACAACGAAAGGAAAGCATTTGAAAATGTAAAGAGAAGTATTATAGCCGCGGAACCATTAATTGCTTTTAACGAGAACTTGCCAATCTTTCTTGCTTGCGACGCATCGGAAAAAGGAGTCGGCGCTGTATTGTAGGTACCATAAAGACGGCAATAAAGAACTTCCAATCGCATTCGCATCTAGGAAACTGAACTCTGCTGAGAGCAAGTATTCTGTCATAGATCGTGAAGCTCTTGCTATCGTCTTTGGAATTAAAAAATTTGACCAATATTTGCGCGGGTCTAGATTTACGCTAGTTACCGATCACAAACCCTTGATACATTTACTAGGGCCAAAGCGTAACCTGCCCAAACTAGCCAACAATAGATTAGTGAGATGGGCGCTCATAATCGGTAGTTATGACTACGAGATACTCTATCAGAAAGGGAAGAATAACGTTATAGCAGATTACCTGTCTAGATTACCCAGCTCAAAGGGTCAACCGTCAAAAATAGAGATAGCAGTCCACAGGGTGACGTCTCGTTTCTTGGACTCTAAAGAACTTTTCTTTCTGAAGAACTTTTGAGAGAGGAAACTCGTCAAGATCCTACATTATCCCAAGTCCTTAAGCACATAAGATCGGGATGGAGGAATCTGGAATATTCCAATGATATAAAACATTTTTTCAGAAAGCGGAACGAACTGTCTATTGAGGACAAAATCATTATGTGGCAAGGACGCATCGTTGTGCCACAAACACTCAGGAGTAAAATTCTCAAGTACCTTCATAGGGGGCACCCAGGAATATCAGCCATGAAAGCCCTTGCACGATTCTACATATGGTGGCCATACGTCGATGACGACATCGATTCCTATGTTAAGGCATGTAGCAGGTGTCAAGGAAGTAGACCGAACAACCCAGAACTTCCTGTATATTCTTGGTCGATTCCAGAACAGGTCTGGGAAAGAATCCATATCGACTTTGCGGGACCATTTGAGGACACTTACAGGTTGGTTCTGTGTGATGCTCTATCTAAGTGGGTTGAAATTCGGCCAATGAAAAACATCACCACGAAGAATCTGTGTTCCAAACTAGATGATATATTCTGTACTTTTGGCCTTCCACAAATCATTGTTTCTGATAATGGACCACAATTTACATCATCGGATTTTAAAGAATACTGTCAAGGGCAAGGAATTTTGCATGTGACCTCTTCTCCATACCACCCTCGAACGAATGGTTTGGCGGAACGGCTGGTGCGAACGTTCAAGTCACGTTTTTCACATTCAAGTGGCTCTTCACAACAGCAACGGTTGCGAGAATTCCTTTTCACGTACAGAAACACACCACACACATCTACGGCGAAGTCACCTGCAGAAATGATGTTTGGAAGACAGCTGAATTGCCTTCTCTCCAATACGCCCCAGCAGAAGAAGAACATTATTATACAATCAGTTAAAGGCAAATATAAATGTTCAGAATGCCTAGTGTAAGTTTTCACGTAAAAAAAACGTCACCATTGCGTTTGCGTTTGAACTACAATTTGTATGAAGAAAATACAGCGCCTCTGGTGGCGAACCGTGAAACTAAAAACAGCGAGTGTGGGTTTTTAACGTTTACTATTGTCGATGCGTATTCAAACGCATCGAGCGCGTTAAGCTGATTTTGGACGTTTCTGCGAGTGTAACTTGAAGTTTTGACAGATTCGAAAGTATTGATACGTAAACTTTGTAGTTTGAGTAGTCACTTAGGATTGAGTCGGTGAGAGCGCAAAATCAATAAGATTCTTTATATCAAACCGAGTTTGTTTTGTGATTTGGATAGTTTAAAACAATTTAACTATGTCAGCACGTCATTTCTTTGCCTGGAACATGTTAGTGGCTGCTGAAAAGCTCAAGCAAGATGAACGTATTCGTCTTCGGCGACAAAGAGCTTTGTTTCGGTTTAATTTTAATGCAATAGTTAGTGAAACTAGTTAATTCTATTTTGATAGACTTTATTAAATCTTTTATATTAATAAATTAATAAAATAAATACACGTAAAATTCAAAAGAGAACTATGGATAGAGATGACACCCAGAAATTCTTTTAGTATTATTTTATTAGTCTTAACCATGGGTTTTAGCGATTGCTGGATGCACAATTTATGCGTAGGGTTCTTATAAACTACCTAGGAGCAAACAGTTTTACTGACCTCTTTTCACTAATCTGTTGGTTTACTTTCTCCCGTGGGATCACCGTGTACGCACATAATTGAATAACAAATCACTGTAAACTATACCGTTTCTTCGTCTTTAGCACAAAATACTTACACTTCCATGAAATTCACTATCACTTCGAATTGTGTAGTACCTACTAGTTTTCATTGTTCTTGGTTCAGAGAGTATATTTAAAGAGAATTGCTTCTAGTTCTATTCGCGACGAGAAATACAAATGAGTGTATTCTTTCTGTCACGAAGTTTGTTTACCAAAAACCTTCGATCACTAATAAGAACTAGATACACAATCAGCGGTCAAAAGTGTCCTCACCGAAAGAGCTCCTAAAATCAACATTTAGGTGGACTTTTATCTTAGTAGCATTCGAACGCTCCGACAATAAACATGCCTAAATGCTCCTTTTAAAAGTGCAAAAATCACCCATCCAAGACGAAAAAAAGGATGGACTTTCATATTTTCGGGAAGTATTAATATTATCATTAATTATTATTATCACTTTTATTAAAAAATCATCGTAATATCATTTTTAAAAATTAAATTGAAATAAATACCAGTAGTTATAACGCAACTCAATTGTAAAGACTCGAGCCCCACTTAAATTGTTTGGGTTATGTTCGTTTACTCGGTTCCATTAATCCGTGGAGACGCTATTGTTTGTAAATTTTTTTTATTATTAAAATACAACTGTATTGTTTTTTTGTTTAATAAGACTTTGGTACTTTTTAAAAGTAAATATTATACAAACATATTATAATAAATTAAATTTTTAGTGGATGTAATTTTAACATGTGAAATTTTATTGGAGTTTATCCCATAATAATATGAGTCGATATAAGAGGCCCTCCTTTTAGAAATTTTAATGAGGAGGGGAAATACAAAGGATGATGTTACAAATGTTCATCATTGTATTAATGTATGTTGTGGTGCTTAAAGTTCTGAAATAAATTTATTATAATATAATTTATATAAAGGTGTGAAAATAGTATAAGTGTGACCTGTGAGTGTGACTCACTTCATGTAATTATTTTTTTTTCAATTTCAATATAAATATATAATTAATGATATCTGTGTATATTTATTTCATTAATAAATAAATGTTGAGACCGTGTAACTAAAACTAAAATAAACCCATTCCAAAAATCCCATATCAATATTTACAATAAAAACAAAAAAAAAACTTTTGAACAATTCGACTCCACCCCGTTCCCTGTCCTTGCGACGAGCCTAGGTCGTAAAATTTTTATGGTATTTGGCGCACTGTGATTCGTCGAGCGCGAGCACTTGTAATAGCTTTGCGAAATACAACTTCACGCATTGCACGTAAGGTTGAGTTTACATTATTCCATCTAGAATTTTGCGAGATAGAGAAAGAACTAGATTTTCGACCGTTTTGAGGTGACTTTTGCATGGCATTGTGTATCTAGTTCTTTATTAGTGATCGATGCCAAAAACGCGTCAACCCATACGATCCCAACGCAATTTGACACCGAAGATGTCTGCCCTTTTTACTCGTGTAGCCAAACATGAAATGGCAATATGCTCGCTGATAAGAACTTATTACCCGCCCATTATAAATATTACTTTTGTAACAGAGACTTGGGTACAGGGAAGTAACGTATTTAATTTGGTCGTATATATTTCTTCGACTCTCAAGAACGGAAACATGCAGGTAACTTACAGAAAAAAACTTAACTTTCGAACAAGTGAATAAACGTAAACTTTTTTCGAGTAGTACGTTGAAACCTACACTCACAAGTTTTAAAGATACGAATTAAGTTGAGTTAGGTCGATTAACGCAGTAGTAGCGTTTGTCGATTTATAGTTAAAAAGGTACATTTGGCGTTCAGGCTGAAGATACACCTAACTATAAACCCGGTGACACAGTGTATCACAAGACGCAGTTAGACAAGGTGTGGACACCTGGGGTGATATCCGAGCGAAGAGGTCGCTACTCTTATACTATAGCAACACCTGCAGGAGGAAGCATACGACGTCACGCCGACCACATTCGCACGCGCTTGTCGGCACCGCTCTCACCACCCTTAAGAGATGCCACAGTGGCTTGCGGAAGGCCTAGTACGTCGGTGCAAACACCCAAGACCTTGTGTAGGACGCCGTCCGTTCCATCCTCTAGTGCAGAAGCTGCCCCACTCCCATCCTCTAGTGCAGAAGCTGCCCCACTCCCTACCCCAGCACAAGTCTCGAGTCCCTTTTCTACTCCTACCTCAGCACAAGTCTCGAGTCCCTTTTCTACTCCGGCGCAAGACCCTCCGTCCGACAACAGCTGCGTGGCAATGCCGTTGCGACGCAGTCAACGTGTGATAAAACCACCTCGTCGGTTAATTGAAGAGTGAAAAAAAAAAGGGGAGAAGGGGGACGAATGATACAACCTTAATAGATATAACACCTCATTTATTGTAAATATAAAAACGTTGTCAAAGTGTCATACTTACTGTTGTCAAATACCTAAATATATTTTCAATATTACAAATCTTTTATTATAATTCAATGTTATTAAATAACTTAAATTATGGGTTTTTTAAACTAGTTATAAAACGGAAATAGTAAATAAATTTTTAGTTTTTTGAAAAAAATCTGTTTTTGAATTATATTTTTTTTTTCAATATGCAAGCAATTATCGCCGTGGTTTTTTTTTCAATTAATACTTAGGCTTTTTAACTACCTACTAAAAAAAAACAGCTCTGGATCTGTTGGATACTTTGAGATATTTACTTGGTGCTAGTACCTACATAATTTTTCAAGGCAAATTTGTTTTAATTCCCGATGAAGATCTACGCGTGGCTCGGGAAGAAGTCCACCCTCGGTAGGCGTTTGCTAAAACCCCAAGTTAATACACGTAGACTGGAGGAGCGGGAGTGAGGCGTTATGGAGCCGACAAAGACCCATGGCGCTGGCCTGCGAAGCTGTGGATCGCGCCACAGCCGGTGCCCCAATAACGTTAACGCGAGAAGGCGAAAATTATTTTTAATCGAATCAAAATTTGCAAATTTGCCTTGAAAAATTATGTAGGCACTTAGCACAAAAATTAATATGTGAATATCTCAAGGTATCCAACAGATCCAGAGCTGATTTTTTTTTGTAGGTAAATATAAAGCTTAAGTATTAATTGAAAAAAAAAACCATGGCGATAATTGCTTGCATATTGAAAAAAAAATATATAATTCAAAAACAGATTTTTTTCAAAAAACTTCAAAGTTATTTACTATTTCCGTTTTATAACTAGTTTAAAAAACCTATAATTAAATAACACAAATAACAATAAAAATTGTCCTAAAAGAACCAAAGACAAAAAAAAATTACACTTTTTCTGTATTTTCACCCCTCCTAAACTAGAAAAGCTAACTTTAAAAAATGTTTTCTCGAAAACTGTCAATATTTGACCCGGGGTTTCTTCTAGTCAATTGATCAGCATAACTATTTTAATATATATTCCATTTTCGGGGTCAGTAAAAAATTTCTGCTCCCGACTTCTTTGGGAACACTGTGTTTCGTGGTTATCTATATATGAAAAAAACTTAAATCCTTTTATTCAATAAAATAAAAAATGCTGCATTTATTAATTTTCCCATAAATTCCAAACGCTTTGCACACCTTAGCTTTGCTAACCTACTTCAACCAAATTAAATAAAACCGAAAGTAGGTAAGTCCGACTTGAATGAAATTTTCAATTTCAAATATTTCAATCTATGAGTCTTATTTATAGATATCTATCTTCAGAGCAAAATTCGCAAAAATGACGGGTTGGTCAGTGTTACTGACCTCAACAAATTAGGTACCTGTCTGTTAATCAAGCTTCTAGAGGCCCGTTTCGGGTATTTGTATTTATACTTTAGTCTCTATAAAACGTGACCCTTTACGGGATTTCGTCTAATGACATTTTATGTTTTTATTGATACTATCCATTTTTGAAAGAATTTCAATAACTGTAAGTAACACAATAACTGTGTTGAATAAAATCATAAAATCAAAATGGCGGGACGTAAGCCAGTGCAGCGGGCATGGCGCGGAAAATGGTACGCTATCGTACGCTATGTTTGATGAAATAACTTTTATAAGTATAAAATTTCCATCAAATACTTATCTAAAACTGAAAAAAACTGTTATTATGACTTACCCATTCATAATGCAAGGCTGTTTATTCATTATTCTTCCAAAAACTAACAAAAGAACACTAACAACAAATCTTGCCTGTACGGTGTGTTACTTACTATACTCTTTGACGGTGTGTCACTGCACTGAGCAAGTCCGCCACTGAGCAAAAAAAAACAAAGACAGTTGTGTTGCCAGCGTGGTCTTGTCGAAAGTCACCTGAGATCATGAAATTAAAGAAAAAACTGGAGGCCACACTCTCCTCTCCATACCTACTTGAAGCAAAATTTACAGCATTCTTTCTCGCTCCCACCTCGCTCCTTAGGTCCCCCTCCTCTCTTTCTAACTTTATTTATTAGAAAGAGAGGAGGGGGACCTAAGGAGCGCGACAAAATGCTGTCAATTTTGCTTCAAGTAGGTATGGAGAGTGTGGCCTCCAGTTTTTCTTTAACTTCATGCCTGAGATGTACAAAAAAGTAACCTTTTTGTATTTATTTTGGTGAGCAAAAAAAAAACGACGACAAGATACAAACGAAAAACCTTTCACCATTTTTTGGTGAGCAAAAAAAAAACCTCGACATGATACGAACGAATGAGACGTTACGGACGGTTTAATTTGAAAAATGCTTTCCGCACGCAAATTCCAAAAAATCACCTAAAAGTAACCTTTTGATTCGTGTAACCATAAGGAGTCAAAAATCACTTAAAAGGTTACAAAAGTAACCTTCTGGCAACGCTAAACTGAACATTCTGAACAAAACAAAACTGCCTCGCTCGTTCGCGAGTATAGACCGACAAACTTATCTGTTCCGGTGGCGGCGTCGCTACTGTCTATTTAAAACTGACATTAAATATCGTTTTTGTATTGCATTTCACGTAGTTCCAATTTTGGCCACCGGAACAGATAAGTTTGTCGGTCTCTACGTGAAATGCAATGCAAAAACCATAGATTTAGTATATTTTTTCTCAGAACACATAGATTAAATAAATAAAATTCCTACTTCTATGTCAGAACAATAACTATATAAAGCTTATAGGGGTCAAAATTTACGAGATCCAAATTTGCGGTCACACGCCTTACATTCCGATGATATAGAACGCACAGCCTAGAAATCTTTTTTATATGGTTGTTTGTTAAATTAGCTATCTAGAATTCATAATTTTATTATAATATTTCAGAAAACGTTAAACAAAACTTTCAATCGAAACCTAAAATCGGGGTCAAAATAGCGTTCTTCGCGTGGTCACACTCTGCTCTTCCTTAATTCAAAAGCTTGTAGCATTTTATTTACCTGGACAATGTCGTACTTTTTACCTACGAAAATGAGCCTGATAAACCATAGTTTTATATTAAATACTAAACTACACACATATTTAAACAAAAACATTTACGAAATAAGCATTTTGTCTTGGTCACACGATTTCGCAATTTTTGAGCGCGCGGTTAAAAAGGACTCACACGCCGCAACAAAGCTACCTACGACCTTGCAAACTTACCGCCCACTCGCCAGTTGTGCCGGGGCAAGTGAAGAGAGAGGACAAGCAACTCATCGTCGTTCGAGGAATAAACTAGAAGTGCTTAATTTTTGAGTCATATATTTTTCTATCGTCCCAGGTCACTCAGGTGGGCATATGAAATGGGTGTTAGGATAACATTATCAATCAGTAATAACTATTATTATGTCGTAAATATAATCGAGATTTTAGATTATAATAAAGAAAAGGAACTTAATGCACAGTTTAGCCAGAAATTGTAAAAATGTCCTATTTTCGGTCACTTTAGTGGCGTCACTTGAGTGGCATTTTGTCCACTGAAGTGACATTTTGCGCAACTCAAGTGACTTGTCTTATTACATAAACAAAATTAATTAGAAAAAAGCCTAATTAATGTTCAATAATTCATATAAAACAATATTTATGAAGCGTATAGTGATAAGCTAGTCTAAAAGTATATGAATTCTTGATTTAATTATCAAAACTGATCTGGTAATTGGTTTCGTATTTCAAACAGATCAGTAACGATACTTTACCGCTTCCGTGGTGTAGTGCTTATAGCGGCTCACGATCCGGAGTTATCGGGTTCAATTCCCGGAGGGGTCCGCCATACATTGTAAAAAAATTATTTATGAGTGTTTACTCAGTTTCGTTAGGACATTGCAGGCTGAATCACCTATTATTAAAAAAATGTAGACGATTCCGTGCTTTGGAGAGTACGTAATATTTATATCGGTCCCGGTATTTGAAGGTCTTTAACTATAATCTATAATGAACACGGCTGATCCCGGAAGGGTAGGCTAGGCAGAGACCACGTCATTTCACTCGATACGATTTAAATACTTCCCTTGCTTCCTCAACTTTAAGTAAAAGTATCTTTCATACACGCTCGTCGGTTTAGGGTACTTTTTACCTAGCCTTTATTAAGAACATCCTGAATTGGATCTAGGTATGTTCGCTTAGGCCTTTTCAATATTCCACTCATACCTTGTTTATCACTTTTGTTAGTCTCTTTCCATTCATCTTCTGTACATGTCCAAACCATCTTAACATTTTTTCCCGATCTTAGGCACTACATCTTCTTTCACACCTTTCCCTTATAACACTATTTCTTATCCTGTCACTCAACTTTGCTCCAAACAAACTTTAGCCCTCTCATTTCTACTCCATTTATTCTACTCTCGTGCTTCCTCTGCCGCACCCAACTTTCACTACCGTACATAATTGTTGGCTCCAGCACTCTATGCACAGCCAGACGAGCCTTTTTGAGACTCTCCAACTGCTCATAATGCTTTTATGAGCAAAGCACGATTTGACATGTTTCCAGCATTCGGCAAGCGGTAGGTTTGAAAGGTTCAGTCTAATTCAATTTAATCAGGCGATGGGCCAACAACTTGTCACTACAGCCATAATATAGATCTATCTGAAATAACCCTCCAAACCTGTCAATCGTGGCGGACTTACTTACCTTTGTTTATCTGCTTAACCCATCAGGGTTACCATTATGATAATGCCCTGAGAAGATTTTTATTTTATTTTTGTTAAATTATTCATTGCACTTGGTATAAGATTTTTATTTTGCATAGCCAACCACGGGGCCTTATTTTGTTAATGTCTTTGTTAGTATTTTGTTAATTAGGGGACAATAATTATGATACACTAAAGGGAATTTGCCATTTAATTTTAGATTGTTAAGTAAACAAAAAATTGTTATACGCGCTACAATTTGAAGATTTTTGATTTTTGTCTTACAGTATTTCTGATTGTGTTTACCCGAATCTAAATTAAAGATTTTTATATTATACTTTTGTTTTTTTGTTAATTTTAATGTGTTGTTGGTAATTGTGTAAAATTACCAACCTTACTACGATTTTAATACTCTTTTTGATTACTTTCTCTCATAATATTTAACTAGTCACTTGAGTGGCGCAACATGTCACGTTTAGTGGCGTCTAAATTTTCAAAAAATAATTCCGGTGAAACCTGTGGTTAGATTTGGCTATTTTTTTGTAGTTAAACTTCTGTCGATCTCTTCATTATTTTCCAATATAAAACAATGCCAAAAACGGACAAAAAAAATTCGCCACTAAAGTGACCCGAAGAATCATTTCTGAATTTTGACCCATAGAAGCTCTAAGCAGTGACCAAGTAAAAGATTATAAAAAAAGACCGACAAACTTATCTGTTCCGGTGGCGGCGTCGCGGTCGCTACTGTCAATTTAGAACTCTCATTAAATATTGTTTTTGAATTTTGCATTGCATTTTACGTAGTTTCAATTTTGGCCACCGAAAAAGATAAGTTTGTCGGTCTTATACCCGGTAATGTTTACACGTTACTCTGTACACAAAAGTAACCTTTTTGCCGCTGTTTTTTAGGTGAGCAAAAAAGAACGTCTCACGGTCCCACACAAAGAGGTCCCACACGTTGACCAGGCAAGTGAGACGGACGGTTTTAATGCTTTCCGCACGCAAATTAAAAAACAATCACCCAAATGTAACCTTTTGTGTCGTGTACACAGAGTACCTTATGTCGTGTATGTAACCTAAAAGTAACTTGCTCGTTTGCCCCCCTATTACATAAAAAAAAATCACCTAAAAGGTTACAAAAGTAACCTTCTGGCAACGCTGTTTTCAACGTAATAAATTTTAAAATCAGGCGTGCGTTTGGCAGCAAAAAGGGCTTGTGAGCTAGCGCTGAAAACCGTTTTCAGATGGTTTTCGGCCAGGGCAACCTATAGTTTATTAAATCTTTGATGATCTCTGCGACAGGTGTCGCAGTGACATTTCTAGAGGCGTAGTCTTACCACAAACGAATGTTAAAACTTCGATTCGTAATTAATCGATTCTTCTATTGATCTACACTGAACGATTGAGGACCTCTAATAAAAGTAAAGGACATCCTCATGGTTAGATGGCACATTTGGCATGCTCTACGACTATGCGCAAACATTGTGATAAACATGTGATAAAGATTTGTGTTTGTCCTGATTTGTGGTAACTTCGTTATTTTTGATACTCGTACGTAACACATGTCATGTGCTCTTTTATACTAACTTTGGGATCAGCAGCTCAATGTTCAATGTAGGTATGTGATGTTCATGTGATATATTTTGGTTGTTTGTCGGAGATTCTGAAATTATTATTTTCTAATTTCGAACTTCGATCATATTCAAATTGTTTTATCCAAACCGACATATAATTAAATTAATTGTTTTTTTTATTATAAAATTGTACGTTTAAAGAGATAAACAAAAGAAAATTTTCCGATGTTTCAAAATTTCATAATCGATTATTAAGTGTAAGTGAATGATAGTAAGTAAGTAAGTAAAATATTTATTGCATAAAACTGTGTACAAATAGGTGTTACAAATAGGGTAGAAACAACAGTTTGTCCATTTCGGACGTACAATATTGGATTATTTACAATAATATTTATGTTCTATTACATATCTCATGTAATAATTATCTAAGCTACAGGTAGCTAATGATTACAGCGTAAAGTACTCCTCTAAATTATACAAACATTTATTTATTAGCCACTGCTTTAAGGCTTTCTTAAATCTAGGACCCTCTAGTGATTTGAGAGACTCAGGCAATTTATTAAAAAATTTTACTCCAGTACTACATACGTACTTTTACTATAGATGTAACTTGAAGATCTTACAACACACAAAATCTTACAATACACAAGTCATGTTCATATTTGGATCTTAAATTTTTCTTAATCTGGCTTTTTTTGGAAAAAATATCTTTATTTTCTTTTATGAATAGACATATTTCTAATATGTAAATAGAAGTTACTGTCAGATAATTAAATTGTTTAAATACATTTCTTAATGTATCATATTTATTTATATTGTACATGACCCGTAAACATTTTTTTTGAAGTTGGAAAACAGATTGAACATTTACGGAGTTTCCCCAAAAAATTATGCCATATGTGAGAATTGGATATATATAGCCATAGTATGCATTGCGTACCACTTCTATCGAGGTAATGTGTTTTAAAATGGACAAAGCATAGCAGCAGCTTGATATTTTTTTATTAATTACTTCTACATGTGCTTTCCAATTCATATTTGAATCTATGGTTATACCTAAAAATTTTGTGTTAGGGACCACTTCGATTACTGTTTTATCTACAACAATATTAATATCTTGAGAAACTTTTTTGTAGTTTTTGAATTCCACTAGTTTGGTTTTAACTAAATCAACCTTGAGATTTAAAGAATTAAGCCAATTCACTACATGATTCAATGTGTTTCTTATACTGTTATCAGGGTTATCATTTGCTCTATCTTCGGATATAAGAATAGAAGCGTCGTCAGCAAACATGACACATAATTTATCTGTGATTAAAGGCAGTTCATTTATGTAAATGAGGAAAAACAGCGGTCCCAGAATACTGCCTTGCGGTAGACCTAGGTTTGTTTTTTTAAAATTAGACTGGACCTGTGTATTGATTTTCAAATTTTTATCATAAGAGTCTAATATTATTGCTTGCAAACTATTTTTCAAATATGAATCCATTAGCTTCAAAGCAGTCCCACGAATTCCAATGTGTTCAAGCTGTCTTAATAGTATTTCATGTAATACGCAGTCAAAAGCCTTTGTTAAATCTAAAAATAGTCCTACAGTTGTCTTTTTACTATCTATGTCTATCCATATTTGTTTTAAAAAATTATATATTGCTAATGTAGTGCTTTTCCCTTTTTGAAATCCGAATTGGTTAGAATGTAATGTATTAGTCTTGTTTAAAAATGATATGATTCTCTGAGCTATAACTTTTTCGTATATTTTTGAAAAATTTGGTAATAAGGCAATAGGTCTGTAATTGCTCATGTCTGTTTTGAGGCCTTTTTTATAAATAGGTTTTATTAGTGCCTTTTTTAATTCTTCGGGG
The DNA here is from genome assembly GCA_949319885.1 of Mecyna flavalis. Classification (NCBI taxonomy): domain Eukaryota; kingdom Metazoa; phylum Arthropoda; class Insecta; order Lepidoptera; family Crambidae; genus Mecyna; species Mecyna flavalis. The sequence continues at coordinate 5,057,076 of OX439436.1, forward strand.
TATTCACCTGTTTCTAGAGTCAAATTGATTAAGTGGGTTAAAGGTTCTGCTATGAAATCAATACTTGATTTAATCATTAGGATCGGTATATTATCATATCCAGTACTTCTTGTATTCTTTAATTTCTTAACAACATCTTTTATTTCTGTGCAACTAACTGGCGTCATAAATATACTATTGGAACTACTTTGAGTAACTGGTCTATAAATAGGATCATTTTTAAGTGATTGTGACTTATTTAAATTAATGAAATAATCATTCAGTGTTTCCGCTATTTCTAATGGTTGATCAATAACAATATCATTGTTGTTAATACTCTGGATAGTTTCTTTTATGATATTTGTTTTAGTTGTGTTTTGTTTTATTACTTGCCATGTAGATCTACTCTTATTTTTACTCTGATTTATATACTTATTATTACAGATTTGTTTGGATTTTTTGGTGATTAACTTCATAACTTTACAGTAATTCTGATATTTAGCTTTTGTTAGAGGACAGCTTGTAATTCTGGCTATCTTATACAGTTTTCTTTTCGTTTTACTTGCTATTTTGATGCCTGTGGTTTTCCAATTTGGTGCCTTTTTGTATGTCATTTTTATTTTATTGATTGGAACACAGAGATCATAGATTAAAGTGAAAATATCTAAAAATATTTTATAACCATTGCATGGGTTTGTTTGAGCTAAAACTTCACTGAAGCTTATTTGTGAAATATATTTCATAAATATTGCTAAATATTCTTCAGGGTTCCTTCTAAATACGTACCAGGATTTTTCTGTAAAACTTTTGTTCGAGGGAATTGATAGTAATTGATATGTGTGATCTGATATACCTACATCTAAAACTTCAGCCTGACTTTGTTGCTTATTAGTAAATATATTGTCTATGCATGTTTGACTTTGGGCTGTAATTCGGGTAGGTACTTTAATTGTTGGTTTTAATTTATATGACCTAAACATGTTCAATAGATCATCCGTCTTTTTGTTCTTTTCTAATATATTTACATTAAAATCACCTAATATGAATACATTTTTATAACTATTTCGTGCCCTTGTCGTTATTCTCTGTAGTAAAATCTCCATTTCATTTAAAAAAACTTCTAAATCGCTGTTTGGTGTTCTATAAGCACATATAATTACATAATTTAGACCATATATTTCGATACCACAGCACTCAAAATGACTTTCTACAGACATATCTGATATCCATTTCAATTCACGGCAATCAATGTGATTTCCCGCGTATATGGCTACACCACCCCTTTTCTTTTGTTTTCTACTAAAATGAGCTACATTTTTAAAACCATCAATTTGTAAAACATCAACTTCATAATTTTTTAGAAATGTCTCACTAAAACAGCATACATCAATCTTCTTTTCATTTAGTAATATTTCTATTTGATCTACTTTTGTCTTTAAGCTCTGTGTATTTAAATGAATCATATTGAATAAATATTTACTTTTGGGCACGAAAAAACTTAGTTTCTTCGGAATTCATTACTTTTTGGTCAAGATTATTGTCATGTGTGTCTTTTTGGTCAAGATTATTGTCATGTATGCCAGTATTAGGGTCATGATAAACATTTAAAGACGTGCTATTTACTGGCTCATTTTTTTCTAGATTATCATAATTAACAATGTTAACATTTTTATGAGAGTTGTGAAAAAGTCTAGCGCGCAATCCGATATTAATATATTCCTTCTTATATTGTAAAAAATTAATTTCAATATTAATTTTAAATGTTAAATTCGACAAAAAGGACCTAGTAGTTATCTCGTCATTCTTATTAAAGTTCAAGAAGGTACAATTTTCATATTTTTTTAGAAGCATTTCTAGTTCGTAATTCAGTCTGTTTACGTTCATGTATCGGTTTGCTTTTACATTAATTACAAATACTTTACAATAGTTAAATTTACATAATACATTACATACGTTACTGTACAAAAGATACGGGTCCCTGTCATTGGACCCTGCAGAAAGAACAATTATATCGTCTTTATCTATTTTATTAAACAATGAATCAAGGCTTTTAAATACGTCATCACTTTGAGCTTCGGGCTTAATTATACTAGAGACATTATATTTATCGTTCCATTTTCCTGACCGGGTCTTTAGCAATCTAACAGCCAGTCTACGTAGTTGCTGATCTCCGATAATGTAAATGTTGTTTTTCCTTTTATTCTCAGACATATTTATCTCCACTTGTGGGTGTTTAATAGCAATGAACATCTCTAAGTGGGCGGGAACCCACAATCATGAACGCTATTTATTTCTCTTGTCGCAGAGATCATCAAAGATTTATTATACCATAACAAACAAGCTAAAAAAAATTATATTAGTTGTTGTTAGGAGATTTTGTTTGTTTTGAAGTAGATACGCGGTACGCCATTTTGCTTACAAGCGCCAAACTTACGCACCCAAAGTCAAAGTTAATAATTTATAGTTTGCAATTTGATAATGTAATAATATTAGTCGCCAAGTTATTAGTAGATTGTTAACCAAGGGCTGTATGACATCAATTGCATACGAGGTTTTTGGCGCCCGAGCGCAGCGAGGGCGCTAATTACCCCGAGTATGCAATTGATGCTTACACCCGAGGTAAACACTCTGCTTTACCTACATATCGATTGTGAGGTAAGTATAAAAACTTAACTTTTGAGAAAGAACTCCAAAACACAAAAAAAAAAAATACTTTCGCGCCTAGCTAGTCGACTGCCTTTTTTACTCTTCACGATTTTATGGCACGCAAGCGCTTCAAATCGTGCTGGCCAGTTCGATTTTTAATAGATTTCAACTAACATACATTGTGACTGCGAAACAAATAGTTCGATATTTAAAATAAAATCTTCATAAATTCTAATAAAAATTGTCTCGATTCCGATTCGAGTAAATAAGATACCAAGAAAAAAAAAATAACTTTTTAAAAATATTCTTCTTGCAGTATGAGTATGACAGTTCTTTTTTCAAATTCCAAAACCTATGCTGTAATTAACATTACATGATAGGTTTTGAAACCTATGCTGTAATGTGAACATTACATGGTAGGTTTTGATCTATGCTGTAATGATATCCATACACCCCGACATTCAGGGAAGTAAGTGACTACTTACAGAGCAAGAGATATGTAAAATTTATTACACCTTATCTATAATTCCATACTATAAAATATTTAGACGCCCGTTAATTTCTTAGTCGCCCCAGTCGATTTATAACTATTTATCTAGATTAGTTTAGTCAGATAATATTACTAGATTGTGGCCGTAAGATAGTTATAAATCGCTTCCTTATAACTATCTTACGTTATATAATGATAACCCTAGGGATATAACTATATTACGGCTTTATCTATCTTACTGCGACATATACATAAGGTAAACACCCCAATCATGGACAGTTTAAGAAAAAAAATTTGGTATTTGTGAAATGTTATCAATATTGTGAAAGTTTCAGTACTGAACATACTTTAAATGTAAAGTCCTGTCCTTATTCAATATTTCTACTGTATTACGCGTGAGATATCGCAAAGTTAAATATAATTTATTTAACAAATAAAAACACCAGTTTTTTAACCAGTTATGGACAGCAAAAACCCAGTTATGGACACCCAGTAATGAACATAACCTAGTCATGGACATCCAGACAACTTAAATCTAGTCATAGATATCCAGTAATGAACTTGAACCTAGTCATAATATTATTATGTATCTAGTAGGTAGGTACTAGGTGTATATTACCTACATATACAACCTGAGGAATCTATGATGAATGTCAAGATGTAGATGCAAAATGCAATAGAATATAAAAATTTTACCTTCCAATAAAATTTGTATTATGTTTCCTGAGACGTCCGAAGTCCATTATGAGAGTACACCGTTTTCTTACGTCACAGCCGCTAGATGTCGCCAGATTCCCGTCACGTGACCCGCACCTGGGCGCCCTAGCGTGCTTTATGCGAAACATTTTGAACAAGTTGGTTAGCCGCCATTTTTGCTTCATTGTTCGGCTCATAATGATTGTAAAGTAGGCCAGGTAGACCTTACTTGGACTTCGGACGTCTCAGGAAACATAATACAAATTTTATTGGAAGGTAAAATTTTTATATTATGTGTTCCGTTGGACGTCCGAAGTCCATTATGAGAGATGTGTTTGTTATCTCCTGGCGGCTTGTGATAAATGAAAGCACCTGGATGCAACAATGTGAATGAAAACAAAGGATAATTAATACTTTTATTCATCGGATGTAATATTATGAATTACAGCTTTAATCTTACTGTGAAGAATATTTCCTCAAAACTTATAATCAATTAACTAGGTATCTGAAGAAAGAAAAGTATCTGAATAGGATTTTTCTGTAATAGTTCCGTTTGTTACCCCAAACTTTCCGGTGAAACTTTCTAAATGTGCATTCATGTTGCCAGTTAGCCTTAGCGAGAAAGTCATATTGATAGGGTAGTTTTCACTAAAGTTTAAAAACAAAACTGCCGTCCGGCAGGTACTAGGGGGCGCATGTTTACCAGCACTACATAATCCTCGTTTGACCCATTCACCAATTACATAGGCGTGGCGGCCCTAAACCGGAATTCTAAACGTTATAAATAGAAGTGACGTGGCCTGTAAAATTCTTTGTACCTTTACAGAAACTAAGCAAAAAAAATTTGATTTATATTTTTATCTGGAGAAGCTATGTAGTAATATTCAACTTGATGTTGTTAATATAAAAATAAATCTTTTTTTGAGCAAAATACACGATGTAGGAAAATATAATTTACATTATCGATGAAATGATCTGGATCACAATGTAACAAAGGCAAATCGTGAATCCTACGACCTGATGCTAGCAACGTAGCCGTACGTCTCCAAATATTTTGTTATGAATTTCATGGGTAACTATATTTTAAGGTTTGTATAACGACTCTCGCATCCGATATAGGAAGTTTGGGACTTGTTGGTTAAGCTACTGAAATTGCTTTAAGAATATGTTTCGCAATGTAATTATTAAAGATTTTGACATTAGAAACGGCATCACAAACAGATTTCATTGTTTATTTATTGTGCACCAGAATTGTAAGATACGCGAGGTTTCTAGGCAAAAAAAATTAAAATCTTGTTACGTGCGACATTATGTTATTTTCCTTCCAAACTGTCCATATATCTTGTTACTTGACATAGTTGTGGCGAGTGCGACATTATGTTATTTTCCTGCTAAAATGTCCATATATCTTGTTACTTGCTTGACATAGTTGTGGCGAGTGCGACAATACGTTATTTTCCTGCCAAACTGTCCATTTAGTCTATTTTGTTGGAGTATATGTCTTTCGGGATGAGGGTCTCCAGCATGATTCGAGGAGGTTCATCTCTTTCAAGGGACCACAGATCTTGGCAAGTACGTCCCACTTATAACAAGCCAAGTCTCAAATTGCAGGATTTGTGCTGGATGTCTGTTGGTCACTGTATTCACCAACGTAGTCTGAAGGTTCTGAATTTTCATTGTTCGTGTTAATGCACGAGACTTTAGGTATGGCCTTCAGAAACTGGCTTTTAACAATTGGGCTGTTACGAGTATGGAGCTACCCGATGCCACGTTGAGATGATGAAGTTCTCGAGGGATTAGTTCGGGCGATGAAAACACTCATACCAGGTCGTAACACCATGTACTTGCTGATAGCATTATGGTATACGCTGTTTTGAACACGTTTAACTTTAAAGCGAACAGATTGATGCTTGGTGTTCCCCATATTTTGAAAATGTTTAGCGATGCTTCTGTTTTGTAGATGCTATTCCGATCCGACGCGCTTGCGTGAGATGTGATCGGCTTCCATGTTGTATATTCCAGGAAGGTGGTGAGGAATGAGTACAACATTTAAACTGTCCGTCAGAGCAAACAGTTCTTCTGTCGATTTTGTTCCGTCCTCGTTCTTGATGTTGACACTACTGTCCTGTTGTCAGTCTGCACAATCACCGTGGAGCGAGAGCTTAAGCTTCTTTTGCCGTGGCGGCTAGTACGTTTACATCTCTTTGGCGTTGTAGTGCTAATTTCTCTGTACACTGATTTAACTTCTTGTTATTTATTAGAGACCTTCGCTGCACATCTTTATATCTAGGTATCGGTGATCGCATGATGTGGAGTGTGTCTTCCTCACTATTCTTGCCCACCATTCGAGCTCGACTTTCATATCGTTTGGAAATTGGACAATTCTGTGTGGTGTTTTCCGCAGCAAATTGTTGTGACGCTGACGATGACGGCAATGCAACCTTCCCCGGAGGGTGATGAAGGTCACAAAAATTGGACAACCTAAGAGGCATTGCGCCTGCTTGAGGGTCCAACTGCCAGTGGCGAGGCGGATCGACAGACTCTTGACGGATTCTGGGTAGGGACTTGGTGTTGAGTAATGTGTCCCAGGAGATGCCCAGATAATTTGCTGGGTGGGGACTTGGTGTTGAATAATGTGTCCCAGCAGATGCCCAGATAATTTACTTGGTAGGGACTTGGTAATGAATAATGTGTCCTAGCAGATGTCCATTTAATTTGATCGTTTTGGTTGGAGTTGTGGCCGATTTTTTCAGATTGAATCAACCTAGATGTTTACACGCTGGTCTTGGTGTGCAAAACTATAACTTGTATTCCTTTGAAACGGGATTCAACTCATGTGCATACGATTGTCATTTGTAAAAGACAACCGTTGCAACTGATGCGCAGAGAGGGAGCATCGGTTACGGTTCCTAATGGGAACGCTAGGCTGATAATTTGATATAATCTAATTTCCTCATCCAATGCCCAATGTCAAGGAATCTTGGCATGTAATGCTTCGGTGCCATACATTGGTTTAAGGCCTTTAATTTAAAAAGACGCGATTCTCTTCGTTATTTTCGTTTTTGAGAAACAGATGAGGAATAAAATACGGAGACATCGAAACTAGTTCCAGAATGCCGTTGTGAACCATATCTTGAGTTTCGAATGTCATTTCTGTTGAAACTAGCGTTTGAAACTATGTTAATACGTCTAGGTTTGGTAAAAGTAAAGGCAGTGTCCGAATGAAAGGTATGAGGTAGCTACCATTATCATTTTTGGGATAGCCGCGGCCTTGTTGGATTGAAAAGACCCGCAACATTATGATAATGCCCAAGACAGCCGCCCAAAGAGAACCTTGTGAATTCATTTATGCTTTTTGTGGTTACCATGGGTTCTACTGATATTTCGCTCCCCTCCCTTTTTGTTGTTGAGGGTATTACTGCAGAGAGCAGTTAGTCGTGGTGGTATTGTATAAAACGAACTATCTGGAAGGATGTCGAAGGTTCGGGAAATCTTGGCATCATAGGGTGGAGTGGCTTACTATATTTGGTAAGCTTCTTACCACCCCCAAATTTCGTAGTTATTCAGTTGAAGCTTGTGGTTTAAACAAGTATTCCGAGGAGGGTATTTATCTTTCAAAAGTTTCGAAACACGCTTTGCGACGACGCTCTAAGGCTTCAGCAAGATTTCCGCAAGTCATTTGCAAGATGTCATGTGAAGCGGAATTTCATAGAGAATTTGAGTTTAAGTTCACCTCAGAGCCAGTGAACCAATTAATAAGCACCTGAAGGGCGGTAGGTTTACAAATTCGTTTTTGTATAAAGTAGCGTTAGATGGCGCTGCAAAAAACTACGTTTGCTATGTTATAGAACTATTTATTATGAGTGAAGTGGAGAGAGCTTCGAAGCGTCTTAGCTCCTCATTAACCTTCAGTTCAGCAAAGGGAATGTTATGTTCTATTTTTAAATTTCAGCGTAAAGAATCGGATTCCAATTTGAGTAGATAAAGTCTTAGTATCTATACTTGAATTTTTAATTTTGCAATTCGGTTCAGAATAGTTTTGTCAACACTGGATAAACTTAATTGAAACATTAGGATTAGCGATATTGTCGATTTTAGCCGCGATCACGATCACGTTTCTATCCCGCGTCGGGTGGAATAACATTCGAAGAATTTCACGATAAACTCGAGCCGGGCGCGACAGTGACGGCGTTTGTCAGCAAAATATTATTTATTAAGACTCACCAACTGTCGAGACAATAAGTCAAACCTCTACTCCAAGCACGCAGCCCCGCCGGCGCCGGCGCTCGGCTGCCGCTGCGGCGCGGCGCACGGCGGCTCCCGCTGCACGATGCCAACGACGAGTCTCTCGAGCTACCACTGTTGCTCCTAGCTCCTAGACGACGAACTCATTCCCGACCGCGAACTCGATCCCGACCGCGAACTCGATCCCGACCGCGATCTTTTTCTCTCGAAGCAGTTGAAAAACGCGGGTAGACTTTCAATTTTATAATTGCGTTTAACGTAACGTGAAATCACAAATATGTGTAATTATCAATAGTATTTTTACACTACAAACTAAATTTTCTACTTAAATCTCGAAAATTTATAAGAATTCATAAAAAAAATATGAAATCAATTTTGATTTATTTTGACGGCGCGTGTGAACGATTCGAAAAACGACGCAACAATGAAGCAAAAATGGCGGCTAACCAACTTGTTCAAAATGTTTCGCATAAAGCACGCTAGGGGGCGCCCAGGTGCGGGTCACGTGACGGGAATCTGGCGACATCTAGCGGCTGTGACGTAAGAAAACGGTGTACTCTCATAATGGATGGACTTCGGACGTCCAACGGAACACATAATAATATATTTTTAATATTTAATAAACTTTTTCTATATGACAACGTTAAACGTTTTCTTTTTAAAATTAGCAAGAAAGAACCTATTTAAAAAGTCATTTACGGAGAGGCAAGAGGCTTCGCACGCCGCTCGATTGTCGATTTGTCATCATAAAGACTTAATCGCCATCCTTGTTTATTCCCTATACTTTGGCGATCACAGAGTGGTCACGCGACGCCGCCACCGGAACTTGTCGCAACTCTCAATAAAGGTCGATCTCCAGGAGCGCGGCTAAGGCTAGCAACTATATAAAAAAGTACTCTGTGCTAGCAACGCACTAGCCGGCCAACCGCTATGCGGCGTGCTGTTGCGGCAGGCCGCATATCAATTTTTATATGAAAATTGAAACCGCATAGTTACGACGACGCCCTTGTTACCTAATAAGTATGCGGTTTCATTTCATACAAGCTCCGGCACGCCGCATTGCGGCTAGCCGCTCGCTAGTGCGTTGGCGCCACAGAGTACTTTTTTGGTTGGCGCTCTAACAGAACCTCTGAGTACTGAAACACTCAGTAACAGATGCGTGTTTTTTGATGTCGCGCTCCTGGAGCGGGATCAACAGTCGAGGGCACGTCGAGAGGATAACAAGGATATTTCATTGGATCACTGTTTTATAATAAACTAGCCTTCCGCCCGCGTGAACTATAGGATGTTATCCCGCGGGAATATCTTTATACATTGTAGCCTATGTGTTGTTATGATGTATAAGCTATATTACTGTAAAGTTTCATTGAAATTAATTCAGTAATTTTTACATGAAAGAGTAACAAACGTCCATCCATCCATACTTACAAACTTTCGCGTTTATAATATTATATAGCCTTCCGCCCGCGGTTTCACCCGCGCGTTATTTCTTTTTTCAAATTTCCCCCCCTCCTTCCCTCCACATTTCCGGGATCAAAAGTACCCTATGTTCACCGGGGATAGTGTAGCTATCCAACAGTGAAAGAATTATCCAAATCGGTTCAGTAGTTTCGGAGCCTATTCAATTCAAACAAACAAACAATTAAATCTTTCCTCTTTATAATATTAGTATAGATAATTATTGATAATATAATAATGTAACAACATCAATTGAGGTTTGGAATTACACATGTGAATATCCCTGGACAATGGACATATTATAAGAGGATTTTAAACCTTTTTTTTATGTCCTTTAAGTATATATAAAATAGTTCAAGTAACTAAACCGATTGGTAAAACTAAAATTATGTAAATGTACAATTTGTTATCACTGCGTAAAATCGCAAGTGTCTGATCTGATGGTATAAAAACAGGGCAACATGACCTTGTTAGAGTTGTATTAATTTTTAATAAGTTACAAATCTAATAATTCCTTTTTTTTATGGTACCGGTCAATGGTGCAGTGCATAGGGAACTAAAGGAGGGTAGGTTATTATTTAAACCGAGGGAAGCATATCCTTCTCTTTGAATTGGGTAAAATAAAATAATGTAGCGATTATCATCATTTATATTAAATTTCTGAAATAAATTGTAAAATATTTGATTTGTATTGCACAGCAACGACAATATTATTTCATGCCATAATACATTAAATGCAACCTATGTCATTCATGATAAAATTACAGTTATTGACCTTCCGGTAATACAATTTGAAGAAAGTAATTATAATACTGAATATACAATCGAAGAGCCAGATCTGTTAAGTACCAACTATCATGTTCTACTTACAAGAGTTTCAACAAAACTTACGTTATAAGTGAACTTAAAAGTACATTAAAATAAGTAACTCCAATTAATATATTTTGTCTTGGAATGTAATTAATAAATGCGTTTGATCCTGTCCAAAACATTTTTTTCCGACTAGAACGAATTATACATATCTCACTAACTTAATTAATCTAGAAAGCTTTAGCCATTAACAATACAAATGCGTCACCTTTTTTTCTATTCATGAAAAGACTAAGTAAAAGAATGATTTCTTGGACCATTTAAAATTACAATTTTGTATATATACTTACTTTGCAAAAACTTAGTAGTATATATACTTAGTTGTGCAGGAAGGAACTGTTCAAATAATATACATCGATTTTATATACGTATCTGTATTTTGGTATAAGTAATGTAGCAGCAAGCTTATTTACCTATCTTTAGTTTTGAAATAAGGGGAAGCAGAAGAGGGAAGTATTCATATAACATTATGTAAATCACAGTTCGCAGCAGATCAACCTTCCCCAATCAATCAAAAAGTCTTAATAACAACTTATATCATTATCACCGGTATTATTAGACATAATATGTAATTATTTGTGTCATGATTGTTTTGTACCATGTTTATGCTGCTTTAGTTGCCAGGTAGGCACGAAGCTTACAATTACAATGGTGAGAAGCCAATACAGCTTATGCTATCATTAAGTAATAATTTACCAGGAAGCATTCACGTTTTTAGCACACTGCAGCGAATGCGAAGCGGAAGCGAAACGAAACAGAGCACTAAAGCTATTAAAGCACACGTAATAAAGGCATTTAGTGTTCCGTTCCATTTCGCTTCCGCTTCGCATTCACTGCAGTGTGCTATCGACTTTAAGGCTGCCTGTCCACTGAAGCGGAGCGAGGCAGCGGAGCGTAGAAGCGGAGAAATATTAACCAATAGGATTGCAACTTTCTGTCTGAGCGGAGATTTTGTGTAATCTAATTGGTGAATATATCACCGTTCCTCCGCTCCGCTGCCTCGCTCCGCTTCGATGGACAGGCAGCCTTATGCTGCCATTCAGGCTCCTCTCTAACGTTGCCGCAAACAGGTGACGCACTCGTAGTCACAAAGGGTAAAAATACGCTTACGTATTCGCAGAAAAGGCTAGAGCTATATATCGTCGAGCGGCAGGTCGGGCACCTCGCCCATCTCGGAGCGCAGGTCGTCGTCGAGGGCGTAGGACAGCAGGAACTTGAGGCGCAGGCGCGCGACGCTGCGCGGCCTCGCGATCAGCATCACCTGCGTGAGCGCCGGCGGCGGCAGGAACGGGTTGTACGCGGGGAGCGACGTGCCCGATGACTGGAGCAGGCGCACCTTGCAGCCCTGCACAGTTTTAGGTATTAAACAAATTGCAAATAATTAAAACACGTAAGCAATGCATCTAACTTTGTTAGAGAATCCAGAAACTTAATAAAATAAACCCTGCTCAGTTCCGACAGGTCCATTCAAATATGAACCTTATCGCGATCGCATAAGAATTCATATGTACATAGTGTACGACGAATGAAGGTGAGCTTATGTCCAAAACCGATGTTTCGTTTCAGGTGTTGATTGGACTCTACTTGTATATAATATGTTACCGGCCAAACCCGATTTCAGGACAAACTAGTTTGGCCTAGGCTAAACTAGTTTTCCTTAAATAGTAGAAGATCCGAACTAAGGTCGATCTTCACCGAGTTGATAATAGAATGAAACTTATTTTATCATGAATTTAGCATATTAGAAAACATATTAAAAATGGGTTGCCTAAAAAAATCCTGGACCGACCAATTTTTCTTTTTTTTTAAATGATTTTAAACATACATAATTTTGCAATAACAAGATAATAAGAAAATTATGTCCTGACTTAACGTACAAAACGTATAGAATGTGCAGCCGTTGGGTTTTCTATTATTTACGTAGGGGGACTACTGGGTTGTCAGGTATAAACACGTATGTGTCGATACCAGTTAATTTCACCTAATTGGATAATAGATTTTTTTTAATATCATCATAAGCGCTGTTTTATTATAAACACGTTGATATATGGTTGTCTGCAAAAAATTGGGATTTTGTTAAAAAAAAAATTTTAAAAGACAATTAAACATACTCGGTCCAGGAATTTTTTAGGCAACCCATTTTTAATATGTTTTCTAATATGCTAAATTCATAATAAAATAAGTTTCATTCTATTATCAACTCGGTGAAGATCGACCTTAGTTCGGATCTTAGACTAAAAGGGGATCGACTCAGATGGATACAGGTTAGAAGTGTTTTTTTTTAACCATGAAAACCTTTTTTGTTTTCACTATAATGTTGACTAAAATATTTTAGCCTAGGCCAAACTAGTTTGTCCTGAAATCGGGTTTGGCCGGTAACATAATAATACATTTTATTGCCTAGTTTAGTGACTGGATACGCGCACTGACATTACTTTGTTACTGTGAATGCGCAAGTCCACCTCTAGTATCAACAAACAAACTTAAACTCAAAACCCTAATTCGTCTCAGAGTCCCTGTTAGTCGAACCGCATTTTTATACAAAGTTTGACGACTGATGAATTTTGCAATTTTTATATACAATAAGCGCTTCACCTCGGCGGATGTTCGCAAGATCATGGGCCTACGAAGACGATGGACTTTTCTCCGCTGCGGAGAAAAAAGTACGCTCCGCTAATAAAAAGTCTGGGGCGGATTAACCGCGAACAAAACGCACACGGTGTGCGATCAATTGTTGTCGAGAAAGCTCGAGTTGCTCGAGCGCACGACGCGGACTAAAGTCTGCCATGTGCGTTGCCTCGCCCCCTCACACGAGTTCTATTTTTTTCGGGGACTCCCTTGTACTTATGTCCGGTCGGCTCTCTGCACGTCCTCGGTCATTTGGGGGACATTTTATTATTGTACGCGGTACTTTTAATATTTCGTTTACGTTACTCGATACAGTTGCAAGCGATCTATTTAAGCGGAAAAAAATCCCTCGTTTGCGCAGGCCCGAAAAAGTACCTTCGGAACGACGGCCTGGAATTTGTAATCCTCTACAGGCTGTGTGTGCGTGCTAGTAGTGGAGACGACGACGACGGCGACGTCGGGCCGCGGCCGGTCGCGGCACACGTGCAGCGCGACGCGCAGCCCGCCCGCCTCGCGCCACGCCACCAGCGGCGGCACTCCGCTCGGCCGCACGCTGCTCAGCGACACGCTGATGTCCGCTAGGCCACGCACCTAACGATAATGACACATACATGTTTCTTGAATATCATACATCGATGTTCACTATTACGAATACATATAAAACAACATACATACAAAAACCTTACCATATTGCGGAAAAATCTTGGAACTAATTTTTTCAAGTGGCAACAATCAAATAAAAATATGACGTTAATAGTTGGTATGACGATATCAAAACACTGGCGGGAACAAAATGGATACAGATTGCTCAAGATCGCGAAAAATGGCATAAACTGAAGGAGGCCTACACCCTAGCGATAGAAAAAGGCTGAAGAAGAAGAAGATGTCATTCATTATTGCTGTCTGTCAAAGTGTGATGTCAATTGTTAACCGTGCCTTGTTACTATTGGATATTGTGAGTTATTTGTGAGTATAACCATAGTAACCAAGTGTTGCTATAACCATAGCTAATGTGGCGCCTCCAGAGCAGGTTTTTTATTTTCTTGGTCAGGCTATTTGGTGAGCCACAGATCAACCTAGAATTTCTTGCGATGGACATTAAGCTGAAAATTGGTTGTAAGAATTTAAAAGATTTGTAAAGGTTGATCAGTGCTTGCTGTAATTTAAACGATGTTTTTTATCGATGTTTTCATTAAATGTTTTTTTATTAATACAATTGGCAAAATAATAAACTACAAACAAGTAAAACCTAGAATTTGCAAACAAAATCATAGATTTTTGCCTGCAATCTATTTGAAAAGTTTAGTCGTTTTGCACGCTAAAGACTTCCCATCAATAATAAAATAAAAATAAAACATCGATATTGTCTGGACGACGTTGTTTGTGTATCGAAGTTTGTTCTAAAACATTGATGCATCGATACATCGATGTTCATGTCGATATTTGCATCTGTACGCACCTCCTCGTCCGGCTGTCCGCACTCGTTCTGGTTCGCCGAGTTCTCCCGCTCCGACCCGGGCGACTCCGGCTTGTCGGCGTCACTTTTGGTATTATCTAAACTCAGTCCTAGGTGCAGGATGTCATCGAGCGGGCTGAAAGCAAATATATAAAAATACTTTTACAATCTTTTGGTGGCCTATGGTAGTGATTCGGTGAGTAGAAACGCTTTATTAATAAGTATTTTTTGTGGTACCTTCATTGTTTCTGATACCCATAAAAAAAGTGCTCACGCTTCTTACTTTGGGGTCAGATCAATTTATGTGATTTTGTTATTTTTTTTGGGTTGTATTTAAATGCACATCAAAAAATACTGATTGTGCATAAAAAAAATAGTGAATTCCTAACCTGACCTTTGGTGTGCAATCAGTTATTTTGATGTACACTTAAAATATCCCTTTTTTTATTTATAATATTTTAATAAACGAGCACAAGAAAATAAAAAGGTTGTACGTTGAATGTTACAAACCTGCCGCCGTTGTTGTTGTCTTGTCCGGTTGCATCGCTGATGTCGACCATAGCGTCGTCGGCGGGCGACCCGGCGGGCGCTGTCGCCGGCTCCTCTTTCCTCTCCTGAAAGAAAGAAAGAAAAAGAAAGAAATCATTTATTTGCCCAAAAAAAAACACAAGATTACACAAAAAATTTAACATTAAAATAAAACATAAAACAATTTATTTTACTTAAAAACTAACTTTAAACAGGCCAACAGGGTTCTACCTCAGCATTATGCTGCTGTGACATTTAGAAAACAGCACAGCAATGCTGGTATTCTGGCAGAACCTTTAAGAGTGGCGCAAGAAAATAAATAAATACTGTAGAAGGGAGTGGCGTAACTATACCGTTCGAGGTTCCTGCGGCTTCTTCGTGAAGAAGTCCAGATCCAGCAGCGGCCCGTTGCTGCCCGCCTGCGGCTCGTGGCGCGGCGACTTGTCTAACGCGTTCATCGGTATCTTCTTTGTAGATTTGCTGGAAAATTTGTCTTAGTTAGACTGAGTTTATTTATTTATTGATACATCAAAACTCAAATTATACTTTACTAGCCTTCCGCCCGCGATTGCACCCGCGCGTAATTTCTTTTTTTAAATACCCCCCCCCCCTTTCCCCACATTTCCGGGATCAAAAGGCCCTATGTTCACCGGGGATAGTGTAGCTTTCCAACAGTGAAAGAATTATTAAAATCGGTTCAGTTGTTTTAAAATTGTTATTAACTACTGCGGGAATGAGACGTTTCCACAGACTATTTCTCTATGGACGTTTCCCGTAGGAATTTTATAGCCTATGTCCTAATCCGGGTTATAAACTATACGTGTGACAAATTTCATCTAAATCCGTTCAGCCGTTTAGGCATGATTGAGGAATAAACAAACATCCAAACATCAAGGTTTTTTTCATTTACAATATTAGTAGGATTTATGTAGGCTTCAAAGATGCACTTATGAATCGTCAGATAATAATGTTAACAGAGTGACTATACCACCGGATTTGGAATGTTGCTGTCACGAAAAAAACCGGCTCGATAGTTTCTCTTTTCATAAGACACAGACAACAGTTCACAAATCATGTGGAATATAAAATCATTCGAAGCAGAAACGCGTAAATGCATACATTATATTATACATAGAGACACCCAGACACCGACATGTTTATGACATGTACACAAATGCGAGTACTATGCGAGGATTGAACCCGCGACCTCTGGTTTTAGTATTGGTCATTAGTCCGAATGATTGAAATAGGTTACCTATTGAAACTGTCCATATGCTTGGCATTGTCAGGAAGAGATTGCTTCAGGAGCTGTTTACTGAGAGAATCCAGCTCATTCCATCCTTCAACTTTTTCTTTCTTATTTCCTAGGAGATCAACCTCTTCTGCAAATGAAATCAATATTTCAGAAATAGTATTCACTTCAAACAGCAATGTAATTAATACATATATATTTTACGAAATCAAATTATTTTCTTAATACATTGTACTTACTTACATAGTGCAAATAACATCAATATTTATGTGTCATCTTTAAGTAACTGTAACTACACTCAATTTAGTTCTATATGCCTAGGGTCTTCTAAACTTGATCATATTTATGAGCACTTCCGACTTCTTGACTGTTATGCAACTCTTTCAATATCAATAATAGCAATAGTCTAGAAATCGAAAAAAGGAAGAAAAAAACGAGTGTTACCGCTGGGCATGAGGCTGACAGGTTTCAGAGGCTCGGCGATGTTGCCAGCCCCGCTCTCGGCGGAGAATATATCACCGAGTTCGTCGATGACGTTTCCGGCGGCGGCGGCAGGGGGCGCGGGTCCCGGCCGAACTGCCCCTGCGAAGTCCAAAAGGCTCTCGCTGCCGGGCTCCGCTGGGTGGGCCTCTGTCGATGGCTTCGGGTCGTCTTTGTCCTTCAACTTGCAGTCATTTACAAATTCATTGTATTTCTCAAAAACTTCATCTAAGTCGTCACTGGCCTGCAGGATTTCGTCTGTAACATTATATATTGCATTTATTATTATTTAATTGTTTGTTATAAATGATTTGGGAAGTCACATAGTCCTGAAAATACTAAATTTGGTGCAGTTGTGCCAGTTATTTTCACGATTTTATTTGAGTAAATAACTAAGATTGTATTATAGTAAATAACTGTTTGATTTATTTATCTGTCCATCTATCTATTACATATAAAGCTAAAAGAGCACTGTAGACATAGATAATATGAGAGCGGCACTGACTGAGGCAGTGGTGGTGGTGGTCGGTGGCGGCGAGCGCGTGCAGCACGGGCCGCAGCCGCTGGCAGCTGGCGTGCAGCTCGCGCATGAGCTGCCGCTCGTCGGGCGACGCCTCGTGCGCGCGCGCCAGCATGTCGCGCAGCAGGCCGGCGCTGTCGCGCGCCAGGCCCACCTCGCCCGCCACGCGGCTGCTCGCTTCGCGCAGGCGCTCCTCCTGCGACATCACACCCACCAGACATTATAACAGATACACATACTAAGAGCTGAAGCAGAAGTAGATAAAGACATAGAAAATACTACTCTTAGTAAAAGAGGAAGAGCTTCGAGAGAATATGTAATCTAATCTAAGTGGCATTCAAAATAGACCGGATTTGGTGACTGTAGAAACACTTAAGTCACTTATAACAAAAAAGAAATCGAGGGAACAAGAGGATCACCTTGTGCCATGCTGAACATGGACACTCCCACTTTATGGGTGTCAAATGTGCTACCAGCATTTTAGCAACTATGCATGGCTTGTAATATGAGTGCCACACAATGGATAATGAGACACCAAGCAAGTGAACCATTGTGTAAAAAAGTAAGAAAAGTTATTATTGAATTATTTTTGAATTCCTTGTTAACATGAAGAAATTTCAATAATGTACATGATTAAATTTTATTAGTTTTGTTAATAAATAGAACAATATAGTTGTACTTACTTCTCGAACCATTGTTTTAATCAGTCTATTAGCATGTTGCAAGTCCTCTGGCTTCTTGCTTTGCAGCAGTTTTTGCAGCAATTTAGATTTTTCCTCATCCTCAAATATAGCACTCTTTGCCCTGACACGAGGTGCTGGCTGTGAATCTTCAGGGGGAAGAGGAGGAGGTGTCTCTTTCACCACCCCTTGATTTTTTAACATATCATAGGCAACCTTGAATTTTGTTTCCTTTGGATATTCAATTGACCAGGCATGTAGCAGTTGCAGTACCTAGAAAATAACATTGTGGTAAAGCACATTAATCTCTTGTACTTCTACTCAAATATTAAAAAATGCAATTTTTATTACATATTTATGTTACAACAATACCCATGGAGTGTACACAGAGAGGAAAATCATAATATTTCCTCAAACTACTTTAGAAATCGTTATCAAACTTGATTGAAACTATTTTCCCTATGAACCTAATTTTGTGACAAATTAAACACATTTTTTTTTAAATTATCTTTTTGTTTGAACATTGACTAATTGAGACATGAGTTTTTATAAACACTTACAAATATACCTACTTAATAAAAGACATCAGTTACAAACTTACAAATAACTACTTTCACTTACCCTTGTCCGCACCTCTGGTGCAGTTCTGTCAGCAAAGTATTTGGGAGACACAAGTTTGATCATTTCGTTTAGAAAGCGAAACTTGCCAACTTCGGCGTGAAAGTTGGCGTCGCATCGGCGCATGCAGCGGTCCAGCATGGTGAGCGCCAGCAGGGCTTCCCGAGCGTTGGGCGAGTGGATGCGCGCCGCCAAGGCCTGCGCCGCGAACATGGGGCCCTCGCCGGCGTCCCGCATGACCGCGCAGAACGCCTCTAGGGCGGCGGCGTCCGGACATGGTAACGATTCGTGCGTAGCTTTTACTGAATCACAAAATAATTGATCAACTTCCATCTTCTCAGACTTACATTATGATAATGTCATCATCACATCGAAGTATTTAAGTATACTTACAAATGAGAGCTTCTAGACTTGTAAGCGTAATATTCATTTTTATAAACTACTGTATTTATGCACATAAATAATTTAAACATTTCATCTTTCGGTTTTATTAAATTTGACACTGTTTGACAACTTTGACAGTGTTTGACAGAGACTGGTTGGTTTATCAATTTTGACGTTTAGTAGGCGTATTTTAGAGAGGTGCAAATATTGTATTGCAGTAAATATTATAATTCTCTATCGTTCACCCCTTTTTCCGGAAATTATCGTTTATATGACATCACTATAAAAGTCATTTTATGAAATATGAATTTTACTATTCGTTCATTGGGGTTTGTAGCTTGATACTAACTTCATGCTTTTCTACGATTGGCTATATTTTATTTACTTTTCTACTGCCTAACTTTTTAGTTTTTATGCTTTCTAGAGACTACGGGTCGTCCGTCTGTCATTTTAATTTTACACAAACCAAGACTACGAAAATTCTAAAAATAAGCATTGTTAAAATATTTAATACTGCGCAAAATGACGATCTCCAGATTGTCTCGACTAGTTTCTCAAACCAGAATCCTGACGAGACACGAATCTGTAGTGCATAAGAGAAATGCGACAACCACTCCGACTGGGGCGATTTTACCAGAACCTGAGAAGAAACCTTTGGGTTTGCTGAGCATAGTCGCTGCGGTGGTTCCTGGGCTTCTCATTGGTGCCGCGATTAGTAAAAACATTGCCAATTTCTTAGAAGAAAACGAACTTTTTGTTCCTTCGGACGACGATGATGACGATGATTAATGAATTAGATTATTAGGTAAGTTTTATTGAAAATTTTAGATTTTTTTCAGTTACATCTAATACATCTGTGCTTTATATGTATTTTTTTTTTTGTGTTTTGTGTTATATACGTTAAAATTTTTTATTGAAACATAATAATAAACCAACAATGTTCATTTAATTATTAAAAGAATTGTTGGTAATATTCTCCAGGTCCTAAACGCTGGAAGCTGCTTTGAATCAGATGTATCTGTTGGTATATAAATGTATCCATCTAGTGATATTTGTATAAATGTAAAGTTGTTATTAAGCATAGATTGATTGGCTACTACAGTTGCAACTTAGTAGATTATTATTTGACAATACATATTGACACCATTACAATGAGAGTTACTCTAATTATGCTTATCTCAAATGTATTTATACTGTTTTTTATGTATCCATAACCAGCCACAACATAACACTATCAATCTTATCTGTATGTCAACCATTTCAGCCACATTTTTCAAATGTAATTTGCCCTCAAAGGTTTTTAAATATGAACTGGCAAATAAGAAAGCATATATTTTTATTAATAAGGAAATATTTTCTGATATGTAATTTTCACTTAAGTATTTTGATAATATTCTCCAACATTAAACCACTATCCCATTGGTTTATTTTAATATAATATTTTTGTTTGTTTCAGATATATTATGCGGGTATAAAAAAAAGTCAAGATTGTTATTAATTTTTATTATAGAATTGTTATAAATCTATGAAAACATTTTGTGCTTAAGCGCCACATTAAAAATCATTGCACAATATGAATACAATGTCATAAGTATCATTAAATTATATTAATATATTAGTGTCATTATTATGTATAAAAATTACTAAAATATTTACATGATTTACATAAATACAATATGCGAATCAATACTCAATTGGCGGCATACTATATACAGCTTTTAAATTTAGCCTTATAACATCATAATTAAATGCATTACAAAAAATGCATTATATTCTCTCACAGAGGATCATCTTTGCTAATCTAGTCAAACATTTTCTCACATGTTGTAGCAATAAATTAAATGAGTAACAATGTAATCTCCACACTTGTGCTTAAACATTTTATAAGTGAAAGTGTTGAATATAAATGATTTTATAAAATGGCATGACTCAGTCTTTCATTTTCACAAAATATTCCTTCAACGTCTTTTATTATGGAAGCCCATAAAGAACACATAATTATGTATCTTATTGGAAACTTATACTCATAGTGCAAATCATTCATGTTGTTCAGTCAGTGTTGAAAATAATTGGTAGGACAGAATGTAATACTGTACTTTAGGTAAATTATAATATTCCAAATTCATAACTTATTTTCACAGTATGGCAAATAAGGTGTGTGTTATCTAAAAACTTCTGTAAAATGTCAGAAGGAGAGAAGAATAAAAATGGCCAACACATAAAGTAGTGATCTGATTAGATGTCATATTATACTTTAACACATTGATTTGTATTTTCAATAAAATCGTAATAATTGTCAAAATTCTAAAGTACATTCCAGATCCAAGTCCCCAGTTGAAAATTAAAATTTTTGCATCACGTAATAATAAACAAATATATTAAATACATTATAATATCAGACAAGGATTGTTCCCATGGGCGTACCCAGCTTCTGGTCTAGGGGGGGGCAAGGCCCCTTGACACCCGTCAGGGACGAGCCGGTGTCAGCCAAAAAAACCGGGGGGGGGGGGGGGGTGTAGGCCCTCGTCCGCGGAATGCAGAATCTGTTTTTAGCTAAATGTTGCTTTTATTAGTCATTTATTTCTTTCAAGCGTCAATTTGGTTTTCGGGATTCGATGAAGTCGACAAAATGTTGTTTTTTCCTGGTCGGGACTAAGAAAAACAACAATTAACGAAGATTCTACTTGTGAGAAAGTTATCGAAGTGCTTGAAAAGGTGGTAAGCGGTTGAAGAGAGGTCTGAAGAGTAGGTATGGTGGGTGAGGAAAAACTTCTACGCTCAATTCGGTTAATTTTCAATGGTTTTTAATGATGACTTGTAAAATATGCGGACGGGCGTTGTCGTGGAGCAGGATCGTGTCGTGGAGGATTAGGACGCCCTCAGGCCAGGTGGAGCGATGATCTGCGCAAGATGGTTGTCAGGAGCCGGATAGGAGTGGCCGAGGATCGATCAGCGAGCATTTGGAGAGGCCTTTGTCCAGCAGTGGACTGTTACGGGCTGATAATGATGATGATGATGAGGATCAGATCTCTTCTGTTGACCAGTGCCGGCTGCTTTTGATATAAGTTGCGGTGATTGTCTGACCAAAGTCGTTTTTTGGTGGGTTTTTGCCTTCGGAAAGTATCTGGGAGGCTCGTCGTCGCCTTACCACTGTCATGAACGTTTCCGGTTATCGTAAATAATCCATTTTTCATCTAGCGTCATGATTCGATCCAAAAAATCCAAAAAAGGTCGTTTTGATTTCACAGAATCAAAGAAGAACACACCTCAAAACCTGATAATTTCTGTTGATTGTTCAAATCGTGGGGCAACCACATTTTGAGGTTTTCACCTTTCCAATGCGTTTTGAACCATCTAAGACCGCATGGTGACTGACTCATTGTTCTTGTGCAATCCCTCGACCAGGGTCCTCAATTCGTCGTTCTGAAGTACTCTAGGTCGACCATTACGAAGTGCAATTTAACGCTGATACCTCCGAAACGAAATTTTATTGTTGAACGGTGCTTTCTTCAACGCTATTATCGCCCTAAACTTGGTTTATATGGCGAGCTGTCTTGGCAGCGGATTGTCCCAATTTGAAGTTAAAATTAAAAATCGTACGAAATTTAGTCATGCTGAATTATAAGCCCTCAAAGGTTACACTATCAGATACAATGATATTATATCATTGATCAGATAGAGTAAAAAAATTTTTGTAAGAAAAGATGTCAAAACGCGAAATACGCTGAATGTTTTATCCAGAAATAAATGATTAAAAAACAGTAACAATAAACCCTGAGAACCGACCTAATAAATAAAAATAAATTTAACTACCTACCTATGCATGCATTTTCATTTTATTTAAATCGCTTGTAAAACAAAAGTAATTTTCGAGGATCTTTTGCAAAACGGTTTATACCTACTTAAGGTCGTCCATAAAAGAATATCCCATATTGTTTACAAGTTCAGTTTTATATTGTACACTGAGCAAAAAGATGGAGCATAAGGCCCCGTTTACACTTTGATTTGTAGTAATTAGGCGAGTTCATAAATGTTCTGCGAGATTTCCAGGGGGGGGGCAGCCGCCCCCCCCCTGCCCCCCCTCGGTACGCCCATGATTGTTCCCTCCCTTTATACTGTGTGTTTTTTTAGTCATTGTTTTCCCGCAGCAGAATGCTTCAAGTACTATCTATTTTTGCAAGTAATTTTTTTTTAAATTTTTTTTTAACTTATGGATTTTTTTTATAATTTGACGGGAAAATGCATATCAAGTGTTAGGAAATAGTGAATTATCATCTTTTTGATAAGCGCGAAGGGCAATGATCCCGGCAAGTGACCGTCCGCGACGAAGTTAGTACTAATAATTCGAGTTTCGTCCATCAAAATCGTAAAACTTTTGATTTGACTAAAAAAAAACTTCATTAATCTTAGTACTACTTAGATATATAATCATTTTACTGCGGGAAAACAACGACTAAAATGACACGCAGTATATTTGTTTCATTTCCAAATGTCTTAACATAATGAGGACTTCACAAATACTGTATAACATATCACAAAAATCTATCTTTAAACATACCAATCATCATCAGACCACTAAGGAAATCTTAGTCAAGTTTGAGCCTATGAGACTAGGTAAAGCCAACCTGTTGGCCCCTTACTCCGGAGGTCTCTTGTGCTCGCCCCATCCGTGGAAGCACTTGGTGAACCGGCGAGATTCTTTGTTCTTCAGCGTTAGGAATAACTTGCGGGGCTTGTCGGGCTGCATCGTTTTCATGTGTTGGATATACACCTTAAAAATATTAACCATTTTAAAATATGTAATCGTATTGTATCATATTATTTGATATATAACAGAGTTATTTTTTATTTTGTTAATGATATCAATCAACAATATCTAAAGGTTCGTACCAACATTTTAGTAATAAAATAGGTTTTTTTTTTATTATTAATTAATGAAAGAGTAAGATAAGATAAATAGTAATAGTGAAAATATAGGAAATAAAATCAAAAAGAATAAATTTCCAGTTCACTAGACATTGTGGCCTCTTGTCTAAAAAAGCTTTGGTGAACATTATTTTTATACCATAGAAGTAATATATACCTGTGCAGACTTGTAAGCAAGTTTGATTTCCACTTCAGAGCACTTGGCGCCAAGCCATAGAAACACCTGCTCTCCGTTGTCCAAGATCATGATATCGTCATCTGCTAAATCATCCTGCACAAGAAATATTTGAATTGTCAAGGGTTTGGACTTTTAATTTCTCGAAGTTTGTGCCAAGACTTCTTGTTAATAACAAACAACCCTCGTCTCACAACATAATTAAATTTTTCGTTAGGTCAGCTGGTCTACATTTTTAATCTATACATATAATAAATTTATAGAAAAGTGGTGTCTGTACAATGGAAATATATTAAAAAAAAGTAGCAGGGGTTGTTATTATATCGATACCGAACCCGAAATTGTAATTAAAAATTTTTTTGTCTGTTTGTCTGTTTGTCTGTGTGTTTGTGCACGCTAATATCAGAAACGGCTTATTCGATTGAGATGCGGTTTTCACTAATATATTGTGGTAAGCTTCACTTAACATTTAGTGTTTATTTCATGTCAATCGGTTCATAAATAAAAAAGTTATGTCAATATAAAGGTACACGCCTCGCGCCTGAGCTGCGCGTCCGTATATAAAGCGCGCTGAGAGTATGGCGAATAGGTAGTTGCATTCGATTATTGCGATTTACTTGAATACTGACAGTTTGGACATTTCATTTATTTATATTTAAGGGTTTGTAGGTTAGGTTGTCTTTCTTAATTTTCTTTAAAAATTTGTAAATAAATATTGTAAGCATTTGTTATAGGTTAGGCATTTCTTTCCTTGATTTTTGGTATACTTATCTTAATTTTTTATTTAGGGTTTGTATATATGAATAATTTATAAGTATTTGGTATAGGTTAGGCAATTCTTTTCTTGATTTTCTTTATTTAAGTACAAGTTTATAAGCTCAGGTTATTAATTAATTTTTCTAGCAATTCTTTTGTTTCATAAAATTTGTACGTTTAGTTTACACATCTTAACACTTTTTGCAGTCAGCCTATGTTTTGCGATGACAATTAATAAAACCCAAGGTCAGACGATGAAAGTTGTGGGTAGATCTAAGTATCAGCTGTTTCTCGCACGGTCAGTTGTATGTGGCTCTGACACGGGTTAGCAATCCTAGGAGCCTGTATGCTTTCATTCCCGATGGCCATACTTTGTGTTTAACTGTTTTTATTTTCTATCGATATAATCATAAGACCGGAAAGCAATCCCTGATGCAATGGGACCACGGGGAATGAAAATTACCCGTGGACCCGTTAATGGGTTGACCCAACGGGACCACGGGTAAACACTCAAATTTTTAGCTACCCAAAGGACGGTATTTGTTATTTAAAATATGCTGCCCGAAAAGTCACTATTCCACGCGGACGAAGTCGCGGGCACAGCTAGTTCAAAATAACACTGCGAAATAACAAGCTCAAAAAAACAGGACTAAACGTATTTCTAAGAATTCTTACCCCAATACAGCAGTTTTTAGGCCTTGTCCAGAAAAGCGAATTCGTCGCGAGTCTTTACGCGTGAACACAATAACGCGCGATGGCGAGGTACTGGGGGTCTGGGGCTCCATACATTGTGTCCACGAGCATTTGAAATCGCCGTTCCGGACAGGGCCTTATATGTTATGTCTAAGTTCGAGCGCGTGTTTCACCTGGCAGAAGTCCGGGCACTTCTCCGACACTATGAAGTACCCCTTGTCGTTGGAGCAGCGGAACAGCCGCGTGTAGTTGAGGTAATCAGCGTCGGAGTCGTACGGCTTGCGGCCGCCCAGCGCCACCCAGAAGAAGTTGTCCGGCTCGCTGCCCTCCGTTAACACCTGCCGTCGTACAAATGAATATCGTTAAATAATACATAAAAAAGTATCAGCCTATTAATGTTCCACTGCAGGGCAAAGGCCTCAATCCTTGAAATCAAGTTATCGCTCCAATGATGGGTATTGGCTTAATCACCATGCCAAATGCGGATTGGTGATCACAAACCCGAGCTGTGTCCGAAAAAACCGACACAAAGTGAGCTCGACTCGGGAATTGAACCTCGTGATCTTGGCCCAGTACTTAAACCACTAGACCATCGAGACGTTATACGTAACCAGTACAGATATTAGAAACGATTAGAGCTCAGTTTTATACCGTGTATGAGAGCATTCAGTATGGTGTCAAAAAATCTGGTGATTGGTCTCCAGGGAACGGTACAATATTGTTTATGTACTTCTTAAAAATGGGTGCGGTTTGTGGTGTTTAAAGATTTAAGTGTATACCCGTTTGCTACTTGATTCGAGAAAACTTCTATGGGTAGACAGCCGCGTGTCTTTGGCCGGCCAAAAGGCGGGCACCGGCTCGTCCCTTTCGGGTGGAAAGGGAAAACCAGGGGAGTATAATAGTGGATAGAGGGCGCATCATATCTGGTCGCAAGCAAACCCTACACACGGCCACAGGTCTTGCTAGCTCGCTAAAAAAACCATTACTTTAAGCCATTTACCTTGAAAGGACAATGCAAGACTGAGCCAAAAAAAAAAAAAATGTTGTGCAGATTTGGGACATAGACTACGAAGTAGATCCAATAAACACCTTTTACTTTTATTATGGCGTCGACAAAATTGGCCCTAGTGAAAAAAAATATGTTTATTATGTTAATTATTTATGTTCATATAAAAATAATAAATTATTATGGACGATAACTATTTCCCCCTGGGACCGATTATGGTGTCACCATAATAAAAGTTGATGGTGTGTGTGTGGTCTTTCACGTAGAATACATTTCATCACTGCACATTAACTTAAATTTTTTGGGCCCAAGAACAATGGCAAGTTTTGCATTGTCCTTTGTCAGCGAGTGGTTACCTGCAGGCTGACCCAGGGGTTGTTGAACTTCTCCTCGGCGATCTGCTCGATAAGCCGCGCGGAGTCGGCGTCGCTCTTGCTGCCGATCCACACGTACACGATCGCCGACGACGTGTCGTTGGCGCCCTCTAGCGGCACGTTCAGGATGTAGCTGCAAATGAAAATTTACAATTTTATACGATTAATGTTGAGTTTTTTTTTTCATTGTTTTTGTTTATATGAGTACTGGAGACATGGCTTAAAATGTCACAATTGGATTAATAAATTCTTTAAAAAACTTTTAAATAGGTCCTATTTTGTATGAAGTTTTGTTTATGTATGCACCTATGTATAACTTTCAAAATATTTTAACCTTGCCCGCGATGGGGCAAGGTGGGCGCTTGCTAAAGGTAAATGAAGCATGAAGGTCCATTTTTTTAACTGTATTGTTTTCAAGTTTAGTCTGTAGCTAAATTTTTCGACTTTGTCTGACGATTGTTAAAAATTCCTGCTCAAAATATATTAAGTAAAATGATATTATGGAATTGAACCTTGCTGAATTAATAAGCAAACGGATAAAAAGGGGGAAACAAGGGAGTTTAGTGGGTAGTGAGACGCACGCCTTTAGTCCCGAGCCTCACACGGGCAAGCGTCACGCGCGGCGCTGGCAGTTACAGACCGACAAACTTATCCGTTCCGGTGGCCAAAATTGGAACTACGTGAAATGCAATGCAAAAACAATCTTTAATGACAGTTCTAAATAGACAGTAGCGACGCCGCCACCGGAACAGATAAGTTTGTCGGTCTATAGGAAGCTAATGTGTAACTCGTAGTTACCAGAAAGCGCTGTTGAGTAAGGCGGCGTCGGCGCGCAGCTGCACGAGGCGCGTGCACAGCGCCGAGCCGTTGCTGCGCAGCTCGAACAGCTCCACCGGCGCGAGCCCGCCCTCCTGCCGACACACATCACACAACTTAATTACCAGCATAGACAATGCTCCACTAAAAATAAATAAAATAATTTATTCTGCAAATAGATTTTTTTTAAATACTTTTACACGTCAATCTTTTTTTTCCCTACCAGCACTTCGACGTCAATGGCCTGTTGAGGAAAGAAGTGCCGCAAGAAACTCGAAGGTGTTGCCTTTTTTAAAAAAATATTAAAATTTATAAATTACAAATTCAAAAATTTAACATCACAAAATTAATTTATGTCACAGTAAATAATAATGTCAATACAAAGAATCATGTCAATACAAATAACAATACAAAGGCGCAGGCAGAGGATACAAAGGCGCAGGCAGAGTACATGTACAATTGTACATGTGCTAGGAAGCAACTTAATGTGTCCACAAATTTTTATCATTAAAATAATCTTCTATCACTATATAGGTCAAAGCAATGCCAAGCAATGGAAAACCTCGAGTTGTTTACGAAAAATTCAAAACATCTTATGTCCGATCCAGGAATTAGGGTGTTTCGGAATAAAATATCTCCTAAATGGCGCTACCTAGTCATAGAGTTCAACTAAACTGTCATTGGTTAATTTTGACATTCATGGTGGTTTGACCTCAGAAGAAGAACTAAAGCATAGAAACCACGCTAAAATAAGAATTGAAAACCTGCTATCTTACTCATTTAACTTCATTAATTCGGCCATAGGAGCGAGTGAAACAACATGATCCGAATTCGTTTCTGTTTTCCGAGGGTCGTCGCTAGTCAAATGTCAAACGGATGCCTTTGGATGTCTTTTAACTCCACCAAATTAAAAATGCATAGGTTGTTTCCTCTTGCTGGGGAAAAAGTGACAACTTAACTTAGTTACATCATATTGACAAATACTTTCGCACAAAATTTGGGACTCCTCTCAGCTAAATTAATTTAATTTAGTGGTATTATTCAGTGCAATGCTTGAAAACAAGATAAATCTTGTTTTGTGATAGATACTCGGTGCCTGTGTAAAAATGTCTTGTGTGATTGAGGGCTGTAAATCCCACACTGGAAGAAAAGAAAATATCCAAGAAACGTAACCTTTCATCGGTAAGTTTAGATTGTTTTCGATTATTTCAGTTAAGAAAATAGTGTCCTAACTGTTAAAATATGCTTAAAGTTTGTGATAATATTTGTTTTTGTCCAATTTAGTATCGATTATTGCTTGAATCAAAGAAATTTTGTTCAGATCTTAGAGGTTATATTATTTCGCATAGTGATGTGCATTTCTATATCGATAAATGAATATTAATGTTTCATTGGTAAAAACAATATCATTTTAGGACTTGATTGGATCATTTATGTATCTTTCAAACAATATAATATTTACTTTTTTAAGAGATCATGGTCATAGTTTTTTACATAGAGGCTATATTATTCTTGATATTACTTATTTTTATTTTAGTTGATTATTCTGCTATTTATTTATTTTACAACTTGTTTCAACATTTCTACTTTTTGGTTACAGGTTTCCAAAGAATGAAGACATGAAAAATATATGTATACAATGACTGTGTAAGAAGAGCAAATTGGACATGGAATAAACGTAGTCATATAATATGTTCCAAACACTTTACACAAGTTTTTAAATAAAACAATTTTATTTAAAGTACAGTGATTTTGCGACATTGAAATGATTGAATTAATAAAATCTTTAATATATTAATAACCTATGTTTTATTACCTTTCTCCCTAGTCTAACCCGTTGTTCTAGGTGGGCGACACGACGCGACGCGACGCAATGCGATGTAATGCGACCAATACTTTACGCGACGTGTGTCCTATGTCCGTGCGCGACAAACACGGTAGTAGTGTTTTAACCATGGGCAAATATACTGCGTTATTACTAGAAAATTCATATTTTAAATACTTAGCCCTACAGAAACTTCGTAAACATAGAAGAAAGACAACAAATATTTAGAGCGAAATAAATGATCTGATTATGAGAAATAGATATTAAACCTAAGTCGTAACTTTATCTGTTTAGGTTTATTTTTATCGACTTAAAGTGCCGACAAGGAACGTCACTACTGTAGAAAAAACTATGGACAACCTACAGAAACTGACTCATGACAAAATATTATACATCCCTTTCTAACGCATTATTGTCATTCATATGAATTAAAAGGATGAGTATATGTCTTTGCTTGCTATTTTAGCGTGGTTTCTATGCTTTAGTTCTTCTTCTGAGGGTTTGACGCTTTTCATCAAAATAACCAATCAAGGTTTAGTTAAACCTTATGGCTACGTCGCACCATCTAGCGGATTTTTTTGTGACAATCTAATAGAGAACACAGCTTGGTTAATACATCACTGAAAAACAGCCAACCTGCACTTAACTAGGTGGCAAACTCATTTTTAAAAAAATGTATGTCAATGTTAAATAAAATCGTACAACTGCTTGAACTTGCGCTCGAGGCCGAACGTGAACGTCAGCCCATTATTACAACGACTGAACAACAACTCACCGGCTTCTGGTTCCGCTTCCCGTCGCGTATGATGAACCGCCGGTGGAAGTGCGCCATGAACTTGAGGCTCTCCTGCTGTTGGTGCGTGCGCACCACGTCCAGGCGGCGGCACAGCTGCTTGAACTTGCGCTCGAGGCCGAACGTGAACGTCAGCCAGCCCATGTTGGGCGCGCGCCGGCCTTGCCAGAAGTACACCACCCAGGTCGCAGCTTCGCCTTCTTCTTCTGGCTCGCCTGTTGAGCTCTCGCTCTCCTCTTCCGGCTGAAATCAATTTGTCAGTTCAGTCATGGGCTTTGCCTCGTATTTCGCGGAAGCGGGAGCGGTTGCGCTGCGAGCGACGCTCGCTCCGCTTCCGCGAAATTCTAGGCAGATGCCTGAAGCAACCGAGATGCTGGGTCAAATAGTACCAGTAGCATTAGCAATACCTTCAAAGATGAGTTGCCGTCTTAGGATAAGGACAGGGGCCCAGCTTGATGAAGTCCGAAAGGCAACTCGGACGCACTCTAAATTGCAACGATAGGGTTAAGTGGGAGGGGCGCTCTTTTCAGGACCAGAGTCCCACATTCAAGTAAGGGCTAGTCAATCGCCCCAAGTGAACACCGGTTCGAAACTAGGGGAGTTTAGTGGGTAGTGGGACGCCTTTAGTCCCGAGTCCCAAACACAGCCACAGGTCTCGCTAGTTTAAGGTCACGCAAAAGCATTCTCCTCCAAAGAGTGTGTAACCGCATTCCTAACAGAAAAAAAAGGCAAAAGTTATGAATTGAAGTGTGTCAAGCACTTCTGTGTTTTGGGGAAAGGGCACTGAAGCTAGTGAAATTACTGGGTATATGAGACCTAATAACTGTCGTCTCGGTGTAGCAGGCGCAGGGCGGTGCCATACAGTAACTGCTTAGTTACTGTTTGGCACTGAACTGTCTAAGGGCAGACGTAGCGCTTACCATCAGGTGTACGACCTGCTCGTCTTTTTACACATTGCAAAAAAAAAAACTTGACTAGAAAATAGATGAGAAGTTACTTCAGCAGGCAGCACGTATCGGCAGAGGAAGACGTAGCAGTCGCAGCTGTAGAACACGCCGAGCTCGTGGTCGGGCAGCCGCACGAAGTGCCTGCCCTCCAGCACGAACGCCTCCATGGCCTCCAGGTCCTCGTTCCACTCGTCCGCGAGCGTCTTCGCCTCGCTCGCCGGCATCGGCGGCTGCCGCGGCGTGAATAGCGCTGATAGGTCCGCTCTGGAATATTTTTTTATTTTTATTTATTTTATTTTTATCGTTTATTTGGTACTTAAATATAGGTATTACAACGTAATTTACATTAAAACAATTTAAACTTAATATTAAAAGTACCAAAAAGAATAGTCATATTGGTGTTTGGTACTGTTCGTCATAAGGTCGCCTCCGTGAAACAGCGGCTAACACGCTCGGGTAAGAAACCCGACTGGCAGATACAACTCACGCCCGGTTCACACATGCTCCGTTTTACTGTTCCGTTTTATCGTGTACGTTTATTTTTCATCGATGGCGTATGTAGTTGTATGAGCGACTTCACACATGGCACAGTATTCTGTATACAGTAATACATACGCCATCGACGAAAAAAAACGTACACGATAAAACGGTACAGTAAAACGGAGCATGTGTGAACCGGGCGTCACAGGTAAAATCTGCCGCCATAACAGCTTTGGCTGTGTTCCGGCAATTTTGTTGTGGGACAAATTGAAATCAAAGGCTCGAACATCTGAGGAGACCACAGCGTGGCAGCACATTGAACAACTTTACCTGGCTAAAAATTCCTCAAAAGAACAGGCCGCAGTGGCCACTTAGAGTGGGATGCGTGCCAAAAAAAGTTTTGTTTAGTCTGGGCTAGATAGCGTTGTGTAAAAAAAATCCAAAGAATATACCATTAAACTAAACTTGTTCCAGTCGCAGTTTTTTATGAAAAGTAAGTTGCCTTTTCAGGAACTACTAAATGGACGTCGAGGAAAAATAACTCACTTGGTCTCCTGCTGTTTAGCCCAGCTGGCGAGGTCAGCTCCGGTGCGCGCGACCGACTCGGCGGTGCGCGTGAAGTCCACCGCGATCACTTCGTCCCAGCCCAGGAAGTACGTCTTGAACACCTGCCAACCAAGCTCTTTCAGTTCTACCAACAGAATACAATAATAATCTGGAATCTTGCCAACCGATAAATGCCAATTGTTTAATAATAGTTGCTAGACATCGAATTGAAAATAATGGAATGGAATAAACAGAATATCAGCGACTTTGGATCCTCCGAAGTCACTAAGTCATATACATTTTGTCAGCACAGTTTTAACTTCCTTCAATCCTTTTAATTTATGTGAGTATATCATAAAGTAAAGATACATCAAATGAGACGAACTTTTATTATATTGCACAAAAACACTGATGAATTCTCGAAGGAATAATCGAATTTTGGATACCGAACCAAATAACTGATTCTCTCTCCTCTTTGGTGCAAAAGAGGTATGTTTTTAGTGGTTTTGTAAAAAAAAGTGTAAATACAAAGGAGAGTGGGTGTATGTAATCTACTTTTATTGATTTATTTAAAACAAGTTTTTTTTTTAACGTCACATGTGCCTTCTTATGTGCCTGAGTTTTAATAAATAAGATTTTAGTTTTTGTAGAGAAAGAGAGATGGTACGGTCAACAGCACATCACGGCAAACACTTGCATTTCGATAATAGCACTTATGCCCACGACATAAGTGGTACAAAGTCCAAAGTCTATAAATATAGTCTGACGTGCTTTTGAGTATACATTACCTGTGTCTCTGTGGCCTCTTGTAGGCGCGTGACGAGCGCGTGCGGAGGGCGAGGAACCATGTTGAATAGCTCTTGGGCCAGCTTCACCGCTGCTGCCCGGACTAGTCGGGATGACTTCTTGCCGAACCTGTGTAATATAAAATAAATAATGTAATAACTAAACTAGATAGCTCTTGATACTATTACTTTTCAGTTTAAAAATATCGCAGCTGTAATTTTAATAATTTTTTTCTTACTAAAGTAATCGACACAGCTCAAAAAATTGCTAAGTTGAAGTGGCAGTAGGCGGGACATAATATAGCCCGCAGAAACTATTGCCATTTTGGCGGAAAGTAGACCGCGCAGTGGACTTCAGTCTGGTCGTGGAAAGGACCCCAACAAGGTTGATCGGCGAACTAGCGAAGGGCGCGGATCAGCACAGCACCGATTCTTATGGAGATACCGGTCCTTTCCCGAAAGATCCTTAAAAGAGGATGGCTGATGATGATGGGTAGGCGTCAGAGCCAGGTGAGGTGATATCACGCGGTACAGCCGCAGCATCAGCGTGTTACCAGACGAAGACGTCGACGTGCGCGTCGAGGATGTACACGTTGCGCGTGGCCAGCACGCCGCGCGCCAGCGGCGTGGCCTCGGGCTGCGGCAGCTCCAGGTAGCCCATGCCCAGCTCCCGCGGGACAGCGCGGCATCAGCGTGTTACCAGACGAAGACGTCGACGTGCGCGTCGAGGATGTACACGTTGCGCGTGGCCAGCACGCCGCGCGCCAGCGGCGTGGCCTCGGGCTGCGGCAGCTCCAGGTAGCCCATGCCCAGCTCCCGCGGGACAGCGCGGCATCAGCGTGTTACCAGACGAAGACGTCGACGTGCGCGTCGAGGATGTACACGTTGCGCGTGGCCAGCACGCCGCGCGCCAGCGGCGTGGCCTCGGGCTGCGGCAGCTCCAGGTAGCCCATGCCCAGCTCCCGCGGGACAGCGCGGCATCAGCGTGTTACCAGACGAAGACGTCGACGTGCGCGTCGAGGATGTACACGTTGCGCGTGGCCAGCACGCCGCGCGCCAGCGGCGTGGCCTCGGGCTGCGGCAGCTCCAGGTAGCCCATGCCCAGCTCCCGCGGGACAGCGCGGCATCAGCGTGTTACCAGACGAAGACGTCGACGTGCGCGTCGAGGATGTACACGTTGCGCGTGGCCAGCACGCCGCGCGCCAGCGGCGTGGCCTCGGGCTGCGGCAGCTCCAGGTAGCCCATGCCCAGCTCCCGCGGGACAGCGCGGCATCAGCGTGTTACCAGACGAAGACGTCGACGTGCGCGTCGAGGATGTACACGTTGCGCGTGGCCAGCACGCCGCGCGCCAGCGGCGTGGCCTCGGGCTGCGGCAGCTCCAGGTAGCCCATGCCCAGCTCCCGCGGGACAGCGCGGCATCAGCGTGTTACCAGACGAAGACGTCGACGTGCGCGTCGAGGATGTACACGTTGCGCGTGGCCAGCACGCCGCGCGCCAGCGGCGTGGCCTCGGGCTGCGGCAGCTCCAGGTAGCCCATGCCCAGCTCCCGCGGGACAGCGCGGCATCAGCGTGTTACCAGACGAAGACGTCGACGTGCGCGTCGAGGATGTACACGTTGCGCGTGGCCAGCACGCCGCGCGCCAGCGGCGTGGCCTCGGGCTGCGGCAGCTCCAGGTAGCCCATGCCCAGCTCCCGCGGGACAGCGCGGCATCAGCGTGTTACCAGACGAAGACGTCGACGTGCGCGTCGAGGATGTACACGTTGCGCGTGGCCAGCACGCCGCGCGCCAGCGGCGTGGCCTCGGGCTGCGGCAGCTCCAGGTAGCCCATGCCCAGCTCCACGCGGTACAGTCGAGGTGCGGGACGGCTCCACGACGGGTCTACGTGTTCCTGCACACGACAATATCAAATTAAAAACTTCTTTCATGTAGGAGTGGCAGTTATCGGTAAATCGCTACGTACGGCTACCTGGCGACGTTAAGACAAGATTGTAAATTAACGAAATGTCACACATCATTTTTGTTGCCATTTTTAGTCTCCACCGAAACCCAAGCTGCATCTTCTACGCTCAGAACAATGTCGCCGGCAATGGCATACACCAAGGTTAAGTTCTGATGCCAAGACATCCATTAACAGGAGGAACAGATATGGGCTTAAAGCCGACCCCTGGTGTAAGCTTACTGCAACATTGAACTCATCAGTATCACCGATATCAGTTCGAACGTTCGTACGCGCTCCTACATACACCACTTGCACAGACCTAACATACTTCAAAAGTATTCCTTTCTTTCATAAAGGCCACCACATAACGTTTAGGGGAAGGCAAGTCAGTCGTACGCCTTATCTAAGTCGATAAAAACCTGGGAGTGTTTTTTCGTCAATTGGCGTAAATAATTGAGCCTTAATTTCATACGACTAGTGAACTATTCTCACCTCTGGCACGTAAGGCATGTCTCCATCGTACTCCAGAATCTTCCA
Organism: Mecyna flavalis; assembly: GCA_949319885.1. NCBI lineage: Eukaryota > Metazoa > Arthropoda > Insecta > Lepidoptera > Crambidae > Mecyna > Mecyna flavalis. The sequence continues at coordinate 5,092,605 of OX439436.1, forward strand.
GAAGGCGGCGGGCTCCTTGCCCGGCGGTTCTGCCACCAGCTCTGCTTTGTTCTTGCGTTCTTCTTTGTTTATCTTCTCCGCGAACAAACGGGCCTTTGACTTTAGTGTATTCTTCGCTTTTTTGCCGTTCCTAAAATAAGTTTTAATAACATTAGTCCTCATGAATTGCGTTTATCGACTTCAATCTTATTTATCTTTAATCATTTATTGCAGTAAAAAAAATGGTTTTAAATTTTATCAATTTTGTGTCGCAGAGGTGGCACAGTCAACATTTAGTAGACGGTAGGATAATCCCTGCTTTGGATAATACATACTCTGTACAAGCGTGTGTGTATGTGACAGCGTGCACGTGTGGTTGCATGTCAGTGTGTGTGTGTGTAGCACACGGGTACCCACCAGAGGTAGATGGTGAGGCCGGTGTCGAGCACGAACACGTAGCGCGGGTCCAGCGACTGCGCGCGCACCGCCACCGGCTCCAGGTGGATGCTGCTGCCCGTGCCCGCCCCGTGCACGCGGTACAGCCGCGTCACGTAGTGCTACGCACAAACAGACAAACGGTTAGCCCAGTCTTGCCGGTAACCGATAAAAATGAAAACGAAAAAAAACCGAATTCAAACAAATCTTTTTGAAGACTGACGGTAAAAAATGAGAAAATCATGAATCATGAAATTCACATTATTATCTACTTTAAAACAACTCGTTCGGTCTGCTTGTCGTCCTTAGTATCAAATCCCACACACGGCCGCAATCGTCGCTAGTTTGCGGATACGGAGCGTAAATGCTTTCAAATAAAGTATACTGTCAGGTGAGCTGTGCGCTTATTTGCCAACTGAAATATCGTAAAAAAGAAGTAGATATTATTATACAATGTATCAGTTAACTCACCGGGTCGTCGACGGTGAAGAAGCCGGAGGGCGTGTGGCTGCCCTGTATGTAGACGGGCGGCGTGGCGAACAGCGCGAGGAACTCGGGCGTCTCGTCGCCCTGCTCGTGCCGCTGCGTGCGCTTGGCGCCCAGCAGGTTGCGCAGGTTATGTATCAGTTAACTTACCGGGTCGTCGACGGTGAAGAAGCCGGAGGGCGTGTGGCTGCCCTGTATGTAGACGGGCGGCGTGGCGAACAGCGCGAGGAACTCGGGCGTCTCGTCGCCCTGCTCGTGCCGCTGCGTGCGCTTGGCGCCCAGCAGGTTGCGCAGGTTATGTATCAGTTAACTTACCGGGTCGTCGACGGTGAAGAAGCCGGAGGGCGTGTGGCTGCCCTGTATGTAGACGGGCGGCGTGGCGAACAGCGCGAGGAACTCGGGCGTCTCGTCGCCCTGCTCGTGCCGCTGCGTGCGCTTGGCGCCCAGCAGGTTGCGCAGGTTATGTATCAGTTAACTTACCGGGTCGTCGACGGTGAAGAAGCCGGAGGGCGTGTGGCTGCCCTGTATGTAGACGGGCGGCGTGGCGAACAGCGCGAGGAACTCGGGCGTCTCGTCGCCCTGCTCGTGCCGCTGCGTGCGCTTGGCGCCCAGCAGGTTGCGCAGGTTATGTATCAGTTAACTCACCGGGTCGTCGACGGTGAAGAAGCCGGAGGGCGTGTGGCTGCCCTGTATGTAGACGGGCGGCGTGGCGAACAGCGCGAGGAACTCGGGCGTCTCGTCGCCCTGCTCGTGCCGCTGCGTGCGCTTGGCGCCCAGCAGGTTGCGCAGGTTATGTATCAGTTAACTTACCGGGTCGTCGACGGTGAAGAAGCCGGAGGGCGTGTGGCTGCCCTGTATGTAGACGGGCGGCGTGGCGAACAGCGCGAGGAACTCGGGCGTCTCGTCGCCCTGCTCGTGACGCTGCGTGCGCTTGGCGCCCAGCAGGTTGCGCAGGTTATGTATTAGTTAACTTACCGGGTCGTCGACGGTGAAGAAGCCGGAGGGCGTGTGGCTGCCCTGTATGTAGACGGGCGGCGTGGCGAACAGCGCGAGGAACTCGGGCGTCTCGTCGCCCTGCTCGTGCCGCTGCGTGCGCTTGGCGCCCAGCAGGTTGCGCAGGTTATGTATCAGTTAACTTACCGGGTCGTCGACGGTGAAGAAGCCGGAGGGCGTGTGGCTGCCCTGTATGTAGACGGGCGGCGTGGCGAACAGCGCGAGGAACTCGGGCGTCTCGTCGCCCTGCTCGTGCCGCTGCGTGCGCTTGGCGCCCAGCAGGTTGCGCAGGTTATGTATCAGTTAACTCACCGGGTCGTCGACGGTGAAGAAGCCGGAGGGCGTGTGGCTGCCCTGTATGTAGACGGGCGGCGTGGCGAACAGCGCGAGGAACTCGGGCGTCTCGTCGCCCTGCTCGTGCCGCTGCGTGCGCTTGGCGCCCAGCAGGTTGCGCAGGTTATGTATCAGTTAACTCACCGGGTCGTCGACGGTGAAGAAGCCGGAGGGCGTGTGGCTGCCCTGTATGTAGACGGGCGGCGTGGCGAACAGCGCGAGGAACTCGGGCGTCTCGTCGCCCTGCTCGTGCCGCTGCGTGCGCTTGGCGCCCAGCAGGTTGCGCAGGTTATGTATCAGTTAACTCACCGGGTCGTCGACGGTGAAGAAGCCGGAGGGCGTGTGGCTGCCCTGTATGTAGACGGGCGGCGTGGCGAACAGCGCGAGGAACTCGGGCGTCTCGTCGCCCTGCTCGTGCCGCTGCGTGCGCTTGGCGCCCAGCAGGTTGCGCAGGTTCACTGCGTGCATCGCTGCGCACGCGCCTTTATCTAACTGTACACAATGATGGGACGTTTACGTATGATTCCAGAAAAAATATATAAAGAAAAATAGAATCAAGACTCAAATTCATTTATTCAATTTAGTCACATAAAGATCAAATATGAACAAGAATTTACCCAAATCCGTCAAATATATTATATTATTTAATCGATACCACACCCCGGACACTCCATACAACGCCCGCAAAACTACTACTACAGGGGCAAATGACGTTTGTACACGTATAAATGTGTGCGTGAAATTTAGCAGGGCTGCCCCTGCGTGAGAATTTCGAAATGCCCGGGAAGAGCGGCGGCCGATGACGACGTTTATTAGTAACACTAAAATATTTTCGTTCCGACACACTGATAAAATTATTATTAAAACGCATTGAAAATTCGTATTCTGACAGTTTTGGATACATAAAGATTTGGAAAACATGGTCAACAATCGGTAACGCATAAATGTTGCATAATTATTTTTGAATTTCATTTCCGACGGATGAAGAACTATATTTTAAAATAATTAAAATTGATAATTAATATTATAATAGTACCTAGCAATACTTAAACTACCATCGTCGTAATAAAAACACAATCATAGGAACTTCTTTGTAATCTAATTGTCTTCTAAATTTTAAAATCATGACATGACGTGTACGCGTCAACTTCAAGTGCGTTGAATTGCGTGCACATCCTAGTTCAAGTGACCGCTGTCCGCTCAGAAAATTCGGGGGTGAGGTGCGGTATTCGAAATGCGTGCGGGGCGGAGAATGTCCGTTCTGTACGTTAGTACTATTAAATATTCTGTGTCGATACTTTGACAGATTATGATAAGTTGATTTGCTCTTACTGTACATAAATAAGTGCATACAAACGCGGGTCTGCGCTTGTTTTAAAACAAAAGAATAATATAGTCTAATACTCACTGTAGCCTTTGATCCAATCCAAAAGTGAATATCCCACGACAACTGCCCTTGCTCTTCGATGGATGTCTTTAGTATGATGTAGCAGTCGCCTTCGAAAAACTTCCCATGAGCAACCTATGGGAATAATAACAATGTGTAGAAAAGCTGAACGAACTGAAGCTTTACATCATTATACAAGCAACATACTTCATTTAGTTATAACTTTAGCAACCAAATAAATATTTCGCTCTCTGTTACACTCACAAGTTCATGTCATTACAGAGGTATAATTATTATAACGAGCTTTTAAAAAAATTCTTGCCAAAAATAATTATAAGTACTTACATAAAATAAGTTTTTTGATAAAAAAAAAACTATCTACTTATTCATACAATTCAACACTACTAAAGAGCTCAGAAGCTGCAGCTTACATCTAAAAAGCCGCAGGTTGTCGATCCCTGTACTACATTAAAAAAGAAAAGTAAACTATCAGCATTTGTTTAATCTCCCACTGCAGGGATCCCTCATCATTTTAATGATATAGGCTTTTGCCCTGCAGTGGGACACAAAATAGGCAAATACTTTTAGCTTAACTCGTCAACGGGCGCAGGTATGAGGTTCTCGGTCTCCCAAACTTGGAGACCTGGAGTCTGGACTGTGTCCTCGAAGAACTCTGAGAAGTCTAGCGGAGGCTTCTGAAAGCTCTCGTTCCAGCGCTAGACTCCCTAATAATTTTCAATAATGGAGGCTTTCGCCCTGCAGAGGGTCACAAACAAGGCTGATATTGTTTCTAGCTTACCTCGTTGACGGGCGCGGGTATGAAGTTCTCGATCTCCCAGACCTGCAGGCCTGGAGTCTGGCCCGTGTCCTCGTCGAAGAACTCTGAATAGTCCAGCGGAGGCTTCTCCAGGCTCTAGTCCTAACTCTTGGCTACCTTATCACTTGATCAATGACAGAGGCTTTTTTACTGCAGTGGGCACAAAATAAGCTGATAAATCTAGCTTACCTCGTCGACGGGCGCGGGTATGAAGTTCTCGATCTCCCAGACCTGCAGGCCTGGAGTCTGGCCCGTGTCCTCGTCGAAGAACTCTGAGTAGTCCAGCGGAGGTTTCTCCAGGCTCTCGTCCCAGCGCTTCGGCCTACACGAATTAAATACACACTTTAAATAATTATATCATGTTAAAGAAAATAATTTTTTTAATTGTATGTTGTTGTGTGATTACTAGGCACTCTGTCTCAAATAAAGATTTTACTATTAATACAAAACACCTTATACTTCGTGTCCTTTCTTATAGTTCGAACAGTATAGCAGAAATTGATAATCTTTTTGTTTGTTCTTTTATCACGACGTAACGGATCGACGTGATTTTTTTGGGAGCTGGAGAGTGACAAAGGCTTTTGTCTAGGGAAAATGACACATTTCTATCGGATAACGTCGTATAGCCCACGAGGGCGAAGCGACGGACGGAAGGCTAGTTTTGAAATAAATGTTACCTGACGCCGGTGACTGACTCTCCCAGCAATGTATGTCGTCAACTAATCTGGTCTCAGCTGGGCAAATCATTCACACTGTTGTTTATAAACAAATTGTGTTTACCAAACAACTACTGAGGTTCGTTTAATAACATAATATTACAATACATAATATTACAATTAGTCTGTAACGTCTGTGCATTGTAATATTATGTTACTTTTTGCTATTATAGATCGGAAGCAGTCGATCGTCGGTCGAACCGTTGATCTGGTGACATGTTACAGACTGAATTAAGCTCGCCGTTATTTTGTTCAGCGGGGAGTTAATGCTATGAAAATAAAAAGGTTTCTAGCAATGACGTTCAATATAAAACTAGACACCCAATCTCTAAGAAAAATTCCTCAAAAAACGTCCGAGAGGCTTTGACACTGATGACATTAACACATGCGTTCAAATTAACACCTTATCTCGTGGCATTTAGTGCCCAATAGACGGGTGGGCAGACTTTTGCTTCGGACAATATTTGAGCGTGATTGTGAGTCTAGTTTTTAATTGAACGTCATTGGTTTCTAGCAATAAAACGAGAAGGAGTACAACAGTTAACGATTTGAGCTCGCTATTGTCGACAAGCGCGGGGTCGGCGTCTGTACATGTACCGGCAAACTTGTTGAACATCGGTCGACAGAGAGGGGAAAAGTTCGCATTGCGTGTGACCAATAGCGCGCAGGCGTGTCAAAATTCGTGTTCTGCGCAATCCCCACCCGATATACAAGAAGTTTGCCGGTACCTGTAGTAATTAATAGTTCCCTTCTTCTAGTGTTTTATCCCCAACCTGTTAGGATACGCTTGCTCCATGATCTAGGATTTGCAAGTCGTAGTTTTTACATTGGAGCCACTGCCATGTGGCATCCGTAACCTTAAAGACCTTTCCCTCGAATGTCGCGAAACGGGAGCGGAAGCGGGGCGGGTGACGTCAGCACGTAGGCGCACAGGTGGTCATTGCTTGACAGGAGCGCACTTCTTCTGACAGCTTGTGACATTTATTTATTTATTTAAATTTCAATGCACAATCAAGAGTACCTACATAAGGCGGACCTAATGCCTAATGGCATTCTCTGCCAGTCAACCTTTGGGTCAAGCAGAAAAAAAATAGTGGGTAGTGCTAACGGGCAAGAGAGAGTTAAGAAAAAAAACGAAATAAAATAACTAAATCCGGCGTCAAGCCAAGCGGTGTCCGCCTGTGCCCTTGCGTCCGTCCGAAGCAGCTTGCGCGCGATCGGGCCCGACTTCACACCTGTTCTAACAGTAGGTACTGACTTGAGCTCGCTGTTCTTGTGCTCGAGGGCGGGGTCGGAGTGCTGCGTGTTGGCCTGCTCCTGCATGCCGCGCAGGATCAGCGCCGAGTCGCTCTGCTGCGGCTCCGGCCGTCCGCGCCGCAGACGCAGCTTGCGCGCGATCGGGCCCGACTTCACACCTGTTCTAACAGTAGGTACTGACTTGAGCTCGCTGTTCTTGTGCTCGAGGGCGGGGTCGGAGTGCTGCGTGTTGGCCTGCTCCTGCATGCCGCGCAGGATCAGCGCCGAGTCGCTCTGCTGCGGCTCCGGCCGTCCGCGCCGCAGACGCAGCTTGCGCGCGATCGGGCCCGACTTCACACCTGTTCTAACAGTAGGTACTGACTTGAGCTCGCTGTTCTTGTGCTCGAGGGCGGGGTCGGAGTGCTGCGTGTTGGCCTGCTCCTGCATGCCGCGCAGGATCAGCGCCGAGTCGCTCTGCTGCGGCTCCGGCCGTCCGCGCCGCAGACGCAGCTTGCGCGCGATCGGGCCCGACTTCACACCTGTTCTAACAGTAGGTACTGACTTGAGCTCGCTGTTCTTGTGCTCGAGGGCGGGGTCGGAGTGCTGCGTGTTGGCCTGCTCCTGCATGCCGCGCAGGATCAGCGCCGAGTCGCTCTGCTGCGGCTCCGGCCGTCCGCGCCGCAGACGCAGCTTGCGCGCGATCGGGCCCGACTTCACACCTGTTCTAACAGTAGGTACTGACTTGAGCTCGCTGTTCTTGTGCTCGAGGGCGGGGTCGGAGTGCTGCGTGTTGGCCTGCTCCTGCATGCCGCGCAGGATCAGCGCCGAGTCGCTCTGCTGCGGCTCCGGCCGTCCGCGCCGCAGACGCAGCTTGCGCGCGATCGGGCCCGACTTCACACCTGTTCTAACAGTAGGTACTGACTTGAGCTCGCTGTTCTTGTGCTCGAGGGCGGGGTCGGAGTGCTGCGTGTTGGCCTGCTCCTGCATGCCGCGCAGGATCAGCGCCGAGTCGCTCTGCTGCGGCTCCGGCCGTCCGCGCCGCAGACGCAGCTTGCGCGCGATCGGGCCCGACTTCACACCTGTTCTAACAGTAGGTACTGACTTGAGCTCGCTGTTCTTGTGCTCGAGGGCGGGGTCGGAGTGCTGCGTGTTGGCCTGCTCCTGCATGCCGCGCAGGATCAGCGCCGAGTCGCTCTGCTGCGGCTCCGGCCGTCCGCGCCGCAGACGCAGCTTGCGCGCGATCGGGCCCGACTTCACACCTGTTCTAACAGTAGGTACTGACTTGAGCTCGCTGTTCTTGTGCTCGAGGGCGGGGTCGGAGTGCTGCGTGTTGGCCTGCTCCTGCATGCCGCGCAGGATCAGCGCCGAGTCGCTCTGCTGCGGCTCCGGCCGTCCGCGCCGCAGACGCAGCTTGCGCGCGATCGGGCCCGACTTCACACCTGTTCTAACAGTAGGTACTGACTTGAGCTCGCTGTTCTTGTGCTCGAGGGCGGGGTCGGAGTGCTGCGTGTTGGCCTGCTCCTGCATGCCGCGCAGGATCAGCGCCGAGTCGCTCTGCTGCGGCTCCGGCCGTCCGCGCCGCAGACGCAGCTTGCGCGCGATCGGGCCCGACTTCACACCTGTTCTAACAGTAGGTACTGACTTGAGCTCGCTGTTCTTGTGCTCGAGGGCGGGGTCGGAGTGCTGCGTGTTGGCCTGCTCCTGCATGCCGCGCAGGATCAGCGCCGAGTCGCTCTGCTGCGGCTCCGGCCGTCCGCGCCGCAGACGCAGCTTGCGCGCGATCGGGCCCGACTTCACACCTGTTCTAACAGTAGGTACTGACTTGAGCTCGCTGTTCTTGTGCTCGAGGGCGGGGTCGGAGTGCTGCGTGTTGGCCTGCTCCTGCATGCCGCGCAGGATCAGCGCCGAGTCGCTCTGCTGCGGCTCCGGCCGTCCGCGCCGCAGACGCAGCTTGCGCGCGATCGGGCCCGACTTCACACCTGTTCTAACAGTAGGTACTGACTTGAGCTCGCTGTTCTTGTGCTCGAGGGCGGGGTCGGAGTGCTGCGTGTTGGCCTGCTCCTGCATGCCGCGCAGGATCAGCGCCGAGTCGCTCTGCTGCGGCTCCGGCCGTCCGCGCCGCAGACGCAGCTTGCGCGCGATCGGGCCCGACTTCACACCTGTTCTAACAGTAGGTACTGACTTGAGCTCGCTGTTCTTGTGCTCGAGGGCGGGGTCGGAGTGCTGCGTGTTGGCCTGCTCCTGCATGCCGCGCAGGATCAGCGCCGAGTCGCTCTGCTGCGGCTCCGGCCGTCCGCGCCGCAGACGCAGCTTGCGCGCGATCGGGCCCGACTTCACACCTGTTCTAACAGTAGGTACTGACTTGAGCTCGCTGTTCTTGTGCTCGAGGGCGGGGTCGGAGTGCTGCGTGTTGGCCTGCTCCTGCATGCCGCGCAGGATCAGCGCCGAGTCGCTCTGCTGCGGCTCCGGCCGTCCGCGCCGCAGGCGCAGCTTGCGTGCGATTGGGTCCGACTTCACACCTAATCATAATAATATTTAATGAATATCCTTCTTTTTTGACTAGAATGCTTTAATGCACTACTACAAGACGCTACCTACTAAACTCCCACAGTTTCCCCTGCACATCCGAAAGGGACGACCCAGTGCTCTGGTGGTATGTGGTTATTACGTCTATACATACCCACCATTACAACGATGATCATGTAGGATTTTGCCCTGCAGTAAAACATAGGATGCGTTTGGCAGAAAAAAAAAACGCTTGCGAGCGCTTACTTACGCTGAAAACAGTTTTCGGCCAGGACACGTTTGCTCACTTCATAGCGCTAACATAATCCGCCATTTTGCTTATTTATTTTGTTTGTTTTGAAGTAGATACGCCATTTTGATTACAAGCGCTTCCTAGCGCTTTTTCTGCCAAACGCACCCATTAACATGGTTACACTTGTCAGTAAACATCACTTACTATTAGGCGTAGTAGGCTCCGCAGTAGCCGCCCCTGCCAGCTGCAATTGCGCTTGCAGCGAGAAGTCTATATTGTAATACGCCAGGCCGTCGCCCCTAGGCCTCTCCGCGGGCTTCGCCGGCATCACCAGTTCAGGGTTCCCGTGGAGCTGCAGACTCTCCAACTCGCTTAGAAGGTGCACCGCGTCGGGTAACGTGATCAGCTTGTTCCAACTCAGGTTTAGTTTTTTTAGGGAGCCGCATCTGTGATGGAAGAGGCTTTGGTCAATTTTATTTCGACAATAAAAATATTTTTATTATTGTTCATTATTTTTTTCATCTCTAGTGTCAAGTCATTAATGAGACCAATCTTAATCTTAATCTTGTTTAAAGACAAATGCGCAGGACACAACACAGGTGGAATTGGAACGGAGCTGGAACCAGCACGTCCTAATCCGAGCTTTATAATGGGTGCTTAAACAGCGCATTATTTTCCAAAACAACCGATGTTAGGCACATCAAACCAGTCAATGCGCAAGCGCAGATGCACTCCCTGTTACCTTACACTGTTTGCTATAGCACGATGAGAAAGCAATGTGACACGAGAAAAGAGAGTACTTGAGTATTTATAAAAGAATATTTTCCAAAAAAAATTAACTTCATTTTTAGCCACACACTGCGATCATTAGCAATTTAAGACCTGTATGACGACACAGGTCAGCTTTTAATTTTCAATATTGCTTTAGTAATTAGCTTCGTCAACCGAACGTTTTTCTCTCCGGTTCTTTTTGTCGACTTTAGCTAACCACGAGATGCTCATATAGGAATAGTTTATGTCTATGTACAGCGAAAGTCACAGAGAATACAGAGTTCGTTATCTCGTAAGTTTCTCTACAAATTATGTATGTTCCATATGCAGAACCGTTTCAGTTCATTAATACTTATCGTAAAAACGATCGCACTTTCTGTTTCGTTAGCAATAATCATAGCAACAAAGTGTTTTAATTCTATTGTAATGATTCTCTACTCTTTAGGTGGTCATACTTTAAAACTTGTAACTAGTAATCAAATTGTACATAATGTACATGTCATTCGCCAGCGCTGAGTCGAAATAATAATGAGTAAACAAAAACAAAAAATTATATAGTTTTTATACATACAAAACATCCCATAGCATGTTCTAAAATCTTTATGATCTTATTGTCTTCTCAAAAAAATGTGACCATTATTTATATGACTAATTAAAATAATAGAAAAGACAAGAAAGTATTATCAACACTTGAAATTTTGCTGTTCCATTGTGGGACTTGATCCGGAAGTATTGCTCAATGTGTTGCCATACTGCCGATCCCTCTAATTTTGAGATAAACATTTTGTACGAATAGTAACTAGTGAAATTACTGGGTGTAAGAGACCTTATAACTGTCGTCTCGGTGTAGCGGGCGCAGGGCGGTGCCAGACAGTAACTGCTTAGTTACTGTTTGGCACTGAACTGTCTAAGGGCAGACGTGGCGATTACCATCAGGTGAACGATCTGCTCGTTTTGTTACACATTGCAATAAAAAATAAAGAGTATCGAAATGTAAAACTAACCAAAGTAATTTCAATGAAACAGACCTGCATAGCCCCTCAGGTATCATCTCGAGCAGGTTGTTGGCGGCGGAGAAGACCTCGAGGTTGCCGAGCTTGCCGATGCCGGAGGGGATGCCCTCGAAGTCCAGCTGATTGTCGTCCACGTGAAGCCGGCGCAGGCTCTGTAGCTTACACAGAGATGCAGGGAGCGCGGTCAATTTGTTCCGCGACAAGTTCAAGCTTTCTAGCTTCTGCCAGATGTCCATTGCTGTTGACAAATAAACTAGCTTAAAGCCGAGAATTTAGCGGAAGCGGGTGCGGATCTGCGGCGGTCGACGCCCGCACGCAGGCGCACGGCGGTCACCGCTTAACGCGGTTTGTCACGAGCTGTCACAAGCGGCGCGATCCTCCGATAAGATCTGGATCCGCTTCCGCGAAATTCGAGGCAGAGACCTTACGACCAATGCAGAGCTGAAGTGGCAGAGTGGCATAATGACACGTCACTTCACATGCGTGAGGTCGATGGTTCGAATCTTGGCGAGCACTCATTTATCTCAGAGCGTATTTATCGCTTGCTCGGCGGTGACGAAAAACATCGATCGATACAGCCATGATTGAATTGGTCTGGTTCCGGTTAAGATTTACGGATGTCGCTTCAATGTAGTTACTAGACTTGCCAAACCCTGGATAATGATGCAAGCTTAGCGTATCCTGACTAGTTCGTAGTTTGGGATATTTGGAGATAGAAAAACTGATTTGGTTTAATGGTTAGGAAGATGGCTGTTACACAAGAGCTTGTGGGTACGATCCCCGTACGGTAAAAACCTTTCTGTGTATGAACAATTAAACATGTCTGTTTAATAAGTAAAAGTTTTATGTAGTATTGTTTATTCGCTGTCTTGTATCCACGGTACAAGCTATGCTTAGTTTATGGCTAGATAGCAGTGTGTGAATTATGTCCAACGATTTTACAGCTTACCAACGTAAGATACTTTGTCTTGTTAAGAAAAAACATCATACTAAATGCATGCAAAATTTTATTGAAAACCAACAGCAAAAGTACATCATAAAAAGTAATTGCTACATTAGTAAATGCTAGTTTAGACAAGGAAGAAACATAGGCATTGATTTACTCGTTTGAAAGGAATAGGTATTTCCTTTTAAGTGTCTACTCTAATTGCATAGTCAGTCCTATAGCGTTGGATAATTGCATAACGCAATGGTGCACGCGTTGCCGATCACACCGCATAAGCAATAAACCGCATCATGTAATTAAGTGAAAATATGCATGACTATGCATGTTGAAGGTTATCAAAGCGTGTATAAAAATTCATTGATTAATAAACGTTTACGATTATTTATTAAGAAAATCTATCTGATTTCACTATTTTGATAATAAACGTTTAATGCTGCATTTTTTAGTTATTTTACTATAAATGTCAATTAGTGAACATTGCACAACCAGAGATTTATGACTAGAAGACTTTCTCGAGTGGTGTATATGCCACATAAAATATTGATTTATAATTTCATTCTAAGCTTAAGATAAGGATAATTTTGTAATAATAGCATAGTTTTGAGTAATCAATAACACTTTTAATAATTAAAATCATCACTTTCCCTTTTTCTTTCATGATATGTGTCTTTTATGTGAAGGTACTTTTGCATGCTTTGACAAAAGGCTAAACAGACTTAAGGACATTTTATTTCTATAACACCAATGTAAACCCTATTTAACGCAAATAAAAAATTTGAATTGATTTGATTTGTTATACTAACTATTTAGTGAAAAAACTCGTCAACTGCATTTTGAGCTTGGAACCGATTCCGACATTTGTTTATGCTGATTTCCTGCAGGGTAGGAAGAATTCAAACGATTTGGGCTCATAAATGCTATTATATGATTTTATTGATTTTACTTACCAGAAGAAACCTCTGTGATTTCGTTGTCGCTCAGGTTGAGCCGCTTGAGTCCCTGCAGCGAGTAGAGCGCGTCGGGCACCTTGGTGAGCGCGTTCTTGGACAGGTCCACATCAGACAGACACGAAAGCGTGTCCAGCGCCGTCGGCAGGTTCGCGAGCGTGCGCTGCGTGTTGCGCATGTGCAGCGTAGTCAGGCTTTGCAGCGATGGCAGTTGTCTGCGTTCAAAGGTTCGAGGATCAGGTGTGCCTACAGTATGGCCACGTTGGTAGGTACCAGGTGGTAGGTTCCTGTACTGGGCCGTCTAGGTGGGTACCACCACAGTGCCAGATATTTTCCCGTAAATTAGAAGTGTGTCAAGCATTTCTGTGTTTCAGGGAAGGGGCACTGAAGCTAGTGAAATTACTGGGTATATGAGACCTAATAACTGTCGTCTCGGCGGGCAACGCGCCTGCGACCCCAAGGGGGTCTCGGGTGCTTATGGGCGGCGGTGATCACTTATCATCAGGTGACCTACTTGCTTGTTTGCCCCCTATAATATAAAAAAAAATTGAGCGACGCTTCCTGGTGAAATGTCCCTCAATGAAATAAGCCGCAGTGACTGCTTACAATCAGGTGGGCTGCATGTCTGATAAATTGTGTAGCATTAAAAATCACATATTAATAACAAACACACCAATCATTAAACAAATTAGACAATGTCACATATTTTGATCTGACCCCAAAGTAAGAAGCTAAAGCACTTGTCTTATGTGTATCAAGTACAATGAATTATGAAGGTATCTCAAATATATACTTAAATACAAGTAAGATATAGACAAACACACACATGTAACAAATGTTTATCACATAAATGTGCTGGGTCACTATCATATGCGCCATTGGACTAGTCAAATTACTTTAAAACCTCTTTTAAGTGCAGAATATGTTATATTTATTCATTACAATTTGATGAATGGCATATTGACGTGCCCACGGTGCGCACGGCAGTTTGCCGCTAAGATTGGCTACGTAAGCCATCTGCGAGCGCATCAGCGCAGATCGGATTAGGGGTCGAAGTGGTCGCCATGGCCGAAATCGGTTGGAAGTTATATGTTATATTTTATCATTGGCTATTTTATTAGTAAACAATTCTAAGCCTCACCTTAGCTGAAATAACCCCAGCGGGTTATCATTAAGTATGAGAGTCTGTAAGTTCACCAATCTCCTCGTCTGGGGGGGCAGCGTCTCCAGCATATTGTTAGACAGGTCCAGGAACAACAGGTCTGTCAGTTGTACAAACAGTGTTGGTGGTATGCTTTCAATTCTGAAATAACAGGCCCATATTAGGGTTTATTCCCGTTGTCCCCGAATGTCGTGTCCCCGTCATGGGGACATCGGCACGTGATTAAATTTCTTTCCCGTTGTCCCCGTAACGTAGATTCGGCTTACGGGGACAACGGGAAGTAAAAATTTCACGAGTCGCTGTCCCCTAAATCTGTATTCCTGTTTTAAGCTTAGTTTTCAACTTGGGAAAAAAAAAGTGAAATATTTAACAAAATTGATTAATTTTTATTAGAATATTAATTAAAGGTAAATAAAAAAAACCTAATTTTTATTAAACTTACAAAAATAACACAATTTGAACATAATAGACAGTATTATTCAACAAAAATTTTGTCGAATTCTGGAGTGGAATTTTGCATGAGCCAATGAGAGCTCTGCAAACACAATGTTATCTGCGCTTTTGTTCCGTAGCTGCATAGGCGCGCACGACACCGGCGACGCATCCTTTTCAAGGTCGCTCCGTTTATCATAGTTAGTAGAAAACTTAACTTTGAATTACCTATTTTTTAAGCAAAATTGACAGCATTAGCATTCACAAAAATTCACTATTGCGATCAAATTCATTATATAAAAATTCAGATTAAAAACTTGAAAACAAGGTTAAAATTTCTTTTTATTAATCTACCGGGTACTAAGACTAATCTAACAATATTATTCCTTAACTTTCTTAGCTTGGTAAAAGATGCCGACTCGTAATACTACTGAAAAAAGAAAAGACGGGGACAGCGGGCAATAATTTTTATTATTTTATTTAACTATATTTACGGGGACAGAATACGGGGACAACGGGAAGTATTTTTAGATATTTTACTAAAGTACCGCTGTCCCCGTTGGACGGGGACACGGCATTCGGGGACAACGGGAATAAACCCATATTAGAAGACATAACATTAAATAAATAAATAGGATTAATTTGACAGCACCACATATATCATCTCTGACCTATAGTAAGTAGAGTAAGCACTTGTGTTATGGATTTCAGAAACAACAAAGGCACCTCAAATATATACTTAAATACAAATAAACATCCAGACACGGAACAAACACAAATGTTCATCACAAGTGTTTGTCCTGGGTGGGATTCCCCCACAACCAGTACCCATAAGTTTAACAGTCATTATTTAAGTTTAAGATTTATAATATAATGTGAAAGGACCTGAAATTTTAAAATTTCAATACTGGACACACTAAGCAAATAGCTTTTTTAACATGTCATTCTATAAAAATAAATATGATGTCATTTAGAACAGTGAAACAAAAGTCGTTATTTACAAAAGCATGTAAATTGAATTGTAATATTATAAATCCAACTTACTTATTGTGACTGAGATTTAAAACAAGCAAAGATTTGGCCTTTTCCAATCCTTCTGGCACTTCTTTCAATCTATTGTGTGACAGATCTAAAGTGGTCAACTCTTCTAAATGAAACAGTTCGGCGGGTATACCAGAACTCTTTACTTTGTTATGCCGTACATTTAAAGAACGTAGACATTTTAACTCTGTTAATTCACCAAATAACTTTTCTAAGCTATTCTTTTTAAGAGATAAATTTTCCTGCAAAGAAACACAAGATTTCATTATATATATTATCATCAAAACCTTAATATTAACCTGAGGATAAATCTTAATCAAATTTTAATTTTATTGTACTTTAAACAAAAAACTATTATTAGATTTTTTATGTGTTAATATTGACCCAATTTTTTTTATAATATATATTTATAAAAATACAGTTTCGTTTCTAGTCATAAATTCAACTTTTATACTCATCATCATCATAATTTGTTAAAAGTAAACAAGTCTTTCAAACAATGATTATAAGCGGTTTTACTAGTGATGAAACGACTCGAGTCCTTTAAGTCGTTTAAAGTAAGACTCGACTCGTTTTACACGACTCGACTCTAAAATTAAGACTCAGCTTTAAGTCTTATCTTATACAGCTCAGTCGTTTAACGTATAAGACTCAAACGACTTAAACGACTAAAATGCTTAAACGACTTAAAAGACTTAAACGACTTAAAAGACTTAAACGACTGCAGTTCTTTACAAAAGAACTCGCGTTTGAGATAAGCGATAAGTTTGTATTACTAAAAACGCTCTAAACCGACTTAAATTAAATTATATCTTTATTATACAAGGTGAAACTTAGTAATCTATATATATGTATAATCTTCTATATAAATAAAAGAAAGTCGTGTTTGTTACAACACTTATAACTCAAAAACGGATGAACGGATTTAGATGAAATTTGGCACACGTATAGTTTATAACCGGGATAAGAACATAGGATACTTTTTATCCCGGAAAAGTGGGGGGAAGGGGGGATAGTTGAAAAAGGAAATTACGCGCGGGTGAAATTACGAGCTTGCTGCCTGCGTACATTCCTAAAATGTCTTAACTCTCGGACTGTCAGACGCCTGCATTTAAAGTGAGATCGTATACCTGTGCATTATGGTCAACTTTTGAATGTATTGAAATTAGAGTTGATATTATTTTCGTCCTAAACATACCTCTCGCCGTTGCTAACTACTTTCGGGACAGTTTTTGAAGGCGGTTTAATAGGCAATGTTGCTTCTTGTCGGCAAATGTATATTTCACGATATTAATTAAAATGAATACTGTAGGCATGAGAGACACTTTTGTTTATGGAATTTTTTTGACAAAAGTCGTTCTATCTGTTCTAATTTTGTTGGCGATTGTAAGATTTAAGTTGTTTGCAGGAGGGGTTTACTTAATTTTTACATATTAGCCAAATAGTAGGTACCCAGACTACGTACGTCCGCGGATTATTAAGTATTATTTTTTATTATTACCTTTGGCTTGGCATCGACTTCAAACAGATTTAGTAGGTAGGTAGCACCTACCTAGCACGTAAAATACAATTTCATTTTATTAATAGGCTTAGACAATTAGCGCATTTGATGAATGTCTTATTAAAATTATTTTTTGCTTTTCAGTGTTTTTAGGTAGTTTTTATTTTGTTTTTTTTAAGTCGGTTTAATTTTTTTTTTAAAGTTTGTTTACCTGTTTTTAGTCTGAATAACACGTAGCTACGTGTTATTCAGACTAATACTATGTTCAAAAATGTGGTCCGACCAGACATTCTGAGATAAGCTTAGCAAGCGATGTATTTTGCTGTTCTGAACGCGTGTGTAAAACTCCGGCGTGACAATTTTATATAGTTACCGAGATATTTAAGTCCAAAGTCATAGGATTTTTTATATGTCGAAATCACAAAAATTAATATTTCTCAGAAAATTCTGATAAATTCTAATGGTTCACAGTTCAGGTGTATTATCCGTTTAAGCCCACGTTAAATAGGCTTTTTCACATCACCAAAACACAAGCGTAATCCGAGAAAATTCAACATTTCATGAAAAGCGTTATCATTTTTTTTCTTGATTGTGTCGCGTTAGTAGCACCCAGAAACTATTTACATTTATTACTTATTATGTTCCCTATTGCTACAAAAAAAAAACAGCTTCTAGTTCCATGGAGTATAACAGATAATCATTTCTAAAATGTTTACCATCACCTACCGTTTTTTTAAAGGCAATTATTTAAAACGGTTTTTCGTAAGGCGTCTCTTAAAATTAATAAAACATCCAAACATCTAAACTTTCACATTCATAATATTAGTAAGATATACCAAAATCTATTTAAAATACGATTCTATATTAAACAACGGGTTATATACCATTAATTTCGTTTTATTAATATCAAGAGACGCCTTACGAAAAACCGTTTTAAATAATTGCCTTTAAAAAAACGGCAGGTGATGGTAAAATTTTTAGAAACGATTATCTGTTATATTCCATGGAATTAGAAGCTGTTTTTTTTTTGTAGCAATAGGGAACATAATAAGTAATAAATGTTAATAGTTTCTGGGTGCTACTAACGCGACACAGTCAAGAAAAAAAATGATAACGCTTTGGTGTGTTTGGTGATGTGAAAAAGCCTATTAAACGTGGGCTTAAACGCATAATACACCTGAACTGTGAACCATTAGAATTTATCAGAATTTTCTGAGAAATATTAATTTTTGTGATTTCGACATATAAAAATTCCTATGACTTTGGACTTAAATATCTCGGTAACTATATAAAATTGTCACGCCGGAGTTTTACTTACGCGTTCAGAACAGCGAAATACATCGCTTGCTTAGCTTATCTCAGAATGTCTGGTCGGACCACATTTTTGAACATAGTGTGAGTAAAACTCTTTCATAATAATAATAGCGAAAATACGAGTAAAATAGTAGAATTGTATTATTTGACAATATTAGGTATTCATTAATTGTGTTCAGCGCCATGTTCGGACTGGGACGAGTTGCCCCCTAACCCAACTAAAGATGCAGCCCGCAAGAGGGACATAAGAATTAAGAAGTCGTACCCTGTAGCTTCCATCATCACAGTTGTACCTTCCATCATCAGCTTAGCTGCAAAAGTACCTACATGAAATACAACTAACGGTCCACATCTTCCTACAATACTGAAAGAATTATCCCCTAACTCCTAACCGTTAAGGAGTTGTACCTTCCATCATCAGCTTAGCTGCAAAAGTACATGAAATACAACTAACGGTTCACATATTCCTACAATACTGAAAGAATTATCCCCTAACTCCTAACCGTTAAGGAGTTGTACCTTCCATCATCAGCTTAGCTGCAAAAGTACATGAAATACAACTAACGGTCCACATATTCCTACAATACTGAAAGAATTATCCCCTAACTCCTAACCGTTAAGGAGTTGTACCTTCCATCATCAGCTCATCAACATAAAATGATGTCTAACGGACGCAAAAACTTGAATGGCTTCAGAAAAAAACAAGTAACGCGTAGTGTGCGCCTATGAAATTTGAGGTTTTCCCTTGATTTTCCCGGGATCCCATCATCAGATCCTGACATGGTGACAATGGGACCACCTCGGAACTATGCACTTTCAAATAAAAAAGAATTATTTAAATCGGTCCACAATTGACGGAGAAATCGACGGACATACGTAAAAAAAAACATACATACAGTCGAACATAGAACCTCCTCCTTTTTTGAAGTCGGTTAAAAAATAAAAAAAGATATGAAAACTTTAATATCTTTATAGTCGCGAAGATTCTGTTGTTAATGTTAGGATTCCTTTTATTTTTTTGCGTTTCGAGACTTTAATGAAATATTTTAACTTTAAACTCCTAGTAAATCTGTACAGTCACTAAACAGTAGTGTCCGACCGAAGGTTCGGTTTCGGTTTCGGTTTCGGCCGAGTTTCGGCCAAAAATCAAGTTTCGGCGGCAGTTTCGGTTTCGGCCGAAATTGGCCGAAACTTTTGCCGAAACCGAAACTGATTTCGGAAGTTTTCGTGCACGCTTGCCTAACTTCGTTTCTCGTGGCAACGCTTTGGCGGCGTACCTGTTTAGGAATTATTGTCTTGCGCCGTTCGGATAGCTCTGTAGCAACACAACATAGTCAGAGCGTTAAACAGTAACAATTAGTGATTCGATTATTGATAACTGATAAACATTTTGCTATGAGAACTTGGATTTGGAAAAATAATAAAAGTATTATTAATAGGTATGTTTTTTGCATTATCTATAGGTACTTGTAAATATGAAAAAGAGGAAAGATTTGATTGTTTGTTTGTTTGTATTGAATAGGCTCCGAAACTACTGAACTGATTTGAATTATTTTTCACTATTGGAAAGCTACACTATCCCCGGGTGACATAGAATACTTTTCCCGGAAATGTGGGGGGGAAGGGAGGGTATTTAAAAAAGGAATTAGGCACGGATGAAACTGCGGGCGAAAGGTTAGTCTTTTATATAAATGGGAGGAAATGGACTGACTGAATGAATGCCTGACTGACAATCAACGCCCAGCCCAAAGTACAAGACCCAGGAACTTGAAATTTTGTACAAGGGTTCTTTATAATGCGTAAGTTCTCACTAAGAAGGGGTTTTTCGAAATTAACCCCCAAGGAGGTAAAAAGAGAGCTAGAAGTTTGTATAAAACTTCGTCATTTTGAAAGTTACAGTCTTAAAATTCGGAAAGTATATTTTTAGTTTGGTTTCAGTTTCAAATAAAAAGGTGTTATAGAAAACTTACTCCCCATGGGGGTTAAAAACGGGTTTAAAAATAAATGAAAGGACCATGCAAAAAAACGTCCCCACCCACCAACAGATCCAAACGTATCTCTATTCTCTGTCAATACCTCTTGCCATACTGATTTGTATTACATCACCGTAGGAACGGGGATTTCACGCAAATCGAATTTGAATGTTGTATTTTTTTCATATTTTCAAGTATTTTTTGGACACAGTTAATTGTGAAAATAATGTGCAGGCGATCAAGAGTAACCCCCCTGGGGGCCTAGACAAAGTAACATTTTGACAGCGATAGCGAAATTCGCTAACTTTAAATTGTATGGATTTGACAGATGCCATAGAAAAGTCACGTGGTGAAAGGAGGATTTGACATTCGCTATCGCAAATTGAGCTATAACGAACGTCATAAATGCCGCTTGTCTAAATAAAAGTGTACAATCAAAATGTAATCTTAAAAATATTGTACAATCGAGTCTACTTCAAGCTAGACACTTACAGCGCAATTCTGCATCTTAATCGTGCGGCATAAGTACGGTTTTTTTTTTCATGCCCTGTAATTTTTTGGATTAAAAATGGTTATATTTTGTCTTTTCATTGAAACTTTTTATATAATATAAAACTCAAAGGTGACTGACTGACTGACATAGATATCAACGCACAGCCCAAACCACAGGACGGATCGGGCTGAAATTTGGCATGCAGATAGATGTTATGACGGAGGCATCCGCTAAGAAAGAATATCTCGATATTCCCACGGGAACGGGAGCCACGCGGGTGAAACCGCGGGCGGTCGCTAGTGTCCTAATAATATTGAAACTAGTGCCAAGTCTGTTGGTGGGTGGGGATAGAGCCCATACAATTCTTTGCATGATCCTTTTGTACAGGAGTTCTTTATAATGTTTAAGTTCCCACTAAAAAGGGGTTTGGATATTTCACCCCCAAGGGGTGTTAAAAAGTGGTTAAATTTTTTTAACTTAAATTTTCTAAAAGCGTGCTGCTTTATAATGTGTAAGTTTCCACTAAGAAGGGGGTTTTGGAAGTTACCTGGGGGGTTTCATGGTAGTTTAAAGAGAGTACGCCAGCGAAGCCAGGGGCGGAAGTCTAGTATAAAATAAATAATTACAACAAAATTAATATACTGTGATTCCATTTTATGTCTCAATTAATGCAGAATAATGGGTAAAATGCACCAAATTTCAGTATTTTAAGGAATTTTATACTTGACCACGTGAGTTTCGGTTTCGGTTTCGGTTTCGGCCGAAACTGAAGCCACG
Source organism: Mecyna flavalis (assembly GCA_949319885.1). NCBI lineage: Eukaryota > Metazoa > Arthropoda > Insecta > Lepidoptera > Crambidae > Mecyna > Mecyna flavalis. The sequence goes on from OX439436.1 coordinate 5,114,115, forward strand.
GCCGAACATTCGGTTTCGGTTTCGGTTTCGGCCGGAAAACCAGTTTCGGTCGGACTCTACTAAACAGTGACGAAAAAATTGAAAAATAAATTGTGTTTCAATAATTAAAAGTGCTTTTATTGTTTCATTGACGGGAGAACACTTATAGTTGCATCAAATACACGCCACGAGTTTCGACTCCCCAAGCGATGAGTCGAGTCTTTTAAGTCCTTTAAGCTGTTTAAGCAACAGCGCAGTCTTTTAAGTCCTTTAAGCTGTTTAAGTAACAACTCAGTTGTTTACGTTAAAAGACTTCGACTTAAAAGACTAGTTATACGACTTCGACTCGGGACTAAAAGACTGACTTAGTCGTGAGTCGTCAACTCAAGGCGAGTCTTACTTTAAACGACTTAAAGGACTCGAGTCGTTTCATCACTAGGTTTTACAAAACAATTATTATATTAAATGATATTACATTATTTATTTTTGATATAAATGTAATTTTAAAAATACACCAACAATCGAATATTCCTAGAAAGGAGAAACCTAGATAATATTTTTAACAAAGAATGTTTACCAATTTCATAAGTTTTCCCAATTCTTCGGGAATATCCGTCAAATTCGTTTTGTCTAGCCTGAGCCATTGAAGCCCAGTCATGTATCTAATAGCATCTGGGAATTTCTCATCCTGAAACAAAACATTTAGGCCAAAATATAAAAATAGTAAGTAAACAGAGGTTAGAGATATGATATCATCTCTTTTTCTCTTCAACGAAATCATCAGTGAATATGAATTTACTTACGCTAAAATCGTTACTAGTAAAATCAACACCACGAACAAATGGCAATAAACCTGTGTTTGCCATCTTTGCCACAATTTATTTCAGGGAAATGATACAAAATCGCTCATGTTGAATTAAAACTGACAAATGAGTCGTCGACGACAGCTGGATTTGACGTACGCCAAAACACAGTCTTACCAACTGAGAGAAAAAAACTCCTTCTGCTTTTCTTTCGATTAAAACTGGTTTTGGTTTTCACCCCACTTATAGACTCTGTTAAAAAGTCCCACATGTTATCAATGATGTGATGGGCACTGGCTTAATCACCACGCTTGCCAAATCTATAAAAGAATATAATCTTCTATTGTAAAATAAAAATTCTCAACTCCTGCCGTGCTCTGGGCGGCAGTAGCCGGAGATAAAAGTAAAACAAAGGTGATGGCAGCATGGCTTTTGATTTTCCTGCCCTCAAAACAGGGGCAAAGCATGCCAAAAAAGGGGGCTATTCCACTTATCCCACCTAGCCATCCCACCTGGGTGGGAAAAGGTCCTTGATTTCTTGCAGACGACGGCTGTATGATGGGCTCAGCAGACCCCTTTGCCTGCCCTCAAATCAAGGGCGGCGAATGATTCGGGCGAGAACAGGGGGCTGCCCAGCTGGGTTCAATTCCCGGGACGACAGAAATATTTATTTAAATAAAGATAAGTTGTAGACGCACATAACGTAAGTAGGTAACAAATAAATAACAACTTTACGTTGGATTATTAAAACTATTCTTCCAAGAACGAAAGGCATGTAAATGTTTAAACATGTATTTCAAAAATAAGATTAAAACCACAGTAATCGATTAATATACAAAGGTGAATGAGGCATGTTCAAGATTTAGTCAGGCACACGTCAGGCAGCAGTTTTTTTTAACCCTTTCCCCGCCACGCTTTTTTCCGAAAATGGTGCCCCACACGCCACGACCATAAAAAAAAAAATCCAAAAAATTATTAGGTTAATGGTTATACTCAACTTATTCAGGCAAGTAAAAATACAACGTTTCTTGATCATGTTTTTTTGTCTGATATATCAGACATTGGCGTGGTGGGCACGAAAATGGTTTGTCTGATATATCAGACATTGGCGTTGAAAGGGTTAATGTTCTAAATAATGAGGAAGGTTTTACCAGGTATAATAAAAGAAAAATAAAAGATTTAACAGTACTTTTATTAACTAATATGACTGTTATTTTATTTCTAACTTATACATTCCATTGAAGTACTTCCACCAACTGATCTAACTAAAAACAAGAATCTCAGCAAACAAAGTAAATTAATTTAATGTATATACCCTGGGACCTGAGTGAACAGTGATTAGATAATGTTTATCTTATTTTAAATGCAAATAGTCCACAGTTCAAGTTATATTTGATTTTTACTAAAATTTGCTTTTAACAGGAAATAACTAACTTCAATAATATTATTTCAATATTACAATAAAAGTACCTATTTAATTAATCTAACAAACTAACATTAAAGCATTAAGGATGACATTTTGAGTCCTATAGTGTGTCATACATGATAAGTGAACAAGAACATATTTTATGTTCTGAGATATTTTTAATTTTTGGCTTATCGTGGCATTGGTGGCATATTCGGCATTGGACCAGACAGGGAAGTGTTGGTTCCCAACAAGACCTGCAACAAAAAAAAAAACATATTAATACAACAAAATCTAACCGGAAACCCCATGGCCATGGGTCTGAAATCTTTAAATGTACTTACATAATAAGTCCACCAAGAACCAAATTCCAAGGGTTAAAAACATCATAAATGTTTTATTTATTATGACTAGAATAATCATTACTTAATTGTTTTGCATTAAAGGACAACGCAAGAAGTTGTATGGGCCCTGTCCCCACCCACCAACAGACTTGGCACTAGTTTCAATATTATTATGACATTCCATATAAAGACAAATAACCATTTTTAATCCAAAAAATGACGGGGTTTTCAAAAACAATAAAATCGTGCTTATGCCGTACGCCTAAGATTCAGAATTGCGCTGTAAGTGTCTAGTTTCAAGTAGACTCGACTGTAAAATATTTTTTAAGATTACATATTGATTGAACACTTTTATTTAGGCCAGGGGGGTTACTCTTGATCGCCTGCACATTATTTTCACAATTAACTGTGCCAAAAAAATACTTGACAAATACAACATTCAAATTCGATTTGCGTGAAATCCCCATTCCTACGGCGGATGTCGTCATACAAAAAAAAGATCAGTATGGCAAGAGGTATAAATAGAGATACGTTTGAAATCTGTTGCTGGGTGGGGACGCTCCTTTGCATGGTTCTTTGGGGAAAGTGAATAGGTACCTGTTTTTGCTGTGATTTCTGCATTTCTTCTACTTGTGCTCTCTCCACCTCAAATATCACGGGAGCAAAAAGAATTACCGATGAACTTGCTACAACCCACATGACGGAGCGGGAAAGTCCATATAGAGATTTTACACCAGACCTGGAAATACATGTCCATCAAAAATAACACATGGAATAATCAAACACAAAGAAAAAATTTTTTTTTTAATTTATAATATGAAACTGACTATGCTATCATAGTTTCATATTTTTAATTAAAACCCAGAAACCTTTGAAATCAACATGAATGATGAATAATTCTTTAAACTATTCAAAGTTAAACAAAGAGAAAAAAATACAAGTGTTGCTTTGAGGTACTTGGTGTATTATGTGTAACATACTAAAGTTCAACATTTGAGCAACATAAAATAGGTTATAATTAGATCAGCAAATCAACTTACCAAGTCTTAGTGGTGACTGTGTGGGTGCCATTGCGTACACACTCTGGGAACATTTCTGTCAGCCCCCATAGCCTTTCAGAAAGCGTTTCATCAGGTTCCTGTAAATTTCAACACTTGTTAAAATTAAATAGGTTATAAATCCATAAGAATAGAACACATAACAGGGGAACCTATTAAAAATACCATATTTTGAACTATAAAAAAATACCACAGTAAAGAATACTCACATCGTCATATTCTTTTAGTGTGCCAATCGGTGTACCAGCGCTAGGCGACGATCCCAGCTGCAAACAAAAGAAAAGATATAAGTACAATAATAAGCCAAACAACAAAAACTTATACATAACGTGCAGCGAAATGACTATGTACCGAAGGGGTTATGAAACTATCTTCTGGCCTACGTTCAGGGGTATCATCCTTGCTCGCAATCAGAGATTCCATTCCGCTGTCGCTTTGATCCAATTCATCAGTCAAATCCGTTATCATTATACGCACTACAAATACGTCCTGTGCTACGGAAAATGTCTCTTTTGTGTAACACTATGCAGTAATAAGTAAACGTGTTAGCAAGCCGAGTATTTATGAATAGAAATTCTGCACCCTGAGCCCTAAATCACCACATTAGCCAATCTCAGTCTCACTCTCACGCACACTTTAATTTTTTGACAGTCAGTTGTACTATAGTGTTGCCGACTAACAAAATCAATTAATTCTTTATTGATTATGGCTTCACCGTAATCAATAAAAATTTAAGGGTGAGTGAGTGAGACTAACAAAACGGAAAAACTTTTGGCTAAGTGTAAGTAAGAGTTTAATTGCATACATAATTGTGTCTTAAAAACTAGTTTTAATGAATTTGACACCGAATTGTGTCAAATTCATATTAAAACTAGTTTATTAGAAAAAACAAGCCAGTGGGGTGGGTGGGTGGTGGTATGCTGGTATGGGAAGCAGCAACCATTGCATTGCCTTCATTCTTTTACATACAACAAGTATAATACATAACTTATTGTATTTTTATTTCTAAACTTAGAATTAACGAGAACGACATTCGTATTCGTTCGTTACATTTATAATAGGTACATAAATACTTATAATAGAAATTTATAAGAAAGTAAGTAATAGAAAAGATGGTGTAGTCCTGACTCCTGTGTATTCTTAAAATGTGTTGTATAAATATTCAACTGTGTAATTATTAATTTAATCAAAAGTTTTCCTCACCTGACATTCGCTTGGTGAGCTGCAAGTACATGGATTATCTGTAGGCATATTATTTCGTTTAAGACCGCATGATAAAGAAATCTATTTATTCGTTATGGGAATTCACTGAGTTCAACTCAGACCTCAGACATTTTGAGATTGACTTGACAAACACCATATTCATAATTCGAATCTTCATAATTTGTTAACATAACAAAGAGGCTATAAAAAGAGTTTTGTTCACAAAAGTTTTTGTTATAAATTGAAAATAAAATAAATGTTGATGTGGGCTTCCAGGGGGGTAGTCGCGTCTGATCCCGGTATCCGTCCCACAGACTAGATAGAAGATAAATCCGTCCTTAGTCGCAACGGATACCGATCGATAGTTGCTTGATTCGAATACCGGTATCGGCTGTGTCTGTGTGTCACCCACCCCACCCACCCTAGTCCGGAGAAGGCGAGCTCACGTCTTAGCACGCCTCCTCTGGCCTGAGGGTTGACCTGCGGGTGGGGGTAGCCTCCCAACGCCCGCTTTTTGCACAGGTCCCTCGAGCCAAGTCTAAGGGTCACCTAGTTTCTCAGGTGGCCCTCCCTAGGCGCCACCCTGACTTGAGGCCTCTAAAGTCGGGGTACCCGGATATGGGCTGGTCAGTAGCAACAAGGATGGCACCGGCTCGTTGCAAGCGGGTGTGAAGGGAAAACCGGAGTAGGTAAGGTAGTGGACGCTTTAGTCCTCGAGTCCCACTCCCACACACGGCCGCAGCGCAGGTCTAGCTAGCCTGCGGTTATGGTGCTTTAAAGCATTCTCCTCCAAAAAAAAAAGGCTGTGTGTCACCCACCACTATGCTATGGTGCTTCTTCCATCCATCATCATCAATAAAATCGGGTCAGCCAGCACACCTACGGTCTGTTTCAAACACGATGATATGGGTGACACCTCATCTTTGACAATTAAAGAGACGTGACCTCATGTGTCAACCTGCATAACCAATCGATTATCGATTATATCTTAGTGCTTATGACAATCGATTCAAAGTATAGATTTATAATGTATGATAAATTTTAATTTTTTCTACTTTGATATTAGCTAGTGTAGAGGTTAATATCAGATAACACAGTTATAAAGAGAAATATTTATTGTACATAAATAATAACTGGAAAATATTTGTAAGAGTGTAAAGACAATAAAACAAATATTTTCCAGTTATTATTTATGTACAAACGCCTCAATGGTCTAGTGGTTTAGGTACCGGGCCGAGATCTCGGGGTCCTGGGTTCAATTCCCGGGTCGAGCTAACTTTGTGTCGGTTTTTTCGGACACAGCTCGGGTTTGTGATCACCAATCCGCATTTGGCAAGCGTGGTGATTAAGCCAATACCCATCATTGTAGCGATAACTTGATTTCAAGGATGGAGGCCTTTGCCCTGCATTGGCATATTAATAGGCTGATACTTTTTTTTCTTATTTATGTACAATAAATATTTCTCTTTAAAACTGTGTTATCTGATATTTACCCCTACAAAGGTCATGGGCCAGGACCAGCGAAAATAAAGAGTGAGTAGGTACATGTAACTAAGAAAGGAGTCATCGAAAATTATTTGAAAAAGGGTACGACCGAATCATGTCTGCGAATGTATGTAAGTATTGAATTATTAACAAAAGATAACTATGACAGTTGGAAGGTACAGATAGAGGCATTACTTGTACGAAGCGACTACTGGGAGTATTTAAGTGGAGAAAGGCCAAGACCAAATGATGCCGATACGCACATAGCAGCCTGGAAGGCAGCGGACAGGAAAGCTAAATCTGAATTAATATTAACCGTACAGTTAGTTTCCCCAGACCCAGAGAATTAAAATACAATTATTTATTTTCTAACGTACTAAAAACGTGAATATTACAAAAACTACTAAACCGATGGTCAACAAACTTAAAAATTCTATTAACTATTCCTACATTTTCGTCTAAATCAGATCACCCGTTCGAGAATAATTTTCGCGGAACAAACATACATACCTTTATATGTACATACAAAAATGATTTGTACCCCTCGCTCGCTTCGCTCACTCGGTCAATAAATAGTAACGTGTTAGTTTTGTACATTGTGAACATCGATTTTAAATTGACGGTATTATTTTACATAATACAATATTTTTTTACGAATATTCCACTATTCTTTCCCTTAAATTATAGTTTCGATTATTCACGATTTTTATCGATTAATAATAAAACCGAAGTCACATCTCTGGTTTAAAAGACCATAGAACGTAACCTAGTACGTCTCATATAATTTTTATATTTTATAGAAAAATGTACATAAAACTTCTCTAAACCGAAAAAAAACACCATGACTCTTATTAAATCGTTATTAATGTACAGTATTTAGTGTTGATTTATTTCTTTATTATTCAAATTTGTATTTATATCGAAGTCAACATTTTCCTAAACGCAAACATTTACGTTCTATGGATGTGTCAGGCATATCATCGTGTTTGAAACAGACTGTAACCGTACTATTTATTTATGTTCTTAAAACTATGAACCCATAGCTGATAACTTATAGATTTAAACTTTAAAAAAAACTGAACGTCAACGTCAAACGTCAAAATTTAATAAAAAAAAAAAAGGCTTTTCTTTCATTTCGCCGTGAAAAAACTGTAGTTCTATAAAATTCAAGACATTTTATCTTTTTGGAGATTTTGATTAAAATTAACAATTTAGTTTAACGATAATTATAGTGTAGTGACTTAGATGACTTTTATGTTCAACTAAATAAACGTAGCCCTGCATTTGATCTGCTTGTGAAATCTTTCCTTCAAGGTGAGTACATGTTAGTGGCTTTGGTTAGTGGTATTTGTTCGTATTTATTCATATCGTATTAAACAAAAATCTATGTCAAATACATAGAATCTTATTCTATGATCAAATATTAATATACCTACTTGATTTGCTTAATGGAATTTTGGCTTTTGGCTATGTCAACCATTTAGTCGCACAATATTTTTTCTCTTAAAGGTTATCACTTCTTATGTATTTAATATTCTAAGCCTGTAACCAGCGACAGTTAACGTAGGATTTCGCTGCTAATGGTTCGTATTCAGTAAGGTTAACTTCTAAGGTTTTGTATGCCATGGTGACCGGAGTTTCTTAACATTAGTATTTATCTTAAAACAAATTCTTAATCAGATAAATACATGCAACAATTTGATAAGTATGGTCTCCATCACTGTATTATGCTATATTATTTACTGCTAGGTTAGCCAGTTAAGCATAATAGGTAGATGCTCTTGACAATGATAAGAAGGGGAAGTAAAATAGTTTTTAAAGTGACAGAATGTAAGCAGCAATGTATGAGTTAGATTTTTATAAACATTTATTGTAAATGTAACCTTAGATAAAATGATTTAATAATGGTTATTTTATTTTAGGGAATCTCTTTAAAAAGTAACACAATAGAAATATTGATTACTATCTGTCTCCTATAATGTGTAATTCTTTTTATCAGTTATTCCCCCCTTCCCCCCACATTCCTGGGTTCAAAAGTAACATAATGTTACCCGGGAATTGTGTGGCTTCCCACTAGTTAGAGAATTTTTCATATCGGTTGAGTTGTTTCAGAGCCTATTCAATATAAACAAACAATCAAATCTTTCCTCTGTATAATATTAGTATAGATTATGTAAGATTGAAATACAATTTCTTTGTAAATAGGTATAAGGTTTCATCTTTTAAGGATTGTCCACATGTTTATGTAATTTGTCTTTTATTTTTTTACACATGTTATACTAATGTATGTATGTTTAATTATGTGTATGCACATTAAGTATGCACATACTCTGTAGAAGATAGAAGCTTATCAAAAATTAAATTATTATTGTAGCCAAATGGCAAAAAACGGAACCCTGGATTCATCATGTCTGTCTGTCTGTCCGTCCATATATCACAGCCACTTTTTACCGAAACTATAAGAGCTATATTGTTGAAAATTAGTAAGTAGATGTATTCTGTGAACTGCATTAATCCTTCTAGCCCCGGATTACTAGACACAATAGAAAATCTATTGTTATGCGGCACCCGAGTGCCGGTTCGGCGTTGAGTGGTTAAGATTTTCATACAAAAATAGAAAAATAATAATAAACTTTGGGGGCTCCCCATACTTAGAACTGAAACCCAAAACTTTTTTTTTTCATCAAACCCTTACATGTGGGGTATCTATGGATAGGTCTTTAAAAATGATAATAAGGTTTTTTTATATCATTTTTTTCTAAACGGAATAGTTTGCGCGAGACACTTCCAAAGTGGTAAAATGTTGGTCCCCCCTGTAAATTCTAAAATAAGAGAACGATAAAATTAAAAAAAATTTTTGATGTACATTACCATGCAAACTTCCATTGATAATTGGTTTGAACAAGATCAAGTAATTAGTTTTTTTTTTAATATGTCATAAATCGTAAACCGCAATTTTCCTCCTGACACCTGTATCACAGTTGCATTACTGGCTTGCAAATAATTTGTATAATATGCTGTATAAAAGCAAACCAGGCTTTGAGTTGTTGCAAATATTATCATTATAACTAACCGTGCACTGCCACGGGTGGCGCGGAAACGTGTACATATTATGAAGAACACAACATTTTCGACTTTTTAAATCGCCATTAACTCTGAAATGGTGATTCTTAGGAAAAAAAGTGTACAGACATTTTTTATAGACAATCGCATAATGAATAATTTTATTTCATCTATTTTTATAATAAAACTTGCCTTTAGTTGAAAAATGCAAAAAACCGATTTTCGCAACATTTGACCTTGAATATTTTTTTTGCACACGTCAGATCGATGGGGACTTTTGACAAATTATTCGTAATAGTGTTCCCAACATTCATGGCAATTTTCAGCTTTAGGCGAATTAATGTAATCTTACCCCTATTTTTGAAGCTAATTTGTCCGGACGGACTACAAGTAAGGGTATTCGAATTATAAACTGTGCCTGCCCAAGTAAAGCAAAATCTTTGGTTTGATAACCATGAATGAGATGCAGCCAGCAGGTTTTGCATCTGGGAACAAGGTTGCTTCTAACATTAGTGTGTGTAATGAATGCACCATTCACTATTGCAGCACTAATGTAATTTAGTACAAGCCCTTCCTTTCCCTCTATTAAAGAGTCGCCTAAATCACTATTACAATAATAAAGATTTCATTATTTACTGAGTTTGTCCTGGATTTCCGGAAGTAAGAGATACTTCCAGAAATTTTGTCACAACCATGGCCCAGAGTTTTAATTATTGTCCCCAACGTACTTCAAATATATGAGGTTCTGTTTTATCGTCAAAACGATTGAACCTATTGGGATGTTATAATGACTGTATGTTTTAAAACAAGTCTCCTTATGAAAGTCCAAATTCAAAGCGGCCGAAACCGCACAGTGTAGAACAGGTACCTATTAATTAAAAAAAATGTGCAGTTGTACACAAGGTGTCTTGATGCAATTCCACCTGAATTAGTTCCTGTGGCAGAACGTGAAATTGTCAACTTTATAAAACCAATATTTTTAGTTTTAATTATTTAATTTTTCCTCTACGTTAATATTCTGTGATAAAAAGAACTACGAAAGGTCAACTAAGTTAGTACCTACCTAGCATCCATTTTGCCAAGATGTTATGGGAAAGAGAACGTTCTACTTTTTATCAACATTTGTAGTAAATCCGTTATATCATCATTAATGCAATGTGCATTGTGGTTACTGCACGCTCTTTTGTGAACTCCAAATTTCGAACGTGTTTTGTTTCGATTTTGTTTTGCGGTCATATTTATTTTTGGACAAGAAGCTCTTACAGCCTTGAATCGTATGTGTGCGACGATGAAGGTACGCATGATTCCTGGCTCTATCATTTATGGTATGAGGTGAATGACACGAAGTACCTACTCGGAGTTTAGTAGGTCCCCTGTCGGTGCCTCATCCAACCTAAGGCTGGATGGGGCAGCGGGAGAGACGGAAAATCCCACATATCCCCGCTCTAACCACCAAAGGGGGTGGGGTAGCAATGTGTAAATGCATTCTCCTAGTATATAAAAAAAAGCTCTATCATTTATGGCGCATTCATCAGTGACCACGCTGTGTGCGCGGTTTAATTTCCACTGGACTAACATTCATGTTATAAATATCTGAGTTTGTTTTGATAACTGCGTCTTATTAACTTTGAGATCAGATCAACTTTTGTGATATTCTTATCTGATATGTTTATTTTATTATAACGGGATATCTGTCAATGCAAAAAGCAATTATCTATTAAGTGCTGCACATTGAATATTCTATGAAACTTAATAACGGTATTAAATGGTCTTCATGGCTCTCTACAAAGACATCCTGCAATACTTAAACGAGGCACGGTCATTACGTGAGATAGCAGCTCTCTGGGGCTTTAGTACAAGCTCTGGGAGTTATATAACGGCCTCTAATTGCAGGTTACGTCACGACTGCTGCCGTCACGAGCCCTTTGTGCACCAGAATAACTGCACATCTAAGTCTTCGATATCGATTACTCAAACGCCGCTTCCGCGTTCAAACATAGGTTCATTGTAACTTACAAGTTCATACATACATGCAGATTCTGTGTGTTAATGTATATTCACTTCTTCTTTTACTCAAGTCTTTTACACTAAGTTTACTCCCACGATTTTAAGTGGCCTTTATGTCATTTCCTGAATGATACATAGTTTTAACGTAAATGTTGAATTACATTAAGTTGTCGGTGATAAGTCTAGCATTACTTAGTGTTATTTCAATTTTTAAAATAAAAATATAAATATAAAATAAAATAAATAGAAATGATTAATTTTAATAATAAAAGTATTTGGTACCTACTCGCTGAACATGCATAAAAAACACGGCGTGACAAATGCAAATCTTCCTTCCTATTGTTAAGAATAAAAAAACTTGCTCACATTCATGTCCCATAATCATCTTGTAACAGGTAACCTAGGGTAAACAGACAAAAATAAGGGCTATTAATTGTTTTCCCAATATGTATAAAGGCACAATATTAGAACATACCTGTGCATGTTTATCAATAGGTGGTACTAAGATAACAATGCGTCATGATTTTGTTATCACTGTTGAGTTAAGAATAACTCGTGTGTTGTTATCTGTACTAAATGGGTTACACATTAACACTTTAAGCCAGTTTCACAGTTGCTAGACAAGTTCCTAATAATTTATCTGCAGGATAACAATGATGATGCCTTCTTTTAAAATGTAAAAAAAAAAACGTCTAAGTTCATAAAACTTTAAAATAATTGTTACAAGTTTAAAGCATATTGGCAAATGCTTTAAACTTGTAAATTATCAATAAACCTATGCTGATAATAAAACCAATAATTATTTATTACACCTTAATTTATAATGGGTTACTGTTTCCGTTTGTGCCGCAAATTATGCTTAATAAGCTTCCGTGACGTAATCACGAATGACGAATGATGTATTTTTTTTATACCACATCAGTGGCAGACAGGCTCGCAGCCCAATGGTAAGCGGTCACTGCGGCCTCTTCCATTGAGGGACATTTCAGGAAGCGTCGCTCAATGTGCTGCCAGACTGTAGGCTCAGCTGATCTTCGACCCTAAGATTTCAAGTGTACTGGCTCCCACATTAATATTGCCGGAACACAGCCCGAAAGTAACAGAAACGTCGAGTAAAAATGTATATGAATAAAATGCCAGTTAATGCGTTTGTTTTATTTTTATGCATCGAATGCTCGCGATGTTTATATTATGAAGCGTTCTGTATAAAGGTTTTATTCGTTTTATTGTAAACATAAATTTTTTGCTCCGTATTTTGTAGACACAAGCTGAACAAGCATAGGACCAAAGTATAGCCTGAGCCTAAGACTTCGGGTTGACGTCAGTGTAATACCTATAATGTACACAGGTGCTTGACCTTAAATTTGCTCAATTAAATAAATGACATGTTTTGTATAGCATGACGTGATCACCAAACGACATGTAACAGAAAAACGCTTATCACTTCACGTTGTAAGCCGTAGTCAATTTGCTACACTTTAAATTTGATCGTGTGGACAGCAATTTTAGTGAGAGCGGTAATCTCATCCAGGTCACAGAATATCTACCAGGTTAAATTAGGTTGAGTAATCATTTTAGTCATTAAGGTGGTATGATGTGTTGACGTACTAATTCTGGGTTGGGTACAGTCAGCGTCATATAGTTCGTGATACTCAGGGTACTCTAAAAAATAGGCGCAACCAAAAAATCGATAATATCGGTACAAACAAAGTTGTCTTATTGTTGTGAACAGTTTTGTCGCTCAAAAGGTCGACACACTTAAAATGTCATATAATTCGGTTCAGTCAAACTGCCATAAATATGGTTACAGTCATCCCGCCAATGGTATCCAAACATTTTAAGTGTTCAAAAACATGGAACACATTAGAAAAATAAGCTAGCATGAAACCTCATTACGCAATCTTGTGTTTGAATGTAATTCTATTATCTGTCAATGCATGTCAAATAACCATCAGCATCAGTCGTATTGATTTGTCATTTTCTTTCCTATTATTATGCGACTAGCCTTCCGCCCGCGATTTCACTTGCGCGTAATTTTTTTTTAAATATCTCCCCCTTCCTCCCACATTTCTGGGATCAAAAGTACCCTATACCGGGGATAGTGTAGCTATCCAACAGTGACAGGATTATTTAAATCGGTTTAGTAGTTTCGGAGCCTATTCAATTCAAACAAACAAACAAACAATCAAATCTTTCCTCTTTATAATATTAGTGCAGATTTGCTTTTTATGAAGGGTCAGTCTTTATGTACGTTCGAACGTAACTTTATCAGAACTGCTCAGTTGATCGTTAATACGGAATGTGTTCATTTCAGTTACGTACCCAAGTAAAATTAAATACGAAATATACCTAATAACTCATATTCATATTCATTGAGGTTAACATCTATTTAGCTGTACCTAGCTGTTTTTTGCTTATATTTTTTTAACATATCTTGAGACATATCATCCGTACTGAAATACTGAAAATTCAAGCTTCTAGTTTTGTCTAAAACGAAGCTATAGGGGATCGAGAATGGCCTGCAAAGAATGGTACGGCCGTGCCGGCTTTTTTGCTCGACTTGGTCCTCACCACGGCCGTGCCCCCAAATATCGTAAATGGCTATGCAAGAAATTCTGAAATTCTATCCAAAACAAAAGAGAAGTCTATGACGTCGTGCTTAAAATGAAAAGGACAGCAGTAGTTTCTATCGCTTTCACTTTGTGTTTAATTTTTTAGATACTTATTGATGAGAAAAATAATATTTTAAATATTATAGCCGTAAGGTTTATTTTTCTAATGTGTTCCATATTTTTGAACACTTAGAATGTTTGGATACCATTGGCGGGATGACTGTAACCATATTTATGGCACTTTGACTGAACCGATTTATATGACATTTTAAATGTATCGCACTTTTGAGCGACAAAATTGTTTACAACAATAAGACAACTTTGTTTGTACCGATATTATCGACATTTGGTTGCGTCTATTTATTAGAGTACCCTGCGTATCACGAACTATATGACGCTGACTGTACCAGTGTTTTATAATGTTCGAATGTACATAAAAGTTAAAGTTTAAATAAGACACACAATTATTATGTTTTGTTTATTGTTTATAACAGTGCAGTGGTTTGAATCTCACCACCAATGTGATGTACATTTATTTTGTGTTTATTGTGTGTCTGAATCTTTGTACAAACATATCTATTAAATACTAATATGTATTATAAAGAGGAAAGATTTGATTCTTTGTTTGTTTGTATTGAATAGGCTCCGAAACTACTGAACCGATTTGAATAATTCTTTCATTGTTGAAAAGCTACACTATCCCCGGGTGACAGAGGGGACTTTTTATTCCGGAACTCTGGGGGGAAGGGGGATATTTGAAAACAGAAATTACGCGCGGGTGAAACCGCGGGCGTATGGCTAGTATTTTATACAAAGCTATTAGATAACTTAAATACTATAATTTTTTACAAGTAGCTTTGGTGCACATTCTCGAGGAGAGTATTGTATGTGTTTTAAACGTACAACATCTATGAATGATGATTCAATGATTAGACAAAGTGCAAACTAAATGATATTTTCCGGTATCCCACACTTGTGGCTCAATGCCAAAGTTCACACATTCTGGCCCTTCACTGTCTTCTTATAGAAGTTTCGACTCTACTGTAATATACCGAGTCCATTTGCTGTTGTTGTTCCCGATTTAAAAAAGATGAGCTAATTAAATCTCGTTGAATATTTAGGTGCTTACTAGACATGGGCGTTTCCGATATTTTACATTAGCCGATATGTAACCGATATGGAGCTTCAATATCGGATATGATATCCGATATCACATATCGATTCTCCTCCCGAAAAAAAAAAACTGCAAAAGTACATGAAATACAACTAACGGTCCACATATTCCTACAACACTGAAAGAATTATCCCCTAACTCCTAACCATTAAGGAGTTGTACCTTCCATCATCTGCTTAGCTGCAAAAGTACATGAAATACAACTAACGGTCCACATACTCCTACAACACTGAAAGAATTATCCCCTAACTCCTAACCATTAAGGAGTTGTACCTTCCATCATCAGCTTAGCTGCAAAAGTACATGAAATACAACTAACGGTCCACATATTCCTACAACACTGAAAGAATTATCCCCTAACTCCTAACCGTTAAGGAGTTGTACCTTCCATCATCAGCTTTGCTGCAAAAGTGCATGAAATACAACTAACTGTTCACATATTCCTACAATACTGAAAGAATTATCCCCTAACTCCTAACCGTTAAGGAGTTGTACCTTCCATCATCAGCTCATCAACATAAAATGATGTCTATCGGACGCAAAAACTTGAATGGCTTCAGAGAAAACGCGTAGTGTGCGGCTATAAAGGTTGAGGTTTGCCCTTGATTTTCCCGGGATCCCATCATCAGATCCTGACATGGTGACAATGGGACCGCCCCGGAACTATGCACTTTCAAATAAAAAAAGAATTATTTAAATCGGTCCACAATTGACGGAGAAATCGACGGACATACATAAAATAAAAATAAATACATACAGTCGAACATGGAACCTCCTCCTTTTTTGAAGTCGGTTAAAAATAAACAATAACAAACATTCTTCACTCACTTATCATAACACTATAAAAAGCACTTAAACCAAATTAATCCTTATTACGCTCGAGCTTGATTCCCTTTTGCTATGTGTATCCCTTGCGAATATAAAAATGCCGCGAAATATACTTAAAACATAATCGATACAAGATAAATTGCCTCTTATTGCTAGCAAATAAGAGCGGAAATCGCCTACCCATTACGCCGTAATATCTGAATAACCGCCTCATCTCTTTTACTCCAATGTAAGTATACCGAATCAGAAAGAGAAAAGCCGAATATCAACTGACCAAAGATATCGATAGTACGGTTATGAATAGTTTCGGCGATATGAGTTTTGTTGTTTTGTTACAGTTTTTCGATATACAGTTTTGAGTTTTGGTTTTGATATTATAGTTTTTAGTTTTTGAAATATCGGTTACCTAAAATCCTATATCGATATGATATGATATCGAACTGTTAGCCGATATAAGATACGTTTTGATATATCTGTCACATGTCTAGTGCTTACCTTTGTTTTCTATGAAGTAGCTGGATAGAGAAACTAATTTGGTTTAGGCTCTGAATTTCTGTTTGCACCTACCCGGGTACCTACTTATTGCTCGAATATTTATATTGACGAACGATCACCATCATTCTTTCTGTTCACGTGAGACAAGTTTTGGCACTAAAATCGGAGAAATAAATGTTTTTTTTTTATCTGAAACATAAAACATAAAACACTGAAAAGCAAAAAATAATTTTAATAAGACATTCATCAAATGCGCTTATTGTCTAAGCCTATTAATAACATTAAATTGTATTTACGTGCTAGGTAGGTACCTACTAATCTGTTTGAAGTCGGTGCCAAGCCAAATAGTAGGTACCCAGACTACGTACCTACGTCCGCGGATTATTTGTAACCCTGTATAATACATAAATTATTAGGTATGTATCATTTTTCATTACTTTTGGCTTGGCACCGACTTCAAACAGATTAGTAGGTACCTACCTAGCACGTAAATACAATTTAATGTTATTAATAGGCTTAGACAATAAGCGCATTTGATGAATGTCTTATTAAAATTATTTTTTGCTTTTCAGTGTTTTTAGGTAGTTTTTTTTTTGTTTTTTTTTTTGAAGTCGGTTTAATTTTTTTTTAAAAAAGTTTGTTTATTTTTCTATTTTTAGTGTGAATAATACGTAGGAGTGAGTAAAACTCTCATAATATTGATAAAGAAAATACGAGTAAAATAGTAGAATTGTATTATTTGACAATATTAGGTATTCATTAAGTGTTCAGCACTATTCAGTAGACCAACTAAAGATGCAGCCCGCAAGAGGGACATAAGAATTAAGAAGTCGTACCCTTTAGCTTCCATCATCATAGTTGTACCTTCCATCATCAGCTTAGCTCCAAAAGTACATGAAATACAAGTAACGGTCCACATATTCCTACAACACTGAAATAATTATCCCCTAACTCCTAACCGTTAAGGAGTTGTACCTTCCATCATCAGCTTAGCTGCAAAAGTACATGAAATACAACTAACGGTCCACATATTTCTACAGCACTGAAATAATTATCCCCTAACTCCTAACCGTTAAGGAGTTGTACCTTCCATCATCAGCTTAGCTGCAAAAGTACATGAAATACAAATAACGGTCCACATATTCTTACAATACTGAAAGAATTATCCCCTAACTCCTAACCGTTACGGAGTTGTACCTTCCATCATCAGCTCATCAACTAAAGTGATGTCTATAGGACGCAAAAACTTAAATGGCTTCAGAAAAAACAAGTAACGCGTAGTGTGCGCCTATAAAATTTGAGGTTTGCCCTTGATTTTCCCGGGATCCCATCATCAGATCCTGACATGGTGACAATGGGACCACCTCGGAACTATGCACTTTCAAATAAAAAAAGAATTATTTAAATCGGTCCACAATTGACGGAGAAATCGACGGACATACATAAAAAAAAAAAAAAAAAAAATACATACAGTCGAACATAGAACCTCCTCCTTTTTTGAAGTCGGTTAAAAACTAAAACATTTTTCTTTTTATTTTGGTTATTAGCTATTATTTAAACATGGATTTATTATAATCAATGTTTTTAATATGGCATCAATGTCGTTCAATTGAACGTCATTGCATGGCATACATTATATTTATATAAGTGCATTTATCATTTGCGAGGGAAGTATCATACAAAAAAATTGCCGTAATGGTTGTTTTACCACTGCGATTACGACAAGTGGCAAATTTGCTGGTTGGCCTATTGATGTTATATAAAATACCATAATTTGTCTCTACTCGAACTCACGTTTCTAAATCGTTACCATCTGTAGTCTGTACTTCATGTACTTGTTTGATGTGCGGTCACATTGAATGACACACTGTTTTCTTAGGAAGCTTTGTTGGTACACAGTCACAGGGACATAAATATGAACACATGAATATTTTCCGAACTTTAAATAATCCTATCTTTATTTCTTGGGCATTTGTTTCCCTCAAAATAAATTGGACGCGTTCCGTAGTGCCACCTACATAAAACAAAGTTTTCCTTATTACTATTTTACGAACATTGAGCTAATATTCATTATACATAATATTTCTATGTTTACGAATAACCTTTTTTTTTGTTTTACACTCAGAAGAAATATTTATAAAGTAAATACCCCGTACCTAATATGAGTACACAGCACAGAGTAACAGTTTAGTGCTACTATGTAGTTGGTCGTGAATCGTGTCCTATACATTGTTTATATTGCCTTGTTAATTTATTTCGTAATTATCTTCACTTCATTATAAATGAAATAAACAAGAAAGGTGCTAATGTAAGGACATTTAGTTAGACTAAGTAATAACTTTACGGGAATAACTTGTCAAGTAAATGTAGTTAAAGTCTCATTCGCTTCACCTTTTTCATTTGAATTCTAGTCTAGTACACGATTTAGTATTGAATACAACATATTTTCCTTAAAATTTAGATAACAGTTCAGATTCCGAATGCAGGGAAACGTATTTACGGACTAGTATTAATATAGTATTATTGTCGCTGTCGCATGTATTTTGTTTCAATAATTGTATTGAATAATTTACAATTGCACGGAGAATTATTTACATAGTTAAATGCGAGCAATAGAAATGTTCATAATCATTGTCTGCATTGTTTTATTGTGTGGTAATAAGCACACTAGGGGATATTTAAAACTACGCAGTAGCCTGATTTGATTATTCTATTACATATTATGAACGGTGTACCCTTTAGTTTAACTTGGAAACAATGTGTAGTCTTAAAATGTATGTTAGGATTGTTAGGTTACCTTCAAAGCGGTTTGTTTTGTAATTTGCTGACCGACCGCTTGAATACTTGTCATGTTCAGGCATTTTGTCTTGGGCATATTTATCTCTAAGCCCGCCGCCAAGGTACCTTTGAATTCTGACAATGATATCTGGAGGTCGACCAGATTGAACTACATTGTTTCGCCAGATTCTAATCTGCGAAGGATTTAACTGCCTGCAGATTGTGCAGTCCTCTGTAATTTAATATGGTTAGTCATTGTCAGTTGATACTACTTATACCTACGTATAAATAAAGAAAGGTCGGTAGATATTGTTCCTGTTATCGCTGCTTCTGCAACCGCCTGCACTGGTGGCGTGGGGGCCGTGGGAATGATTCTGATGCAATAATTCGTGATGGATTTCACGAGTTTTCACTTGGCTCGTTAACAACGTGATTATTTGTAATGTGACAGTCTAAAAGCTTTTTTGTTGTGGTACTTACATATCTACCTACATTTTTCTTTCCCTTTAGAAATATAAACTTCCATTCTTATCATAGGACTTAAATTCTACAATACAAAATTTTGAGTGATAACTGGTTATCCCTAGCTATATTCCATACACATAATGATTTCCTCCAGTAGGTATAATAAAAAATAATTGTCGAAATGTAGGTATGTGCGTGCGAATACTTCAGAACAACCAAATAATAAGCTGAGGCAAGAACCCTGTTGGCATGTTCTTATGTGGTATTTTTTTTATTATTGTTTGTTTTTTGTGTAATTTGGTCCTATATTTAAGGTCCAATAAATGGTTTTTCTTTCTTCTTTCTTTGCTACTCTCATGACAAGTTTGTAAACAATACTTACTTTTTACATTTAGCATTGCGAAGCCGCGAAAGGCAGCAAGGTTTCTTATAAAAGGTCTTTCAGGTATCTTCTGACTTATTCTAATTTATCCTAAGGTACTACACATCATATACTGTAGCTACTCTAGGCTATACCTTGTAATGGTCTTCAACCGCGCGTTTCTTTTTTCAAATTTCCGCGAGTATAAGACGTTTCCCGTAGGAATTTTATAGACTATGTCCTAATCCGGGTTATAAACTATACGTGTGCCAAATTTCATCTAAATCCCTTCAGCCGTTTAGGCGTGATTGAGTAATAGGTAAACATCCAAACTTTCACAATTCGCATTTATAATATTAGTAGCATGAATGGTTCTGAGGCTTTTCTGTTTGTTTTTGTTGCAGATAGGTTTTTATGTTAAAACAAAGCAAGCCGCTTTGGGATTTCTAAATTGCGATAAGCACTTAGTCTTTTTTGAGCAAGTAGGTTGAAAATATCTAAAAACCATAAAGTTTAAATGATATATAACGAATAACTGGAAGGTTAGCAACGGCGACAGACCGACAGATAGGCTGCCCGTTGAGCGTATTATCATAGAGCTCAGTGCTGCCATGTGATTTAATGTGGATGTGAGTGATGACAATAACGCAATGTAGATTGCATCACGCACGCATCATAGGTAGGATTGGTTTTGTAGGCAAGAATTAATCCTACATTTGTATATTACCGACCTATAATGGATTAGGATAAATTGTTTTGCACTCAAAATTCTTTACATAGTGCCAGTTGTTCTACACGATGACATTGATACCATCATGGGTAGGTAATACCGATGTTATTACAATTTTATTGATTTTAATCTACAGTAAGTTTCTTCCGGAATTAGTCCTTTAAATTTTTTTTGGATTTGCTATTTAGTATTAATCTTAACATTTTATGTTTTATTATTTTATTTCGCATACCTTTTGTATCCTAAAGTATTTTATCTCGGTGTCGGTTTTTTTAAACATTTGATGCTTATAATGGGATTGGAAAAGTTTCGAATTTTGTATATTTAAATTCTGTGTGTTTTCCATGAGCATAATTATTTCAAAGTCAAGCTTTTTAGGGGTCGTTCTTCTGTAGAATTCTATAATTATATCGCATATTAGCATCAAACTTGTGCTCTATCTAGAGTTGAATATCATATAAATTCGTTATTCAATGACCGCTGAGTGATTGATTGATTTTACACATTCGAGTAGGTTGATAAAAACTTGTTTTTCGTTATTATTCACTTGACTGGTAGCGTTGCTTTAATAGTAGCTGAGTGGCGACAAACTGGCTGGTATTCGTTGCTGACCAATGCCGTGACGACGCGACTATTGTTCCATGACTCTTGGCAATGGAACTAATCTCCAATGTCAATCGTGATAATTATACTTGGGTGCCATGTAAGATTCTCCTCTTTAACGGCCTTGAGGAGCTTGGCTATTCTGCTTATTAGTTCTTGTTTTCGTATAAATTTCAAGTGTATTGCTCCGTTATCGCCTTTGGTGTATTTTGTTTCACAGACTGATTTCATAGCTGTAAATATTATTAACTCATTACCAGAGCAGCAGACAGATAAGATCTTTATTTCTCTGATAAAGAAAATAGCTTGACAAAATGGATATAAATTGATTATAATATCTTCGTTAATGTTATATGGCTGCCAACATAATATTATGTACATATCAATACTATAAACCACTCAAATTAAATCCGCTTTATTGTTTTTTAAAGAGCCAGAAATAGGTAGGCCTACTTACGTATCCATGAAGGTCTTTTCGTAGGTATTATCCCAGTATTGCTTCAAAGTAATTGCACAGCATATTACCGAATCATTTGAATCACTCTTATAGGTAAGTAATTATCGAAGAGATTGTAGGTATTGTGGTGTTATTGATTTATACAAAGCACGAGTTAGTATTACCTACCAACTACAGATGTAAACAATGTCCTGAATATTATATTGATCAAGTGACACGTGTTGATGTTACTAATCGTTTTGGCTGTGATTAGTACTATCTGTAGCATTGTTTAATATTTTTCTAGAAAAGAATAGAATGTAAAATTTAAAGTGATTGTTCCATAAGAACAGTAAAATAATGAAAATTGTACAGGATATCGCACGTATCAATTACGTTAAATATTTACAAAGCAATCGGCGATTATTTTGCCGTTCACTATCGTATTTCTCAAGTTGAGTTCTCAAGCGCCGCAGCTGTGGTGATTTTCCATAATTACACAGAGCAACTAATATACAGTTACGTAGCTTGTGTTAGTACGCCCGTCCATGAAACAGTTAAATGGGCTTCAATTGGTTAAAATTTACGTTTCAATAGCGACACTAAACTTCTCTCTCATTTAAAAATATTTATTCCATTTCCGAAACTTTTACGAAAACAAACAAAAGTTAAATGGACTAACGGCATCAATCAATAGCTGCAACACTTTCGATTTCTACAAGCGACGTTGACTAGTCTTTGAAAATTGCTCTTTGTGAGGAACCATTGACCTACATTCCGCTTTTGCCCGCATTTCGCTGCATAGCAACAACAGGTACTTGCAGTTTCTAGTCTCAGGCGGATAGAAGGATTAAATTTTAAGTTCACTGCATAGTTAAAAGGTCGTCTCGATATTTTGTCTGATCTGTTGTAATTTGATTTGCTAGATATTGGACGTGCCAGCTGAATGGGAATATGATGAATCGTTTGTTTGGTCCTAATTCCTAGTCCGAAGCAAAAGTTAAAGCATTTTCGAAGTACCTATAGTACACTAAGCCAGATCTCGCTTTGTTAAACTATTAATATCATATTCCATTTCGGTCTTACGGTCTCCTGGGGAGATAGTCGCAGTATGTAGCTTAACATTGCATTAAAATTCAGCGCTGAAAAGTATTGCAAATACATAATTATGAACTGGCATTGAATGTCCTTAATAGTATAGAATTCTTTTATGCACATGTATTTACATGTGCTGAAGGAATACACGAAGAATTTGCTAAGCCCGACTTTAAAATGTAGCAGATACGTTGTAAAGAAATTGTAAAGATCGTATGATTACACAAGGTGCTGGCATTGTGTAATAATGATTTTACGTACGTGCTATTATAAGTTCTTTTGTTCTGTATAATATTCTTCTGTCCTATAAATGATCTCTGATTTATAAAATTATATGCAAGATTTAAATTCATGTTTCACTATACTAATGTAACGTGAAATTGATCATCTGTTTTGTACATCGATTTGCATTGTATTGTTATCGACTCATCGTATTAGTCTTTATTCTTCTATTGATTTTATTAGAAGCTTACTTAAATAAGTATAAAAATATAGCAGCGGTGAAGTTTGACATGTTCATTAGATTTTAATAATTGCAATTAAGAGGGTTAACGAAAAATGCGTCGCGTCGAGTTTTCGAATTTCGGGTTTCGCGCATGCGCGCCAGGTCAAGATAAGCAATGTCTTGCTGTAGTCAAAGTAATCACTTTGATCCTTTTCAAATAATATTTCAAATAATATACCAAATAGTGTGTAGTTTTTATATTATATCCTTACATAATCATAACAGGGCATAAGTAAGTGTGTGTTGTTATATAATGGGTAAAATATTTATCAATGTAGTAAACATTGACAATATCTTACTGTTTACATGAAGTACCTAGATTTTTTAAGAGTAGCCAATTAATACTAATAAAGTAATCCTTCCCAAATGTGTGTGTAAATACTTACTTACCTAATAAAAATTGTTGACATATTATGTATGTAAGTCTTTTAAGTATGACCATTCGATACGTAATTTAGAAATAAAATACCGATTTCAGAATACCATTTTTATAACAATCTGATTTACACCTATAGACCGTTTAAAGTCAAATGTTAACATCCCATTTGAATAAAGCACATCACATTTTAGGTGTCCCTACTATGTATTACAAAATTGTTCTGTTCAAATTTCGTTTACAAAATAAAAGTAAATATTTTAATCAAGTAACAACTATGTATTACAAATTACATTATGTACACTAATCAAAATGTGTGTTACCTGTTTATATGAATAGAATTACATTTTAATTTAAAATGAATAACTTTTATTTAGTTTAGGCTGATACAGCACTTGTGAATGTCAAAGAAGCTATGCCACCGGTTTGCAAACCCTAAGCCGGGAGGGTTTACTATTGTCTGACAAAAAACGTATGACAAAAGATCATTTTACAAACAACGTTTGAAAAACTAATCATTTGACAAACTTTCATTTCGCAAACATATTACTTTAAAAACAATAATTTGACATAATACAGGTTTCGCAAATGTTAAACTTAGAAAATTATTTAACTGTTAAAATTATATTTTAAAAATAATCACATGACTAAATAATTCGTTTGCCAAATTGGTGATTGTACAAAAAGTTAGAAAATAAATGATTAGTTTAACTATTTTCTAACCAATACTTACCTGCGATCAAATTTTGAAAATATTAAATAGACATTTATCGTATGAATGAAGATAAAGTAATGTATGTGACTGTACATAATTAGGCATTAAAATACTCATGTGATCCTTTTATGAAACTCACTTCGTTCGTTTCATAAAACCACATTCGTATTTTAATGACCTTCATTATGCAACAGTCACATAAATAACTATTTAAATACAGTAGAATCCGTTTACTATGACTCCGCCTATATTGACCAACCCACGGGACCAATCGGTTATTATGACGTAATTACACTAAGAAGTTTGGTTTTCATATAAAATCTTTGTTAAAATGTCGGATATAATGACTTTGGTTACAGTGACATGTCGCTTATTATGACCTATTTTTAATAAATTGTCCGGTTTTAATGACCGACATGATTCGTATTGTTCGTTGATTTCCGACGACGTTTGGCACGCGGCTCGTTTTTGTTTTAAATCCAAGTGAGTAGTTGACACTTGAAGGTCATGCATTGTTTTTAGTGATATCCTGTGAAAAAAATGTCATCTCAACGCTGTAAAACATTTACAATTGAGGGGGAAAAATGGAGAATCATACTCATACAACCGCATCAAGGAATCGTTCAATTGAACCCTTTTGGTTTTAAAACATTTAAATTTAACGATTCGAAAACCGCGACAAGAAATTAACGCATTAATTCTTAAAATATGTAGTTTTAAAATCATGAGAAACGAAAAAATTAACTTTTTTTTTACAAAACGCTTTGTATGTCCACTTATTATGACGCGTTTGTCAATTCCCATCGATGTCATTATAAACGGATTCCACTGTAGTTTAGCTTTATTTCCCACTAGCGGTTGCCCTCGCGGTTTCACCCGCGCGTAATTTCCTTTTTTAACTCCCCCCCTTCCCCCTCCTATCCCCCTACCCCCTCATATCCCCCTACCCCATCATATTCCCCTTCCCCCTCCTATCCCCTTACCCCATCATATCACCCTTCCCCCTCCTATCGCCCTTCCCCCTACTATCCCCCTTCCCCCTACTATCCCCCTTCCCCCTCCTATCGCCCCTCCCCCTCCTGTTCCCCTAGCCCCTCATATCCCCCTTCCCCCTACTGGCTCCCTTCCCCCTCCTATCCCCCTTTACATCATATTCCCCTTCCCCCTCCTATCCCCCTTCCCCCTAGTATCCCCCTTCCCCATTTCATCAAACTTCCCCCTCCTATCCCCCTTCCCCGTCCTATCCCCCCTTCCCAATCCTATCCCCCTACCCCCTCATATCCCCCTTCCCCATCCCATCCAACTTCCCCCTCCTATCGCCCTTCCCCGTCCTATCCACTCTTCCCAATCCTATCCCCCTTCCCCCTCCTATCCCCCTTCCCCCATTAAAGTATCCTATGTCAGTCTCCTGGGTCTAAGCTACCCCTCCACTTATTTTCAGCCAAATCGGTTCATCCGTTCTTGAGTTATAAATAAATAAGATATATAATATATTATATAGATATAGATATTACATTTTTTATCCAATTAATGTAGTGTATATTATTATAATATTATCATAAATTCATAACCATAGTATTATAAAATATTTACTCAACAAAGTACTAAGAAGTGTCGGTTGCGCTTTAAACTGTACCACGCTACGTAAATCAGCGATGTTTGCGGCACAGCCGTTTCTGGGTACGAGCGACATACGTCCTGCCTCTGAAGAGCCCGGCGGCTGACTAATTTGAAATGTTTTGCGCGGAGTGTTTTATAGCAGTTTAAAAAAATGTCTATAAAATAAATTGTGCATCATTATATAGGTTTTATGTATTCAAACTTAAGATAATATGTTCTTCTTTTAAGTTAGACTAAAAACTTTTTGTAAATTAAAGAAATTAATGGTAAATTTTGCATGTTTACAACAGTGATTTCTTTGTAATTTCGCTGTAAATGGATTTGAATTTCGTATGAAAATAATCTCAAATTTAACTCATACCCCATCTAACTATTTGCGTAATGATATGTAGACTTGCATAATAAAGTAAAATGTCCTATTTTTACAATGGTATTAAAACAATTGAGCTTCGAAATCGATGTTAAAAGTGAAGTTTATAAAACACTGCTCGGGTAAATTGTCAGTATTCACAAATACTCCATAGAAAGAAAAGTGGTATGGGCTACGATTTTAGACAAAGATACTGTTTATAATAATTTGTGAGTCGCATGTTTCTTAGATCACGTTTTCATAGAAAATATCTCGTTGAAAACTGCCTATTTTGAGTCAAAACGGCAATCGAATCGTTCAACAGTCTTAAGGTCTTATTACAAGCAACCATGACATTTATGATTTTACTTGAAAATAATTAATTTAACGGGAAATCGTTTATTGCGTAACTCAGTAACTGGTTGTTATTAAAAGAAGTCGTAATAAAGTTGACAATAAAGTCATTACTAATTAATGTCAGGTTAAACCTTATTTCTCTATGATTAA
This sequence comes from Mecyna flavalis, assembly GCA_949319885.1. Lineage (NCBI taxonomy): Eukaryota > Metazoa > Arthropoda > Insecta > Lepidoptera > Crambidae > Mecyna > Mecyna flavalis. Next base: position 5,141,111 of record OX439436.1, read on the forward strand.
ACCCACAGACTAAATATGATTAAACCTTAGTAGATTAGATAGTAATTGTCAGTCCCGTAGATAGGTAATTGCAATTATCACATCTTTACTGCTATTCAGGGACTGCATACCGGTATAAAATATCGTTATAGTACCAGTAAAAATATCAGTACTTAAATTCTATACCCATTGAATTTCGGTACAGATTTCATTCGTTTATACAGTTATTTAAAAATAATTTTATTGCTGATACTGAAATGATGAGTGCGCGCGCCCGCGCCCCGCGGTGCCGCTCGCGCGAGGGGCCGCGGCGGGCGGGAAAGGATTAGGATTTACGGAACACGCGCCGGCCGACAGGTTGGCGATCGCGATTGTTTTTCTTTCATCCGGCGGACGAGTAATACCCAAATTATAACGTTTTACTTTTCTTTAAAAGTTTATAATTATTATTTCTTTAAACATACTTACATTACCTACCTACATACATACATACTTTTACATATACGTATCAACATAGGGTGGAGGCACCAAATATCGGCCCAACATTTTTTGACCTTTCAGTGCTTATAATTTTTACATTAAGGCCTTACCCAGAGCAAATGACTTTGAGCATTTCACCTTCACTTACCCCCACCTCACCTCACCCCATACTTCGTAACCATCGGTAATAATATGAGCGCCATCTAGTTAACTAGCGCCAAACTATTACTAACATTATAAAGCCACTATTAGCAGACTGAATATTATTTGTCATAGAAAAAAAAGTATCTTGTAGATACACACATCATATAAGTAGAATCGAAATGTTTTTCAGTACGATAAAATACAACAAGATTAATTTTAATTTTTTTGTTCTCTGTTTGAAAATACAAATTTGAACATGAAAGATTTTCAATACAAAAGAAGAATTCGATTCAAACGGTTTTTTCGATATTTTCAACGGATATCTAGATTGAAAAAAAACTCTTAGAGGATTATCAGAAGTTTTACGAGTAAAAATTACAGCAGGTATAGTCACATCAGGAGGTGTTCTCCGGGTAGTATTACCAGGGTGTGTTTTCAGGGTATTAACATCATAGGTGTTCTCCAGGAGAAGTATCATCAAAGGGTGTTCACCGGGTTGTTGCTTCAGAGGGGTGTTTTCAGGGTAGTCACATCAGGGGGTGTTCTCCGGGTACTATTACCAGTGTGGTGTTTTCAGGGTATTAACATCATTCAACGTGCAACGTGGTCACGACCCTGAGGATTGGGATACGGAAACTGCGTGCTATTTCTCTCGTAGAATATCTACTCCAGTCAACGAAGCTCTAACTTTGCCATTTTAGCTGAAAAGATGAATCAAAGGACAATGCTAAAAAAAAACCAGGTTGGAATCAAATGAAAAGTATCTGTAAAATTATTGGTAATAATATGTAATTAAATATTCCATAGGGGGCATCATCGAAATCAATGGCGGTATGTGTGAAATTGCTTTCAGATTTTTAGGGGTCACATAAAGTATCAATTAAAGGAGTAAACAGATACAGTTGCGGTTTAAAAGTGTATAAAATGGCTATATCTAATATAATTATATTATATAATTGTATATAGTGTCCGACCGAAGGTTCGGTTTCGGTTTCGGCCGAGTTTCGGCCAAAAATCAAGTTTCGGCGGCAGTTTCGGTTTCGGCCAAAATTGGCCGAAACTTTTGCCGAAACCGAAACTGATTTCGGAATTTGTGTGCACGCTCGCCTAACTTCGTTTCACGCCGCAACGCTTTGGCGGCGGCGCACCTGTTTGGGAATGATTGTCTTGCGTCGTTCGGATAGCTCTGTAGCAACACAACATAGTCAGTGCGTTAAACAGTAACAATTAGTGATTCGATTATTGATAACTGATAAACATTTTGTTATGAGAACTTGATTTGAAAATAGTTATTTATGTGACTGTTGCATAATGAGGGTCATTAAAATACGAATGTGGTTTTATGAAACGAACGAAGTGAGTTTCATAAAAGGATCACATGAGTATTTTAATGCCTACTTATGTACAGTCACATACATAACTTTATCTTCATTCATACGATAAATGTCTATTTTAAAGTCAGGATCGATGTGAAACCGCGTGGAATATAATCCGTAGTACCAGGAGAGCAGAGAAGAACAAGAAGCAAGGCTAGCACGCGTCTTTCAAACTCTTTGATTTAATGAATAGTTACGCTGCGGTTATGCTCTCCTGGTACCTTTGAAAATACATCAAGATGTTTTGCTTACATATGTTAGCTTCAAATCCATTAATTTTTACTTTTTAAGAAGACGTTCGAAATTTGAACGTAATTAAAGTATCGGTTACCGATACTAAAATGTAAATATTACGATGCAGCCACAGATAATTATATCTTAATGTAGGGCGTCTGCTCATCGCTCCTGACTATAAAATAGACATATTATGGTATGGATGTAGATAAAAATAATAAAAGTATTATTAATATGTTTTTTTGTATTATCTGTAGGTATAGGTACTAATATTAAAAAGAGGAAAGATTTGTTGTTTGTTTGTATTGAATAGGTTCCGGAACTACTGAACTGATTTGAATAATCTTTCACTATTTGAAAGCTACACTATCTCCGGGTGACAAAGAATACTTTTTCTCGGAAATGTGGGGGGAATGGAAGGATATTTAAAAAAGAAATTACGCGCGGTTGAAACCGCGGGCAAAAGGCTAGTCTTCTATATAAATGGGAGAAAATGGACCGACTGAATGAATTCCTGAATGACAATCAACGCCCAGCCCATTGCACAAGACCCAGGAATTTGAAATTTCGTACAAGGATTCTTTACAATGTGTAAATTCCCACTATGAAGCGGTTTTTCGAAATTAACCCCAAGGGGGTAAAAAGAGGGTTATAAAATTGTATGAAACTTTGTCATTTTAAAAGTTACAGTCTTAAAATTCGTGAAGTATATTTTTATATTTAGTGTCAGTTTCAAATAAAAAGGTGTTATTGAAAATTTATCCCCAATGGTGATTAAAAAGGGGTAAAAAAATCACCCCCAAAGGAATAAATTAGGGGTTGAAAAATAAATTTTCCAAATTTGTACAGGGGTTCTTTATAATGTGTAAGCTCCTACTGAAAAAGGGTTTTTGAATATTTCACCCCTCAAGGGTGTTAAAAATGGTTTAATCGTTTTACTTTAAATCTAAAAGCGTGCTTTATAATGTGTAAATTTCCACTAAGAAGGGGGTTTTGGAAGTTACCTGGGGGGTTTCATAGTGGTTTAAAGTGTAGCCTACGCCAGCGAAGCCAGGGGCGGAAGTCTAGTATTAAATAAATGATTACAACAAAATTAATTAATTTTATTCTTGACCACGTGAGTTTCGGTTTCGGTTTCGGTTTCGGCCGAAACTGAAGCCACGGCCGAATATTCGGTTACGGTTTCGGTTTCGGCCGGAAAACCAGTTTCGGTCGGACTCTAGATTAATTATTATTATTTAATATAATAAAGCGTAACAGTTTGTTTGTCTTTGTAAACGCGCTAATCTCAGGAACTACAAGACCGATTCTAAAAATTCTTGCACCAATGAGAAGCTACAACTTTACTGAATAGGTGCTAAAAAATATATTTTTATAAAAAATTATAAAAATATTTTTTTATTATTCAGTAACTATGTAAGTGATACTTTATGTGACCCCTGAAAAATCTGAATAGCAATTTCACACATACCGCCATTGATTTCGATGATGCCCCCTATGGAATATTTAATTACATAATTATTATTACCAATAATTAGAGATACTTTTCATTTGATTCCAGCCTGGGTTGTTTTTCATACTAGATGAGCATTGTCCTTTTCGTTAATGACCCCGTGATAATGATAACATACTTAAAAATGCGGGGCGGGGTGGTGTCACCAGGGTCATTCGAAAAAATGGAAGAGGGTGAAAAATTTCTTTTTCCCGATAATCTCAAAAACTAACATAATTAAGAGAAAAAGTTTTAGACAAAAGCTGTAGAGAATTACTTTGTCTACAAAAAAGGTTATAATCATTTTACGCGTATCGCGCCCCGTTTGCTAGGAAATCGCGTACAATGTGCGAAAATTAGCACGAACAATGTTTTTCGCTATTTAAAACGGGGTTTTTTCATATTTTCCAATTGGAATGATTTTTATGCATCCTCCGACACACCCTAAGATTCCTTCTAATTTTTATAGATTTGGGTCAACAAGTGCGTTTATTATTCAGTAACTATGTAACTGATACTTTATGTGACCCCAGAAAAATCTGAATAGCAATTTCACACATACCACCATTGATTTCGATGATGCCCCCTATGGAATATTTAATTACATATTATTACCAATAATTTGATTCCAACCTAGCTTCTTTTTGAGCATTGTCCTTTTAGCGTCAGTTTCAGCTTTACAACTAAAATGGCAAAGTTAGAATTTCGTTGACTGGAGTAGATATTCTACGAGAGAAATAGCACGCAGTTTCCGTATCCCAATCCTCAGGGTCGTGACTGACCACGTTGCACGTTGAATGATGATAATACCCTGAAAACACCCCACTGGTAATAGTACCCGGAGAACACCCCCTGATGTGACTACCCTGAAAACACCCCTCTGATGCAACAACCCGGTGAACACCCTTTGATGATACTTCCCGGAGAACACCCCCTGATGAATACACTAGCGATTGGGAGGGTCCGCAACGTTTCACCAAAGTACACGTATTAAAATTGCTCCGTTTAAATATTATTCTAATAAGTGTAAAAAGTAAACAGTTTTTAGTAAATGTTGTATAAAAATGTGCGGCAAGAAATAGCGCATCCTGTGGTGTAAATTTTAAATCGTTTAGTTGACATTTTGGATGTTTTTTAACAAAATTAAACCAACTGTGACGGTTACGAGTGCAATATTGGATAAAGCATGTAAAAATAATATTGTAAAGTGACTCATGTTCCAACGGACCTCTGCGAGCAAACAATACTGATCTTTGGACCCTATTCACGTCTGTTGGTGCGCGCCATACTTCATCGCTTATTTCATCCTGTCTATACAACGCTCGGTGGCCGAGTGCAAATACGCTGACGTAATAAGTGAACATTAGTTCAAATCCCAAGTAGTCCAAAAAAACTTTTTGAACATTTTTTTTGGTTTGAGATTGTTTAGTTATTCTTTTTTTATTATTCACTTTTTTTAACTATCATTCGTTGGTGTATTACATTGGATAATGTAATACACCAACTCAAGACTCATGACTCGGTCTTGGTTTGTATTGAATAGGCTGCGAAACTCCTGAACCGATTTGGAAAATTCATTCACTTTTGGAAAGTCACCCGGGTACTATTCCCGGCCCGGGTGACATACGACAGGATTATAGGATAATTATTGACAAAAGAAATTACGCGCGGGTGAAGTGAGACCGAGGAGGCGGCCTAGTGTAGTCAGTGAAATTTACCGTCGTAGGTACCTACTGATCGATTTGTAAAATTCATTCACTTTTGGAAAGTTATCGCGATTTTGGCGAGCCATTTGGTGTAATGGTCGAGAAGTCGGCTATTACACCAGAGGTCGCGGGTTCGATCCCCGCCAAACATTTGTGTGCATGAACATGTTTGTTTGTATCGGTCTGGGTTTTTCTATTTATAATAATGTATGTATTTACAAAAAAAAAGTATATTAGTAATGTTTATCCGTTGTCTAGCACCCATAGCACAACTAATGCTTAGTGCTGCACAAGCTAATGCTTAGTTTGGGGCTAGATGGTGCTGTGTGAATAATGTCCAGAGATATTTATATTTATATTAAATCGAGCGTGTAGCATTCGCCATTGATAGTTTTACTACACTACTATTATTAAACAAGATAATTAAATCGTCCTTTCGCATTTAATACAAGACACACCTCAGCCTCACAATATAAATCGTCCTTGCGTAAACAAAGCAAGCAAACATCAGTGCTTGTTTGTGTCGCTAGGTGTCGCTGTCTCACCGATCTGTCACGTGTGTGAGCGAGCGACACGGGTTCCCCGTAGCACAGCTAGCGACCGACTGCCGCCCGCTACCCGTTGTGGGCGCGTGAGAGAAATGGCCGTCCGAAATTATGAATAATAATCCGTAAAAATCAAGAAAAGGATGATTTCCAAATTTTTTGCAGCCAATTTATAGTTTTTTTGATTGTCTATCGATGGGCGCAAGCCAAATTTAAAAAACACGTTTAAATTAGGAGGAGTGCATGAAATAATATTATTTTAGACGTATTTTCAAAGTCAGTTTTGGTAGTGATAAATAAAGATAAACACAAACTTTAAACGTGGAATTTTAAGATAAAACTACAAAGATTATTTACGTATTTTTTAAACTGTTGTTTAAGCATTAAATAAGGAGTTGAGAGCCGTTAAAAACAAGACTTTTGGTCTGGGTGACGCCTTAATAACTTTTGCTTTCTTTCAACTACTTTTTAAACCGACTTCAAAAAAGGAGGAGGTTCTATGTTCGACTGTATGTATTTTTTTTTTTTTTTTATGTATGTCCGTCGATTTCTCCGTCAATTGTAGACCGATTTAAATAATTCTTTTTTTATTTGAAAGTGCATAGTTCTGAGGTGGTCCCATTGTCACCATGTCAGGATCTGATGATGGGATCCCGGGAAAATCAAGGGCAAACCTCAAATTTTATAGGCGCACACTACGCGTTACTTGTTTTTTCTGAAGCCATTTAAGTTTTTGCGTCCTATAGACATCACTTTATGTTGATGAGCTGATGATGGAAGGTACAACTCCTTAACGGTTAGGAGTTAGGGGATAATTCTTTCAGTATTGTAAGAATATGTGGACCGTTATTTGTATTTCATGTACTTTTGCAGCTAAGCTGATGATGGAAGGTACAACTCCTTAACGGTTAGGAGTTAGGGGATAATTATTTCAGTGTTGTAGGAATATGTGGACCGTTAGTTGTATTTCATGTACTTTTGCAGCTAAGCTGATGATGGAAGGTACAACTATGATGATGGAAGCTAAAGGGTACGACTTCTTAATTCTTATGTCCCTCTTGCGGGCTGCATCTTTAGTTGGTCTACTGAATGGTGCTGAACACTTAATGAATACCTAATATTTTCAAATAATACAATTCTACTATTTTACTCGTATTTTCGTTATCAATATTATGAGAGAGTTTTACTCACTCCTACGTATTATTCACACTAAAAATAGAAAAATAAACAAACTTTTTAAAAAAAAAATTAAACCGACTTCAAAAAAAAAACAAAAAAAAACTACCTAAAAACACTGAAAAGCAAAAAATAATTTTAATAAGACATTCATCAAATGCGCTTATTGTCTAAGCCTATTAATAACATTAAATTGTATTTACGTGCTAGGTAGGTACCTACTAATCTGTTTGAAGTCGGTGCCAAGCCAAAGGTAATGAAAAATGATACATACCTAATAATTTATGTATTATACAGGGTTACAAATAATCCGCGGACGTAGGTACGTAGTCTGGGTACCTACTATTTGGCTTGGCACCGACTTCAAACAGATTAGTAGGTACCTACCTAGCACGTAAATACAATTTAATGTTATTAATAGGCTTAGACAATAAGCGCATTTGATGAATATCTTATTAAAATTATTTTTTGCTTTTCAGTGTTTTTAGGTAGTTTTTTTAGAGATGGGCCGACTATTCGCCGACTAGTCGGGAAAGCCGACTATTCGGCACCATTCGCCGACTATTCGGCAATGCCGACTAGTCGGCAAAATTCGCCGACTATTCGGCAAAATTTATAGTATATAATATATTATTCAGCACCTTCAATATTAACAAAGAATGTTCACACGCGCATTTCTTCTTCGACGTTTCGTGACTATTATGGTTATGACATTGGCTTAAGGTGCTCTGGCAGATGATTAAGAGTCATACTTGTGAATAGGTGCTACTATTACCGCGTGACTTTTTTGACGATGTTTTTCCGCAGCAGAACGCTTCACCTTTAGTAGTACTATCGATTCATGCAAGTATTTTTTTAATTTGTTTTTTTAAGTTTGAAGGGAAAATGGAAATCAAATATTATTAAATATGTAGTTAATCATCATCTTTTTGATAAGCGTAAAGGGCAATTATTCCGGGCCGGTGACTGTCCGCGACGCAGCTAGTACTGTGTCTGTTGGTTCGAGTTTCGTCTATCAGTATCACAATCGTAAAACTTTTGATTTGACTAAAAAAAACTTCATTAATCTAATTGTACTACTAAGATTGTACTACTAAGACTCATTTTACTGCGGGAAAACAACGACTAAAACGTCACGCAGTAATAGTTGGAACTGCCGAATAGTCGGCCGACTATTCGGCAATTTGAAAACCGAATAGTCGGCTAGTCGGTTAGTCGGCAAATACTATAGTCGGCCCATCACTAGTTTTTTTTTGTTTTTTTTTTTGAAGTCGGTTTAATTTTTTTTTTTTAGGTAAAGGGATAATGAAACTCCATTATTACATTCGCGAAATAACGAATTCTTTGTTAGATTTGAATATATAGATGTTTGTTTCCGAACTTGCCGATTTCCCCTAATATCGGCCTTTAGCACCCAAATATCCGCCGCCTATAACCATAATATCGGAATACCTTTTCAAAGGGAAAAAATTTGTTCAAAAAGTATAAAATCAAAGTATTATAACATTTATTTATTTAAAAACCATATTTTATTTAACTCTATTATAAATAAGTCTTTTAAAAATAATTTACAATTTTTTTCTTTAAATATATTTACTATGCCATCACTAAGACTGATCACAAAGTAGCCTGATGTTAAACATCTATGCGGTCTACGTTGGAGCGCGCTTGCTTAGGAAAGGCCTGTAAATTCTTGCCTTGAAGAGCACCAAGATTATAATGGTCAGGAAAGGCAGACCCAGGTAAAGAGAGAAACTTGCGCAGTCCGTATCAAAAAAGATGAAGCAAATCATTTAGTTCGTAAGCGCGGCATTTTCGCAGTATAAGGATTGGAGTCTCTGACCGAGTCAAGTCGTTCGGTGATGGAACGGAGCTGGTAGAACCAAATCGTACAGCCGAGCAGCACATTCACCAAAGTAGAGCCTGTAACAGACGGGTAGGCAATCAATCTTCCTACGATGATCGAGGCTTTGCAAGTTCTCGACCAAAGCATCATCGCCGAAAAGCCTCTTCGCATGCCGCTCAATAGAGTCCAAGGCAGCCAGCTGGCATTAAATAGAACTATCCCAAATATGGTAGCATATTCCATGCAGGAACGGACTTGAGCTCTATAAAGGGTAAGGAGCTATTTCGCAAACAAGTAGCGTATGGTTCTTGAAAGGATGCCAATCTTTTTATAAGCAGTTACTGCTACGGACTCTATATAGCTCCCGAAGTTAAGGTTGGAAGATAATTCCATACCTAAGAGCTGTAGTCGGTCAGATAGAAGAACGGATACGCCACGAAAAGTGGTAGCCAGCCCAAAACCACTCTCTTTTGTGGAAAATATACAAGCCAGCGTTTTGGTGGGGTTGAGTCTGAGACAATTTGAGGGGTCTGATTCAATTTGTCCACCATGTTAGATCCTAAAGCCTCAGTTTCACCTCTACTTGCACGTGTACGACAAGTATCCCTCGACTATCGTACTATCATCGGCATACCCCAGAATCTCGGACGTAGCTAACAATATAATCGATGTGCAGTAGAAAGAGTGTAGCTAAAAGCACAGATCACTGAGGGAAGCCAGCATTTATTGCAAGTGAGTCGGAGGTGTACCCATCATGAATTACTCTGATGCGACGTTCAGTCAGGAAATCCATGATTCAGGCACAAACTGCAGAGGGGATCCCATAGGAGGGAAATTTACCAAAAACATTACATAATAGGTAAAGTTATCTTCAGACAGTGATGGCAATATATTTTTAAGTGTATACATGAAACCATTTGGGGCATACGTCACATCCAATATTTTTATCTTCTTCTTCGACATCACTCATCAACTCTTTCGCATAGCTGGCGCACAAAGAATATCAGGCAGCCGACATTAGGATTTCTAATTGCGATAGACAAATCTCAATATCGACTACTCTGCCGATATTGAGATTTGTCGATCATACTGATCCTTAATCTCGGCCACGCAATTATTAAATAAAAAAAATAAACAAATTTTAAAATATACTACCTAAACGGTACCTTGACTCTTTATCTTTAAGAAGAAATAAAATAAAATAACTTTGGTATGTTTATTACAATTTAAATACTTCTCAACGCAATGATTCGATTCACGAATTTGACCTGAAAATGCCGCAAAACGACGCACGTCCGTACCTCCTGCACTTTTTTGCCTATCATTCGTTCAAATTTTGAGATATTCATAAAAAATTAAGGGAGGTTAAGCGTAAGGGTATACAGCTGCTATTTGCATAAAAACAATTATGATTTTAAGTTATGGCGCATTTTCTCTAGACGGCCGATATTAGGAGGGGGCCGATATAAGGAGCCTCCACCCTACATCATAGCACGAACTGAATATCTGACTTTACTTACCAGTACTTACACCAATGCTTGCTTTGTGATCTTATTCCCTATCTAGCACTTATCGTCGTTAAGTAAGCACTAAGCAGCTAAGTAGGTAGTTCAATATCTATCGAGTGTAACTGCCATTGAAAGATATACTTACCTTTAGATAGGTACCTAAATTTAATGTCAAATAGATAAATTAAAACTTACGTTGAAAAGCGCGACAAATGCTTTGCTTCAGCCTCTGTTCTTGTGATCCATTGTTCAATATACAGACCGGTGCGAGCGGACGCGTGAGAGGACTGAAATCAACTAACTAGCTAACTAAGCTAGAAGTACCCCCGTGTCCCTCCATTTAAGCCATTACAAAATTTCAGTATTTTAATATAAATAACAGTTAAAAAATTGTTGTACAAAAATGTTTATACTACAACAATTTTACAGTACCAAAAAAAAATTCTGTACTGGAATTTAACAGTATCAAAATATATTTAAATGACGTCATACAGAAAAAAACTATACCGTTATTCATACCGGTAAACAGTCCCTGCTGCTATTAAAGACATATCGTAAAAAATTCTTAGGATTTGATTGCATTGCAAATAAAACTTTACAACGATGGCAATTTTCCTGCCTATTTTATAAAACTGTATTTGTACATACATAATATTTTAATTTATAAGTACCTATATACTACTTGCAAGCGCACATTATAATGAGTTTATCAGATTATGTTAGTAACTTAATCCCCATTGGAACGAATAGTCTTGATGTGGTATAATTTCATTTGTGTACTTGCTAATTTACAAAATAATTTGCCATGCCAAAGTCTGATTGGTCTCAAAACAAAGGCGTTAATATATCCACCAATTTAATTTTATTGTTCATTTATTGGGGTTTTAGCATAAATAATTAATGTGTTTTCGGTGTATTTTTTCTTTTGTAAAAACATGGTAAACGTGCAAAGTTGCAAACGGATCACTTGATGCTAATTATTGATCTACATCGCTTTTCAACTTTTCAACTACTACAGTAACATCACACACGTTTTTAGTGTATGTAAAAAGTATTGTAATAAATATCGTTATTTTTTGAGAGCATGTGCCAGAATTTGATTCCAACCTGTTCAGATATCTTTTCGAGAGACATGCGTATTCGACTAGAAACTTCTAGACGGAGCTAACGCAAAAAGTATGTTTTACATTTATGTTAGGTTGTATCCGGAACAGTACCAGATCTTTTTTATGAATGATGCATTTGGGGTATTGTTTATTATAATGTAAACGTACTTGACCCTATTACAACGCCTCGTGGAAACTTTGAAGCTAAATATCTATAATACTTTTACAGAATGACATTTTGTACATATGTTTAGATAAAATTAAGAATGTTTTCTTTTCTTTCCTTATTTTAACGCATCAATGTTTCACTGTTATTCTTTTCGAATATAAATAACTTGTTTTCTATTATTTATCTTAGAATTATCATTCGATGTTAGTTTATATTATTATGATGTAATATTACTAAGGTTTGTAGTTATTTGTTGTTAAGGGGTTGGGATGTTGGCCTATTCTTAATTAATTATTTAAAAGGCTTGATTACGAGTTTGAATGTTATAAATTAAATATACACTGGCCCGCAATAAAACCGGGCCACTGGGCTTTTTTCCTACCAACGTGGTCACTTTAGCGTCTCATAGATAGAAAACTAATTGCAGCTGTGCAATGATTATTACGTAAATGGAGAGGCCAAAGCCCGATCAACAAATCACAGTTTTACACTAACCGCTCAATTTTCTCAAAATGGATAAACAATAAGTCAAGTCAAACTTCATGTGTACAATATATGGAGCGTTGAGTTCGGTTTATTGTTTTTCCTTTTTGAGAATAGTGAGCGGTTTTTGGCAATTTTCGAAACTGTGATTCGACAATTGGGCGTTTGGGCTCTCTATTGACGTAATAATCATTGCACAGCTGCAAATAGTTTTCTATCTATGAAACGCTAAAGTTTGTATAAAAAAGCCCAGTGGCCCGGTTTTATTGCGGGCCAGTGTATATCTTACCTATTAGTTTTATAACACAAAAGACCATTATCGTGGCATGTCTTGTTACAATTTGACTCTATCATGCTCATGTAAAACATGATGTCGATTTCACCTTCTAAAGTTCTTTGATGTAAAAAGAAAGTTAGAAATAAGATCAGCTGAGACCTGGCCTAGTTGGACGGCTTCCATTTGTTGTTATGTCAGCTAGTTTCTTTTGCTTTAATTGGACCTATTTACAGTTTTGTGGACAAAAGTGGAATGTAAAACGATGTGATGTAACCAGCAAAGTAGTTAAACAGCTGTTATTATCTGATGGATGTAGATCAGAACGGGGAAATCTGTAAAGTCTGTAATACATACTTTACAGATTTCCCCGTTCTGATACACTACATACCACAGACTATTTCTCTATGCTACATACTATGTATAATGTTTGCAGATGTCATACCTATTTCTCGTAGCGACCTTTCGTAGGCCTATTTTGAACAAACTACATAAACAAACAGTGACAGCGATAATTCGAGAGCCGATTTGTTTACAAAACACTGCTTTTCACTTGTTCAACTTGTTATTAACATGAATTTTGTTATCGTTCTAAATTACTGGGTTGATATCGTGGAGGGACGATACGAAAATCGCAAACATTCTGGGTTGATAGTGTCATTGAAGTCGAGGCACGTGTCAGACAAGCAAATACTGCGTCTTGCAATATTGCAATATCGGCTGATTGTGTTCACGGAACCGTTACTTGATACTGCGTGGGTGAATTACTTACATAGATTTATACATCTCACGAAGACACAATATAAAGTTCAGATATTTAATGTAGGTAATATAGTACCCCACACGATAATTCTTTATTAAGTAGGGATCTCTAATTTCTTTCTTACCTCACAGGAAATAGTCCATTAAGTATGAATGGAAAGTGGTGGCCTATTTGGCGACGATATACACAAAGGAGTTTTGCCGTGACACCAAAAATCTTTTATTTTTTGTTTGTATCACAATTCACGATTTACTGAATAAAAGACAATGTAGTCGAATTAAGGACCTCAATAAAAGCTTTCAATTGTTGCCACTTTGTCAGTATCTTTTTGTTTTCGTATTATGTCATTGCCCAAAAGTCCCATTTCACCTCAATCACTATTCAAGATTTAAAGTAACAAAAAAAGGTCGACTTTTTACATTATGGGCGTCGTGACAAGAGGTTTTTTATGGATATAACTTTCAAAAATGTAGTTACTCAAGTAGAAATAAGTACCTATAATGCTTGGATTTATGGTTATTTAAAAAAATATACTGCCACGTATGATTTTAAGTTTTTGATTTGATAAGAACTTTGGTAACTTTGTAGACTCTAGCTCGTTTCTACGCTTAAATTAAATAAGTGCACATTTCAATTACGTATCTAATTAAAAAAATATTTTCTAATAATTTCGGTGGTTACGGCTGCTGTACTTTTTATTAACCGAGCACAAGTGGGTCTGCCGCTTAACATCACTTGTAATGACATGGAGGAATTATGATTTTTGTCATCGGATGACGTTATAATAACCTAAAGTGTAGGTATTGAAAATACAACTGATATGTCTGTTGACGATGATGTTGGTTTGAGATCATAGTGTACCCACCATGTAATTAAATATGTACTATCTAGCATGATCACCAGATATACACCTAACAGATATCCTTTTGTACCGTTGTGTTGTGCAATAAAGAGTAAATAAATAAATGACTAATGATATTTTATCAGAATACTTTTTCCTTTGCCTGCAAATTGCCACAAGGCGGAAACCAGCTAGTCGGGCGAGCATCGGGCGCGAAGGGTAGTAGGCTCATTTTGTCCCAAATCCCAATACAGCGATAGGTCTCGATAGCATGCCTAAGCATTCTGTTACGAAAAAAAAGATTAAACATATTGTCGAATTAATATTAATCCAAATGAGGGTTTGGGTATTTAATATTACACTTAATAATAATATATATTATAGGTATAATATAGTAAGTAGTATTGGTACTAAAGGTACATTTTCATAATATTTTGCATTATACGTAGAAAGCTCTTGAAATGTAGAATGCAGTCGCTGTGTTACCGAAATCGGACTGGAGGATCATCATCATCATCAACATAATATAAAGAAAGTGTATTTTTAAATACAGCCAGCGAATGTTGATACTCGTTTAGTTTTGACCTTAATAAAAAACAAAAGATAAAAAGCAATGACGTTCCATATATTAAAAGTCATTGATAAAAAGTCAACCTTTTTAGTAACCCTAATTTTATTGTGTGGTGGGTGTGTATTATTGATATATTACTATTCTCCTTTGATGTCCTACAAACCGTGTAATTCTAAAAAGTGACCCTTTGGGTGTAATCAGTTTAACTAGCTCGACATAATAAAATGATAGTCTGTGTATTGTTATATTGGATTTTTGAACTCTGTGTGTGAGTTGTTTATTCCCTATTCATTATTATTCAGTTATTTATCGTTCTAAAATAGCTTCAATATTGTGTAGCTTTATAAGGTTATTATTATTATCATGTGCAAACTGCAGCATTGTGGATTGTGGTCTTTGTGGGTTAGCAACTGCGCGTTACAAAACGATAAAAGTAGTATCAAGGTTACTGATATTTTTTTTTGTATTAACATAATCTGTTACTGGCATCGAGTTGTTCAGCTGTTGTTTATCAAAACTGGTGTTTTTTTTTAAAAACTTTGTGGCCTCGAGGCCTTTGAATATTTTGAATTTTATCACTTTATCACCATCATACCAGCCAAACGGCGCACATTGAGAATGTTACTAAGGTATTATACTCGTAATTATAGAAAAAAATAAATACCTTTTGAACACTTCATAAGGTTTGCGTTTTAAATATAAAACACTCGGTCGGACCAATGACCGCTTGGAGGTACTGATTCTAGTAAATCATAATAAAAGGGATATTTTTAAGTGTGCATCAAAAAAATACTGAAATGTTACATCAGAATAACTGATTGCACACCAAAGGTTAGGTTAGGTTAGCAATTCAGTATTTTTTTGATGCACAATCAGTATTTTTTGATGGGCAGTTAAATACAACCCATAATAAAATTAGGGTGGGGCTGAGTTACTCATGAGCTCGGCGAATCCCGTTTCTGGGAGTATAATAAAATCAAAATTTATATTCCCTCCTTTTAAATTGTTCGATTACTAAACGGAACTCTATAATTTTACTATGTTTTTGTTACAGAATGTCTGAAACATTTTTGTAGTTTAGTTTTTTATACAGCCGCAGTTTTTTTAAATGTTGGCACAACTCATAAAATTTAAGTGTCTTCTAGCTAGTACTTCTAATGCGTCATCTTTGAGGTATTTTCTCAGTGTATTATATTCGCAAAATATATTTAATGTCAAAAATATGCTCCATGATATAAATATACGAGACTATCCTATTTTAAATATGTACCTATTCCAGGTGTCTGGCAGAGGCACGTGATTTTAATCATACCTACTTACTTTTTGGTGGGTATCGTATTCGTTTCGTTCGTAGCTGCAATGATTGCTTTACTTTACCTACTCTCCACACAGTAGAGTCGATCTAGTATGTATGCTCGTTCTTAACTCGCTTAGCCAATTTTGGCAAAACACGTGTAGAAACCATTGGTAGAAACGTGATTATACGTTGGCTGCTGTGCAGATGGGCGGCACTTTAGCAGTTCCGGGTCGGATCGGGTTTGCTCTTTATATGTAGTATTAGTTATGTTGACCAGTGCACTAAGCTTTGACCTCCGATTTAGCAAATGTTTCTGCAAGTCCTCATTGGACGTTGTTGTACCCCCACACGGTATACAACCATTATTGTTAGCATTAACATGTCTGTTTGTATCGATCTGGGTGTGTTTAGTAGGTATATAAAGTTCATATTTACCAACAAAAGATATATTAGTGTAAATCTGTTGTTTTGCACCCATACATAAGCTTAATTTAATGAAAAAATCTTTTTAGCGCCATCGAGTCATATGATAAATCAGAGTTTCAAATCAAATTCATACATACGTGACTTGTTTTTGAAATGCGCCGGGTTCAACGAATTGAAATGCTTTTCTTATCATGCATATCTTTAATGCTTTCGTATAAAAAGCTCAGAATTGTGATAGTCGATCCACTTTTTGGCATCGTAACAAACCTTTAGTAAAATTAGTGAGCGCTTTGGACGTTTGTTCCGAAAACAAAAACCCAATTATACAATTCTAAACCACAGGTATAAATAGCTATTTTCCGGTACCCGAAAATATATTTGTCTGAGTATAAGAAAACAGTATTTTTCCTTGATCGTTTTGGTTTATTGTTCTCTGTATACGGGACCCTCGATGAACGAGCCCTTCTCTCGCGATTCTCCAATATTTATTGTTTACGACGTCCAGGAGTATAATTTTACGGAAAAGTGCACTATTTCAGTCGCGATCGTTCAATCTGTGATGAGAGCTGGCGCGATGGCGCCCGCGATTGCTATTTATTACATTTCGTTGGAAATATGCCAACTTGTCGTTCGACAGTGGCAAATCTTTGATGCATGCCAAAAGAAAGTCAAAGTTCGATGGCTTGCATAGGGATAGATCGATCCGTTTGAATACGTTATTGATGTGTTTATGCATCTCGCTATTCATTAAGACTGTGTGGATGTTCTTTTCAACGGTCTTTTTGTGACAATGACAAGGTCGATTTTGATTAATTATTAGTGGTATTAAATTCGACATCTATTTTAACTTTTAAAGACAATTAAACTTTGAAAAAGGAAATGATACAAACATCAATCTAAATCTCTTACGTATTGAATTCGATTGCATTTGCAACGTACATACCTACTAAATATGGGCAACGTACCTATTGCAAATAAAGTTTTCAATCTTAATCGATAATCATGATATCGTTTAATTAATTATCTTGAATTGATTTGAAGAAGTGTTTTTACCATTAAACCTTATCTGGTCAGCAGATGTACGAGTATATGTTACCGGCCAAACCCGATTTCAGGCCTAGGCCAAACTGATTTAAGTCAACATAGATTGAATTATTATAGTAAAAACAAAAAAGTTTTTAAGGTTTAAAACTTTTCCGGAGTAAAACTTATGATTGTGTACCAATATTTTTATTTTACTATATCTTCCATCATGAGAAATAACATACGATCCAATGTTATGACATCGAGTATTATCGTGGAAAAGTGATGATCAAAATGAAACGTGAATCATTTGTGTCTTCTTACGAAGTTTATGAAAAAGTGCGAATATTTAATAATATTTCTTCTACGGTCGAATAGTGAAGCGATTGTTTTTAAGTGAGACTTGACTGTAGGCGTGCTTCCATGTTTTATTTAAAAAGCTGTATACTCGTATCTTTATCAAATGACATGGCCAGATTTTGTATGGAGCTGTGCCCAAAAAAAAATATGCATGTACATTAATGTACAGTACGTCAAATCAAAGCTGACATGCACGTCTTTGCAATAATTAAAATTTTATTTTCAGAAAACATGCGAGAGATTCAATAATTAGGTTTAAAAAAACTAAAACGCCTTACCGTTTTTAATAGCAAAGGTGTTTAGAAGAGTTATTGCCATATCAATACGAGAAGTACCTATGTACTAGATTTATTATGTCACAGTGAAATATTGTAAACAGCATTATGCTGACTCCACATTTAGCGGGCGCGGTTGTGGAGCGGGCTCCCGACGTGTTCGGTTAACCAGCATGCGGCGCGCGGCGTGTCTACATCGGGAACGCCACGAACACGCTGGCCGCCCGCCGCGATCTTTGAGCGCCTTGAGCGGTCGGCCGATCGCTATCCCCTCACCCGCCACCTCCGCCGCCGCGCCGCCCGCCTCGGCCTTAGATTATCTCTTTTTCTATTCTCTTCTTATTTTCGAGATTGTAAACAGTCAACCGATTGCAAAACGTAACATCTGCGTGTGGCATAGGCAGACCAGATCAGAGACGATGGATCCCTACTTTGTACGAACCATCCATCCATCCATCTTGTAGGCAGATCATGATCGTGAAAAAACGATTGCGGCCTAGAGAAAGTCTAATATTACCTAAATGCAAATACTTAATTTACAATTGGTTACGAAATGAAACACTGGTGAATGACATTTAATTTAAAAATAAAATCTTTTATTTAGTGACAAATAATTACATCGGTAAAGTATGTTACAGTTACAAACATGCTAGATAGATATCTCCATCTTTAGCCAATATTGGTCACTAAAAAGGTATCCTACTCAGCATGTGTCGGATGTCCCAGACACCTGACGCTTGGTCTTCCTTGGTTACCTCGTTTTGAGAGCATGTGGTGTCGCAATGGGTAACGCCTAACCGTAACAGAGCGACCACAACCAATACAGACCATTGGGTAGCCCAGTACCCTGTTATGTGTACCGTCCATGGAATTAATATTATCTATGTAACCGGAATGATATCTTCAAAAAATTGCATTTTAGAAAATGAACACTATCCTAACGCATTAAAGTATATATTTGCTTGTGCCTTACGCGAGGCAAATCCGAGACGAGAAAGATATCAATACGTGGTAGCTTGTCTCTTTCTTTCACATTGCCAACACGCAATGACAGTTCATTCATAGTTAGAGTGACCATGAATTCTAGGTCTATGGCAAGGACGGAGGCGTACCTCGTTCTTTCATATTGTCAGTATAAGAAATGTTTTTAGGCAACATTTTTGCCTGACCAAAAACTTAATTTAACGCTTGTATTTTAATGTATTTTTTACAATGTATTAATCTACAATTATATATTTGGTTTTTTTTTTCGTTCAATGTACGTATTCTTAAATTTGAAAAAAGCATAATTTGAAAAAAGCATGAATTTATATATTGTCTTTTTTTTATATTTTAAATTTAAATGTCAATAAGGTTGGAAATCGCTTGCACTTGTTTTTTTACTTCAAACCAATAGGCAAACAAACAACAGACGGAACCTAAATTAGTTTCGAAACTAAAAAGTTTCGACTGGGGTAGATTTGGTAGGGGCAGTCGGGAATAATCCACTTGTCCCACATATTTAAATTGTTTATTTTATGATTCACCCTTACCCCCAAAAATGGACAATTTCTCTATCACTATGGTAAAAAACATATTAGCATAATATTAGCTTTACGTTATTACATATTAGCTTGACGTTAGAGGGCTTATTTCTTGAAACACAATATAATGTTTATTTTACGTGTGTGTAAATAAGTGGAAACACGCAGAAACTCGAAATATAATACCCATTCTCAGAAGTTGGAAAATTTTAACCACAAATATTTTAACATGAATTACTTAAAAATACTATTATTAGGCAGATCCGCAGATTGCATGTTTGAATTTGTCTCACTTATCCAAATCTTATTGTCACCCTATTAGAAAGGGACAAGCTGCTCTGTCTGACGGTTTCGCTCGGCTCGTTTTTTAGCCACTAGAGCACAGTCTAGTTATATATATTAAGTTTATGGTACCGTCTTCCGAGCTTTGATTTAACAATACAAAACATGCATTGCAAAACACTCTTTCTGCAGGAAGCTGAAAAAATATAATATTGTTTTCAGTAAAATAATACGTGCAAGTTACATTGTACTAAGAACTCGCTCGCACCAAAAACACACACTTAAGGGAGGGTATTAGTCCAAATTCAACCAAAAGAGGTATTTTTAAACGCTTACGTGTGGGGGTATAAAACATATTTATGAACTATAAAAAATATGGTAGGTAGAGAACAGTCTGTTGCAGTGGAGTATCGGAGCATAATTTGAAAAAACCATCTGGTTTCTCTCAAAAAAAATATTACAAAATGACGAATAAAAAAACTGCGTAAATTCAATTACTCTGAATTTTCAGCGACGACCCCAATTTTTTTTTTACAAAATAAATAGCCAAGCTAATCCTCTAAAGAAGTATCGGATTAGATTTTTTATTTCATAATTATATTATAAGTAATTAAATGAAAACCCGCAAAAAATATAATCTTCGAACTCAAAGCCGCCATTTTCATTATGTGTGATATGCGATTTTCAACTCAAAACCCAAAGCGGAAGAATAAAAATAGACCGCGGTAACCCGTTTAGTTGTCGAGCAGCGCTCGACGTGAAAGGTCGGCTCCGGACGCTCTGTGTCGCATGACAGCTGCTTTTTTGACAAGTTCACTAGAGATGCGGTGCTGTCGATTCCCGAACGAACACCGATTTTAGATCTAAAAATATTGTTTTTTACCTATGTCAATCAAATATGATTCAATAGTTTGTGAAATAAAGGATTAAAACCTGCAGCGACATGTGTCACAGTTAAATAATATTTATCTAGAGACGTCGATTTATCTTAAACTAATAGTTAAAAATCGATTCGTAAGTATCTAATCGATTTTTTGCAACTGCTGCAAGACAAATAACAAATACTGCAAGATTGAGTAACTACAAGGAAGTATTCTTATTTTCGAATCTGATTCACATTTAGATTTTTTATTCAAGGCGTTATACTTTTTATCTATTTGATTATTTTTTTTATTATACGATTTTACGTATGAAGTGATAAACAAAACAATTTTTTTCGAAATTTAACTCGGTTACAATCGATAATAATTGTAAGCGAAAGATGACCACAATGAACATCTCTAAGTTGGCGGCGGCGGCAATCATGAACGCTTTTTCTCTGCATACATTTTGACAGTAAAAATTGTGAAACGTTAATCATGTCAATCCGATGGCATTTTGACACAGAATATAGTAATAGTACTAACGTAATTTTAAGATGATTATAGGGTAGGTGGGTACTATTAAGAGTTTACTATTCTAAAATACATAGACTTTTTTTTTTGAAGGGAGTTGTAAAGTATGTGTACCTACATAGAAAGAGAAAATAAGTTTTGGAAATAAAAAAATAAAAAAACCGTTGACTTTTATATGCACAGCATTCTCCCGGAAATAGTAGACCCGAGGAATACATGCGGGATGACACTCGAGATATTATCATCAATTAATTGACAGCAGGAAACTGCAAAGCAATTGGTTTGAAAGTCTATTTTTTTTATAGGATTTGGCTTTGTACGGTTTGTACTTTAGCCACTGACGATATTTAAAAGGTCCAGTATTTTTAATAAATGTTTTCTTCTTCTTCTTTGTCGTCACACTCTTGGCAGAGTGGTCGTGGTCGTCACATCAGGGGTGGTAGCAACCTTTACAATCCGCCGCCACTCATCTCGTACTGTAGCTCTTCTTGTGCATTCATGGAGTGGACCATTGAGTTGTCACGTTACGGAATGTAACGGAGCAAATTTCGAAATAAAAGATGATATAATTGAAAGCCAGAAGTTAAATACCAAATGCCACGTCCTAAATCTTGCAGACTAAGATTATAAGACTAAGTAGGGCTAAGATTAATAAATACGAAAGCAATAGGTAGTAATAATGTAGGATCAGGTAGGGCGTAGGGCGTAGGCAGGCACGCAGGGACGTCCAGGCAGCAAGAGAAGGGCACGCGCCACAAGCGGCGCAGGTGACGGCGCAGATGCCGGCGTAGGTAGCGGCGCAGATGTCGGCGTAGGTGGCGGCGCACGGATGGCTCGTAGCTATGCGCCCCGGCGATAAGGAGAGGCGTCGGAGAAGCAGGACTCACCGATGAGCACGTGGTAAGCGCCGGCGGCGGAGTCAAGAGGTTCAAGGGGTCTCGCGGTAGTGCCGAAGCCTCGGGAGAAGTTCCTTCTGGGAGAGCAGCCGCACGACGTCCGAGGGGTTTGTGGCGGAATAATGGATCCTGAGGACCGTGCCTCGCGTATGCGGTATTAGGCTGTTCCTTCTTCATAAAGCTTCTTAAGAAGGTGCACCAGATGTTTGGGTGTTCCCATAGCCAGGAGAGTCTCCCAAAGTACTGGCCACTTCACTGAGTCGAACGCCTTTGAGAAGTCAACAAAGCAAATATAGGTCGGTTTGTTGAACTCTCTGGCTTTTTCAGTGATCTGGCGCACATTCAGAATCTGCTCACGAGTAACCCTCCCCTTCACAAAACCAGCCTGTTCAGGAGAAATTTCCTTAGATAAGTAATTTAGACTTTAATCTCTCATAAATGTTTTAGTAGACTGTTTATTGTTACCATGACTGCTTCTAAGATGACTATTATTAAAACATATTTTAATAATTACTGAAAGATGAAAATAAACAAGGATTTGTTTCATTACCAAAATAACCTCAAAGTACAAAAATACCTATAACTTTTTTTTGCAATCACCGTTTGTTAAAATTCTTTTTGGAAATGTTTATGTAATACAATTGCTAGTGTATAAATAAGCATTTTTTAAATCATAGCCGCCCCAATTTTTATTCAGGTAAAACGTAGTATGGGACTTTGCCATTGTTCTTTAAAAAAGTTCCCACTAACTACATTTTGTATGATAGTGCCACAGAACATATACTAAAGTAAAGAAGCGACACTCAAGCATGGTGTGCTCGTAAAATCGCTCGGGGCTATGTGTGCGTGTCCTAGACGCGGGCGGGGGTGCTCGCGGCGCGCGGTGTGTGCAGCCGGCCGTCCTGGAATGCCTCGGCCAAGGGTTCGTACATTACATATCTACTTTCGCTCGCCGCTCGATTGATTGATTGCACGGATTGACTACGCGACGCAAAATCATGCCGGGCGGGCGTAATTGTTGTGTTTATGGCTGTTTGAATTTAAAATAAAATATAAATTTATAAACTACATATTTCAAAATTTAAAATAAACGAAATTTTAATTATAATTAAAAGCTCTGAAAACAAGGATTTCAGACGAATAAACTCGTAAACTCGCAAGTAGGTAAAATTGACAATAAATAAAAAAATATTATACCTAAATCAAACCTTTCCTTTATTTACATGTTAGAGATTAAAAAACTAATTATGAATAACAGTAAATATAGTTTATGAGTTGTAATTTATGATGTACCTACCTAATATAAATTATTTAGAGATTACAAAAACTTATTATAAATAAAACCCATGTCCTTGCACAAGTTTAATATTTACTATGTAATCTCCTTTGCCACAAGTCTAAATTCCATTTCGGCTTAGATTATTGTAGGCATTTCGGTATCATCAACCCTAGCGTAATACGCTCTGGCTCAAGGTCGCTGGCGCTCGAACTCTCACGTACAGAGAGTGTCACGGCTGTGATGGTGCGGAACCCTTCACGTTCGAGTTCAACTCACACTTGGCTGGGTTTTTTTTTAATACTCCGTCCAGTTATTTGTGCAATATTATGTATGTGTGAGGTTATGTTTATTGCACGTTGATGTATTTGGTGTTGATGTATAATCAACGAATTTGTATAATAAATGCATAATATCCACGGACGCGAGGGTTCGAATCCAGCCTAAAAGTTGCTTATAGGGCTCGTGGTTTTTTACTATCACATGTTTCATGTATTATCCTTTTTTCAATTATTTTAGCTATTTTGCCAACGAAATTTAAGTTTCTCTAGAATTTATGAATTAGCCTGCAAAGTAACCTAATTAACCTGCTTAAATCATAAAAAAATAAAAATAAAATAAAAACTGCCTTAATCTTTCGAGCCCCGGATTACCAGACACAATAGAAAATCTATTGTTACGCGGCACCCGAGTGCCGGTTCGGGATTGAGTGGTTAAAACAAATATTGATATTTAAAATTTAGTATGATGTCCAGATCTCGTAAACAGTAGTAAAAAGTTTTGATATTACTGAGTAGGTACCTACTCAAAATATTAAAACTACCAGTTTTTGTTTGGAGGTGAATTGTCTGCTTGTTTTGCTTATACTGTGTTCACGCTGCGCTCTCTGATTGGCGGTTGCGCTCCGCCTACAACGAGACGCGCGGGTGAAAAACGAATTTGGAATCGTGCTACGTCCTCGTCTTAATAATGGTAGATGACATTGATAAAACATACGAAAATAATAACAACTTGGGTACGTACCTCCTGTATAGTAACCATGACCCATGTAGTCAATGTATTTTGTAAATGTGGTGCTAGAGTTGTTACAATATGCCTCCCCATTCGGTTATGGTTAATGGCCACAGTGCAATTATTCAGGCACCTTAAACCAATCAATCGCAAACAAGTCCAATATGCACAGCAGAATAATAACCTGAGAAGCGTAAACAAAAGTCCGATAAACGATTTCGTGGGTCAAGTTAGAATATCCAAACGAAAAGCACAATAACAACCAACCGATCAACGCAAGATTGCAACCACAGACTAAGTAGAGAAACAAGTTCAGACCGCCATGTCACCTATAATGACTTTACGGCTTAGCAAGAATCTTGCAAGAATTGATCATGACATTTATTTTTTTAAACCTACTAACTTTGCGCACTGATCGTATCTTTTATTTTTTAATTTTAGTAGACGAGGGTGAATAACTTTATTCATCCATGTCTGTCAATTAAATCAATGTCCATTCCAGGCCATTCTATTTATTAATTTTGAAATTATTCTGGGTTCTGTATATAAAATGAAACAAATATGTAATTATTTATTAAGCTTTTTATTTTTTTCAAACGATTTGTCGCCGGGTTGACAAATCTTCGCTCAAAATGTTTGTGACAAACATGCATTTTAGAAAATTCTGTTGTTAAATTTTCAACACGACCACTCAAGCACTTTAGCCACTGTCTTTTCATTTCCTCATTGTGAGGAAATTTATGCAATTTAACGTCCTTTCGTAAACTATTGCACGTGGGTACACAACACTTCCGAAACATTTTCGAAAATGTCGACAACACTCTATTTGTGGATTCAAAGAGGCGGAAATTAATCGACGCAAACACTTCTCATCAACACAAATAAGCACAATCCCGATATATCACTGATTTGTGGAATAAAAGGGGCGGAAATTAATCGACGCAAACACTTTCTTCAACACAAACAAGCAATATGGCGATTTAGGTTTTTGACAAAAATGACAGACCCCGCGCGGGTAGAGGGGGGCGAAGGAAACGTCATGATCGATTTTTGCACTGTCAATTATAAGACCATAAAGTTTTGAATGGGACATTACCAGGCGTGATTGCAACTGCACAGTTTTGACATTATAGACTGCGTCAACTTGACTACAGACCGACAAACTTATCTGTTCCGGTGGCGGCGTCGCTACTGTCGCTTTAGTACTGTCATTAAATATCGTTTTTGCATTGCATTCCGCGTAGTTCCAATTTTGGCCACCGGAACAGATAAGTTTGTCAGTCTAGTGGTGTTCTGCGCAGGTTCTTGCACGATGTTCAGACAAGCCAATTACAAGTTGTCGCGTAATAAACGAAATGTCAAAATCATCCTAGGACGGGGCGGAAAGGGCGGAAAATGAATTAACTCACATATTTTTAGGCATTTTTTTATCGCATGTTTTTATGAAATGTAATTGTTGCGATTAATTTTTATAAAAAAATATAGTAATTTTCACATGTTAATAATTACTGTACGTTACTGTACATTTGAGGGCAGAATCTGGCCATGTCCTTTTGACCTATTAACCAACCAGATATCATTCAACGCTCCGAACATGTACGAGTATGTTTTCTGATTTTATTTGTTGAATTCATAGATTTAGTATATTTTTTATAGATACGCCACCAAGCGACCGGGTGTAAGAGATAGACATATTATGACGTCAAAATATGGGGCTGCCATGAACGCAAAATTTTACCCTCAAATGTAGTCAGAAACGTTGCAGTATTCGAATTCCGTAGTGAGTGAAAGTCAATATTTTGACTCGCTAATAGTATCGCAAGCGAATGCGCGAAAATAAGTGGATCCGATCGACCACTATTTTTGTGATAAACTATATTAAATTTTTGATAGTTACGAAAAACTATCAAAAAATTTAATATAGTTTACAATTACGAATTAATTGTCGATCAATATCAGATCAAATAGGGTTTCACTCAAGGATTTGATATGACATTGTGTGGTTAATGGAATAAAATGATAAACTTTAATTGAAAACAGGTAATTTCTTTATTGTAAACTTATTATAACTACATTTACAATTTTTTTCATAAGACATTTTAAACCCCCGAGGCAGGCAAAGGGAGATGCTATTAGTTTAGAACAAATTATTATGTGGTGCCCAATTCTTTTTTCCAGTTGCTTCTATCCATTTCTCACGAGTTTTATCATCCGTCGGAAATCTGGAAACATCAAATCGCTTAAAATTTCCTGAAATATGGGGTAATTTTTGGGGTAATTTTTCTGTATGGTAGGCATCCGGAAATCGAATTATGAAGTGTTATAAATCTACTAATTTAAGTAGACGTCTATGCTAAGCTGGCTTCTATCGTAAATATGTAATACGTAATTTTACCGGTTTACATGTCAAATGTTTCAGAGGTTATATTTACAAATATTTCTTAGATATTTCCCATTTCTCAAGTTTTTCATGATATAACTAATGATTTAGCTCAGAAACTGGGTTCCTGTGAGATTTGAGAAAGAAATACGTGATCAAAATATATAAAACAGTGTACTTACGTATGAAATGTAACACCCGCTTCTTTTCTTTGATTGTTGCTTTTGCAGCCAATTATTGAACACCCTCCCATTATGTATGCTAGGCACAAACACTACACATTCGGTTTTTTATAAATCTTATGAATAAATTAGGTATTAATCCACAAATTCTTTAATTTCTTGTGCACTTGACATATCCCATTTGTTTGTTTTGCCTTTAATTTGACAATTGGCCTATAACCTGACCATGAAAAAAAGTCCGGTCGGTGATAGAGATAAAAACATGGCACTCTTATTTGTTTTCTCTTATAGGAATCTCAATAAGACTATCTCACTCTATCAAATCATGTCAGGCCCTTGGTTGAATTCAATTTAGTTTTCATCAGAAAACAACATTCATGTTTGTCTCCGACCTAGATTGATACAAATGAATATCCTAATAAAAAAAAACGTCGCCATAGACTAAAAATATAAATTAGGTTGCTGTTGGTAGAGAGGCGCTCCCCTTATAATGGGAGTACCCCAAGGATCAATTTTGGGGCCACTGCTATTCTTGATCTAAGTATATATATAAATGAAATGATCTCCCATACTTTACAAAAGACTTATGTGAGATTGTGCTATTCGCTGACAAATCGTTGATTTTCAAAGTTGACAGATATGAACAATCATTTGTCGACGTGAGTATTTCTGTCTCACAAATTTTGCACTGGTTTACTATTATCAACTTGTTGTTGAATACCAAAAAAACCAAATGTGTATTTACCATGCCAAATGTGAGGCAGGTTGTTCCCAATATCACTGTGAATGGTGAACCTATCGATATGGTCAATTCAACGGTTTATTTGGGCATAACTCTTGACTCGAAATTGCAATGGGGTCCGAATATCACTGCTCTCGCGGGGAGACTCAGCTCAGCCACAGAATATATACTAAAGTAGCTCAGCCGCATATGCTGTTAGAAAAATAAGACGTTTAACAGACGTGGAAACGGGGAGACTAGTGTATTTCAGCTATTTTCATAGCGTCATGTCATATGGGTTACTTCTATGGGGATCTGCTGCTGACGTACAATCTATTTTTGTACTTCAGAAAAGGGCAATACGAGCTATATACGGCCTTAAAGTGTGTGATTCCCTAAGAAAGGTATTTAGTGAAATTAGTGTATAAACCGTACCATCTCAATACATATTAAATATTGTATTATGTATGTACGAAAAAACCAACATGAATTTCCTAAAAAATCTTATTATCATGATCTCAACACTAGAAATAAACTTATGCTATATTAATAGCCGTTCCGAAAACAAGACTTCATAAGATTGGAAATTCGTTAACAAATTATGCGGTATAACTTCGTATACTTAGTCCATGCGGGCAAAGCCGCAAGCGGAAGGCTAGTACTTTATAATCCTGCTTGTTACGGTGTTTGCTACGTCTATCTTAATTCTGTGTACAAGAAAGCGTTTAGTTTGCAGACAAATACGCATACCCATTATCTATTTTCGCTAGTGCGTATTTAAACATTTTAAAATAGAAACTCTGCGCACTTTCCCCTTGCACGTTAAGAACCTCATATTTTTAAAATACCCGATAGCTGTCTAGATCGCCTAGTCTGAATTCTATTTTGATTGTTATTTATTTGTTCAGTAAAATATATACATCTAATTGTATACTTGTCTATTTATCGCAAATTGAATTATGTTGGAATTACGTGAGTATTTACAGCTGTTACGTAAATATTCTACCTGTAAAATGTAGAATATATGCTCCTTGCAAGTTTACATCATGCTCAAATTCTTTCGTTTTAAAATGATCTCCTTTCTATGGGTGACTGTTTGTTCTAGCTAACTAGTCTGTTCTATTCGAGTTTCATATTGCTATTTGTAACTTCTTGTATGGTATGTGTGAAATAAAGATTATTGTTTGTTCGGCGACGCGTTGTCTGGGACAGCTCCGCGCATGTCCCGTGGTCCTCGAATAGGTGACGTCACCGCCTGCGTGACGACACTCCCTACGCACCCCGAGGCCAAGGTTCCTACCTACGTAGGTACTTCGACCCTCAACTACACTTGACATTGTATGGACGAGGCAATTCTATTTCAAATTGGAAGGTGAAGGTGATTCGAAAAGGTTTACCTCGCCTATAACAAGCAATTCAAGCATCGAATCAATCGTAAAATATTATGTGCTTGA
Organism: Mecyna flavalis; assembly: GCA_949319885.1. Classification (NCBI taxonomy): domain Eukaryota; kingdom Metazoa; phylum Arthropoda; class Insecta; order Lepidoptera; family Crambidae; genus Mecyna; species Mecyna flavalis. The sequence goes on from OX439436.1 coordinate 5,170,304, forward strand.
ACCAGAAGCGTGGCGTGCTTATACTGACAGGTATACCATGCAGTCACGAAACCGTTTCAAATGCTACATAAACACGTTAGGTTTCCACGGAAATTTTTAAACAATCTTGTATTCCTATGGGTTAGTTACATGAATTAACGGATCAGTAAATCAGTCGTTGCTTTCTTAAGATTACACGCCACTGATGTGATAATAGTGATCACGTTATAAAAATTAACGATAAGTAGGTGTAATTTAAATCATCCTTATCGCAACGACGCGCGACGTTACTGATATGGTAATAATAGTGGTATGTGTATGTTTTCTAATATGTATTACGAAAAACAACATTCACGCGTATGGTTGTCTATTCCACACGATGAGCGAATTCAGTAGGATAAAGTTTACTTGACCTTCAAGTTGATTTATCGGGAGACAGGGAACGCAATGCGGCATTCTCGGGAGTGGCCTTGAGTTCGAGCGAAGCCATCATTCATTTTTGCGGCATCTTCGTCTTTAGATTTCATGTAGCTTTATCACTGTATTTTTCACCCCTGAGAATTAAATTATATTTATCAGAAACCTTCTTGTAGAACGTTATTTGAGATTAAAATGCGGGGGCGGAACAGTAGGGTAGTTGTGTGGGCAGCAGAGGGCTTTTATATAAGCGTAAGCCGTACGTGTGGGCGGGCTGTGTGGCCTCGGGTCACAATTTAAAGCTTTAATATACTTTCTGCGGGAAAAAAATAAGTTTATAATACGAAGGCACTTTTAGAATTCACATCTATTGGCGTAGAATCTTTGTGTTATTTTAGACCTTACATTACAACCTACGAGAAAAAATAAATTAATCGTTGTACACACATTACACGTTGTTACATTTTATTTTATTACGACTTATTATTTATGTTGTATATTAGCTTTCAGAATCAGATCTTTCTGTTAGTAGAATGTTGTGCCAAGTAAGAATTACATAACTCGGGAACTAGGGCAAGCGCCTTCCAGGAACATAAAGAGCTTACTATAGACGGTTTCAGACCTCTGTGGAGCGTGACAATGAAATAGTCTCTAAACATTGCTGGCTAACTACGAAACGAACAACATGAGTTTTCTAATTTGTATTTTGATTTGTATTTTGCTTGAGCGATATGTATAAAGATAACGCTAATCCCTACAGTAGCTCATAAAATCATATCAGGAAATTTTCCTACCTTTCTGCTGGTAATGTATATTGTTTATAATAAATAAAAAATAAATCACTTCGCTTGCGCATACATCCTACTAATATTATAAATGCGAATGTCTGGATGTTTGTTTGTTCTCAATCACGCCTAAAAGGCTGAACGGATTTAGATGAAAATTGGCACATCATACGTATAGTTTATAAACCGGATTAGGACATAGGTTATAAAATTCCTACGGGAAACGTCTCATTCCCATTAGAATAACAATTTTGAAACTACTGAACCGATTTGAATAATTCTTTCACTGTTGGAAAGCTACACACCGCATTTGGCAAGCGTGGTGTTTAAGCCATCGTATTGTAGCGATAACTTGATTTCAAGAATGGAGGCCTTTGCCCTGCATAGGCTGATACCTTACTTTTTTTTCTACTCCAGTACAAAGCTAACGATAACCATCGATCGGTAGTTTTATTTCAGATAAAATTAAAACATCTTAAATGATCTCTAAATATAGTTCGTTAAAATAATTTTCAAAAAATAAGGAACTAAAAAAGGAAGTCATCGGTTTCTAATTCCAACATTTCAGGCTGTGTTGTTTGTTTTGTTAGGTAATCTTTCTGTTCTTTCCGAGAAATTAAACCAATAGGTAGAGTTATACATGTATTAGTTTCATCGTTAAAAATAACAAGGACATTTTTAAATAGTTTGAGCGCAAATTCTATTTCCTATAATTTATTTATAATTGAACCAGCTTGGTTCCATAAATATCACCACCGGCTATTTCAACAATCATGATACCTATACATATTTATGCGAATAGGATATATCAATCAGTTGATCTTGTTTTTCTTCTGAGCAAATGCGAGACCGATTTTGAGTTCAGTATTTGGAGGCGATGATTGAAAGTTAACAAATATGTACTGTTTTGAACGAAGTTTTTTTGCGAATGTAGGTATTCTTTACTCGGAGAGCAAATTATTTTTATTAACGCACGAGCATTTTAGGATAAAGTATAATTAGTTCTGTGGCCATCGACCGCGGGCCTTGGAGAATATCTGGCCCATCAGAGGGAAACAAAGGGCGTTGTTACTTTTAAATCACAATACCTTTGTATAATTTTAAATTTTGTGACACATTGTGTAGAAGAAATCCCAAAGCTTACATATCTTGGGGATAGGTATGTCGACATACTTTAATTAACACTAGGGGGCGGGACTTGGTTAATCGCCAAATATACGATGGAAATACTTTGTCACCGATTTCAAGAAATTTTATTGTTACATAAATCTCTTACCTTGACTTCTCGACACTTTTTGTTTAATTTACTTCAATCACGCTAAATTGAAAGATAAATTATAATCATTTTAAATAATTCATTTGAAAATTTGAAATCAGCCAAATCAGGTAATTCACTGAGTTGTTTGAAAATGTACATAGAATATGATATCATCGTGAATTCGTTTCCTTGATGCTGTATGTTGGTTGGACATTGTAATATGGGCTTAATAAAGCCATAATATAAACATAATAAAGAAGGTTTTCTTGTTTGAATAAAACTTAGTTAATTTTAAAATAACAATATATTTACGATTTATTTCTTATGTTAAGTGACCTGTCTTAGAAATACAGATAGACATTTGGAAGAAATGTTTTTAGAATTTTATTAAACAAAGACTGTTTAAATTCACTGACCTGCGTCTTTCGTTAGTTGTTCTACTTTTTAAATTAATATTTTCGTTTGGTTTTGTAAAAGTATGTCATGTTTTTAAACTCGATGTACTAAAGTAAATATTTTGTTATACCGTTATATCATTTACTAGGAAAATTACAACATCCATTTGCCCCAACTACTGTTATCGTATCCACTTGTTTTGTCGACAAAGTTCTTAATCTGGCCAAAGCCAATAAAGCCTACATTGTGAAAATATAGTGGCTAACTCGGATCGTTGAAGAATTTATTGTAGCACAAATATTGGGTTTGTTGCAAGGGTCGGTAAATTGTTGATAGTGTAAACATTTATCTTAGGATTACAGATAAATTGTATCCGTAGAATAACGCAATTGTAGGCAGCATCCGAAGCAACTAAATAAAATGAATAGAGTTGAAAGTAATTTAAAGTAATTTAGAAACTGAAAAATTCTAAGTATGTTTACAAAATGTACGTAGTTATTTTCTTATTCAATAAAGATAAATAAATATAGGAAAGCAATAATATTATGCCTTTATATCAATGACGTTCAATATAAAACTAGACACCCAATCTCTAAGAAAAATTCCTCAAAAAACGTCCGAGTGGCTTTGACACTGATGACATTAATACATTCGTTCAAATTAACACCTTATCTCGTGGCATTTAGTGTTTAATGTCAATTGTATACAACTAAACGAAAACTCTGCCCAATAGTCGGGTGGGCAGACTTTTGCTTCGGACAATATTTGAGCGTGATTGTGAGTCTAGTTTTTTAATTGAACGTCATTGCTTTATATGTTACCATTCTTCATGGGCATGACAATTAATAAAAAACATGCCAGTACAAATAAAGCGTCTATAATAAAAATAGGAATTACAAATTGATAATTATTATTATTAGTGTAATTGAAATGATATTGTAGAAGATTCGTACTTCCTCTAAAGGGCATATGCATAATGGTGATAAAAGTAACGTACCATGAACGTGAAACTCGTGAAAGGGGTCCAAATATTTGAAACATCTGTCGGGTTTGCTGTCTAGTGACCCGTTTTTTAAAACAACGATGCAGAAAAAAATATTTATTTCATTTTATTATTATATCTGGTAACATAACGTAATTCCCGTGCTTTTGCTATTCAATGTAGCATTCGATGTTCTGATTCAGCTATCTTGAAATCGCCGATAAAATTGCTTGCTTATCGATTTCCATAAAGCAACACATACTCGCAAAATTGAATCCTGAAGTCCATTTTCTGATACATCAATCCATACATGAATTCGCTAAAGAAATTGGTAAAGTTGGTATAAAGTGTAGACGCTATTATCTTATCTGTTTAAACTCGTAAGTTGTTTGCATTACATAGTGTGAGAGTATTGTTGTTAATACGGTATACTATGTTGGCCACAGGTCCACGACGCACGTCCTTGCCGGCCGCTCTCCACTCGGGCGGTTCCAGCGCATCGTTAGACAAAAGTTTACAGGAGGTAAGTTCATCGTAAACTACCATGTCTTGTTTTCAAAAAATATTTTACATGAAAATATCCCAATATTGATTTTAAAAAGATTTAAATGCACTGAAGTTGTAGGTAAAGAAAGATCCTACACTAAATTTAAAACGCTTTAAAAAATATTTAACTGACTGAGACAAAGGATTGCAAATTATGTTACAAAGAAGAAGTAAATTGTATCCATATTTTTAGGAACAAATTATTTAGATCCTTCTCGGTCATCATGATCGGAAAAACAATTCTTGTGAACTGAATTTGTAACCGTCTCGTAACGTTTATCCAAAATTTGCATGATAAGAATCTTTGCATTGTTATTCGTGCAAAAACATAGTTCTAACTAGTCTAACAATCTGGTTGCTAGACAGTTTATACTAGAATAGAAATGTATAGTGTATACACCACTAAAAGTTCGTCCGCTTTTACAAAATTGAATAGTTACAGCAACGTTATTGTCTATTGTGATACTTCTGACGTCATTTATCATTTATCATTTTACCTATTGCTTTGTTATAAACAAAGGCATTATGTTAGGTTTTGAATAAGTTCCATCGGTCTTTTGATTGTTCTTTAATTGTAGCTTCCTCTATTATTTTATGATTTAACATTCAACTTAAGAAATATTTTTAAAATACATATTTGTGAACTACGTTTGCTGAGTCGTAAATTTGAAATTGGTCATGTGAGTGAGTGTCTTCTTTTTGCAGTTCATCTTTGATATAACCAGATATGACCATTCGTTCACACATTTTTCCTAACATATACATATAAATGTATTTAGCATAGTGATTTTTTGGTTATAGACAATGACGTTCAATATACAACTAGACACCCAATCTCTAAGAAAAATTCCTCAAAAAACGTCCGAGTGGCTTTGACACTGATGACATTAACACAATCGTTTAAATTAACACCTTATCTCGTGGCATTTAGTGTTTAATGTCAATTGTATACAACTAAACGAAAACTCTGCCCAATAGTCGGGTGGGCAGACTTTTGCTTCGGACAATATTTGAGCGTGATTGTGAGTCTAGTTTTTTAATTGAACGTCATTGGTTATAGATCATGAATCCCGAAATATTCAGTTTTATTGTGATGATTGGTGAGATGAGGCAACAACAACAATGCGCCAAACGTTGCCATAGCTGCGTCTTTGTGAAGGAGTGATGACTAGACGTTGTATTACATATTAACAAATAAGTCAGTTGGGTCTATATTTATACCTCTTGTATCTTAATTCTGCAGATTTGCAGATAATAAGTAAATAGTTACTTTGGTTACCATGTCGTTCTTCAACTAAGCACACAATTAGACTGATCTTTTCTGACTCTTACGATACCACTATCATACAAGGATGAGCACTCCTGGGTTTAATGGGTAAGTTCCGCCTTTTCCCGGGCGTGGGAGTCCCACACATGACACATCACACGTAAGTCGTATGTATTCCCCGGGTTAAAAAAATCACTCTATTAGACAAAACTTGTTCTCTCCTTTCTGAACTACTCCTATGGGGGTAGCCTACAGGCTGTTAGAGTAGTTGGCATGACTACTGAATCTACCGTCACCTTTAAATACAATAGAGTCATCATCATGTTTGTCGTACTTGAAGGGTCTATGTAGTTCGAAATGATCTTAAGTGGCGTCATTTTGTTGGATGATCTCTGATGTGGGTTGCAACTTGCATTAACACATTGGCCTGTCACCATCTCGTCTTGTACTGAGTACTGACATGCATCGTTAACGACTTGTTAGTGCTATGTTAGTTTTTCAAACCGCACCGATATATGGTTTAAATAATTTAAGTTCTAGCTGAAAATAGTGGATGCTTTTGTTTGGAAAAAAAGGAATTAGCTATTTTTATTATTAAGGTGTTTGAAATGTAGATATTAGTTTACATTGTCTAGTGTTTCATTTTTATTTATACTGTTATCATCTATGCGTGAAACATGATTGAGATTAGATTGATCTGTTTTTGTCTTCTTCTCTTCATATTTATTAATGACTAAAAACTGCCAGCGACTAAGCGTGGTATTATTTTTAACCGACTTCAAAAAAGGAGGAGGTTATATGTTCGACTGTATGTATTTTTTTTTTTTTTTTTTTTTTTTATGTATGTCCGTCGATTTCTCCGTCAATTGTGGACCGATTTAAATAATTCTTTTTTTATTTGAAAGTGCATAGTTTCGAGGTGGTCCCATTGTCACCATGTCAGGATCTGATGATGGGATCCCGGAAAAATCAAGGAAAAACCTCAAATTTTATAGGCTGCGCCTACGCGTTACTTGTTTTTTCTGAAGCCATTCAAGTTTTTGCGTCCGATAGACATCATTTTATGTTGATGAGCTGATGATGGAAGGTACAACTCCTTAACGGTTAGGAGTTAGGGGATAATTCTTTCAGTATTGTAGGAATATGTGGACCGTTAGTTGTATTTCATGTACTTTTGCAGCTAAGGTGATGATGGAAAGTACAACTCCTTAACGGTTAGGAGTTAGGGGATAATTCTTTCAGTGTTGTAGGAATATGTGGAACGTTAGTTGTATTTCATGTACTTTTGCAGCTAAGCTGATGATTACCCGGGGATGGGCTGGTCACTAGCCAATAAGGTTAGCACCGGCTCGTCCTAATCGGGTGTGAAGGAGAAACCGGGGGAGTGTAGTGGGTAGCGGACGCTTCGGTCTCGAGTCCCACACACGGCCGCGGGTCTAGCTAGCCTGCGGTTATGGTGCATAAACGCATTCTCCTCCTACCCATGGTGCTGAACACTTAATGAATACCTAATATTATTATTTATTATTAAATAATACAATTCTACTCTTATTTTCGCTATCATTATTATGAAAGAGTTTTACTCACTACCTACGTGTTATTCACACTAAAAATAGAAAAATAAACAAATTTTTTTAAAAAAAATTAAACCGACTTCAAAAAAAAAAGAAAAAAAAAACTACCTAAAAAACTGAAAAGCAAAAAATAATTTTAATAAGACATTCATCAAATGCGCTTATTGTCTAAGCCTATTAATTAAATTGTATTTTACGTGCTAGGTAGGTACCTACTAATCTGTTTGAAGTCGGTGCCAAGCCAAAGGTAATAAAAAATGATATATAATAATATTATGTATTATAAAGGGTTACTTATTAATCCGCGGACGTAGGTACGTAATCTGGGTACCTACTATTTGGCTTGGCACCGACTTCAAACAGATTAGTAGGTACCTACCTAGCACGTAAAATACAATTTAATTAATAGGCTTAGACAATAAGCGCATTTGATGAATGTCTTATTAAAATTATTTTTTGCTTTTCAGTTTTTTAGGTAGTTTTTTTTTTATTATGAAGAAATATGTAATTCTGACGGATTAGCTCTAATAAATATAAAGTAACATCCAAATCCGTTCCTTAGTTTACAAAGGGTAGCAAACATGCAACCATCTTCACAATCAAACTTTTGATTTTATAATGTTAGTGAGAACCACAGAGTACCTTATAATAGAGTCATCAGTTAGATCGCCGTTCAGCGCCATCTCGTGAAACCGGAAGAAATTACATTTTTCAATATCTATATCTATAGCTACACCATTGACTAATATATATAACTACAATATACCTACGTGCCTGTATATAGGTATACATATTTTATGATTTAATTTTAATTGTTATATTTTAAACTAAAATAGGCATAAATAAAACAACACATCTAACTAATATAATGTTTATTTATTTAAAACAAAGAATCTAAGTTCAAAACACAAGAAAATCGGAGTCCGGAAAACGAGGCGATGGGTCAGAGTGTATGGGGCGCCGGAGAGATCGGAGTCCTAAATTCAATGCACTGGTCAGCGAGGGAATAGATAAATCGGCGTCCAGGTGAAAAAGCAGGGTCGTTAAATAGAAAAAACCACAAGAAAAAGCAAAATATCACATTCGTGTCACGTAACGTAAACAAACGGTGTTGACATTGACACTATTGACAGATAGCCATCCATGATTTTTCCGCTAGTCAATATATGTACATTCCGTTCCCCCCAGATTCTGCATATTTAAAGAAATTTACTGAAATTTCTTATGTATTAAAGGAAACAAAAGAATTTAAAGTAACAATTATTAATAAAATATGCGATACAATGTGTTCTGTAAATTTAGTTTATCTATTATTTTTAAGTTTTGAGAATAATAATGAAATAAGAAATTGCGTGAAACGTCTCGCAAATTTGTCGCTAACGCCATCTAGCGATATAGGAAACTACTAAAGAGAGCTAATCCTCCTCCATACAAAACTTCAAAGTATAGAAGTGAAAAGACCCTGGTGAGAACTGAGAAGTAAGATAAGAAAAAAGACAATGATTGTGTTGTGGGAGTAATTTTAAACCTGACTTTAGAGACCTCAGTCTTGAGCCTAAATACCCCACGACTCAAAATATTCATAGAGCCAATAATAAAAAATTCGCACGTGCTCTTTCGCATGACTTGCCTGGCTTTAACCGGTTTCTAAACTATGTAAATAGTTTGGTGATTCTATTTATCACATCGGACATCTGTTGTTAGTTCGGATATATTTTAGTTTTATTCGAGTTTCTCTTAAATCATTATATAAATACACATTGTTGTGACTGTCAAAGTTGCAAATTGATGTTGCGATTAAGAAGTCTTATCAGATTATTTTGAATGATTTTAAAAATTTAAAATAATTCATTGCGTTTTAATCCAACTTTTTTGATGACGTATGTAGTATTAATCTATAAAACAAAGAATAAAGCGAAGGCGGATAGGTCAAATAGAGTTCATTCACTGGCAGTGGTCGAACAGGTACTTCCAGACAGGGCTCTCGTGGCGAGACAATGGTGTCCCCGGTCCCGGGCGCGCGGTGCGTGCAGCCAGGGCTCCCTCGCGTCGCGTGTGTGCGCCGTGCGAGCGGCTCGCCAGTCTCGCCACCAAGGCACACAATGAACCGCTGCGCAACATTGATTCGTGGTTCGTGCGCGATCGTCTCAGTCACCAGTGCGCAACGCCACTAGAAGCAAGTGTTCGGCGCTTAATAGCGCTACTTTTATTTTTGCGTTAATTTTTTTTTGTGCAACACTGAGCTTTGACAAAGAAAACCTGTTTTAAATTGCCCATGTTTCATTCTTCTATGAACGATAAAGATTAGCATATTGTTATTATTATAAAGTCCGTGTTACATCGCTTGGCTCTCTACCTACTTCGGTTCCTGTGTGTTGAGTAATATTCTGTGTCAGTTGTAGTGTTTGTGCTTGTGATAGAATCGGACGATTTCATCGCGAACGTGTTCCAATTTGGGATTTCACCACGAGCGGGCTCAAGGAAGTTTATAGTCAAGTGAGTTAGAACACTAACTGTTGTTGCATTTTTAACTGGCTTATCACTATCTTATCATGCATGTATCTGTTCATTGTGAATAGTAGTACACTTACTATGATTGGTATGTTCTGGAAACTTTCATTTATTTAAATTATTTTTTTTATTTATTTAGACGATGGTCGTTTAGATTTTGTTCGTATGTTTTATACATGTCAGCTGTATCGAGCTGGTCTTAGTTGTCCAGTGGTGGGAGTAATGTTTGCATGACGGCTGGTAGAGCAGCTGTGGCGGCGATGCAGGCGTCGCCGGCGGCCCCACGTCACCGACTGCGGCCACACAACTCGCTCTTATCTCGCCCCGACCTCGACTCCCTTGAAACTGTCGAATCAATTTTATGTTCGTTATACATACACGTGTATACAGGGTGGAAAGTTTCAATGGGGCAGCCAAGGGAGGTACCTTAATCGTTGCAGCTACAAGAAATTGGTCTTAGAAGACTATCCATAATTTTTCAAAAAAATTACATTCCCATTCACAGATTTTAAAAAAAATGTACGGTTAGCAAGAAAATTACCATTTTTCACAAAAAAACTTTTTGATGCTAAACGGTCCAATTTTGTACGCTGATCAAAATCTTGTATGGGACCAACTGAGGTTTCAGTACTAGAAAACTCACAAATCAAAAAAAACTTTTCCCATACATCAGTCAATTAATTTTGTTTCAATTGGAACTTACGTAACCTCGATAGTTTTCTGAAAAAAGATTTAGTTACCTACCTAGTTCAAATTCAAATAAGATTTAAATTTCGAACTTCGTTTTCTTTTTATAATGCGTAGGTACTTCTTTTGCTGCTTATATCAAAATCTGATTGCGTGTGGTGTGCTTTTGCGAGTAGATGCTTTTAGTTATTCTTTTTTTGCACAAATGAGCTTGATTTCTTTCTGTGGGGCTATTTAAAAAATGAAATTTATGAAAAGAAATATGACAGTGTCGAAGAATTAAAAAACTCGCTCTGTACAATTTTATATGGAATTCATCCAAATAATTATTGGCCGCCACGCGGTCAGTACAAAAACGAATACATTTATGCATTAATCAAAATGGAGAACATTTTGAGCACCTTATATCATAAAGTAAAATTACTTAATAAAAATAATTATTATTTTTAAATAATTTTTTTGTTTGATTGCATATGCATCTTCTTAATAATTTTTTTGTAGCTACAACAAAAAGTTACCTCTTCTTATGACCTCACAAAAAATCTAAGTACTATAAAATGTATGGGAAAAGTTTTTTTTTATTTGTGACTTTTCTAGTACTGAAACCTCAGTTGGTCCCATAGAAGATTTTGATCAGCGTACAAAATTGGACCGATTAGCATCAAAAAGTTTTTTTGTGAAAAATGGTAATTTTCTTGCCAACCGTACATTTTTTTAAAAATCTGAGAATGGGAATGTTATTTTTTTGAAAAAGTATGGATAGTCTCCTAAGACCAATTTCTTGTAGCTGCAACGATTAAGGTACCTCCCTTGGCTGCCCCATTGAAACTTTCCACCCTGTATAGCCTACGCGGTTGTACCCGTAAATATGTGAATTATTTTACAAACCCTATATTTAATATTGCATTCCGCATTCTGAACGTGTTTAAATCGAATAAATAAAACACAATCCGGATATGCTAATATAATTGGGACGTGGATTTGCCTGCACGGATGTTAAGATACTTGTTTTACTACGCCTTTTGCCTTAACATGATTTTATATTTGACAAGACTTGTTTCCTCAACCATTTGTCACAGCATATAGGTAGTAGGCATGGAATTAATATTTTAGTATACAAGCAAGGAGTTTTCAGTAAAATTTTATTATTTTTGGCAGTTGTTAAAAACCTCTCAAAATAGATTTTCATTATACAGTCCCTAGTTTATGCACAACAAATGCGCAGGCCATCAAGCAAAACCTGCAATAAATACAGACAAACCTTGAATTCGTTTTTAATTAAGGTCATTATACTTACTAAAATATTATTGTTAGACACCGATAAATTCTTAATTATACGAATTCTTGTAATATCTATTAATTCATGTAGCTAATTTGCCTAAAGTATCAGTAAATTTCATAGGTGCCACTGCATGGAAAAGCTCTCCATCATTAAAATTAAGTCATTGACACAATAATAGGTACTGGCGTTTGCCTTATGGATTGGTGAACAGAAACCTTAATTGTGTTTAAAAAAAATCACCTAACTATGGGTGTGCCTGATGGCGTGTTTGTTTGTTGCAGGTAGATATTACGTTATGGTTTTGCCAAACATAGTATGCGTCCAATACATTTGCCTTATTTTAATTTATTGCACCACCACGCCCCCCCTCACGTTTTGTTGATCTCGTTTCTGGTTGCGTCTAATATGCGTCTATGATGTTACATTCATATTACTTTTATTATAGTTTTCGAAGGTCGAAACTTACGTAAAATTTCTATTTACCATGTGCATAAACAAATCATTGAGCTTGTATGTCATACGCTTGTCAGCTCACGCATATTGAAATCTTATTTAATTTCACCTCTCAATTGATTTATAAATAATAATAATGTATTATCTGTTTAGAGAATTTTAAGAAATTGTTTTTGTCGTTCAACGAAATCCGACTTGTATGTAGGTAAATGTACTTTTTTACCACCACTACCACTTAATATGACTCAACACAATTTGGTGATGACGTACATATGTATGTTTTCATAATAAGTACATAGATAGGTATTAAGTTGAGTCTTGTTTGCTATCCTCGTGTGCTATAGATTTTTTGCTAACTATTGAGGTCTATTTGAATATTTATCTGCTGTGCTCTTCTTTGTCTATACTACGTATTTCAAAATATTGTGCTTAGGTGTAGAGTGTAGACGTACGGCGATAGCTGAGGTATTAATGAACCATTTGTATTCAAGAGTCGCTTCGCAATTGTTGGCTTTCCTGTCGTGCACAGACGTCGTTTTGCTGCATTGAACTCGCCGACCAGTCTCCGGTTGGCGCGGAGGCATTGGCGTGACTTTCAGAACGGGCTGCTAAATAAGCTGTCAAGAGTGTAAGGTCACGCTCAGTGATAGCCGATGCAGCAGTCCTGCGATATGCTAAGAACTCTAGTACACGAGGTCACGACATACGGTATCTCTTGTAAGTAAAAAAAATGGGAATCTCGCTATTTTTCTAAATTGCTTGATATTTTAGTTTTTCGTATTGAACTTTTTGAAAAAAAAACAATTATACCATTTTAAAATTAAACCGACTTCAAAAAAAAACAAAAAAAAAACTACCTAAAAACACTGAAAAGCAAAAAATAATTTTAATAAGACATTCATCAAATGCGCTTATTGTCTAAGCCTATTAATAACATTAAATTGTATTTACGTGCTAGGTAGGTACCTACTAATCTGTTTGAAGTCGGTGCCAAGCCAAATAGTAGGTACCCAGACTACGTACCTACGTCCGCGGATTATTTGTAACCCTGTATAATACATAAATTATTAGGTATGTATCATTTTTCATTACCTTTGGCTTGGCACCGACTTCAAACAGATTAGTAGGTACCTACCTAGCACGTAAATACAATTTAATGTTATTAATAGGCTTAGACAATAAGCGCATTTGATGAATGTCTTATTAAAATTATTTTTTGCTTTTCAGTGTTTTTAGGTAGTTTTTTTTTTGTTTTTTTTTTGAAGTCGGTTTAATTTTTTTTTTAAAAAGTTTGTTTATTTTTCTATTTTTAGTGTGAATAATACGTAGGAGTGAGTAAAACTCTCTCATAATATTGATAACGAAAATACGAGTAAAATAGTAGAATTGTATTATTTGACAATATTAGGTATTCATTAAGTGTTCAGCACCATTCAATAGACCAACTAAAGATGCAGCCCGCAAGAGGGACATAAGAATTAAGAAGTCGTACCCTTTAGCTTCCATCATCATAGTTGTACCTTCCATCATCAGCTTAGCTGCAAAAGTACATGAAATACAACTAACGGTCCACATATTCCTACAACACTGAAATAATTATCCCCTAACTCCTAACCGTTAAGGAGTTGTACCTTCCATCATCAGCTTAGCTGCAAAAGTACATGAAATACAAATAACGGTCCACATATTCTTACAATACTGAAAGAATTATCCCCTAACTCCTAACCGTTAAGGAGTTGTACCTTCCATCATCAGCTCATCAACATAAAGTGATGTCTATAGGACGCAAAAACTTAAATGGCTTCAGAAAAAACAAGTAACGCGTAGTGTGCGCCTATAAAATTTGAGGTTTGCCCTTGATTTTCCCGGGATCCCATCATCAGATCCTGACATGGTGACAATGGGACCACCTCGGAACTATGCACTTTCAAATAAAAAAAGAATTATTTAAATCGGTCCACAATTGACGGAGAAATCGACGGACATACATAAAAAAAAAAAAAAAAAAAAAAAAAATACATACATTCGAACATAGAACCTCCTCCTTTTTTGAAGTCGGTTAAAAAGTAGTCTACTAACATTCTCTGTTTAAGAACGTATTAGTTTCGTCTTCGCCCAATTAGGTACCCATTGAGTGCGTTTTAGAGATAGAGCACCTTGGTACCTATAATCGTTTAACTCTAAAACGATATAAACAGTATGTAAATGTAAACCATATTAAGTAATTATTTGTTATTACAACAAATATTTAATATTCTCATTGTAATTTGGTTCAAATCTAATTGTTTCTACATATTTCGGCGGAATTTGAACTTACTTATGACTTGATTTGTCCCGTTATATTTACATACTTTGCGTTGTCGAGATAGACATAGCAAGACACGTAAGATGAGGAGACTTTCATATAGTTAGCAAAACGGCCGTTGGTTTGTGTAGTATGAATTCTGCAGGCGTGCATGGCGCATACGCAGTTGAGTTTAGACGCAGTGAAAGTGCCCCTGCGCCGCGGATCCGCTGCGGCGGCGTCGGCGCACCACTGCCGCGTGTCGCAAGTCCGTGTTCGTCCGTGGGGTTCTAGAAAGCTCCATGGAATTTTCCACAGAGTGCACAACCTCTGGTTTTGTTCCGCTTTGCTTTCGCAGCAGATATTACTGGTGCCGTAATCATTACAAATAATAATTTTCTTCTGTGTTTCACATAGCATCAGTTAATTTGGAGTTTTATGTCTTGATTTTTGACTTTTTGTGGCAAATATGTAGTGCGACGTTTTCATTCATGATCTCTAATAAATCAACATCCGTTTGAAGCATACAATGTGCCATAGATTTGCTTGCTGGTTTTCCTACCATCATCAATGTTCTTCAACGACTATTTCATAAGAATGCCGTCTAGTCTTATCAACGTGACAAACGTGCCTTCGAAGCACAGTCAAATCAGATTCTACTCAGATTAAATAATTGGTCTGAGTGATTCTAAGGTTCTACTGAAAGTTTTTTAAACTTTACCATTGACCGCCTCAGTGTCGCAATTGCAAGTAGGTCACATTGTAACGTAAAAGCCGTGCTTACTCGTAGAAAAAGTTCATTTGAAGCTAGTATAAACGTTCACGGTGCTTACACCATTGTTTCGAAACGCATGAAGGCGCTGAGACGGCGCTCGATCTGCATATCAGTGCCAGATTGCTATAAGAGTAATGATGTAGGAAGAAGCATACCTTGGCTGGTGGACTAATTATGATTATTTATTTATGCCTTGTGTATTTGGTCAATTTTAATAAAATTAAATCTGCTACGCGGTGCTACGAACCATTATTATCATTTTGAAGTATTGGTTTGATTAAGCTAAAAAAAAAATTGTAAGCTCTTCAAATTGGTAGAGAGCGAATCGAATTCCCAATATCCACAACTAGGAATATACCTATTTTTTGCGAGGTCATAATAATTATGTATGGCAGCTGTTCACGGAACATCTATTGCATGCTGACTGCTAAAATCTCTTTGTTTGCAAAGTAAAGTAAAGAAACTGATTAGATTTAACTAATTGGTTGTTCGCCTTATTCCCCATATCGCGCTTCGTTGCGTACGTTGGACACATAACTCGAGCGCACTAATTAGCAATCGTCTCAATATAGTAATATCGTTAAGTAATTGATGGCTGGCACACACATTGCCATTGGCGTGTGATTCCACATACGCGTGCCTGTACCACGTGATCGCTCATTATAGTTTCTGTACTACTATTAGACTACCGGCTGCAAATAATTCCCGTCTAATGTATTGTCCAGCCGTCAACATCAGCTTGCACCCATAGATGGACACATCACTTAAAACCTTTGGTACTCAATCAATTCTTTCATAGTCTGAAATTAAAACGCCTGGTTTTGTTGTTTAAAACCAAAAGCAATTGATTTTCTGTAGAAGTGATTGATGAACTGACATATTACTTCGACAGTCTTACATAATTGTTTTGACAGCGACTTCCGCTTTAATGACCTTCATCAGGTCAAGCTCAAGGTGGTAAAAAGTAGTTTCAGCACCGATTAAACAGTTGCGTGTTTATTTCGTGGAATGGATGGTAATGTAAAATATTTTTTTTGTTGGGAGGGGTCAGATTGATGATTATGCTATATGTCATGACTTTCCAGAAACGTTGGCGATTTGATTTTCTTTTGAAATTTATTCAATTTTACAAATACGAGTAGTCGTAGAAAAACATGCAAGTTTCCATGAATGAAAATGATGAGTCAGGTATTTGGCTGGCGCTTACTTTCATTCAGATTCGGACCGACATGAACATCGTACACTCTGATTCTCGCCAAGGATGACTTGATGAACGATTTTTGCCTTTCAACACAATCGTTTCAAAAATAAATACCTACGAAAATATTGAGCACAGTGGGATTCCACGCCAAATTTATTTTCACTGAATCTGTAAAGTTTGCGCTACCTATAAATAAATTGTCGATATTAATAACCCCTAGCTCGTCGCACTGAATTTCATTCGGCATGTGGATCGATTCCTATTGCATGAGTCATGTTTTCGCGCATGCACGCATTAGACTGGTTTTTTATTGAATTTTTAAGTTTGAAGATATCATTACACACTAGTTGGCAATGATATCGTTTCATAATCGTTTGCATCTGGTGTCTCGTGTGAGATCCGAATCGAGCGAGCGCCGTATGCTGCCTGCGTTTATGTGTAACCTTATTTTATATGACCCAGTGACCTAGCAACAACCTATTTGCTAGTGCAGCCTTGGATAAAATCCGGGAGTGTACACGGTGTAGCTGGAGTAATTTTACTCTATTTTACACGTTAAACTTTCCACTAAATTAAACACTAGTTAGTTATTTTATTTCAAGCAGCAGTAAGTTAACTCCTTTGTAAGCTACAACACTCTTCGGCACGCAAGGAGATGTCAATGTTATTCACGAAAATACTCATTAAGGAATGCCGCAATGCTTTTGAGGCTTGCCCAGGGTCGAATTTAACGTTGATGTTTATATAACTTACACTTTGTGAAAAGACGAATATTGTTGGTTTATTTTTTTATAGAAGTATATTTATTTAAAGAAAAAAGAATTTGTGAAGTCGTGCAATATAGTATACAAATTACAAACTCCTTGATCAATTGTTTAACTTTGCAATAAGGATGTTGGTATTCAATCTCAACCAAAAGTAAGTTTTTTGCTATTGTGAATGAAAAATGTAGTCATTGTACTTTTTGTACAAACCTTGCTGATGGATGGAAACTGATTGCTTAACAACCTTGATTACTAAACAGTGTGCGATGGACATTATCTATTTCCTTATTATCTTCTACTCCTAGTAGATTCATTTACAAGTAAATGAATTTTCTTTACGTGACTTCTTTGTGATAAACAATAACACAGAGGCTAACACATGTATCAACATAAATCAAATGACGTCATAAAAATATTTACCCGGTCTCAAACAGTAGTGCTGTTGTTATTGGTGCGTGATAAATTTAACCGTTTGTCTAGATACGTTGTATGTTGCAAGAGCAGGTTTTCATCTTCTAGGAACTAGCCCTGTCCGGTTCTCTTCACACATGACCTCATTATCGTGCGTTTTCAAATGTCCACTGTCTGAAGCACGTAGCAAATGAGTAATCGCAAGTGCATCTGCACAAATTATGACATGCCAATAATTACAAGGCACTCGTTTGTTTTACTTATCTAGCAGATATTCGAAGGTCTTCGAGATAGGTGTTGGCTTCGCTTATTATCAATTAGGTACTTCATCAAATTAGAATTTCTTTTGATGTTTAATAAGCCCAAATTCCGCATTTTGTTACTATAAATTTATTTTTGAACTTTACCCAAAGCGTAAATCGTAGATCTTTTTTTGGATTACTATTGTTTTGATTCCGTTCTGTATTTTACTATTTTCGTAACACATTTGTTTGACGTATGTCTGTCGTGTTGTACTGTGGTTCGCTGGCATGTTAGCTGGCGATAACCGGGGCGGGGCTTGCGCGTCACAAATATCCATGGCGATCGCGAGTTCGCTTCTAATTTGGTGACGCTCCTGGCCACTGGATGGCACTCGATGGGAGACGTCGGTCGACGCAACACTGTCGGAGCCGAAGCCGACGCTCTCCCGCCTACCGGCCGCCCGGTGTATGCTTGTGCGTCACAAACGCTCGCAGATTTAGGTACCTATGAGAGGAAGCGTACCACGTGCGTATTGGCAATGAACGATTGAACGCGAAACAACACAAAACATGTTTGTTCGCAAGCACCAGTTAATGTAAGCTGTCTATTCTGATTTGGCGAAAATATTATGTTTTTAACGTTTCCAGTTACGTTCTTTGAGAGTATATTTTTTTCCTTTAAAATTAAGTTGTTTTGTGTTTACTAATAGAGCAGAGAAATCTTTAAGACATCCTAAAACAGGTTAGGATTGGTAAAACTCGAGAGATATTTGTTAACAAAGCAAAAGTTGAAATTGTGGACGTTTCTCCAGAGCGCGCCCTTGTCTCAGCGTGACAGCCACAGGCTAAAAACAAACGAATGCATTGCGCGCGCGCCAATCACGGCACTCGCGCGCCCCGGTTCCCTGACCTGCGTGCGCCGAATGCAACTAGTTTCAAGCGAAGCTCACCCGGTGAAATCCACTGCTCTCTTTGTTACATGATTAACTGCTCGATTGAAGGTCAAAGTGATCTTGATATTTCCTATCACGTTATTGTCGTTCACTGATAAAATTAATTATATCTAATTGGTTAGGTATGTACAAAAGTCGTTTGATGGCCTCACTTGGCGGTGTGTGAACTGATGTCGCGAATGTTTGTGTCGAAGAAAGATGCAAATCTTGTTAGAGAGCTGGTATCGTTCGTTACGTTGATTGTAGGAGGATTCAGGCGACTGGGACCAAATAAAACTGGGACCGCGGTCCCAGTTACCTGATAACATTTTTGAATTGGTCGACTGGGACCATATACCTAATTTCCTTTAATGTACAGTTAACAGAAAAATCAAGTTATAACTCAGGATTTTATTTTATTTAGTATTACGGTCAAGTATTTTTTAAGTGAAAACTTCTGACTACACTTTTTTTATGGGGAAAAAATGTTAAACTCTCGACAGATTAGTAAGATTGATTCGCCATGCTCGTCGAAGTTATAGGCGCCCAGAAACACCAAAGAGAAGTCACACGGAATATCTAATGGCGGAGTAGAATTTCATGGAAATAAAAGCGAGTGATGCAAAACTTCTATTTGAAGTACCAGGCGCCCATAAGTGCCGAAGAGTAATCACACGGAATATTTCATCCTAAAATGGCAGCGTGGTGAATAAAATTCATGTAAAATAAAAGCGAAGTGATGCAAAACTTCTATTTGAAGTACCAGGCGCCCATAAACACCAAAGAGTAGATCGAAAATTCGTAAGACGGATGGAGAGTAGACAGGCGGTTCGGGGTTGTGTCAGTATGGATTTGTCATAAAAGTGACATTCGGTTGCTAAGTAACATTGTTATGAGGAGATGATTGTCATTGCAAATAAATATTACACCACGATATGTGCATCTTCTGACTTTATTATAAATATATAATAGGAGTAATGAGTACTTACTTTATGGTGTATAAAGTTAAGAGACATTAAGACTGATTTTTATATTATTGTTTTGAGGAGATTTCTGTTGAATGTTTACTTAGAATTACTAGTTAAGTAGGCATATGAGCCAACGTGATTTTTAAAACATAATTAAGACTGTTATACTGTTTAAGTAGGTAATACAAAAACTAACTTACCTTTGCAAAAATTAACTTTGTTTTATTTGTGACACCTTTTCTGCTAACTGTACTAAATCTTGTATTTCAACAATGGATTTGTGGTTAAAATTACGGGTGGTCCCACTCGCCGGACGAAATAAACAAATAAAAACTAATCAGGCAACTGGGACCGCGGTCCCAGTTATATAGTGGTCCCAGTCGCCTGAATCCTCGATTGTAGCAGGTCAGTTATGTTTTATATAAACAAGTGGTGTATGGATGTATGTGCACGCGCTGATCACGAACATAATTATAATAAGGTCATTATGGTAATATATTATGTATTTGTTTAATGGTTCTTGCTAGTTAACGAAATTAATCATCTAGTAAAAGTACTAAACTTGTTGGTGATGCAGGACACAGTATAAATATTATAAATAAATAATATAAAATTAAAGTATATTTTATGTAGGTATCCATCAAAGCAGCATATATTTTGAAATGGGGCTATTTATCTAACTAATGGTATTTGTTAAGCCTAAAATAATAAACTAAACAATGGGCTGTAATAATAACACAATCAAATGTGGCGCCAGTGTAATAATACTCGTAATTCAAATGACACAATTTGATTACAAGTTGAAATATGCTATCTATCTGTTTATACATAATTATTAATTCTTAATATTATACTGCGTGTAAATTCAGTGGTCACAGTTGATCATTTTCAAAACTTAGAGTAATTTATAAAATGCCGCCTGCTTGGTCCCAATAAAACTAATGCAATTAGGTAATTGTTTTTTTTATTGTATTCGTTATTATTCGGAAAGGGTTTGTAAGTTTAACATCACCCGTGCACCCGTACGAAGTCGGATAAATACTCGTATCTTACAGCAAAAGTGCCCTTAAACTACAAAATATAATAATTACACACATTACAGACATTATCTGTTAGCACTAGCAGATTACAGCTGTCGATGTTCAATGAATGGGAAATTATTTTTGGGTATGTGGGTTAGGCAGTATATTCCGCGGTGAGCAAAATTTTTAACCTCCATTCAACCCCCTAAATTTGTCTTGACGCCTTTTATTTACCCGACAGCTCATTGGTCGGCATTCAACCGCCTAAGTGTTTCTACACTCTTGGCTGAACAATGAGTAAAGAAAAACTAATTTTGTCTATTCTGCCATTTTCCGAGTTAATTTTGGATTTCAATTTTTGTCATCCCCTTGTTTGACGGACGGCCCTCTTTATTAGGCGTTGCATTTTGCCATTCAAATACTCGTAAGTTGCTGTTTAATTTATAGTAGGTATAAGGCGCTCCCACAGTTTCTATGTCCGACTAAGAAGTCGTTCATTTTTTTTGCACGACCAAGCTAATTTAAACCATTTTCCGTATCAATACCGGAGTGAAACATTTTGTGATGTTGTCATTTATTTTGTTATCAGGTGGACAGCGGCGGCGGTGGCTTGGCTGAAGTGATGGTGTACTCTCTCGGCTGGGGCATGGGCGAGCCGGAGCGGCGCGGCGCGGACCGCAAGCGCGCCCAGCCGCCCCCAGTCACACACTCGCCGCTGTCGCTCGACGACGGGCATGAGGTCGACGTGCTGCCGCTACACAATCAGGTCAGCTCACCACCTGACTCCTTAGTAAACGCTGTCATACGTGTCCAGTCTGTACACTGCGTCACGCATCAAAGCTATACAAATCTGTCAAAAAGTCTCAATCGAAATAGAACTGAACTGAAAACTGGTCGTAGGAACAGATTTGTATAGCTTGATGTGTGGTCTACTGTACACACTTGCATCAAGAACTACGATAGCATTGAGCGGATGTCTTGATTCAGTAAAATCTGGGCAAAGCGATTGTTCATGTTTAAGGTTTAGGTTCACCTTTAATTAAAACTATACGCGGCGCCGCCAGTCGCTTTGCGAGATCAATTCATTTACAGTGGTGTGCAGATCCTTCCTTACATATCTATTACATGGTGTGACACGGTGCCTTGCATTCTAACGTCATCCTTTGCAAAGGGTTTGAGATGCATTTATACATAAATTCTGTAAGCTGTAAGCTTCTGTTCGCTATGATCATATAGCGAACAGAAGTGTATCATAATAATATTATCAGAAACTTGTCAATTATTGTTATTAGTAAGATGTTTCCTGCTATTACCGCAACATGTAATCTTAGATCGTCTTCCTTTCTTTGCCACGATGCCGCGCTGCAATATATTCTACATATTACCCCTATTTCGTAACAGCCAATTTTATTTTTAACGTTTTTGTGAAACAGATTCCCGATAACGACCTACAAAACGAAGAAACGACGAATAGGTAGATATTGAGGCCAGTGTAAATAAATTGATCTCGCATAGCGAAATGTAAAACGGGTTAATCATGAACTAAAAATGTGTATTCACTTTGTCAAAATTGAACCAAATGAGTACAAATCTTTAAAAAAAATTAGAAGATTGAAATAGTTTAAGAGAAGCTTCTAGACAAGTCTCGCTCTAAAGAATCGTGTAATTATGCGTATAATAGTGTGGTTAATGTATTTTCAATAGAAGATTCGACCGTATTCTTAACGTCGTAAACAAAATATTACCGGTAAAATACCTTCATTTAGGAAAATTAGGCCATTAGGTTAATTACATACAGACCACAAGTTTTCTGCAGCATTATCTTCATATTGCGTGCTGAACGGACATTATCTGAAAAAAAGATAAGACATTTTTGTTACTAATTTTCAAATGGTACGAAATACACGATGAACGTCCAAATATTTTTTCCCGCAAAACTAAGGAATACATATTTTTAAAATGAAAACACTGAATTTAATATTTATTATGTCATGAATGTCATGTCGGAATGCTTGGCGTGACAAAGAGGAGGCCTATACTCAACAGTGGGTGGATACGGGCTGAATAGATAGATAGATAGATGTCATGATAACACCGCGACGCCTCATATAGGTACCTACTTCTTGGTTTGCATAATGCCATTTTCGCGTAACGTAACATAGTCATATCTAGAACTATTGCTAAAGTTTGAAACGCTGAGACATGCGTTTAGGCAGGACTGCTAGGTGATGTCGTAACAAATTTCAAGTTTACTTACGGCGATTGCGAATCTGCCTGAGAAAGGAGATTTACCGAAAATGTGATGGTACAGGGTGGACTTTTTCTGCATTCGTCATTTGACATTGTTGCCAACACGATACTAAATACTGGCATTAATAACGGTTCCGACAGCGCTCAATGTAATCGTGGTCTGCCTGACTAACGGAGCGTACCGGAATGAAATCTTGAGAACAGGTGCGCTCAGCGTACTATTTAACTAGTACGGAGCACATTAGATATGACAAATGGCTTCAGAGCATTGTAAGTCCGAGAGTGTTCAAGTCTCATGATCGAGCAGACGAGATGACATTAATAACGCATTTAGACTATGTTCTATGCCGGAACGCGCATTAGCTGTACAATTGGAACGCGAGTTTATAAAAAGACTCCATAAATTGTATTACTTCCTTCATGCTTTGCATTCCCTGAGCATTAATCGTTTTGGCTATTGAAGCTATTTATTCGAATTCATGGAAAGTTTCTATGAATTTTATGACCCTCATGTTTTTATTAACGTAAGCAACAGGATAGTTTTTAAGGTTCTATGTCCGCGTGTAAGGTTTTGTATCAAAACATATAATTTTCAGTTTCCTAACTTCGAGTTTAGAGAATGTATCCCATTGTGAAATGTTAAGTAGTCCAATAAAATTGAAATAGAACACGAACCTCCGGCTTCGGCGGCGTGGGCGTATAAAAAAGCAACGGTGATTCGTGAATTCCCTCGCCTCGTATCAACCGCTGCAGGGTCGTCGTGCCCAGTCAGGTGGCCGCACTGCCCGTTGCCAGGTCAACGGCTCCACCACCACTAAGCTTTTTATTCTACTTAGTCGAATGTAATTCGATCGCTAGCTCCTTGCGTTCTGCATCGTTTTCGATTGTGAGTTTCGCGAAACAAAGAGCCATCGCTGCAACACAATAAACGAAAAATGCAAATATTTTTTTAGGGTTAACATTCCGTAGACATAACATTGTCCTTTATGAGTTAATTGTTTAACAAAAATATATTGGTAATATAGGAACTGGCCCGAAGCTCGAATTGAATACGAGTATAAGATAGGTACTGTATACTGTAAAGGCTGAATATTTTACATATACATTTCGAGAAGGTTCTCAATTCATGTTTAAATTTTGTATATCATGTTTTCAAGTACCTAAGTATTTAATACAAAAATAATTATATTACATAGAGATGAAATAGACTTGATGGGTATGCCTTCAGTTGATCCACAAAAGTTCGTGAAAACTATATGAAATGATTACACTATTTACAAATTAGGTCTTTAATTTTAAACTTCACATATAAACTAATAAAGTCTTACAAATAGCGCGCTCTAGGCTGCGGCTGGCTAATACAACAAATCGGGACGCACTGGTCCATAGGCGACCCGCGCAAGCTTTTAAACAACTAAAACTTACTGACTAAGCAATCTTATCAATATTCTTTCATAGTACAATCTACAGAGTAGGAGCCGTCGCTAACATTCCCCACCCCAGTGCTGGAACAGCACTCCTAACATAAGGGAACAGGGGCGACGCGTGCCGCGGATCGGCGCAGCACTCCGGTCGAAGTTCGCACTTCTACTACTCGAACTCGACCATCCCTACCTGCGAACACTCGTTCTATGATGCCTCGTGGCCAGACGTTCCGTGGCGAGTCAGGATCCGCCATAAAAACAAAATCACCCACCTTTAAGGCCGTCTGGTCCTGCCGCCATTTAGACCGAGAAATCAAAGTTGGCAAATATTCTTTCACCCATCGCCGCCAGTACATGTCCGCCAAACGCTGTGACTGTCGCCACTGCTTTCTGAGAGACAGGTCAGAGTCGTCAAAGGCTCCTGCAATGGGTAAATTAGTAGAAGCACCAATAAGGAAATGATTGGGCGATAAGGCTTCTGCACTATGTGGTTCCACTGAGACATGGGTCAATGGACGACCATTAACAATATTTTCCACTTCGGCTAATAACGTGCTTAGGACTTCCTCTCGCGGAGCTCGCTCTTTCAAAACTATCTTGAGGGAGGCTTTTACACTGCGGATAAGGCGCTCCCACGCCCCACCCCAGTGTGGACTAGCAGGTGGAATGAATGTCCATTTTGTACCTAGATTCAACGCTTCATTTTTTAAAACGTTGTTGTCCAACTCCTGAAAGGATTTTCTTAATTCAGCATCAGCTCCTCTCAGATTTGTACCATTATCTGAATAAAGATGTAGCGGCCATCCACGCCTGGATGCCATTCGGCGTAATGCCATTATCAAAGAATCTGTAGTAAGAGATGATACTAACTCGATATGAATTGCGCGAACTGTCATGCAAGTAAAAAGAACTCCATACCTCTTTTCCCTGCGCCGTCCGATTGACACTTCCATTGGTCCAAACAGGTCTAGTCCACAATGTGTAAATGGACGCTGGTGATGAGCTACGCGCGCTGCAGGTAGGTCACCCATCCTCGGTACCTCCGGTTTTGCTTTCCTAATTTTACAGAGCATGCAGCGTGACACTGTGTACTTAATCGTAGGACGCAGTCTTATAATCCAGTACCTCTGTTTAATGTCGTTTACGACTGTTTCTTGATTGCCATGTGCTGCCTTTACATGATAGTGTCTGATCAATAGCCTAGAAATGTAGTGCCGCCCGTCCAGGATGACAGGCCTTTTAGTCTCCACCGCAACATCCGTAGCAGCATCAATTCGGCCGCCAAGGCGAAGAAGTCCCTGGTCATCTAGGTACGGCGTCAAATTGCGTAGCCTACTATCACGTGCTAAGCACTTACCACTTTTAATGGAACTTATCTCCATAGAAAATGAGTCAGCTTGCGCCTTTCGCAGTAGCAGACTTTCTGCTTGCTCCATCATCGTGCAGTCATCAATGTTATTTACCTTTTTACATTTGTTGATGAACTTTAGTACAGCAGCAGTGGACCTTAGTAGACGAAGCCAGGAGGAGAACCTCTCGCAGTCAGGAAGAGGTAAGTCAGCAATATTCTGAATGGTTCCTACATAATCTTCAACAAACTCATTTTCAATCATTATTTCAGGTTCCAAAACATCGTGCGGCCAAGAAGTTTCATTCTCATACAAAAATTGAGGACCGTGTAACCATTCATTTAAAAAACAATCATAATTGAAACTATCTCGTGTTGCTATATCCGCTACGTTTACCTTCGTAGGTACGTACCTCCATTCCGATGCACTCGTGAGATCATCAATCTCCCCGAGTCGGTTTGCCTCGAATGTCTTATAAGTGCGCGTGTTATTGCGCAACCAATGTAGCACCGTAGTCGAATCACACCAAAAGAATCGCCGCTCCGGCGTTAACCTATGTTCCTTTACTATAGTTTGAGCAAGTCTCGCTGCTAGCAACGCAGCCTGTAGTTCAAGACGTGGTACTGTTACCTGCTTAACCGGCGCAACTCTACATTTACTGGCTATCATTGCAACACATATTTTATTATCCGTAGATAACCATCGCCAGTACGCGATCGCTGATATACCTTGTTGGCTCGCGTCACAAAATAAATGTAATTGTAAGTACCTATAACACTGGCCCTTGTCCGTAGCACTGTCGTCGTAGTCGGGCGCTTGCGCTGGCCCTGTCGTAGCGGTCGACGACCTCGTAGCACTTTGATAACATCTAGGTATACGAACCTTGTCTATAGATTTTAGTGTCATAATCCAATCTTGCCATTTGGAGTAAATTTCATCTGAAATGGCGTCATCCCAGCCAATTTTAAGTCGCCAGGTATGTTGCAGTAACATCTTACCTTGGATAGTAATAGGTGCGAGAAAACCATAAACGTCAAAAACAGACATAATTACGCGAAGCATTATTCTTTTGGTAGGCCTCTCATTGCCCTGCATGATACTTTCGGGTATGCGCTTAAAAGAGACATCGAACGCCAATTCATCAGTACTTGGATACCAAATAAGTCCAAGTGTGCGTTCGCCATCACTCTGTTGATCAATTTTGAACTTTACGGCTACAGACCCCAAAGTATCTTTTGGTACGGAGTCTAGAACAGCAACGCTGTTGCTAGTCCAATTCCGCATGTGAAAACCACCCTTTTCGTGTATATAAGTAATATTTTTTACCATATCAATTGCTGTTTTCTCATTCGGAAGACTTTGTATGTAATCATCCATATAATGTGAGTTGATAATAGCATCAACCGCTGCTGGTAACAAAGACTTATATTGTTGTGCGTTTTTATTCTTTATAAATTGTGCAATGAATGGACTACATTTCCCACCAAATATGAGTGATGTCATTGCAAAAATACGTACCATTCCCGAAGGGTCGTCTCTCCAAAGAAACCTTAAAGCGTCTTGATCTTGTAGAATAATCTTTATTCTAAGAAACATATCCTGAATATCACCTGTTACTGCTATTTTTTCTTCTCTGAAGCGCAGCATGATTCCGAATAATGAGTTAAGTAGATCAGGCCCCTTTAGTAGATAGTCATTTAAACACATACCGTCACACTTGTAGGCGGCATCGAAGACAAGGCGCAACTTGTCTTTGTTAGGGTTGTCAACCGCGAAGTGTGGTAAATGCCACGTCCGTTTCGTGCGGTGTGCATCCTTAAGTTCCCTAGCAAAACCGTTATCTAATAAGTGTTTAATCCTTTCGGAATACCTTTTCGCGTAGCCTTTGTCCTTACTCATTTTACGCTCCACTCCCTTTAACCTCTTCAGTGCACCATGAAACGTATCTGGCATTACACAATTGGGGTTCTTCCAGGGCAGGCCAACATGCCATCTCCCATCAATCAGCTGAGCTGTCCGCTCCAGCTGTTCAACGGCGCGGGCATCGTCTACATTAACTCTAGGCTTACCTGCTACTCCCATTGATTCCAGCGTAAAGTTACGTCGTACCTCCTCATGCAGTGCCTGCAAGTCGCGATCCTCAGTTCGCAGCTCGGAGACGTGTAGAACGGGTTGGATGTCGTTCGAGGAGCTGGTGGCGCAGACCGCGCCGCGCGTCGCTCCCGGGATGTGTACACAACCATGAATGCTCCAGCCTAAAGGGGTCAGGGTAGCGGACGGCTCATTTGGTTTACCTAATACAACATTTAGAGGTAACAACAAGTGATAATTATCCTGACCTATTAAAATCTCAGGTTTGGTATCAACAGTACACAAGTTATGTTTGATTTGATTAAGATGAGAGTACATATCACAATCAACAATCGACAACTTTTGGGTCGGCAAGTTTAATTCTTTAATACTACGTGCCTTAATACTATGAACCTTATTGTCCATACCAGAAACTTGTAAGTCCAACACAGTCGTATCATAAATTACTTCACTGTCACTCCACGGCCCACAGACACGCATTGTTTCACGGCGGCCGTGTAACCCGGCCCGAGTGGCAAGCTCAGCGCTTACCATACTTACAGTGGAACCGTCATCACACAAAGCACTAGTGTTTATACAACCGCCGTCCCTAGTATAAACACGAATCGGCACAACTTTTAACAATACTTTGCACTCACTCGCGTTTACATGAGTAACTGCTTGAGTTATAACGGGCTCTGCTTGCGTTTCCTGTGAGTTTTGCTGCGGTAAGCTCTCGCTGTCGTTATTATTATAAGAATAATGAAGCATTCTGTGATGTGCGCGCCCACAATGATCCTTATCGCACGCCGGTGCCGGACACGATGTTTGTTTATGTTTCGATTCCAGGCATTTGAAACATACACCATGGCGTTTGACGTATTGCCATCTAATCTTGCATAATGATTTCTTAAATTTCTTACAGTCTGTGAGTTTATGTATCGATGTACGACAGAATTGGCATTTGGTCATATCATCGGTATGCTTATCGGTGGATTGCAGTAGAACAACATGAGATTTATCGTTATGTTTATGTCTGAAACCATCGGTACGAGTACTCAATAAATAGGTGCTTGCGGTAGTTGATATCTTTATTGCTTCTGCGTTCAAAAAATCCGACAATATTTCTAATCGTGGCTTAAGTTTTGTTGTTATCAATGTGAAGCTGTAATCTGACCATTTTGATATAAGTACTGTCGGCAACTTAGATAGAATAATGTTTACTAAGCTCATACCTTCAATATATTCTTCTCTGCCGATGGCACGTAGAGCCTCCACGATATTTTGCACTTTTATGGAAAACATAACAATGTCCTTTGAATACTCTTGAGATACAGGATGCAGTTTCTTAAGGTCTTGTATTAACCTGTGTGTTATGTAGTCGGGATCGCCGAAACGCAGTTGTAATGTATTCATTATGCGATCTGCTGACGTGGCACTTATAAGTAGCGCCGAGACAGCTTCTTTTGCCTGACCGCGCAAACATTTTCGTAATCTCCAAATATTTTCCTTTGCCGAGAAATTACACAACTCTGTAGACTCTTCATAAGCCTTCTTGAACTGTAACCAGTCCAGTGGGTCACCGGAAAATTCTGGTAAATCCTTTGGCGTGCACAAGCGGCTTAAAAATTTGTCGTCTGCCTTACGGTGGATGGGAGAACTTAAGTTTTTTACAGCTGTGGCCAGCATCTGGAGTGTAGCATCCGTAGCCATAGGCGGGAGCGGACAGTTTGGTTCATTAGGTGCTCCATGCTTCTCCATCTCTATCTGGCTCTTCTCCATCCAGTCTTCGACCTCGTCGCGTCGAGAACTATCCTTCTCATAATCTTCTGGACTGTATTCTTCCTCCAAATTGGCGATATCAGCCTCCAGCTGTCTATCTATGAGTGACATCTGTATTAAAGCCTTTTTCTTTTCAGCCTCCAGCAATAAGCACTTACGCCGAGCTTCAAGGGAAACATTGGACCTCTTCGAAAGGCATGATACAGCAATCGACGGGACCTTAGGAGGCGGTAGCGAGGCCGCCTTAACATGGCCTGCCGCCTGTTCCTCGTCGTTCTGATGTTCCATCTTTTCCTTAGTAAGGCTCACTGTTTCTTGGCGTGTGGCGCTACGTGTTTTCACCATTTTCATAAGCAGAACACGAAGATCTGGGCTCGAATGACCATTTGATGGGTATGCCTTCAGTTGATCCACAAAAGTTCGTGAAAACTATATGAAATGATTACACTATTTACAAATTAGGTCTTTAATTTTAAACTTCACATATAAACTAATAAAGTCTTACAAATAGCGCGCTCTAGGCTGCGGCTGGCTAATACAACAAATCGGGACGCACTGGTCCATAGGCGACCCGCGCAAGCTTTTAAACAACTAAAACTTACTGACTAAGCAATCTTATCAATATTCTTTCATAGTACAATCTACAGAGTAGGAGCCGTCGCTAACAAGACTCTTTAACCATCATGTAACACATGGGAAATCGGTCGTCTATAGTTTGCTACTAGTTTTATCGTTATTTTGATAAAATAGATTCAATACTTCTCTACTTGTTAAAGAGAACTACACTGGCCCGCAATAAAATCGGCCCACTGGGCTTTTTTCATACAAACTTTAGCGTTCCATAGATAGGAAACCAGTTGCAGCTTTGAAATGATTATTACGTCAATAGAGAGCCCAAACGCCCAATTGTCGAATCATCGTTTCGAAAATTGCCAAAAACCGCTCACTATTCTCAAAAAGGAAAAACAACAAACCGAACTCAACGCTCCATATATCGACTTATTGTTTTTCCATTTTGAGAAAATTCAGCGGTTAGTGTAAATTCTTGAAACTGTGATTTGTTAATCGGGCTTTTGGCCTCCATTGACATAATAATCGTTGCACAGCTGCAAATAGTTTTCTATCTATGAGACGTTAAAGTGACCACGTTTGTATGAAAAAAGCCCAGTGGGCCGATTTTATTGCGGGCCAGTGTAGTTAATAGATAACGTCATAATAGACCAACCGCATAATAAATTAAGGCAAACACAATTAAATGAAAAAATGACAAACAAGGGACTCGACATTTAATCAGGTGTTACATTTTGAAACCAGTTGAAGGTCGCTATCCTCAAAAGTGGCGTGACTTTATCAGTCAATAATAACAGTGCGTCGTGAGGTTAAATGGTGTTACGAGAATGTACCTACGCTATCTGCTTTATTGTATTTTATTTCCTTAGAAACTTCAAAATTTAATTGTTGAGCTGTTTGTAATTATATTTTTTAAGATTGAATTTTTATCGTGTCTTGCATATTAAAACGAGTGTAAAATGAGAGAGCAAAATTTTCAAAAGCATCTTTCAAGTATAGCTGTCAACTTAGTAAAATGAAAGAAATTATTGGCACGAAAAAGGTGATGACCAGAATGAATGTTCTGTACTATATCAGCTAGCAGACGACACACCCCTTATCAGATTTGGCACCTTATGATGGTCACAACAACGCCCTATTCTATCAAAAGACAGGCTATTCTGATCTTCGAGATCTTAATTTTATGTGTCCTAACTTTTTTTTTTTTTTTTTTTTTTTTTTTTTTTTTTTTTTTTTTTTTTTTTAATGGACTATCCCGCGCCTTTTGCGGCGCGATGATTCTGCCAATGTCAAGTAATTATGGGAGTTTCTTCTTGCGTTAAAACATTGGTGTTAAGATGTTTTAACGCTTCATGGAAACACTGGAGGATACTCTCAAGGTCACGGGGGAATGGACGCCATTGCGGTAAGAGCGTCTCATCTACCGATGAGACACACTACACGCAATACCCGTCCATTCAGTCAATTTGTTTCAATTTTCTTATTTATGACACTTCGTTACACTTTACTGAATGAAAATCACACCACTTTTCAACACTAAACTGCACTAGATCACAAATAAAAAGATTTAAAACTAAAAGACGCGTGGACCCATCGCCTACCCTCCAGTGAATCCCGTCCTAACCTTTATTTTTATAATAGTAGTTAGAGGAAAAAAGGATAATAAAATAAGTCGGCTATTTAAGAGATAGCTAAATTAGTTGAAACTACTGGATATAAGAGGTTAATAACTGTCGTCTTGGTGTAGCAGGCGCAATTCGGTGCCATACAGTAACTGCTTAATTACTGTTTGGCACTGAACTGTGTAAAGGCAGACGTGGCGCTTACCATCAGGTGTATGATCTGCTCGTCTTGTTACACATACCAATAAAAAAAAAACTGAAATAGAGGTGACATTTGTATATTCACAGGGATAGATGCTGGAGAGAGGAGAAAGAAAATCTTTTCAACTTTGTATAAAGCTATTATGATAAATATTCTTTATCTTATTCATTCGCTGTCCAGAAAGTTCAATGGTTGTTTACAACGGTCATGGTTACACCGCCGCGCAGAATAATCGTCTCTACTGCTTCATACCTATCCATGTGACTTGTAATAATTTTAAAGAATAATAATGCTTACATTTTATCCATTGCTAATATACAACAACTGTGTATTGAGACAAATGGTTACGTTGAGGACGTCATGCATAATAAAAACATTTACGCAGACAGTTTTCTTACGTAATGCTCTTTTTAACCCGTAAATTTGTTATGATTGATCGGTCAATTATGACGTCACCTTGATATTTATGGCCAACAACAAGATAACGATAAAGATTATGATGGTCATTGACATTGGCATCTTTGTAAAATATTATTAAGGCTATACAGTCGCGAAAAACTAATTTGTTTGCATTTTCGTGGGAAAATGTTATTTAATCCTCAAACTCTACATTTGAACATTCCTGATAACATTAAATAAATAATAATATTTCAATGACAGAGCTTTGCCTGATTTGTAAAGCATTATGTAATATGTGAATGTTTGTGATGTCGGCAGGTGGGCGGGCACACGCGGCTTCTGGTGCTGAACGACAGCACCGTCATCAAACCGCTCAACATCCGCGAGTTGCATTTCTATCAGAACATTCCCGAAGACATCCAGAACTTTGTGCCCAGATACAAAGGTGAGCGACGTTTTAATTACTTTTAATAATAATTCATTAATGCTCGGTACGCTTTTTTTCGATTCGTTGAATGCATCATGATCATTCATTGCATCTTACATTTTATTTGATTTTTATTTTATAATAATGACGTTGTATTGTTTTTATTTAGATATCAATTGTGTTGTTTTATGTTTTACATTTAGAGCACTAAGGAAATATATTTTTAAGGAATCGTTAACGGTGTCTTGTAATGTACAAAGATAGTTATAAAATAAGCCAGTTATCATAAATAAGTAAGACAATAATAATGTCTGAAACGTTTTTGTTTTGTACTTTAAATAGATTAGTGAATAGTTTGTGTGTATCGATTTATCTACATATGCGTCACTGATTCACTATTTACCATAGGAGCGATACGCTATCGGATTAATACCACGCCACTCGATCAAGGTTGTGGAAAAATAAAAATTCGTTTAACATTTGTTTGGTTTTCCTTAATGCTCGCAATCGTGATCATCTTTACATATAGAGAATGTGGATGGTAGAGACGTGTGCTTGTTGATGTCATACAAACCCGCCGACCGCAAATAAATGGGTAGATAGATATTTTAAATCGCAATAAAAACTCGTAATAACTCGTGTTCTACTGTATAGCGATAAATGGAAACTTATACTGGGCATTATGTTTTTAGTAACATGGGTCTCTTTTCACCAGTTAACAAAATATTATTCGGGGAGATAAAGGTCAATTTTCAATTTTGGTTTTAGCTGACTGGCAAACCAATTAACTGGTACAGACAGACGCTCAAAATGATTATTACTATTTATTTATCTTCAAGATTATTTTACACCAGTACCATATTTAATCAGTTTTAAGAACTGTGAACGATTGAAAGGAAATAAATCATAAGAAATATATTCGAAATACTCTTGCGCTTGAATTGCATAACATGTGTGTTATGCACATGCACAATATGACAACGATAAGCGTAAAGAATGTCAGTGCTTTTCGATAACTTTTATATATCGATGAAGGCGTGATCTAACAACTGATTCGATGCGTTTGATGTTACTTTAAATGAAAATTGTCAATATTGTGCGTGGGTTAGTGAACTTTTACTTCTGTTGTTTTGTCAACGTCAGTGAAAAACTTATCATCCATGTAAACAAGTTTACGATAATTACCTGTTTTAAATGGGTTCATGATTCATCGTCATGATTTAATTCATTGAGTGTTTACCTCGCTTATTATTTTATCAACTGATTGCCGTTTTGTACTTTACTGTATATAATTATCGAGTGTAATTTACGACAAATTGCTCTATGACTGGATTTACCTAGATTTGGGATTGATTACCTAGAAAACAATTAATGAATCACTGTTTAAAGGGTGTCATATTAGGTGAGTATGAAATTATTTTCAAAATACTTGGTAATTTCTTCCTTTGATACCTACTTGGATGATACTGTTGCGGTGTTGACATATATTTGTTTTACAATCCAATAACAATGAATATTGATTTCACTATACTTGTAGTTGTCTAAAATTTGTGTGTGTTATTGGAAACAGTAGTAAAAGTTCAAAGTATGATAACGCCACTGGCCAAGTGCGCAGTGCGAGGAGAGGGCCGCGCGGGCGGGCGCGGCGGGCGGGTTTGAGCGCGAGAGCGGGAGCGGGAGCGGGACAGGGTCAGGACCACAATATTAGTTTCCTTGTTGTCGCAAGGGCTGCGGCGCGGCGGCGAGCGGAGCGATGCCGGCGGCGCACCACTCAACCGCCCCTAATAGCGCCCTAGCGGTAAATTTACATTTTGGGTTTGTAAACCTTTACTTAAACTACATTCACATTGAACATTACATACTTACACACCACACTTACCGACACAAATACACTCCTGTTTGCAACAGACATTGTAACAACAGATACACAACACATCCCAGAAGACACCTTTCCAAAGTTATACAAACCCTTTTTTAAAACGACAACCCTTTTCACTTTTTCATCAGAATAACGCTGGCAACTTGCACTATAGTAAGTTCATATTGACTTTACAACGTAGATAGTAGATTACAGAGCTCAAAATATCCCAGTGGTGTAAGCAGCACGCTGGACCTTCCAGAGATCCGGGTTCAAGTCCCGGCTGGGCATAAATTGAGTATCCTAAATCTTCTATCGTATCACATCTTCTTTATCATGTGAAAGTTAATTATAATAAATTCATTTTTAAATTGATAAACTGATTCGTTTCTCCGTTCCGCTTTGGATATAATGAATTGTTGATCAATTAATATAGAAATGAGATTAGTGTTTATTGTTTGTGTGTGCGCTGTACACGAGCTGATGAAGAAGCTGTTTGTTACAGGCGTGATGCAGGCTTCTAACACGGGAAGCACGAAATTGGACAAGCGGTACTCGCCAAGTTTCCGCGACGAGAACGGGCGCAAGCAGTCGCTGGGCGGCAAGCGCAAGCGCGACGATGTGTTCAAGTGCGTATCCGGGCGGCGCGCGTTTCGCCGACACTCCTCGACACTTGTCATGTGTCCTTTATCATATTTCAGAAGCTTTGACGTACGACGACGACGACGCCTGCCGTCGCCATCGCCATTAATTCATACGAATGCAATACTTACATGACTATCCCACTAACGCGTGAGCGATGCACGACCCATTCACACTCTGCGAGCCTGCGATCACTCGCCTCTAGGAGTCGTGGTAAAAATATATTCTATTGATTGCAATGTAACAATATAACAGATAACACCAACTCTGTGTTTCAATTAGCTCCTACATACTATCTGTTCTATGGCCAGCTGGAGGACTCTAACATTGTCTACAATCTTCACTTTTCTTATTGCAGATTTAAAGTACATCGAAATGGCAATGCAAGCGAAGTGCTTAAGAGCATTGCACACATGGACAATTCAAATAAGCAGTGTAAGTTTATCCAAATCATTCTTTCGTCTCTGACAACATAATCTTGCATGATTTCATCACCTTCTGTCGATGGACGTCAATAACATCAAAACATTCCTTCTTGTTTATGATTAATGACTATATAATTTAGTATAGACATTTTGGCAAAATTTATTGTTTACTTTAGTATAATTATTATTATCTGAATGTACGTTGTTATTTTTTAGGCGATAAGCAGTTTTAGTGACGCATCTGTTATCTTTGCAGATTTCTTGATGATGGAAAACATTACGTCGTCGTATCGACGGCCGTGTGTCCTGGACTTGAAGATGGGCACGCGGCAGCACGGCGACGACGCGTCGGCGGAGAAGCGCACCAAGCAGATCGCTAAGTGTGCTGCCAGCACCTCCGCCACACTCGGCGTCCGCCTCTGCGGAATGCAGGTAACGTAATCGACAACACAACACTAGCTTTCTATGTCTTTCTTAGGATACTTCTAAGAGACGCAACTTGTAAAACACACGCGGATTTCACTTGGGTAGAATACGAGTACAACGTATTTGAGTCTGTATAATTTAGTAATTTGAATGATTATATTATTGAAAAACGGCGACCGTATAGGTATGGTACCTTAAGTAAATTCAAGAGTTCCCCGCCAAAAGTTACATCTATTGAAAAATAATAAATATTTTAACTAGATGGGTCTTTGTAGTAATGAATAATATAGGACTGTAAAAGTAGGTGTTTATTTCATGATTTGTATATATTATGTACCATTCGAGGACACCCGCGCGTGATCACTTTTGGAAAAATATACCGTGCACGCGCATCGTAACTTGTTAGGAGCGGCGCTTGTAAACGTGAAAATACTGCACAGGATTTTAGACTTTAGGGTAATCACGCGCGGGTGACCGCGATAGTACATACATACAAGTCCGCAATTTTAAAATGAATTGGTCAATTTAAATTGCAAATGAAACCAGTCCATGGAGAACGCCTCAGCATCGTTAAGAAAAACAATGACGAGTTACTCAAATATTTCTGGGCGATACTTCACTTAATTTATATATTTTTATTCCACCCATGTAGGTATTTTTTATCAGTTTACTATAGTCACGTTTTGACATATTTATAGTTTACCATAAAGTGTATGCTCCGGACCTAAAAATTTGCAAGTGTGTTAGCGGTATAAGCGATGGCGCTGGTTTCAGCGGGAGTACTTTGTGTATTTTTGGATGCGTCGCCTTAGGACGTTAGGGGCCGTCCTTTAATTACGTGGGCCTCACAAGTACGTAGAGGAGGTTCTGTTAAAATTACAAAATGTTACAAGGGGGAGGGGTACACCCCCTACACATACTACAGTATTTCAAGTATATCTATGTAGAAATTCTGGAAAAACTTCACGTGATTAATGAACGCCTCCTTAGTTGTAATGTGCGGTGTTTTAAGAACACACGTGACATAAAAATTTACATGACAATGGCATTAGAAAAAGTGTGTTAAACGAAGTGACGTTATATCAGGTGTACGTGCCCGAGACGGGTGCGTGCGTGCGTCGCGACAAGTACTGGGGCCGCGCGCTGAGCGAGGCGGGCTTGCGCGAGGCGCTGCGCGACTTCTTCGCGGGCGGCGCGGGCGGCGGCCTGCGCGCGCGCGTCGTGCGCCGCGTGCTGCGCGACTTGGATGCGCTGCGCCGCGCCATCGCCAAGCAGACCAACTACAGGTTTTACTCCTGGTGAGGCACAATTGTATTTTTTACGAATCTTGAAGTAGGACCCAAAAAGGTTCGAAGATCAGATTCTGTGACGTGGTGGCACGTTGAGCTTCATATTAAAATGATCCTTGTGAATCAAATGGCCGAATTATCCTTGTGGAAAAATCATTGCCGTACCTTTAGTTATTTATTTCCAGTTTTAAAAAATCCTTAATTCAAATTCTTAAGTTTTTAAATATCTAGTAAAAACGGCTGAAGGACCACAAACATTTTAAGATGCTTGAAAATTATGTTTCTAGTTTTGGTAATGACAACTTAACAGCTATATAACAAGAAATAACTGCTTCCAGCTCCCTACTAATAGTATACGAGGGCGACATCGAGCCGGTCGCCGCGGATGAGGTCGCGAGCGGGCTGGGCGCGGAATACGACGCGGACGCATCCAGTAGTTCTACGGACCTGCCGCCGTCGCCGGGCCACTTTGACATGTCGACTCTGCACGACGAGATCTCCTCGGACGCGCCGCCGCCCGCGCGCGAGCCCTTCCACCCGCACTCCGAGGAGACCATGGGCGGCTACGAGGACGGCGAGGTGGCGGGGCACTCGCCGCGCCGACATCCGCCTAGTCCCGACTCCACGGACAGGTAGATATCGCTTATTGCAGTCACACAGCGAAAACTTTGTTAAGTGTTTTAGTCACTTGTCAGATCGTCGACACTAAAATTGAATCTGCTCAGAGTGCTCAGGGTGCGAATGTCTTCGTTGCATTAATCCCTTCATTATGCATTGTTTTATTATCTTACTTAAACTTCAAGATGAATGACGTCAAAACGTCCGTTTTGCTATATTAAATTTTTGTTAATTATTTTGTTCTAACAAAAAATAAAAATGATTTCTAATATTTACACGGTTACTACTCATTAAGGCCTTACCCAGAGCAAATGACTTTGAGCATTTCACCTTCACTTACCCCCACCTCACCTCACCCCATAATTCGTAACCATCGGTAATAATATGAGCGCCATCTAGTTAGCTAGCGCCAAACTATTACTAACATTATAAAGCCACTATTAGCAGACTGAATATTAATTGTCATAGAAAAAAAGTATCTTGTAGATACACACATCATAAAAGTAGAATCGAAATGTTTTTCAGTACGATAAAATACAACAAGATTAATTTTAATTTTTTTGTTCTCTATTTGAAAATACAAATTTGAACATGAAAGATTTTCAATACAAAAGAATAATTCGATTTTTCGATATTTTCAACGGATATCTAGATTGAAAAAAAACTCTTAGAGGATTATCAGAAGTTTTACGAGTAAAAATTACAGCAGGTATAGTACATCAGGAGGTGTTCTCCGGGTAGTATTACCAGGGTGTGTTTTCAGGGTATTAACATCATAGGTGTTCTCCAGGAAATATCATCAAAGGGTGTTCACCGGGTTGTTGCATCAGAGGGGTGTTTTCAGGGTAGTCACATCAGGGGGTGTTCTCCGGGTACTATTACCAGTGGGGTGTTTTCAGGGTATTAACATCATTCAACGTGCAACGTGGTCACGACCCTGAGGATTGGGATACGGAAACTGCGTGCTATTTCTCTCGTAGAATATCTACTCCAGTCAACGAAGCTCTAACTTTGCCATTTTAGCTGAAAAGATGAATCAAAGGACAATGCTCAAAAAAAAACCAGGTTGGAATCAAATGAAAAGTATCTGTAAAATTATTGGTAATAATATGTAATTAAATATTCCATAGGGGGCATCATCGAAATCAATGGCGGTATGTGTGAAATTGCTTTTCAGATTTTTAGGGGTCACATAAAGTATCAATTAAAGGAGTAAACAGATACAGTTGCGGTTTAAAAGTGTATAAAATGGCTATATCTAATATAATTATATTATATAATAGTCATAGTCATAGTCATAGTCATTTAATCGCATTATTTGTAACAATGGTACATATTATCGTACATATTTGAGAGCAGTTGGTAATGCTAAATTACAAATTGACCTTTTCAAGGCACAATTAAGATAAATTATTAAAATTATTGTTAAAATTATTATTAAAATTATTACAAAACTATTATTAAAATTATTATTAAAATTATTACAAAAACTATTTTAAAAATTATTAAATTACATTTTTACATACCTACAAAATTAATTAATTAAATAATATCCAAAAAATTAAAATATTAATAAATAAAATGTCAGATAAAGTACCTACTTACATATAAATAAATAGCATATTTAGCTTAGTCTAAAAACTTGTCACCAAAATATTCTTTTAACTCTTAAACACCCGACCGAAAGCCGGGTGTCGCGTAAACAATAGATTTTCTATTGTGTCTGGTTTTCCGGGGCTTGATGGATTAAACAATAATAAGCCTTGCTAAATAAGAATTCCCTTAGTGTCCGTTCAAAGTTGTCACCATGGAGGGCTTTGATAGAGCTTGGTAAGTGGTTGTAAACTGTTATTGCCATAAAATATGGCCCATTTTGGTATAGCGTTAAGCGTGACAGGGGCAGCACTAAGTTATTTTCTCGCCGTGAATTTTGTTTGCCTGGTTGGTCACCTATCTTCTTGAAGTAATGAGGATGCTTCTTTACAATACGGCTCAGTTCAAAAATGTATACGCTTGTTACTGTAAGGATTTTTAGTTCAGTAAACAGCATCCTACACGACCGCTTCGGTGCAGTGAGTGTTATAATCCTGAGGCAGCGTTTTTGCAAGATGAATACACTCTCCACGTCCGCAGCATTGCCCCACAGTGCTATTCCATACCTTATCCAGGCTGCAGCGTGGCTGTGGTATGCAATGAGAGCACACTCAGCATTGGTGCTTTTTCGTAATTCGCGCAACGCGTAAGAGAACTGGCTCAGTTTGCTCACCACTGTGGCTATATGGTTTTTCCAGGTCAGAGTTGTATCCATAGTTATTCCCAGGAGGGTAAACTTACTGACTTCCTCGATCTTTTGCCCGTCATGGAGTAGACAGAAAGACAGCCCTGATCTCTGGTATGGTCGGAATTGCATCACTTTCTTTTTATCCGTGTTTAGTATTAGACCTATATCCTTCAAATGGTTTACAATTTTGGTAAGTGATTCTGTCAAAATGCTATTTAACCTGCTTAGATTGTCATTGCTACAGGAAACAATAACAGTCGCGTCATCTGCAAATAGAATAAGTTTATGGGTAACAACCGATAATTGTATATAATTATTATTATTTAATATAATAAAGCGTAACAGTTTGTTTGTCTTTGTAAACGCGCTAATCTCAGGAACTACAAGACCGATTCTAAAAATTCTTGCACCAATGAGAAGCTACAACTTTACTGAATAGGTGCTTAAAAATATATTTTTATAAAAAAATATAAAAATATTTTTTTATTATTCAGTAACTATGTAACTGATACTTTATGTGACCCCTGAAAAATCTGAATAGCAATTTCACACATACCGCCATTGATTTCGATGATGCCCTCTATGGAATATTTAATTACATATTATTACCAATAATTAGAGATACTTTTCATTTGATTCCAGCCTGGGTTGTTTTTCATACTAGATGAGCATTGTCCTTTTCGTTAATGACCCCGTGATAATGATAACATACTAAAAATGCGGGGCGGGGTGGTGTCACCGGGGTCATTCGAAAAAATGGAAGAGGGTGAAAAATTACTTTTTCCCGATAATCTCAAAAACTAACAGAATGAAGAATGTTAACTAATTTTGATTATTAGCAGTCCATATTCTTTGTAAAAAATAAAAAATACTAGTGAAAGAATTACTTCGATACGTCAATTAGTTTCCGATTTAGAAGTAAAACAAGTTGTAACCGCACGCGCGGGCTGCCGGTGCCGGTGTGACGTCATCGTACAACTCGCTCAGTCTGGCGCACTCAGTCCGCTAGCGTTCGGCGCCCGTGCCGTCGAAATTAAACCTAAATACTTTTAAAAATGTCCAATCCAAATACTAGTAAATCATGTGGTGTGCCTTAATGTAAAAATACAACTACCAATTCGCAGGAAAAGTTGTTTTTTATAGTTCCAAAGGACGTTGAGGCTCCTCGCTTCGACGATGTAGCCACATAAAAAAAATCCTAGTATGTTTACAGCCACCTCTGCTAGCGGCACAATCTTCGCAGGTTACATTTAAAACTTCTTGATCCTTATCAGTTTAGAATGCAATGATAAAGTGTGGTACGTATGCGGTGTTCTGGCGTGATTCTACATTACATACATCACCTAGGTAGGTCTTTTTATTTGAACATGACTAATAGCATCATCGCCATAGCTGTCTCTTGCTGATCTGAAATAAGCTTCTTTTAAAAATAAATGGCCTTACGTATTTTGTAAGTAAAAAAAAATACAACACTATTTTACTTACATCCTAAGAGCGCTTACGCACTACGTCCGATCCGAATCCGATCCGTCTCCGTGAAATCAAAATCACAAAGACATTCGGATGACGGATCTCGTAAATCACTAGAAATACTCCGGACCGTTATTTCACGGAGACGGATTGGATTCGCATCGGATTCGGATCGGATAGTGCGTTACCTTACCGCTCTTATTCCTAGGTACTATCCTAGTTCCTACTAATATTATAAACGCGAAAGTTTGTGAGTGTGTGTGTGTTTACTTGTTATCTTTCACGCAAAAACTACTGAATGGATCTGGAGTCCAGATTCTGGACGAAGTCTGGAATAACATATAGGTAGGTAGGCTACTTTTTATCCTGGGAAAATGTACAGTTCCCGAGGAAAACGGGGGCGAAGCTGCTGGCGGAAGCTAGTTTGCAATATATCAATGTACCTATGTAGGTATGTATTAATTAAAATTTACTAAGAAGAGCGGTACCTATATGTACATACGTAGGTACGTAATAATAAATAAATGTAGGTATTATAGTTTTGTAACTATAGGTAAGTAGGTACTTACCTATAGTTACAAAACTATAATACCTACATTTATTTGTTGTCTATAACATAAACATTGAATGGTAGGTAGATACTTTTACTATTTGATATTCCCCGCATTTCGGCGGCAACGAAATCACTATTTGTTGTTAAATAATGCGCAACCATTAATCCATCTATTTTAGGTAGATTATATTATCCGATTGCCCTTTTTCGTCCATATTATTAATTGAATAATATTTACTATTAAGTCTATTAACGAAAACACAACAAAATACTGCACAAGCCAAGCGCAAGCTATGCAACTTGTACTAAGCCGGGCTCGGCCCGCGCGGCGGGTTGTGATGTGACGTCACAAGCGGTCACGTGACTGTTAGCGGGACTCGATATTTTTCGAAACTTTGAATGCCTATAGAATCAAAACTACTAGGTATTTTTGACTACAACAAAAACTAGTGTATTTGTATACATACAGGCATTACTGAGACAAAATTTCAAGCGATTTGGCATACCTAGTAACATTCTCCATTAAGAGAAAAAGTTTTAGACAAAAGCTGTAGAGAATTACTTTGTCTACAAAAAAGGTTATAATCATTTTACGCGTATCGCACCCCGTTTGCTAGGAAATCGCGTACAATGTGCGAAAATTAGCACGAACAATGTTTTTCGCTATTTAAAACGGGGTTTTTATTTTCCAATTGGAATGATTTTTATGCATCCTCCGACACACCCTAAGAGATTTCCTTCTAATTTTTATAGATTTGGGTCAACAAGTGCGTTTATTATTCAGTAACTATGTAACTGATACTTTATGTGACCCCAGAAAAATCTGAATAGCAATTTCACACATAACACCATTGATTTCGATGATGCCCTCTATGGAATATTTAATTACATATTATTACCAATAATTTGATTCCAACCTAGCTTCTTTTTGAGCATTGTCCTTTTAGCGTCAGTTTCAGCTTTACAACTAAAATGGCAAAGTTAGAATTTCGTTGACTGGAGTAGATATTCTACGAGAGAAATAGCACGCAGTTTCCGTATCCCAATCCTCAGGGTCGTGACCACGTTGCACGTTGAATGATGATAATACCCTGAAAACACCCCACTGGTATGGAGAACACCCCCCGATGTGACTACCCTGAAAACACCACTCTGATGCAACAACCCGGTGAACACCCTTTGATGATACTTCCCGGAGAACACCTATGATGTTAATACCCTGAAAATACCCTGGTAATACTACCCGGAGAACACCTCCTGATGTGACTACCCTGAAAACAACCCCCGATGCAACAACCCGGTGAACACCCCTTTGATGATGCTTCCTGGAGAATACCCATGATGTTAATACCCTGAAAACACCCCCTGGTAATACTACGCGGAGAACACCTATTGATTTTTCTACCCGGGAATATCCTTGGGTCCTAAGTGGGAGTATCTTGAGGAAAGGAGTGACTGTTCTCCTCCCGCCTCACCACGCTGCGCTACAACCTCAACGCGCTCAACAACACCGGCCGCGGCCGCCAGCAAGCAAAGAGGCTGAAGCGAGCCACACCGCCGCTCTGGCCGATGTTGGTGATAGCTCAAAGCCGCTTGATGATACTACCCGGAGAACACCCCCTGATGAATACACTAGCGATTGGGAGGGTCCGCAACGTTTCACAAAAGTACACGTA
This sequence comes from Mecyna flavalis, assembly GCA_949319885.1. Classification (NCBI taxonomy): domain Eukaryota; kingdom Metazoa; phylum Arthropoda; class Insecta; order Lepidoptera; family Crambidae; genus Mecyna; species Mecyna flavalis. Next base: position 5,214,373 of record OX439436.1, read on the forward strand.
TTAAAATTGCTCCGTTTAAATATTATTCTAATAAGTAAAAAGTAAACAGTTTTTAGTAAATGTTGTATAAAAATGTGCGGCAAGAAATAGCGCATCCTGTGGTGTAAATTTTAAATCGTTTAGTTGACATTTTGGATGTTTTTTAACAAAATTAAACCAACTGTGACGGTTACGAGTGCAATATTGGATAAAGCATGTAAATAATATTGTAAAGTGACTCATGTTCCAACGGACCTCTGCAAGCAAACAATACTGATCTTTGGACCCCTATTCACGTCTGTTGGTGCGCGCCGTACTTCATCGCTTATTTCGGCCTATCTATACAACGCTCGGTGGCCGAGTGCAAATACGCTGACGTAATAAGTGAACATTAGTTCAAATCCCAAGTAGTCCAAAAAATTTTTGAACATTTTTTTTGGTTTGAGATTGTTTAGTTCTTCTATTTTTATTATTCAATTTTTTTAAATATCATTCGTTGGTGTATTCCATTGGATAATGTAATACACCAACTCAAGACTCATGACTCAGTCTTGGTTTGTATTGAATAGGCTGCGAAACTACTGAACCGATTTGGAAAATTCATTCACTTTTGGAAAGTCACCCGGGTACTATTCCCGGCCCGGGTGACATACGACAGGATTATAGGATAATTATTGACAAAAGAAATTACGCGCGGGTGAAGTGAAACCGAGGAGGCGGCCTAGTGTAGTCAGTGAAATTTACCGTCGTAGGTACCTACTGATCGATTTGTAAAATTCATTCACTTTTGGAAAGTTATCGCGATTTTGGCGAGCCATTTGGTGTAATGGTCGAGAAGTCGGCTATTACACCAGAGGTCGCGGGTTCGATCCCCGCACGGTACAAACATTTGTGTGCATGAACATGTTTGTTTGTATCGGTCTGGGTTTTTCTATTTATAATAATGTATGTATTTACAAAAAAAAGTATATTAGTAATGTTTATCCGTTGTCTAGCACCCATAGCACAACTAATGCTTAGTGCTGCACAAGCTAATGCTTAGTTTGGGGCTAGATGGTGCTGTGTAAATAATGTCCAGAGATATTTATATTTATATTAAATCGAGCGTGTAGCATTCGCCATTGATATAGTTTTACTACACTACTATTATTAAACAAGATAATTAAATCGTCCTTTCGCATTTAATACAAGACACACCTCAGCCTCACAATATAAATCGTCCTTGCGTAAACAAAGCAAGCAAACGTCAGTGCTTGTTTGTGTCGCTAGGTGTCGCTGTCTCACCGATCTGTCACGTGTGTGAGCGAGCGACACGGGTTCCCCGTAGCACAGCTAGCGACCGACTGCCGCCCGCTACCCGTTGTGGGCGCGTGAAAGAAATGGCCGTCCGAAATTATGAATAATAATCCGTAAAAATCAAGAAAAGGATGATTTCCAAATTTTTAGCAGCCAATTTATAGTTTTTTTGATTGTCTATCGATTGGTGCAAGCCAAATTTAAAAAACACGTTTAAATTAGGAGGAGTGCATGAAATAAAATTATTTTAGACGTACTTTCAAAGTCAGTTTTGGTAGTGATAAATAAAGATAAACACAAACTTTAAACGTGGAATTTTAAGATAAAACTACAAAGATTATTTACGTATTTTTTAAACTGTTGTATATGCATTAAATAAGGAGTTGAGAGCCGTTAAAAACAAGACTTTTGCTCTGGGAGACGCCTTAAAATAAATTTAAATTAAGGTTTAAATTTTAAAATGTAGAATATACGCGAGTTTTCATCCGTTTAAAGTTGTTTTAATTTAAAAAATAAAAAGTTAGAAAGTGGATTTTAAGAACGGTCTTAAACCTTTCTTTGATCATAATACCATTTATAATTAATAACATGATTTGTTCCAGTTGGATGGCGTACTCGTCGACGAGCAGCGAATCGTGGCGCGGGTCAGCGGAGGCGGAGGCGGAGGCGGCGGCGGAGGCGGCGGCGGCGGCGGGTCGCGGCAAGCGCGCGCGCACGCTGGCGGCGCTGGCGCTGGCGCCGGCCGCGCCCGACGAGCGCGTGGACATCCGCATGATCGACTTCGCGCACACCGCCTACGCCGGCGCCGCCGCCGAGTCGCCGCTGGCCACGACCGCGCCGCACCACGGGCCCGACTGCGGCTTCCTCACCGGCATCGACAGCCTCAAGCGCCTGCTCACCGAGATCCTGCCGCCGCAGCCGTACAGTTAATGAGCGCGGGGGAGCGAAGGCTTCAGTAGAAAAAAAATGTAAAAATCGGCCCCCCTCGGCCGCCCCCCGGCCGCCTCGCGCGGCGGCGGCGGGTCCCGGGGCCGGTCGGGCCCGTTCGCTTTGGAATTTTAACCCGTTCGACTGATGATGTAATTTTATCGAAAACTAGGAAATTTTTCGACCGGTTACCGTGCGTTTATATAGAGAGGAGCCCCGCAGGGTAATTTAATTTAATTTGTACTTTCGGTGCCCGCCTCGGGCCGTGTAGTAGTAGATACTTCTTTTTATGTAACCGTACGGTAACTATTGCACTAAGTGAATGTTGGCGGTACGACCTACGTTAACTTTAATTTTAAAATTATTATTATTTAAAGTGGGACCCAGTAGGTATTCTTAAAACTTGTATTTTTAAGTATTACTATTAAGTTATTCCAGATTGACGTGCTTTTGATTTATGTTTCTGGTTGAATTCTCCTATAGATCTTAATGATTTACCATGATATTGAGTAGACATTCCTGGCAGTTACAAAACAAATTCTTTAGTCATTTACTAATGTGATCCGTATTTTGCATTTAGTTTCCACTTTTGTATATTAGAATATATAATATTGCCCCGCACACTCGTCATCATCATCCCTGTTAATATAACAAAGGTACTAATTGTTCCCAGTCAATGAAGCCAAAGTAACCGTAGAATTAGTCACAGAACAACCATTCGATGTTTAGTGTCCCATAAATACATAGATGTAAAACGTACTATACCCCGTTTTATTTAGCATTAGAAATTTGGTCACCTAAGAAGCAGTGGTCGTAAACATTTTCTACAAGCAAATATTGATCAAATATTGATCAAGTATTGATCATATGGATAAGAGGATTCAAACGATTTATGATACTCTGGATCTAGATATTGATTGTTTGTGACAACATCACCACATCAAACGTCACTAAGGTTCCGTATAGACAGTCTCAGTATTTAAAAAAAAATCTAACGAAGAGGATGATGTTGAGTTGAGAGCAAATTTAAGCTATTTGAAATATGTAGTGCATCAGATAAATAAAACAAACTAGATTTAATTTGAAAACTTTATTCATCTTCAGAGGAATCTGAAGAATCAGATTACTCCTACAACGATAGCAAACTTTTCCACAGTATTATCTATTGATGTATCTAAGCGGAGCATATTTTCTTGCTCTTTAATAACATGCTGGAATTGCTGGATGGATGACATCCAATTACTTGCTGAAATACGACAGAAGGCTTCTGGAACTAACTTTTTTATTGTAGCCATTTTAAAATCTTTATTCCCTCTTATTACGAAAAAATACGCTAGAACAGGTTTAAAACTTTACTAACTAGTACAGGTACCAAGTTCGAACTATAATTTAAAACCTTCCTTATTACAAAACATGCCATAAAACAAAGTCTTGTAAAGACTTTGTTTTATGGCATGTTTTAAAATCGTTAAATAATCGTTAATTAATGTGTTTTAGTAATGTAAGGAAAAGTAACATATATTTTTAATTTTCAGTTCACAAATTAAGTTATTCTTTTCAAAAATTGTCTTTCTATACGTAAAACGGAGCAATATTTTAAAAGTGTTATCGTTTTGACGTTTGAAAGTTAGTCCATTGTAAAACTAGGGGCATCGGCGGACTAACGTGGGTCTAACTTAAGTACTCGAAATAAAGTAACTTCGTTTAAAACTTAATTATTTAACGGTACTTAAAAGTCGTAAAGTAGAGCCAAATTGACCCGACACCACACAGAAGATATCCCGGACGTCGTCAGCCTTTGTATTAGTAAGTGTAGTTCTGAAACAGTTTAAAAACAACAAGGCTCTGGCGGATGACGGAGTAACAGCGGAGGTTCTGAAGGCCGACCGGTCGACGGTCCTGAAAGCTCTTCAGAGGCTATTCGACTCCGTTATTCTCGAGTGTCAAACGCCAACAGCATGGCAGAGGGGCGTGGTGAAGTTGTTCTTCAAAAACGGCGATAGGACGCAGCTGAAGAACTACAGACCCATCACACTACTGAGTCATGTTTACAAGCCGTTCTCTAAAGTATAACGAATCGTCTCGTACGTAGGTTTGATGACTTCCTGCCTCCCGAACAAGCCACGCTGCGGCAGGTAACACAAAAGTCCGAGAAATATAATCTACCATTATGATAAGCGTTTGTGGAATATGAAAAAGCCTTTGATTCTGTCGAGACAAGAGCCGTGCTTCGGTCACTCCAAAGGTGCCAAATACCGATACATACAAGTTAGTGGTCAGTCGCTGTACAAAAACGCCACCATGTCAGTCCGCCTCCAGGACCAGAAAACAAAACCCATTTGGCTCCAGCGTAGTGTGAGGCAGGACGATGTTATATCGCCGAAACTGTTCACTACTCTTTTGGAGGAAGTGTTTAAGCTTCTGGACTGGAGAGACTTGGCATCAATAAATGACGCACCTTCGCTTCGCTGATGATATCGTAGTCATGGCAAGACCTTGGAAGACCTAGGCACAATGCTCAACGATCTTAGTAGTGTCTCAACAAGTTAATGTACACACCCATTTCCACACACACACATACATGCCCACACGTACTTAATGCTGTCATCTTTTCCCTTTTTTTGAAAAGGAAAAAGATTGAGACTGAAAACTGTTGAGTTGCGTCCATCTGTTTATTGTTTTGTTAATTATAGTCTGGATATTGCAATACAAGCTTATAATACATATATGCTTAGTGCAAAAGCCGCTAGACAATTGTTTCTAAATGTTAAGTGTTCTAGAAATAAATAAATTTATTATTATTATAAGTGGGTCTTACAATGAAAATGGAAAAGACGAAAATTATTTCGAACTCCCATGTCGTACCCACTCCTGTAAAAGTTGGGAACTCAACACTGAAAGTTGTAGACGAGTACATTTACCTGGGCCAAAAAGTCTAACTTGGTAAATCCAACTTCCAAGAAGAGATCGATTGACGAATCCAACTCGGCTGGGCAGCGTTCGGGAAGCTTCGCACTGTATTCTCGGCCCGTTTACCGCAGTATCTCAAGACAAAACTCTTTAATACGTGTGAGTTGCCAGCGATGACCTATGGAATTGAAACGTGGCCACTTACAATGTGCCACAGGCAAACTCATAAACTTAAAATCGCGCAGGGAACAATAAACACCGACCGATGTGGACCGATGATCTTATAAAGGTCGCCGGAATCCACAGGATGCGGGTGGCGCAGGATCGATCGGTTTGGAGATCCTTAGGGGAAGCCTATGCCCAGCAGTGGACGTCTTTCGGCTGAAATGATGACTTTAAACCGATGATGGAAACAATGTATAATCACTTTCACGGAGTAAGTTTTTCGTATGATTGAATGAACCTGAAGAGACGAGAAGAGACAAATAGAGCGTAAATAAATGTAATTACAACCGAATTGCTTATTTATACACATTTAAAAATTATTGTTAAACAAGCACATTTACAACTTTCTAAAACAACTTCTAAATATCGCCGCTAGGGGCGCGCGTGTCTTCTTCGTCAATCTTTGCGTTTAATGTTTACAATCGCTGCTTCTTGAGGTCTTTTAAAGTGCAAACTTTTTACGATGATTAGTTTATTTCTGTTAAATTATTCGTTTTGTTGTACAAATCGAAAATTAAGTATTTAAATATTGAAAATAATAATCAACGATCACAATAATGGCTATAATTAGAATCGGAAGTGTGTAAATAAAATAATTTGACATTTTAAAGTTATATTTTCGCTTGACACAAATTGGTGCCTATAATAAAATACCTAAATTTCGTTCTTTCTAATGCTAAATAAAATGAAGTATAGACCAATAACATAATATTGACATGACATCCAAAACACTTGTTTGTAAAAAAATAAAAAATAAATGTATTGTAGGTTGTATGCTTTTTCGAACATAATAACTGACAAGACAAAAGTATCTTCGCGGAATGAGTGTGCCAAATATGGCTTCTAAATTAAAATATCGCACCTTTGACATCAGTTATATTTTCGCTAACAGTATTATAAAAATTGTAGGTGAGAATGTTGAGCGTTCGTTTTGTAAATATATTTTAATAAAGTGCCAGTATACGGTTGGTGTTATGTGGAGCAGGGAGTTTGTAAATACAATAATTGTTTGATATGAAATTGTTCACTGAACGCCCTTGCATATGACTGGGATAGACTGCTTGTGGCCTACGCGGTTAGGTAGAACTTAAGTGAAAATTGATTTATCAAGTAATCACAGATATATGCAAGAGTGGTGTAAAGCGCGTGGCGTGCACGACCGCACACAGCCGGCGCAGCCACGCGTCATTGACCAACAGCCAACATTCCTTCGTGCTGCATTCGTCATTTGTCCTTTATTTTTTATTAGAGTGATAAATTTATGAAAAGTACCTGGTTTAATTAGGATGCTAGGTTGTATTGAAAATTATCATTTATGTCTGTTATTTTAAATAACTGTATGACACTATTTTGTTAAATAAATTTTAGGTATTAAAATGTTTGTTTTCTTTTGGCCTACCCCTATCATCATTATAATTATATTGGTTACTAGCTAAATGTTTTCTGAGCTCTGATCGGTAAATAATGATGATATCATACAATCATGACATCATTGTCGTATAAACATTGCATTCCTCATTTATTGTCAAAAAAAGATCTGTATAATGTTTGTTTTGTTTGGTTTGGCAACCTTAGGACAAGCTATCCTCGAGTGATTAATGTCTCAGAAAAGAATAATGTCCAAGCCAAAGAGTGTCCAAGAATAGGTATTACCACAGATAATATAACACTAGTAGTATTACGAATTATAAAAGTATATAGAAGTCATTTAGAACAAAGAACGTATGAAGGACAAGCGTTTTTTGAGACTAAAGATCTTATAGTTACATATTTTGTCTGACACACCTCGGGGGCGGTGTTAACCATGTGTTAACACCAAGCTGTTTGCAGTGGCTTATGGCTGTTTGCAGTGGCTTATGTAGTGCGGCGAAGTAGGTATCAATTTTGTCTTGCAAAATAAAACCTGAGAAAGCTCTACAGATTACATAGGTACCAATATTACTAATAAACCGTGCTAATAACATTAGGATGTATCTTTATCATTCTATTTCTTGACCTCAGTTCTTTAATTAAAAAAAAAACGGTTCCCGCCATTTGCTAATTTTATTTCTCTGATCGGAAATTTTCTTCCGTACATACATGTAACGACGAGCGAACTGATTTAGATTTTAATAAAATTGAAAGATGGCAGAATCTAATGAAGTGCAAGCATTAGAAAAAATATCTACTGAAGTTGGTGAATCTCAAATTAAAATAACTCTTTCAAGTCAATGTATCAAGGGTAAGCCAAAAAAATCTTCTATCCTAAGCTTCTCTTTTAAACAAAATTTTTGCCAAAATAGATATTTGAGATTAGATTCTTAGAAGTCTTTACTTTTTGTTAAATAAATAAATGGAATCTACTCTAAAGTGCAGTAAACATGTACCTAAGCTTTAACAAAAATATAATTTTTGCGATTGAAAAGAGTAACTGTAAAGTTTCGTGTCGGTTCTTCTCGATAGCAATATTATTAGTATGTATTGCTTTCGATTATATTGATTCTGACTCTGGTTTTTGGTGTAACTTACTTCTGATATAAATATCGACAACCAGATCCGGAATCAATATATGTAATTGATTTAATTACCGGTGTGTGCTGGCATGGCAGTGCGAATTTAGTTTTGTTCCCCCCATCCATAACTTAGTAGTTAACAATGTCCACTAAGTTCAATGGGGTGTTATGTATAATTAAAAATTATAACATTCTAGCTCAAGCGTTCCTAGCTGATAAACTATGGAAACAAATTGAACGACAAAAAGAAATTTGCAGTTTCATCAGCAATAACAACTTCAAATTGCAAACAGAGATCAAACATGCCGAATTGGAGATAAAAAGGTAAGATAAGGTTTAGGGTAGACGGCTGAACGCCGTATAGGAACTTGGTGAATTGAACCCATTAGACAAAGAAGACAAGTATTATTTCTTACTTGTCTGGTTATATATTTTACACAGTGGCTAAGCCGCTCCGGTATAAAACCTGAAGGTGGGTTCGCCTTCTCGCCTTGGGTCTGTTTGGTAGTAGGACTTTTTCAGAGTCCGACTGGCTAAGTACCACCCCTCAGGAGAAATTTGCCGCCATAACAGCTCGGGCTGTGTTCCGGAAATATCTATGCAAGTACAAGTTGAAATTGATGGCTTGAAGATCAGAGTAGCCTACAGTGTAGCAGCACATAGAGCGACGCTACCTGGTTAAGTCTCTTAATGGAATAGGCCCCAGTTGCCGCTTACCATCAGGTGGGTGGGCTGCTTACAGCCTGCAGCAGTCTGAAGTATATATAAATCTAAAAAAATAATGAATGTAAAGCATCTATGATAATTCTTGCAATAGGTGCGTTGGGGTTAAGTTTCTCTACGTAATAGTAGTAAGGTAAGTACCTAGGTACTTACAAATACAATCGAGTTTTGGTAGTCGACGCGCGTCGCCGGATCTATTTCGTGCCTAGGCTAACTTATACCAAGTAATAGTTTTTAAAGCTTAAATTAACTAAGTTTGTATATAATCAAAAAGTGTTGAAAAAGTATTAGTCTATTATTAATTTTACTTAGGCAGGCTCATCATTAATAACCTTTTTAATAACGATTAACAGAAATAGACCCAACTTTACCCAAAATGTTAGATAGGTAAAGCTCTAAAATCATCATCATCATCCCAGCGTTATCCCGGTTGCGCCCTTGCGGGGCCCGGGGTCCGCTTTCCTACTCTTCCTCCCCCACTTCGGACGGTCTTGTGCATCCCTTGTGGTGAGCCCATTGACACGCATGTCATCCGCCAAGCCGCCAAACCAGCACTTCTTGAGTCTTCCTCTCCTGCCGGGGCCAGGCGGAGAGGAATATTTTAGAGGTAAAGCTCTAAAATATAGGAATTAATTTCACTTTCAGTCTTATCATAGCACACGAAACTATAAAATCGGCAAATATAGAACTTAAAAAAGAATTTTTATTAGCTAAAGAGAAAAAGTCTGAAATCTTCGAACGCATTAGCAATGGCGAGAAGAAATATGAAGCGCTTTGGGTAGAGTGTAAGGAGCGATATGAAGGTATACCATTTGTTCAGAAACTACTCCAGGCTTCAAGTAATACAAAAATACTTCAAGACAAAATTGCCGCTTCAGAAAATAAATCTGAATTGTTACTGAAAGAACTGAAAGAAAAGAAAGATCATCTTGCTAACTTAAACCGAAAAAGGGTCATTGAGTTAGCAGATTATTTGATAAATTTTTTGCCGAATGCTGTTAGAGCCATCCAGGATAAAACATCTGATATAAATCGTCTATCCAAAGAAATAGATGAAATTGTGAAGACTAAGGAAGCTGTGGTAAGCAAGCATTTCAACAAGTCTCCCACGACTCAGAACGTAAGTGAAGAAATTGAAAATATGAAGATGATGGACGACGGTTGGTTAAATATTTCGTCAAATATTGAGCGAGACATAATTACGGTAAGCAATACCAGCGATAAGTATAGTTACGGATCAAGAAAATTTAAATAAATCTCTCATGTATTTATAACACATTCAGTTGCATTTTGTAGATGCCGAGATTACAAATTGTAAATTCAGATTTTGATGCATTAAATGCCAAGCTGGATAAGGTATGTAAAAATACCATTATGTATTTAGTTAAATTGGGCCAACATTGTAAAGGTAATAAACGATTTTTTATTTCTTGTACAGATTAAAATAATGAAGGTAGATTTCTTCAATGCCACGACGGCTAAGAGAATGAATCCTGATGAAAACATATCTGATGCATACAATAAAAGGATTAAAGATAATGAATTTTCGATATTTTTTAATAATCGTTCTGCTGAAAAAGATAAAAAATGTGAAACATTTTCCAGAAAAAAGTTGATTAATATTTTAGAAGATGTAAAATTAGATAGAAATGATGCTTACAATATGGTGGCTAAGGTTAACTTTGAGAATGTTAGAGGGGTTAACATGATTGGCGAGAAAAATATAATAAATAAAGATAAAGATAATTCAGGAGAATCTGAAAAGGTAACAAAATGTTTAATTCCTTTTCAATTTAATGGTATACCGAAATAATCATATTATTTCGGTATACAATATTATGTAAAATAAAATTTATGCAGGAAAATGAGAACATAGAAGAAATTGATTTAACAAAGTCCAGCACAACTAACAACAATAACATTTTGATACCACCCTCTCAATTTCTGGATTTATCACAGGTAATTTACATTACTAATTTCCTATTTACTCCATTGTACTCAGACTAAATAAACTTTGTATAACAGGATTTATTGACTGAACTGACCACATATTATATTATTATTTCAGGAAAAGATTTTTAGTAATTCCCAACAACAAGTGGAAGTTATTGTACATATGTCAGTGACTGAACCATCTTCTGAAAAATTGAGCCAATCATTAAAGGTAATTCTTATTATGTACTCATTTTTTGAAATAGGAATTGAAAAATTGTAGATTTTTAGTTACTGTATTTTAATTACTTTTTTGTTCTTTCTCATTGATTTGCATTTAGAATTCACAAGATAGTATTGGAAAGAAGAAGGTATCATTTGATTTGCATACACCAATACAAGAAATAATGAACACCACAAAAGATGAAGAAGAGTTTGTTCGAAAAAAAGACGACAATGGCATTGGAAATGAAACTATGGACAGTCAAATGGACATCAGTTTAGTTAGTGATGAGAGTTTTTCAAAAATGAAAGATATGATATTGAAGAAACATAATTTAGACTTATCACCACAATTTACATATGCTAAAAGTAAAATGATGCAATTGGTAAAATAATATTTAATTTAAAATTAATAATGTTACATACATTTATAGTTATATAATAGGTACACATTATTCATCACATTATTTCAGAACACTGATGAAAAAATCATAACATCAAAATTTTTCCAATCAGAGAAAACTAATTTGGTTGATGTAGATGAAAATAACAAGAAGCAAAATAAAGAGACCTCAAAAGAACATACAAGTCAACCAGTATCTAATACAGAAATAGAACCTGAAAACCTAAATGAAGAACCTATGGATATAGGTTCAGCTACCGTGTCAAGTCCTAAGGTTTGTTAAAAAATAATAATGTATGTGACACTGCCTTGTGATACTTAATTGCACTATGTATCACCAGGCTATCAACTGAGTATGTTGAAGACCAATTTTAAATGATTCCTTATTTCATAACAATCAAGATACATAATCTAATGATGGTAGTAATGATTTATTCTCAATCTCTTTTTATTAGGTCAGCCAATCAGTGAAATCAGATAGAGTAGTTACAGGTTTGCTCTTTAACCATGGTACTCAAGGAATACCTGATTCATTAAATGTGTCTATAAGCACTACTGGATTTGATGAGGGTGATACAGATTTCCCACATTGCATTGGTAAGTAAATTTTGAAGAAACAAACAAACATTGTTTGCCAACAAATTCTAAAATTATTTCTACTTATTTCAGATTCTAGTTTACTGTTATCTCCTAAAGCAGACATTCCAATGCCCATGAATGAAGATAATATTGAAGTAACATCACAGGAAGTTCCAAACTTTTTGTCTGGTAATGTTTAAATATATTTATTTTAATTAAATATAATAGATTTTGAGTAGTTATAATTATGACAAAAATTAATGCAATCAAAATATTTATAGGGTTGCGAAAAACTGGACTATCATTCTTTGGGCAGTCTGAATCAAATGACCCTAAACCAGGTACTAGTGGACAAAACCAAGGAAACCATTTTAACTTTAATTTTGGTGGTGGAGAACAGAAAACCAGAGGAGGACTTTTTAGTATGTTTCGTTAAATAAGAAAACTGTTAATTTTGTGGTGATTACAAAAAAATCCCAAGGAGGACTTTTTAGTTTGTTTTGTTAGTTATTTGTAATGTTTTCTTTCTTTATGATAAAAAGTTTCAAATTAAAAGTCTTAATTTCTCTGATTAAACAACAGTTTTATTAAGATCAAAGTATGATTTACTTATTTATCATTGATGTAACTGACATGCTCTTACTGCTATTAATTGCAACAAAATAAACAAAGGTGCAAATACTTCACTATATTCTATTGCTGAATCACCTTGTAGTTTTCTACAGAGTAAAAATTTAAAAACAAATGTTAACCCTAAAAATATGGCGCTCCATGAGGCCCTGTACATTGAAGCTTTATATGAGCTCTCTAAGTTCATTCTTATACATACAATACAGCAGAAATATGCATTCATTGCATCACTTACAAACAAAGGTGCAAATATAGTCCACCAGGCACTATTCACTATTCCATCTATCTTCAGAGCTAACAACACAGAGAATATAGTTATTGTGATTAAGTTTATCCATATTTCAAACACTGTCAGTCCAATCCACTGCACTATTTCATTAAGTGAGAAAAACATTTTCTTAATTTGCACCAAGCAATGCAGTCCGGAATATTCTTATGTGGATTGATGATGAGTGTCTTACTTGTGCTCCAAAGTCCACATCATCTGTGAGAGGCTCCAGGTCATCTGTATTACATTCATTTGGTAAGTAGTTATACGACTATAACAAATTTTTGTCTAGTTCTCCTGCCATTCATGTTTGAATAGGTAAAATTGGAATACAATCTCGTTATTTTCTGGTATATCAGGTATTTCAGGAATGGTTTAAGAGTTAAAAGGTTTAAGTGTAATGTTTAAGCTAAATGAACTTACCAATTAAATCTACAGTTCCAGTATTGACTTCAATCTGGCATGTTCCAGAGAACAAAATCTCCAGTTGTAATGCCAAGTTGCAACATCTCTGTATGGCCGCTCCTAAGCCATGGAGAATTATTTCCTTCTCCCCTTTAGTTAGAAGGTCACAGCACTTGTCCAGTTGTGCCTAAGGAAATATTAGAAAATAATTAGCACTTGTAGATTGTAAACTAGGTATATTTTAATCTTTTTCAATGTTATAAACCGCATGTAAGTCGATGTCAAATGGTTGCTTACAAACCTTGAAATTAGTTTTCTTTGTTATGAAGATTACATTATCACCTTCCACTGGTCGAATTGGTAATCTCTTTTTAACAGCATGGTTTTTATTTGGACGTTTATATTTTTTCTTAGGTTCTTTCTTTTGTGGAATGTTTTCATCTGCCATTTTTACTTTCGTTTCGCGAATTTGACAGTGACAAGTGACAGACAACTGACAGTCTATTGACAACGGAATGTTTGGATAAGTTTAATAAAGTTGCAATATTTTAATTGCAATAAATGGGCGAAGGCAAATTCGACATCAAAATAATAAAAGTTTTTAATACTTACGAATAGACCGGTAAAAAGAAAATACTTAATTGTCTGTTGTGCTTTCGTCATATTGTCAAAATGTACGAATGTTTATGTATGGATGGCCTTTTACCATAATAGCGTTATTTTAAATGATTTCAACGTCTGACTCGGGGATGACCAATATCTAAATCCCTATGATTTTTCAGACAAAGTTGTAAATTTCTGTTTTACAAATGTTAGTCATTCAAAATGGGTTGTGTTTGTTGTTCCCTCAGTTCATTCGTATCAATTGTGCTAGATGCTTTAGAAAGGTAAGCCACATTACTCTTGTTGTCTAATTGCCTATTCTATGCTACAATGTTAATAATTGATTACCTAAATGTATCTACTACGCTACTATACACACACCACACAGTAGAACTACCCTACTACTAAGGAATAACGCCTCTTTCATGCAAGAGGTTCGGATCTGTATGCCTTAAGAAAGCATTTAGGTACCTACTTATAGCTTAAGTCTAGCAAATAACGACAATCTCAGTATTTACAGAAGGATAATAATTCAGCATAATTATGCTTGTAATATTTTCTCCCCAGAATCTCACTATGTACAGTATGCGCCATGCTCACGTGTTGTCTGCTCTTCACTATCATAACCGTTATGGTCATGGGAATCGGTATCGGTTACCATTATTGTTTTGTCACAAATTCCGTCGAATCTATGGGTAAGTAATCTTTTCTAATATTTTGGAAAGAGAATGTTGTGAGAATGTTCTATTAAAAAAAAAGTTGGTCTACGCAAGGCCTGCTGAATCGATAAGTCAGTGTTCAAATCGTGAACACTGCATTGTAGTTCTTACAATGTGGGTATAGTAAAATTTTTCTATGGTTTATATAATCGACTGTAACTTGCGAAAGCAACCGCCTTTTTTGACGTGACAACCACTCAGTTGCAGAAACGTCCATTAAAGTTAATGTTTCATTAAAGCTATTGCTGTCACTTTTTATTTCATGACAACGAAAAGTGACAGCATTAGATTTAATGAAGCATTAACTTTAATGGAGCTTTCTGCAACAGGGCGTATGTCTTATAAATTGGTTTGCCGGGTGACACTTCAAGAAACTGCGTTACGCTCCGCTCACGTTATGCGCTCACAATGAGAGCGAGTGAGAGGCACGCGTCCCTTCCACTCGGGCATGGTTAGCCCGCCTAAGAGCGAGAGAGACAGACATAAAAAGTCGTTGTCACGTAAAACTTTCGCCCGTATACCGACTTTACAGGCAACCAATTTTTTTTGGTTCGATTCCCATCTTGGGTCTGGTTGGTGGTAGGGCTTTTTCAGAGTCCGACTGGCTAGTTACCACCTACCACAGATGTGAAATCTGCCACTATAACAACTCTGGTTGTGTTACGGCAACATTAATGTGGGCGCCAGTACCTACACTTGAAATCAAAGGCTCGAAGACCAGATGAGCCTACAGTCTGGCAGCACATTGAGTGACACTGCTGAAGTGTCCCATAATGAAATAGGCCGCAGCGACCGCTTACCATCAGGTGGGCTGCGTGCCTGTCTGTTGTAATTGCTTCGATGCAAACTTACCTTACAACTAGGATTTATTATGAAATCTGTTCACAGCGAAGGCCGCGAAAGCGGCCGGTGCCCTGCGATCCGGCCCTCTCCAGACACCCGGACACGTGATGCGGTCACTTGACAAAGCGATTAAACGAGGATTCGCACACCGATTGGCTCGTAGAGAAATCGTCGGTGACATTCCCCAGAACAACATGAATGCCAACATTTTGTATCAAAATTATACCTACACGACTGACACAAATCACACAAGTACGAACGGTACAACTTTCACCACCACGAACGATACTAATCTGCTTAGTTCTGTATACCCTTCTAAATGAAATCATGTTTTTTGGACGGAAATTAAACGCATTAGAAATTTTTTAATACTGTTTTATTTTTCTATAGTCAAGCTTTCAATCTTCACACTGATCATTTTGTTCAGGTTTTAGGACGATAAACTTTGAAAACGCTGTAAATAATTGAGAAGCTCATGTGACCTGCAGAAGCGGTGCAGGCTCGGAACTGTTCAGAGGCCGCAGGAAGGGTGGAGGAACAGTGTTGTTTCGAGATCGGCGGAATCTGCCGATCAATCTCCTGGCCAATTCCCGTTCGTGCGGTAGCAGCTCTGGCTCCTTTGGTGGTCTAAAATATAAAACAGACAAGCATTACTTAATTGGAATCTTGCTATAGAAACATATTCTGGGGTTAAAAGTTTGACTAAGGGATGTGAATATGGGTCTATGTAATGGAATTGCAAGAATGTGGGTAGCGTCAATCTCATATCAAAAGAACCAATTTAAATTCGTCCAAATAAAAAACGTCGGTTTTCCAAACCTTATTTTTTTACTCACACGAGGTTGTGTATTTCTAATAAATTACGTTAAAATAATTTGATAATTTTTATTTAGGTATATGGCAATGGAGCAACTATTTAGGTAAATATAAATATCTAAGCAATTCATTCAACTTACCTCTCTGTTTCCAAGACCACAACAGGCGTTTCAGTGTTGTCCAAATATAATTTTTCGCCAGGCTTTTTGGTTTGATACACCTCTGTAAAAGGGTTTTTAATAACATAAGTTCTATTTGCTTATACAAAAACGCTTGTAAGTAGGTTAAAGAGGATGAAAGTTTCATACCAACAAGAGGATGCGGTGCATGTTCAACCTCCGACCTGTTGACGGCTACGAGCCGCACGACTGGCTGGGATTCTGGTCCGGCTCGCATCATCGCGGGTTCCGTCGTCGATCTCGACGACACTACACAAAAAAAACATGGTACATATTAAGATTAGGTCCAAGAAGACTTCTGTACCTAATCCCAATATATCGCAGTTGCCGCTCTTAGACCTACAATCTAATCAGTGCGATGTGAATTTATGGCGGCTATCAAGGTACACCTTCGCGTGGAAGTTCGCACTCTTTCCCTTCATAAAAGAGGTACAGTTCGCTTGCCCCCGTGCGTAGTTGCGTACAGGGTACGCTGATGCCCAGATAATTTGACTACTTTGGGCGATTAGATATTATTCGAGCAGAATGTAAGTAACTACCCTTGATAAAATTAAATTGAGCGATGTTCAGATCCACTATAAAGTTCGCATCGCACTGTTCGAACGTTAAGACTTAGGACACTAATATAATAACAATAAAAACCAAAAATGTATAATATAAAAATAAAAAATGTAAATTATGTGGAACGTATTCAACTTACTTGCGAACGAAGCGAGTTCTTTCTGTGCGTAATGATATCCTACTGAGATCCCGTATATCATTAGCAAGATAATTGTGAACATTAGGAGCATCAAAACGAAAGCACAACATGTCCAGGTCAAAACTCTGAAAAAGATACGTTAATAATCGTTAGAAAAATTATACAAATTACCTTCATATCTTTGAGTGATGCACATAAAAATGTCTTTTATTAAGTACCTTTCGACACAAAATGTCATGGAACAAAATACCGACTGTACTAGTCCCATGGTTCTTCTTTACTAGACAGGCTGTAAAAAATATTTAAAAAATGAAGCGTTATGCGTATAGCCTGATAATTAAAATTATATTAATCCAATTTATTATCACCTGAGATGATATAGGTATTTAAATGTGATGTAAAAGATCCTCAACTCTGTAAATATAAAAAAAAAATTAAAGTATATACATACAATTCTAAGATAAACATTTAATTAATATCTTCCATTGTATTTGTTGTCTTAGCAATTATGAGTATTACTTGGCTATAGCTGTTTACTTCATACACTTGTATAAGTACCTCTTCCTCTCCTTAGGAAAATAAATGAAGTAAAAATTTTCATAATAACTAAGTACCTCATAATAGTACAAAAATAATCTTCCGACGAGATTGTCTCCAATGTCATTATTTGCGACTATAAAATGTTTAGAAATATACCATCCAAAGCTTAAAATACAATTTCATTCTTCTACGCTACTGTCACTATTCTTCACGTCAATCGGCTTTCAAATACAAATTAACGGCAACTAAGTATACTGGCCAGTAACAGTTGGTGTGGCCTTTTAGGCTAAGAGCTCACGGAGCAGTTATCACCGGCGCCTGTATTGATATTATTTGTATTGATTTATAATATGAAAAAAGTAAGAGCACATTTCACGTCACGGTTTACATGCAGGCGTTGTTTTGCGCAGGCGGCGGCCCGCAATCGCGGCGGGCGCGGGTACAAACCGCTCCGTGAGTTCTTAGCAAGCGGGCGAGAATAGTTACCGCGATCCTGTTTGGATATTTAGAACAGGAAAATGTACCTAGCCCCAAAACCAGTAATCTATTGTGTTATGCGCTATGTAGTTCCGAACTAAAAAAAACCAACAGGATCATGAATTTTGAGGATACAATTAAAGACAGTAATTAAGACAAACATTTTTATTTAACGATTTTTACAGCAAGTAGGTATAATAAATGTTACAACAGTCTCGATAAGAAACTCTCACAACCAACTGGATACGGCTGAGAGGAATAAATTATTTACATAAAGGTTTGTAAGGCACATTAGTTTCAATTATAACGAAAAACTAAGACAAATGCAACAATAGTGAATATCTCATAATTTGCGTATTTGTTTTAAAGAAAGTGAATGACGATGTATCACACACACATAATAAAATAAACATAAATGAAATTACCTACGTCAAGATCGTTTGTTGTCTTGTCACGAGGTATTTGACTACATTACACGGTGTTATGTATCATGGGTATGAAAAATAGGCAGCGTATACTTCTTTTTACAAATATACAATAATATATAAAACAAACTTATATCTATAACCAACAAAAGGTGGATCATTGCGTATAAAGAATGGTAACAATTGTAGCGAGTTACTTAATCTCATTGAACGTGGTTATAAAAGTTTATTGATAAACTACGTTAACACGTTTCGTGGTGAATTATTGTTCTAGGAACGATAACATACTAAACACTATGAATGTGCGTAAATAGAAATACATTATATGAATGAACTTGTAAAAGAAAATGTAGGAAGTAACGTAAATATTTATAAATTGATTTAAAAAAATTCTTATCAAGAATAAATAAATACACAACTTCAAGACTTAAAATTAAGTGCAAAAAAATTTACAACTTTCTTATATGGCGTAATTTGTCTTAATAAAATTAATTTAATTTGGTGAAATTTAACTAATTGTGACCAATTTTACCGCTGTCAGATAAGTTCCTCGTAATATTAAACATAACTGCCAGATTTTAATAATCCTCACTCTTTTTTTTAATTAAAAAAAAAAACACGTCATTGATATTACTATTTGAGTTCTGAAATGTTTCAGTACCTACTCAGAGATATTATTACAGCGGATGACAGCGGTGAAAGTGGCCCTTCAATAAAAATAATATCAATTTCAGTTATTGCTCACGTTGCATTGTCGTCAATAGTAAAAATAACACACTAAGCGTGTAAAAGCTAGAAAAAAAAACAAGATATAATAATAAAAAAATATGGACGAAATTGATGACAAACAAAAATAAATTATTTACTTTTAACAAACAATAGACAAAATAGAGGACCATAAATAAATTCGTAAAAAAATCGTTAATATCATCTATTTGATATGTATTGTTTAAGGAGCGAGTTTAATGGAAGTTTTGGTAAAATTGGAAATAAAGTTATATCCGTTGATCTACATTCTCTATCCATCTCAACAAATCAATAAGTAAAAGAAATAGAATCGACATTTCGATGAGATTCTCAATGTATTGCGACTGTTTCTCGTTGCTTAAAAAGATATTTATCAGTTTGAAAGTCTATTTTTCTTCACTACTCTATATATTGCAAAACTGACTTTTGTAATAGATTTATTTGTATTACAGCAATGCTTATCACCTCGGATTACAAACGATAAAAAAATCACTTTGTTTATATTTGATATTTTAGTTTTCTAGAATGTTAAAGTTGGACGGAACAAGGTATAAAATGCTTTATTAAAATTTTCAGCAAAGCTTATATTCTCAAAAAAAAATTTTTTTTACATGTTATTGACCTATTATGAAAATTAATAAATAAAGTCAAAAATTAAATCAGAAATAAACAAAACAGAAAAAAAGTATTCTTTTTTATCAAGTTCTGTAACAGGGTTTTGTCTATAGCACGTAAAAGGACGCGGTTGTGTAGACAGGCCTGAGCTACAAAATGGACCCGACGCGAGTGCGATAAGGTTTTATTATGAATATGAAGAAATTTTAGTGATGTCGCGAATTGTTAATAATAAGGGGCATTTACGGTTACGTACACGGATATCAGAAACATTATTCCAGGCGTTAGAGTTGCCTAACTTGAAAATATCGATAGGATCGATACTAACGATACGCTAACGATACTATTGAAATAACGACAGCTATCGGTAGTTAAGCCATAGTTGAGTATCGATAGGCAGCTCGACCAGGCATAGCGCGTAATCGAGTACGTCCCTGCGGTATTGGAGCGACACACTTCAGTTCTTAATTACAATTTTAAAATGGCACTCCTCTTGCATCGCAATGCTCCCGCAGGAATGTACTCAGTTACGCGCTACGCTTCTAGTTAGTACAGTGGCGTAGCGTGGGTGTCAGCCGCCCAGGGCGGAAGACAATTTTTATGCTCCTCCAGTTGGCAAAGCAGTCCACCTGATGGTAAGTGGTCACTGCGGCCTATGCCATTAAGGGAGACTTCAATTTTATTGTGAAATTTTGCCGCCCCCTAAAAAATGGCGCCCGGGGCGGCACTGAGTTAGTATATACGTGCGGCGTGTGGGCGGCTAGCGCGGGCGGTCGGCGTGCAGCATGTCCCAGAGCGGCAGGTCGGGCAGCGCCAGGCGCAGGTGGTGCGCGAGCAGGCGCGCGAGCGCGGGCGCGGCGTGCGCCCCGGCCGCGCCGCGCACCCACGCGCCCAGCGGGCCCGCCAGCGCGCTCAGCCCGCCCAGCCCCGTCACGTGCAGGTCCATCGAACTACACGACCAAACAACAATCACTTCAAATCCAATCTGATCAAAAAGAGTTTTTTTTTTCTCTGAACATTATTCACACAGCGCTAGATGGCGCTGTGTGAATAATGTTCAGAGAATTTTATTTTTTCCGGAGGAGAATGCGTTTATGCACCATAACCGCAGGCTAGCTAAACCTGCGGCCGTGTGTGGGACTCGAGACTAAAGCGTCCACTACCCACTAAACTCCCCCGGTTCCCCTTCACACCCGATTGGGACGAGCCGGTGCCAGCGATAGCTATTGACCAGCCATCTAGCCCCAAACTAAGCATTCGCTTGTGCTATGGGTGCCAGACAATGGATAAACATTACTTATATAGCTTTTTTTTTGTAAATACATATTATACATAGAAACACCCACACCGATACAAACAGACATGTTCATGCACACAAATGTTTGTACCGTGCGGGGATCGAACCCGCGACCTCTGGTGTAATAGCCAACTTCTCGACCATTACACCAAATGGCTCGTCAAATTTATTATAATAACTCTTGAAATTAAAGTGTCAAAAATCAGATGTCATCAGTCCATTGATTTGCAATTTCAGTTCACCGCTTGGTACTCACTCTAACCGCTGCACGCGCAGGTCGTCGAGCTGCGCGTAGGGCTCCCAGCGCGCGAGGCCCACGCTCAGCGCCACGTGCAGCGCCGCGTGCGCGAACGCCGCCGCCACGCGTCCGCAGCTCGCCGCGCCCGACGCCTTCAGCCGGTACTCGTCGTACCCGATCTATAGACAACACAACACGGTATGTAACGAACCATAAATTGCTTTAGCATCCACATCCAAAAAAAAAAAAAAAAATTTGCGATGACAATTCTACCTTTAACCACCGTAGCCGCAGGCTAACTAGACCTGCGATCGTATGTGGGCCGCGAGATTAAAGATGTACGCCGCACTTCCCACTAAACTCCCCTAAACACCGTGTGCACCTTACGGCGATTGATCAGTCCAAATCACAGCTATTGCCCTTTAAGACCATTTTTGCACACTAGCGCCGCCATATTGCGTAGGCCTGGTGACCTGCAACATCGGTTCTCAAAACCTATCACAGGCACCAGCCTTTCACACATTAGGACTACCTACCATAGACGCACAATTTATCTTTAAGTTATTATTTAAGTTCCTATTGTGAAGAGGAAATAAATGAAGTTAATTAAAAATGAAATTATTATATTAAAATGAATGGTAGTTCCTAAATAGAATTATCTGCAAAATGTGCTCTATTAATAACCGAAAACAGGCAATAAAGTATTTTAATAAAACATTGATCAAATCTCAACTGTTAAAAATAAGCCGGTTAAAAAAAAACCAGACACAACAGAGGGGTTGTTGTATATTCGTCACAAAGTCGGTTTACTGACGATAGTTGAACGTAACAACGTCATAAGAAATAAATTCGTCACAGTTCTAAAATTCTTTATTATATTAATTTATTTTGATTATTGTAAATTCGTCACGTCGTTATTTTCAGTATAGACAGCACCTTATTTATTTTTCATCAACATCATCAATTTCTACAATAGTTCTCAAGTACCCGATTTGGCCACATTATAAATGAAACTAAAAAGATAATTAAATCACAGTAAACATCACATGTCTCTTTTTACGTTACATCTACGTAAAAATCATAGTTTTAAAGTGGCTGATAATACCTGCATGTCCTTTATCCGCAGCGTGAAGTGGAAGCAAGTCTTCATGGGGTCGGGCCGCGTGACGCTGACGTCGCTGACACGGTTGATGGTCGCGAGGTTCTTCGCCCAGCCCGCGTCCGTCTCCAGCTTGCCTATGAACGACACCGAGCCTATCTGAAAGACACAGAATAAGTACATATAATGCGAAAATAAATGTCAGTAAAGTGAGAAGAAGGCACCGATAATATTCCTAATAAAAAAAAACAATCGACATATCTTTTCGACCGGGGATTTGAACTTATGACCCCTGGCGCGAACGTCGCTTTAAAGGAATACCTAGCTAATGCAACACGGAGGCATTTATTTAATTTATAATGTATACTGATTTGTTTGGTTTGATTGGTCTGGTTCACTGAGCTCTATGATAATACGCTCAGCGTATTACGCTGGAGTGGCTATAGACATTGAAATGACAGCTATTTTTTCTGTCGATTTGAAGCGCCCCCAATAGTGTACTGGGAACTAAAATGGACAGCCATTGACATTGACAATGACAGCATTATCGAAGTTTATCTGCGAAAGTCAGCACTATTATTAGTTCCAAGTACACTAACTACTGCTCTCAGCGCCAATATGGCGATTTTCAAATCGGATCAAATATTTGGTACCAATCGCTTATCCAGTTGTCTATGGAGATCAGTGGTCTGGTTCCACTATGAAGGGTACGGAGGTCAGATGGCAGTCGCTTCAATGTAATAACTGGACTTGCTAAAATCCTGGATCATAGTGCAAGCGTAGCCTGATTGGTTCGGGACAAACGCTTGTAGTAAGGAAAAGATATTAAATGAGAATTTTAATACGCGTCAACTTAATTGGCTTGTCTGAACATCGTGCGCGTACCTGCGCAGAACACAAATGTAGGTGTCAGAGGGGTGCAACCGCGCCCCGCACCTGCGCAAACGGCG
The DNA here is from genome assembly GCA_949319885.1 of Mecyna flavalis. Taxonomy (NCBI): domain Eukaryota; kingdom Metazoa; phylum Arthropoda; class Insecta; order Lepidoptera; family Crambidae; genus Mecyna; species Mecyna flavalis. The sequence goes on from OX439436.1 coordinate 5,237,612, forward strand.
CAGCTAACTTTAGACAAGCCAATTAAGTTGACGCGGACTACCTTGTGCACGAAGGTGGCGTGCAGCGGCGGCAGTTCGAGCACCTCGCGCCGGCTCTGCAGCAGCGTGCGCCGCATGTTGATCAGCACCATGTCCACCACTTTGTTGCCGCTGTCCGCCAGCCGGCCCACCATGTCCCTGTGCCGGAGTGTACATCAGGTAAGACAACAGAGAGGCGGTTATCTTGTAGAATAAATAAATAAATAAATATCCCTGGACATTATTCACATAGCGCTATCAAGCCCCAAACTAAGCATAGCTTGTACTATGGGTGCTAGGCTAGACAACGGATAAACATTACATAATATACTTTTTTTTGTAAATAAATACATATTATACATAGAAACACCCAGACTGATACAAACAAACATGTTCATGCACACAAATGTTTGTACCGTGCGGGGATCGAACCCGCGACCCTTGGTGTAATAGCCGATTTTTCAACCATTACACCAAACGGCTCGTCAAAGAAGGTAGCGGAGAGGGAACGGGAGGACGGTCGCCAGCCGGGCCGGAGAACGTCTTCTTAAGCCTGGTGACCTACGCGGGTAGCCCCCTAACGTATGCAATGAACAGGTCAGCCACGATATGGAATGCTGGTTATAGCAAGGCTGGAATCAGCTCGTGCCAAGAGTGAGGAAAGAGGAAACCGGGGGAGTTTAGTGGGTATTGGGACGCTTTAGTCTCAAGTCCCACATACGGCTGCTTGTCTATGTATGTGGTACTTGAGACTAAAGCGTCGATAGGCTAGCTAGAAGCTAGCCTACGGTTATGTGCCTAAAAGCAATCTCCGCCCTGGGGATCACCTCGTTCCGCCAAGCAAACACACGCCGTGTCAAATGGGTCGATCACATATACAAAGCACTTAAAAATCGTCAAAAATTGACAAAAGTAATATTCATAGTATAACACATACCTACATACAGAAGACAATGTGCAGATGGCGTCAATATCTATAACTCTCCCAAAAAGGCAATGATCGTAAGCATTTTGGTCGTAAAGTTACGGAAACGCGCTACGCTTCAACAGCTAAGTAGGTTAGAGTGACAGCCGTGGCAACGAGTCCTTGACTCGTGAAACTATACTATTCGATATTTATTCTCTTTTGTTACTTATTAGCTCAAATAATTTAAAATTCTAGTGCAACGGTACCTTGCAGAAGCTTGTAATAGCGTTGCTTTGTTTGTAAAAAAGTGTAGATAACCCTCTCTCTATTTTAGGCAATGATTTAATATTAAAAGCAAACATTGGACATATTAGATGATAAACAAGTCTTAGGAAAATCATGATTTATATAGGATCCTCAAACCAAACCACCCGGATATGTGGTAACGTGGGTGACAAAATGTTTTGAACACACACAAAAGAAATAAATATTGCATAATTAAAGAAAAGTGCATAAGTTGTTGGTAGACCAATAAACAATAAATAAATAAATAAATAAATAAATAAATAAAATTCTGACGTTGTTAAACGATAAAGGTAATAAAAATCAGTATTAATAATATTATTTATTATCAGTCTCTGATGAACCATTATCCAAATGCATTCGTAATGCATCTAATCATTTACATTTTCTTGAATGCAGGATATCAATAATTGTATTGTATTTTTTAGTTTTTTATTTATTTTACTTTAATAAACACGGTATTACACCAATTATGAACACTAATGACATTCGAAGACTAATTTATCAGTTTTCGCAACATTTTAGTAGGTGTAATTTTTAGAAGTAGACTTTACATTATTGAATTATATAAGATGTCTGTATTGTTGTATGATGTATCTAATAGAAACCTCTTATCTTCCCGGGGAGATTTGGTCCTACCACAAAATAAAATAAAATACTAATAACAAAGGAAAATACGAAATGTGAAGTTATTTTTTACACACAAAGACTAATTTATCAGCATTTTTGGCACCTTTATATACAGAACCGCCCATTTGACGACACAGATCTTATATCACTTTAATAATAAAGTGTACACGGTCATAAAGATTACTTTATCATTTATGAACTCTCTTTAAAACCGTTATCTTATTGTTATTATCAAATGCGCTTTTGCTTAGTATCCCTAAATAATGTTTATTCATTATTTTCGTGTACAGACTTAGTCCCAATCTTATCTGTACAATTGACCATTATCCAAGACTCGCCAATTACATTTACATAGAAGACGTTGAACCGAACCAATTTGTTTATTGTTGCGGCCATAGTAATTTGACTGCAGGTTCCCTCGCGGTATTTACTTTGCAACCGAGTCAGTCTTTGTATCTGCGTATTTACCGTATACTCGTATGTAACATAATCATATTACATGCATACGTAACATCCATAGTTTAGTGTAAAAACCATATATGCAGTTTAAAAAAAATTGTGTAAGTATGTAACTGTATGGGCAATGGTACCCGAGTGGTTACAAAACTTCGCTACACGGTCGATGTTGCGAATCTTAGTGTGCACTAATGCTTTTATGTGTATTATAAAGTAAATTAGATCTTAAGAAAATGTTTGTACTAGCTGATAGAATAGTTCTAAGAATTTTAATAAATTGATTTGATTTTGATTTGATTTGTATTTACCATTTAGTGGTCTCGGAAACCTGCACAGTCTGATTACAATGACTGTGTAACCATGATCCAATTGGTCTGGTTCCCTTGTTAAAGTTTACAGAAGTCAGACGGCAGTTGTTCATTTTAATTGTATGTTTATACGTTTCTTTATTATCTTTAATAAATTATACCATTTAACGTCTTAGCGAACCATTTGCACATCCATTCTGCATAAATTATTACGAACAATTGTTTTTTATTCACACGTAACACAGATTATATTCCAGACTAAAATACTCTTGTCCACTATGGTAAGCGCATTTTAATATATGAACTGTACCTGTTGGGGTTTGCTATAATAAGAAGTAATGATCATAATTATGATACATAATTGTAAAGGGTTAAAAATATTATTGACTGAATTAACGAAAGGTCGAAGCAATTCTTTATTAACTTTTTTGGAGACTACTGGTTGCTTGATTCTGCTTTCATTATCCACGACTTTTTCGTTGAGCCATGAAGACGTATTGTGGTATCGCGTTTCAGTATCGCATCCCGTTACACTTGTACCTGATGCGAAATTACGTCACTAAAGTGTTGGACGTGAAGCAACTTTATTCAAGACTTTGCAAAGAATACAATTTTGGTCGTCCTATGAATCATCTCATATCCTGTCATGCCATCACCTAATCACTTAAATTCTTCTGTCGTGTAACTGACTGCTTGGTTAATCTGCTGTCAGGGTCATTCAACGGTTTAACGAGCCTTCCTAATCGCAAAGGAAAATCGGTGTATGAATTTTGGGTAACCATCAAGTATCGACAGCACAGAAAATTGATCGTCGCAAAGAATAAAAGAACCCTTTGCTATAGATTTTCTATATCTATATCTGTGACAATATATATTAGACAAGGTAGGAAAGGCCCGTACTTTCCTGAAAGGAGGTAGTTTATTTTCTTTAGCCTCTAGGATGTCATGTTCAGACTTACCCATACGCCTCCAGCAAGCTAGGGTTGCAGCACATGACATCAGACACGCTGGTCGCCTGCCTTAGCACTATGGCAAGATGCCTCTGTAGCTTCTCCCTCAGCAGAGCGTAAAGAGGTAACGATATGGCGGCCGTCAGGGGCAGGTCATCTGAAAACATAAATAATTTAATACTTTACCATACGCAAGTGTTAATATAAATGTATGATGATAAACTGAAAGGGGCTAAGTGTGTGCATAAAAAGGCATTTTCGAAAGTCTCATCAGTTTTAGAAACACTAATAAACTTAGAACGGAGTTTAAAGATGTATTGATGGTTTATTAGCTACAAACTCGTATCATCACGGAAAAACGCGGGATAAGTAAATAATAAAAAGCTTAAGAAGATGATACTCCGTCACACAATACCAAATAGGTATGGGGGATTCATAGAAGAACCGAAGAAATGGACATAGCTTTACAGATTTGCACATAAGAGGTCGTATGTATGATAGGTCAGGTTTAAACTAAGCGAGCGCTAGCCTAAGCCTGGTAGCAAGTTTCATTAAGTGATTAATCCCCTACTGTGAGGGACCTAGAGGATTTTCAGATCTAAACGTAGATAATTATGAATTATCTTGTTTTGACTTTTTATTATGTAGGTATATTTCTTTCCCACGAGTGATTTAATGTATGAAAACATTTTATTTTTGTAAGTACTGTTAGCTAGCCATAAGTAATCCTGAAAGTGAGAACAGTTTACTTTTGGAGGTCGCACATATACAGGGTTGGTACTTATTCCCCTGAAACTATTTTGATTATTCTAATCTTTAATTGTTATTAAAATCTTATAAAAGGAAAAGCCAAAAAGGGAAAAATGTTACAATTTGGGGTTAAGCGACATTCTTATAAGTTATTAAAATAAAATAAGTATAAACCATGGAATCCTGACATAATGGGAGTTAGAAAACGATTAATAAACAAAGCGAATGCCCCTTATCTTAAAACTAATAGTCGTCAAAACTCCGTGTTTTTTTGTGTTTTGCGAATGCAAATGTATATTTGAATTTTTAAAAGCTTAAGTGTAGTAGTAGGCAACCCTATTACATTTCAAGCGGTCTCTGAACTCGCGCGGAGAACGATAAGTTTCACGATACCTACACAAATTGCAACCAGTCTGCAACGGTGGCACAACTGCAGGCGACCTCCTTGCATCTACTTATTTCTAGCAAACATATTGTCATATAATTGTTGTCATTTATTAATACTTTGATCCTGGTTTTGATTATGTCACTTATCTACACAAGCTAAAAATTAAAGATTATTATCTAGGTAGAAAGTAAGTTTGATCTTTTTTTAGATCAAATAAGTGCTGTCAGCAAATATGATATGGCAGATTGTTTGTTCACATAGATTAAGAATAGGAGAGGCCCCAATATGGACCCTTGGAGCACACCTTGGGATAAGTCATGTATCACCAGATGAATTTGTATTATTAACGTAGGCAGTTTTTACCTGTTAATGAGATATGATTCGACAAGTTTCAATGTGATGTTGGATAAACCATTAAGTCTTAATTTTATAAGCAATATTGTATGGTCAACACAATCAAAGGCCTCAAAAAACGCCCCTCTATGCCGCAGGAAGGAACCTATATCAAAATATATGTATGTATAAACTTACCAATATGCTTTGCTATTTGCTCTGTCGTCGCAAACTCGTACCCTCCAGTCTTTTGGGGCGAAGGCCATGATAGCTGTTGCAATTGAAATTAAGTTAATTATAACTATGATTTTAATTATTATCATGATCAATTTATTTATAATAATTTTGATATGGAGCCTCATTACGTATTTTCCTCAATCGTTTTATAACTAATTAATTGTATAAATTTTTTTCAAGTTGGCTGTGGACAAAAAAGGGTTGTGGAGGATTTAGAATATTTTGGTTAATCTTAGACTAAATTTTAGTCTCTTTCATTAGCCTACTCTATTTATGATTTAAACAAAATATGATTGTAATTGATTATAAAGAAGAAGAATTAAAAAAGGTGTTCAAACTAAAGAAAAATATATTATGAGTATTTTTTTATGTATTCAATTTTATTTCAAATCAACAGAAATGAGTTATATTGTGTACAAAAATTGAGCAAGCTAGTAAGTTTAACTAAACATCGTTTACCTTAACGAGAACTTCATCATGTGTGAAGTCTATGCCAGGGTTGATGAATGAGAAGGCGTCATCCTCCAATACAAGCCCCACATTTACGTCTGCGGTCATGTTTGACAATGATATTCTACAAGAAATCAGACAAATAATAATCAGATATTTCTAAAAAAAGACTGATTGTTTAGTGCTATTATCAAATGAAGCTAGTGTGAATATTGTATAGGTTATTTATATTTTTCATGGCCAACCATTCTTCATCATGGATGTAAGCTCTTAACCAATTAATCCTTCTAGCCCGGGATTACTAGACACAATAGAAAATCTATTGTTATGCGGCACCCGAGTGCCGGTTCGGCGTTGAGTGGTTAAGGACTTGTATCTTAGTCAGCTATAGCCTTTTCAAGTCTAAACATGCCCTTTATTTTAGCAAGGCTAGATGAAGCCATTAATATACTGAAACATTTTAATTATGTAGAGACTTTTCAAGCTGCTTCATCTCAAAGATTTTACAAGGATACATATTGCTTGTCTTAGAATTAATCAGCTAGTTTGGAGATTAACTGTCAATAATAATAAAGTATGATAATTATTGACTAGTTATTATCTCACTACTATAATATAAAAGATTCCACTAAGCAAGTTTTTATCGCACTCATACCTTATCCATATTTAGATCAGACCTAAGTAAGAAGAAAATTTATAAGTATTCATGTAAAAAAAAATATTATTGTGCAAATTAACTGTAGCTTCACACTTCAATAGTCTTAAAACTATGTCAATAACTTAAGTATTAATATCAATGTCAACAGTATAAGTAAAAAGTCAATAACAATACTTACAACACATGTCCTTCAGCCATTACGGGTATAAGGTTGTATAGGTTTTCGTTAAATGCACTGTACAGGCCCCGGACATTTACTTCGCCCAGGGAGCAGCGGAACTTCAGCCCCATTGATTTGAGGTCCAGAGATATTGACTGCATGTGGAAGGTGGGTGGTTTCACTAGCTCGAGCCGCATGAGGTTTCTGAAAAGTCCTTACTATGTTACACTGGTACAAAATTCATTCTAATTAATATCTAAAAAAGTTTAACATATTTTTACGAGGAATGAAAACTGATCATTTTATGTAAATAAAACCCTATTTATATTAAATTAAATAGGCTTAATAATAACCAAGAACCTAATTGAATGTATGCAATTCTAAACAAAAATATCCAGTTTAATTTATCTCTAAATAAAAGTCATTTTCAAAGTTGTGTTGTTTAAAAAGTATGCAATCTTTTTAAAATGTATTATTGTTGAGTTACTGGATTATTACTGCGTGTATGCAAATTACTTAATAAGAATGTTTCTACTTACACTTGTGTATTTTTGGCGAAGTAGGAAGTATCCTCCAAAAAGTCTGGTTTAATTTGTTCACCATTTTTAGTCTGTTGCAAGACAACGTTGGTGAAGCTCTAAAATAAAAACATTAACGTGTCACTACTCGATAATTATTGTTAAGTTTAATATTAATTTTAAACAAAATTATGTACCCTTTTGATAACATCTTGCAAATTTGGTTGCACTTTTGTCAGGAGTTCGTCCAATTTCTGTTCAATATCAACATTTTCCTCTTCCGACATTCTGATTTAAACATTACCTACAAGATTGTGCAAGTAGAATTTGGTTAGCAATAAATAATAAATAAAAATCATCCAAAACAACGAAACATATTGCAGCACTCGCGTAAAACTACTACTGCAACTGACAGTCAGATGACAGCAAATTGTTGTGTTGTCACTGTCAAATTAGATGTCAAAATGAACCAATCATAATTGAGCTGCTTGAAGCTCGATACGATATTGCCATAACGTAAATTAAATAATATTATAATGTTACCGATATAAACCATGTGCGTTACTCTAGCGGAAAAGCGGAAAGTTCAAAATATTAGCACGTCTAGAGATGAAACAATATAGAATAATTTGTGCATTATATGCTGTAAATGTGCACCAAATATAAAATTTGTGCCTAGTGGGGTTTCTGAGATATTAATGAAAATACGATTCCGCCAGCGTAACGCTTTAAAACGTTATCCTGGCGGAACGATTTTTACCTATTGGTCCTAGGACAATTTTAAGTAGCATAAAAGATAGCTTAAAGGACATCATCCATTTTGTATGGAGATTTGGGATAAAAAAAAAGTTAGCGGCCAGAAATAAATTATGTTTTGTTGGAATGGGGACAGGTGTAGAATAATTTTTTTGTATGGCGACAATACTCTATATACCTTAGATAACGATCTATAAGTGAAATAAATAACATCGTCTTACCATTTTATGTAAGATCTGGTATGATTGTTACTATACAATTTTCACCTGAACTACTACTATTTTGACCGCCTCCGCAAAGCCGCTAAGTGGCTAAGCCGCTCGGGTATAAAACCCGAAGGTAGTGGGTTCGATTCCCACCTAAGGTCTGGTTGGTGGTAGGGCTTTTTCAGAGTCCGACTGGCTAGCTACCACAGGTGAAATCTGCTGCCATAATAGCTCTGGCTGTGTTCCGGCAGTATTAATGTGGGAGCCAGTACACTTGAAATCAAGGGCTGGTCAATAGCCACAAGGCTGGCACCGGCTTCTTCCTTCACACCCAATCGGTGTGAAGGGGAAAACGGGGGAGTTTAGTGGGTAGTGGGACTTAGTCTCGAGTCCTACACACGATCGCTAGCCTGCGGCTATGGTGCGCAAATGCGTGCTCCTCCTCAAAAAAAAAGTACACTTGAAATCAAGGCTCGAAGATCAGATGAGTCTACAGTCTGGCAGCACATTGAGCGACGCTTCGTGGTAAAGTGTCCCTCAATGGTATAGGCCGCAGTGGCCGCTAACCATCAGGTGGGCTGCGTGTGTGTCTGTCAACTGACTTAGTATAGTACGGATTCTTATAAAACAAAGATGGTACCTATTAATATTAGGTAAGGCATTGAGGCGCTCGTGGCGCAGTTGTGACAGTGGTTCGTTAGCGATAACGAAAGTCAAGCTACCTACGCCGCGGTCGGTTAATGGATGGGTGACCATTCTAACCACATATTTAGTGACATTAATTTCGAGCGTCTCCGTGCTTCGGAAGGCACGTTAAGCTGTTGGTCCCGGCTGATATTTACTATAATGTAAATATTAGTCGTCAAGCCTAGTCAGAGGCCATTTGGCGGCTTGATAACATCTGACATTAAGGTTGGTCACTTGCCTTACGCACCCCTCCACCAACCCGCACTAGGCCAGCGTGGTGGAGTATGGCCCACACTTTAACACAATTGAGATAAGGCCTGTGTCCCAGCAGTGGGAACGTATATAGGCTGATGATGAAGGCATTGATATGACGAGCACAGGGAAAAAGGGGGCGGGGGGAGGGGGCGGAGGGCGGAGGTGACTGCTATGTTAAGACAAGTTTTTACTTGAGTGAACCGCGTATTGTACACCTAAAATCCTGAATACAAATTGTTTTCGGTCTTAGGGTGGAAACTGTGTGAAGCGGGACCCGCGCGCGGTACATACAAAAGTCTCCCGCGCGGTCGCGGGACGGGTCACTTTTGTATGAAACCGCGCGGGTGCCCGCTTTACGCAGTTTCCGCCCTTATGTCTTACTTGGTATCATATCTCCGAAACCAAATAGATTTCGACTTTGACGCCATAGTAAAAAATAATGAGTTTTATGTGTACTAAACACTTATGCAATTTTAATTGATGGCCGCTAAAAAAGAATTTTATCCCAAAATGGATGATGTCCTTTGTGCCCTAAAGTAGCCAAGCAGCGGCATTTGTGCCCCCCGTAGTTTTTGAGTAATTGCAAATGCCGCTGCAGTAACGTTTGGCTTATTTTCCATATCTTCAGAACAGCTGAACGTACAGAAATGATTTTTTGTGAGAAGATGCCTTGTAATTTGTGCAAATTTGTGCCTTCATAGTTATTCCAAAGAAATACATGGTTAATGATTTAAAAAAGATTTTCTAAAAAACGAAAACAGCCTCTGCCTTTTGAACTACTTACGATAGGCGCTAAATGTCTCAAGTAGCTGATGCCTATATGATACAAGGTTCTTCTGACAAAATTTTATAACCCTACGTCTGATATTGACGAAATAAATCAACTTTTTGAACTGAAAACTGTTTACTTATTTCAAGCCGCAAATAAGGAAGTTTGAATAACGTAACGATTCCCATTTTTTGTCAAAAATCTGTGCCTTTATTCAAATAGACACACACTAAATTTCAACTCTTTACGTTCTGTAATTAACCGTAAATTAAATAAAATTAACAAGTAAGAACATTTAGATTATTACCCGACCAAGTATGAAAGGTCATAAAAAACCGACCGTGCAGTACTTCAAGCCAACATCTTTAAATTTGTAGGATAACTGTCGGTACACTCGTGTAAACAAGTTTTAGTGTGAAATCGAGGTGATTTTTTTTCAATGCTTCATTTCTAATAATAACCCGATCATTTATTAACCTATTTTGAAAATTCTTTTTTGTTTGGGAGGGTCCACTTTCCGTTCTGCCCCAATTATCAATTAAACTAACAAGAAAAATATACCTACTCCAAGTGGTGAAAAAATTGGGTGATCTTAATTTGATTATCTATCAGAGAGGTGGTTGTCGAGGGGTGATAATATGAAATAAAAAACTACTCTTCCGCCTTATAGTTTAATAAAAAATATTTTGTATTTTTGTTCTTTGTTCGTCTTAGTCTTACATAGTAATAATATTTTTTAGTATTAATACGAAAAGATTAATACTGAGAACATTAAATAAAAAGCAACGTAGGCTCTTATTCGTAATTTGTTTTCACTTTTTCGAAACGACAATAATTAACTTAATTAACCGCTTTTCTACATCACTGTACAAACAAGAGAAAAGTTAGGTATATAAATTAAGAAGGTACGGTAAATGTTCTTAAAGGCCGCTTTTTTATGACCTTTCATACTTGGTCGGGTAATAATCTAAATGTTCTTACTTGGTTATTTTATTTAATTTACGGTTAATTACAGAACGTAGAGAGTTGAAATTTAGTGTGTGTCTATTTGAATAAAGGCACAGATTTTTGACAAAAAATGGGAATCGTTACGTTATTCAAACTTCCTTATTTGCGGCTCGAAATGAGTAAACAGTTTTCAGTTCAAAAAGTTGATTTATTTCGTCAATATCAGACGTAGGGTTATAAAATTTTGTCAGAAGAACCTTGTATCATATAGGCATCAGCTACTTGAGACATTTAGCGCCTATCGTAAGTAGTTCAAAAGGCAGAGGCTGTTTTCGTTTTTTAGAAAATCTTTTTTAAATCATTAACCATGTATTTCTTTGGAATAACTATGAAGGCACAAATTTGCACAAATTACAAGGCATCTTCTCACAAAAAATCATTTCTGTACGTTCAGCTGTTCTGAAGATATGGAAAATAAGCCAAACGTTACTGCAGCGGCATTTGCAATTACTCAAAAACTACGGGGGGCACAAATGCCGCTGCTTGGCTACTTTAGGGCACAAATTTAAGCTATCTTTTATGCTACTTAAAATTGTCCTAGGACCAATAGGTAAAAATCGTTCCGCCAGGATAACGTTTTGAAGCGTTACGCTGGCGGAATCGTATTTTCATTAATATCTCAGAAACCCCACTAGGCACAAATTTTATATTTGGTGCACATTTACAGCATATAATGCACAAATTATTCTATATTGTTTCATCTCTAGACGTGCTAATATTTTGAACTTTCCGCTAGAGTAACGCACATATATAAACCGGTTATAGTGTGGAATCCGTTAATGTGCACATAAACTATCTGCGAACGGATACGATAACGGATAAGTGTAATTTTTTTATTAAAAAGCTCATTTTTGAACTTACATTGTTAATCTACACAATAACGAATGGCATACATCGTAAACTGGGTGTTAAAATAAGACGAAGGCTTAGGCGGGAGCGAACGAATTTCCGCATTTTAACGGTAAAATTATATATTTGGATTAAAGTCACCCCGCCCTCTCTTTGGTATTATAATTATTATTACAAACAATGATAATTAAATTATTATATTACAGCTATCAATGTCTATTATCTCGAAATTATACTTTGCAATAATACTATACTGCATTGGTCGTCTCTGCGCGATTTGTAACGAGATGGTTGTGCTACATAAATTATAATCTTTCGTAAAAATTGTAACCCTATAATCTATATCGCACACCCGGTAAAAAACTGTCATAACATAAAAACAGGCAAATCTGGTAGAGTCATTTTGTTACTTAATAATAATTGACGACATAATCGCACACCCGCTAAAAAACTGTCAAAACGTAGAGGCAAGGTTGGTCTCACTTTTTTCAGTAAAATAAAATTTTTATAATCTCACTCTTTGCAGTAAAATAATATTTTACTGCAAGGGGTGAGATTTGCCTGTTTTTGTGTTATGACAGTTTTTTACCGGGTGTGCGATATATAGATGATTATTTTTAAATATGCATGATAATATTAATCAGTACATACTTATTAAGAGAGTATGACGATACGTTTTTGTTTAGTTTGTTTTGAGGTACCTACTCGTATCAGAATTTTGTGCTTTTATTTGGGTTGGGATATTCATGAGACAAGCATAAGGCATACCTAATATTAATGATAGATATAATGATTTAAATACTTGTTTATTTTCAGTAATAATAAGTAGGCGATATTTTTTTTATTTGGAAAAACTTTTAATCATTTAAGAGCTTCTTTTATGGTGCTTTTTTATTTTGTAATGTCTGTTTTTTACTAGGCCTCTTCTATTTTTTCCAGTCTGTTCATCTGAAGGTTCATTATTCTCAACCGATTTGTTATCATCTAGTTGTCCACTGTTCGCAACAGATTCACTTCCCTCGTCTGGCCTGTTTTCAGTGGGCTTTGTATTTAAATTCTCTTTTTCATCAGAAATGGACTTAGCAACATTTTCATTATTACTTTCAATATTTGGTTCTAGCATGACAGGTGTTGTTTTTCCTCCAGGTCCAAAGTTACCGTTGTTATCACTATCGTCTTCCTCATTCGAGTCACCGCTACTTTTACCATATGTGGATTGTTTACTGGACTTTGATTTTGGTTTGCGATTTTTTTCTCCGGAGTCCGCTCGACCATACAGACCAGGTTCTAGAAATTAAGGAATGATAAGGTTATAGTCTTCTCGATGATCTAGTGGTTTAAGAACTGGGCCGTGATGTCGCGGTCCTGGGTTCAAATCCAGGGTCAGTCAAAAATTTGTTTCGGAATTTTTGCAAGCGTAGTAATTAGGCCAATGCTCATATTGTGACGATGATTTGATTTCAATTATGGAGGCCTTTGCTCTGCAATGGTATATTAGATAGGCTGTTGTATTTCCATTGATATGTCTCCCTGAGTATCTCATTCAACGGGGTCCAAACTTAATGCTAATTGCTAGAAAATGTTTAAGTAACGTATTCAGCACGTTATAAGTAGGCTGATATTTTATCTTTGGGATAATCGAGAGTAATTTTTGCCTCATCGTATCAATTTGCGACAACCAACCCCGTTGCATCTATTTATCTTTTTTTAAATAATGACCTCTTCAGTAATCATATAAATGCATCAAATAGAGATCATCTAGGAAAAACTGGGAGAATAAAAAAATAAAAACAAAATCACAACTAGTACAGATAAGATATGATTGAAGAATATTCAGTAAACAAGGGAAATGATGACGTACGGCATTTAACCAAAGTGCGTAACTCCCGCACGTTGTGGTTGATGCCGCTGGACATGATGCTGATGATGTGATGCTCCAGCAAGTGCTTGTAGTTCGCGATCATCCTGTTCGCAGGGCCTTCCACCGTCAGGGATTCTGGTCTGTAATGTAATAATAGAATTATACTGTCAAACATTAAAAAATAAGCATTGGCGCCCAACGTGGGGTTTGCCCAATCTAGGGGAAACTAAGGTTGTCATTTATAAACTTTAAGAGGTATCGTAAAGAACCTGCACAGTCGTATGTCTATGTATGCATATGTAGTTTATTTTTCCTTTTAAGGGTTACGGAGGTCAGACGGCAGTCGCTCCAATGTAATAACTTTACTTGCCAATTCCTGGATCATGGTGCAAGCGGGACTATACGGAGAAAGAGAAAGATACGAGCTTGAGGAGTCAGAGTCACTAATACTTACTTCAACTGATGGATGAAGTCAAAATTCAAGTCGACACTCTCCGGGTCTTTAACTAGATTAATACTCATATGCGTTGCGAGGTCGTCTGCGCTCAGGATCAGCAGCCCGCTGAGAGGAGGCATACCATTCGACAGGACGGCTGTGTACTTGTATTGTGCCTGGAGAAATTATATTATTTAGGACTAGTTTTTCATAATCGTCTTATTTACAAAGCCAAAATAGCATAAAGTGAAACTTCATCAATGGTTAATATAGTATTTATAAACGGTCATGATAGCTATGGAGGTATACATAGTTGATGTTAAAAACAGGTGATTTAGTTCTGTTCGTTACAATGGCTAGAGAAGAAACTAACGCACATAAAAAATTCTGATTCCAGTTCTACAGTACCTTCAAATTGCTAAATCCCACAATCGCATCGACCTTGCGGATGTTTCCTTCTACTCCGCCGGTGGCGACCGATCGTCGGTAGATGCTGTCCAGTCCTCGTAATACTCCATCTGACAGTCTGAAATCCTAATGAAAAAATTTTTTGAGTCAGTAATGTTTTTTTTAGCTAACTCGTATTATTGTTTCCTATAGACACTTACGAGCTGATCTATAAACCCTTATTAGCAGGTCCGTTGCGTGACTGTTCGTTTATGAAAGAGGATTTTATTTAGGGATCCTCATACACGTTCGGTATTTAGCTATTGTAACCGCTACGGCCTTTCTCATTGGGGTAACTTTCAACACTAAGGATATTGCTAAATGAGTAAAATACTGCAGGAATGTCTGATCTTCGAGCCATAATTTATAAATTAGTTATTTGTTTTTGAAACGCGAAAAATAATTTGACCAATAATATTTAAAAGCCAGACAAAGTTTTTTTTTTTATTGCAATGTGTAATAAGACGAGCAGATCGTACACCTGATGGTAAGCGCCACTTCTGCCCTTTCAGTGCCAAACAGTAACTAAGCATTTACTGGTTGGCACTGCCTTGAGCCCGCTACACCGAGACGACAATTATTAGGTCTCATATACCCAGTAATTTCACTATACTTATTATTCGAGAACTAGCGACCTCTTCAGGGTTTTTTATTTATACGCCTTTTATTAAGGACACTTACCACACTGGACATAATTCTGAAGTTCGGCAATTTTATAGATTGTGCGTTTATCTGCCGGATTTTTTTCTTCAACATTAATAACGCTTTCTCCACATAATTGTTCAGTTCTGCGTTTCTCCTTTTATGGTATTCCCTGTCATTTTAAATGCAGAAAAATATGTATATTACATATTAGCAAAAAATACTACTTAATTTCTGCAAACTAGGCTCCGGATTCGATCTTCAGAAATCCCCGACAAAAGTGTATATATATAACATTTCTCAATAACCTTCCAAAGTAAAAAAAAAATCAGTCTTTACACTGTCTTAAAAAGGATGTTAACCTGCGCCAGATCTTTATCGAATCCCTTAAAACCCTAAGAGCATTAAACTTTTGGTTGAATGCTCGAAGGTCTAACCGGAAGTTGAGAGTAAGGAAATAGGGTGCTTGTGCGATCACATACCTAAGTTCTATTATGTCCTGCCAAGTTGGTTCTTTGAGATAAGCCATACAAGACCGTCCGCCATACGTATTTAGTACTGAGAATTAGCTTACCGTACTTTGGAGTTCATAGCAGCATGAACACTGAAGAATATTAAGTGCTCGTTCAAATAATCCCTAAGCCATTCGTCCAAATCAGATTTCATTCTGTCCAAAAAGTCAGCTGAAATATTTATGTAGAAGTTAAAATAGAAATAATGTTAAATAAGAATAAATAATATTGAAATGGACATACGGACTTGCCACAAACTTGGGGATTTACTTTTTAAAAGCTAAAGGATTTTTTAACATATTGTATGTTTAATACTAAATACAATATATAAATCTAATATATATTTCAATAATATTTATTTTGATCATTAGATCCAAAAATATCATGTTTTGAGCATTTTTAAAGTTATTTTCTGTATAAAAAACATGACAAAATTGAATTTCAAACTACTTGTACAGCGTACAATATAAAGTACATAGACTTACGTGCATTTTTATTTTTTTAAATTTAAAAAGTTTCGAAAGTAACTATTTAAAAGAGAATGCTGAGACTTTTTTTTACATTTATTTTAAGTTTTACAATGATAAATCAAAATGCATCAGTTGGCATCGGAGAATACTCATGGTAAGAGAAGGAAGGAAGGGACATATCCTCGAAGGTATGTAAAATGTGGATCAAAGTGTGAATTTCATACTGTTATGTGCCGCCGCACGCGGGCGCGTTTTCAGTGTGTTGTGCCGCGCGTGTTTTCTATACAAACTGAGGTACTTGCATAGAATGAAAAAATTCACAGATCTCGTGCCTTTCACGACCTTCTGGAACATTGGAAATGTACTTAGATAGGGCAAATTATAATGAAAACATCTCTTTGCGCAAGTGATACACAAGGGTTAGTAGCAGGTACCGTCGAGTAACGTTGTTTTTTATAAGCGGACTACGCCCTTTAACAATGCTCAGTTTTTTTCGCCTTTTGCACACACGCTTTCGTCCGCCAGATGTGGAATCATCAGCATTACCCAAGCCACGCTATTCCTACGTTCAAGAAGACGAACTATGTAAAAAATCAACATAGTCTTTTACTTGAAGGAACTTTCTACTTCATGTGTCAAACAATTTATCTTAGAAAAATATATTTGCTTTATCAGTACATCACGCAATCGATAATGATATTTGGAATGGACAATAAAACAAATAAGTTCTCATGGTTTACTTCAATGACACCGCTCTATAGGCTTTCTATAACTTAAGCACTTCGATGACACCACCAAAGTCGTGGGCCTTTTTCGTGGTTATAAGGGTGTTAGAGGACTCTGTAACGCCTCTTTTACAGGTAATCTTAAGTATTTGATTCTCAACGAACACCTTTATACAACTCATGTGAGAGTCTTTTTAACGCTACGGTGCTAGTTAGGCCAACCGTTATCAATACTCATAGAAATGTCAATACTTTACGTGACTCATTAGTCCACGCGCCGGACAACTCCGATAGAAAGGGCGCTACTACCACCTAAACGGTTATAGATAGCGAGGTCCGGTTTTTTGTAAACTGTAGCTCAACTAATTACCCCGATACCTTTTTTTTATTTTGTCTCTATCGTTTTTCGTTTTTGAGAAATTGTTGATTTAAGTTGAGAAGACCGTAAAAAATCACAACATTTTTCGACATTTTTGCACTTTTTCGAAAAAGTTTTTGAATTTTTCAAAATAAAATTTCTACGTCTTATAGACCTCGTCAAGACGCGTCTTTTGACACCTTGTTTACCCAGGTAACCCCAAAATTGACGACACCAGAGCGATGTCGCACTTTCACTGAAATTGGCCCCCTACCAACACGATCGAAAAAACATTTCCAATGTTAAAATCTGTCGTCACTCGTCCCGCGTACCGCGGCGGAGCGCGGTGCAGTGTGGTAACCGCCTAACACTACCCGTTTGACCACCTCCGTGGAATATTGGCTAAGGGTTTAAAAGCCGGAGGTTGTGTGTGCCTCCTTCAGTTTGCTTGGTAGTGGGACTTTTTCAGAGTCCGACTAGCAGATACACCCCTGTAGGTGAGATCTACCGCCAAAACAGCCCTGACTGTGTCGGCAATGTAAATGTAGGAGATTGAAATCAAAGGCTCGAAGATTAGAGGAGAATATTGAGCGTCGCTTCCTGGCCGCAGGGGACGCGTACCAATAAAACATAATAATTAAAAGACATACCTATGTTATCCTGGTTAACCTCGTTTGTATTAGAATGCGTCACGTTGTTTTTGTACTGAAAGACGAAAAATTTGGTATAATTTGAAAAATATTTTTTGTTTTTTATATCTTTAGCAACAAAAACACATTTTCACAAACAATATATAAAAATTTCTTACAGTCATAATACCATTCGGGAAAGTTAACTCTGAGTTAGTCAATACAATGTACAAATTGTCGTTGCCAATCAATCGTAATCTGCCCTCAAGCTTGTAATCCACGTCTTGAAGGAGAATGCTGGAATTGTAAAAAAATAATTTTATTTTTTATGCCTGAGCTATTCAAGTATGAAATTAATGCGCACTCTAAGTCTTAGCTAGTTTATAGGTTTGGTGTCCTCCAATTTAATTTAAACTACATTGGGTACCTGTTTCATATTAAACCAAACACTTGAAATCAAAGGCTCGAAGATCAGATGAGCCTACAGTTGCAGCACATTGACCGACGCTTTCTGGTGAAGTATCCCTCAATGGAATAGGCCGCAGTGGCCGCTTACCATCAGCTACCATGGGCTGCGTGTCTGTCTGCCAACTGACGTGGCATAAAAAAAACCAAGGCGTTCTGGTGCTAATATTACTGTTTTGGTAATATTTATGTGGTCAACATTTGAAAATAAAGGTTTGTAGATCAGATCAGAGTTAAATACTGGTGACTGGTGGCTGCTTCGCTTTGCGTGTGTGCTGCCATACTGTATTCAGTATGTGTCTATGTTGGCTAGTCAGTCGGACTCTGAAATTCTACCACCAACCAGATCAAGAAGATTCCATGCGGGAACCGAACCCACGACTTGCGGGCTTTGTTCTTCATTACTGTTTCGCGGTCAGGTGGTCGTATGAATAATAAACCATTTACTAACTCAGCTAGTCCATAGGTGGGCAAGTAGTACAGTTCGGAGGGGTCCTCGGATCCCGGGGGGTTCCACGCTCGCTCATAGTTCCCGTGCAGGTGCAGGTCGTTGAGGGAGAGGTCGGCTTTGATGCGCATCTCGTGCAGATCTGTGGTTAAAGAGTTGATCCGGAACCGAGTGTTGTTGCGGAGCTTGACGCGTTGGAAGAATCTAGGAGAAGTCACTCGTATTAGTTGTGGAAGAGTGAATTTAAACGGGAAAGCATTGGGGTCACAATCTCGCATGATAGTCAGCCTAAGAGTAAGAGTGTGAGTGAAGGTAAAACCGGACGGAGTCCCAAACACAGCTGCAGGTCTCACCAGCTTGTGGTTATGGTTCTGGTTCTGATTTGCTTGGTTTCTCTTTTGCTCGGCCCAAACATGGACCATCGATAATCTCCATCGTGCTAATTTGTACGATTGTATATTGAATCAGCGAGCCCTATAAAGGTTAATTTGAGATCAATACAGAGAACATGAATATGTCTTTTCTTTAACATCTCGTATGCAGTGCGATGATAAAATGCCACAGTCAAATGATAAAGGAAGGAGAACTTCTCCACGAATGCCATTATGTGGCACGTACAAGCGAAGTGGATAACAATCTCGTTAAACGCGTACGGCTTATGATGGGATATTATGTCGGCCTCCCAGATTATACGCCCTTGCCGGAATTTCATAATGTAATAAAGAAATAGGGCGATGTGGCTTTATGGCCGTAATGCGATGAGTCAAGGGCTAGAACTGATTTTCTGTTCAATAAAGCGTACACTCGTCTTAGTAATGGAGACTGGGAGGATGGCGTGGATGAAATAACTCCCCGCTTTCGACTCAGTTATGATTTTTATTTTGTGACATAACGGGTAAACATTTATATTCGAGGATCTTTTATATAGGATAGGTTCTTTAAATCTAAAAAACCTTACCAATTAGTACTATTCTGTCCATTAATTCTTATCAAATTCGTCAATATCTTTTGCAACTCAAGGCGCCATGACATGACGGATAAGTTCGCGATATTTTTGGTCTGATAACTTGATGCTGTTTCTTTTGACAGATAAAAAAACCTCATACTAAAATTATCTAACAGATAAAAAGCATCATTTTAGCTGATAGATAATTTGTCAGGAACTTATTTGACAATAGTAAAACTGACCCTAAAATGTAAAAAAAATGCTTAGTTGACTTATCTTGTAGACACTATGTAATGTTTTGAAATTTAATTGTATCGAACGAAGGTAAAACTATCGATAGTTGTGCCCAACTCTACAACCATGTTTTTTGGAACTTATGTACTTACAGAAGAGACTGAGGTGTTCTCATCATGCAGTAGCCTCCTAGGTTTAGCCCAGCAGGGATGTCATACGGGCCGTTATCTAGGCTGCTTACCTTGCCCCGGGACTCAATAATGGACTGTAAACGATTTACAATATAAATAATACTTCTAAGCAACTATAGTTCTTCTAACTCTCAAAATATAGACATAACATGACATGGTTGAATGGATTTTGAGCTCTTTTATTTTTCTTTTTTTTTCCTTGACAAAAAAGAAAAATAAAAGAGCGCGAAATTTTTCAAATTTTACAGTCAGTTGAGTCAGTTCAGTTTACTGACACTTGTTTGTTTTAATCTAAGTACAGTCAACAGCACATCACGGTATACACTTGCAGTTCGATAATAGCGCTTATGCCCCCGACATAAGAGCGGTACAAAGTCCAAAGTGTTACGTCTGACGTGCTGTTGACTGTACATACTAAACCATTTATTGTTTACGTAGTTTTATTGTTGTTAGTGGTTTTTATTTTGCTGTAAATAATGAAAATAAGTTTTTCTGTTAATTAATAAACAAGTAGAAAGGAAAAATTTAATAAATAATTAATTAAGTAAGTTTGAAAAGATAGTTAAATTAAAGTTATTTTACCTCAATAACCATCTCATCGAATATTATTTTTTTCTGTTCGATAGCTTTCCGGAAATCTTCACGAGCGTCCGCGTATTGCTCTGGAAGATAAGGTAAGCTAACCATAGTAATATTATTATAAATTAGTCTCCATCTGTATGTCTGTTTCCACGCCTTTTTTTCTCGTAGGAGAAAGCTTTTACGCACTTATTTAGTACATAATTGGGTACATAGATAGGCTAGATCTGGGGAAAAGACATAGGAGAACACTTTTTAATTCGAGATAAGGCTCGGTTCTCATGGGTTAACAAAAATACACTTGAATTCAGAGGTTCGAAGATCAGATGAGTCTACAGTTTGGCAGCACACTGAGGGACTCTTCCAGGTGAAGTTTCCCTCAATGGAATAGGCCGCAATAACCGCTTAACATCAGGTGGGCTGTATGCCTGTCTGCTAACTGAAATAGTATAAAAAAATGACTGTGTGTGAATAATTATTTCGTAATTGATACCCATTCTTTCGGTAGGTAGTCCTTTACTTGTGGGTTGTCTGGTAGAGATCGCTTCAAGCGATAAGGCCGCCTATATTGTGCATTTTTGTTTTGTTATTGTACGTTTTATTTGTTTTTGTGAGCAATAAAGAATATTTTTGTTAGGTTATGTAATTCTTTTCATTCGGTTATTATACGTTTCTACTTAAATAAAACGTTTCGTTGATACCTTCCAAATCTTCCATAGCTTGGATATGTTTCCCGGCATTCAAGGTCATCCAACAGTTTTGATCTTGCGACTTCTCCCCAGAAGCCTTCAGGAAGAAATAATAGTCCGAGTCGCTTGAGGCTTCAGAGGAACCCGAGTATTTACGCAAATTACGAACTTTGTTACCTGTAAACGATAATTATTTTAATACAAAGCTAACAGAAATATTGGACATCATTTGGCGAGCCATTTGGTGTAATGTTCGAGAAGTCGGCTTTTACACCAGAGGTCGCGGGTTCGATTCCCGCACGGTGCAAACATTTGTGTGCATGAACATGTCTGTTTGTATCGGTCTGGGTGTTCTTACTTTTTATGTATAATATGTATTAAAAAAAAGTTTAGTTTGGTGCTAGATGGCGCTGTGTGAATAATGTTTATTTCTTTATTTATCTAAGTAGGTACTTACATTGATCCTGATCCCAAAGTAAGTAGGTAGCTAAAGCATGTGTGTTATGGTCATAGACATTAGGATCAACGGACTCCGTTGAATAGAGGTATTTTATGCCTACATAATTATATACAAATAAACACATAGACACAGAAACATCACATGAATATTAGTCTTGCGTGGCATTCGAACCCACGACTTCTGTCACATTTGGCAGGGTCACTACCAAATGTGCCATCGAGCTAGCTTTTAGACGGTAAAATTAAATTGCCAAAACAATTTTAAAGCGTTTGATTGCAACTGTATGCAAAGTGTGAGTTCAGTTTGACACAAACCAATTTGCAATTATAAAAAAAACCTATTAAAACATCTATGGCAGCTCACATTTACTCTTTTACCACAACGTACCTACAGTTTTTTTTCGAACTGCCGCTTCACCATGAGCTAATAACAAAATATAAATAACTAACACATTCAGTATGGAATAACACGACATATTGTATGAGTATTGCTTTGGCTTTCTGTCAGATGTCTACATATTCTGTAGCATAATGTAATTTTCTCTTATCATGAAATTAAATTAGGAAAGTCAGATGCAAGAAATCATGTAACAAGCAAATATGGCATCGACTTAATTTGAATTCAAAACATTAAAGTTAAATAACTTTTTTTTTTGTCAGAACTTTTTATTTGGAATGAACAACTGAGAAGCAAAAATGAAAATATTCTTCTTTTGTTTATTTTTATGTTACGGAATAACTTATGCAGAAGCAGGTTTAACCGCTAATATTGAAAAAAGGGTCAAGAAATACTTTAGTAGCGGTAAGTGAATGGATTTAACTAAAATGTTGTTTAGTTTCATTTGTAAATAATTACAAAAAGTAATTAATATCGGCCGATATTGTCGGCAAAAATAAAGGATGTACAACATAAATCACAGGCATTTTGTATAGTGCACAAGTGAGCGCTCAAGCATAGTATACTTCTCTATAAACTGTCTTTTTAGCCTAGGAAAAACGAACAGGTTTTTCGTGGTTTTCAAGGAAAAAATCTTTATTGTGCTCTGGTGTCTATACTTTTTAATGAAAGTAATGCTCTAGAAAAAAGTGTGGTGGCAGTTCTTTATCAGTTTCTGACTTGCGTGTGCCTGGGTATCAGGTATAGAGAATTTAAGGCTCGAAGATCCGGAGTAGACTACACACTACACTGCTATGCTTGCTTATTAAACGGTCCTTCAAGATGAAAGATGCCTCAATAAAATAAGCATGCGATGACCGCATCACATCACAAATATATGTCGTGGTTGATAAGTATTTATATAAAAAATATAATTGTGTGTATTTAAAAGGAAATACTTTTAATAAATTATTTTCAGTTGGTCTAGAAAAAATATCTGATGTGTGGAATAAGTATAAACAAGGCATACAACATTCTATTCAATTAGTAAGTCTGTTCATCCTTTATTTATGAGAAGCTTTGCCTATGGAGCTGCATCGTGTGAGATAGAGTGGATTCCTTTCAAATTATATTGATTTACATTTAATCTGGATACGTATCTAATTATTTAAAATAGGCATCCAGACACAAGAAACACACAAATGTTTGTTATATTGTACTAGGCGCCTTTTGAAGTATTGGTACGTCACTAAGTCACGCAAATGCACGTAAATGCATAAAAACAGGATCTTTTTAAAATGTTTAATCGAGTCAGATAAATAATGTATGTACGAGTATGTATGCGCGTGTGCATTCCTAACTTTAGAACAACTGATTTAAATTCGATAATCATTTAACTTCTGCTGTTATTGTCAGGACACAAAGTCAACGTTTTATGCCCGAGCGAAACAAGGGCGGGCAGTAAATAATTAATAAATAATATCGTCGTTAACGTTTAAAAACTGCGAAATTCCAGGTTCTTAAAGAAACGTATGGAGATCAGGGCATGAACGTATACATAAGGAAGTCAGCAGATTTGTATAAATTATCTGACGGGTTCTTGGCATCTGACAACATTGTGCAAGTGTGAGTTGTTCTTTTTATACTCGTATAGGTACTTGTAGCTATACTCATAACCCCGTACTAAGTATATTTGGACACTTTTTCGAAAAGCGCCATTTTAACTTTATAGATAAAACAAAATCCCCGCCAAACTTCTTGAATATCGGGTGGGGATTTCGCAGAACACGAATTTTGGCAAGCCTGTGCGCTATTGGTCAGAAGCATACCTCTGACCAATAGCGGGCGCGGGCGTTCGGGAGATTTGCGCTTGCTATTGGTAACGCGCAAGTGCAAATGCGCGAACTTTCTCCCTCTTCGTCGACCGATGTTCAACAAGTTTGCCGATAGCAATAACGTATTTTTTACATTTGGATATACAAAGGATTCCATATGAAATAAGTAAATATATTGTAAATATTTAGCCAAATGGCCTACTACCTTTTTTGTTTATTACATACAATACACAAATTATAATGAAATGACTTTCTTGGACCATTTAAATTAATTTGTAATTTGTTTAGGGCATCACGCGCCTATTTAAAATGTTATTATAGGGGAAAACCACGGGGGAAAACCCACACTTTGCTTTGCTTTAGATACGTTAGTATTCCCGAATTATCAACTTATGCGATTCTTGGAAAATTCGCCGTTTTTTAAAGCCTCGTTTTATATATTCATAAATATTCACATTTTTGTGTTGGGTGGGACTCGTCGTTTTGTCTTGACGTTATAAATTAGCAAGCGGTTGTCAAATTGGTGGCGCTGCTACTCGTAGATCGAATTATAAATTCATATTATTTAAATCGTGAGTTGCCCGTAGTACAGTTGGCATTTTAAATTGTCTCATGGCTGAGAATCCAAGGGCTTTCTGGCTTTCACTATGGACAGTGATTCAAGAAGAAGTATATAAGTTATAGGATTGTATAGTATTTTTGCCTTAATTTTGTCATTTAAACATAATTTATTTCTCTTTAGCTATGTAAGTTGTTTTTTTTTTAAATTTTAATATTATTTTAATATACTCGTAGTTAAGGGTAGTGGTCCAAAAGTCGACGTCGATCCTGTGATCCTATGATTTACCACATAATTTCAGCTATACCATAATTATTTTTGTAAATTTTTACTTATATTTTTGGAAGGACCAACCTTTGGAATGCCAATCATCGTTTACTTATCAAATCTTCCACAGACTCTTCAAAGATTTGTATCTGAAGCAATTCCCGCGGTTGAGCGCGCCTGAAGTGTCCTTCGAGTTGGCTTCGAACGTGCTTAAAGTAGATGCTGACGTCGGCAAAATGTTCATAGAAACAGATTACCTGCTGTTCAGGAACCTGTCGGACATCGTTTACTCATCGGCCACGGTAGATCCGTATAAGAAGTCGCCGTTTAGTTTACAAGAGGTTAAACATTTGGGTGAAGCTGTGTAAGTAAAAGAATTTTGGAAATGCACTTACCTACAAGTGGATATTACTATCATTTTTTTGAAGATAATCTGTCTTACAGCATAGTAGCAGAAGGTTGCGTGCTCTCCGGTTTCGCCGTAACGTCTTTGCTGGGGCAGTCAGTCCACTTGGGCCATGATAACTTTCGAATATCCAAGTGCCAATTTAGTGTCGAGGTGAAGTATTTTTCATGTGTCTTTTACGATATACCATGCGTCTAAAACAGCTGGAGGTCAATTTTTCATATCTTAGTGTTTGATGGACATTTGATGGATAATATTGTAAGAAGTGAAGAACGTAAACATTTAAAATCTAAATTAAGTCTAAATATTAGATGACTGTGATCCAAATGATCGGATCCATCTAGGGGTTAGACAGTTTGCGGAAATAGGAATTTAAGGCTATGCTGACATATTTAAGAAGACTGGGTAGCCACTAGCCAGCCAGAGAGAAGATGTGAAGATTGTGCAAGAGAATTGAAAAACCTAATAGTACATGCCAAATATATTTTAACTGTTGTATTTATGTTTTAATCCTTTTTCAGATATCTGGGACGCATGGGACTGACTCACCGCCTATTATCGCACCATATTTTTCACCAGAACAAGGTATTTATATCTTTTGTAATTCGTAGTACAGCGACATGTGTTTTCAACTACAAAATCTATTAAGTCCCTTATAATAAAAACTAAAAGTTGCTCTGGCCAACCTCTTACGGATACA
Organism: Mecyna flavalis; assembly: GCA_949319885.1. Lineage (NCBI taxonomy): Eukaryota > Metazoa > Arthropoda > Insecta > Lepidoptera > Crambidae > Mecyna > Mecyna flavalis. The sequence continues at coordinate 5,263,442 of OX439436.1, forward strand.
GAACAGAAAGTTATGATTACAGGTAATAACGTATTTAAATTAAATAATCAATAACACAGGTATGGAACTGGAACTATTGCTGCTAAAGCCAATTAGAGAAGAGCTGGTCCCGAAGCTTCAGGGAGCTGTGTTTACATTTGTAAACACGTCTGCAATGTTTGGTGACAACTTACCATCTATCCGGTAAGTGTGGGCACTGTTATGCAGTTTCCTTGTACTTGATTTTTTTTTATTTTTTTTTGCTTATACGTATACGTTTGAAAGGAGAAGGCTTGCGATTCTTGCGAATCACTATTACTAATATTAAAATTTTTACAGAACCGCCCAACGTAAAGTCTTCAAGAAAACATTGGCGTTCATGGCTCAAGCTGTTACTTATCAGAATCAATTAATTGCAAAACGGAACGGTGGTGTTGATAAACTCAATGATCTAACGATATTTTGGAAGGATATGGTAACAATATAACTATATTAGTTAATATTAGCTCTTCGCCGAGGACTAATATCTAAATAATAAAAAAGTTGCCTCAAACGACTGGAAGGACTCCGTTAGTCGTTTTGGTGTAAAACGTAAACAACAGACAAATAGACAAAATTTTCAAAAATCATATTTTTACTTCTGATGCTGATATTTTTACTTCTGATTTTTATTAGATGTATAGATAGATTGTCCAATGTCTGTCATGATCTTAAGTAGTATGTGTGTTTTAAAAATACATAGTACAAAATAACTCTTGAAATTTTAGTATCATTTAGGAGTACAAGAAACGCGAGTGCAAATCACTAATGTGTCAGTCAGCGGCTTGGACTCAGTATATTCCGCACAGGTGGGAGGACCATACAAAATGCCCGATTTGAACATGGTCGATACTGTTCGGGTTGGAGCTATACAGGTGAGTTGAGTAGGTACAAAGGTCGTTAGTTACGTGTTTACCAGGTCTAAGTATTTCGGTTTAATGGGACATTTAACAAGGTTACGTTTTATTGGGTCATTATTGGAGTTTTCACTGATGTTTCACTATGGCAAGAAATGTGTAAATAGCAAACGTTCGGAGACAAAACATCTTTAGACATGAGAAAATTATTAAAATTTCAATAAAAAATAAGTGTGTATCAAACACATTCCATGTACGGTCAACGGCACATCCCCGTAAACACTTGCAGTTCGATAATAGAGTGGTACAAAGTCCAAAGTGTATAGTCTGACGTGCTTTTGACTGTACCTATAATCGTATAACGAGCATTATTTTTCATCTTATTTAAATGATGGTATTTTCTCAAAGGACATAATTTTCTTTTGGGAGCAATTTGGGAGCTTAATTTTTCGCCTGCCCGTAGTAGAAAAATAAATCTGTTTGAAGCACTGATTTCCATATACGCTGAGCGTATTATCATAGAGCTCAGTGGTTTGAAGGTTTCTATTTCTTTTTTATCCGCTGTTATAGTGCTTGTCTAATTTTATTGGATATACAAGCTCGACACAATCTGTCGAGAAGGCTTAGCCCGAGGGCTTAGCAACTTGTAAATACAGCGTGGTTAATGTCTACATTATTGGGTTATTGTCATTCTCACACAGACCTCCGGGTCTCTCTATATATTATTTTATCTCCATATTTATTAGTCAAGTCGAGTCAAGTCAACAGTCCGTCTCCGTTCACTCCTGAACGTCATCACTCTTTCATGTCTTGTCCATTGAGCTAACTACGTAAGTAGGTAGATAATATTTCTCTGTCGTGTGATCTGTCTTCCACAATAATTACTAAGTACATCGACTTTAACTGAACTTTCCACATTGTGATGAATATTAGAAAATCCAGGTTACACAAGTATTCGGAGCTGCATAGAAAATGTCAAGAAATTGTGATTGATAAATGTTTGACTTAGAAATGTCCATTTTATTAAGTTACTTACTTTTCGTAATTGCAGGTGGTTGGAGACATTTTATTGGGTATAGGAAATTCAGAAAGCCAATATGTATTTTATGGCGAGATCCAAGATGTCTCGGCATATGTCTCGTTAGGCATAGAAACGCTGTCACTTAGTCCAAAGAAGAGTACTTCTCAAGAATCGCTGAGGTCATCAATACCTGTGGGCCAATGCATTGTCGAAGGATGGAGGTATGGGTAAATAAATTGCAATAATATTGATTAGGGTTCAAAGAACTAGATCTAATTGAATACTCGTATTTATTATAATATAATTTTTGATGAAAGAAATTACGTATGCTGATATTATATACTACTGATACTATAGTAGGCCGATCCTGATGCAAATGTTGGGAGTAATATCCCTTCTAACGTAGTTAACAGCGAAGACAATGGACAAGGTCAGTGGCAGATATTATTGCATTTGTATAAAATTCCAAAATCAAAATAGAACTAAAAAAAAACTGGATTTATTACCCTTTGTGCATTTACAAACGTGCAAAGTGGAAGAAACCCAAAAATATTACCTGTAGATTTCAAATAATTTGAAGATTTGTGTGATTGTTTCCAGTTTGGTTAGGACATTGCAGGCTTGAATCACCTGAATGTCTGAAAAGAGTGATGATTCCGTGCTTCGGAAGGCACGTTAAGCAGTTGGTCCCGACTATGTTCCAAGTAGGTCTGGTTTCCCTTGTAGGGTTACGGAGGTCAGATGGCAATCGCTCCATTGTAATAACCAGGCTTGTCAAATCTAGGATCATAGTCGAAGCGGACCCTGAGCTCCATACTGGATGCAATCGGGAATACGCTGGGATGATGATGATGACTATAGTAGGCCGATAGATAGTACTGATTCAAGAACCCCGTAACCTTTAAACGATTTGCTTTATGATTTGACATAATTATATTTTTTTGACGATTGAGTAAGCATGTCGATTTTTCAAATATACCTGGTTCGTACCTTTTGGTATCATATGATTATTATTATTTTTATAGATTCAATTATATGTTTTTTTAGATATATAGATATCCATGCTCCAATTCTACCAGATGAATGCGAGATATGTAAACAAGCTCCAAAGGCCTTAATAACAGGATTCCTTTTAAATGAACTGCCAAAGCTCTTGATGCAGCATATATCTGATTCTTTTTCTAAAGCAGTTTTACAGACAGATCAAACAGAAGAAAATGTTGATGAGTCGATATCAGCTGAGAATGACAATAATGAATATAAAAGCTACGACGAGAATGATCAGTCTGTTAAGAATGGGGCAAAACTTGACAATCTTGATGTTGATGCGCCAAGTGTAAATTCTGATGGAAACGACGGCAATGAAGATAAATCGCAAAACCAAGAATCTAACAGGGAAGAAACTGATAATGGCAATTTTTCGGAGAAGAATAATGAAAACACACAGGAGCAGCACGTTCCTGATGCAAATGTTGGGAGTGATATTCCTCCTGACGTAGTTAACAGCGAAAACAATGGACAAGGTCAGTGGCAGATATTACTGCATTTGTATAAAATTCCAAAATCAAAATAGAACTAAAAAAACTAGATTTATTACATACCCTTTGTGCATTTACAAACGTGCAAAGTGGAAGAAACACAAAAATATTACCTGTACATTTCAAATAATTTGAAGATTTATTTTCAGTAATTCTTGACAAATCAAATTTTAAGTTATCAATAAGGCAGAAAGAATTATGTATCAATGAAATAAAAGCGTGATAAAAATAACTTCATCACCCACCCGTTAAAGTAAATTAAAATACTAAGATTTGTTTTTTTTTAGATGTCGTTGGAACTGATGAAATCCAGAAAGAAGACGATGGAAATAAAAGTGAGAATGGCCAAGTAAACGACAAAGAAAATAGCGACGAAAATGCGAATAGGAGACGTGCAGTTCAAAGTGACCAGTATACAAAAAGACCTCCTAGTCAATTTCTAAATGTGCATTGGTCTGACAATGAAATACATTCCTAGTAAAAGAAATGTTTTTATAATTGAATATTTGCAATGCACCACGGTAAATAATTTGATTTTACATGAGGATATGTGCTCAAAACATATCTTTATTTGTTATATCCTCGTTGTCCCACTTATAAATGTCACAAAGGTTTGTATTTAGAATCTTTTGGAAGAACCTAGTCAAACATGGGGTAACTTAATAGCTGCCTAAGCAAACTCTGACAGTGCCACATACTCGATACAGGTTTTGTTTGTTCAGGACGACGATATTCATAATAAAATTCGGTACACTTCGGTGAGTGGGTGTCACAATTTTCAAAGGTTGACTTTTCAGTTATTTAGGCAAACAGTACGCTCTGTTTTATTTTGAATTCAGAAAATTCTTTTTAATTTATTTTTATTTTAGAACCACCAACAAGATACCGATAGGATAAGATACAGCTACAAAAAACTGAAATAAATAGAGAGGCAATATGTATAGTTTTCCTAGCCCATAAATTCCTGTGTATAAAATGAAAGTTAGCCACGGGATGCATCTTGCAAGCTTAGCTTATTTTCTCGGGTTACCTAATCGAAACATGAAGCAGTAAGTTGTAGCACAATAAATATAGGAAATAATCCCACTGTTAATATTCAAGGTAAAAAATCAGCATGAGGTAACGCCAGTTTCACAGTATTTTTTAACGGCTACGTTGTTCACCATCAAAGTTATTGCTTTTATTTCTGTAGAAATTAGTCAGCTATTATATAGAGATACCATGTAGAATAGTTAAACTTAGTAATCGAATGCAACGTTGGTCGATTACTTGTAATTCTGTCCATGATTGAACAGTGGGCGAGAGCGCTATCAAACTCGCAGCCAACCGTGAAATGGACATGACACGGATCGCCGGAATTTGGTTTGATTGATATCTTAGGTTGATATGTATGTACTAACCATAGCTAACACAGGTCGGGCCGTGTTCGGGAATTAAATAGGTAAGCTAACTACATTTGATTTCACATGATTAAAATGGTGAATGTTTTGATTTTTAATCAAAGGGACATAATATGTTGAGGTACATTTTTTTTATACTGGGTCAGTTGGCAGACAGGCACGCAGCCCACCTGATGGTAAGCAGCCACTGCGGCCTATCCCATTGAGGGACGCTTAACCTGGAAACGTCCCTCAATGTGCTGCCAGACTGTGGACTCATCTGATCTTCGAGCCTCTGATTTCAAGTGTACTAGCTCCCACATTAATATTGCCGGAACACAGCCAGAGCTGTTATGGCGGCAGATTTCACCTGTGGGGGTGGTAGCTAGCCAGTCGGACTCTGAAAAAGCCCTACCACCAACCAGACCCAAGGCGGGAATCAAACCCACGACCTCCGTGTTTTTATACCCGAGCAGCTTAGCCACTGTTCCACGGAGGCGGTCATACGGACATCGGTACATTCGGAGCGGTACATTTTTATTTTCATTCACTATAGCCATTCATATGTGGACAGCAAGTCTAACATACTCTGCTTGCAAAGAATGCAAATCAGCATTCTCAGAACCATATCTGCTGCGCCCTGGTATGCTCGCAATACAGAAGTGCATGAGTACCTGGAGAACCCAACAATCCTTGAAGAAGCTAAACGTTTTTCTGAGAGCTACAAGTTCGGACTGACCGTCCACCCAAATCCTCTAATAAGCACGCTGCTACAACCGAAGAACAAAAATACTCAAGAAAGCGGATGTGCTGCCTGATTAGGTGGACCGGGACAGTGGCCCTGATCTGCCGTAAACTTTTGCCACCTCCAACAAAACGATCATAGTCCTATGGACTGATAGCAGATTACTAGTAGAGAAAAAAATGAGGACAGCGTAAGAATGCCTTTATGTTGCGAAATATCACTACTAAGGTGAAAAAAATTATTTCTCCAACAATGTAAATCACAAAAGGGAATGTGGGTTTTGAATTTTAGCCCACTACTTACCTATTTGTCATCCCTTTCTAAGCACTAGTTCAGGCAAAATTAAACAAAAACTTGAAAGACCCACGCCCGCAATACGACAAAAACTACGGAACATTATAGGGCATTATGACGTGGGTAAGCCATTTGTAAAATAATTACTACCCAAAATAACGTATAATAAATAAACCCTAGAGGGACAGTGCGTTACGTTTAAAGATACTAACTACTCACTCCTTTTCCGCGCTATTATAGTTTTTAATTATAAAGTATGACATATTTAATTTTATATAGTTATTTGACCATTTAAAATCTCAATCTGACTTCACTGCACACTGGCTATATATTGCAGCTCGACAAATAAATGATCAACTAGTTGGTTGGATTGGAATAAAACCTTTTATCGGGTTCCAAACCGCACAACCAGTTGGTCTGTTTAGTTGGTCGGATTGGAAGGACAGCAGAATTTCTATAACGTTGATTTTTTTTCTTTTAATCTTCAATCTTACTGTCAGGAAGTGTTAAATAAAACAAAAATGAAATAAAACAACACAAATATTGTTGAAAAGTAGATTTTATGTAATATGGTACATTATACTGTGCAATCAATTATTTTAAATAAAATACCACCACAAATACATGAATTTGTACAATATTCAGTATTTCGTGCTGTAATTCTGAATTCTAATCTACTATAGTTTTGGGTAGTCTTCAATAATTAAGAAAAAGAGAAATTGAAAATTCTCAGATATTAGAAAAATAAATCAATGCTTCAAAAGTAAACTGTAAGCAGCTGTTCATGATCAATTTATAAATCTTCGAGAAAAACAATAGCATAAATAAATCTACAACCTTATCCAAATATTTACTCAAACAAACCGAAAAAATCAAAATACGAATACCTGTGTAGTAAAAATTTTGATGTGCTCTCTTAGACTTTTAGTCATTTTGTTAAGATGAAAACACAACAAGTTTGGTCTAGACGTGATAATAACAATATAACGTGTTTCAGCATATTTTATTTCAACTAGAAACATTTTTTTCTTGACTGATGCATTGGAAAACTTGGATAGTTCAAGTCACAACTTTATGTTGTTTTGTTTACGTTTTTGTCCTTTAGAGAACAGGATAGTTTGTTAAGTCAATAATTAAGTTGTTACTGCTTGGTACCAACATATTTTTTATGAAAAATGACGTAATAAACTCTATTAAGACTATCAGAAGAAGAAAGTCGTAGGGAATTTTCAACCAGGCTTGTAAATAATGTTGTCCTCATCGACTTCTTCGGAATAATCCGAGAACAAGGGAGTGCTGAGTGGTTCCCAGGTTCGAAGTAGCTTATGTACAGTACTGAAACAAAGAGAATAGAACATTATTTGAGAAATTGAGGGTCAATAGAAATAACCTTTAAAGCTCCTTTTCGATATTTCATAAAACTTTAAAACTGTATTTGTAATAACCACCCTTCAAGAGAAAAGAAAGGTTATCACTTTGGGTCGGCGGCATTTCACCTGCGATACCAAAAAAATCGGTACACCTGGTGGTAAGTGGCTACTCCATTGAGAGATACTTAAACACGAAGCATCGTTTAATGTGCTGCCACAGGGAAAACATAGTCAGAGCTATGTGGTGTGGTGGAGCTAGCCAGTGGGACTCTTAAAAAGACAAAACCCAAGGCGGGAATTGAACCTAAGACCAGGTTTTAGGTCCCATCCGTGCGGTCAGGAACGAGTTTTTAAGAACTGTTTAAGAACTTAACAAGGGTAACTAATTTAAAAATTATTTAATTTTACCTTCTCGTCACATCTTCTGGGACAAAATCCATATTTTGAGTGTTTGTCGGCCTTATATCCTCTTCGTACGGTACTCTAGTAGGTCCCAAATTCTTGAACCTTAATCCAGGAGCTCTTGCCTCATATTCATCTTGATCAGCAAATATGGCGGCTGCATCTCTCATAGTGGACACGTGGAAGTTCCTCATGATGATTTTGGAACTACCGCTTTGCCATACTGCCGTGGACATTAGGATATTTGGAGATATGGAGATAAGTCTCGAAACGTGGTGAGTTTTCGTCATTTTGTAATATGAATGCGGACTTGGTGTGATCTGTGAAATAATTTAATCGAATCGGGTTTAAACATATAAATTCTAATGAAACACACTTTTTTTCTTTTATCATTTACCTAACGTTAATAACTAAAATATAAGGAGTCACTGAATCAAAATCCTACCTACTATTTTTGCGATTTATTCTTTAGCCTTTATGTATGTAAGACACACGTCATCGTCAAACCATAAAAAAAGATTCATCTCAGACAAAGGTCTGAGAGATACCTTATAATGTTTTACGTCACTGCCGAGCTAGACGAAAAAAATGCACATACAAAGCATCGATTAAAGCCGCTAGGCCAACAAAGTTTCGACATAAAATTATGTTAAGGCTGTGTAGTTCCGCAGATGCCGCGCGTATGGTTTTTAAAAGCCACCTGAGACATACAAATCAGTGTTTTCAATTCTAAAAAAATATATGTATCAGTTAAGGATCTGATCTAGTTAAAATCGCATTCAATTACATGTTTTTATAAACTTCACTCGATAGAAAAAAATCCCAAAGTTACCCCTTTTTTTAACGATTTTCGTATTTTATGTCTAAGCTCCTGCCAATTAACATTTGAATTTTCACTCAATTATAGCCACTAAATATTTACAGATAAATTCGCAGAGTTTGACTTGATAAAATTAGTGTCTCGTTTACTATGTTTAAAAAACTACGAAATGTGCGAGCGCGGCGCCATATTTGGACGTCGCATAATACAGACCTACAAACTTATCTGTTCCAGTGGCCAAAATTGGAACTACGTGAAATACAATGCAAAAACGATATTTAATGACAGTTCTAAATAGACAGTAGCGACGCCGCCACCGGAACAGATAAGTTTGTCGGTCTATACCTCTTTTATGTACTCCCACCCCCCCTTAAAAAGGTGAATAGGGTTCTTTGGTTTAAAATTAGACCGTTATAATTTTAAATTCGACTTACGATCTTCTCAATAATAGATGCTGCTTGCTCGTTCTGTGCTCGTCGCGCGGACTCTTCATTCATGTCGACCTGGACACCCATCCCGCGTTGTTCGGGCCCGATCCGGTTGAACACCGGGTTGTACTTGGTGAGCTTCTCGGCGTACTGCCGCGAATCCTGCGCATTCATCCACGAGTTGGCAAGAGGCCTCGTTTCGGCGGGCTGCGGCTTTGATTCGTAGTCGGCTCGATCGTTCTCGTTCATTTGACCGTCGGGGAAGGCTGGGAAGTCGGTTAGTAATGTGAAAAAGGAAGAATGAAAAATAATATAAATGTGTCATTGATGATATGCCTGGATTTGGATAGTAATTTTACCTTTATATTTAAAACAAACATTTGCTAATAATTTTCTGTTTGCAACGTTATTTGCGTAGTTGACGCATAGGTTATGAACATGAAGCTCTATTTTGAAGAAATATTTTAAATATAGATAACATAATAATAGTTTTAGTTCGTTGAGCCATACGACGACGAACTAAAAACAAACTAAAAACTAGAGTACCTATAGCCTGGCGGTCTATTATTTCTGCCAAAGTGCATCATGGAACACCGTACCTATCTCCTCTTCCCTCCCAAAAGAAAAAAATCAGTTTCGTAAATTGCCTGTTTTGTAAGAAAATATACTTAGTTTATTTTATTATGCGTGTTCAGTGTGGCCCAACTCATAATAAAGTTGTGGGACGCCAACAGATGCGTTCAATTACCACTCAACTGAGACCACGAAGAAGATATATTAAATTCCCTACTAAATTATTACGCTACCATTTTAGGCATCAAATTAGTCACCCATCTTTCTTTTTATTGTAGTGACTTATTAGACATCTAATAAGTAGCACAATTTGTTATGTGGGACTCTTCCTAAAATTCTGCTTTTTTACAGTTAGCTGACAGGCCATAAACAAAATATTAAGATGTAAACTCTATTGTAAGACGTAAGTGCAATACTGTTATTTTCATTTATCTTATCACTGACTATTTATTAAGTTTTAAGGAAAACTTTACATTTAGATAAACACAATTCCGTTTTTGTAATTGCATTTCTTGTTTACGTTTTAAAACTATTGTGAGAATAAGTAGGATACAAGTAGGTACACTAGTTTTAAAATAGCATCAGGAACAGAGCTTTTGTGGTAAGTGGATGTGACTTACTCGTATTGTCGAGACACAACTTACCATCGGCTTCATCGCCTTTTCTTCTAAAGCCTCGGTAACCACCCTTCGCTATCACATCTGGCCTGTCGTAGAACTGACCACGTCGCATGTAAACAGTAACGTCGGACCCTTTAACAAAAATAATAATTAATATGACGAAATTTGAGGTTTTAAAAAGTTTCTTGCTACTTATTTTGCTCGGAGGCTGCCTGTATAAGCGGTCTCTGTCGAACTTATAAAGTCCGTATACGAAAGATGACAGCAATGAACATCTCTAAGCTGGCGGCGCCGGCAATTATGAACGCTATTTCTCTGCATATATTTTGACAGTTAAAAATTGTGAAACATTAGTGCTGTCAATACGATGACATCTGTCATAGGGATCATGCTATTTTGAGATGATTATAGTTAGTATAGATTATGAACTTACTGGTGAATGTGAGGAACTCGGCCATAGAGTAGTTGTAGCCGTAGGCGCATCCTGCCACCGCGGCCACGAGCAGCACGCAGCAAATGGCGCACATTATCCAGCACGCCAGCAGAAACGTGATAATCCTGGATACGCACAGTACACATAAGTAAATTTTAAATAAATGAATTAATAATAACTCTGGACATTATTTACACAGCGCCATCTAGCCCCAAACTAAGCATTAGCTTGTGCTATGGGTGCCAGACAACAGATAAACATACTTATATTCTTTTTTTTTTGTAAATACATACATATTATACATAAAAACACCCAGACAGATACAAACAGACATGTTTATGCACACAAATGTTTGTACCGTCCGGGGATCGAACCCGCGACCTCTGGTGTAATAGCCGACTTCTCAACCATTACACCAAATGGCTCGTCATTTTGGTCGAATGTTGTCAAAAGCTTTTACCTGTGTTATGCAGGATTAGTCGACGAAAATCATTACTAGGTAATATGTAAAACAATATCAAGTGAAAGTAATTCCGTGGACATTATCCACACAGCGCTATCTTATCCTAAACTCAGCATAGCTTTCACATAGGGGGTGCCAAACATCTAATAAAAATACTTTTACTTATATACTTTTTGAATTACATACTAAGATACACCCAGATTGATACAATCAGCATGTTCATGAATGACATAACCGTTTGATCCGTGCGAGAAAACTGCGACACATGTCTTACACTGGCATAGCCTACCTAATAGGTAGTCGACTTCTCAACCATTACACCCAGTCGTTGAGTTATTTATTTAGTTATTCTGGACAGCTATCGTCATCAGGATTGAGTCGGACAAAATTTCTCTTAGATTTTCCGAATCTATGTGATCACAAATCCGCATTTGGGATAAGTGGTGATTCAGATTGCAACGGTGACTCAAATCCGGAATCTAGTGGAAATTTACTTAAAGCCCATCGGCACATTGAATTTACAAAATTTTCCGGTGCGAGGTTTGCCGACTCGCACTTGATACCGACCAATTTGCAAAATTAATGAGATCACAATATACCTATAGATAATGTACGCTTACCAAAATGTATTTTGCCCCAAATATTATTAAAACAATATTTAATGAGTACTTTCTGAATGAGATGGTGCTTTGCTTGTAATTTCAAATAGCGTTATGTTTCGTATTGGACTATCTGTTTTATTATGATGTACATACGACATTATATTATTAATTTTTTTTAGAAAATATATATTATTTGGTTGGGGTGTGTTGGACGTCGGTCTAATGGTTTTTATACTTTGCTAATCTGACAGTAGTCTCACTGGCCCTTATAAAACCATAAAATGTTTTTTTTATTCTGGTGATTTTCAGATTTGCTCAGTTCGGCTTTTTGTTTGTGTAAAAAGGGATGAATTTTGTAGAGATAGGAGTTGACACTATGTGAAATGTATTGTATGTTACGCAATTTTTGGCAAAGGTCAAGTGCAGTGCAGTGCATGTGTCTGTGTGGGAGTTAACTAGATTAGTCTGGGTGAGGCGGTCAAGGCCTCCCGTTTTCATCTATCGATTTATTAACAAGCGCATTGCCATGTATCATTTAGGATACAGGCAGTCTTTTGACGTGTGGTTTATTTATGATAGACGTGTTTTGACGTGTTTGTAATTTATGAAAGACTTACACTCAGTTGCAGAAACGTCCATTAAAGTTAATGTGTCATTAAAGCTATTGCTGTCACTTTTTATTTCATGACAACGAAAAGTGACAGCATTAGATTTAATGAAGTATTAACTTTAATGGAGCTTTCTGCAACAGGGTGTTACACACCCCATTTTTGTTTAAGTACCTACCTACTAATTATTATTTTGACTGGCTTAATAAATTACGCATTTGTAGTGACCCTGCCTATGCTTCAGGGGTCGTAGGTTCGAATCTCATACACTTATGTGATGAGCATTTATAGTGTTCGTTTTGTATCTGGGTGTTATTAATGGTCGTTTTTATTTACTGAACCAGTAGGTAAATATCATACCTACGCATAAATAAGATTAAACAGAATGGCGACGTTTATAGTGTGGCAGTTGGTACTAAATTGATGGTCTATGTTCAGCAGTGGACTGCGACAGGCTGATGAAGATAATGTTAATAAGTTAAAAGTTCTCACCGTTGCACCAAGTCCAGCATCATCCCAAAACAGCTAAATATCATGCACATAACACGGCCTTGGAGAAATCAGCGGCACAGCGAGCGTCCTCCGCGCTGCAGCCAGACTCATCACTGACTGCCTCGTTGGTTGGACAGGCCTTCTGTAACAGACAGTTTGCCTTTTTTATTTTTTTTCTTCTTTTTTTTTTTTTCGGAGGAGAATGCGTTTATGCACCATAACCGCAGGCTAGCTAAACCTGCGGCCGTGTGTGGGACTCGAGACTACAGCGTCCACTACCCACTAAACTCCCCCGGTTCCCCTTCACACCCGATTGGGACGAGCCGGTGCCAGCGATAGCTATTGACCAGCCAACAGACAGTTTGCCTAGTAGCATTACTGTCCAACGGGGTGACTATGTGCCGCGCAGGTGACTATGTGCCATGGGGCACTTGTCTTGACATTTAATGAATTACCGCTTTATCTGTGATTATCTTCAAATTTTTATGGCCTTATGACATAAACATTTTAAGATTTACGACTACGATACGACTCGGTAGTAGAAAAAGTATAGGTACCATAGGTTATCTCCAGCTCAATCTGCGATATAAATACCTACTGTATTTGCCTGTCTGAGGGTTGTCACTTTTAGGTAAATTTTAATTCAGTAAGCGGTGCCAAAAATGCGAGGACCTTGTGTGGTGTTAGCCCCGATTGGCGCACTGAGAAATGGGGCGAGATTTTGTTAAGAAAGGCGTGCCATCGGAAAATTGACATTTAAGTCTATAGAAATAAGATTTATGAATTAGGTATATTCTATTAAGTCCCACGGAAATCAAACTATTCAATGGCAAGAAGGCTTGGCAGAGAGTTCCACTCCCGCGCAGTTCGTATCAAAAAAGACGAAGCAAATGTACGCGTATCTCTACTCGTAAAAGGTGAGAATACTTGATATGCAGGTTTATTCCGGAAATCCCCACCGAAAAATCCCTACCAGTGGGGATTGATGCATGTGAATACAGGGGATTGCTTTTTCATTGTCGTTGAAGTGTTCCGATTTTACAGCTGAGGTCGTGGTGTTTCCTCATACCAATGGCGAGTAATATATCTGTCAGATAAAAATGAGGACCTGGTCCTCATTTTATAATTCTAAAATTGTATAGAAAACTCATTGACACATGTAAAATCCGAATATCAAGCGTGTAATTCGTTATTTATTCACTTATTTATAGATACTTAATTACCGATCGATCGTTTAATCAGGCAGGTAAAATTGAATTGGAGGTAATTGAAGTCCTCTAAATTGCCCCGATTTTTCTTTTTTAAACAAAAGTGGCGATTTAGCGGCCCACATTAGGTATATCTTGTGTTTAGCTATTTCCTGGGAATATCTTTAGACATTCCATTTAGTTCCAAACTAAGAAAAGCTTGTAGGTACTATGGGGCGTCAGAAAAATAAGAAACATTATTATCTGACGCCCATAGTACTTTCCTTAACATTTGTGGAACAGATATTTTTATGATCTCAAATGTTTGTGCTCTGCGAGGATCGAAAACACAACCTCTGGTGTGCTAGACGACTTCTCAATACAAAATCCGTTAATCATACACAGTATGACTTTTTCTGCGTGGGTAATTTTAGTGGCAATGAGTCTTAACTCTCTGGATGTTATTAATTAGTTTTCCAAAAACCACTTCTAAAAACTTTAAACTATACATCAACTGGACGGACCAGGTATTTGGGCCAACGTATGTGGAAGGATAATTATAACTGTACATATAATCGCCGAAATAACGCCAATACGATGTAACATCAGCACCGATGTCACATATAATTTAATACTAGCACCGTTGTCTACATCGTTGTCTGTCATGGACAATTTGAATAAATTATACATGACAAGCTTTGTGACGAAAAAGGGATTCATTTGGCATGTGCCTTGAGGACTGAATGAAGCCCTGACTTCTTTTGTCATTATTTTAGCAATGCCTATATAATACATAAGGTAGAGTTCTTGCGCGAGCAACGGAACTCACATGCTTAAAGAGTAAGCATAAGAAATAAGAATGTAAAAGGATAACTTGGAAACTATTGACTCAGCTCTACTCTGGGTATCCTGGCCAAGTGACCCAGACACTAGGTGATCCCCAGACATGACTCGAGTGGCCTTGTGCAAAGTACCTATACTGTAGAGAACTACCCAGTATGTAAGTCATCCAGGCTTGAGGGAGCACAGTGTGATGCATCGTGGATGCACCCCTCCTCGGGCCCGAGGGATTTCAGACCTTACCAATTAGTTAGAAAAAATTCTTCATCACGTTAACAAGATTGCTGGAAACTTTTTCTTATAAAACTAACTGTACTAGCTCACAACTCCTCACATACTCCTTTGTCTAGCTTACTACTAGATATTTACAGCAAACTTTGTATGTTTTGCTTTTTTACTAAGTCAAGTTTTAATAAGAAAATGTTTTAAAGTTATTTTATTACGGCGATTACATGGTCAGACTGTGTGCAAAAATAGATATAATGTAAGTATACACGGGATTAAATTTGAAAGGAGCCAGAGCTTAACATTCAATCATTACCACAACATACCTCCCTTCAGACTAATACTGAACTTACCAACGTTAAATGTAAAACGGGCCCATTCACCATAAGGCTCTAATTATAAATAAGAATATTTCTTCAAAAACACTCATATATAATTACAGGACGAGACAGCTTGGTGTCATAAGGTTGTCAAAGCATAGAGTAGTTTCGTCGTTCAGAAATCGAAAAGGAAATTAACGGATAGACGGTGTTGAAATTAGCCCTATAATAAGATTAGCATTATTGGCAACTTTATTACGATTCAAAATCAAGACCAAAATGATCTTTCAGTCTTGAATAAAGTCCACGCCCTTGAATGAGTTAGCCTACCTAGCCTAGAAAAGTATACCTTTTTTTTGTAGCCATATCACTTTTATTTTTATTTTGATGGCTTATTAAAGGATCGTGTAGCAAGTTAAGTGGTGCCACGCTGCGGTTCCGACAATGTTTCGGTGATCAAACAGGAATGTGTCAGATTCTTAAATTTCCCTTAAATTTTCCACAACTCCCGATCGTAGTCTCATTCGCTGCCTAATGCATGTGCCCAAAAAATTAGGCCCGAATAGTCTGTACGTCCCCTGAAATTGAAATCATATGATAAAAAGATTATAAATAAATGCGAAAAACTAGCGACACTTACTAAAGATGAAATTTTTCTTTCCTGAAACTGACTCCGTTTTCCTTTTTTGAATGGACACTAAGGCACTATGGGCAGATAATGATTTTATTTTATCATAAAATGTATGAAAAAAGATGAACGAGTTCGCATGTAATTACTTTCATTCGTAAGTTTTCTCCGGAGTGGAAATGAAAATGGAAGGAAAACACTAAAACAAAATATAAAATAAATTAAAATAAACTTCATGAATATTTTATGGACACCTAAGATGGACACTCTATTTATATGATTCGGTCAAACGTGGACGACAAAATCGTGAAACGTAGACGATTTAATGATCTGGTCAAATTGAGTTGCCCACATCATGAAATGAGACCATTTTATGAACTTCTCGAGCATATTTTCATGAAGTGAGCAAATCTACGATTCGGCCCCGACATACACAAGAGATTTGTCAAAAATAAATTGTAATACGCGCATTTCCGCGTTAAATATATGCTTCAGTGAAACAAAAAGATAACTATCAGCCCGCGTAATAGTTTTAATATAATGAACAAAACTTGAATCTCGGCCAACACAAAGTGATAACAGATTTATTCTTGTATTGCAACACTAAAATTGCAAGGGAGAAATTGCAATGGAATAATTTTTACATTCAACATACATAATTACCATAACTCTGCCAAGAAACGATGGTATTTGCATACATTTTAAATTTTATTTCGATGGAAAACATATAGCAAAAAAAAAAATAAACCACGAAACATTCGAAATTATGAGGTGTTTGCCAAAGTTTGGCAACATTATTTCGTTCTCAAGATAACAGTAAAAGTATTGTCGTGTGGCTGTGCTACGCTCCGACAATATTAATATAGAAGATTTGATGCTCCACTAACATAGCGTATCAATAGTTTGAATGTCAGCGCGGACCAATTTAATTAGTTCCCCTCAATGACGTTCAATTGTTCCCCTAGAAACGGCAACACCACTGTCAACTAAATATCGTATTATTCCTGAATTTAAACTTGCGGAAAAAAGTTTTCATATCCACTCATACGTCCACTGTAACCACAGTTACAGAGACTATATACCTCAGGACAGTCCGTGTAACTACAGTTACATTTTTAAGAATTCGCGCCCGCCGATTGTTTTTTTCTTTTTCTAATCGCTGTGGATGTTTATAGTCTGTAGTGTTACTGGTTTTTGACGCTCTATGATATGTACCACACCTTATTTCAAGTGGAACATAACTTCGGCTCTTGGCTACAAAAAAAATAAATTGTCAAGTTGCTTGTTGTTTTTGTGGATCAGTGCGCGAGTGACTCCAGCTATTTTATTCGAGAAATCATGCCGTAAGTAATAAAATATTATTGTTTTGTATATCAAAATATTTATAATCTTACATATTTTCATATTTTATAACATTATGTGCGATTCCAGTCAGTTTTTAAGTAAAAATTTGGATTAAAAATAGGTCGGTGACTCTGTGTTTTTATTAGTGAATAATTGGAAGATCTAAAAAAGTTCTTATATTATATCGTAATTAAATGTTTTAATATGAAAACTTATTAATATTATAGCCTGGTTATTACCATACTTTCTTGAAATATTCCATATTTCATTCTGGATTAGACAATTTACCATACGTGAACTTCGATTTCACAGATCATGTAGCTTTAGTTTTTATTTTATTTGTAATATTTTTAAGATGATTTATAATGGGATTTTGGTTTCAAATGAAAGGCCATTATATTACCTAAAACCCAAAATTGTTTTAATATTGTAAACGTCAAAAATATCTAATAAAAAATTTTTTTTAATTGAAAACTAGGACTAAATTAGCATTTCTTAAAGTTCACTGTAAGATCATTAATAGAATATAATGTTAAAATCAAACATAACTATTGCCTAAAAATCGTCAACTAATGAGCCTTTCATTAGTATTTTTCATTTTGCGATATTTGAGTTATTTACTGAGTAATAAGCATTTATTTAGCATACGTCTCCTATCGATTTTATTTTGCGCGTATCACGTGACTCGCGGACTGTCCTGACAACCTAGCGAAACGCGCACGGACGTTTGAGTGGTTATTAAGGGTTACAGAGGTCATATATGCTTGACGCTCCAATATAATCTAACTGGATTGGCGGATCTTTAGTGGTGGATAGTGCAAGTGAACTTTGACTAAGTAAAGACTCAGAGAAGGAATTTTCTATTGTTGTAAGATTTCGATACATAAAATAAAACCAAATCTAACAAAATATAGGGCAAGTTTCGTCTTTATTACACGAAAAATAGGTCACTGAAGTTATGGTTGCATAAAAATGTGCCGCTGCGTTATAACTATCTTCAGCGGAATAATTCAAATAACGTTTCAAATAGGGGAGAGACGGTTTCTTTGGTTTAAATAAGAGCAAGATATCTGAGTAAATTCAGTTTTAAAAACTAAGAGAAGCGGTGAAATTGCAATCTGGTGCTAGTGTTTCACAGATCGATCAGAGTCGTAAAAAAGTTGAAATCTCTAATGTTCGGGGTTATCGCGGTTCTCGTCTTTTGTTTGATCGCTGGCAAATCCGACATCATAAAATGCACTAAAATAAGTAGCAAGCATATTATCATAGTGTTCAAATATCGATAGTCGATTAGTGTACTAAAATTAGTAGTATTTTTCCAGAGTGTTCAACATCGATAGCTAAAGAATGTAAAAATATGGAATTGCTGTAATTATTAGTTAATTTATTTGCCGTACGCACGGCCGTGCCGCAGGTCTAGCTAGCCTGCGGTTATGGTTTATAAACGCATTCTCCTCCGAAAAAAAAAAGTTAATTTATTTGCTGTGGGTATAGTGGGAGCTGGGGCATAGGTTTCTTTTTATTCCGAAAAAATATTACATCAAAAATGATTTATTCAATTAATTAAGTCACCTATGGAATACGTAACATAGGTACCAATATAAACATCAGGCAGTTACATTACATGTCATTAAAAAGTATGACTGCTCGTTCCATAATGTGGAAACTTTTAAACTTGTTCTTATTCTGTGCTATTAAACTTAATTTCAGGAATTGAAAGGTGAAATTGAAAATTCGGTAATGAAATTCGTCTGTTAATCCCGTCATTGCGAGTGCAAGGCGGCGAGCCCTCAGTCCCTCTTCGGCTATGTGGTACGGCGGTCGCGTGCGCGAACCACGCGCGTTCGGAAATAAACTCGGAAGTTTACCCGCTTTTGTGAACTAAACAAAACTGTTTGTGAACGTAAACTGACTTGTGAATTGGAAGTGCTCTTGCTGACTTGGGTTAGTCGGATTTTTTTCTTAAGGTAATACACGTTAAGTTTGTGTCGTAAATTGTCATGTTTTGGCCCGGTCTTATGAGATTATGCTAATTGGCCAGATTACCTACTGTCTTTTTAAAGACGGTCAAAAATCTTTAAGATTTTTCTTCTATACATAACAATTCTTTATTGATTAATAAACCTTATAATATAATGATACATATTATTTATAATACCTATGTATCATTTTATTAAGAGTTAGTTTTTACATCGATCATTCAATCATCAACTTGTATTTTACCCACTAGTGTTTACACACTTTACACTGTCTGATCATTAAACTTTTGTTATTCTTGTACTGAACATTTTCATTTCCAGTTGGTTGAAAATACCTAGTAACGTAATCTAACTAGTGAATTACGTGACGTCAGTTGTAGACAGCCTCCAACTTTGTTTGTGTGTTGTCTCCCAGTGGTATACAAATACAACTCTATTGTTAAGGGGAAGCATACTGAAATTACTCCGTGGATGTCTTTTTCTTATTTCGTTTGTAACTTATTAACTGGATTTCTTTTGTAAAACTCTGTATTATAATATACTAGCTGCGTCAGTGGCTTCAATAGCTTTATCGTCTTAAGAAATATGTCAAAATTATGATTAACGCTGAACAACTTATCTTTGTGAGGAAAGCGGCAGAGTTGAATGGTTGTAACTTATAACATAAATAGCAAAATCATTATCACATAAAAAAGAAAAGATCAAAATTAATTTCTTCAAAAAAATCACATGAAAGCATAAAAATGGCATTTTACAGCTATCGATAATTAAGTATGTATATACGAGCAAAGGATATTTGTCTATTTCGGTTTCTTAATCGATCGATCCTTCAGACTAGGAATAGACATTATTTATACCGCAAATCGATTTATAATTATAATAAATGCTCTAGCATGTCAAACTTCTTTGAACTTCCCTGCAATTTAATGCACGTGACCTGCTGAGAATAGCTGCTACAAAAATGCGTCATTATCATTTTGAAACAAGAGTTAACAGTAGTTTTTTTTTGGATGTGAATGCGTCGATGCACCATAACCGCAAGCTGGAAAGCTGGCGTTCAGAAAAGACGATCGTCCCATTAGCCACTAAATTCACTGGAATGAGCTGGTGCTCAACTTTTGGCGAATTACCGGTCCGTTTCTGGCCGGTGTGCAATAGTAACTACGACAAAAGTTGTTGTTTCTTTTTTTGCTGTCATGAACTTATATTTGTCCTGTATCTGGATCTTTCTATGTAAGATATTTGTGACTCTTTTTTTGATTCTGATCCACATAAGACAAGTGCTCAAACTTCTAATGGTTGGGTTAGATTTATGTAACTGATTTTATCCAATATTAGCTTGAGCTTTATTGCACAACACGGCAATACAAAGGGCCGAATTAATTCCACGCAGAATTTTTACCAGTCAACCTTAGGACCAATCAGAAAGAAAAATGGTAGTGTTAAATATAAAGAAAGCAAATATTATAAATTTGACCGCCTCCGTGGAACAGTGGTTAATATAACACGGAGGTCGTGGGTTCGATTCCCGCCTTAGGTCTGGTTGGTTGTAGGACTTTTTCAGAGTCCGACTGGCTAGCTACCACCCCCACAGGTGAAATCTGCCGCCATAACAGATCTGGCTGTGTTCCGGCAGTATTAATGTGGGAGCCAGTAGACTTGAAACCGAAAGCTCGAAGACCAGATTAGCCTACAATCTGGCAGCAAATGAGCGACGCTTCTTGTTGAAGTGTCTCTCAATGAAATAGGCCGCAGTGACCGCTTTCCATCAGGTGGGCTGCGTGTCTGTCTCTACCAACTGAAGTTTTATAAAAAAAATATGATAAAATGAACACTCTAAGTTATAAATACAAGGAACCATGGAAAATGAATTTGTAATTCTTTATTCAGAAATTCCCACCCTTAATATTTACCTTGCCTAGTTCGAACTACATTGCCTTTTATGTTCCAGATAAAAATATTGACATTCAGGGATGACGTGTTTATTTTAGGCTATGTAAATGATGGTCGCACTGTGCGACAGCTTTCATATTTAAATGAGATCGTACGTGGATTACATGCAAGGGGATTGTAGGCGAAACAAACGGGACACATGTGTCTGGACTACAATAACATGCATATAGTTTGATTGGGAATTGTAATTTATAGTGACTATGGCTAGTAAACATTTGTATGTGGAATGTAATAAAAGTATCAGCTCTCAATTTTTGCATGCAGAGTAAAGTAAATGTAAATATACATAAGTAGGTACAATCCATACTAATATTAATCTGTGTTAATATCATAAATGCGATAGTAACTCTGTCTGATTTTGATGAAATTTGATACAGACATGAGACATAGGGATTTTTTATCCCGGGATAAAGCCGGCAGTTATCATCGGATTGTATAAATAGAAATGTTTTGTTCGATCTTCTTTCCGGCCGCAACGGCGCAATGAACAGACGTAGTTTTAGGTATGGGGATAGATTCAAAGCTAAAGTTTGAAAAAGATTACTTATATCCCGTCATAAACATAATGTAACCTACGCGAGCGAAGCCGCAGGCGCAAGGCTAGTCTAATATAAAAACCAAATCTCTGGCGTTTGTTACAGATATGCTATGCGAGGCCCCACCAGTAATATCTAGTAAATTTATAAAATAGTTTTTTTTTTGTTTTGTCTCAATACAGATTATTTAGTTGGATCACAGCAGGGTTCCCCTTTTTTTCAATATTTTTTGAACTTTCTAACATCTTTAAGTACTTTAAGTTGTTTTACTTTAATGACGTGCACATAATCGTGAAAAATATATAAGGATATTTTTTGCAAGGCCATTATTTTACGACCCCATAAACCATATGGGGTGATGTACGTCCACTTTAGGTGATTGATATTTCCGTACATGCTGTTTCATTTTTGTTTTAAACGGAAAAGTTGGATGAAAACCCGGAAATTGAAATTTAGTCCGCATAGAGCTTTTAACTTTTGTATCCATCCATCCATCCGTCCATCTAGAGACCATATCTATGTCGGCGATGGGTTTTCAATGGAAAAGGCCATTGCATTTAATCTCAAGTGTTAGTCTTTGCCATTTGAAACTATAAAAATAAAAGAAAACCCCTTCTTTTTTCATTTTAACTGGAGACTTGACTTTTGTCTTAGAAACTGAAAATTTTGTCATTATGGACACGAGTTCATCAGTAGATTAAGGTTCTGAGTTTGCCATACTGTAAGTTGACTATTTAATTGCACCCAGGCACAGAATACCCAGGTGTCTCCAAACTAGCTATATAATTATTGTCATCCTATGTACAGTAGGTTGAATACTTTTTGCTACATTGCATCCAGTTGTCTCTCAATACAGTGCAATTGGCGTGAAGCTAGTTGCTATTTTAAAACAGCCGTCTGTCATCTCACCGCCCTCATGCCTCATTACTGATGTAAAATTTGATTTATTTACATACTTAACACCAATTTAGTGTGGTTTATAATTACAATGTAATAAAAATAAATGTAGGATGCGCCTGGCCCTGTGGCCCATTTGAAATCTTTGTTGCATTCAAATAGCTTCGTATTATGTTTCTTTAACTCATTATCTTATGAAATACCTATTTTTTTAATATTACGTATGTTTTTGATTATTTGTTTTATACCAGATTTTCCCATTCGAAATAAAGAAGAGCTCTTTTTTCTCTTATACCGGAAAAGCTTTTGCACAATTATTTTCTTCTGAGAGTTTTAATTTTTAAACAATTAGCAGTTTAGGTAGTTAGAAAATATTCAGACGCTACGGATAACCATGGGCGTCGGACTTTATCCATCAAGGAAACCTTTCGCTTGCCTCTCTTAAAACGATTGTCCTTGGTTAATGTGAAACAAAAGAATCCTTTATCTTGAACTAATAGAATTAATTATCTGAATGCTTTAGCAAAAGAGTGTTTTGACAGCTGCAACAAAGACCGTCAGCATTTTTTGATAAAATTGACTGAACTTTTGTCTTTAATTAAAATCTTCTTAATTGCGAGGTAAGTTATAATGATCGGAGATATTATTTACAATGGATATAGTAAGGTTCGTTTGGTAACCACAGAGGAAAGTACTTTGTGCGTTTTAATGGATTACGTCGTAAATTCTAACCAATTTCTTTATTCAGTTTTTTAAATAGCCGTGTACGCTTAAAACAGAATAATCTTAGAAAAAAAAACACTTTTTATCAGTATAGGTATGAAATTGAATAAGATATAATACCTATCATTGATAGCTATCAATGATACCTATAGTGAGTTAAAAGAGATCTATAACATATTTCAGTTTTTACACCTACGTAGGTACGTGAAATAAAATTGAAAACTGTTTGGACTCTCTACCTTAGCCAATTAGGTATTTCAATTACCAAAGTAACGCCCTACTTGAACCTGTACCTGACCTCAAATGATTGAATAAATGTAAGTATCAGCCTATTAATTTCCCACTGCAGGGCATAGGCCTCCATCCTTGAAATCAAGTTATCGTTGTAATGATGGGAACTGGCTTAATCACCACGCTTGATGATCTCAACCCCAAGCAGTGTCCAAAAAAACCGACACAAAGATAGCTCGACCTGGTAATTGAACCCAGGACCGCGAGATCTCGGCCCGGTACTTAAACCACTAGACCATCGCGGCGTAAAAAAATGTCACCTGGGATAAAATAAGTTGTCACATGGTATGTAAACCCATTTTCACAAAACATGCACCGGTTCGTCCCTATAGGTGAAAACCGGGGGTGTGCAATGGGTAATGGGACGAACGTTGCCTGTGGTTATGTTCTATAGGAATAGTCTTGCTATTATCAAAAGCACCAACTTGCCAGTCCTTCTTTTCTGAAGTATCGTTCAAACACGTGTCTGGCCTGAAATTGGATCGACTTAGCGCAAATGTGTTGCCTATGTTAACTAAATACGGCATAAACTTGTTTGTGCCACAAATCGAATTCCTAACTGCATTATACCGCCGTAGAACACCAAGTATAAATACATTGGGAGCCGTCTAGCAATTCCACGTGGTGTTGTGTCATCATCATCCCAGCGTATTCCCGATTGCATCCAGTATAGAGCTCAGGGTCCGCTACTTTGATCCTAGATTTGACAAGTCTGGTTATTACAATGCAGCGATTGCCATCTGACCGCCGTAACCCTACAAGAGAAACCAGACCTACTTGGGACATAGTCGGGACCAAATGGCGTTCTGAATAGGTGTATTGTTTAAGGGAATAAAAAAAATACGATAGGAGTTAGTTAAAAAATATCAAAATAATGCCACGTTATGAGTCTTTGGTCAACACATCCCGCTTAAAACTTATCCCGCGGGATAAGTTGTCCACAGTAATACATAATTTTATTATTTTTTTTGGTCAACTCATCCCGCTTTACAGCAGAGGTAAATTAATGTATTGTATTATTTGAAATATTTGTACATTCGTGAACAAACGTGTTAATGGAAAAAATTATACAACCATAGCTTGGTTAGACTGATATAATCAAAAATCACAGTCGTTTCATTTTATGTATAACTAAAAAAAACAATTGTTTTCGGGAAGAATTAAAAAAAATGCGATAGGAGTAAGTTAGTTAAAATTTCCAAAATAATTGGGAGATAACTTTTAACAATGGGATTTACTCTACTTTGTTAACATTCTTTAAAAAGAAAGTTATGAATTCGACTCTGTTTTTTATGTTTCATGAGGTAACCCTTTAATTGGGTGTATCTAGTTTTATATTATTTTTTATTTAAAATCTGATCCATGTAATTTGGCAATTTTTGAATGGAACTGGTACAAGTAGTTTCTAAGTTATCCCAAAGTGTAGGTATTCCGTTGACTTATATGTCGATGATGACTTGTTAAAGAATGTCTCATGGAGGTGAAAAGAAATTGTTATTGAACTAATAGGATCATTAAAAACACTAATGATAAAATTCATAAACTTTCGCATTTTTATTATTCAGTCGAAGTAGATTAAGATATAGTGGTATTGATTCTGAAAACAACGAATTTAACGTTGTCTGAAAACCATTAGGTATAGGTACACAAGCAACTTACTTTGGTATCGGATGTGTATTATTGTCTTATATTAAATATTAATACATAGAGTATTCATTAAAATGCAAATGAAGGTTCTTTCCTCTTCATTTTCGTTTACTCGATAAAATGTAGTAAATTGGATACCAATTAATGACACTAAATTAATGTCAACTTTAATGTATTGTTGTTATAACAATATACGGAGGTGCATTGTGCATTTATATTCATTGGATTTAATATTTATTGCTTAAGTATTTAATTACTATTGTATTAAATAATAAATCAATCAGAAAAAGAACACATACTGACTAATTAAGTTTATTTTTAAAGTAAGCGCTATAGTAGTTTAGCTAAAGTAATAAAATTGTTAATTGAGTTGTTGTTAAAATCGTCAATTAATGAAATTGCCCGTTGTTGCCGTCTGCGTCCTGAAATATCTGTACCTGAGGTATCTTATGCTACCCTCACTCCTAAACTACTGAACCAATTTTGATGAAATTTGATACAGACACATTCGATACATTCGATTAGATCATCCCGGGAACTACACATTTTTGTGTTTTTGCTTGTCTTTCTTTCAATTTCTAATTTAGCACCTGGTATGGGGACAGTTTAACCTTTTGAACGCCAAAGTCGTCCATAATTGACAAGCACCTGCCGGCCGAGTGTGCGCCAACGACGTCTATACTTGACAAAAAACCCTACCTCTATAAATACAAAATAAATATGTTTAAAACGATTAGTTACTGGTATTTATTCGGCAATAAAGAATAACCCAGCTCTGGACACGACATCAGAGCGTTCGTAACTTGGCGTTCAAAAGGTTAAGAGCTGAAGAATGACATATTTTGTCCCTGAAAAATGATAAATTCCCGCGGAATAACGCACGTGGAAGGCTGGTATTGTATAAAACAGCAACAACAGTCCATTTGGCAAATCCTACAGCTTATCAAGATTTTAATAGACTGTTTGCGAGAAAATTTAAAGAAAATCACGCATTTGACAGTAAACTTTATAGCTAACGATCGACGAAACAACTCAAGGTTATTTAAAAGTATATGTGTTGGGTATTACTCGTATAAAAAAGCTTATAGCATTTATTATCCGCGCGGTGTAAAATGAACATCTGTCAGGAAGCATTAATCAATCAATATTCTCCCTGAAATAATGTATCGAAGGCCGACTTTTGATACGATCGGTTTGCCGCCATATTGCTTTACTATACTTTTTTATGGCTTCAATTGTGGCTTTGGACAACTTTTTGGCGGCCGTTGAAAACATTTAATCACCTCCGGGGAGCACTGGTTCCGTCAGTCTTGGTCGGTCTTAATTAGGTGACTAGCGGCCGCCCGCGGTTTCACCCGCGTGGTTCCCGTTCCCGTGAGAATTGATCAAAATCCTTTCTTAGCGGAATGCCTACGTCATAACATCTACCTGCATGCCAAATTTCAACCCGATCCGTCCAGTGGTTTGGGCTGTGCGTTGATAGATATCTATGTCAGTCAGTCAGTCAGTCACCTTTAAGTTTTATATAATATATAGATTGTGGGTTCAAATCCCGCCTGAGTACTTATACTTGGATTTCTTTAAAAAAACTGACTGGCTTGCTACAAAGCCAGCTAGCCAGAGATTGCGGAGAAAATAACTGTTTATTAGGTAAAGATTTTCAAAAAGATGTGACCCTAAATCTAAATCAATGAAATATACAGGCGAATACGACTTTTAAGCGTAATCACCATTTTTCCTTTATTGAATCAGACCGTAAGTAAACGAACGGCCGTTGTTATGACTAGGAAAAAATCGATTGTCTTTTATCGAGAATTATAGCACATTTTTATATTTCAGATAACAATGATGCTGTGTGCTTTTTTTAAATTCGACAAAAGGCGACACCAAAATTATCTGACAATTAAATAATTAATAACTTATCTGTCAGTTGCGGATCAGCCCTTCCTCTACAAAATCATCTGAAATGTTTGTGACGAGTCGCGAGTTTGATTTGTGTACCTTATAAAAGTAGAACATTCCATACAAAAACAAAAGATGCAATACCGCAAAGCACAACAAGGTTGAACACAATAATGTGGCGCGGGACAACACTATCCTAATCTAATCTAGGAGCAGATGCCGCAAATGTTCTGGGCGCAGTCGCGGGCTTGAGGTCAGAATATACTCTGACAGCGTAAATTCCACTTTGAATGGCCACTTTCCCTCTATTACGTAATCTTTTAAGAACTGCAGGTATGTTTGTTGTTTACCAGTAATTATGTCTTATTAAATAAACATATTGCACAAATGGATAAAAAGCTTTAGGAATACTTTCAAAAATTGTGCCAGTAAGATTGCAAATTGCTTTTTTTCATTTGAATTTGCCCATCTTATGTTAAGCTGCCTATTCTATGGAAAGCCCTTTTATCTTTAAGCCTTTTTAATCTCAAGTGTACTGGCTTCCAAATGAATATTGCCGGAACATGGCCAAACCATTTTACGGCGGTGGATTCACATGCGGTAGTACCTAGTACAAACTGTAGAATTCTAACATCAATAGATTATATGGGGAACCAAACCCACTACCTCCGGATTTATGTTTGTGTGGCTCAACTCAAGTTTCCACGGATCGTACCGTAAGTAAATCGACTCTATGACCTCTAGTACCGTCCTCTAACTTTTAACTACACCGAATAGGTCGTAAAAACCGTAAAATATTCCAATTAACCTTTAGAATTAATTTAAGTTAAGAATGTATAATTGTTTAAAAGTGCTCTTACAGTTCTAATTTATAAATTCCATTATACACCTGTGTACAAAGCGCAATATTCTTAGTTAATTTGCTTGCATAGTTGCAACAACTTTCAAAAGTTCATTCCACGGTTGTCAACTCCCGCGTTCGGGTCGTTAAAACTGCTTTCTTCAAGAGGGTGGTTGGAATGAATGTTGTATGACTTGGTAAGTTTATAATGAAGCGAGTCCTTGATTGAACAGCGTTGAGTGTGACCGTCGAACTAAATCCAAGGTTTGTGCTTTAGTTCAGTTCAGTGGTTTACACCGATCGTTCAAGCTAAATATTCTTTAAATCGCCCGCGCGTGATTTAGTAAAGAAAAGAGAGATCAGACGTAGTTTCTATGCCAGTTTTTGGGACTTACCAATATTTATCAATCTGGCGGTCATATGGTTTGTAACCATGGGATCGTCGTGTGTAAATGCCGTCCCGATGTAACCGCGCCGAGCTGGCATCGTTACGGCGGGTCTTGTAATGTGCTCTTCTTACGTACTTTCTTCGGTAACGGAGCTGCTCCCGATATCTGAGTGTTGTTTCAAAGTTATCTTATTACATAATTGTTTGTTAACTAAAGCGTATTAAATAGCATCTTCCAGATCACTTTCAATCTGGCCGGAATGAGTTACAGGGCTTATTGGACTGTGATCGTTTTGTGTAAAATCCGACCCAATGTAACCTTGGCGCTGACATCGATACGGCGGGTCACGTATTGTGCCCACCTATCGGGCCGGTAACGGAGGTAGTACCGATATTAAAGTTGTACAACGATCAGTTGAGTTTTCACTAGCAGTTATTTTTAGGATGTATACTATCTATGCATACATGTTTCTTTAATTTTTATCAATGGTATTGCATACAATACCAATAATTAAATAAATAAAATATAAAACATAAATGTATAACAATTAATTTTTCAAAAGAGTATGGCATACATATACATCCTGGTAGTCGGATTAAAACGAATTAAAACGAATTATCATTTGTATTTTAAAGTTTTACTTGTTGTTCGAAACGTTTTAGTCGATGCATTTGATTTATATTTTCTAATGCCATGTTGAACTAATTAGTTTTAGACTGACATGGATAAGCATATGATGTTCATACATAATCGAATGCGTTAAAAATAAAACCTATTATGATTAAATATACTAATGAACTCAGTGATGACCAGCAACAAGACCTTTGGTGTCGACTGAAGGATATGCTCAAAGAGATCTTTTTACGATGGCGCCGCGACATATAAGAGCATTGAGTTAGTACAAGACTTATATTCTGTGGCATGAGTTTGATTGGTCTGTTTTTTATCTATGTCTTTTTATTATGTAGCTGAAAGCTGAAAATGGCTCTATAATAAGTATTTCTGCCTCGATACAAAGGATTAGATCTGCGTTTGATTTCAATGTCATTTCTATTTTAGTATTTATTGGTTTATATTTATTGTGATTCGTATCAAGTCTGGTTAGTAATTTAGCCCCGATATGGTTTGTACATGTACAAAAGACCAAGTATGAATAAAAAAGTTACTTTTCTAAAGGGAAAGAAACTTCAAAATATAATATTTGTTGTTTGAGGCATGCTGCAGAAAGTCTAATGTCACAATGGGTCGACTTTACAATGGAATTGTCCAGCCTTCTTCAAAAGACCGATGTAGCTTTGGCATTGCTATTGCGCTTTTTAGCGACACTGTTGGAAGTCAGAAACTCTCTTTCCCCTCTTTTTTCTCATCTCAATCCCCAAAACTCTTCTCTTCCTATTTATCGGGTGAAGCAGCGAGCGGAAGCTAGTCATCTTATTAAATAAATAAAAAAATGAAAAAAACATAAACAACACATGCATGATAATTTTAATAAAATACCAAGCCATCTGTTAACAATAAAATACAACTGAAATAGTTGTCCAAACTACATATTTTCCGTCGTTCAAACAAGCTTTATACCGTCGTCAAAACAAGTTGTGACTGATATTCGACACAGAAAAACACTTTTTGTCTTATTCACCGTTAGAAGTTTTAACTAGTTGAAATTACTCTAATGTATATACATTTTGTCCTATTTCTCGTAGAGACGCGTTTTGTCAAAGCGTGTAGTTTTCAGGCGTCATTTATTTGCGACGAGAAATCGAATAACTCTTTATTCTTTGCGACTTTCAGAAGTTTATTTTGGTATCAAACACTCGGAGTTTGAGCATTCCGTGCCAATATTTCTAATTCGAGAGTGAAAAACGTTTTACCGACATATGACAAACATGTGAGCACGTAAATTACTTGACCTACTTTCACCAATTATGATAATTACTAATATTATAAAGAGCAAAGATTTGATTGTTTGTTTGTTTGTATTGAATAGGCTCCGAAACTACTGATTTGAATAATTCCTTTACTGTTGGAAAGCTACACTATCCCCCGTGAACATAGGGTAATTTTAGAGGGATATTTAAAAAAAGAATAAGCGCGCGGGCGGAAGGCTAGTAAAAAATATATTATAGGAAGCATCGCTTATTGCACTTGTTTAATACTTTGGTTGCTCTGGCTTCGAAAAACATATTACGTACGATACTACGGTTCAAAGTTTTATTACAATTGTACTGTCACCTTATAAACTACATGGATTATACCAATATCGGAATCTACGTAGCGTAGTGAACTAACTAAAGTAAAAAAGTGGCTGTGACATACGGACGGACAGACAGACAGACAGACAGACATGACGAATCCATAAGGGTTCCGTTTTTTGCCATTTGGCTACGGAACCCTAAAAAAGAACCTAAGCACATTCCTTTTTTCTAATTGCGTACTGTTAGACAAATAAATTGGTGCAATCGATTTACACATCACTATGATCACCGCGTACGGCGCCCAAAGTGCGCCCCGCACTAGCTAGAACTATTGTATACAATGATATTGTATAAGTATATTATAATTTCAAGAGAAAATTATAATATACTTATACAATACAAATTTGTAATTATCAAGAGAAAAATGTATTTATATCTAATAGAACAAATATGAAAAAGGCTGCTGACCCGGGAAGTGAAATTAATACTTCTACTTGGCCGCCCGGGGCAACCACTCGACCTCCGGCGTGTGAGATATTCATAATCTGAATATTATACAACATTATTTTTTCTGTGTGTTATTCACTGCCCTCTGCACAAAGGGTCTTTTTTGTGTAAGAATTAAGTTTCATTTTACAGACACCATTAAAAGTTTATATTTTTATTTGCCTAGGGTCTCAACGGCTCGTAGGTATACGCTTATATTCAGGAAAGGTTTCAGTTACGAGCATTTGACGGGAAACTTTTAACCCGCCCACCGAGTTTGCTCAGGAATTCCCTGCGAGAATGAGGTTCTAAATAAGTTGAGTTTCAAAGCGTATTTGAAAACGGTAAAGTTCATTTTCTTTTACAAGCGTTTATATGATCATATCTCGTTTGACCCCTAGATCAAAGGCCTTTGATCTTCGAAGATGTAATAAGTGACCTCTCGGTGTATTAGCCGACTACGACTTCTAAACCATTACGTTACGCCTCATCGGTAATCATAATTGTTGAAAAGGCCGCCATTACACCAGAGGTTGCCGGTTCGTTTCCCGCTCAGCACAAACATTTGTGTGCAGGAACATGTCGGTTTGTATCGGTCTGGGTGATTTTATGTATATGTATGTTTTAAAAAAAAACTATATAAGTAATGTTTATCCGTTATCTGGCACGCATAGTACAAACTATCCTTAGTTTGGGGCTAGACGGCACTGTGTGAATAGTGACCAGGAATATCATTATCATTATTATTATTTATTATAATATACGAAATCAGCCGTAAAACTATAGATACATACATAAATAAACTCAGTAGTTTGTTAGTTTTTTTAGATAACTCCAGCAGATATTTGGCTAAAAACCATGTTATTATGTCCATGATAATATTTCTTCGTCTGTGCTTGTCTTTCCCATTTAATTTTCCACCGCGCTTGGTGCGAAACAAAGTATCAAGTAATCTGTATTCTTCTCTCGTTCCTTTAATCCTTTTCCTACGGTATAATTTGGAGCGTTCTTTTTACTCTGATGTTTTCAGTAAATGCAGCTTTTATTACGGGTGTTGTTAATTTGAACCTCCTGCAAAATTAATTAATTTGTTAATTAGAGGATTGGAGTACAAACTAAAATTACGGTGGAAGTGAAGAATGTGGTGGTAGGAATGAATGTGGACTACCTTTTCAGAAAGAGTCCAGCAAGAGGCAAATTTAAACACTTGTATGGAATGTAAAATAAAAAATGTCTTTAAAAAATCGCCACTCTCCTTACTGTGAAGTAGTGGTCAAATTCGAGGTCATAATGTATAAAAAATCACCAACAGACCATACATTATTCATACGAAACACAGGACTGTACTCTGTAGCTATGTTTAAAAACTCTATCTAACGGATGAACGAGCACTCTGAATTATTTAAAGGTTTCTCCAATTTGCAATACGTGAATCCGGAATGGTTACGTAACTTCAACTCGCCTCTATTCTGAAAGGGTTACGGTCGTCAAATTCAAGGTATCGTGCACTGCCGTACATATTTTAAGTTCACGTGCCCCTTTCTCGAATAGTCTCGCCTGTTTACCAGAGCCATGAAAAATGTATTGCCTCGGTAGTGGCCTGTGTGGCCTATTGTTAGCCTATTATCGACTCGCTATTGACATCGGCCGTAGACATTGACAGCGAACTCAGCGAGGTTATTTTCAATGAATATTTAGGTATGAATCTCAGACATGTCAGTCAGAAAGAAAGGTAATTGGATTTTATTGGAGCTATTATTAACTACTGTAATCTGAAGTTAGTTTTGTTTTTATATACTCAGGTATAAAAGCTTGTTTTACAAATTAGGTATATTTTTTACTTGCGTTATCGCATCTTTCACTATTATAATACGAGTATATTTATCTGTGAAAAATGTCAATGTCAGTTTTAAGCTCGTCAAAGATTTGGACATAAATTAACACAGACATAACGTAGCATGACAAATCACATTGAGAAAGAAACAAATCGAATCTAATTTTTAACTTAGGAGATAAATTAGTTTTATTCAGTTAACAAGGCAGCGCAGATTTACTTGGCTTTTAACTTTACGGACTTCATAGGAAGTGCGATTATTAAGTAATCAATTTAAATTAGAGGAAACTCATAATTAGGTTTCCGTACACATACAGAGTCTTTATTTACAGAATCTGTAAATAAAGACTTGCTTGTTTAAGAGTAGAAGGAAAACAGAAAATAAACACTGAGACTATTTTGAACAACTATTTATATTTTCTTGTGTCTATCAACCTAAAAAAGCACAATTTTTCTATCAAAGTGCGGAGTCACCGATATGATTTGTGGCATCGCGTGTTGACTGCGAACTGATTGACTCCGCTTCACGGCCACGCCAACTTCACCTAAGATATGAAATAGAATTCTCAAACGTTATTATTTGCTGACATATGATTTAGTGTGTGGCACTGATCTCTATGACACTGGATGGGCGATTGTCACCAAATGTTTGATCCGATTTGAAAATCGCCATGTTGGCGCTGAGAGCAGTAGTTAGTGTACTTGGAACTAATAATAGTGAATAGTGCTGACTTTCGCAGATAAACTTCTATAATGCTGTCATTGTCAATGTCAATGGCTGTCCATTTGACTCATGTTCTGAGCCATTTGAAGTCATTTTAGTTCCCAGTACACTAATGGGGGGCGCTTCAAATCGACATAAAAATAGCTGTAATTTCAATGTCTATAACCACACCAGCGTAATACGCCGCGCGTATTTTAATGGACCTCAGTGGTGTGTGGTATGAAACGTCACTTCACATTTGCGAGGTCGTGCGTATTTACCATAGCTAGCTCGGCGGATGAAAAATGTAAGAAAACCTGCACAGTCTGAATGGCTGTGTAGCCATGAGCCAATTGGTCTAATTACTGGTGATTCTATGTATATAGTAAATAATTTTACGCAAAACAAAAACTAAACTAACAAAAAGAAGTAAAAAATACCTAGAATTGGAGTTGGTGTTATCCTACGTATTGACGTCAACAATAACGATGACCCCACAGTTGAAATCTGCCACTATAACAGCTCTGCCTGGATCCGGCAATGTTAATGTGGGAATGTACTGGACACTTGAAATCGAGCTCGAAGATCAGATGAACCTACTGTCTGGCAGCACATTAAGCGACGCTTCCTGGCGAAGTGTCCCTCAGTGGAATAGGCCATCAGGAGGACTGCGTGTCTGTCTGCCAACACCTAATAATTATAAAAAAAAAAGATTTCAAAAAATCAATAAGTTGTACAATATACATATTACACAAAATAGGATTTCTTAGTACTCATATTTTCACGATATGTCTATAACAAATCCGTCAGCCCTTGTCTAATTTACTGAGAAAACTTTACACTGCAATAACTTTGTCAAACGCCAGCATTTGGCACATTTCCTCCGCCCTTAGTCGTCCAAATCGGCCGAATCATTGGTATTCATGGGACGTCGAGTTCGAGCTACGACTTTTCAAGTAAATTTTGGCACGGTCAGCCAGTTACAATGATCGTCTAGGAAGTTAACGCTATTCAACGAGAGGGACCTCTTAGTACGTACGTAACGTAAGGTACGTAATGTATTCCCCGGATTGAAAAAAAAGGGTTTGCTTACCTTCATTCCTCAAACCGATGGTTAAGAACACAAACCCCCTAACTTCAAAATGTCTTTTTTGCAGGAAACAAAAAAAAAATGATTTTATTTCTAACGATATGTGTATGTAAGGTATATAACTAATGGAAATATAGTGTGTGATAAGAATTAAATCTTAAATATAAAAGCTTGCTAGACAGCAAATATTTTAACGTAGATTAGGATGTTCGTAGCAAATCATTAATAAATATTATTTTTTTATAAAGCTGTTTCAAATCATTTTTACGCAATGTGCCAGTTCGACGATTAAACTACTAGTAGGCCTAGATGGAATAAAGGCACTCTGAAATCTCGTCAGTAAATGTTAAATTGCAATCTCTCTTTTGATAACTATATCAATTTCAAAACCGCCAAAAAGGTGGTTAGGGAATATTGGCACTTCACCGTTTGATACATTATCCGTCTATTTATTTTGTCAGCTTTTCGGATAAATAAGATGTACGATGTAGGCTTATCGCTTTTAGCAGGGTGCAGTGTGAAACAGGGATGCTACGGATAAGAAATTTCGGATACGGATATAGGAATGATTGTTATATCGGATACGGATATGATTTTGGATATCCGATAGTTTCGGATAATCTCGGTTTAGTAAAATATTCAATTTTCAAGGAATTTCAAAAGTGAAATTCCGTAACACAACACTTTCGTTTCAATTTGTCGAAATATTCTTGAATATAAAAATGCTCACAAGTTAGTTACGAGTCTCACAAGTCTGATAGGACAACAATTAGATCTCAATTAGGCTCCGCCTCTATCCGATACTATTCGAAACTTTTATTTCGGATTCGGTTACGGTTACGGATATTCTTTTTATCGGATATCCGATAGTTTTGGTTTCGGTTACGGAGCTCCCTAACATCCCTAGTTTGAAAGGCAAACAGTGACAAGAAGGTTTAGCTCACGACATTGTATACAGCTCATAAATGGGGTATTATAATGTGTACTTCTAACTTTGAACATCAACAT
This sequence comes from Mecyna flavalis, assembly GCA_949319885.1. Lineage (NCBI taxonomy): Eukaryota > Metazoa > Arthropoda > Insecta > Lepidoptera > Crambidae > Mecyna > Mecyna flavalis. The sequence goes on from OX439436.1 coordinate 5,299,123, forward strand.
ATTTACCACTATTAAGTATGTATAAGTTTTTGACGTAAATAATGGGAAGGGAAGTTTTGGGGAGTCGGTTTATCGTAACAATAGTCTTAGTAGTGAGATCTAGAACAATAACAATGTCTACAAAACAGTTGTTAAGCCTCCAAAGAACTTTAGGTCACGCCTGAGCCTAATTTTCAGTTTGGGCTTTCTTGGAGTTAATAGTTCTTCATAAGTTCTTTACGTACGAGTAAACATTTTTTTTCGTGAGTTCGAGAAATCGGTATATATAATACAATACTATAATATTAGTAAAGTAAAAAAGTATTTAGACTATTAATGTCCTACTGCAGGGCAAAGGCCTTCACTTTTAAATCAAGTTATTGTTACAATGATGGCTGCTGGCTTAATCACCACGCTTGCCAAAAGCGGATTGATGATCATAATTCCGAGCTGTGTCTGTGTCCGTAAAAACCGACACAAAGTTAGCTCGACCCGGGAATTGAACCCAGAACCCCAAGAATTAGGCCCGGTACTTAAACCACTAGACCATCGAGGCGTTATAATACATATAATTGTATGATTGAAACGTGTCCGTGTGTATATAGGACGGAGTATTAAACAGATATACAGCTTATCAGTTTAAGCTTCAGCGATCATATTATACACTTGTTAAAATTAATTGGCAGCTTGTTTAGCCCTGAATTGTTTGCAAGTTCTCATCGATATCACAACATTATCTCAAATTCAGTTAAACTAAGTTTAATATTCACACAAACGACTTATAAAATAATAAAAATATTGGAAGACATCACAATAACATTCACAACCATTATAAGACCCAACCAAAGTAAATATCTTGTGTAGCTTGTGTTTCTGTATCAGAATTAACGAAGGTACAACAAATGCATATAAGTACCTTCGTTAATAAAAACCCGTTGCATAAATATATATACATCAAGACGAGACGAAATAACACAAAAATCTTTTACCAGAATATATGTCCTGGGTGGGATTCGAACCAAAGACCCCTGGCAGTCTAGTGCTATGATTACAAAACACCAGTTCAGTACATTTGAATAAAAAACTTCGTATTAGAAACCACTCAGAAAATCTTTCCTTAGATAATAAGATATAATATAAGCTTGTAACAAAAATTTGTAAGAAATGCTTGTTTCTTGCTTTTCTGTACTTAGAATTATTGTCTGATTGAACAATAAATAATTGAGTTTCGTAGCGTTCGTAGCTCTCAACTACGGTGCTACGAGATTTCGTAGGGGTGTGGTTTGTTACTTATTATTTTTAATTTTTTGGTGGGATTCTATAAATATAATTTGTCGCTTATTGTTTTAGAATAGTTACAATTAGAACACTTTTTTCATGGATGTTCTTTAAATAACGTGTTTGCTAATTTGTATTATAATAAAATAATGGAAATGGAATTAAACAATGACAATAGCGACAATATAGCGATTAAAACGACAATAGCGACACCGCCACCGGAACAGATAAGTTGGTCGGACTATATTTTTGTGTCAGTTTATTTGGACACAGTTCGGGTTTACTTTGGCAAGACTTATCATTGTAACGATAACTTAATTTCAAGGATAGGGAGGCCTTTTCCCAGCAGTTGTAAAATAATAGGCTGATACTTACTTATGCTTTTTATAGTTACAAGGCCTTGACTAAGCAGCCTTCAAGACCACGTGAGGTAATGCGAATGAATCCACCTGCGCTCATAAATCACCATAAGGCGTTTTGCAGACGACGGGGCGGATCGGTCTTTTTGACCGCGTGTTCAGCGCGCCAGCTGCGCCTTGTCCGCGGGTACCTGCGACGCGGTCTTTTTGCCCTTCATGTGCGTTGGTAGTATAGGACTCCCTTTGCGCTATCGTTCACGGTGAAATTGAACGATAATTTCGTATCTGACCCGAAAACCTGACCCGGTCGCGGGTCAGGTTAGGAATTTGAAAACAATATTTAAGTTTATTCCGAACGTGACCCTTGTTCTTTTTTTTTTGATCCGGGGAATGCATTACGCACCTTCACTCTCTATCGGGGGCGGAGAGTTCCCTGAATACACCGCGCTGTCATAGTATTTATGCGGTTGAAATAAGGACTATGACACCGCGGTGTATTCAGGGCCCCGGTCCTGAACTAAACGGACTACATCACGACGAAACCCCCCTTCGCAATTCGGGTCAGGATAGGACCGACACGTCGGGTCAGGTTAGGACTAGGGTGACGTTCGGAATAAACTTTAATATTTTTTTCAAATTCCTAACCTGACCCGCGACCGGGTCAGGTTAGGAATAATCGAAATTGATCGGCCCGGCTCGCCCCGCCGTGTGTAAAGCGCCTAAAAGGGCATGGGAAATCTATACAGGGTTAATCAATAAGCAAGGTCAGTTAAATCGGTGTAGTGGTTAAAAATTTACTTTGAGCATGAATAAAATCTGGAATTTCTTTTTCTAAATTAGAATGTAAATTATTTAGAATGATTAGGACATTATTATGTTTTATAGAAATCGGTCTTTGTAATTGGTTATTTGGGACGCGAAAGTGTGAAGTGTAATTCTAAAGGGTTAAATTTTTCAAAAAGGGGAGGGATTTTAAAATTCAACTAGTGAAAAAAAGGATGTAGTTTTTTGCACAAAATTAATAAAAAAACGAAACTAAAAGTTATGAAATATGTTCAGGTTACTTTTAATAACCAAAGAAATTATAAGGGTGAATTAATTATTAATAAAATAATACTATTAGAAACCTATGCTTAATTAATACGATGTAGATATATTTTTTCATAGACATAGTTGAAAAGTGGGTTTAATTTAATATCAAATATTGCATCATTCGTATTTGTGCATGTGCAGGAAATTATTATACTTTTCTACTTTTGCTTTTTTCTAATTTGAATATTTAATAAAATATTGAGCTAAAGATATTTAAGGCTAGCTCATTGATATAGGTTACTTTTAAAAATCAACACGAAAAAGTCTGATGAATTATATATGTATACAGGGTAAGAAATCAATAGACAAGGGCAGTTAAACGCCAATCACCACCCAACATGACGAGAGCCGTGTTTATGCCTCGTTCTTTAATCTAACCCTCTGAATATTTGAATGCCTTGGACCCTAATTCCTATTAATGTTGCCGTAAAGCAGTTGGGCCAAGTTTCAACTTTGGGTGGTGAGCTTTATCTAATAAAATAGTCTTGGGGTCAGTTTCGCTACTGATGGATAAGTTCGGGGTTTATCGTTTGTACTACTTAGATGCTGTTTCTTTTGATAAATAGATATAAAAATCGTTTATTAAGCTACAGCATAAATATAGCCTGACCAAGAAAATAAAAAACCTGCTCTGGAGGCACCACATTAGCTATGGTTTCGCGAGTATAACCATAGGGGTATACTCACAAATAACTCACAATATCCAAGAAATAACAAAGCGTGGTTGACAATTATTGACATCACACTTTGACAGACAGCTATATTGAATGACATCTTACTCGTATTCTATATTTTTTATTTGATTGTTTCCACTTGAAGCAATATTAGGTTTTTTATTTTATTGGCATAGTTAGAAATATTAAGAAAACATTACAGACATAAAACAATATTGCACCCACCCATGAGCATGCAGGTAAAGGTCATGGTTTAGTGTAAAATTTACCAGGAAGCATCGATTTTCAGCCATCACATTGTAATTTTTTTAAAAAAAGAAGACAACATCATTCTTACCTTACAGATAAACGATCAATAACTTATATGTTTGAGTGCTGAACCTAGGTACGCAGCTAAATCAGTCGTCTCATTTTACTAACTTTACTTCATTTTTGTGGATAACAATCGACATTCCATATTGCGTGCCTATAAATCAATCGATCGGAAATAATTTCATGGGTAGGTTCGCTTTGGAAAAGATATACTAATATGTTATGATTATACCTAGTAGGTTTTTTTAATGCCATAAAGTTGGCAATCAAGCATACGGCCCACCTGGTGGTAAGCGGTCACCGTAGCCTATGAATGCCTGCAATACCAGGGGTATCACGTGTGCATAAGTTTCTAGAGCTTTATATTAAAAAATAGGTGTATGTAAATTATTGTACTCCAGGAGGAAGTGGACAAACCTGAAATTTTTTGTTGCGGGCACGCGGCGAATACGTCGGGAGCCCGCTCCACAACCGCGCCCGCCATATGTGGGGTCAGCCTTAGTATTTTCTTTGCAATTTTTTCATATTTTCTCAACGTAAAACCGTAAACGTAAACCTTCCATACATACTTATCTCTATCCAAAGGTTGACTGGAAGAGATCGCTTGAAGCGATAAGTCCGCCTGTGTTGTGCAGTTCATTTATGTTACTTGTTTTTCTTTGTCAAATTTGTGGTGCAATAAAGAATATCTATCTATCTATCTATCTATCTTCCCTGGACTTCCACGAATATTTCAAGACTAAAAGTAGTCTTGCTCTTGTACTAAAAACGTTACGACACGATCGACGACGACGGTAAAACAGGGCCCGATAGTAAGCGCCTGGTCCTGCACCCTTGATATATGGGTTCAACCGCCAATATGTTGCCCCATGATATTTATGATTGCGGCGTAGGGGGATCAACGTTTATCCTGTTTGAAGTTGGTAAACCACATGACAGGGTAAAGACAGTTTACGTAAATGTCGTGTTTGTGTCCGGAAATTGAAGGCACATTTGAGCAGATTAAAGAAATAACTATTTCTATTGTTATATTTGCATCCTCTATAGTGTAGGGGAATTACGTAGTCATTAATGTTACTTGGCAGTGACTTTTACTGAAAACTTCGAAAAACGTATCTTACGTATAATCTTCATGGTATTAAGGGTTGCAATGAACGGCAGTTTAAAGAAGAACTTTTAATGCCAAATATTAAAAAAAGTTAAAAAAAAGAAACTGTAACTTGCTACTTACAATCAAGAAATATATATAACTTAAACTATACATTTTGGCTAATATTATAATTGGGTCAGCTTATTAATGTCACACTAACTACAAAGCAAAGGCATTCACCGTTGAAATCAAGTCATCGTCACAATGACAGTAGAATTCGAACTAGCTTGACTGTGAAATGAAATAGAATTCTTTATTCTGCAAATAGATGTTTAAAAAATACCTTTGCACGTCCTTTTATTTTTGTAAGCAATGTCAATATAAATTCAGAAAATTTTACCTGATCCAAGAATTGAACTAAGGGTTCTGAAATCAGGGACAGGTACTTTAACCAGTGAACTAACGACGTGTGTTGCAATGATATTAGATTGGTGTGTTGCATATTTACTTGCACTCGTCTTATTGCGCATTAGAATCGTTTCATATGCGACAGGTGCTACACATTTCTGTGTTTACACCGAGACCTAGAAAGCAATTTTCTAGAAAACTCCTTTCAAATAGAGTCTTCTGTCAGTACTTACCTATTCTGTGACCTTAATATCACTGAGTATATTGACACTTCAACTTTGATATGTAACTGGAGCTAGAGAATTGATTGGAATTCCACAATTGTGTCTGACACTTGCACAATGATTTGCTGAACTGGGCCAATGTTGTACTATTAAGTACAATTGCTTTGAAGACACGATAGGAATTGTAAAATATGACAGGAAAAAAATTTAAAATATTTACTCGTAGGTATATAAAGTGTTACTACGATATTAACCAAAAGACGTAGTTAAAAAAATAGGGGTTTTAACGGTATCGTTTTTAAGAAAGTTGGCTGGTTAATAATGTCTTTCTTTTTTAATGTTTATCAGAAAAACAAAGTAAAAGAAATAAAATTTTGTTTTCAACTTGATGCAAAGCTTATTTAATTATTAATACCTCATAATTGTTTCAGGAGTTTTGTCATACATATTTATGAGGACATCCTATAGAATATAGGCAGATATTTTTTTCATGGAAAAAGGACATTATTTTTAATATAATATACTTTACATTCTACTTAATTCTATATTCGTATACTTTATTAATGAACTGTTTCTCAATGGCTGTGGGCCCTTGAGGTGTCCAAGCTTGTCTATTTAAATAAGTTATAAAAATCCAATCAAATATAGAAGCGAATGGTAAGGTCGTTTGCTATTTCGGCGAAGGTGAAGACCAAATGTGAAGTTCGCGTGGCCACAACTGTTGCTCGACTAATCGCGAAATTACATCATTAGCTCTTTTAAGCGCTGTTCAGGTGTCTAATCACCTTTTTTATTGGCTTCCATTCTGGAATTTAAAGCAGTCTTTTTTTTTCTGGAGAGATGCCAAAATATATTACTCGTACGATATATGTATGTACTCGTAATATGTTGCGATAAAGACGCAAGTTTATTTTTAAGTTCCTCAAAGGATCGTTCACTAATGGATACAAAAAATTATATAATCTATTTAATATTTTACAATACATGACACTCACACGACACGACGACATGTTGCGCCGACCCTACCTAGCGTGGGATAAGGGCAGGGAAATGATGATGATAATATTTTACAATAACTATTTCAGGGAATCAGAACCAATGGCGCGTGGCCAAATTTTTTTTGTCATGTCAATAAATAATAATTATTTTATCTAAACTTTACTGAGATTTTAAAAAACCTTTCCTATTAATAAAATATATTTATCCGTAAAATAAAATTATGATTATTGTCTATCACAACGAATTTAATATCGTTGGTCTATCAGCATCGAAAGCATTTTTATTGCCGAAGGGGCGAAACAGGAAAGGCTTTTCTAAATTATTTTTTTCCGTATTTGATCTGTCACAAATAAAAAAGACAGCCATCGTAAATAACTCAGAGTAACTTCTATATTAATCTGAGGAATTATTTCATAACCGTTAAATGTTGACGATTAACACTCTTTCGGCTCTCTATCCAAAATGGTGTATGTACAAACGTGTAAAATGTAAGTAAAGGTTTCATAATATGATGTAGTAACAAGTATAGGTTTTATAGATAGAATGTGAAAAAATCTAAAGCTTTTATAACACCTTTTCATAAAAGGTTACCATCACTAATCCACGGTCGCCGTACGCGAGATCGTTTTGCCTAAAAAAGTGTTTTCGCGAGAAATAGTACCCGTAATACAACTAAAATATTTATGACTCAGTTGTTTTGCGAGAAAAGAAAACAACGTCTCGATTTGCGTGTTTAAATATTTAGGAACATATTTACGTACCTTTCCCCGCCTGTCTGATGAATTGTCCATAACTTTCTTTTTGTATAAGCGCAGCATAATGCATATCATTTCGCTTGGTAGGGACAAATAGCAGACCGCAAGTTGCTATGGAAACCAACGATCATATTTGCCCGTTTAATGCTCTATTTCCATGAATATAAAGTCGTAATTTCTAAAACGCCAAGATATTAAAAACGTCTATTAAAATCCTCAGGCCTCTTGGTTTTAGACGTTCGGATTTTCAACGCTTTGCTGTACAATGAAATATGGATGTGTTCTTTTTAGCACCCATGGGTTTGACAATGGTCATTGGACATGCTGAAGGTAGGAAAGGCAGCTTTTGTATGGTTTTTTGGTCCTCGTAAAGAATGGGAAATGAAAATGTGCTACCTCTTTGCTAAAAAGAGTTGCAGAAATAATGCAAGATGGTATTCATCCATGTCAAAGGGAATTGGGGTGAAATATGTCGGTGTCAAACTCCATATTTTTTACATTTTAGATGGGATGATCCCTCCCGTGGAAACGTTGGCTTTGGCATATTATTTAAAAATACTCGTAGAGGGAAGGTGTTCACCACCCTTATGAATTTTTCTGGATCACAGAGAGAGTGTAGATGTGTCACCGGACTTCTCGTCTGTGTGTCTAAATCTGTAATTAAAATTTTGTCCATTTACTTTACTTAGCATTTCCAATCGTTATTTTTATCCCTTGACTCCTTTAACATAAATCTCATCTTAAAGCTGGCTTAAAGTTAGACAAGTAGTTTCGAGACAGTTACTGACTATAACATGGGTTTCTTCAAACAACGAAGCTTGAAAATGCACCTTGCGGACCAGTGATGCGGTTCTTACGGATAAAAAAGTTAATGACCGATAGAGCAATAAAGACGGGTAACGTCTCGCAGTTGTCTATGGGCAGTAGTGATCACTTGGGCTTGCCATCAGATAAAACCCTTGATCGTTTGTCTCCCTCTTTCATTAAAACAATAAAATCAAATGCGCCATCTAGTAAGTAAATAGCATATTATTCATACTTTTTCTTTCTAGAATCTTAAATATAATTATCAACAAATGCGGTCTTTAAAAACATCGTTTCACATATCATAAAGAATACGGTAACTAAATTAGCTGTAACAATAGCACTTATAATTCACAAAAGATATTATCGTAACTTCGTAAGCGCACATGATACCCATTAGTTTGACAAGAGCCAGCGTCGGAAATCCCGCCATGACAGCTGTTTACTTTTCCATTATAAGTTTAAAATACATTAGCGTCCCATCTTTTCTCAGTCAAGTGCTATAAAACGATACGTCATAAAAGAAATGTGCGCACGGTGAGTGCCCAGAGTGCTTAAGAGCGCAAGAAGGATGGCAGTCTATAAAGCACTGGGAACGCATTTAAATTACTCATCACGTGGATTCTAGATCAATCTTACTACTAAATTTTCTCTGGGTAAGGAGTAAAACCAGAAAACGTTGAATTATGTTCGCATGACGTTTTACGGCATCTACAAAGTTCATAAGTCGTTCTTTTGATAGTTGATCAAGGTAAAGGCGAGTTTATCTGGATTTTAAACTCTGACTCTGACATACAAGGCTCAAATTCGTGTTCAACTGAAAATTGTATTGACAGAAAATTCTCGTTAACTCAATCAGGTTCATCTTCTAATAATTTCATTGCAATAGCGCAAAATATTGTTTAGTTTTAGATATCTGTTTAAATTTAAAATTATAATTCAAAAATACTTAAGATTTGGGAAACTATTTTCCAAACCACTAGATATAGTAGGTAGATATAGGTCCTTTCGAATTTGGTTTGGAGATTAGTAGTCAATTTTTTTTTGAACCCGAGGACATGTAATTTATTTTTTAATAAGTTTTAGATACTGAACTGCACGGACCTGAAAGGAAGACCGTGACTAAACCGATAAAATAACTAAATTAATTTTTGTACTATATTTCCTAAAGAATAAGTGACATTTTCCAAAATCATTACGTTAAATAATACAGAAAACCAGTTTTGTAATTAGTATGATTAGGCTGAGCGTCAAATTGATAATTAACAACATATACAGAAATAGCTCTCGTCATTTCCGATACATCATATGATATAATTCATAATATTATTCGAAACACGAACATCGGGTCTAATCAGCGATTATATAATTCTGATTTAAGTACTGAAGTAAATTATTCTGAATTTGATATATCGAAAATGTCAATGAACGCCACATGTGGATATCAATATCACTTTGATGTATACTAGTTGTGTAAATGGGTTTTGCTCGTGTTCATGATCATCAGCTGACTGCCAGTAATCGTCCTGCCTGACATACTTAATTGGTTAAGCCCTTGGCAGGTTCCCCAGAACTGTCACTGACGGACATATGTTTTTGTTAATTATACACCCTTAGGGCACTGCCACACTGGAGGATTCCGAATCTAGCAGTGTACTCCGCAGATTCTCATTTGGCCTCGCGTCGTATTCGCTGCGTTGCCGTTTCATCCGCTTTGAAAACGTTTGCAATCCGCCATATCGCCCTTACTACAATAAACTCAATGCAATGTAAAGATGATAATGATGATGAAGACTAAGTAAGCTATTTATGACGTAATAATTTCGATTCCACTTCTGCTTCCCCTCGATAGGAATGGAGTAGCTATTTTTGATACGCTTATATTAAAAAAAGAAACACCAGTTCAGTTATCATCACAGGTAATAAAATACACTGACTCAAGTCTGTTCAAGAAAGTGAAGTAGGATACATAAAGTAAATGACAGAGCGGCAAGCCCATTCAATAAATCTATAGAATAACTATTCTTTGCACTTAGTGAGGCAGTATTTTTATGAAAATGGTGATTACTGATTAGTGTATTGCTGGGTTCAAGTCCAGACGGTTATTGTAGTTTCAGGGCCGTTGGTGGTAATAAATTCTATTTTTGTCAATCTGATCGATTATTACTAGTATGTTTCGAGACGATTAGATGCTTTATAGGGTATGGTCTAACAGAACGCAATTTGTCAAGCACGACAATACGAGTATGTAAACAATGATACAATACATTGATTTATAAACAAATAAATAGACATTATTTACATAGCGCCGTCTAGCCCCAAACTAAGCATAGTTTGTACTAGGGGTGCCAGATAACGATTTATCCGGTATCTGCCACTTTTATAATTTTATTTTAGTAAATAAATACCTACATAATAATTATTACAGATGGAAACACCTATATCGATACAAACAGACATGCAGACAAATGTACCCACGATCTCTAGTATAATAGCCGACTTCTCAAAACACCTCCGTGTGGTTTAAGTACGGGGATGATCTCGGGGTCCTGAGTTCTATTCCCAAATCGGGCAAAATTTGAATTGGGTTTTTCGAACATAAGCTCGAGTTCGTGATCACCAATCCGCATTAAGAAAGTTCCTATCATTTTGACGTTGACATGATTTCAACGATGGAGGACTTTGCCTTGCTTGAACTAGTATCTGAAGTTACGTATTATGACATAAACATTTTGTTAACAGAGATCTCCAGACAGATCGTAAAAAAACACTCAGACCGAATTTGAAACATTGCCAATGTACGATTTACTAATTACGCAAATGGGTTTGAAAGAGCCATAAGATATGGTGGCTCAATATGCATTTTCTTAAATTAACGGCCGCATAACCTCGACCAATTAGTCGGCTCCGTCAAAGACGTTGTTTATGTTTGTCCGGCACGGGCTCATTGGGAGATTGGTGCACTCTCCTTAATAACCTATTCGCTAGGTGCAGCCCACGGTGATAATTTATGTTGATACGTACTTAGTACGTGTTAGAAGGTTAAGAAAGGTACTTTGTATAGCTTTGATTTTTTTTGATTAGCAGTGAAACTAGCAGTTGTTTTTGGTGCTTTCTAGATCAGTTGGTAGACAAGGACGCAGCCCATCAATTGGTGAGCGGTGACATTGGTAGAGGGACACTTCACCAGAAAGCATCGCTCACTGCTGTTACACTGTAGTTACGTAAGTAACTATTTAATAATCTGTGACCGTAGGCTTATCTGATCATTGAGCTTTTGATATCAAGTGTACTGGCTCTAATTCTGGAATTCAGCCAGAGCTGTTATGGTGGCAGATTTCTCGTGTGGGGATGGTAGTTAGCCAGTCCGACTCTGAAAAATTCTTACCACTAACCAGATCCAAAGGCGTGAATCAAGCCCACGACCTCCTGGCATACCCGAGCAGGCTAGCCACTGTTCCACGAAGTGGTCTACACCATGGCTACACCCTTACCTATCGATGAAACTAGCAGTGCCAGCAGCTTTAGTGGTAATCTTTTAGGTCTCGAATGTAGGCGATGATACCTTGCGATAGTACTTTGTGTATTTTCATATAAAAATGACAAGCCATTTGTTGTAATGATTGGGAAGTCGGCTATTAGGTACGCCAAGATGTCACGAGTTCTATCCCCGCATAGTAGAAACATTTGTGTCATGCACATCATGTCTGTTTGTATCGGTCTGGGTGTTTCAATATGTATGTATTTACAAACAAAAAAAGTAATATTTATCCGTAGTATGGCATCCATACTCCATGCTTAGTTTGGAGCTAGATGGGCTGTTTGAATAGTATCCACGGATATTTACCTATGTATTCATTATGGGTAAATTTATAATGCACGTTTTTATACAAACACAAGTTTTGCTCCGTAAATTTTGTGATTCTATTTATTTGATTCTATTACGCGAATTCCGCGATCAAAGACTGGGAAGGGCAAGATAAGCCGGTAATAACAAAGCGGTGCCATCAAGTATCAAGGTGTCGCGTTGACGGACGCCGAAGCGGAACGCGTTAATAATGACTGGAACATTAATTGATAGATAAGTAAATAAATAGGGGTATAGCTGGATTATAAATAAATATATAAATATTTTATTTATCTATAACGTTATTCTGACCTACTGCTTTTTCGTAATTTGATCTTATTTTGAAAAAGTTCTTCATCTTAAGGAATCCAAATGCTGATAAAATGTCGTAGAGTCGCTCAGTCGGAATCATCTGCTTATTTTTACTGACTATTTATACGATTAAAGCGTGTAGTGTCTTTTTATATCTCCAATCAAAGACCGCAATATACTAGCACTTTCACGCGCCAAGAAATATACCGACGCCTTAATCTCTTCAGGTGAATCTGAACATAGTACAGATAAGAAAAGTATGTCCATGATGATACATTATACAGCTTGCAAGACGATACGTCTGATTTTTGTTTTTTACGGTGTCACAAAGTTCCGAATATTATATTGATGAATATGAGTTTGTATAACATTAAAACAAGTTTAAATCATCAGTCTAATATGGCAAACTACAAAAAAAATCTTTCTTCATTGCCCCAGAAATCGGTGCCTGTTAGAATGGCCTAATAAAGGCTACAATCGGAGATCAATGAGGGGTACTTTGTTTTTTTTTACTATGCTTAGATCGTCTACTATTCTGGCAAGCTGCCAGTTCCCACGTAGGTAGTAATTCACGGGCGACTCTAAACAAAAGGAATATATCACTGTGTTTCGGTTCCGTTAAACAATTACAGGGAGTTATGTAAGTGTAACGCAAAGATACTTTTGGGGGAAAGACTCGCACAATTTTATTGATAGTATCGCTACGAATTGGCCGTTCTCCAGGTTTATAAGAGTAATTAGAGAAAAGCGGCAATGTCAGAAGGGGATTTGGTTTATCTCAAATGTATTTGCGTTACCAAGGAACATTACACATTTTTAAAGAAGTCATTTTTTGTGTTGCTTAACGTCCTTAACGTTCTTAATACTGTCTCACAGTTGAGATTAGGCCCGTGTCCCAGCAGTGGGAACGTATATAGGCTGATGATGATGATGAAACCTAAACATATTCCTACGTTATAAATAGATCCTTTAGGAAGACAAATTCATAAACTCATCACTTTGGAATCACTATGGAATGAAAAATGACTATAAAATGACTATACTTTAATGAATTTTACTGCAATTTAAGATGAATTTTATCCAAATGAAAGGGGACATATTTATATCTGACTAAATAGGGGAAGGTGGGGACCCTCCGTACGCGGGGCACCCTCATACAGTCAAAATAAAACTTGAACGAAACAACGTACGGTCTTGCTTTTGTATATGTACGTGAGTCGATAAACTACCTTTACGTCAACGTAGTATCGCGCCATTCGCACCAGTGAGAGTGAAATGATAGACACGAATGTGTTTTCGCGCTCGGTAAGTAATTTTTTTAATCAATGTTTTTGTCTATTGTTACCGTAGATAAAACAAGTTTTCGTGTAGAGTATTCTACTTACTGATAGAAATCAGTAAGTAGCTAAATATACTTAAGATACGTTTCCAATACTTAATTTATGACGTTTTCCTATTAATATTAGAAGAGGTTATATTTTGTTGTTATTCAGTTAGTGGGGTACATTCGGACAAAACTAGATGGGGCACATTTGTACGCGTACAAATGTATACAAATTAGTAGGTAGGTACGATTTAGTGTTAGTGTGCTAATTGCTAATATTTGCATTAACTTTGTCCTGTGTTTTGCTATCGTCGATGTACGTATATATATATATATTTTAATACCTATTTCTTATTATTTCTTGACAGAAACATGATGCGGACTTATAAACAAAAAAGACAAGTAGACAAGCTGTGGATGATGAACCCATGCAGTCAGCAATACAGGATATTATGCAAGGAGTATTGTCATAATAGAAAAGCTGCGGACAAGTACACATTGAAATTGTTTCCCAACACTGTATATAGGTGCCCCGTTGGTGGGGCAGATTCGTACAAATTCCAGATTTTTTTAAATCGTTGAATTATCGTTGAAACACTAGATAAAATCATCTGTCATTTTTTTAAATGAATCTCAGATAGTTAGACTATAATTTAAAGCTCAGGTGATTAATTCATGAAAAAATAAAGAAGAAATAAAATAAAATGTAAAAACCGTACGAAGGGTCCCCACCTTCCCCTACATATTTTAGCAAATGTCCGGTTTTGCTCACACGTGCAAATTCGAATCTTATTTTCAAAACGAACTTTAGCGGGTCAAAGAAAGTGCCAATAACTATACTAATTCTTATAAATCTTTCTTTCTTTGTTTCTTTTTGATTGTCATTTATTTTTGATCCGGTACACAATTTAATTTCTAACTGGTCGTACTGTAGCTGTAATAAATTTCGTATGAATTACTGAAAAATAAGCAACTTTAAATGTCATCAAAGGCTTTCAGGCGAAAACTTAGCACTTAATTACCGATTTCATTATAGACAGTTTCCTCGCGGTTTCGAAGTCGAAGACTCAAGGGAAATAAAGCGAATGTCTGGTACAGATGGCAAATCTTTCTCACTTATTTTGTGGGCAAAATAACTTGAGACACGTGTGTTTATTTCCAAATCATTGGTTATAAATGAACAGAGTCCGATAGCAAAACTTTTTCCATTAATAATGCACTGATGTCGAGACTAAATAATAAGAGTAAAAGTTAAATTCAGAGTTACTGCGGCAAGATTGGCAACCCCTGATGAACAATACGAACGAATGTGTGTTTGCACAATACAGACAATAGGAAAATACTTTTTCTTTGTCATGGCTTCGATTTAGCACTTTAGAGAAAGTTTAATTCAAAATATTAGTATGAAATTCATGTAGTTTATAGGCCAGCCAGTTTAACCGCAAGTTTTCGTCGTAATTATAATTATACTGACTTCCTTTTTCTTAATTGACAAAAGAGACAGCATCATATTAAAAACCCTTTCATATAATTAATAGGAACTTATCTAGTGCAACTTTATAATAATTAAGGCCATTAGTTGTTGAATGTTTCTGTACAGACACAAATAAATATTGTACGAATATTATGTTCCAGTCTCGGGCACAACAATTAAGAGATATAAAAGTTTTACTCGTAAACTCCACCCATAATACAAAACAGCAGTTTTACGAACAGAGTTACATACAAGATAAGTCTGTGATATCCGTCGCTAAAGAATTTTATCGGAGCATATTTTTCTCCTAACTTAGTTCGCAACAAAACTGTACCATGTAGAAGCGGGAGTTACTAATCTCTTCTTCATAGTTGCAGCCTTTGTTTTTGGAGGGCTGAAACTTTATACGTGATTCGCTGTTCATTTTCCATAAGGCTGCGTCCCCAGTAGGCAAACTGTTAGCGGCAGACTGAGTTTGCGGCTTATCTATTTAGTACGCCTTTCCATATATTAGAAATGGAGTGTCCACAGTTTGCTAGTTTTGCGCTCACTGTACGCAGTTTGCAGCGTTACGCGCGCCGACTATCTCAGTGAGTGTAAGCTCATCTGAGCTTCGAGCAGCTTTTTCCAGCAGTGAGACAGTATAGTTTTGAAAAAAGTAAAGTATCAGATTATTTAATGTCCCACTGCAAGGCAAAACCCTCTATCATTGCAATGAAATCAAGATTGATGAGACCAGAGATGAGAGAAGATTGATAGAAACCTGTGCTCTGTTTCTCCGAACATCACACAAATTTCGCTTGACCCAGGAAATAAACCCAGGTACCTTAACCACTAGATGACAGCACTAGCTAGACTATCCAGGGACAGGAAGGAACACAATTTTTAACATACCTTTTAATTTAAAAAAATATATCGGAAGTTTTACGGTTATAAGTGTAGGGAAGGGATTCACATTTTACAACACTATTCTAGAGTTCGATGAAGATGTTTCGCGAAGTCTGTTATTTCATTTTATAGTTTTCCATATTTCAAAACATCTACTTTGCACACAATGGAAATGTTTGCGTCTACTCGTATTTAAGACAGCTTGATATTTTTGCTTACTTTTCAGTCGCCACAATATGGCGGTTGCTGACAGGCAGGCAATAAAAATGAGATGTGGACCACAACGTTGAGTAACAACCGCTAATTCTAAAATTGTCCGTCACTCGAGTTCTTCTGCCTATGGAAATTGCCAATCTAGTGTGTTAACTGAATGATTCGTTCTTTTTTTAATTTAGGTTGTAGCGTGTCGAGTATCAGGGAGATAATTCAGACTCGGAGATCAGATTTGGAATGATTTTATTTAAAATGACTAGAGTATTTATACAAAAAATAAAACTAAATCTTAGTGGCTAAAATGAATACAACGAATAGAAAACCTTACATAACTACCAATAGAAACATAGGAAGGAAATAACAAATAGGAAAGCTTACATATCTACCAATCAAAACATATATACAAATTAGAGGGCCTGCATTTCCTCCAATGAGAGGGAAGCAATACCGCCGGGTTAGAGCCGCGATCACGCCACGGTCTCGCGACTGCTATGCCCCTAGCGGGTCGACGATGCACTAGATCTCCCATATCACTCCCCCTCAAGCGAAGCGTACGTTCTTCTTGACGATCCGGCCGGTCCGTGTGACGTATGGGAGACCGGTGCTCGTCGTTGCAGGAGTGGGAGTCGGTGCGCTGCTGTCGGTCACCCGAGGCGCGGTGTGTGTGTTGCTCGCAGGCGTGATGCTTGTGGTAGTTGTTGTAAGCTGGTTGTCTGCTTGATTGTTGAATATATATGCTGGTTTCAGTCTATCGAGCGATATAACAGCTGATCGATTTGGCAACTGAATCTTGAAGTAGGTACTTGTCATAGCGCTGTAATACTTCGAAGGGACCGTCGTATGGCGGGGTGAGCGGCATTCTCACTGTATCGTTGCGAACGAAGACGTGCGTGCATGTAGCGAGGTCCTTGTACACAAACGTTTGTTGGTTTGTCTGTGTGCGCTCAGCTGGTGCCAGTGACGTCATGACTTGAGTGAGGCGGCGTACGTAATCAGCATCTTCAATTTTCGACTGTGTAGGTACGAAGAAATCAGATGGTAATCTCAATGTTGTCCCGTATGTCATTAGCGCGGGACTGAGATTATTATCTTCACGAAGTGCGCTGCGTAATCCCAACAGCACAGTGGGCAACTCTTCTGTCCATGTAGTCGTTGCGCCGCGTGCCATAAGCGCTGCCTTCATTGTCCTGTGCCATCTCTCGATTTTTCCATTCGACTGCGGATGAAATGCAGTTGTTCGTATTCTTGTAATACCGAACTTTTTCATTAATGTGTTGAACAGCTGGGATTCGAACTGGCGTCCTTGATCGGTCGATATTCGTAGCGGACAGCCGAAACGCGCTATCCAGTTATCATAAAGCGCTTTAGCGACGACTTCAGCGGTGATTTCTTGCACTGGTATTGCTTCGGGCCAACTTGTGAATCTATCGATTATTGTAATGCAGTATCGATAGTCGTGTGATAGTCGCAGTGGGCCGACGATGTCAATGTGGATGTGTTCAAATCGTTGCGATGGCGGGAACGTTGATAACGGCGTGATAACGTGACGATTTATTTTCGCGCGCTGACAGCTGATGCACGCTCTAGTCCAAATAGTAACATCTTTGTTTATAGACGGCCAGAAAAATTTTGATGTCATTTGTTTACGTGTTTTTCTAACACCTGGATGGCATATTTCGTGTTGCGCTTTAAATGCTTCAAAACGATATGCTTTAGGCAGGAAGGGGCGAGGCGTAGATAACGTCACCTCGCACGTGATTGGTCGGCTTAGTCCGGGCAGTGTTATCTCGCTGAATCTAAGATTAGATTGCGTTATCAGTGTTTTGAGTTCTTCGTCGATGTTTTGATCGATGGCGAGTTGATTGTAGTCGATTGTAGTTGGACATTGTATTTCTTCTATGCGTGATAATGCGTCGGCGACTGTGTTTTTCTCTCCTTCTAAGTACTTGATACTTGTGCAGAATTGACTGATGAAATGTAGTTGCCGTTCTCGTCGCGGGGTGTCGCTGCTGCTCGATGGTCTTGATAAGGCGTGTGACAGAGGTTTGTGATCGGTGTACACGATGACGTCACAGCCTTCGATGAGTCGACGGAAGTGTTTTACAGCTGAGTAGATCGCTAATAATTCGCGATCGTACACACTGTAGCGGCGTTGTGTTTCACTCATTGTTTTGGAGAAGAATGCCAGTGGTTTCCAAACTTTGTCGATCCTTTGTTGTAGTACTGCGCCGAGACTGTTATCAGATGCGTCGGACATGATGACGAGTTCGCTGCCGCTGGACGGGTATGACAGAGTGGTGGCTTCTGCAATGCTTTGGCGGCATTTTTCAAAAGCTTCTTCTGCTTCGGGTGTCCAAATAATATTTGTCTTGTCGTTTTTCTTTTTGTTGTGCAGGTATTTGTTGAGCTCATGTTGTAAGTCGGCTTGATGAGGTAGGCAGTCTCGGTAGAAATTGAGCATTCCCAGGAAGCGTCGCAACTCGATGACGGTCTTAGGTTTGGGAAACGACGATATGGCTTGAGTGCGTTCTTGAGTAGGTCGGATGCCATCAGCTGATACTTCGTAGCCCAGAAAATTGATTTTGTCTTTTCCAAACTCGCATTTGTCGATGTTCAGTGTGACGCCATACTTTTCTAAGCGCTGGAGAACTTGATGAAGTATCTTCTTCATGTCTTCTTCCCCGTCAGCATGGAGAAGAATGTCATCTACGTAACAGAAGACTCCTTCTAGGCCTTGAAGTACTTGGTGCATGAATCGTTGAAATGTTTGACTTGCGTTGCGAAGTCCAAACGTCATGGATTTAAATTCATAAAGGCCAAATGGTGTGATTATTGCTGTCTTCTTTGCATCTTCTTTATTAATGGGAATCCAGAAGTACGCCATTTTTAAATCAAGCTTTGAGAATACTTTCTTGTTCTGAAGCTGATAAGTGAAGTCTTGAATGCGTGGAATCGGGTATCTGTCTGGCTGTGTAACTGCATTGAGACGTCTGTAATCACCACAAACACGTAGTCCTCCATCTTTCTTCTTAACCACATGAAGTGGACTAGCCCATGCACTCATGGACGGCTTGCATATGCCCATCTCCACTAAGCGGTCGAATTCTTCCTTAGCGGCTTTGTACTTGTCGGGCGGGAGAGGGCGCGCGCGTGCGTAGAGTGGCGGGCCGGTTGTTTCGATGTGATGAACGACATCGTGTTTGGCTGGCTGCTTCAGTGACATGGGTCGCAGGACGTCTGGGTACATCTTCAGTATGCCATGGTAGTCTTGATCAGAGCTAATCATGTAGACGGCTTCGGCGGGTGTTGATATTTCGATCGCGTTGATTGATAAATCGGTGACTTTATCAACAAGCTTCTTTCTATGTAGATCGACGAGTAGTTGATAATGTCGAAGAAAGTCGGCGCCCAGTATTGATGTTTTGACGTCTGCGATTATGAATGTCCACTCGAAGTTGCGCCGCAGGCCAAGATTCAGCTTCAAAGTTTTAATGCCGTACGTTGCAATGGGCGTGTTGTTTGCGGCAAATAATCTGTAGGCGTTATCTTCATTATTCTTGTGTTTTGTTTTTCTTGTTGTCGATGTGGCTGCTAACACGGAGATGTCGGCGCCTGTATCCACGAGGAAACGTTCGTGAGTGTCGCGATCGTGGACGCATAGGCGATTGCTTGCAGTGGGGACATCGACGCTCGCCACCGTCGATGTCGATGTTAGTTTTCCGAAGTCTTGTGTTTGTTTTCTTGCCTTTTACTGCACGGTGATTCGCATCTTCTTGCTTGATCGCCAAATCGGAAATGGTATTTGCATTCCCACGTTGGATCTCCCGGCTTTAACGCGCGCCCGCGTCGCTTATTGGAATGCGAGCGCGAGCGCGAGCGCATGCAAAACGGATGGCGATACGGCCGATTATTGTGGCGGCGGAGTTCGGCGACTTCTAATGTGAGCTTCTCGACTTGATTAGATAACGCTGATAAGAGGTCGGACTGTTGTGGTGCAGCTTGGGATGTTGATGTGGTTGATACGGCTGCGATGTTCTGTCCTTGTGTATATTCTGCCATCTTGTCGGCCATCGTGGCAAGCGTGTCGAGCGGCGCTTCTGTGTTAATTGATAACACGACTCGGATCTGTGTAGGCATGTGATTGAGCCACTCGATTTTCAGACCTTCTTCTGTTATCATGCCGCTGCCGAGCTCTCTCATCTTGCGCAGTAGTTGTGATGGCTTCTGATCTCCCAGCTCCAGGCCGCTGATGAGCTTCTGGAAGTTCTTGGCGTCTGAGGTGTCGTACACGGCGAGTAGGCGATCTTTAGCAGCCTTGTATTTACCAGTTGCCGGCGGGTTGTACAGGATGTCGGTGAGGTGTTGCAGGTCGATCGTCTGTAGTTGTTGCAGCAGGTACGTGAATTTCTGCGTATCGGAGGTGTGCAGCGGATCGACGACAGCTTCAAAGTGGATGAACCATGCTCTCGGTAGTTCTCGCCAGAAGGGAAGAAATCTTGACTGCACGGAGATTCCGGCCAGGCTGGATTCGGTGGTGGCTTGCTCGGCTTTACTTGCAGCTGGATTTTCTGGCGGTGGCTGCGCAGCGGTCTGGGCTTCTTTCTCCAGTGTCATTTTTCCAGCGTCGAGGGTCACCAGTTGTAGCGTGTCGAGTATCAGGGAGATAATTCAGACTCGGAGATCAGATTTGGAATGATTTTATTTAAAATGACTAGAGTATTTATACAAAAAATAAAACTAAATCTTAGTGGCTAAAATGAATACAACGAATAGAAAACCTTACATAACTACCAATAGAAACATAGGAAGGAAATAACAAATAGGAAAGCTTACATATCTACCAATCAAAACATATATACAAATTAGAGGGCCTGCATTTCCTCCAATGAGAGGGAAGCAATACCGCCGGGTTAGAGCCGCGATCACGCCACGGTCTCGCGACTGCTATGCCCCTAGCGGGTCGACGATGCACTAGATCTCCCATAAGGTCATTCGTTCCGAAACGAGTTCTTATTAGAAAAGAGCTCTCACGAGAATATTTTTTATATTTATGAGTTTTGGTCTTAGCTTAGATGCTATGTTTGAGATGAATGTTTTGATAGTTAAACCGGCTAAGGCCAAAGACCTTTTTTTTGAGCAGGAATGCTATAAGGCTACCTGGCACCGGCTCGTCCTAATCGGGTGTGAAGGAGTATCGGGGGAGTTTAGTGGGTAGTGGACGCTTTAGTCTCGAGTCACACACACGGCCACAGGTGTAGTTGTAATACCTACTGTGCTTCTATTGTTATTAATGTTTTCATCGTACCTACATTCCGAAAACAGACGAGACGATTTTAATTACTTTTGAGCAATCATAGTTATTGATAGTTACGTAATCACTGAGATTTAAACTTTTCACTTTATATTTAAATGAAACGAAAAATACGGAAATATATTTAAATTTTCAGGGAAGAAAAGGAATTCATTGAAATAGCTACATATTTTGTTTGCAGGTAACTCTACGTTCTTTGTACAACATCACGCAGCTATCATTATGGTAAGCGGTTATTATAGAATCATTGATAAGTTCCTAAAAATAGATTTTTTGATTTGCATACTTGCATCATATTTAGAGTAATTGGCGGAAATCTTTCACAGATAATTCTAGATTAAGAGCTACATTCATCACGATTTGATTAAAACCTCAAGCTAACAGAATCCGTAGGTAACCTTTGCAAGATCTTAAGATTAAATTATACATAGTTTATTATATGTATTTATATACATACATTTTTCATAACTAAAGTTTATTTATGTAGTTAAATAGAAGTTTTCCAAATTGAAAATTACCAGACTTGGATCTCTAATAGTCACCTCTGTGAATATGGACCACACATATTCCCAAAGATATTTGTGATAAAAAATTGTGAATTCGAATTAAACTAAATCACATTTTTAACGGTGTTGATAAAGAAAGATTCTATGATGTAAGTAATATTAGTTACGTCGACGGAAAGACGAATCGACAAGCAGCTGCCGAGCGGTATAATTAGACATTTTATAGCTTTTTTTACGCACAATACGTGTCACTTGTCACATGTGCGTCGGCTCCACTCAAATAGACGAGGTATGTACGACCGGCTTGCATGATCTTATAATAAATAATATTGGACAACGTCACAACATTGAATATATCCCAAAGTGAAGTAGCCTGAACATTTGAGTAAAGTATAATGCCCTCTGCATAATACTATGACTGCGTCCGTTGAATAGTTTAGTGGTTTACACTACTCGAGTCTAAGGCCTCGGTCTCGAATTTCGCGGGCAGCGTGGCGGCAGCGACAGCGGGGGCGGCAGCGGCGAGATGTTTTGTATGGAATCCCATAGACCCGCAGCGGGAGCGGCAGCGCACGCAGGCGCACTGCGGTTCAACGCTTAAAAGCATCGTAAGTACCTTTTTTTTTCGGAGGAGAATGCTTTTATGCTCCATAACCGCAGGCTAGTTAGATCTGCCGACATAACAGCTCTGGCAGTGTTGCGGCCGTATTAATGTGAGGCCAGTACGATTGAAATCAAAAATCAGATGAGCATACAGTCTGGCAGCACATTGAGCGACGCTTCCTGGCGAAGTACCGCTCAATGGAATAGGCCGCAGTGGCCACTTACCATCAGGTGGGCTGCGTACCTATCTGTTTGCCAAATGATGTAGTATAAAAAAGTACTTATTTGTGAAATCACTATATCCAATAGTCAAAGAATTAGACAGCCAATAAAGCCTTCACAGGTGCCTAACCAAGATCATTTAAAAAAAATTCATATCAGCTATATTATATCAGCTATCATATAGCTGTTATTATTTCCACCCCTTCGAGAAATGATTGCAGGTGCGGAGGCCCTCTTTGCCATGAAGTTTGAACTTAAGCTTAAGTATGAAGTTGCTGAGTGCTTATCGAACTTGCGTTTACAACTTTTCCTTTAGAATTTATAATCACTTCAGTCGCTATGTAAAGATAGTTTTGTTTTAATTTATATTATGTAACGATAAATGGCTATTAACTTGAAGGTATATGGATAGAAAAATAGTTGAAAATATACCTTTGTATTGACTAGTAGAACTGTAGATGGGAAAATAAAAGCAATTTACTCAAGTAAATAGAAGCAAATAGAATTTTCATGAATTCGGAAAATGCATAATTCATGTCTCATAAACCGATGTTGCAAATTCAATTGCAAACGTCTAGACTCAACCTTTCAAGAATATGAGGCATTTAGTGCATATACGAAAGTAAAATGGAAACAATTTAATTTCACCAATGAGTATTATAGATGACTTTATTTTAGTGATTGCATGGAAAATTAAATAAAAATGTAGGTAATTTAATAGTAGTTTACTAAAATGCATAAAACAACATTAGTATATGGGTCTCACCGAGTCATGGATACCTGCTAGTAGGGTCTCAGCCCTCGGGTGGCTTACTGGCATTTAAGAAAATTATATTATGTTGGCAGGGGAAGGAGATAAGAAATGTGTAATCCGGCAAGAAATTCGACAGTTGGCTGTTTTCAACTGAATTTTTAATTTTGTTATAGTTTGTTTTTTATCTTTCAAGTATGTAGCTTTCCAACGAAATAAAACAAATAAGCAAAATTACAATACAGTAAGGTGTCAATAAATAAAAACTGTATTAATTTTGTTTGTTCTATTTTCAACTATATAGTACCTAAATAATCAACTTATACGGCCTTACCCAAAACAGCGACATACAACAAGACCAAGAGAAAGCTAGACATGCGCAACATTTCTTATTGAATCAGTGCAAGGGCAATATCGCGCGTTTACGAGTGACAGGGATCCAATAAAAGAGCCGCGAGCGCTATGTAAATGACTCTGCGTATACCCGCTTATCCGCTACTTAATACCGATACTGTAATATAACGAGTACTAGTTATAGTCTACACAATACTACCAGGCGTGGTGTTAAAATAAATGAGTAAAAAATGGAACAGACAAAAGCATCTTATAACCGCGCTGTTGCAAAATGCAGTTCGTGTGTGCGATCTTTAGCCATATTTTCTCTGGTTGTATTTTGGTGTGTCATAGAAACATGAAATGTTATCTGTGAAGCTGTCACTAAGGTGTCTGAGCCATAGATCTTGATGTTATAATATCTTTGAATTGAGCACTAAATAAGTAATAGTGAGTCCCTGGTTTTTTACACAAAAATGTTTGTGTTCTATAGGCGAACCAACAGGAACACTAATACATTGGATTATACCAATGTAATTTATAACGGCTTCTTTATGATGTGCATTTTTTGAGTAACTCTCTGGAGCAATAATCCAGAGAACCCAAAAAAAAAGAATTTTGTTTGTTTCTGTCCTTATGAAATGTCCCAAACTTCAAAATAAAATCAAAAGAACAATATTTGGCTGCCAGTAACTTGTCTCGCACTACTTAGCTTAACTGTGAACCCCGTTCAGGGCACACAGCCAGGCGGCCTGGACATTGCTGCCAAAACCTACATTCTGTACTAGAGTGAACATGAATTTAAAACATACATTCTACATACTAACTTATCAACGACAGCGTGTATCGAAGATAAAGATACGTTGGCATCGGAGTTCTTGGTAGTAACTGTTCGAATTTCCTATTTATTTATGCAATGCATGGCAACCTGGTATGCGCATAGAATGTCTGACAACCTTACTGACACAAAATAACGTAAAAAAATAACAAAAAATACATATCTGGTAAAGGCAATGCAAAACGTGCTAAGAACAATGGGCCCAAAAAATTTAAGTAAATGTGCAGAGATGAGATGTATTCTATGTGAAAGACCACACACACACCATCAACTTTTATTATGATGACACCATAATCGGCCCCAGGGGGAAAAAGTAATCGTCCATAATAATTTATAATAGTTTTATGTGAACATGAATAATTAACAGAATAAACATATTTTTTTTCCTAGGACCAATTTTGTCGACGCCATAATAAAAGTTGAAGGTGTTTATTGGATCTACTTCGTAGGCTATGTCCCAAATCTGCACAACTTTTTTTTTGGGCCCAATCTTTTGCATTGTCAATTCCAAAGTATTTTATTTTCTTTCTTTGCTTTTTATTTACTTTACTTTTTTTATACTACGTCAGTTGGTAGATTGATGCGCAGACCACCTGATGGTAAGACAGTTCACCAAGAAGCTTCGACCAAGGTGCTGCCACACTGTAGGCTTCTCTGATCTTCGAGTCTTTGATTTCAAGTTTACTGGCTTCCACATTAATATTGGCGGAACAGCTTTGGCTGTGAGAACTGTTATGGCGGCAGATTTCACCTTAAGAGCGTTTTTACCGCCGCCGTCACCGGGCCGTCACCGGGCCGTCACCGGGCAGTCACCGGGCCGTCACCGAGAACCGAGTTTATTTCTGACCAATTTCAAGATGACGGCGCTTGGGCGTGTGGTGGACAAACTACTGTAGTAAATGTATGTACCGCTACCTCGGCGCCGTCATCTCGATCCCGGTGACGGCCCGGTGACGGCGGCGGTGGACAAACGGTCTAACGGTGGAAACCAGCCAGTCGGTCTCTTAAAAGTCCTACCACCAGACCCAAGGCCACGACCTCCGGGTTTTATACTCGAGGGGCTTAACCACTGTTCAAAGAAATAAGTTTTTATTATTATAATATTACATTCAAACGTGTTATTGTACAAAAGCCAATTATTGTATCTATATGAAGGCCCAGGTGTCGGGTACAAATGTCAATATAAGTAGATACAATAAAAGTAGAATACTGAATTATTATGACCGAAATAGCGAAAGCCGAAAAAGGTTTTTTACGACTGTCCATAAGCGGTAGCGGGAACGATTGGATTTTGTGGCAAGTGTTCTGATTACGCAAGTTGTCTTTCATTTACATAATGCAAATGTAAAAGAATATAGCACAATATTATAAAATAGCACAAGGGGAAAACAGAGTACTTATATTATATAAAGGATATAAGGAATTTCAACGTTTTTATTACTTAAATATTTTTTTTCATTACTAAAATAAATTGATTACTAAAATAAATAATAATTAAAGTTTATTACTAAAATAAATACTTAACTTACTTATTATGAAAATGTAAACAATAAGTTGCAACGCACTCTATGTATTATCTCGTTCAAAAGTGCAGCGTGGAAAATCTAAAGTGTTCGCTATATCTTATAATTCGCCGGTTCTCACGTGATATCTCGGTGGCCTAGTTTGTTTTGGCTTTGCGCTTCCATCGTCGTTTTAGCGGTGGGATGCCAATCGATGAACATTTATATCGTTTCCAGATTGATTTTCAAACCAGAAAGTATTAAATTTTAAAACCATATAAAAGATTGAAATATCTTTTACGGCTTGAGTACCTACCTGTGTTTTTTACGATGATGGACTGAATTTTTGGGGATATAGGTGGCGCGTATGTTTTGCAATGGTCGTGAAAGTTAAGCAACTGGTGTATTACTTTACTCTATGAGCAACTGTCTGCTCGATCATCATACCAATAGGATGGGAACCAAAACTTTATATCAACTGATATCTCCTGTGTGGTTAGTAGCTACCCATTCAGACTGTAAAAGTCCTTTCACCGACCAGACCCTTGGCTAAAAATCGAACCCACGACCTCCGAGTTTTTTAGCCGAGTGGTGTAATGTCCTCTTAGCAGAATTTCGGCTAAGGCGATCAACTTTTATGACCAGCTGACCAGGATATTTTGTATTCCACAAGTGTACAAGCACAGGTCTACAGCAAAAAGAGAGAATAATATTCTCTCATAGCACGTAAAAACTAATCTGACCTATCGTTCATTAGGGTTTAGAATATTATGCTTCACAATTATTATGTCCAAAGTAGCAATGCCGAAAAAAGTAAAGTAAAATATGCCATGTTAAATTATGATAAAAAATATGCGAAAAATAGAAAACCATCATCATCGGGACCAACGGACGGGTCACGTGGGGTGTTATACATCGCTTCTGATTCCGAATAGTGAATGAGTATTTTATCGATAATCTTATTTTGTTAATCTTCTAATTTCATTAAGTATTTTTAAATCCACTAATACGATTATCAAAATGAGGCTTCAATCTCTTTAATTACGTTTGCCTTATAAACTGACTCTTGATTTTTTTGAGGATATACATAATATATATTTAGGAAAGCCTTACGAGCCAGATAAATTATGGAGAGGTTATCTGTTAGTGGTGAAACTGGCCCTTAGTAAATTGTGTTTGTGATATATATTGTTATTATATAATTGTGATACCTATCCTTTACTAAAACGGCTTTAGTAACTCACTTTTAAAGTCAGAGTAATATCGAGTATATACTAGACTAGAATAATATATTTTTATAATAACTTAAAGCATTTTGCCTGCTTAATGGCAATATTAAAAAAAATATATTAGAAAAAATCAATTTGTCTAGGTATATAGAGTAATATGTTGTATATTTGTGATGTTGTCTAATATTTTACTTTTTTTATTAATTATTGAATGCTTTGGAATTTAATATTCTCAATTCTGAAAATGAAAACACGTAGTATCCATCAACAAAGCTTTGAACTTCTCTATATTATACACAATATTATATTGAAATGCTTTGGCTTCAGATATTTACGAATTCTTAAAACTTGATACTTTATTTTAGTAGACAACCTACCTGACTACCATAATATCAGATTATAATAATAATTTAGATAAAAGTAACATTTTTGGAGACAGTCGGGATGTTTCTATTGAATAATATCACAGATAAGAATATAATACTAGAATAAATGTATGTATTTTCAGAAAAAGGTATGCAAGTAGTACGCCAAAAAAAAGTATTACACCCATAGTACAAGTTATGTTTTGTTTGAGGCTAGATGGCGCTGTGTGAATAATGTCCAGGAATATTTATTTATCCTGAGTGAATTGGCCGAATCCATGACTTCTTAACCAGCGTACAAATACTACATGTGCCAGTTAAAACAGTCACCCAAACCTTTATGTCGATATTATCAATTTGGAATTTGTAGTAATGTCACTTTCCAAGGGTTAAAACAAAGACATTGGTCGTTATTGGCAATGAAAAGGGGCCGTTCAAATATTACGTAAGCAGATTTATTGCAATTATTTACCCCCCCACCCCCCTTGTCAGCAAAAGTAAGCAAAGCTCTTACCCCCTCCCCCTATGCTTACGTAAACATTTTTCAATTATAATTTTTTTATACTAAAATTATAATGTTATAATTATAATTTTATAAATAAGAAAATAGATTTAGGATAGAGATTAGATTTTACTGATACAGTATTCAACATAGAGTAAGGGACAAAAATATTATAATCTTACGAACATAACAAACTTATTTTAAAGTTTTGGTACACACATCATCATCATCATCATCATCATCAGCCTGTGATAGTCCACTGCTGGACATAGGCCTCTCCAAATGCTCGCCACGCTGATCGATCCTCGGCCACTCGCATCCAGCTCCTGCCAGCCATCTTGCGCAGATCATCGCTCCACCTGGCCTGAGGGCGTCCTACACTATTTACCGAGACGCGGTCTCCACTCTAGAACCCGTTTACCTCAACGGCTATCGGTTCTGCGGCTGATATGGCCAGCCCACTGTCACTTCTATCGACGTGGCTTAGAAGGGAAATGGGTCGATAGTTCTTCAACAGGCTTTTGTCACCCTTTTTAAAGAACAAGACGACCACGCTCCTACTCCACGCCTTTGTAGTTCTCCCTTCGAACAGGACAGCGATAAAAAGCTTTTGGAGCTCCCTCAGTACGGGTTTACCTCCAGCCTTTAGCAGCTCTGTAGTAACGCCGTCCTCTCCAGGGGCTTTTCCATTTTTAAGCTGCCCAAGAGCAATCTCGATTTTGCCAACGCTCACTTCTGGCAGGTCTTCAGTGTAATGGCGAGTTAACGTGGCTCTAGAGTCCTCATTTTTGGGATCAGGTCAACATGCATGCGAAGCGTATAACCGGCCATAGAAGTCCTCTATCTCCGAACGACTGCCGGCTTTGAGGCAACAACTTCTCCACTTGCTGTGGTCAGCTTCGTCAGGTGGCTTCTTCCGAGAGATTGTAAGAACACCTTAGACCCCCGATTTTGCTCTATAGCTCTTTCGATCGAAAGAGTATTAAAGCACCGGACGGACACATATTAAACATTGGTACCACAGAAATCGGAATAATTATTCAGATTTCTGTGATTGGTACACATATTAAATTAAAATTAACAGTCTTTAGTCCATGAAACCCGAATCCATGATTCTAAGTTTTCGATGACATTGGATTGCTTAGATTGCTGCTTAGTGTTGTGAGTCTGCAAACTTTTATCCGATTTTGGAATTTCTACGTCTTCTCACATCATGGTGCTCTAACTAAAATGTAAACTTGCTTTGCTATGCTTACAATACGTCTACTCGCTATAGTATCCAAACGAAACAATACACTGATAGAAGAAATTTAGACAACTGAGTAGCGCACGGTAATTCCCCTAATCGGTTCTAAAGCGAGTGCCTAAACGTATGCATTATTTGCCGGAATCCCCGAAAATGGGTTTCGTTTTCAAGCATAGGCAATGTGAGGGTTGCCATTGATGTAAAAAAAGTAAATAACTACCGATGACGTAATCATCATCTAGACCCCCCTGCCCCCCATGTCATCCAAAATAAGCAAAACAAAGACCCCCCCACCCCCCCATAGTGCTTACGTAATACTTGAACGGCCCCAAAGGCCTTTGATGGACATTCACTGGAAAGGGTTCGGGGTTATTTGAGAATTTTGATTGATACAGCCGATTCTCAAGAAATACAAAGCAGAGACAATGTCAATGTTAAAAGTTATTTAATTAACTGCAGCTTAAATCATTCAACATACCACTTAATTGATTTCTTGGTGTTAATCAAAGCAATTGACATGGGAATAATAATGCCTAAAGCTGTTACATTGAAGGCATAATTAATTTTGACTGCATCTGTCTGAAGAGATAAACACTACCCACAAACTCCCCCAGTTTTTCCTTCACACTTATAAAATATGAGCCTGTGCCTTCCTTGTGCTTTGTTAACTTGAAATTAGTTGGTGATTAGGTTTTTTCGAAGACTTAAACCGAACATATTAATTCTTTATAACTCCGGTAAAATAAATATGGCAGTCAAACCAGAAATTAAAAATTCATTTTAAGACACACTTCAATCCTTCACACCCTTAGTTACAAAAGTATTTACCATGTTCTACATATTATTATTAAAATATATTAATAATGTGCAAATATTCTAAACGGCGTAACTATTTCGGTACCTTTTCAATTGACACAAATGTTGTCTACGTTTGTCACTGGTGGTGGCTAGTATCCAACACAAGCCAGGGAAGTTTCTGGGGAACGCCTAATTGAAGCGACTGCGTTTCGATTACCATTAGATGACATTTTAATTCCCAGTATATGTCAAGGTTCTCATTATTCTGCTCAATCAGAGCGACCACCATATGGGCCGAATAGTAAGCATCGCGTGTATAGACGTAGGCTTGTACCAAGGACAGAATTCAAGGGTGAATGGTTCAATTTGACGCTTGAACTTATATGAATTCATTTATGTTTGATTTTACTAAGGGTCACGTTACAATATCTCTCTCGCGCTCTCTGGACATTATTTACACAGCGTCATCTAACCCCGAACTACGTTAGTATAGACCGACAAACTTATCTGTTCCGGTGGTCAAAATTGGAACTACGTGAAATGCAATACAAAAGTTCTGAATCGATAGTAGCGACGCCGCCACCGGAACAGATTCGGTCTATACTATTATATATTCTGTGCCCAAACTAAACCTTGTCCTATGGATGTCAGACAACAGCAACACCCATAGCACAACAATGTAACTTTTATATAATAATAATAAAATTCATTTATTCAAGTAACCAGGACTAAATTTTGTTAGTACAATTATGATAGCCACCTGACA
Organism: Mecyna flavalis; assembly: GCA_949319885.1. NCBI lineage: Eukaryota > Metazoa > Arthropoda > Insecta > Lepidoptera > Crambidae > Mecyna > Mecyna flavalis. Next base: position 5,330,127 of record OX439436.1, read on the forward strand.
TGGTTGGGTAGGTCTAGAAAATTTTGTCACAAATCGTTTGTAATCATAAGCGAATATGCTAAAGATTATAAATATTTTATTAATATCTGATTATTTAAAACAAATTCTACTTAAATACAAAAAGTCAAGTACAAAATAAATACATTTTCAATTGGTTTCTATAGAAAATAAAAATTCACTTACAATCCACGTGAATTCTGGGACTCAAATTAAGATTGAATTTGTGTCATGGGTGCCATACCATAGCTCTTGCCAAGTTTTGTACCATTAGTATTAGTAAGAGTGTACACATGCGTGTGTGTTTCTGTGAATTGCATATTTTGACTAAAAGATGCTGACACCAAAAATTACCAATTCAGTAATCGTTATCAATCATACAAAGAACTAATTTATGAAGTTTTATTATTGTTTGAAACATTTTATTACTGATGGATTATCATGGATAAGAGATATATTTATTTAGGACCAAAGACTTCCCTTTGTCTGCATTTCCCGCAGTCTTACGCATTAATTATGCTAGTCTCTCAGAATGCAATAAGCCCACTGTTGAAGTTTGGCTTAATTAAGTAACTCAATTGAAAGACTGGTACGAGATCCGAGAGCTTAAAGTAGCATAAAGTATGGTTACTTAATTTAAGTATTTCAAAGTGTTAGCACTAATTAAATTGTTTTGTACGTCATTGTTTTTTAACCTACCCTACCACCACCTCAGAGAAGTAAACTATCTCGTAACGTAAGGCTTGCGTTACTTACTGACTTTTCCTAGGTCGCCCCCTATTTTTTAACTTTTTTCTATTTTTAGACTTTTTCCTACGGTTTCACACAATTACCGAGCTGGATTCCAAATTTCATCTTTCTAGGTCATCTGGAAGTAGGTCAGGTTTTGCTACTATAAGTCAGTCAGTCAGTACTAACTTTTACGACTTTTTGACCTTCATATCTTTATAACCGTTTGAGCTAGCTTCATGAAATTTGGGCTTCTAGGTGTCCTTATAGATCTAATTAAACTCACGTATGTTGTAAATACGAGACGTCTGTGGAGTGAGTGTGGGCTTGAAGGAAATAAATACTTACCTGTGTTAAGGAAGTGTGAATAATGTGTCCGACAATATATATTTATGCTGAGACAATGCCTCTACCTTTGGCACTGGCTTAATTAACACGCTGATCAAGTGTGGATTGCTGATCCATAAGCCTAAGCTGTGTGTATCCGACGATATAAATGTTGCCCGCCTGGATTTAACCCTTTAAACTACTAGGCTAACGGCGCTTTTGAATATCGTTATGGTTGACAACACAGAAATCTAAATAATTATTTAGATTTCTGTGGTTGACAACTAAGGCAAACATAATAAAATGTAATAATAACTTCTGACCGCCTCCACGGAACAGTGACTAAGCCGCTCGGGTATAAAACCCAGAGGTCGTGGGTTCGATTCCCGCCTAGGGTCTGGTTGGTGGTAGGACTTTTTCAGAGTATGACTGGCTAGCTACCACCCCCACAGGTGAAATCTGCCGCCATAATAGCTTTGGCTGTGTTCCGGCAGTATTGATGTGGGAGCCAGTACACTTGAAATCAAAGGCTCGAAGATCAGATTAGTCTACAGCTTGGCAGAACATTGGGCGACACTTCCTGGCGAAGTGTCCCTCAATAGAATAGGTCGCAGTGGCTGCTTACCATCAGGTGGGCTGCGTGTCTGTCTGCCAACTAACTTCGTATAAAAAAAACTTACCTCTAACACGTTTTCTCATACAAACAAGTATTTACAAAGCCAAGGAGAGTTTCGCCACACCGTCCCTGATCCCGCATAATGGTGTATCAAGTTGTACAATAAATTTGCGTCAGAGGACCCTTTTGACTAATTAACGAAAATCGCAGGATTAATGAAGACATTGTCAGGAATTAAGAGCTTAAGTTTAGCAGTTATGGCCTTGTTCATAATAATTTTGTTTCGGTCGACACCTTGGATGTCTTATCATAATTATGTCCAAGAACAGACAATTGACATAGATTTTATTGAAACAGATATATTTCTGTTGAGTCTGAAGTAATTATTTGATTTTTAGTACAAGGCGTTCTTTTATTGCTGTGTTTTGTACCAAACTAAGAGTGTTTACACATTACGCCGCAGCGGTACCGCTGCATTAGTCCCACTTGGATTTATAAAGAGCCTTGCATACGACGAAACCGTGCAGCGGCGCGGCGAATTGGGGCAGCGAAAAACGCTGCCGCTGCGGCGTAATGTGTAAACGCCCTAACTAGTTACTTTTGTTATGTCATCTTTTTTTTCTTACGATGATTTCCGTCACCACCGAGCAAGTGGTAAATAAAAACACGTACATGAAAGAATCCACAGGTGCGCGACGAGATGTGAACCACCCCCTTTACTTTTTGTAACCACACCACAGCTCGCAGTTTTGACTGTAGTACCTAAAGATGTTAATTTTTTATTCTTAGGCTTTTCATCTGCATTTTATGAACGGCAATTTGTCTCTGCGATAATGCCAAGACTGAGGCAGGGATCTATTATGCGCCATTGGAGAAAATTGCCGATAATGTCGGTCGCTTCGATATTTTAAAAATGTTCGCAAAAGCGTAATCTTTAAAGATTTTTTAGTTCAGCTTTGCAGTTTTGCAGCAGCTGACATAATATGTGTATAAATATTCATATTATGAATATTTACCTTATTAATAGTTAACAACATTTGGGTAAAGTTCTATGTTTTTGCACTACTGGACTGATAGAGGTAGGTACCTACGTATGAACGAGATTAAACGCAGTATTTTTATTTCTTGAAATACTGCGTAGCGCTACAATTACCATAGCTGTACAAAGTTTCATAAATTCTAACTAAATTATTTGCTTTTTACCGTAAATTGTGGTTTTGCTTATCGATTTTATATTTTCGTGGCAGCCAAGTTCCCCTTATTTTATAATAACCTATTATATCCGGTATAAATGATAGGTTTATTTAATTTTATTCAATTTTGTAGTACACTTATCACAAATTACATCGGTATAATAATGTACTAGCTTATAATAACTGACACCGTTTTTTAAAAGATTTCGGCTTTATTTCCTTTGTAAATAATTAGATGAGTTCCACCAATGATATTATGTACCTTGACTTTACAATTATTTTGAAATAATATTATACGATATTATACGAAGTGAAATAAATAATCGTAGTTTTCGATTTTAAAAAATGTTTTTTATAAATATCTTAATTTTTGTTAATTTAAAGTAAGTAAGTACAAAATTAAGCGGTTATATGAGGTTTACTTATCAAAACAAGTCAGTACCAAAATTAAACTCATACACCCCTGGACAAATATTAATATCCAGATTGCAATAGAAATATAATATTAATAAGTTCATCTCGGTGTCCTCTGGCTTAAATAGACTCGAATACAAAATCTATAACGTCCTTGATGCATAGGATAGGGTCACTACCATTTTCGCCTTGAACCAGCCGTTTCAAATGCAAATCCTTTAATTTCAATACAAGTACGAGTACATCCAGGAAAAACATCGTCCCTAAGGGATTTGGGCGAACTTCCAGTGACAAATCGTTTCTGGAGCGAGCAGGGTCGCAGGTGCTTATTTGCCGGCTTTCTTATTACTTATTTAGCTGTCGTCACGCGTTGGATTTGTATCGAACTGATTTGTAATTACAATCTTGTTTTTTCTTTTTTTTTTATTGCATGATGGTAAGCGCCACTTAGACAGTTCTTCCAGGTTATAAATAATTTTGTAAATGAATCCATTTCAGATTAAAGAAACTGACCAGAGAATCAGACTGCTTGTTAGATTCAGAGGAAAATAAGCCAAGAACAAATTAAAAATTAAAAATAATGTCGGACACTCGGACCAAATCATACATTGGTCTGGTCCGAACGGTCCGAAAGTAAGTAACTTAAGTTACCATTATGGAAAAAAGGTACCACAAATATACACATTAATACACATAAACATCCAAGCACAAATAAGGTAATAAGGTCCAAGGTTGACACCTAGGACAAATAATTGAAGCCACTAGCCTGGTCAGAGTCACTAACACATACGCCATTGGTTCAGTACACTTACACCCGCCTACCCTTAAAAAGGGATGTTGATAAAGTTTTTGATATACTTGTTTTCAAAAACCCTATCAAATAATTAAGCCGATAATCGGCTTATCTCCTCAATATGCTTACAAAATTCATAACGATAAGCAATTAAGGCCCTAAGAACCTCTTGATGGGCTTACCCTATAAGTAGAAGGCTTTAGTTCAAAATCGTCCACTTTTCCGTACGATACCATGGTAAAATCATTTACAAGATATAGAATCGATATTGTAAATAAATAAGTTTAGGCCTTTCTCTATTATTATATTGGCATGTTAATGACCATCACTTACAGGATGTGGCATTAGTGTAGCTATATTGAGTAATTTTGTTAACGTTAACTTACGATTCAAAAAATTATCGACGCATAAAGGACCGATGTCTCTAAGCGCTTTAACCGCAAGCTATCGAGTGTGTGTGGCATTCGATTCTAAAGCGTCCCACTAACTAAGGTAATATTAAAAAGTTCTAGGTACAGGCTCCGACAAACTTCTTGAATATCGGGTGGGGATTCCGCAGAACACGAATTTTGACACGCCTGCTCGCTATTGGTCAGAAAACAACTCGATACTAACTACAACTAAAAGAAGTTACAGATTAGAGAGTAGCATGTTTCGAGTTTAAATTATCTTTGTAAGAAATAGAAATTTAATTTCAAATTAGCCTCTTCCACGGACGACAGATTTTTGCTGCTCAAGAGGTAAAAGATCTTCACTTCTTCACGTTCTGAATGAATGAATCTTTTTCACGTCACACTTTCTTCCACAGCACATCCACTTGATTGAAGCTCCAACTTTGTAATAATGGAGCAACCAAACTTGCACATACACGTTGAAAATTAAATTTGTGCTCTTCGGTATGACAAACTACCTACTTCCCGCGGTCAGTACACGTCCAGGCAATGGTCTCGAAGTGGTCAGTTGAAAGATCTTTGGTCAGTTGGAGAGGAAGTCGATAAGTCAATTACTTTGTTAGTTATAAGTTGTAAGGACATTGTTTGCGGAATGGGCTACCGCGAGTCAATTTCCCGCTAGAGGCGCTAGTAGGTCGTGACTCGTGAGTGCTACATAAGTAGTAACTTATACTGTTTATTGGTTACACTATGCGTGTTTTTTGTATGTATTTAGAATAATGACACAGTATTTCAAAATAAATAATTTGCATAGAAAAACATCAAATACAATCGTAAAACATTCCAAAAACAATCTAAAGGAACAATTCCAACTTCAACATTATCGCAAACAAAACAAATAAATATCAATGTCATTCATTTGTAAGGAAGTTATATTAGTACTTGAAGTTAGTTGTTGCCCATTTACCTTGAACTACTTTACGAACATTTTAAAATACATAAGATATAATTAATCATTTGCTATTGGTGCCAATGAGCTTGCAGAATAACGGTTGCCTCAATTGCGTATCACTGGTCTTCTATCGTGAATCCACAATCTCTGGTGTACTAGCCAAATAAACGTTCTGCGTGGGATTTGAACAACTCCTGGCGCAAAAGTAAGGGAACCTATCAAAATATTGTTTGTAACAACTCCATTAACTGCCCATTCCAAATCATCAAGTTTTTACTACATAGTACCGCCAACTGTGCTACTAACTTAGGAAGTCGGCAAGGGCCCTAAGTGCAGCGTCGGAGGGCCGCGTAATGAGCCCTCAGCAGCCGAGCGCAGATGCGCCATTACCGCGGTCAATAACCTCGTTACTGCCGCAGGAGGCAAGTTAGCACTAGTTACAGAAGTAACAAGAGAAGTAACTTTTCCGGGTTTCATTCACTCCACTGTTTAAGGTAAAAGGAAATTGATGCATAGATTCTTAAACAAATTGAAAACCAGGATACATTTTGCAGCTTTATGAGATTTAACGCCTTTGGAAAAGTTTTTCAGCGTGATCAGCACATTTTGTTGACGTAATTTCTTACGTCATTAAATGGGTTCATTCCGTTCGTCCCTGACGAAAGTGATCATTTTAATCTACCAAATTTATCATCCCCTTCTTTGGTGATCTAAAATCGTGAGCAAAGTCGCTGCAACAGCTAGTTTTCTTTAAAAGAATGAGTATAGTTGCATTAGTGTCGATGTGATCAGATGGTTTTTGAGTTAAGGTAGACATCACTCGGCTAAGAAACAGAACCTATGACAATATGATAGAATTTTCACCTTAGTGTAAGTGGTGACATAGTTTTGATAGCCCCCGAAGGATAAATCTGCCACCATTATTGCGTTGATTGCGTCCCGTCATTATGTAATGTCATAGTTGTAGTTTAAAGGCCTGCAATATGGCAGTACCTACATTAAGTTGCCGATACCCGTTGCCCCCATGTTAAGGCGATGAGGAAGTACCGCGGGGTTCAGTGGGTTACCCTGAGCCACTTCCATCTAGGAACAATGCTCTTTTAAGGTCATCAAGAGTCCTACACACGACCCTGTCTTTCCCCAAGGACGAGGTTAAGGTGAGTAACGCATTCCCCGCGGAAAAAAATGGCAGTACATTGAGTGATGTTTTGCAGTGAAGAGTCTTTTAATAGGACGATGTAGGAGACGGGATTTATGCTGTAAATTAAAAATTGTATAAAAATGGAAAGACACTGCAAACCAAAAAGCCATTAGCGATAGACTAACTCAGACTTTATTTCACAAAATTCACAAAGAGTCTGGCACCCGATTGAGGCGCTGTGTAACAACGGCCAAGAATATTTTATTTGTTTGATATTTTATTTACTTGTTATTTGGTAAGATTACGGCCTCATAAACACAATACAAAATTCATTAACGGAGCAACGTGAACGAAATCCGAAATTTTATTACTAAAATCTTATTAAGTTGTTTCTTAGTACATACAATTTTTCATTAAAAACATTTTGTAATAACAGGCGGCAAGAATTCATTATCGCTTTATAGCTGCTTTGCAGATTTGATTGCTATTTTTAAAATCATCATAATTAATATAATAATTCACGCTTTTATAGCTGGTCAGTCACTTCGTAAAAGTACTACCACACTGGTTGGTATTAAGTTGTGGCTTTGTTTTCCAAGATGGGAAACTTCCTCTTTCTCAGTCTTTTATGACCAAAGTGACTAAAACCATATTCCAAAGAGACGGTCAAAAATAATAAAGCGCGCTTCAAAATGCTTTAAAACAATACGGTTATTGTAGTCCAACATTCGGTCAAAGTAAAAAGAGTACACAGTATACGCTATGTTCATATTGTTCATACAAACGCACCGCGTGCGGTGTGTTCTTTCTACAGGTACCGGCAAACTTGTTGAACATCGGTCGACGGAGAGGGGAAAAGTTCGCGCATGTGCACTTGCGCGTGAACAATAGCGCGTGCGAACCTCCCGACCGCCCGCGCGCGCTATTGGTCAGAGGTATGCTTCTGACCAATAGCGCGCACGTATGTCAAAATTCGTGTTTTGCGCAATCCCCACCCGATATTCAAGAAGTTTGCCGGTACCTGTACTATGGTTCGAGCGTTTTTTTAGATATTTGACATTTAACATCCAATGTTGAAGCAATTAAAAATATGTTATATGATTGTTTTCCAGTAAGTTCTCGCACTCTCTCTGGACTCTCTGGACTCTGGACATTATTCACACAGCGCCATCTAGCCCCAAACTAAGCACAAGCTTGTGCTATGTGTGCCAGAAAACGGATAAACATTACTTATATACTTTTTTTTTGTAAATACATACATATAATACCTACATAGAAACACCCAGATCGATACAAACAGACATGTTCATGCACACAAATGTTTGTACCGTGCGGGGATCGAACCCGCGACCTTTGGTGTAATAGCCGACTTCTCGACCATTACACCAAATGGCTCGTCAAGTTACAAGTAAACTACACGTTATTAGAGTTATTTTAGCTGCAATTTCTTTAAATTGTTTTCTTTAATAATGTTAATATTGCCAAAAGTAGAATTTACAGTATGTTTTTCATTGAGTAACACGAACTATGATTGCTCAATAACGCAAGTGGTATTAGCATCGCTAAATTTTAATTAATTTACATATCCGATATCAGTTTTTGCATGAAGGGTTTTGGAACTGCACGGGAGCAAAAGTGGTGTATTGGGCCAACTTTTGATCTTTTGAACAGCCATAGGAATTCTTATATAAGAACTACATTTCTTTGGAACAAACGCACCGCGTGCGTTGTATGAATGAAGATACTACTCTTTCTACTATTGTTCGAGCGTGTGACTGTGCACATTGCACGTTGCACTAATTGGAATGCACGCAAGACTGGTTCTAATGGCCTCCAATCCAAAAATCCCACTTCTATGTAGAAGCCAATGTTGGCTTGTAATGAATGGAATGAATTCAGCCCAGTTTCCAAGAGCTCCGAAGTGAACAGATGAAAATGGTTTTGTTTAAAAAGTAGGTTGCTTTGTCACTGAATACAATCGTATATCTTTCAGCTTTCGTTTTATTACTTTTACTGGTCCAGAGCCAAGATGTCCTATTCATATTTTATCGCTTTGATAAGTGTCCTAGTCACGGAAAATCATGTAAAATAGTGTTACAAAAAGATATTGTTTTTCTTTGTTTTTTAGCAAACTTCTTTCTTGTTTATTTGCAATAATCTTTCTTGAAAAAGCGAGGTTGCCGTTCTGATGAAAATACTCGGAAAATTACAAATACGAGTACATGCCGTTCATTTTATTAGAAAATGTTTTTTTTTTTGCGCTGAGACTTTTGCTGGGACGCAATATTGAGTTAATTTCGTTTGCAGGGTTAGAGAGATTGTGTGGGACTCGAACAACTAGTTAAACTGCGACTCGTCTATCGTGATTCTTCGTAGGGGTGGACTTGGACTGGTCAATAGCAAGGCTGGCAACGGCTCGTCCCAATTTGGGTGTGAAGGGGAAACCGGGGGAGTTTCGTGGGTAGTGGACACTAGTCTCGAGTCCCACATACGGCCGCATGTCTAGCTACCCTGCTATTACGGTGCATAAACGTACTATCCTCCGAAAAAAGGGGGTATACGAAAAACAGTCACATTGACATTATTTCAAGTCCGTTAAGTTGTACACAAATATCAAATACTGTGTCTCGCATATTCCTTTTGACATGAAGAAGACAGCCTGAATGGTCCATACTTCCTCTATTGTCTCAGAAATCTTTTCAACACATAAAATGCAATACGATTTTTAGTTTTATTTACAGGGGATAAAATTCTTTACTCTACTCCTCGAGCTGCGAAGTGCATTGTTGACAGCTCGGAGTGCTGTGTCGTGTCACGTCAGATTTAACATGTTTTATACTTTATACTTTTAAAGCTAAGTGTCTTTTTATAGTTTGATTTCCATAAAGGTACGTCACCTGATGTGAAGTAGCCATCATACTCGTAGTACGGCCTATTACATTATGGGATCCTTGAGAGAGCGTTTCAATGTTGCTGCAATACTATAGGCTTCTTTGATGGTCAAGCCTTTTGTGTTAAGTGTACTCTAAAATTAATATTGCCAGAATATAACCAAAGACACAGATTTTATCTGTGCTTGGCAGCCAGCAAATTAAACTCGCAAATGTCTATCAACCGACAACGCGGGATATATTTTAATGCATTAGTGAGTACGCAAGCACAGGTGTTATCCCTTTTAACAGATGTGGGGAATATGACTCCACGGGGGTTTTAGGTGCGTGGGCGGCGGTGATCACTTCCCAACCAGGTGACCCACATGCTCGTTTGCCCCCCTATAATATAAAAAAAATGTCTTAACATTTTATAGAAGCTTTCTGGTTTAAATTAAAATATGAAAACTTTCGATTGATCTAAGAAAGTGTGGTGGGCAAAATGAATCGGATATTGTTAAACAATATTTCAAGAGAACACCGATGAGTCCGTAGAAATACGGACTATCGTCCTATTTGGCCGATGTTACTGTAACGAAGGATGGAAGAATAAAATAGGATATATGGACAATAGAATATGTTTATGAGCTTGCTATGTTTGCGTTCTGAAAGGATCGCGTTTGTAACCTTATTTTTGCATATACGATGAGGTTTTAAGGCCAAGCCGATCATCTGGTCAATAGCCACAAGGCTGGCACCGGCTCGTCTCAATCGGGTGTGAAGGGGAAACCGGGGCAGTTTAGTGTTTAGTGGACACTAGTCTCGAGTCCCACACACGACTGCATTCGTCGCTAGCCTGCGGTTATGGCGCGTAAATGCGTTCTCCTCCGCAAAACATAGATATAATCCATGAACCCTAAAGACCATCACCATTCCCCTCCACATGTTCCATTAAAGGCGGCCAACGCATCTTTGGCCTCCGTTGCAAATGTCTGTGGGCGGTTGTCATAACTTACATAACCTCCCTCTTACATAAAACAATATATATCGTTAATTTGTCTGGATATCAATTGCATAGGTAATTTTTTAAGGATGGGTCTGCCTAAAATCTTTGCCCCATGCTAAACGAAGGATCAAAATAGCATGTTAGTAATCGCAACGTTAAGTTCAAGCTATAGATTTAAATTGTCAGTTCCATGCTACTGTTAAGTTTTTTTTGAGATGAAACTACCCTATTCTAAGTAATATGATCAGAGGTAACACAACTTACCAAAAAAATAAACATTTTTACTATGCCGTGTCCTGTTAGGCGAACGTCGCGGGTAACGAAGGGCAGAGGGATAAAACAAATGTCGTGGGCCAAGAAATAACTTTATTCTGAGGTTAACGGATTTACTTTGTCGCTGAAAAGGGTCACTTCTTTGTCTTTCCGCATGATTACCGCTGTCTAAAAATTGCTTAGATCATGGTGATTGTAGCATTTGTTTATATGAAAAGTTCTAGATTGGCAGATCAACGAGCTGAAAGCGGTGAAGCATAGTTTTTGGTTATAATACAAGCACATGTCAGCTTTGATACGGAGGAAAAAAAGGATCTTTTTTGCGATTAACAATAATGTAGTATTCTTTACGATGGGGGGTGAGGTTGCTCACGTCCGTAGGAACTGCCACTTATACCCTACACGTGTCCCCCGGGTGGCGCTAAACGAGCAACAACCTTTGGCTGCTGTACTTGATGCCTGCATTCTCACAGCAAAGCCCGTCGTTCCAACATAATGATAAAGAAAGCTCAAAAAGGCTCTTCTAAGAGCCCCCCGACCAGAGATATCGGATCTTCAATCCGAGTCTGCCAACTAAACGTAGAGAGTATAAGCCTAGCAAAATGTGCCATTCTCCACAAGATCTTAGTAGAACATAATGTCGACATACTACTACTACAGGAAACACATACAAGAGATGAACAGGATTTACTCAGAAGAGGCGGTATACCGGGATACTCACTGATTGACTCTATTAACCACGCCCAATACGGTATCGCTTCCTATGCTAGAAATGACCTTGCGAATGTTTCGATTGTCCCATGTGTCAGCGGAAACGGGGTCTTTACTTTGGCTATGAAAATTGGGGACTTGACAGTAGTCAACATATATAAGCCTCCTAGATCAAGCTGGTCCACTCAAGCTCCAGTACCCAATTTTCCGCACCCCTGTATTTATGCCGGGGATTTCAATAGTCATCATACGTCCTGGCGATATAACACGGACGACCAAAGTGGGATTCAATTAGTCCAATGGGCAGAGCTCAATCACTTACATCTTGTCTTCAATGCAAAGGACAAGGGATCGTTCCGATCAGCTCGGTGGAAAAAAGATTATAACCCGGACCTTGCTTTTACAACCTGCGACAGCCAAGGTGTACCGCTACAAACAACCCGCAAAATTCTACCAGATTTCCCCAACAGTCAACATCGCCCGGCACTAATGGAAATTGGTATAAAAATTCCACTACATAATTCAATGCCGGTCCCCCGATGGAACTTCCAAAAAGCGGATTGGTCTAGTTTTTCTGCCGATGTGGATGCTGTAATCAGATGGATACCCCCAAAAGTTGAACACTATGACCGCTTTAAAAACCTCCTGATTACCACTGCAAAGAAGCATATACCAAGAGGGTACAGAAAATGCTATATACCCTGCTGGTCAAAAGAGAGTGAACGACTTTACAAAGAGTTCAAACAATCCGGCAAGCACGAAATAGGCGAAGAATTGATCAGGACACTTGATGACAATAGACGACAGAAGTGGGTTAGTACGGTAGAGACAATGGATTTTAAAACCTCCAGCAGAAAAGCTTGGAGAGTACTTAACAAACTCACTGGGAAATCTAACTCTAACCCTAAATCCATCGCAAGCCCACCAGGCTTAGCTAACCAAATAGCCCACAGGATTGTCGAAACTTCAAGAGTTAAAGGCGACAAAAACCACACCAAATCAATTATACGCCTAAATCAGCAGCTTAAAGCAACAATGCCTTCCGGAGGGGACCTGGCGCGAGACTTCAGTACTGATGAAATCAGCGGTGCTATAAAACAACTCCAGCTGGGAAAAGCGGCGGGCATGGACGGTATTTATAACGAATTCTTGAAACACCTTGGCCCTAATACCAAAAAATGGTTATCCAGGTTCTACACAGATGTTCTCCGTAGAAACAAGCTACCAATAAGTTTTAAGAAATCGAAAATTATAGCAATGCTTAAACCGGAGAAACCCGCCGATGACCCAAAGAGTTACCGTCCTATAGCACTGCTTAGCTGTGTATACAAACTATTAGAGAGAGTACTCAGCAATCGCATAACTCCCCTGATTGAAGGTATTGTACCCATACAACAGGCTGGATTCAGGAGCGGACGAAACTGTACTGATCAGGTTCTAGCACTTACTAACCACGTGGAAACCGGATTCCAAAAGCAACTTAAAACCGTCGCTGTTCTCATAGACCTAACTGCTGCTTATGACACAGTGTGGAGACAGGGTCTTATACACAAACTGATGAAAGTGGTCCCGTGTAAGGAGATAGTAAGCCTTATTAATAACATGTTATGCGACCGTGAATTTGTAGTATGCCTTGGTGACAATACCAGCCGGAAGCGAAAACTCTGCAATGGCCTACCACAGGGTTCCGTGCTGGCTCCGGTTCTGTTTAACCTCTACACACACGACATCCCAGACACCGAGTCGCAGCGCTTTATGTACGCCGATGATATTGCAATCACCAGCCAACATGTCTCCTTCGAGAAATCGGAGGCTACCTTGAACCGGGACTTGGAACTGCTTCACCAGTACTTCAATAAATGGAGACTGGTGCCAAATGCAAGCAAAACCGAAGTAACGACTTTCCATCTGAGCAACAAGGCAGCAAATTACAAACCTAAAGTTTCGTTCGCGGGGGTCCCCCTATCGTATAATCCTACACCAAAATACCTAGGTGTTACATTGGACCGCTCTCTAACATACGCCTCAAACCTTATTAAACTGGGAAAGAAATTGCAAACCCGTAACAACATCCTCCATAGGCTCGCGGGCACCACATGGGGTACCAGTGCAGATGTTCTGCGAACTACCGGGCTTAGTCTGGTTTACTCGGCGGCGGAATACTGTGCCCCAGTCTGGCTTAATAGTGCACACACGCGCCACGTTGATGTTCAGCTCAACGAGGCGATGCGTTGCGTGTCAGGGACAATAAAGTCAACACCACTCCCATGGCTACCCGTGCTAAGCCATATTGCCCCTATACACCTAAGGAGACAGCATGCACTGCTTCGTGAAACGGAAAAGATCCTGAGGAATCCAGCCTTACCAGTTTACCAGGAACTGGTTGACCCTCCTACGCAGAGACTCAAATCCCGGCGCCCGCCACTCGCAGATGCCCTGCTACTAAGGGAATCTCACCTTACTATTGCAGACAGATGGAGGCATGAGTGGGCCACCCAATTCATGGGCCCCAGCGAAGTAACAATAGATCCCTCCGCTAAACTGCCGGGTTTTTCACTCCCACGAGGAGACTGGTGCCTCCTCAACAGGCTAAGAACGGGACACGGCCGATGTAACGAGTACCAGCACAGGTGTGGCTGGAGAGACTCCCCGGCGTGTACATGCGGAGCCCCAATACAAAGCATGGCGCACATTATCGGGGACTGCCCTATGTTTAAATTTGGCGGCCGACCTGCAGACCTGTTCTCTCTTACTGATGACGCCATCCAATGGATCAAGAATTTAAAATTGGCACTTTAGAACGACGGACCCGAAAGCCATACGAATAAATAAATAAATACGATACAATGAAATAGATGACAAAAATTCCAAGCAAAATTTTAAAAACATGTACATTGTACAATGTAAAACATCGTTTTATTCCATTTTGACACTTTTGGCTTCGTGGTTTACTTACCAGGCTATTATCTCGAGGTTCTAGGTTCATTTTCTGGGCCGGAAATTTTTTGTATTGGAGTTTTTGAACAGAACTTTGTTCACCAATCTGCATTATGATAAGCGTGTTGACTTGAGTAAACCAAGATCAATAATTGTGACGATAACTTGTTTTCAATTATTCGACTTACCCTATTTAATTTCTGGAGCCCTTTGCCATGCAGTAAGTCGCTCGTATAGACAAGTAAAACTTTCTGGCATCAAATATTTATTTTCAAACGATACATGAATTCCCTCGTGACTTGCACCACACGTAAAAACCAAGAAATAACAATAAAATGATACGTTTATCGAATCAATTTCATGGATATTATAGCTACGAGAGGACTGTTTCAGTGCGTATCGGAAGTTACTCGAGCTATCCAATTCTTTTTCAGTGTTCCTTATTTTATCCCTCATTTTTGCTTATTTTTTCGTATGAATAGACAACAAAATTTGTTTAAGGTTAGTGTAATTTAGGAACGTTATCAAAATGACAAGTCAGTTTTTATACTTAATGCCTTTAATTCATAATTTAATAATAAAAAAAAAATAAGAAAAAAACACATTATAATTAAAAAAAAAATTCCCACTAATGAAGTCTACAAAATGCCGAGATTTGAACCATCAACTTCAAGCATAATAGACGTTTGAAACCACTCGGTACCACTTGACTACCCTCAGCTGCTGATGACAAACTGTAGGGCCTATTATTATTCTTACTTTCAGGTCAAGAAAACAACGTTACGCAATTCAATGGGTATTGTTCAGAAAAAATCTAAAGGAAGTTGCGACTTTATAACTGTTCAAAAACTTTTCGCAGCGGATGAAATTGGACCCGCGCGAAGTGCCCGAAAGTTCTCTAATTAACACTGGCCTGTATAAATGTTTGACCTTGCTACTCTGTGCAAACATCATATTTTAATCACTGAAGGTAACTAAGCGAATGGAGGGGCGTTTGTGAGAGTTATGCTGCATACAGTTTCTGTCTGTCAGTTGAAATGGGCCGGCTCGACCTTGAAATAACCATCCATCCCTAACCCTATCACAAAAGACTGGTTTATGATTTGCTTTTGCACTTCTTTTGGTGAATGAAAATGTTACAGGCTACATAATAAGTAGGTTAAGCACTTAAATGTGATCAAAATCAACTATAGAAACTATTTTGTATTTCCAAAAGCAATATTTAATAGTTTTTGTAATCACCAAAATGTATTACTGGAATGCACATTAAAAGAACGCATTGATAACTTGATTCACTACATCCATCAGTCTGCATATAATATTAATTTAATCAGAGGCCAAAAATATACTCAGGATAATCAAATGCATGAGCCATTGATTACAGAAACCTTTTCCTCTAATTAAATGAACCATAACGCGGAAACGTTAAATGTATTTACATTCCGGGCTACAGGTAGACCAATTAACGTAGGTACTTGGTAAAATGAGGTGCTAATACAGGATAAACAATCTGCTATATTTAACCAAATAATCCCATATTAAAATGTATTAGCAACCGATTTGGCGTAATGTTTAAGCAGCTTGAACCTGAATCTATACTAATAATATAAAGAGGAAAGATTTGTTTCTTTGAATTGAATAGGCTCCGAAACTACTGAACCGATTTGGATAATTCTTTCACTGTTGGATAGCTACACTATCCCCGGTGAACATAGGGTACTATTGATCCCGAAAATGTGGGGGGAAGAGGGGGATATTTGAAAAAAGAAATTACGCGCGGGTGAAACCGGAAGCGGCGGAAGCACCATAACCGCAGGCTAACTAAACCTACTGCGGCCGTGTGTGGGCCTCGAGACTAAAGCGTCCACTACCCACTAAACTCCCCCGGTTTCTCCTTCACAACCGATTGGGACGAGCCGGTGCCAGCCTGGTGGCTATTGACCAGCCCATGATTGATATTAGTGGCCTTGCTTTTTGCGCCGGGGATCGTGATGTCATATTTGTGATACCTTTTTTTTTTGCGTCAGGAGATTCTGTTACGCACCGGCCCGGCGTCCCTGACAAAACGAACGCCGGACCCCCCCTGCTAAAGCCGGGGGTCACTCAGGGACGGAGGTTCGTCCCGAGCGAGCGGTGTGCGGACTCGCACTTCGGCCCTACCGACTAAAACCTGACGATAAATCTCTCAGCGCAGTGAGGAGGAATTCTTTCACTGTTGAATAGCTACACTATCCCCGGTGAACATAGGGTAGGTACTTTTGATCCCGGAAATGTGGAGGGAAGGGGGGGGATATATGAAAAAAGAAATTACGCGCGGGTGAAACAGCGGGCGGAAGGCTATATAATATTATAAACGCGAAAGTTTGTAAGTATGGATGGATGGACGTTTGTTACTCTTTCACGTAAAAATTACTAAATTGATTTTAATGAAACTATACAGTAATATATCTTAATACATCAGAACAACACATAGACTACAATTTATAAAGAAATACCCGCGGGATTACATCCTATAGTTCACGCGGGCGAAGCCGCGGGCGGAAGGCTAGTATTAAATATAACTAATAAATATTCAGACACAAAACCTTATATCTTTATAACATGAATTTTGGTCCTGGACTAAGGTTAGCTCGTAGATTTCTGCGACACTGTCATGTTCCTGAGACTTGACTGTCTTGTTGTAAACGGGAATCTCTCGATAGAGTGCTTTAAATCAGCTATGTGACGCTAGCTGCGCATAAGCCTCCGTAGGACCGTATCTAATGATAGGTCTTGCGCTACCCGCTTCCAGAGATTTCCACCGACCTTCGCAAGGTCTTCGGTGTCGTTTAACTTTTAGGGGGCCTATCCAATGAACGTGCACACTTGTCGTTCGCCATTGCAGGACCTGCTCGCTTCAACGTCAATGTAGTAATTTTTTATGTTATGTCAGTTGGCAGACAGACGCATATTTATTATTTTTTCTGGAACTACACCAAACACATGGCGATTTTAGCACTCTCATTGTGAGAAGAGGGCGAAGAATTTAGGAAGATCTTCGATTATTTATTAGGAATTCCATGAATATCCATGGTTGAAATAAATAAGAATGGCAGCTCAACAAAGCAACGGTTGAAACCAAATTACATTCGGGACTAAGAATAATTATACCATAATAAAGTAAAAAAAGAAACTATAAACATACTTAAATATAAAAAATCACCCGAGAGCAACATTTCCGCGCTGGATGGCCAGGCTGATACGTTGCCCTAGGTACAGGCCAGCTTTGGGATCGTGAAATGACTCTAGCAAACGCTAGATATCTCACGCTACAGCCTGTGAGCGCTTGGACCCCAGGGCCCCAGCGTGTTAATATGATTGCATGGGGTCCAATAAGTTAGAGGTTCGCGTCAATAAAGTCCCCTTAACGTGAGGACTGTAACATGCATGATTTACATCCATATCACGTACGAATTAGAAGGGATTAACATTTTATAATATAGTGTTTACTACTAAGCACCCAGTTTCAAGACAAACATTACAACATTGGGTACCCTCAAGAAACCATCAGGGTCCTACTGTGTGGATAGGAACGTTTCTTCCTAACAAGTCACACTGTTACCAGTAACACTACGCAGTACTCATAATTATACTATGGTAACGCTGTGACGAACGTCAAATAATAGTGAAGAACAGTTGCTGACTCAAAAATTAAGGTGACGGCAGATAACATCCTAGGCATTCCGTGATCACGACTTTTTTAAAATGAAGTATGGGGCAGACGAGCATGCGGCACACCACATGTGGCAAGAGAGGAGTCATAAATGAACCTTTAAGCGCTTAATTATTATTATAATAATAAACTTATTTCATTATTGGAATATTATGCTTATTTCTTTAAACATTAGTCATATTGCAAACATACAAGCTAAATTATTATCTTTCCCTCTAAACTTACAATAAAATAGAATTAATTAATGAATTTGTTTTGCGAAGATTTTTACTTGCTATTGTGTTAAAAGATAAAAATGTCTTCAAATTAGGTTTAATTCTGTTAGTTACATTACTTATAGATTAGCCGATAATTATATTGGTTAATCCAATCACTTAGGTCTTGGCACAGAATGCCTGGAGGTGCCTGTAAAAACCAATAATGCCAATTTGAAACGTTGCTAATACTGAGTAAAACAACAAAGGCTATTATATACTTTGTAGAATTTTTCGTAAATTTTAATGGCTAGAAGGCATGATAGACAAAATTATAATAATATAATCAATAGTAGATATACGTTTTATCTTTATGATATTTGACGAGCCATTTGGTTTAATGGTCGAGAAGTCGGATTTACACCAGAGGTTGCGGGTTCGATCCCCGCACGATACAAACATTTCCGTTTGTTTTATGTATAATATAAACATAATTATATATTTACAAAAAAACGTATATAAGTAATGTTTATCCGTTGTCTGGCACCCATAGCATAGCTAATGCTTAGTTTGGGGCTAGATGGCGCTGTGTGAATAATGTCCGGAGACATTTATTATTATTACATAATTACTCGTATATAAGTCCAGAGTGTGAATGCACATCATCATTATATTTCATGTCATTTTTGGGTGCTGTTCTAAAGGGGTCCACAGTGTAAGGGTACATGTTTAAGGGTTAGTATCTAAGATTGAAAAAATAATAATTGTACATAATCTTGGCGACGGAAAAGAGAAAGCAGAGTTTTCTGCCGGTGTATTCTCGGCAGAAAAACAAGCCGGTGGTCGAGTTTTATTAAATTTATTTACCTATTTGTCTTATTTTTAAAATTATAAGCGTGGTGATTAAGCCAGTACCCATCGTTGTAATGATAACTCGATTTCAAAAGATGGAGATTGGATTTTATAACTGATATAGGAACATTCAAAGGATATAAAATTACTCCACGTGTGAAACGGAAATGAAACCGTGGATTCCGCTATGAAAAATAGATAAGGTATTTTCCGGTATCTCAATATCCGATAGAGGTTGCGTCATTTGTATAGAGGAAAATAACCATTGTTTGTTTAAAAATAAAAAACACTGTGAAGTTATGTTTCCACATCATAATAGTAAAGGCGTGAAATGAAATGAGATAAAATGGCCATACTTATGAGCCGCTTCGTTCTCCATATAGAAGACCACAGTGAAATGACAACTTCACAACAGTAACTATGCTTTAGGCCTCGGCCTCGAATTTCGCGGGCAGCCGGGCGGCATATGTGTGAAATGTTTTGTTTCCCATAGACTCGTTCTCGAATACAGCGGGGCGTCAGCGGGAGCGGCGGCGCACGCGGGCGCTCTGCAGATCACCGTTTGACAGCATCGTACCGCTCTTGACTGCCCGCGTCAAGGGTGACCGCAGTGCGCCTGCGTGCGCCGCCGCTGCCACGTATTAATTCGAGGCCGAGGCCTAACTGCTATGTTTCTGTCAGTGAGTAAGGTCTCCCGAGTTCAATTGCGGGGGCATGGTGTGGGCTATGAGAAGAAACTTGTTTGCTGCGGGGGTGATGCCTCTGGTGTTACAAGCGTTTATAGGCGATGCTTGAGTGTCACCCTCGTAGTATAAAAAAGTACAGTAAACTTCTACTTCGATTATGTTCTAACAACCCTCTTGATGTGTACAAATGTAGGTTGTTGGTAATGTCTGGTAATGGGATAACTGACACAGGCGTAGCGTCCGAGTACTGGATCGGTAATTAGGACCGCCACCTTCTCTGTAGGGTGACCAAGAAGTGAAGCATAGAAGGATATCTATTAAGTTCACTGTATTTTAAAAATGCATTAGCTTAAATGTGGAGTGATAAATTTATTATGAGATAGAGAAGGTAATTAGGTTTTTTTTTTGTGGAATTTTGTTTGCAATATATAAACAGCTTATACCTTATTATTTTAAATTGAATCTAATTAATGTTTTTTTGTCCGCAATGTGTATAGAAATATACAGAGGTCAAATAGAACTTTTGAGAAATATTCTGCTACATAATAATTTTTTTTCGCGCTTTATGATACGAGTATAACGTATACTTTGTAACTTTTACCATAAATAAAATAACGCCCTCGCGAAGTTGGGCCTGGCTTAAAATATCGTAACAATATATCAGTTTAAATAATGTATGTACCTACTATAAAAATTGTTTTCATGTAGATACATGAGTACGAGTCCACCGCTGGGAATAATATTTCATGTATCTTTCGTAAACTGCGTTTTGCAGGTTTTGTCTGATATAACTGGCACTATTCCAAACTGTAACCGGCAATTATAGAAAATATCGCGCATACCAAGTGGAAACTTAGGGCAAGTTTCACCAATGTGAGATACATTGCTTTTATCTGTCCGAGATGCTGTTTATCTTGTTAATTAAAAAAGAAAAGGACAGAATAATGTCATCTGATAGAATAATTATCAGGAACTTATGTGACAGTGTAACTGATGATTAATTTAGAAATAAAAACAACATAATTAGAAAAAAGCAACGCCAGAAATCCAGAGACTATTTTTTTTATCTGCCAATTCAACTCGAAGTATTTAGTATCCTTTGTTATGAATGATTTCCAGGAAAATGAATGATGTTATTTTAAATTATTTCTCATTTATATTTGGAAACCCTACTAGCCTACTAACCCTAGGTGATTAGAAAGGGGTTGAGACGCACATTGTGATACAGCAATGGACTCTGAGTCTGACTAAGAACGGTAACTCGATTAGTTCCTAGATTAACTTAAGATAATTACGTTTCGGTCTACTGAAGGTAGCGTGGGATATGAAATATTCGCTATTTAAATATATAAATTACTGATAGTTTATCATGTATGTTTAAGTACAATGTACATTGTACAACGTAAACAGATATTTGGGGATATCAAAACAAACTATGTATGGTAACTCAAGTACGGTATGTTGTAACCTTACGTAATTTCTGTTAATACAGTCCAGTTTTAAGTGTCAGCGAAAATACGTACCTACTATTATAATATATTCTGTGACGAAAGTTAAGTTTGACTCTTCTCCAGATATGACAATAATTCGCCTACATTTTGAAACCCGAACCGTTAGTACTATTATAATATTCTGTGCCCGAACAGACACTAAATGGTGGCTTTTACAATGTCATCCACTGTCTACTGAAGATTACATTTGACCAAACATTAAAAGCCATCCTTTTCTCTTACGTCATGTATCGTATTCGTACATTCTACTCATGAGTGAAACATCCAACATCCCGCCTGTCCATGTTCGAGTATACATATGTATACATTGACAGGTTTCAATACGTTTATCTATTACTAGCCTTAAGTAGCCGTAATTTCTTTTTCAAATACCCTTTTACTCATTTCCGGAATCAAAAGTACAATATGTTCTCCGGGGATAGTGCAGCTTTCCAACAGTGAAAGAATAATTCAAATCTGTTCAGTAGTTTCGGAGCCTATTCAATACAAACAAACAAACAATCAAATTATCTCTCTATATAATTTATTACTCTTTATAATATTAGTATACCTAGATTACATTAGTTTAAAGATCGGTTAACATTTCAAAATAAATTATGGATGTAACACATCTATTGTTTAAAATGTAATATGATTTCTCATTAGCACATTCTACATTTTTCTTGGTTAATTTGTTGCTCAGTCTAGGTGTGCAATAAATATGATTAAGGAATCTATTCGTAATTTTTTGTATGCCTAAAATACTTGTTTTATTTGTTTGTTCGTTAAATGTAGTAATAAGATAGCTGTTAATTAGGCTAGGCAGCTTCAAGTGATTACTGAGGACGTAAAGTCTGAGGCAAGTGGAAAGCGGAATCCCAATAAAATGGGGCCCCTAATGGTCTCTAACGACAATGAATTCGGATTTCACAGAGCAACGTGTTTTGTTTTTTGTTTATCTCATTTTGGTTACACAACTACACGTATTAGAAGTAAGCATTTGATATTTACGATGATTTGGCATAATGGTTGAAAAGTTGGACAGTGCACCGGCCTTTTCTTATCTGTTATTTTATTTGTATTTTTTTTTTTAATTATTATTGTTTGTTTTTTTTTGTGCAATTTTTTGTATTTGTCTATTTAAAGGCCAATAAATGGTTTTTCTTTCTTTCTTTCTTCTTTCTTTCACCGAGAGTTTGAAAGGTGAGAGGAAAAATATTAAACTATAAAAATTGCAATAACTGGGCAGCTTACCCGTTTTTTAATAGGATAGGAAATATCAAATCGCTTCGCTACAAATCATTTGTCCTATGACACTTGTCAACCAATATTCCTGTTTTATGAATATGTTTGGAAAAGGAGCAAAGAAACACTTTGCACTACATGTTCACGTCCACAAATTTTTGCACTGTGCGAAAGTTTACCTTTATTTATTTAACTTTGAGTAAATAACCACAATAACCCGCCCGATGAATGAAATAAACCACAGTTTCTATTGAAAAAGAAAACGCTTGTGGAAAGCTGTAATCGGCTGTAATAGTAACGTAGGTACTCGTTAAACTTTATTACTTAAAAGTGGGGTGAATGTTATGTTTATCGAAATATTTCATGTAACGTTTTGAACGAGCTAGTTAATTTGTAGCACGCTAAGTGCCGTTAATTTGTTCGTGGGCAAGGTCGAGCCAGTTAGTGTAATACCTACGCTTCGCCAGTCAAAAGCGTAGAACGATTCAATTTCGCTTAAAACGCCTATTGTCTTTGAACTTTACAAACGTTTTTATACTAATTAAAAAATAATTACACTGAATGTAACTTACTGGGACATTAACTTAAGTCTTAATTATACTGGGTTATTTCCTAAAAAGAAACTATATCTAACGCAAAAGTAAGGTAGGCTTGTACTATGGGTAGCTAACCCATAGGCCCGCCTTCGAGGCTTAGTGCGGAAAACCCACAGTAAATCCAGTAAACCACAGTAATAATTATGAGCTTTATTTGTACAGATTACACTTATTACTTTGAAGCGTCACACTTGCCACCGCCTCGCTAGTCAAAGCGCTGCAAGATTTTAATTTCGTTCGCTCCAGATCTCAGCTAGACGGAAATAGTGAGATATGATTACGTGCACTTCATAAAACGATTCCTTATCCATATTTATTTGACTATGTCGTGCATATTTGTTTAGAAATAGATTGCATGTGGATTCGGTTCTTTGGCGGTATTTGAGTGTAGTATGAGTAATTTGAGTTCGAACCCGGCCGTGGTCTTGGGGACCATTCCAGTGCCAAGCAACATTTTTTATTGTAGTTAAAAAAAGTAAAGCCACTTTATTGAACAACTAGCTTATTTTAAATATCCCGTGGAATTAGAGGTTTCCCGTAGGAATTTTATAGCCTATGTCCTAATCCGGGTTATAAACTTTAGTTCAGCCGTTTAGGCGTGATTGAATAACAAACATCCAAACATCCAGACTTTCGCATTTATAATATTAGTAGGATACTTGATTTATGTATGAAGGGCGGTTTCACCACTACCGTGATGATTTATTTGTCGATAACTAAGGTGTTGTGTTTTTTGCCAATTTTCAAAGAAGAAGGCAGCATTATTTTCTTTTTATTACTGGCCTACAATCTTGGTGATGAATAGACCTGATGGTAACGTTGCTAGTTCCTACTAATATGTTCTACTTAACTACTACCTAGAATATAAATTTGAAATAAAGAGATTTCCTTACTCAGAGGGATTTGGTTCGTGTTAGTAAAAAATACGTAACTAGGGCGCTGCATCTCGGCTAAGTCCGGTTCAGCGTTCATAGTGTGAAATTCGTTGTAGCGGTGTTTAGTGAAAATGTTAACTTTTTTAACAAATTATATACACACATGATATTCCATAAACAAAAATATGAAAACCAAGGTAAAGTGGTAAGTTGTAACAGTTTGTACCTAATAAGTTCATACCATCTATATATATATATAAAACTCAAAAGTGACTGGCTGACTGACTGACAGACTGACTGACTGACTGACATAGATATCTATCAACGCACAGCCCTAACCACTGGACGGATCGGGCTGAAATTTGGCATGCAGGTAGATGTTATGACGTAGGAATCTGCTAAGAAAGGATTTGGATCAATTCCCACGGGAACGGGAACCAAGCGGGTAAAACCGCGGGCGGCCGCTAGTTTAAACTAATAAAAATAACCCTAATAGCCAAGAATACGCGAGCGAAGGCATAATAATAAAATGATACAAACGATTATCATCTCGATATCTTCAAACAAATGGAGCAGGACACTTTATATCCTTACAAAGCTACAAATAAAACCAGGAGACATACCGATAAATAAACGAGTCATTACGAACCCAAAGCACTTGTTTATTACCGGCGTTTGTATGTAATGCGGTTGGAGGGAACTCGCTGAAAGTCACGTTTTGTTTAGCGTGGGAAACAAATCATTATGAATATGAATTTCGTCGAGCTTCGCAAAATGTAAAATCTGCTTTTATTTACAGCGGTACTGGTTTGACTGCATAATTCCGTTCATTCAAATTTCTGTAGATGGAGCATTGTTTGGCGAGCAAAGACAGTACATCTATTAATATGTAAAAGTCCTCGATTTCGAAATTCGCGGGCAGCGAGGTAGTAGCGGCAGCAAGATGTATTATATGGAATCCTATAGACCCGAGCTCGAACACAGGCGGGACGGGAGCGGAAGCGGCGGCGCGCACGCAGGCGCACTGTTATCACCGCTTGAAAACATCGTACCGCTCTTGACTGCCCGCGTCAAGCGGTGACCGAGGCCGAGGCCTAAGGCTGACACATACATCATACTTGTCACAAGTATAAAGTATGATGTATGTGCCATAGGTGCCATCTCTGGCTTCTTGTCTGCCGGGGCTCACAGATACTTCTAGTTGATATGTAGTTCAGATTCAGACTCAGTTAAAGTTTTGGAGATTGTATTGTCAAATATTGTAAGCATATTGGCATTTGAAAAGAGTAGGTAACTGTCGATTTTCATGCCGGTTCTTATAAATAGATAACAAACATTCCGAATTCATTGGTAGAGTCACTCTATAAGAAGATTAATGTTTGACAATAACGATTATAAGTGCATTTTAAGTGTTATTGTGATAGAGTAAAAATACCTTATACTCTTTTTTACAAATACAACATAGGATTCCATAGTCTTTGTAACAATTTAAATGATATGATTTTTATTCAATGAGGGCGCCACTTTGTCGACACCAATCTTTTTAAAAGATTCGTAAATAAAATCTGATTTCTTTATCTGATTTAAACATTTCAGATTTTAGCTAATGGATTTTTGTTAGTACCTCAGCAGTATCTCACAGCCGATCGGAATTCAATATCCGTTTTAGGCGAGAGCTGCTTTCGGATGAATTGAAATATGAACGTTGAATCTTAAGTTTGATGATCTAACGCGAAAATACTTGACATTTTTTATAGCCATTGTCGTGCCTGGAATTTAGTCAAACGATTACGGTGTAAATAGAGTATAAACTGGCTTATTTCTGATGTTAAATATAACTAGCGGCCGCCTCCGCGGTTCTACCCGCTCGTAATTACTTTTTTTAAATATCCCCCACTTTCCCTACATTTACTGGATAAAAAGTACCCTATGTCACCCGGGAATAGTGTAGCTTTCCAACAGTGAAAGAATTATTCAAATCGGTTCAGTAGTTTCGGAGCCTACTTGATACAAACAAACAATCAAATCTTTCCTCTTTATAATATTAGTATAGATAATAATATATATTAGATATTTTTAACACAAACAAAAAATTTTACTTTATCAGTTTAAATCAATATGTACAATCCAAGCTAAGGCTCGCCTTCACGATTAACCAATTGCATAGGACATATTAATGCTAGTGCACAAATGAGTGCACAAGCTTAAGTACACTCCCTATAATATTATGTCACATTTGCAGCACGGTGGGACAGCAATCTGAAAGTTCAATGTTTACATGAACATCTGTATCGTGCCACCAAACATGAACACAAAATCGTTTGTCGAAGTATAAACGTTGACAAATTCTTTTAAATATGAAAGCTAATAATGTTACGAGTTCGTTCCTCGTCAAACAAGATTGCACCGACAGGGCGGCGAAGAATAACAAAATAAAAAACAACAATCGTAACTCTACAGAGGTAACTCAATTATAAACCAATCCGCATTAATGAAATCCAAACACGAGCAGTCTTGTCGCTCGTCTGCCGTCCGTGTAATTTAGTCGCGACCTGGAGCTGTGATTTGCTACCGAAGATTTACTAAATATGACGGCATAATTCTTAGAAGTTTCCTAAGGCCAAGGTTTTGCCACCTTCACGAAACTGTGGTAATGCCGCTCGGGTTAAAAACCCGGAGGTCATGAGTTTTGTTGCCGTTTTGGGTTTAGTTCGTAGTAGAGTTGTAAAGAACTCGAGTCTTTGAGCCCTACATTTTGAGCTCGGCTCAAACAACAAGACTCAAGAGAACTCAAGTCAATATCTTTTTTAGCGCTCGAGTCGTTTTTAAGCTACGAGTCGCGCTCGAGCTCTTTTCCGTTCGGACTTTTGGAGTCTTCCTTTTTAAAGCAGGCAATAAAATGGTATGTTTGTGCAAGAAATAAATTAATTGTGGTTTTTTAAAGAAATGAATCACTTCATGATACCACAGCATTTCAAAGACAAATAAGTTAGAAAGGGACTCGAGATATTTTGAGACTCGAGTTCTTTATAAAACTAGTGGCAACTAGTGACTTTGAGCCGTGGTCATATCGGCCTATCGCACCAGGGCGGAGTACATACCCGAGGAGGGGCCGATCAACCGTCACAAGGCGAGCACTGGTTCCTCTTTTTCAATTGTGCAGGGAAAATCGGGGGAGTTTAGTGGGTAGTGGGATGAACGTCTTAATCACGAGTAACAAATACCACTGCAGGCCTAAGCTTTGCGGTTATGCTTCCTAAAGACATCCTTCACTGCCAAAAATGGGTAAGCTTGATCTATGATCTAGCATTTGGAAAGACCATTTATTATTAAAAAAAATAATCGTGATCTTAACTCTTAACAAAAAGAAAGAAAAAGTAAAACCAAATAACGAGATATGCATACAAGAGGATTTCGAGTGTCAAACGAATGGTAATTTATGTTACCGCGAGCAATTCTTTTAAAAATCAGTCGTAATTTTACCGTAAACATACCTACGAAGATATGTCGGCAAAAAACAAGTAGAACAGGAAAAAGGCACCCATAGATAATTCAAAGGATTCATGGTTTATCTCTTCTCCACGCTGCTTAACCGAGAAATATTCCCTTGGTTCAATAAAAAGAACTCAAGAATAAAATCCTTTGAATTTATACTTATTAGATTTACATTTTTATGCTCGGCACTATCATAGTTGCGGTTCAGTGAGAATATGTGACGTAAATTAATCCAATATTTAAATATATAATAACAATTTAATTATTTATTTATTGTACAAAATTGGTTATTTTATTTACATAATCTAACTGTGGATTGGTTTTATAAGTACATAAAATTGAAAAATATGTCTTCTTTATTTTTTAAATGTACGAAAGAAGAGAAAATCATCTAATAAATGATAAAATAATTATGTTATTATTTAAAGATAAAAAAAAAATTGCATTGAAAATGTTGTCAGTTATTTAGTTTTTAAACATCCTTGTTCCTTTGGTGCTGACGTATAATATTTTCCTCGCACTTCCATCTGTTTTATATCGAGCTTGATTAAAATAGTGCTTAGCAAACTTAGAGGCAAAGTTAGCAAAACTAAGATACTCTGACTTTGATGGGTTTACTTTGACTTGTTTACTTTAACTGGCGTCAAGAAATAGATCTTTCTCGGTAATAAATTTAGCTGTTAAGTTACTGAAAGTAACAAAGATCCTTGCTATAATTAACCCTCTGAATAATCAAAATTTAAAAATCAAAATGTAATATTACTAACTCCAAGGATAAGAAATAGTTATTAAATCATGGTAGATATCTATAGCAATAGGCGTATCCAAAGAAGTAAAGTTTGACAACCGATAATTTTATTATTGTATTGGTTGAGGAGTCGGCTATTGTACCAAAGGTTGCGGTTTAATCCCTTTACGTAAAAACACTTGTTTGTACGGACACGATAATCCCAGTAGTCCACTTTAGCCCTTTTCCCCGGATGCCCATTGACTTTTTTTCCCAGTTGTTACCCGGGTGACAAAGGGCATTGCAGATTTTGGCCTTCCTGTTTTACCACCACGTCCACCATTTTTTTTTTTTTTTTCAAAACAGCGTTAACTGAAAATTCTTTCTTTCTAGTAGGTAAGTCAGCCTTCTTACAAAAATCTTCATACCCTTTTTCTTAAATGTTTTCTTCCAATTTGTACAAGAGTGGATAATTGGTATTTTTGGATGGACACCGGTGGAGTGACAATCAGTACGATAACTAACTCTTGAAACCTTTATACCAATGATTCTATGTTATAAATCCAACATAAACAGTATTGTGAAAATAAATGTCTAAAATCATTTTCGTCCATTAACAACAAAACAGTTCCTACTATTCAAAACTAGGTAGGTTTTGAATAGTAGGAACTTACCTTACGCGGTGTGAAAATTGGTTTCTGAATAAGCAATGAATCACCTATGTTTTGGTCCATTGATTGATTATTTATAACAAACTATTTGTAGTATTTGGTAATTTACCTTGACCTTCGTAGTGGTCGTATCGACGGTATACAAATAATGTTAAAAGCAGTATTGATGGAAGTTCGATAACACTATAGATGGACAGCCTAATTACATTCCATCCAAACTTACGATAACTAAAATGGACCGTAGTAAACATCTATTGTATCACTGATTTCTGGTTTCGCCTATCGCGCGCACTTTACGCATCGACCTCAATATTTTAAATATTTCTAATAGCATGAATGTTTCCGTTTAAAATTTATTTTGTGACAAACGCTAGACGAAAAAAATATTTAATCTTAATCTTGTATTTTCTCTGTAAGTGATTTTTGTAAATCTTTGGAAGAAATAAATTTCTTTAACCGTAAAATACTCGTACAATGAACTAACAATCATTAAATACCTATTGTACTTTGTTGTGTTCCCATTAGTTTTTTAAGGACTCAGAAAAGCCCTATTTTTGATGGAAAAAAAAGTCTTTTATCCCCATGACAGCAGAAGTTATTGTTATGGTCTACTATGCGTTGGTATCGCCATACCTACTCATTGGAAAAGGAATCCATGTTAAGAGAAGGGGGAAAATACATAAAATATTATGCTGGCAAAGGCAAAGGTTACATTTCCCTAATTGAGTCCTTAGTATAAATAGCTCTAGCATATGTAGCTCTTAAGTTGACAACGTATGAAGACCGATTTAGTGAATTAATGGTTGAAAAGTCGGCTATTACAACAAGATGTCGTGGGTTCGATCCCTGCATGGTACAAACATTTGTGTGTTAACAAAAAAAGTAGGTATATAAGTAATGTTTATCCGTTGCCTGGCACCCATAGCACAAGCTAATATGGGGCTGAACGGCGCTGTTTAAATAATGTCTAGGAATATTTATTTAGGTATTTAGTTATGGGGATATTTCAAAAGCCTTCGAGTGCCATAGGCCATATTTATTTCCCTAAAAAATAAAACATTCCTGCGGGATAACGTCATGAAGCCCTAGCGAAGAAAGCCGGGAGTGGAAGGTTAATATCTAAAAACAAGTTTCGTGCAACGGGGGTTATTTCCGATTTCCCTCAATGACAATACATCATTCGTGCCGTGCTATGGAATCACCCCTGGCATGCAATGCTACACTACAGTACGCGAAGTTTTAAACTGCATATATCATGACTGTGTATATTCACGTCAGAAGGACACAAGTTTTAGTGTATAACTTAGATATTAAATTTTGTTGCTAGATATTGTAATGGGTATAGGTAAATACATAATTCACCGTATACTGGTGTAAACTTAATAAAAGGTATGAAATACAAATAGGTATGAAGATTTTTACATTTATATTAGCCTGGCTAAAAAAAACACGACAATTATCCGAAAGGTAAATTAAAGAGGAAAAACTACACTGGTAAATAGTATTTCCTCTTTAATTTACCTGTTGCGGCAGGTGGTAACTATCAAGTTAAAATTGGTAAGTAGGAAGGTTTATAAGTTGTTTATTTTACGCTTTAGTAGGGAGTTATTTCAAATTCTCAGTTAAATAAGTAAGATGATCAAAGAAGCGTCCAGAAAGGAACTGAACGATAAGATGAGTCTCTTTAATGTAATTAGGTCATTGCGCCATCCATTTGGCTGCGTGCCTATTGCCTACAAAAGAAGATATTAACCAGTAGGAATGTGTCTAAGGTCACATCCAATGATGACTCATCAACATGCCATAATAAATTATATTAAACAGTCTGAGATTTTATGCCATTTATATTTTGGCTAAAGAAAAATTTTACCAAATTGAGAATCTCCACCTTTAAAGTAAATAAAGGAAACTTTACACCCAAGAACACCATGTAACATCAATTATAAATATCTGCTTAGCTAACAGTAAGCGCTTGTTTACGTTGAACGCGCGGGCGCGGTGGCGGGCGCGGGCGCGGTGCTCGCTACATAGCCCGCGCGCGCGTTTTGACGTGAACACCATTCCATACTACGCCAATGTTTGATATTTCGCGACCGCGCCCGCCACCGCGCATTTTTATAATTTGGTAGTGACCCTGCCCTTGTCGGCAAGGGTTGTAGGTTCAAACCCTACCCAGGGCAAACATTTATGTGACAAACATCTGTGTTTGTCTTTTATCTAATCCCCGATTTCATTTGTTTGGGAAAACCTATTAATAATTTGATTATCTTTTGTTTGTATTTTACTTTTTGTGGTACAGTCGGCTTCAATATCTAAACGCCTAAAATAGTCAAAAATATTTTGGCATCAAAGGAAATAAATACCGAGTTATAAGGCAACTTTAACTGGCACTATCAAAGATTTTATGTCAAAGATGTGATGTTGTCAAATATTGGTGTTTATTTATTTTACATTAAAGTTAAAAAGAAGCAGTTCATTGTTATCATTTTCAAATTTGTTCCACGCTGTAGATTTATGAAGATAGCAAAGATATTGTACCACACTTTATATACACTATGAGAACAATACCCTCACATACTTTCACATTATCTATTGAAAGGCCTTGTATGCCGGTGTTATCTTAACAGCCTATTGCCTATGAGAATTAAGGAAAATCTTTGAAAGGGGCCAGCAACTGGGCACTATTGTTGCCTTTCATGGCGGGATGGCGGTACAAAGGTTAAACTGAATTATAAATAGCTATTTGTATTCGTTGTTAAAGAACTATAGAGTTGAGTAGAAGTTTCGTGTTTTTCAGGAAAGTAAAGTCTCCGTCTTTGTTTGCTTTGCTGTCTCCATAAAATAAAAATTAGTCAGTGTTATGATTGACGGACCCGATGGCGCATTTGGTAATGACCCAGCCGCGCCCGGGGTCGTGGGTTCGAATCCCACCCAGGACAAACACTTATGTGATGCACATTTTGTGTTTGTTCTGTGTCTGGATGTTTTTTGTTTTTTTTTCAGGTCAGTTGGCTGACAGGCACGCAGCCCACCTGATGGCAAGTGGCCACTGCGGCTTATTCCATTGAGGGACGCTTCCTGGTGAAGGGTCTCTCAATGGAATAGGCCGCAGTGGCCGCTCAATGTTCTGCCAGACTGTAGACTCGTCTGATCTTCGAGCTTCTGATTTCAAGTGTACTGGCTCCCACATTAATATTTCCAGAACACATCCAGAGCTGTTATGGCGGCAGATTTCACCTGTGGGGTTAGTAGCTAGCCAGTCGGACTCTGAAAAAGCCCTACCACCGACCAGACCCAAGGCGGGAATCGAACTGGCGACCTCCGGGTTTTATACCCGAGCGGCTTAGCCACTGTCCTGGCGACCTCCGGGTTTTATAACCGGAGGCGGTTTATTTGTTTTAAGTATAGACCGCGTGTTTTTTTAGTCGTTGTTTTCCCGCAGCAGAGCAGAACGCTTCACCTTTTAGTACTATCGACTTTTGCAAGTAAATTATTATTATTTTTTTGTTTAAATTTTGAAGGTAAAATTGATATCTATTGCTTAATTAAGCAAAGTAAAAAGTCCAAGAATATTTTTTGCCCTGGATTGTTACTTGTTAGCATCAGAATACAATTTTGCTGTTTAGGCTAGCTTAAATTCTGTTACTACGCATTTTGTGCATTGTACTAAGTGCTACGAAGATCACTACCGCTACGAAGTTGTGACTACGACGCTACGATACATGGATTATGACGTTCGTTCACGTTACAAAATAGTAGGTATTTTCACGCATTATATGAGGCTATAATTCTAGTAATTATTTATATTAAGGTATTTTATTATAAACATTTAATCCAAGTTTAGTGTCGTGATCAAAAATGGCGAGGTACATCTCGATTTATACTTAGCTTGTGTTTTTAATAAACAACCCATATTATTCGGCATTCTGATATATAGACTATACCAATTACCTTTAATAATAAATAATTATTAAAAATAATTGAAAGTAATTAAAAAAAAAGAATTCTTTGCATAAGTCGATAGTACTACCAATATATTCTGTGGTACTACTAAAGGTGAAGCGTTCTGCTGCGGGAAAACGACGACTAAAAAAACATGCGGTATATACTTAAACACAAATAAACCGCTTCCGTGGAACAGTGGCTGAGCCGCTCGGGTATGAAACATAAGTAAATAAAATTGTATAAATAAATGTATGTGATATAATGCATTAAAATTATAATTTGTGTTATCTATATCATCCGTCCATTCGGCAGTTGTTTTTTGACAAGGAGGAAATAACGTGCAGTGAAACTCATCGGTTTCAATTTCCAATGTTCCGTGTCAACTACAATTGTTATGAAACGGAATTATTATTGAGCCCGTTGGCTTGGAACACGAGATGTCTCTGGTACGAATTTTACCGTGTATAAACATAAGCTACAAATGGATAGCTTCGAGTATTCCTTTGACGTAAAGGCAAAATTTCAGCCTATGAAATGTTTCACTGCAGGCGAAAGGCCTCCATCATTGTAATTAAGTCATCGTAACAATGACATGTGTTGTATGACATTTGACGAGCCATCTGGTGTAATGGTCGAGAAGTCGGCTTTTACACCAGAGGTCGCGGGTTCGATCCCCGCACGGTACAAACATTTGTGTGCATGAACATGTCTGTTTGTATCGGTCTGGGTGTTTCTATGAATAATATGTATGTATTTAAAAAAAAAGTATATAAGTAATGTTTATCCGTTGTCTGGCATCCATAGCACAAGCTAATGCTTAGTTTGGGGCTAGATGGCGCTGTGTGAATAATGTCCAGAGAATGTCCAGAGATATTATTAACAACGTTACTACTTGTGTTGTGTTTTTTGTGTTGGCCTAATCACCTCAAAACTGAAACATGTCCGGGTCACTGTTTGTTTTAATTCTGCTTTCATTCGTCAGTTGGGTTTTGGAATGTTACTTCATACGGGATTACGCTCAGATTAATAACTATGTACATATATTCTGTGGGATTACGAAAAACTGAATCGGACCAACTAAAAAGTTGTATCGTTGAGAAAGAAAAATTGATCCGTTTCAGTTGGTCGGTTTAGTTGGTCAGAGTGGAAAGACAGAATTTACAGTGATTGGTTTTTTAAAAATATAAAGGACTAGCGGCCGCCTCCGCGGTTTCACCCGCGCGTAATTTCTTTTTTTAAATGTCCCTTCCCTTCCCCCCGCATTTCCGGGATAAAAAGTACCCTATGTCGCCCGAGAATAGTTCAGCTTTCCAACAATGAAAGAATTTTTCAAATCGGTTCAGTAGTTTCGATGACCAAATATTTATTCTGTTTCGACTATGTATTAAAATACTAAAATTTTAAATGTCGATTATACATATTTTTTTTGTATCTCATTATTATCATTCTTTTCAAATAACATGCAACCTTTTTTGGATCATTAAATTAAAAACGCTAGCAGCATAATTTCTATTTTGACAGTACATAATAAAAAGAAAATACCCTCAGAATACCTATGTAATTGTTTCTTTTTTCTTTCAAGGCGTTTAGATTTTTTTCTGAAGAATCTAACCAGCATCAAATGAAAAATTTGCATTATAACCTGCTTGGTTTTTTTCAATGTAACTGGCATCAGAGTAACGATTAATTTGACAGCAATAAAAATCAAATCTTTTTTTTAAACGGAATACCAAAAAGTTTTAAAAAGACGTTCACTTTATTTATTTTAAAGAGGCACTGGCAACAACGCTTCTGAAATTAGACAGCAATAAAAAGTAATTTTTTTTTTTCTTTAATGGCGTATAGATTTTTTTAGAATAATTTAGCCAGCTATATTTTTAATAACTTATGTTAACCTGCTTGGTTAATCATTTGATGTAACCTTCGTGGTTATTTTGTTATTTTAAAGTAGCACTGGCAATAGTGCCACAAAAGTTTGACTGTAATAAAAAGTAAATTAAAAGTTTGTTTTTCTTTGTAGCGTTTCCAATTTTTCTGAAGGTTTTTTTTTTGAAAGGTCGTTGCTATTACGTTTCTTCATTTATCTTGACTATTTTACGCAGTCTATAATTATAGTTATCAAGTAATTTCTTTTTTCAAATATTCTTCCCCACACATTTCCGGGAAAAAAGTACCCTATATTCACCGGGGATAGTGTAGCTTTCGAACAGTAAAAGAATTATTCAAATCGGTTCAGTATTTTCAGAGCCTATTCAATACCAACAAACAAACAAACATGCAATCAAATCTTTCCTCTTTATAATATATGTATAGAATATTGCTTTAGGAACTCGCGTATATTTTAACTTCATAGTTACCTTGTTCTATGTGCGAGAGGTTGTTTGTTCGGATCCCATTCAAGACCTATATAACAAATATTTATGTGCATGAACAAGGCTATAGTTTTCGGTGTAAAACGGTTAAGTATCACATGCAAAAAAAATATAAATAAAAATATCTATCCTCATCGTCTGGCACTCATTTTTGATCCAGCTACTCTTACTTCAGGCCTACACGACACTGTGTGATTAATATACAAGAATTTATAAAATTTATTTGTTCCGTGGTAGGCCTCCCACAAGATGAACCGATGATTTCATAAAGAGATCTTTATGAAATGATCGGTCTTTGCTGAATGCGGGTAGCGCAGGACAGATCGATTTGGAGATCGTTGGGGGAGGCCTATGTCCATCAGTGGACGTCTTTTATTGAGATGATGATGATGGTTTGTTCATTGAGAACCCTCTCTTTTCCAGATCCAACAAAAAGATGCGTTGGAGCGCAGCAGCGGCAGTGAGGTGACGTCACGCGCGGAGTACACGCCGCCATGGCGCTAGCGTGACGAGCGAGCGAGACAGACTTACCCCGCCCGCATGGAGGTGAACGGGACGGAGACGCGCGCCGAGGAAGCGGTGGCGCTCGTGCTGAGCGTGGCCGTCACCGTCATCTCCGCCGTCGGGCTGCTGCTCAACGTGTATATACTCTTCGTCATCATCATTACCAAACAGGTAGGTAGTGTCACTGCAACCACTAAGGCCTCGGCCTCGAATTAAGCGGAAGCGGGAAGCGCACGCAGACGCTGCCGCTCCCGCTGTGTTCGAGGCCGTGTCCATAAGATTCCATACAAAACATCTCGCCGCTTTCGCGAAATTCGAGGCCGAGGCCTAAGCGGTGAAATTTAACGTGCAGCAGCATGAATTACAGTGTGGCAGCACATTAAGCGACTCTCTCTGGTTAAGAGCACTTCAATGGAATAGATAGGCAAGGATGAAAATAAAGATTGAATCAAGAGTAAAATCAGTTAATTTTAAGACACATTAGCCATTGTTAATAAAATCTCTATGTAAATATTACATATTTCATGAACAATGATAACAGTTATACCGGCGCAGCAGTGAACGTTTAACGGCAGCCAGTCCGTCGCGATAACCGTGGTGCGAAATGAGCCGTGCTAAAACGGCAGCTGAGTTCTCGTCATGGTCGGGTTTCAGCCGAATTAAGCTTACCTGCGTATAATTTATTAACTACTTACTGCGAAATCACGGGATCAAATAATAGCAATGCGGTGTAAAAGATGACGCAAGAAAGTCTTGAGAGAATTCGGAGAATTCAGTGGTTAGGGCGTGAAAGGCGTGACAAAATATGTTTGTATCGTGCAGGGATCATACCCGCGACATCTGTAATACCCAACTTCTTAACCATTAAATCAAATTGATCATCAATCTCCAAAAATGTAGCTCAATATATCTCATAAACGATATAGATAACAGTCAACTCAATGCACAGCACATTCCAAATAACCTTTTTTAACATTATATACGGCGTAACAAAAAAAAAAGTTATTCAACAAAACAAATCCAAAACTCTTTTATTAATAATCCGCTTTCATCTTACGAATACCGGTATTCTTCGAATAATTCAATTTAAATTCACATACCTAAAGCTCCTCGTTTTCCTTTTACGTAATCATAATAAATTGCGTATAAAATGTCTGTTGAAAAGCCGCAACTTTATCTCGATGTATAAATAGGTTTTTCAACTTATTAAGTACTCCAAGACCGATATTAATCCATCAATGACGTAAACAAGTTTATTAACATTCATACTTTGAATGGCTCGATGGCGTGTTTGGTAGTGATCCTGCCCTGTGCGTCAAGATTCGAATCCCACACAGGACAAACATTTCTATTACGAACCTTTGTGTTTGTTCTGTATCTGTCGCTCGATTAAATTAACGATATGAGAAAAGAAATATTTATACGGTTTAGTTGATCAATCGATTTATCATTGATACTATTGTCTAGAAACCATAATAATCGATATTATATACTCCTATCGATGTCCATATTATATGGGGTGGCAATAACAGGTTTTGGTGGTACATTAGTTTTTTCACCAAAACTACT
This sequence comes from Mecyna flavalis, assembly GCA_949319885.1. Lineage (NCBI taxonomy): Eukaryota > Metazoa > Arthropoda > Insecta > Lepidoptera > Crambidae > Mecyna > Mecyna flavalis. The sequence goes on from OX439436.1 coordinate 5,367,411, forward strand.
TGGCTTAGAGCAACAAACCAAAATACTCTAGGAGCTTAGTATAAAATTGACATTATATTCCAACACGACACAATTAAAACAAAATTACAATTGTCCGGCTTGTTACGTACCTACGTATCAATTAATGAAACGGAAATATCTGTTTGCATCACCGTTTCCAAAACACTTGACATTTCTCAAACAAACTGCTTCTGAGTACGAACCTGTGCATCAAAAGAGAAACAATGTTGAACAATCGCGAGCATTTCACAAAGAATACATGTGCGCGAGCATCGCTGAATGTAACAACACAGTCCGCTGTAATGTTCAACATAAAAACGTTTGTGAGTTCTGTTTGCTTGCAACGCAGTGCTTACTTTTAGTTCAGTTAGCAGGGAACTTTCCGCTCTTAGGTTCATGGTGACCATTCTGCGCAGTCTTCTGTCTGTGTGACTAATAATCATTCGGTTGTTAGAGTTATGTTCGGAGGAAAAAGAGGCAGTGAGTGGGACTCGAGAGTAAAGACGTTCGATTTCCCCTCTACGATTTGCGATTGGCGATTGACCGGCCCAGAGTTAACAAAGTCTTTCATAGCATTCTATCGTCAGAATATCTTAAATCGCGGATAAGGCAAGGTCAGTTAATCATTCGGTTGTTAGAGTTATTTTCGGAGGAAAATGAGGCAGTGAGTGGGACTCGAGAGTAAAGACGTTCGATTTCTCCTCTACGATTTGCGATTGGCGATTGACCGGCCCAGAGTTAACAAAGTCTTTCATAGCATTCTATCGTCAGAATATCTTAAATCGCGGATAAGGCAAGGTCAGTTCTCTTTGGTCCCGTATTATTATATTTAGGAATGGGTTTAGTAGGAGAGTAGGGAGAAAAGATGGCGGCGTTGTGTGGGAGTGACTTGATCCCATAGTGATTAGGTAAGGAGCAGTTGGGTATACTCCTGCATCAACCTGCCTGAGACCCGCTTTTTTCAAGGACCCACTATCACACTCCATGCTCTCGCGTAAACTTGATCAAAATAATAGGATGATGGCGCGTAGAACAATGCTTCGGTCAAAAATAATATTATAATATAACACGTCTTGTTTTTAATAACAGAAAGTCAGAGTTTTCATAAGACAAGTTTCAAATTACAAACAACCAACGGAAAGAGGTCGTTCCGTGAAAACAAACTTTTGTTTGTTCGAAATTCGAAATCAATTTGAATAACCTTCTATCCACGAAATTGGCATTTTTTCAGAATATTAATAAGGAAAACAAAAACTCAAATGGAACTGGAATTGCCGCAAAGTAGGTACTTTGAAAGTCCTCGAATCTTTTAGTCACAATAAAAAGAGCGGATATGAATATAACGCTTGTTATTAAAAAAATATTTATGTTTTTTTTTCTTTTTTTATGCCACGAAGATGGCGTTCAACCTTTCAAACCGCCTGATGATAAGCGGTTAGTCGTTGTCGCCTATGGATGCTTATTACACCAAAAGGCATTACCAACGCGTTACTGACTTTGCCATTGGAAGGGAAATCATAAAGTTGGCAGCAAGAAAACAGTTCTGTACATTTTACACCATGCTCTACCCAATTGATGATTGATATTTATAATAAACTAGCTTTCCGCCCGCGGTTTTACCCGCGCGTTATCTCTTTTTTCAAATATCCCGCGGGAATGAGACGTTTCCCGTAGGAATTTTATAGCCTATGTCCTAATCCGGGTTATAAACTACACGTGTGCCAATTTTCATCTAAATCCGATCAGCCGTTTAGGCGTGATTGAGTAACAAACATCCAAACTTCCAAACATCCAGACTTTCGCATTTATAATATTAGTAGGATGATTTTCTTTTTTTCTTTAAATTGAGTTCTGGAGACCTTAATTACAGAAAATAGCGCGATAGTTATGAAGTGCTTCGTTCAACTATACATTACCTGCATATTTTGAGAAAAAAATATGCAATGATTCATGCATTAATGTATACCAAGTTTATAAGTATTGTAGAAAATTTTAAACTCAGCTCGACCCGCTTATCAATTATAAATCGAGCTATTTCTAATTCTAATTAGGTATAAGTCAGCTCCAAGTTCCTAGTCATTAGCCAATTAATTAGAGGGATCTTTTTAATGTCAAGTTGTACGATTGCAGATAAGTGTACGAGATTCCTGAGATATGGCAGGTCCTGGCACTTAACATTTTTGTCATCAACTGTATCTGATGGCGAATGAAGCGTATAAGATATTTAAATCGATGATATCAAATTACATTTTTATTTACCTTGTTGGGGCATGGATTAATGGATATCATTATGAATCATCAATCAACTTTGCATATTATGAAGAAATTTTTTTTTTATTAGAAGGCTTGATTGCGCAGCTTTATTATCAATTATATTATTGTGATAATTAAATACAAAATACATTTTGTTAATTGAAAAAAAATCAATCATATGTTGACCAAGTTCTCAGTCACTTCGTCAAATATAGCAGAGTCACTACTAAATGTGCCACCAAATGAACTAACCAGTAGATGGTTTTTTAAATAATGAACAATTAAACAGATTCTTGATTCCAGAGGTCTAATAAACTCCACCGAAATTCACAGATTGAAGAAGACATACAAACATACAAACTGCCGAGCGCTGATCAACTACCGGCAGAGTATTTTGTCAAACTAATTAAACTTTGCCAAGGCTTTTAAGACTTTAATTAAACAACTCCAAATAAAGCCAGTTTTTAATAGCAAACGTTTTTAAATATTGTGTTTGTACGATTTGTCAGTTATTATAGGACAGCTGAATTTTGGATACAATTGTTCATCCTTATAATTGAACAATGCAAGGCCATTTTTGCAATCCACTATTCAGTGCTGAAGAAAGAAGTGGTCCCTTTCATTCAGTATAAAAAAATTAGATTACATATTTATTTGTTTTCTGGCGCCCATCTTTTACTTAGTTCAGGCTTAATGGCTCTATGTCAATTTAAAAAATCAAGGTGCACTTTTACTTGCTAAAGTATATCAATGATCTTTATATGCAAAAATAACGTCCACCAACCGTAGTAGATGTGATATACGTCTCATTTTCGTGTACATGTATCGAAATTAAAGAATTACTTTCTCTTGTAGGATTTAGAATGGCTTCAGTCATGCATGCACTTATTGATCGTACCTAAATGTTGTAACAGAATTAGAAATGTTGTTTTTTATCGAGAAGAAGCATCAAGTGCGAATGTTATCAATACGTAATCAAGCTTCACAATAAGGTATAAAAAGCAAATAACTCGATCATTACTGTTTCCAAATTTCATAATCGTCAAAATTTTACTACATTTTTCAAAACAAATTCGAAGATTTATTTCACATCTCTACTACATTAAGGGATCTAACAGACGAACGACCCATCGTCAGCGACCCTCGACGACTGCGGTGAGCGGCTGTCGTGCGGGGCCGCAACGACAGCCGACGACCCTCGGCGACTGCCGTCGAGAGTCGAGGTGACTGTCAGCGGCAGTCGTCGAGAGTCGTCGGCCCCGAACGACTCTCGACGACTGCCGCTGACGATCGACGACTGCCGCTGACGGTCGACGACTGCCGCTGACGGTCGCCGCTACTCTCGACGGCAGTCGCCGAGGGTCGTTGGCTGTCGTTGCGGCCCCGAACGACAGCCGCTCACCGCAGTCGTCGAGGGTCGCGGACGATGGGTCGTTCGTCTGTTAGATCCAAGGTCGAACTAGCCAGCTATCCCAAACATACATATGTACATAACATATCTGGCTACTGGCTGTACAGGATACTGTACAGCTATGCCAACAAGCATAAATTAATACGTTCCTAAACATGTTTCCCTTTCTTATTATTTAAAAAATATCTAGAATCTATAGATACAAAAGTCTCTAGGCGGAGTAACTTCAATAGTTTCTGAAAGCAGTAAACTACTTATGCTCAATACTCCCACTAGAGCTTGCCTCGTATTCACAGCTATTTCTGAACAAGTAAACAAATCGTGGAGAACTTGACAAATAGAATTAATGAAGCTACAAGTATTTTCTAAAATAAAGATCTGTTTATTCAACAGAAAAATACACAAGGATTTAATTATTAAAATAATGTTCTGGGTGGATTACGCGCCGGACTGCGTTGCCATCCCCATACCATCCAGACACTGGTGGCCCGTACCAAGAGGTATAGTTCCTCTTTTTTACCCCGTGCCATTAAGGCATGGAATGCACTTCTGGCTGGCTGGTGTTTCCTTTCTCCTATAATCCTGGGCTTTTCAGGCGGGGCGTGAAGCGGCATCCATGCAGGCCTTCAGGGTGAGGGTGACTGGCTCAATGGGTACTATGATCTATTGAGCCAGTCAATATTTTTATGTTTGGGTTGCCGAGCCAAAGGATGTATTTAACCTAAAATATTTTTTTAGGCTTGGCCCAAAGGTTGACTGGCAGAGAATACCATTAGGCATTAGGTCCGCCTTATTTACTCCTGATTGTGCATTAAAGTTTAAATAATCTATATTATATACATAGTAGGGAATGCAGAACCGGTGCCATACTTGAGTCCCGGGAATTTCGGGACGACCTGATAAAGGAACCGGGAATCCCGGGACTTTCGGGACTTTCGGGATTTTTACCAGAATGTTGTGATATTTATTCGTTTTCTTTTAGATAGGCAATAAAACGCTGGATTTCTACACGCTTTCGCTACACGAGTATTTAATACTTATCACGATATATTTTTATTTATTACAATTAAATACACACATCAACATTGTCTAGAAATATTTTGTATAAACTCAATTAACTCAAAATTTATTAAAAATGACATGCTACAATATTTTTATAAAGCCCATTAGAGTATGTACTTCAGAATAAAAGAAAACTGTTTTATTTGGCATAAAAAAGTTTTCGCATAAAAAAGTTTTAGCTCGACCCCTCTCATCTGTGTGCGGACGGGCGTTGTCGTCCATGAGCTTCAATTCTTGGCCCATTTCTAGTCGATGGGGGTAGATTATTGGTACTAGCACCTCGTTACGGCATTTTTCACCCGTCATGGTGTTTCTGATACGAACATGGTCTGTTCTTCCATCAACATGAATTCCTGCCAAAACCATAATTGTCCCGCCGTAGTGTGGATGGACTTCCTGAGGGTGGTGGGGGCAGCTCTCACGACCAGGAATTCGCCAACACGTACTCTATGTGTATCGGGATGGAAACCGAACTGGGGACTCATCGGTAAACAGCACCACAGACCACTAGTTATCTTCCCAGAGTAAATGTTCACGAGCCCACTCTAGCCGTCCGCGCGTCCACGATTTCATCTGCGTAGTGCTGAAATACGAAACGGTCTGCGGGCATGAAGGTTAGCTTCATGCAACCTCTTCCTCGCAGTTTGGTCACTCACAAGAAACTGGTGCTCTGGCTGGAGCCTCTGAACCAATTGCATGGCAGTAGCATTTGGTTGTCTTCTCGCGGCAAAAATCGATCTTTTCATTGAGTGGTTATGGGCTTCCCGCCTGAGTGTCTTTCAGCCACTTCACCAGTAACACGATAACGTAACCATAACTTTTGTCTTGTCTCAATCTCCTCAACATTACTCTGTTGGGCAGCCCCAGCTTGGAGCATTACTACTGCCCTTAAAATTCCTCTCTCGATAAATGGAGCCGCTACATGATGCAAACAATAACATTAATTCGAAATTAACCGATAACTTGGTAAAAATCTAAAGCAGATGTTTCAAATTCGTCCTGCACATAGTACACATTTTACAAAATTGAGGAAAAATCTATAGATAATGTACAAAATAGGAAAGTTTATATATTTTCAGTATTTTAATTGCAATTTAATTTGAACGGCGGGTCAACCTTTGCAAATCTGACAAAAATGTCCCTTGAAATAGAGCTCTTTACTTAGTCCCGAAAGTCCCGGGACCAGGTCATGAGTCCCGGGAATTTTAGTCGTCGCCAAATCCCGGGATTTCCCGGGAATTTCGGGACCGGGATTTCCCGGGACCATTCCCTAATACATAGGTTCATAACTGTTATAGGAGAGTATCATTTTAATAGACGCGATCAGATTGGGAAAGTTGTAATGGCTTTAGGAATTTACTACTAGATTTTATATGTGACCCCATAAATTGCAACTAAGTTGTCATTGGAGAACTAATTTAATTATATACAATGTAAACGATGGAAACTTCAATGATTCAAAACTTGTAACCTAACCTACCTAGGTAATACCTACCTACATTTTTTTTCACTAGTATAAAGCTAGATAGTAGATGGTGGTGATAGTGTTGTTGTTAATGCCAAATGCTTGTTGGTTATTACAAACCGAGTTGTGTACTAAAACTTAGACAATCTCGGCCAGGTAGTTAAACCATTCTAGGCCAAAGATGCGTTGAAGATTTTTACTTCCTAATAATGGGAATCAATATTCATTGACCTTTTCATAATTTCATACTTAGCCTTTAACTTAGTCAAAAATCTCTTTTTTAATTCCTTCAAGAAGTCGGATAAAAACATTATAACTAATAAGGGCAATTCACCCTTTCGAAATCGCAGACTACTTTCAGATCCTAACGTGACCTTCATACGAAGTGAGTGTCGGGGGCTGAGACGGGCCGGAACGATGTCAATCCGGCTTTAGTGAGCATTCACACGTGCTCAACGGCTTAATCAAGCTGTTCAGGTGTTCTACACAGAACGAGGCGGCTACTCGTCATACTAAGTCTAGTATATAGGGACTAAGACACCGTCATCATTATCTCAGCGTATTCCCGATTGCATCCAGTATGGAGCTTAGGGTCTGCTTCGACTATGATCCTAGATTTGACAAGCCTGGTTATAATAATGGAGCGATTGCCATCTGACCTCCGTAACATTTACAAGGGAAACCACACCTACTTGGAACACAGGAATATGAGACCATCTTGGTTGTAAATTCGGTGCCGCATTATATTACAAATATGTTATACTAGCGGTCGCTCTCGCGGTTTCATCCACGCGTAAGTTCCTTTTTCAACTATCCCCCCCTATATATATTTCCTAGGATAAAAAGTATCCTATGTTCTAATCCCGGTTATAAACTATACGTGTGGCAAATTTCATCTAAATCCGTTCATCCGTTCTTGAGTTATAAATAGTGTAACTAACACCCTTGAAAGTCACCAATTGGAGTTATTTACAGTGTCGTCGTTTTTTAACCTATGTTGAACAATATTAATCCATATTTTTTAAATCTATACTTAAGAAAAAATACTTAAAAAAAAATTAAATACAAATGAACATCCAGACACAACATAAATGATTGTTACAGTTGGGATTCGAACCACTCAAAAACGCTATCAGGCCAGTCAAAACAAACTTCTAAAATGTCAGTACCTAAATCATGCGTCTACTCGGCTTCAAAATAATATTATTGGTGCAAAATCAGAATCATGCTGTAGGGTACAGTAAAATGGTTTACGGCACTCTAAATATTACCAATCAATAAGTGATAGCTAGTTAGCTTGAGTACTCTACGCGTGAAAGGGCCGCAGAATACTGCTAACGCCCCATAAGTGGGCATTACGCCGGGTAATCTGTTTGGATACACGACGGGGACGAAGAGAGACGTCTTGTCTTGTTTAGGGTTGTCTATTGACAAATAGTCGTATATTAATTTAAAACTTTCGTTCGTGTTGCATTATAACTCTAATATTTATAGTGAAATGGGTTACAATTTGGCGGTGAAGAATCACAATGAATACTTAACTTATTAAGGGCCTGTCAATAATAATGCTGCTATCTTCTTTTTTTTAATTTACACAAGTAACTTATCAGATAAATTGTGACGACCTTAACTAGCCCTAATTAAATTATAAGTGGCAAATATCAAGTAGACGCCACGAAAAATCTACCTGAAGACAAAAGAAGCTGAACTTTCATCATAAGTTACATTTCCAGGAGTTCCAAGGCAAATATCTTTCTAAACACGCCCCATAACCACTTGAGAAATGGCCGTGCAACTGACGTCTTATGATACGTCTTGAATGCGTTGCGTCAGCGTCAGTAATGCGAACAATGAAGGATGAGGCTCACCGCTGGCTGCTGCGGCTGACACTTGTAGTACAGGATTCATCGTTGAACAATTACATGTCTTAGTAGTGAGGATGAATACTCATGCTATAAGCTTATGTTAGTGAAGATGAAAGGATTTTGAGAGCAAAATCAAATTTAAAATAATATGTTTTATTCATGTAAACTTGTATAAAGTATTTATGAATCGTTAATTACACAGAGTGACTCTACCACCGGATTCAGAATGTCGATATCGAATGGCGAGCAAGTGTTTACCTGACGATACCCCCATTGACACTTGCGACTAAAACATAATATTGTGAGAGGGGAACAAGTCGGGTTACAAGAGATAAGAGGGAGGAAAAAGGTATAGGTACTTCGGCACTCTAATAATACGAAGCGTACAATTTGGTACAAATTCCCGAAGCAATGAGTTGGAAATAAAACTCGAAACTCAGGACGGAGGCATTTATTGAAAAAGTATATGCGACCTACATCTATATACTAACGGAAAATTTAAGCGATACCGTCTTGTAAAGTAATCACCTCGCCATCTAGCGGTGGCAGGGTCAACTAACCTACCTATACTTTGACAGTGCTATTTATTGCAGTTGAATGGCAAGTGAATGGAATGGAACCTTTTTTTTTTTTTTATTGTGGGGAATGCGTTACGCATACCCTCGGCCAGGTGGTGCTGGCGAGAAGCGACAACACCACCCGTCAGAGGGTTATGTGGGACTTTCCTACTCGAGGGGTAGGTATACCCACTAAACCCCACAGTGCCCAACAGGCGCCTTAATGGTAGTGTCACAGGAATCGGCATAGCCTTGCATCTGTGACACTACCAGCGGATCCCTCGCACCCTCCGCTTTGGAGGGTGGGGAGCAGCACTTGGCAGCTACCGCCCGACACGGGGGGCCTACTGGCCCCCTGTACCTCCGCCAAGCCACAACCTGCGGTGTGGCCCCGCTTGGGCCGCCGATGCGCAGGGGGGAACGGCAACGTAACACCGGCCCCCTCCAACCGGTTGCGCACCGCGGCCCCCACCTCGCGCCCGAGGGCGCGCTGAGCAGACAGTAATGGATACTGTCCGCTCCCCTCATGTCGCAGGCAGACCTGTCGGTCCGCCCACTTGGCCACTCTTAGTTCACCGGAGCCCACCCGGCTACTAAGCCCCCCCACCGCGACAAGGTGATGGCCCATCGGGGGGGGAATGGAATGGAACCTGACTTAACAAGCAGAGTTACTAACCATACGTCAGTCTTTTGTGAGAGCCTTGAGCCCCCAGTCAAACCGGCCCATTTCGATTGACAGACAGACATTATCCGCAGCATGGTTCTACCACACTCAAAAATTCTTACTCTTCTTGTTATGGAGAAATATTCAATCCAGTTAAAATATATAGTAAGTAACTAGATAAACTACAAACAAGACAACAATGCTTAATATGTCAAAGTCATTTAGGGTTACAACGAATATGCTAACGAATCCAACTAAACATATTGCTTTGTAAAAAAAATTAGGTAAACTACGTATAATGTTCTATTGATTTATATAAATTAGGTATTATTTTGAAGATATGAAAATAAAGGCCATTACAATATAATTAACGAAACACAGTGGGTGTTTTAGTAGTTAAACAAAGTCAAATAAAAAGAGACGGACTTTTAAATCCAAATACTGAAACATTACTAAGGGCGCCCACTGTCAAGATAAATGTTGAGGCAAAGACTGCCCTTGACTTATGCCTTTGACGTACATAGGTATGTGTAGGAGTTTCAAACAGAATTTCTGCACTCAAGAATCATGTTAATTGTTTAAATATACTTAATCTCCGGGAGATTATCCGAAATCGTAAGGCATGGGGTAAAAATATCATGAATCGACCATGAAACATGACAATAATTATATTAAGTTTAGACGTGTGCCTACTACTTTCGTAGATCGTTGATTCCCAGTTTATTTAACAAATTCTTTTCAATGAAATATTTTGACGCAATTATATATTCAACACACACACAGGCAACAAAAATGTAATCAAATACTCATGCATAGACGCTGCAGCAAAGCAGGATCATGTGTTATTTTACAAAAGACGTTTTTGTAATATTATTTAATTAATTATAATAACTAAACTCTTTAACACTCAAATTATTTCATCAATTTATTCAATCAAATTTTTTCTTTCTTTCCACAATCATCTCGAAAGCCATCAACAAACTTGGAGTATATAATATGTAATTAGTTATAGAATAGCTTAACCGTGGATAGGAATTCGCCAACTGGTTCTCAAAAACTGGATATTGAATCAGGGATCCCAAGATACTTAAACCACTAGACGACCAACAGTGCGTTGTGAATTTTTTATTCGGGTAGGATTTTCAATCCTTTCTGATAAAGATTTATCAGGTGATAGGTTCCCGTACTGGGCCGTCTAGGTGGGTACCACTGCAGTGCCAGATATTTTCCCGTGAAATAGAAGTGTGTCAAGCACTTCTGTGTTTCGGAAAAAGAGCACTGAAGCTAGTGAAATTATTGGGTATATGAGACCTAATAACTGTCGTCTCGGTGTAGCGGGCGCAGGGCAGTGCCAGACAGTAACTGCTTAATTACAATTTGGCACTGAACTGTCTAAGTGCAGACGTGGCGCTTACCATCAGGTGGACGATCTGCTCGTCTTGTTACACATTGCAATAAAAAAAGATCTGCGCAAGGGATTGAGCTAAGAAAGTTATCAACGAACAAAGGATTCATTATGTAGAATTAATCATCTATTTCTTACAAACTAGCTACGTCACTCCAGAAGATGAGGAGTGCTAAGCAGTTTTTCCTCAATTTCTTTTACTACTATCATGACAAGGCGTTCGGTTTAATATATTGTGAGCCTACTTACTACGCTTCTGTTTACCCGCTGGCAAAGTTTGTTTCAAATGGATAATTTCTAAAACTACCGAAAACCGTTGGATCATCTACGATAAATTACCCTTTGATTAATGATTCGGAAATTTTAGCTATATCACTTTTATTTCTCTAGGCATTTTGTGACTGGGTCGGTGGCCCATGTGCAGCCTTACTACCTTCCTATATCTGTATAGGAAAGAGTGTTCAAGATTTGTTCTTCTACTTAGGTGCTATTAAATACTTATAATAGGTGTCAGAGTTTTAGTTTATTGTTATTACAAGAAGTCAACGAAGAAAAGTGTCGCAGAGGATTGTTAAAGGGATAATAAGATTTATGAAGGCTGGCTTACCTACTAGTCCCGCCATTTTAATTTTTTTAAAGCAGCGTTTACTTGAAATTCTTTCAAAAATGTATGTATGTATGTATTTAGTATTAATATCAACATAAAATGTCATTAGACGAAAACCCGTAAAGTGTCACATTTCCAAGATGTAAGACCAGTAGGAACCCTTAGGCCGCGTGGAAGGCCAAAATCTTCAATGCCCTTTTAGCAATCCTGACAAAGGAAGATCGTTAAGTCATCGACCTCCACTGAAAACTAAACACTAAGCCAAATAATTACTGTGCCAGACAATGGACTTAAAAACGATTCATCACACTCATCTGCTTTACCGAACTATAGAATAATTTCGTTAGGATAATGAAGTTTCTCAGTTGACTTAACTGTCTACAAACACTATTCATAAATCACAGAGATTCAAGTTAAATTCGCTTGATTAATTACTTGGCGTCTCAAGGACTTGAATGTGAGATCAAACAGACAGATGCATAATAATATTCCTTAGTGCTAGCTGGGCGGTGGCGGGCGCGGGCGCGTGTTCACGTACAAACGCGCGCGCGGGCTATGTAGCGAGACTAGCGAGCACCGCGCCAGCGCCCGCCACCGCGCCCGCGCATTCTACGTGAACAGGCACTTAGTAATGACAATATTGAAATACCAGCTTTTGCCTTTGAACCTTTGATTGTATTTACTATGAGTCATTAAATATGACTATTAGCTTTGCCATTGCACTGCATTTGGCAAGTGACAGTGCCTTCCTCCTTCCATTTCTTCTTCAAAGGTAGGTGGTGCCTCTGAGACCCTGATCGTTGATGTCCACGGGTGGGTTTGGGCCGATCAATTGCCACAATGTGAGCACCGACTCGTCCATTTCGAGTATGAAGCGGAAACTGGGAGGGATTAGTGAGTGGGAGGACGAAAGTCTGGTCTCCCACACGTTGGTGTCCCAAACATTGCTGCAGGTCTTTTTAGCATGCAGTTAAGGTGTGTTCAAAGAGTGTCAATGGGCAGCTTATCAACCTCGGGTGTCACACTGGCTCGATTGCCTCTTTTTTGCATGAAAAAATAATATAATATTTACCACGTGAGTAATTTCTTTTTTCAAAAATCCCGTCTTCCTCCCACATTTTCGGGATAAAAAGTACCCTATGTTACGCGAGGATAGTGTAGCTTTTCAACAGTGTAAGAATTTTTCAAATCGGTTTAGTAGTTTCGGAGCCTATTCAATACAAACAAACAAACAAATCTTTCTTCTTTATTTTATTATAAGTATACATTTAGTTATTTGTTGGAAATCAGGCTTGCTTTTATATTAATAAATTATTGTTTTGCTAAGTTAATGTTAGGGTAATGCTAATTCAATACACTGTGTAGTGTAATACACAACGACATATGTACGTTCTATATACACAACGACATAGGTACGTCCTATGCAGGGAATAATTTGAGATTCGGTGTTAAAATAGAGGTTGAAAAAAGCATGTAGTTGAAATATGTTAAACGTTTATAATATGAAACACACTGGCTTCAGGCTTAAAGCAAACAATGAAAATAGAGACGTTGTAGTACAATTCTCAGTCAAAGGCCCAAGTTCTGAATGCCACGAATTTCCCTTTGATAAATGTTCGTAATTATTGTTCTTACCTCTGCACAGGTACAGCTTTGAAGAATAATGATATTTCAACGACCCCGCTTTTCGGAAATGCTCACTTCATTTGATTACTATAGCTTCCGCCCCGAGTTTCGTTGACGAATACTATATTATGATGTCTAAGCTCTATCACTGTAAAGTTTCATATTAATCTATTTAGTTTTTTCTTGACGGATTAAATAGGTGTTGTGACCTTCACATTTTTTTACGATCGTGTATAAAGGTAACATATTTTATGCGGAGGAGAATAATATCCACGAGCTTGCGAGAACTGTGGCCGTGTGTGGGACTCGGGACTGATCCACTACCCACTAAACTCCCCCGGTTTTCCGTTCACACTCGAAAGGCACAAGCTGGTTTCTGCCTTTGTGACAATTAACTGGCCTGGGTTGAATGGAACTATTGTACTGAAGCTATAAAATGTATTAAACAATTTCATAGGTACTTACAAGGAGAGATAAAATAATGTATAGCGTAAGAAAAAATACGGACGTGTGCTTATAGGGTTGCCAAACAAAAATATGCAAATAGGGGAAATCGGTCACGCAACACATCAGTCCCGAGCAGTCCCGGCTAAGTCAGGGACAGTCTGGAAATTGAATCAGCCTCCCGAGGGAAATACCTCACTGTCTCGACTTTAAGAAATCCCCAAGCTTGCCTACTACTTATATTCATCTTACTTTGTACTTCATGTACCGTTGAATATATTTATATTGTAATTGGTGCAAGGATGCGGGCAGAATCACAACCTAATGTAAGTATTCCACAGATGCACTGCAACTGCAAATAAGTAAAATATGAAGTAAGAGTAAGCTTTTAAAAAAGTTGACAGACGAGAAAGCATCTAAGGTGTCCAATATAATATAAACTATCCCTAACTTATCTTGCCGGTGATGAAAATCATTTAGTGTAATGACGACGAGCCATTTGGTATAATGGTCGAGAAGTCGGCTATTACATCAGAGGTCGCAGGTTCGATCCCCGCACGGTACAAAAACATCTGTGTGCATGAACATGTCTGTTTGTATCGGTCTGGGTGTTTCTATGTATAATATGTATGCATTTACGAAAAAAAGTAGTATATAAGTAATGTTTATCCGTTGTCTGGCACCCATAGCACAAGCTAATGCTTAGTTTGAGACTAGATGGCGCTGTGTAAATAATGTCCAAAGATATTTATTTATTTAATCCTAAAAATAGTAAAGCAATAACAGGAAAGCTCTATGCCACAGGCTGCATTATCATAAAGCGCCGGGAAACACCACACCTGTCTTAATTAATCCAAAAATTAATTAAAAGTTCCCCAAATTACCCTCTTGCACACTCGGAACGAATTCCCTTACGGCTTTTTAGAACCTGGAGTGAGTTTTAGAGGCTGCGATGTACCTAATTAATCTCAAAGTGCTTTGAGCTGCGCGGATTGGGGCGGCCGAGTAAACAGTTCTGATCAAACGTTTACATTTTAAAACATTTATTAAGTAGTTATTTTTCTTAAGTATGGTCTTTTACACAGTTTAAATGGCATTTGTAGGTCCAACAGCTGCCTGTGGGTAGGCATGAAACCTCTGTCTGCGAATTAAAATAACATTGGATCGATGTATTAAGGTAGGATCCAGTACACGTTGAAATCAAAGGCTCGAAGATCAGATGAGCCTATACAGTCTGGTAGCACATTGAGCGACGCTTCCTGGTGAAATGTCCCTCAATGGAATAGGCCGCAGTGGCCGCTTACCGTAAGGTTGGTGAAGTGTCTGTCCAGCAACTGAAGTAGTAAAAAAAGAAGATACACTGATTGCTTGCCAGTTGACAGTTGCCTAAGCACTTTGGTTATAAATATTCAGAATCAACGAAGTTACCACAAACACATACTTAAATAAAAAAAAACGACGGGTAGCACTCCGGGAGTGCCGGCAGAAGTGAAAACCTGAATATTAACGTTGTGCATTTTTGATATGTATTTTGGAATGGTTAGGGATTTAATTGATTGGTAGAGGTATAAAAGTACTATCATTTATGTGGTAAAATACAATATTTATTTATTGCGCTATCGTACACAAACATGACAATTTATATTACATTAAAAAGTTTATCTCTCAGAATTAATGTAATCAGAAACTTTTTCAAACTTATCAGAAACTCCTTGCTGTGACACTGAAACGCCATGTAATAAACGATGATAAAATGATTGACAACCGTCAATGTCATACTTTTTTGATTGACAACTATTTATTTTCTAAACAACGAAAACAAAGTTTGGAATTTACAACTAATTGCATACTGGAATCTGCGGATAAACTTTTGAATTTGGAGCAATCGGCCAAGAAATGATTCTCTTTACAGAATCCGCAGACTCCCGAATCGTTAATAACACGAGTGGTGTTACAGTAATCAACATGTCGCTTTTGAGGATGTTCACTGGGAATTTAGGGGAACAAGCCAAACTGAGTGTGAGAACGAGCCTCTTGTCGCAGGAAATCGGACAGCATTTCCAACTTCATACGACCTGATGCATGCTCCGCAGCATAGCGGATCCAAAGACTGCGGAGAAGTGGTGTTAATTTCCACAAAATACTGTTATATAATTCCGGCGAATAAAGATATTCCAAACTTTTTAAATGTTTTATTACGGCAATTAAATTTTGAATTTTGCAGGATATCAAATTAAGGTCTTTGTGGTCACTTTGTAGCATAGGAAGCATATAGGAAGCGACCGCACTGCGGCTATAATAGTAGGTCACACTTGACAGTTCATTTATGCAAAGAAAAATATACCTTACGCTAAAGGAATAAAACTCAAGAAAACAACATCAGTTCTTATTAATACAATTATTTTCTCTACTCCTGATGTACATAAGAAGCACTCTTCTTTGCATAAATGAGCTGTCAAATTGAACAAAAAACCATTATTGTCTATAGACCGACAAACTTATCTGTTCCGGTGGCGGCGTCGCTACTGTCTATTTAAAACTGTCATTAAATATCGTTTTTGCATTGCATTTCACGTAGTTCCAATTTTGGCCACCGGAACAGATAAGTTTGTAGAAAACACGTGTCCGGCGTGTCCGGACTTCAAATATGGATTTTCGATCAGGTCACGTGACACATAAATCCTGACGCGAGTTTAACATTTTTTCCCCATACAAAAAAAGTGCACAACGCCGCTAAAGAAGTTTTCACTTCAAAAAAATATCGAAACACAAATACGACCCCTGGCGAAAAGAACAGGTCCACTTACAATTTTATTGCGCTATCAAACCAATGAATAGCCAGTTATTTATAACCATTCATGAAGCGAAGTGAAGTGAAGATAGAGTACCTAGCTAGAATAATATTCTTCGCAATAGTGCAGTCATTGAAGCATTATAGCTCCGAATTTTTTTACTGTGAACCGAATTGCATACAATTTTGGAATTAGGTTCATCTTACCCTTAACTTCAAAAGTGAAAATGATTTGAACTCCGCAACCACCATGGGAGTGGTTGCCACCCCTTCTCGGGGGTGAATTATTTTTTTATCAAAATAACCTCGGATATCGATAGAAGGCCTAATTTTAAGCAAAAAATCATCTATACAGTTTTTCAAAAAATTCAATACTTTTCAAGTTATTGGCAATTGAAAATTCGCAATTTTTTCACGTATTTCATCGGTTTTTTGCAAATATCTCCAAAAATATACGTTTTATCGAAAATTTTATAAAGACCAAAATTGTACCAGGTAAAAAAAAGGAACAATTTGAATTTTTATAAAGTATTCTAAGTGCAATATTAAGCTAGATATTAAAGATCAAAGCCGTTTTTATTCTGTCTGAAATTTAATCGATGTGGTCAATGCCATCTAGCGGCGAGCAGATGCATTTTATGCATTCTTATTCAAAAGGGTTTTGTAGTGCTTGAAATAAGCTTTAAAATGAGCACTATTAAAAGTCTTTTGCGCGTAAAATAAGTGAGCTGTATTGCAAATAAGGGGAGCATCTAATGTTTTTTCTATAAAATCAATGGGTTTCATAAGTGCCATTTCCACCAAAATTAAAATTAATCGTATTCCGCCTAGAAATAACTTTATTATGAAGAGTTTGATAGATAGTATCAGTTTGGCTGCTTCAGGACACATATTTTTCAAAAAAGTCACGATTAAATAAAAAATCAAAATTTCAAATTTTTAAAAAACCCACTTTCTTTTCATAATATCTCAAAAATGACGACAGATACGTATAAAAGTGTACGGATGAAAAATTTAGGTATTTTTCTGACGAACAATTTGGTTTTTTTGTTTTATCTGTCAAACAAAAATTGACGGAGATATGATTGTTTAAAGAGCGCGTGGCAGCGCAATCACAGCCTCTCTTAAGCCCTTTAACCCTTCACCGTTTTAGAAAAAGGTTTTTTACTATATATTGCAATATAGGATGTTGTAGCTCTCTTAATTACCTTTACAATGGTTTTTTATAAATTGTGATTGCATGAAAATTGAAGTAGTTATGGTCCAAAAACTTATCATATTTTGTTCTACTTAGTAACTAAGGGGTAGTTTTAAGGGTAGAAAAGCTAAAGAATATGATAATCATTTTCGAGAGTGTGGAATAATATTGAAATCCAGTTCATTTTATCAAAAAAAAAAATTAATTTTTTTTTAATCAAGGGGTATTTTTCAAGGGTTGAAAGGGGTTAACCCCCTAATATTTGATAATTATTATAGACAATATAAAATATTACTTACTCTATACTTACATCTTTTTATGTCATACCAAAGTATTTTTTTGTGATTTTTTCAATTTAGGGGTTGTTTGCAAAGGATGTAAGTACCTAAGATTTTCAAGGGGTTGAAAATTATTTTAATATGAGGTAATTATGTTAGAAAATACTTTACAATTTCACCACTTACGATTAGACATGTTTTCTAGCGATAAAATGGCTCAATGTAAATTTTTCCATTAAGGGGTTGTTTACACCCCTTAAAAATAATAGGCGGAGTTCAGATCATTTTCACTTTTGAAGTTAAGGGTAAGATGAGCCTAATTCCAAAATTTCATGCAAATCGGTTCACAGTAAAAAAAATCGGCGGTAAGACCGTATTTTTCGCTTCAATGACTGCACTACAAATTGAAGGAATAACAACCCTTTAACCCTTTCCCCGCCACGCTTTTTTCCGAAAATGGTCCCCCACACGCCACGACCATTAAAAAAAAAATTCCAAAAAATTATTAAATTATACTCAACTCATTCAGGCAAGTAAAAATACAACGTTTCTTGATCATGTTTTTTTGTCTGATATATCAGACATTGGCGTGGTGGGCACGAAAATGGTTTGTCTGATATATCAGACATTGGCGTGGAAAAGGTTAATAACTAAGTACCTACTAACTAACGCTAAAGCACTTCTCGACACTATTGTACTCATAACAAGCATAGTAGCAGTAAGGCTATAATAATATTCCTTCCAATAATTGCACTCAAAGGAAAGTTTACTCATAATAACAGCGAATGCATCGTTAATAGGTAGGTACGCAGAGCAAATTAAGCGCGATGCAGATATAATGATTGCTCTTACTAGCTCTTATTAATTCCAATGAAATTTCAAATACATTTAAGGGTATGTTAAATACCTACGTTTGTAGAATGATGGTATTCTGCTACCATAGTTAAATTATCTTCATTCAAACACGTGTACATTAAGTCCCGGTATGTTTGAACTCGTACTCTATACCTACTAATACTTTATAGAGGAAAGATTTGATTGTTTGTTTTGAATAGGCTCCGAAACTACTGAACCGATTAGAATAATTTTTTCACTGTTGGAAAGCTACACTATTCCCGGTGAACAAAGGGTACTTTTGATAGTGGAAATGTGGGGTAAGGGGGGATAATAAAAAAAGAAATTACGCGCGGGTGAAACCACGGGCGGAAGGCTAGTGGTTAACATACCTGTTCGAGATCTCGGGGTCTCGGGTTCGATTTCCAAGTCCGGACGAACTAACCGTAATTAAATTGTGTCGGATTTTTCTAACACAGGTCGGGTTTGTGAGCACTAACCGGCTAAGCCTGTACTCATCTTATCATTGACTTGATTTCAATAATAGAGGAATTTGCCCTGCATTCGGACTTAAATAGAAAGCCATGTCATGTCATGGACCCGATGTCAAGTATTGGGCCTGGGTCTCGACCCCGATGCTAAACCAATAGACCACTAAGAGGTGTGCTTTGCTTTCAAGCCACTCAAACACATTATTATGAAATCACACCGTATCACGAAGAAATAGGAAAGAAACAGCAGACGACGAAGAAGTTATTAAAAGTCGAAAGTGAAACATTTGTCATACGAGCAGTACGCAGCTAAAGTTTTAGGCGCTGCGCGTGACAAAAAGTTGGTTCACAAGAAAATTAGGTTTCCATACTTCAGGCGTGCCTGAGTTGGTATAATATACTCGTTTGTAGTGTTGTGTCATATGATAGACCATGATACTCACATGTATTTTTTCTATCATTAACTCGTACTTATTATGTGGGTACTTCTGGATTTTTCTCTTGCACTTACTTCTGAATGGCAAAGTAAGGATTAATGTCAGTGAATAAGGTATTTACAAGTACAATATGAATTATTATTGGTAACTTAACTTATAAAAAACTTCTTATCACACTTATGTCGACAAAAAATAAAATAAAATGTAGCATTCCTCTTAGTGGCGGTACAAACGCACCTACAAATTCTGAACCAAATAATTTCAAGAGTAAAGTAAAATGGACAAATTACTCGGTAGATTCTCGAGCTTTAAGAAGAGACAGTTAAATAGCACACGAAGCTGCAGGCATAGATCTCTAAGACAGATGTGAGTACAAACTTCGACTCTGTACTCACGAAAGTTAAACTTGGAAGCAGTAGATTTAGGGGGAACTTGATCAGTGTAATTTCGCTTCGTACAACATTTGTCCTTTAAGAGGCCTATTACAAAGAGCGCGCGCTCGGTACTGACTGAGTTCTTCCAAAGAGCGCGCGCTCGGTACTGACTGAGTTCGGACGGCCAGCGCATCGCATTTTGTAGTAATTTTGCAGTTATATTTATTGTTATTATCGAAATAGGATAATAAATGAATTGTTTAAAATTGTAAAATCTTCATTCCTCATGATGTAACAAGTATTCTGGTATATATTTTGCCTAATTGTATTGTCGTAGAAAGGAGAAATTCACAGTTAACTTAAAGCGATTTTCGAAGATTTTTGCTTTAGAACTAGATGTTTTTTTATATATAAAACCAAAGATATTTAAAAATCCGAGGCCGCTATGAACTATACGACTATATAGGAGATAACATTCTTATTTTTTTATTTCATATGCTTAGAACAGTAGTTCAATCTATGAGCTTAAAAATGTGCCTTCGCGCATTTTATGAAAATCTTTCTCTGCAATTTTGGGTTCAATTAAAAAGTTAAGCAAAATTTACAAAAAGCAAGGCCGCTAAGAACTATTCCAATAGATATTCTACACTATTTAATAAGTAATTATTGTAAATGTATTTTTGTTTCTGAGATCGATAACGCCAAAGTTGGCCATTTTACTACTACTTAGATAAAGGGGTCTCAAAATATGTTAATCTATTCTGATTTGTTTTCCTAATTAATAAAAAATATATATATATATATATATATATATTAAAGCCAATGACTTGGTTTTGTAATGATCGTTTTTTTCGATGATTTTACCTTTCTTTTAGAAAATAAGGGAATGCTATTTTTTTATAAAATATAATAAAAACAAATTCAGTACAGTGTCTCTAGTTCATTCGTGTCTCAAACAAACAAGAGGGATACCTAACAACTTAACCCCTAACCCTGGTGGGACGAAGCTTGGTGGAACGAACGGGAATGAACCACTTTGCTAAACCACACATGTCATGACACTGAAATACCTTTAGGACGACAGTTGTACCTGAATTATTTAAAAAAAATGTTATTTTCTTTGAGAAGCGGGTGGCGCAGGACCGATCGGTTTGGAGATCCTTGGGGGAGGCCTATGTCCAGCAGTGGACGTCGTTTAGCTGAAATGATGATGATGATGATGACCTCTGATCTCTGCGTTTGTGTCAGATTGAGATTGAGGGAATAGAGAGTAAACCTATGCTTACGCATAGTGCACTATAAAGTCTATAATATCCTGCGTAGGAAAATCGCAAAGATTATCCTCTGTAGCCGAAACTCTGCTAACAGGATATTTTTATCGAATACGAACAAAGACGTTCCAAGGTCGAATAATATCTACGGCTTCGTTAAAGACTGAATAGAGCGGACGTATAACAGGTATGTCCAATTTATTGAAACTACCTACATCCCGCCGCAAACGAGAGCCGATCCATAGGAGCAATAAAATTCGTCTGTTTATTTGTCCCGCGCACGTGAACAAATACAAGCTGCGCAACACGACAGAATTGCATGAATGCTGACGCTATTGACGGCATTCGAGCACACCGATGCACTTTACTAACAAAGTACATTATCTATTTCTGGGAAATATTTTGAATGTTCGATGTATTGACTAATCGAGTTTTTTTTAATTGCGGCCCGCCGCGGGTTTCCCCAGGGGGTACAATTATAATTGAAACATTTAGTGATTGACTATCTAAAAATTTATCAGAGACGATACTCAGAGATATTGCTGCAAGTATTTTTTTTATCGGGCCAGTGCTTTTTGAGTCTAAATTGCATTCTTAATTATCCTAAGATTTCTCGACGAAAAACAAACCGATCAAAACCAGCCATTGGACAGCATTTGCATTATATGGTTGGGGTTCGAATACACTTTAAATTTAAAAAAATGTTTTATTATAAACTGTTCATATTATAGATTAAAATTTGTAAATAGATAGTTACAGACCTAAGCGTTATTTACCTTAATACTGCTAAAAACTTTGAGATTATTAAGTTAAATAAATTGAATTATATGTCAAAATAATAATTATGATATTTTTGCTGCAGTAGAAATATTAAGAAATGTAAGCAATAGCATTTATTTATTTAAGTTTCATTACGTATTAAACACACAACTTATTTACAATTCACAAGACATTACACAACACTGAGATTCATTGCCGTGTTTCTAAAAATCTTCTGAATACGGATTGTAAAAATCGCGTTAACGGTGTTTCAACTAACTTTTCTGTTGTTGGTAAAATATCAATAAATGTAGAAGTATTTAAGTTGGTCTTATTATTTAATAATACTGATAATGTTACGTTTGCAGTAGAAATAGAATATACTTCATTTAATTTCTCACTAAGCGTTCTATTTTCCATTAAAATCTTTTCAAATAATTGGACATTTGAGTGATTTCTGTTATCATTGACCTCGTTAGTAGTTACCGTCTTAGTTTTATTGATTTCATTATGATCGACGCTATCAAATGTGTTGACAATAGGCGTATGTAAAGTAAAAACTGAATCTTCAATCAATTTTGTACCAGTTTTGATGTCATCGATTCCATCATTTGACTTATTTCCGTTTTCATTGTTAAAAATCGGCTTAGGTACCGTGCTTGGGTCTAAGTTATCATCTTTTTTATCAATAAGTTTCTCCCGAGCATCAGGAGGATTAAAACTGATTTTCTCTTTTATAAAATCAATGAGTCCCCTCTTTTTTCTTACTGGAACACCCCTATTAGCTTGATCTGCGTAATCATCTTCAGTTTTAAAAGCCCTTCCGCCTTCATTTCTCAAACGAAAATGTTGGAGTCTGTAGAAAAAAAAAAAAAAAAATTACAAGGTGTCATAATATACCTACTCAGTAATAAAATAACAAATTATATTTGCATGTTAATGAATGTAATTACAATTTCTATAATTATGTTTGCCTTTATATTATAACTAGCGGGCGCCCGCGGTTTCACCCGCGTGGTTCCCGTTCCCGTGGGAATATCGAGATATCCTTTCTTAGCGGATGCCTACGTAATAACATCTACCTGCATGCCAAATTTCAGCCCGATCCGTCCAGTGCGTTGATAGATATCTATGTCAGTCAGTGAGTCAGTCACCTTTGAGTTTTAATATACAGGGTTATTGGTAATGTGTCTTGATCCTTTTAAGGGCATGTAGAGGAGGTCCCCAGCTAGCAATTGACATTAATTTCAATGGGAATTAATTTCATATCTGCTTTTGTTATGTCAAAACGTTTTACTCCAATGATGTCTTAAGGACTCCAATGATGTCTTACTCATTTGAAATATTGCAATGCACTTAAAGAAGGTTAATTCCCGCCTGACCCCACCAATTCTGCCTTCAGTGGGGGCAGTCGAAACTTTAGTTTTGCCTGCCCCCCCCCCTCCCTAGGGGCAGACGAAACAAAAAAGACGGAACCTAAATTAGTAGTTAGTTTAAACTAAAAAGTTTGGACTGCCCCCACTGGTACAAACTTAAATTTTGCAATGCACTTAAAGAAGGTTTCTTCCCGCCTGACCCCACCAATTCTGCCTCTAGTGGGGGCAGTCGAAACTTTTTAGTTTTGCCTGCCCCCCCCCAACTAGGGGCAGACGAAACTAAAAAGACGG
This sequence comes from Mecyna flavalis, assembly GCA_949319885.1. Lineage (NCBI taxonomy): Eukaryota > Metazoa > Arthropoda > Insecta > Lepidoptera > Crambidae > Mecyna > Mecyna flavalis. The sequence goes on from OX439436.1 coordinate 5,390,870, forward strand.
AACCGAAATTAGTAGTTGGTTATTGTTGGTGGTTGGTTAGAGCCGTTATGGCGGCAGATTTCACCTGTGGGGGTAGTCGCTAGCCAGTCTGAAAAAGTCCTACCACCTAACCAGACCCATGTCGGGAATCAAACCCACGACCTTCAGGGTTTATAACCGAGCGGCTTACCCTCCTTGTTTGAATTTAAAAATATTTTAATTTTAATGAAGTTTTAAGTTCTGTTTCCATAAGTAAGAAGGTAACATTTACTGTTCAATGTTCTCCTTATTTCTCAACATTTGTTCTTTGTAAATTTGCATTTCATCATCAGGTATCCCTTTCATTTTATCTTCTTCTCGTGAACGGACAGCTCCTGCAGAGCCATGGCTTGTGGGAGTGGGTCTCACATCGGGCTTAGGTCTAGTCGGTCGCTTCATTTCCATCGTGAAGATAATAGGTTGTGGTCTTGTGATTGGTTGGACAGGACTTAGGGGATAATCCTCTTCAAAGTTCATTGTTCTTCTGTACGATTCAGGTATTGCATTTTTAGGTAAGAACCAGTTTTCAGGGTTTCCCACACGCCTGTCTGGCACTGCAAGTCTCGCTTTGTTGATCTCGAGACCCTCGGTGAAGAGAGGTCCGTGGTACATAGGCACTCCGCCTGGTGCAATGCCCTCCATACGCCTTCCACCCATATCAGGTAAGATATTTAGACCTGTGCTGGGAGTCTGAAATTTTAATTTTTTAATCCGTTTAACTCAGATTTTTTGTCTGTTTATAAAAATATGAGTAATTAACCTCAAACTTTAAAAAAAAGTACAAAGGGCACTAAAATTTTAAACGCATACGATAGCCAACTGCGTCATCGCTATCTTAGTTCCCATCATCATCCCAGCGTATTCCCGATTGCATCCAGTATGGAGCTCAGGGTCCGCTTCGACTATGATCCTAGATTTGACAAGCCTGGTTATTACTTTATCTTAGTTATTAGCTGTTAAGTATCCTCATATTTCATTTATCGTTAAACTTCCAAACCTACCCTTTTGGTGTTCCTTTCAATGTTTGCTCTTCTCTGGTTCATGAGACTGTGTATTGCTTTAATTTGATCTATTGAACCACTTGGGTGTTGTGCAAGCACCTGCAAAACGTAATAACTTTAATACGCATTAAACGTCTATCGTCTTCCGTGAGCTTGAAATCAAAGTTACATCATGTATTTTTTCCTTCATAAAACACTTAGTATTTGTTCTGTGATGACACTGTATAATATAAATATTAATTTAAAGACAGCTAGGAGCAAAGGAAAAATTTAGCAAGAAAAACGTAGGATTTCTTTAATTAAATCTCATTTAAATACAGATCTTTCTAAATAATCTCCATCTGTTTATGAACTGTCCTTGAGAAGCAACATTTATATTTAACAAAAATTTGTTACATATAAATATATAAAAAATAATTACAATATTAATTACACAATACCTTTACACAATACCTTGTGTGGGACTTGGGTTCGACTTACTAAAGTAAACTAAACTCCCTCGGTTGCCTATACACACCAGACACCAGACATGTTTAAGTTGGCCATATTCCCGAAACAGGCTACTGAGACCAAAATTGAGTCTATCTCAAAGGAAATCTTCCACTTATTTTTTTATATAAATAATTCAGTTACCTCCGCTAACTGGTCGTCAGCTGAAGCTGGTTGAAGAGAGGTCTTGTGAGCCGGAGGTTTGACTGTGAGTCTCATGAGGGAGCCCTCAAACTTGTGCTGATCATCAGACATGACTAGTGAGTCGTCCATTCTTCTGGCAGCTCTTTGTGGCATCTCTTCGTTGTCAGGACCCGCAGTCATAACTGTAAGAGTCGTGGTAGCCATAATGTAGCCGTAAACTTATGGTAACTTTATTGCTAAAGTAACTATAAGTTTACGTTGCAATACCTAATGTTCTTTCCGTAATGGTATGAATACGCTTAATGTGTTTTAAAACTATGACCAAAAAAATTTTCTGCTATTATCAGTTAAATTCAAAGTAAAGTAAAGTATCAGCCTATTAATGTCCTACTGCAGGGCAAAGGCCTCCATCCTTGAAATCAAGTTATCGCTACAATGATGGGTATTGGCTTAATCACCACGCTTGCCAAATGCGGATTGGTGATTACATACCCAAGCTGTGTCCGAAAAACCAACACAAAGTTAGCTCGACCCGGAAATTGAACCCAGGACCCCGCAATCTTGGTCCGGTATATAAACTACTAGACCATCGAGGCGTTTTACATTCAAAGATTCGATCTAATTTCAGTCACTCGAAAAAAACATAAAATGATATCATAGATAGATAGATATCTATGTTTAATGCTACAGGAGCACGTTGGGTATATCATAGATGCATAACAATTACCCAAGCAATTTATAAGAAACAACTTCGATAAAAAAGTCACAAATTGTTCAGTTTAAAACGGTCGCATGTTTAATTCATCCCTTTCCTTCGAAATTTTTGTTAATTGCTTTCCAATGTATGGCTACGTTATAAAAGGAACTCTCTGTTAACATTTCGTACAATTATCTTCGGCGTTTTCGGTTCGACGTTGATCTGTATTGATCGTCTGTCTGACTTTAAATTCTTTTACTTTTAGTACAAAAGGCTTACGGTTGCTGTCCCTCAAATGTCCTTCGACAGGCATATGCCCGCTTCTCCTCCAGTCCGCATCATCACCGATTTCATCATCGAAGACACCACGTTTCAGGTAGACGGACACGTTTGTCTCTGGAAAAATATTTATTTACATTATTTTTCGGATATGAAAAAATCTAAAATTAAAATACTCGTAAGGTATACTAAAGTATGCGTAGTATCAGCAATTTAGTATATAGCAAATCTCATAATACAAATCAAGCCATTATTATTATTCTTTATTGCTATGTGTAACAAGACGAGCAGATCGTACACCTGATGGTAAGCGCCACGTCTGCCCTTAGACAGTTCAGTGCCAAACAGTAACTGAGCAGTTACTGTCTGGAACCGCCCTGCGCCTGCTACACCGATACGACAGTTATTAGGTCTCATATACCCAGTAATTTCACTAGCTACAGTGCCCTTATTACACAAATATTTGAGAAAGGAAGACTTAGAATTGATATTGAAAATAAAAAAAGAACAATTTCAGTGAACCTTTTAAATCGATGTATTCAGCCAATGAGTAGTTGTAGCCCATGGCTATGCCCGACATGGACGCTGTGATAAGCGCGCAGCATACTGCCGAACTGATGCAACATGACATTGCGAAGGTCCAGAACCTGTCCAACAATCCATGCGAATATTATGAAATCAAATGAAATAATGTGTTAAATTTTAATAATATAAAAAGGGAAACTGACTTAACAACTGATTGGCACATATTACTAAATTGAATTGAGCAAATTTTTATGAAAGTCCGTCATTTTTAAAACTAAATCTATAAAAATCGGTATTAAGTTACGTTGTAAGAAAGCTAATACTATTTTTGCCATAAATGTTAATTAAATAAAACTTCATAAATAAGTTTAACTAAAGTACCTTTGAATAAGATCGATCATCCATCCACAACAGGTAAAGATGCAACACATCTTGAATTTTTATATTCTATTCCATTTATACGAAAAAATTTAAGCTGTAACATAAAACGTGCCATAAGACTATTTATCCAATAAATTCTTCGATAGGTGGCTAAGGAAACCTGTCTCGTTCAATTAACATAACAAGCCAATAAAAAGACGAGCAATTTTGTATTTTCCGATAATACAATTTTATTAAGGTAACTTAAGTCATGCTTTAAGGAAAATTAGCGCTATAAAGATCTTATTTCGTCAAGTAGGTAATGCTTTCTCGATCAGAAAATAAATGGATTATATAGCCCTTGAGAGATCTAGTGAGAGCTAGTGAGAGGGTGATGAGTTAATTATATATTTATATTTCGCTATCACAAAGTAAAAATATTAAAAACAATTTTTTATCCTAAACAACTTGAAGTCTTCCAATGAAAAAGTGCTGCAAAAAAGCCTGACAAGTAAACAAATTATTCATAAAGATAAATTAATGTACAATATAGAAATAACGTAATCTGACTTTATGATAACAAGACCTGACGACTTTCCTGACGGTTACGACTTGAAGACCTTCAAGAAACGAGCGTACTGTCTTTTAAAAGGCCGGCAATGCATCAGCGATTCCTCTGGTGTTGCAGATGTCCATGGGCGGTGGTGATTGCTTACCATCAGGCGAACCGCTGGCTCGTTTGCCGCCTTTTACTTAAAAAAAAACAAGATACAGCCACTCTACTTAATATGCTCTTTAGATACAGATGATTGATACTTATGCTAAGGATCTTGTACTGTATTGTTGGATAATTTTATTTATAGTGTATTAAAACTACAAATACTACTCGTACTGATAGAGATCCTACCAATGTCTAAGAAACATATTATTGCACTTACAATTTTCTTGGTTTTGGTGGAATCGACGCGGATATTAAGTCGATTCCTCCCTGAGCATCATAATCATATTCTATTTAGATACATAACGGTATAATTTAGTTCTTTACTTAATTATAAGCTGAAAATCACTAAGATTTCTGTTTACAACATGACATGAGAAATCGTATGAGATTGGGAATGACAATTGATGACAATTTGGTGTCTGCTGTCATCTGTAACATCATTACCAGAAGAACATAGATAATATTAATTCCATGGTGTTGGTACACTCAGCTTGTATTTTTTTTAGGTACAAAATGGGTACAAACCTAATCCCATCTTATACCCAAGTAATATAAAGTTTTTTTTTGGTGGATTGTTTATACTTGCCAATTTAAAGCAATCACCATAAGACAATATTATTTCCATGGCAATCACTCTAACTTGAAATATAAACATTTTTGGTCGACAACGGCAATCGAATCCAGGATCCGGAGGTTTCCACGCAGTAATCAAACCGCTTGATTACCAAGTGTATAAATAATGCTGTGACCACTAAATGCAACTTAAAAACGTAATTACAGAATTAGCCAAGTCAAGGCTAAGACAAAATTAACCACTCAATCCCGAACCGGCACTCGCGTGCCGCTTAACAATAGATTTTCTATTGTGTCTGTGTTCCGGGGCTAGAAGGATTAACCACTCAACGCCGAACCGGCACTCGGGTGCCGCATAACAATAGATTTTCTATTGTGTCTAGTAATCCGGGGCTAGAAGGATTAAATAATTAAGCTTCTAAGGCGGAAATGGGAGATTTCGTGTTGACTGAGGTTGGCTTACGAAAATATTATAACCTTATTTCGCCTAAGTGCTTAGCTTTCATGGCGGAGAAAATGTAGTACGTAAGCACAAAAAAATGGGAGTTGTGGACGCTGAGTCAATATAAAAGAGTTACGTGCGTTGTGCTGCGATCAATAAACATATTTGTGCAACCAATGTGTAAGTTGTTTACCAAACAAGTTTACTGAAAAGTAAAGTTTCCAATGCACTTACGTCATGCGACATACTTCTTATGTCAACACACTGATCTCTTTATAATTGACCTCAGTGTGTCAACATTAAAATGCCTAGGTGGTACCATACTCGTAGAATATATAATAATACCTACGTGGTACAGCGTGCTTAGTAGGTCGCACTTTCAAGCGACGGCCACGCCAACAAGGGTCCGAAAATCCCGGTTGAGACCAACGTGTTGTTATTGGATTTATGTAAGTTCAGAAAATACTCCGCAACAGTCCCAGAGTCTGTAAATTGGCAGTGTAAAGTACCCCCGTGCCTCGAGAAGCACGTTAAGTAATCGATCCTGCGCCTGATCTCTCTGCGGTCGTGCAAGGCTTCTGTACTACCGTGTCATGAGACTTGAGAGTAGGGAATAGGGAGTGCACCTGTGCACATTAAACTTTCGTGGTGATACAGTTGCTAGTATTTCTATTATTTCGCACTTTGAAGCGACGGCCGTACTCAATTTCGAATTGCATAAATGACGTCATAAAATATCGCAAACATACCAAAACCCCATTACCTATTTAACCGGTATAATTTGTTGCCAAGACAACACATAAGTTCGCGCAACCGCCATATTCAGTTGCCATTAATTACCGCATGAAACTACCCAACAAACCCCCGTTCATCAACTTAACTACGCACTTCATTGTGGAGTGACTTAAATTAAACACAAACAAAGTCTGATCAGCCGCAGTGCTTGTAAATTACCTTCGCCAAGTTATCAAAGTCGGTGAACCGTAATTACAATATTGAAATAGTTTCTGTCGGGGTCTAGCAAATTGTTGAAGTGATGTAACGAGTGGGACGGAAACGACCTGTAAGAAAATTTGAGAAAGTTGAGGAATCACTAAGTTGGACTATTGCATAATATTATAAAGTTTCAATAAAATCTATGTTGCGTTTGTTACTTTGGAATTTTTACGATCTTACAAAATGTTTTACTTTTATTCATTGATGATACATTGCAGCATTGATAGTACATCAATGCTTTTATTGTAGTATTCAAAACTATCAAAAACGGCTATTGTCATTTTTGGTTACTACATCAAATACGAAACGTTTTGTACGTGTCTTAGCATCTTGCAACAAATTATCATCTTTATACTTTATAATATTATATACTATGATCATCATCATCATCGTCATCATCTCAGGATCATCATGGAGCTCAGGGTCCGCTTCGACTATGATCCTAGATTTGACAAGCCTAGTATTACAATGGAGCGATTGCCATCTGACCTCCGTAACCCTTTTTTTTATATTTGGACTAAGCTAGCACTTGACCACAAAGTTGCCTGATGATAAACAACTACCTATGCGGTCTACGATGGAGCGCGCTTGCTAAACCCTTACAAGGGAAACCAGACCTACTTGGAACATAGTCGAGACCAACGGCTAAACGTGCCTTCCGAAGCACGGAATCATCATTCTTTTCAGACATTCAGGTGATTCAAGCCTGCAATGTCCTAACCAAACTGGAAACAATCACACAAAGTGATGCTCCCGCGGGATTCGAACCCACGGCCTTCGGGCTTTAGAGCCCAACGCTCTAACCACTGTACCACGGAGGCAATCAATATCATATACTATGATATAATTCGCTCACCGGATTAGCCAGCTGAAGTGGCAGTGGGCTGGCCATATCAGCCGTAGAACCGATAACCGTTGGGGTAAACGGGTTCTAGAGTGGAGACCGCGTCTTGGTAAACGTAGTGTAGGACGCCCTCAGGCCAGGTAAAGCGATGATCTGCGCAAGATGGCTGGCAGGAGCTGGATGCGAGTGGCCGAGGACCGATCGGCGTGGAGAGCATTTGGAGAGGCCTATGTCCAGCAGTGGACTATCACAGGCTGATGATGATGATGATATAATTAATTATTTAATGAGAGCGCTACTTATTGCATGGATCAGATTTATAAATAATTTATGATGGTATCCAATACATACAAGTATAATATTATTATTTAATATTCTACAAAATGAAAGAAATACATGTGTGCATGTTTCACGAAACATTATTCATTAACACCACAGCATAACAAAGCCCAGTGCTTGAAATAAAATATACATAATTCTTGATTGCTTTATCACAACACGTAGTGTTTTTACAAGCCATGACAACATAAATACTTAGACTTTTCTTTTCTGTTAGTTTTTACATAATTACTTAATAAATCATGTGATTTTATTGTGAAATATTGTAGTAATCTTGGCTGTATAGCGCATGCCATAATGTAGTGACCACGGGATAAAGCTGTGTATATGTTACCGGCCAAACCCGATTTCAGGACAAACTAGTTTGGCCTAGGCCAAACTAATTTAAGTCAACATAGAATATATTATTATAGTGACAACAAAAAAGATTTTCAGGGTTTAAAAAAATAACCACGAAGGCTAAGGCGGGGGCGCCGCTTCGCTTCGCTCCCGCCTTAGCCTTCTAACCTATATCCATCCGAGTCGAGTTCCCCCTTTGTACAAACTAGTTTATCCTGAAATCGGGTTTGGCCGGTAACATTTACAATGGTGTTTGGTGCTTTTTTCTGCAGGGGGCAAAATAAAATTCATTAAATAGGCTGATAATATAATATCTCATAGCATATGGCAGTTAGCTCCTAAAACAGTCGTCGGTTCAGTTCCTTTAGCCCTGAGGAAAGCGGTATACTCGGCAATCGTTGTCAATATGTGCCATAGTTTGCTCAGGGAATCCAGAGTCACTGGTCAGTGAATCCTTCATTCACCAGGTGGTGAATGAAGGATTCACTGACCGGTGCATGAAGGACCAGGTGGTGGTTTGGCAAATTATTTTGAATCTAAAGTTTTTTTTATACTAGATCAGTTGGCAGATAGGTACGCAGCCCAAACAGATGGTAAGCGGTCACTGCGGCCTATTCCATTGAGGACGAGGATGATGGACACTTCATCAGGAAGCGTCGCCCAATGTGCCGCCAGACTGTAAACGTAATATTTAGCTCTTTTGTCTTTTTTATTAGGGATACTAATAAAAAAGACAAAAGAGCTAAATATACAAGCAACAAGTAACTTCACTCTTAACCTTAGAGCATTCACTAAACAAAACAACCGTATGGGCGGAAGTGTCGCCGCCACTTGCCGCCGGAAGTAGAGAGCACTGCGAGCGCGGACACTGCGCCCGCGCCCGCTTCCGCCACGCTCACGGCGGGAAATTCACTTATAGTTATTGTGCACTTATGGCGTTTAGCGCGATGTGCATTATTGTTCTAAATACTCATGGTGATAAAATTGTAGTATTTTGCTCGTATCTAGCATTTGTAAACGCTCTGTGTAATTAATTGAAGCTTTTTTTATTGTAACTTAAGTTTACTGACTTTATAATAAGAGGCCTACTTCGCCTTTTCCTATTAATAACACTAATTCACCAGGAAAAAAGGAGCTGCAGCCGTCACTTATACTTCTTTGTCTTCTTTGTGTCAATGTGTACTTGCTTTCAAATAAATACTGCCAGAAAGCCTCCTGAATTCTAACACCGCCACCAGACCTAGGTCGTGAATCGACCCCAAGACTTCTAATATTGAAGTCTTAGAAGAATCATCAATGCAGCTATTATCATTTATTTATTAAAATATTCTTATCAACTACTTATACTTGTAATTTAAAATACTAAAAATGTTACATAAACGCTGCAATTCATCTGAAAAAAAAATTTAAATATCTTCTCATAAAGCAAAAATCAAGGCAAGTTATGATTTAAAACAATGTTAACCCGACGGAAGTGTCGCCTCCACTTGTCGCGCCGGAAACAAAGTGCGCCAGCGCGCTCTTCCGCCATCCGCCCTGCCTGAAGTACTTTAGTATATATTCTGTGCCTGAAGACAGCCAGGAATCAACTTATATTGTGCACTAGAGCGGTAAGTGCGAGGTGTATTGTTCCACACTCGTGTTACATTTTTCTAGTGGTCTTCACCTTGCCTTATTGCAAAGTCTGAGTATCGAGTTCGGTCTGCAATATTTTTTATATGCAACTTCTATTATTTATGTTATTTATTATTTATTTATACACAGATCACATCAGTTGGCAGATATTCTCGCAGCCCATCTTATGGTAAGCAGCCACTGCGGTCTATTCCATTGAGGGACACTTCAACAGGAACTACTAGTATTACTATTACATACTAGAATTGATGGTAAACGGCTATCACCTTATTTTCTATTTCGAATCCCACCTAGGACAATATAATATTTGTACTTAAGTAAGTAGTTGTCAGTTATTTTATTTACTTGAGATGAACACCAATATAAGAATTCGTACCTTTATATTTGTTTTCTTCCTTCGTGTGGTAAATCAATAAATAAGCTAAGGCCAATTGAGGCTTCAGATGTTTAATATTAATTAATCACGTTATTACAATTTACAATAACAACTAAAATCCGTATTTGTATAGGAACGAAATAGAGTTACAAAAACAAACCGATAAAAAAATAAGTACGTAGTCGTACTTTTCTAAGAAATCACGGACCGGATGATGAAGGCTGCTTCACTGCAGCATGCCGCTTCAAATACATAGGTTGATCATACTACATAGGCAGGCATTTAAGACTAGAACAACCGCATCTTCAAACAAAGCACTAATAATGTGCCCTCGGCCTAAGAACGGCACATATTAAACCGAAGCACAAAACCACACGCTCACAAAGGCGGTATTATTTTTATTCGCGCGTATTTAATTACTATTTTAATATAAGAAGCCGCATGGCTCCAACTTTCTTAGACATAAAAACATAATGATGTGTGTGATAAATTCAGGCCATCCATACATACATTTCATAATTGTCTCGTTTTTTTGTTTGTTTTTCCGTCGTCTCCATACCTTTTTATATTATTTTATGGTGAAATTGGTTTAATGTTCAACATTGCTAAGTTTGAGCCTGGAAGGCGCCATGTGAAAAACTTCATGCTTTCAAAAAAGGAGGAAGTAATTCGTAAATACAGTTTTTTAACTAAATGAGGAGGCAACATAGCGGCGATTTGTATTTTAACAGAACGGTCAGACAAGATGTGCTTTCCGATGTCGTAGAATCATCATATTTACTGGGAGTCTGGGACAGAACCCTTGGATTGCCAACCTGAAGCTAGTTACACTACTTTTGTCAATACTAATCTATACTATAAAGAGGAAAGATTTGACGACGAGCCGTTTGGTGTAATGGTCGAGAAGTCGGCTATTACACCAAGGATCGCGGGTTCGATTCCCGCACGGTACAAACATTTGTGTGCATGAACATGTTTGTTTGTATCGGTCTGGGTGTTTCTATGTATAATATGTATGTATTTACAAAAAAAAAAAGTATATTATGTAATGTTTATCCGTTGTCTAGCACCCATAGTACAAGCTATGCTTAGTTTGGGGCTAGATGGCGCTGTGTGAATAATGTCCAGGGATATTATTATTATTATATTATATTATTATATTTGATTATTTGTGTGTTTGTATTGAATAGGCTCCGAAACTACATACTTAACCGATTTAAATAATTCTTTCACTGTTGGAAAGCTACACACTATTCCTGGTGAACATAGGTCCTTTTGATCCCGGAAATGTGGGAGGAATTTGAAAAAAGAAATTACGCGCGGGTGAAACCACGAGCGGAAGGCTAAATAGTCATCAATATAGTTTTAAGTTTTATTGCTGTATCTTTGAATTGACATCGAGATCGCCCTGAAGGAACATTTGACACAAATCGACTTATGGCTTTAATCCTTGCTGTTAATATTTGTGAGTTCCAAGTACGAGTAACATGTTGGAGTACGAGTAGAGTCCTGTCAAGGGCGCACTGAATATTTCATACACACCCCAGCCTTACATGTAATAGGGGTTTCTATTTCTGTTTGCGTAACCTTTGGACCGTTCCACTAATGAAATGGCGCTGTTGAATGTATGTAAAAGGCGATGGGCACCTTTTGAGCGAAGGACGAACTTCTGAATTTTTAAAGGTGCAAAGTGATTAATATAGCGTTTTTAAGCAACCGATAAGAAGATAGAGAGTCACTAGTCCACTAGCTTTGTCCGGGTTCTTATTTTTCGTTTCTATTGTTCTAAATCAAGTCTACGGAGTAAATCTTTTGATTATTCAGATCTTCCTAATATAAGTCATATTTTATTGTGAAAGGCAGTTCTTGAACTTTCTACTATATCTGTATATAAAGGGAAAGCATTTCTTGAATTTTATTGAGACAATTTTTTAATGGTAACTACCTGTTAGTGAGCTTGCTGAAGTAATAACGTAAATCATGCATTAATTTTTTTTGCAATAAACGATTATGATTATGAAAATACCGATTTATTTCACTGATATCGATATTTTCCGTGCATTGGACTATTAATACACTGATATTGACTTGAGTTTTATTTGAAAGCTAATGCACACCAAATACAATTGATTTTATCATGATACCAGTATTTACGGTCTCTTGACATGCAATTGCATACAAAATAACATACCTTTATAACTACTATTCAAACAAGAATTCATATACGTTATTGTGTTATTACAAGATATTCATTGTTTCAACTTGAAATGTACATTTAAATACCTATTTTTAGACAAGGTACGAACCTTGGAGCTGTGAAGCTAAAAATATCTTTGTTTGAACGAAGATTGTGAAAAATTCATGACGAAGCAAAGGACGCTTCGAATGTTTATTTGACAGAATGTGAAATTTTTAGTAAGCTTTTTGTTGGTTCAAATGTAAGCAGTTGTTACACATTCGTCTAATAAACCTTAGTTGAAAAGATGTCGTATTTATTATTGTGATGAATTTTAATTCCACTAATAAGAAAACGACAGCCATTTGATTTGGCACAGTGCTCACAATTTTTTTATTGTATAATATGATATTTTGTGGTTAAAGTTCTATCAGGCTTTTGATCTGTAACCTTCCAAACGCACAAGTTAGAGCGTCAGTCCTACGCCTGGTCCTGTACAAAGAATTATTTCATTTAATTCGCTCTAAGCATTATTAGTTTCCTTGAAAATTAATTTTCTTGTGTGCTTGAAATCGTCACCCAAAAATATTCAGAAATGTTCAACTTATCAATAATGAATTTTTGTATAAATATAGTAAAAATTTGGCCTATGAATGTTCTTATATATTTTTTTAAGAGTTAGAGAGAGTAAAGTAAGAGCCTATTAATATCTCACTGCAGGCAATGACTGCAGGGAAATGATGTATCATATCATTACAATGATAGCTATGATTTTTGTGAGTTTTTATTCAAATTTTGTTTCCAGCCAGCTTCGGCGTCATCAGTACTCCTGGTGCACCTCGGCGCGGTGGGGGCGCTGGCGAGCGGCGCGGCGCTGTGCGGCGGCGGCGGCGGCGGCTCGAGCGGCGGCGCGTGCGCGTGCGGCGCGCTGCTGCTCGCGCTGCACCCGCTGCAGCTGTGGACGGTGTGCGGGCTGCACGCCGACCGCGCCGCCGCCATCGCCGCGCCTCTGCACTACGCGGCCATCGTCTCCGCTAGGAAGGTACTTATTGGCTACTTTTATTTTTTCAGAGGAGAATGCGTTTATGCATCATAGCTCGACCTGCAGCCGTGTGTGGGACTCGAGACTAGAGCGTCCACTATCCACTAAACTCCCCCGGTTCCCCTTCACACCCGATTCCGAGACGGGACGAGCCGGTGCGGGCCTTGTGACTATTGACCAGCACTTAGTGGCTTTTGTTGTCACGTGCGCTGCTGGCTGTTATTCGCGCTGCAACTGTGGGATTCACCCCCTTTCTTCTTCCAAAACTATCGGGCCGATAGCCAGATATGAGCATTATTTTGTAAAGGTTGACGAAGAAGTGAATTGATTATTTTCAAGATATAAAAGGTATCAAGACGAATTGCTTGCTTCTATCTTCTTTCTGTTAGTGACTTAGCTCTTCATTTCAGGTGATGATCTGCGTAGCCAGTGGATGGGTGGCTACAGCAGCTCTCCTGGCTCCCCTGGCCGCAGCTCAACCACCGCTCTCCTACAGCACAGGCATCGGTAGCTGCGCCCCCGACTGCGGAGCCGGCCCGGCCGGCCTGAGCTTCTGCCTTCTCTACGCTGTCCTTACACTACTCATCCCCGTCGCGCTAGTCTTACTCTGCAGTCTAAAAATTCTCAGAATAGCCAGATACCACCGACACAGAATCGCCGCTGCCATATACGAAGTGACGTTATCGGCGCAAGTGACAGTGACCCACCAACGTAACCCCTTCTCCCCGCCACCGCCTCCGAGACGACGTGCCTTGTCCGCGGTGCTCCAACCGCTCGGTTCCCTGGCGATACTTTACTTCCCGTACTACTGTGTGCTCATTTGGCCAGCGATAGCCGTCCCGCCTCGACCTATAGCCGCAATATCAGCTGCACTTCTGGCAGCGGCTCCACCAGTCAACGGGATTTTGTACGGGATACGAAGTAGAGCGTTAAGGGATTCCCTACGTAATTATAGGAGAAAACGTTTAACGAAAAGCGAAGTGACGCAAGAAATCCAAGCGAGAACGCCGAGCGCTTGCGGGTCACGACGACCGTCCCTATCCGCCGGCTCAGGGTGTATTCGTCCACCGACTACTAGAAGGTTGTCAGATGCAGCAGTGATGGGTTCGCGAGGATCAGAAAGGCCGGCTCAAAGAGCGGCCTCGTGCAATATGTTGCAGGATTCGCACGATGAGGAAGCTCCGAGAACTCGGACGTCGGCAATACCGTTGATCCGGGCACCGCCACATATCGTGCTGGGTAGGGCGCTTGGTCTTGAGGAGAATGGTCCGCCGATTAGAGGTAGACGGCGGCAGTCGCCTCGGATTACTGTGACCAGAGCGATGTCTGACGAGAGCGAGTCCCCGACGCGGCGGCCGTTGTGCCGGCAGCACTCGCGCTCGAGCGGCGCCCTGCTGGGCGGTCTGCCGTACGCGCCGGCACTCGCCGAGAGCGGCCTCCTCGACCGCGCCGATGAGCAGCTGCTCCTCACGTGGCCGCAACACCAGCATCACAGGAACGAAGCTTTATAAAACGGGTATGTTTAGTGTAGTCGCTGATAGGTGTGCATAAAGACAATAAGTACGTATATGTGTGCGGTACGAAGTCGAGTCAGCTTCGGTGTTAAAAGAATATTATTTTTTAATCGCTTTGTACCAACCCGTCTACTCGAACTTCCCGACCAAGCCGTGACCAAATATTGAATGTTTCCTACTCTATTTACTACTGTATTAGTCGTTAATGATTTCTCCTACAGGGTTCCTCCATATCGTTAGCTTTACCTACTGAAGTATTACTTTAGTGTGTATCTCTGTAAAGATAACTTCTGAAATATTCCATAGGTATTTAGGTATTTGTTGAGATTGTTAAAGTTTATTTTATTTTATTTTTACTAATTGTTTTGTTATTAAATAAATTTAATATAACATGATAAGTTAAATAGAAAAATTATGTGCAATAAGAAATAGACATTTTGACGTAAGTGTTTAACTACCAGATTTGCACTTTAGTTAGTCTACAAAGTAAATTCTATGATACATACATAGATGCAGCTACATTTTTGTGCAGTAAACATTATTTTGCAACGCTTACTCAACGCCGCCGTCCAATGTCTTGAAATTATAAACCTTTGGAGATATTTTTTTTTGTAATTAGCTTTGGTGCTATACAAAGTTAAGAGCTTGACTTTTCAAGTGAAATATTAGCAAATGTAGCACTATTACCATAGTAAATACTGTTAGGGTACCGTTCTAATCTTGGCAGGTTTTTGCCAAATCGTAAAATGAAAATTAGTGAATAGGGAGTGGACCTAATTTAACAGTATAGTTGGTTTATAATGAGAATAGTAATATAGTAGGTATAAATAGCGGTCGCCTCCACGTTTGCACCCGCGCGAAATTTCTTTTGTGATAATTGACCGCCCTTCCCCCGGATCAAAAGTACCATATGTCTCTCGATAATAATGTGGCTTTCTAACAGTGAAAGAATTTTTCAAATCGGTTCAGTAGTTTCGGGGCCTATTTAGTACAAAGAAAACAAACAAACTTAGTATATTTGTATTAGTACAGATTACTGTTAGCCACAGAAATCTAAATAATTAGATTTCTGCGCTGTTAGCAATCATAGCAGTGAACATCGTTTCGACATCAGTATTTTTTATTAAAGCTATATTTCGCTTGAAAGGTAAGCTTATTATAGATTGAATTATGTGCGTCAATTTTATTGAATGTTATTTCTGTTAATGAGGAAAATCTCCCTCTTCAAAGTTTATAACGTTTTAAATAATTTTACAAATAATATTTCTTAGAAAAGACTATGTAACAAAATATACCTGCTAATTTATGAAATATAAAACAATATAATTCGGATGGTGACATTTTAATTATTTCGCAATGTTTTAAAATAGTCGTAAATTGTAAAGTAGAAGGTTCATAGAGTAAACTTGGTTTATGAAATATTTAAATGTCGTTATGAATGATAAATGTTTATGCAGATAAATACGAATTGTTATTCTAGTCAATGAGCTGTTGTTTTACTGTATCCATGTTAATTTAATTTGAAATATAAGTGAGCAATTAAACAATACAGTGGACATTTTGTTTCTTTTATTTATTACCTTGCAAACTACAGAAGACTACAGTAATTTATAAACCGTTCCTAATACTTGTGAGTTCGATAGATAAAAAATACTCTTCAATAGGAGCTGCCAGTACACACTTGAAAGTGAAGGGTTCCCCGTTTTCGCCTTTTTTTTCAGTGGCCAAAAGGCTGCAGGTTTTGTACATCGCCCGTTTTCGTTGTCAATAAACCGGTAGTGGAAGCACTGGTCAAACATCTAGTATCATTATTTGTGTTAACACTAACACAAAAAATTTAAACACGAAAAAAGGCACGGACCAACGAGTCCGTGAATAAACAATTCATTAAAAAAAAGGAATTTGAACCCGTTAAATTCGATGGATTGAACTTGCAAATCGCACATAAAAACAAGTGCGATTGATTTGTGGGAACTCAACTGGCGCTAGTTTTTAATTACCCACCTTTTTATTTGTTTTTGTCACGATAAGGTTTCCGTGCAAATATTTTACTTGATCTAAGTGCAGGCTCCGTCAAATATTATTAATTTAAGTGCAGGCTCCGTCAAAATAAACTGATATCTCATCTTGGTGAACTCTTTGTGATCTTTTGAGTTGAAACTATATTTTCCCAAAAAGGCTGATAACCAGTGTTTTCCTTCCGGGAGGAGAACTCCATCTGCACCGGTGCCGCATGTAATACATGCAGAAGAAACCGCAATACCAGGTAATGGATTTTTTGTCCTTTTTAAACTTTTGATTGGTATTCTTAACACATGTTGATTGGTGTGTTACTGATTTGTTAGCTTATTTTGTGTATAATGTGTGTCCTTTATTGCAAATAA
Source organism: Mecyna flavalis (assembly GCA_949319885.1). NCBI lineage: Eukaryota > Metazoa > Arthropoda > Insecta > Lepidoptera > Crambidae > Mecyna > Mecyna flavalis. The sequence continues at coordinate 5,407,764 of OX439436.1, forward strand.
ATTGTTTATATATCTATCTATCTATGTATTGAGACCTCAATTGGTCAACGGTAGCCAGAAGTGCCAATCTATAAACGATTTTTCCGCTTCAAAAATCTGAATATCTATGTCGTCGCTTTTTCTCAACCTGACTAATTACACTCTGATTCTATCTATGTACGACATCAACAAATTGGCATTATATTACGTAATGAAAATATACCTTACGGCATCAATAAGAACTGTGATATAATTAAAGAAACAAACAGGATACAGAAATATGTTTTCGCAGAAACGCTATATAATCTGTAGTACGGTTTCCTGTCTTTGATCAGCTTGGCTTATAAACATCGAACCTAATTATCCTTCGCATTAATCCCTATGTTTTGCATTGATTCCTCTAAGGCTCTATAAAACTCATTTGTTCTTTATCCTTTGCTGATACAGTTTTGCATTACGATACAAGTTTCATTAATAGCGAGCAATGGTTTAGGTGCATTGAGTATCGTCGTGAAATTGGAATTTACTAATAAAACTCGGTCATTGGTGGTTTACTAGCTTATTGTAGGAACTTCGCCAAATTTTGAACCACTGTTGTTCCAGTTAATGCTTTATTTGTTTTCGTAGTTGTTTTGTGATTGAGTGATTTAATGACATTTGGTTGTTAACAGTGCTATGAGTTTATAACATTAGTAATAAGTAAATAAATAATAAATATATCTCTGGACATTATTCACACATTGCGATAGTAATAAAGACTGTTTAACTTTGCGACTTTTGATACAGCTTTAGGTCAAACGATTAAATTACTTAGTATGTTTCTATATTCTGTGCTTTAGTAATAAATGTCCGTCGTTTAAGTCGCAAAGAAATAAAATAAATATTCTACGTTTAATAATAACACTTCGTCTTTCATAGGTTTTTGAATCCATGACTTACTATTTTTTCTTGACTTTTTTCACTCTAACAGAGTAAAAAAGGTGAGTAATAAATAAAAAAAAATATGTCGAAATAATTTCTACGAGGTACCTATTGCATTGTTTTGGTGAAATTATTAGACGAAAGAAACGATGAAAAATCTCCATAAAAGCCTTAATAAATAATGGAACTCTCCAAAAGAGGCTCCATTGCGCCATAAATTACAAAAGATCTCATCGATTTAGCCCGGCGCCGATCATAAATAAAAACAAAAGCTAACGAAACAAAATAAGAAATAAGTTACAAACGTTTGAGTTGTGAACAGGAGTATTCTGTCTATGGTCTTACAGTCCTTAACATGGAAATAATATGGTCCTTAAAACGTAACATGATTAGAATGACAGCTGTCAATTTGTAAGATTTGTGCTGAAATAAATTTTGTCAATGTTACGGAATTTGTTTTTTCTCATCTTTTTCTCATTGAAAATATAAAATTAAAAAATTGTAGTTTAATGGTATAAGGTTCCATTTTTTTGTGCTATAAAGTTGGCAATCAAGCGTACGGCCCACCTGATGGTAAGCGGTAACATTTTCATTACCGCTGAGCTAGAACATGGTTAGAAATTATGAAGTTGTATAAAATATTATTGTTTAATATATAATATAAAGTTCACAATTTAAATAAATAAATAATATTGATTAAATTTTTAGTCAACTTTCAGGAACGTAAGATAAAGTTTTCTATATATCTATTTGGTAAACGTGTTTATTTAATGGACACTCTTATGTGAAAAGCTCGTATCAAATATAAGATTGGGATTACGCGAATGCCCATTATCTCACCAAGACAAAACCACCCACTCATTATCTAATCCTGCCCGAAACATCTCCTGTTTAATTATACATTTTTCCGGAGGAACCCTAATATTAAATTTTAAAGGAACCGTTACCTTATTTCCTTGTTAAATTTATAATGACTAGGATTTAATTTCTTGCCTTTGATTTGGTAATTATTAGCCATTTTTAGTAACGAAATTATTTAAGTCTAAAAATGGTAGCGCAGGGTAACCATCCTTGAGTTTTATAATAATTTAGCACAACGTTTGTAACAAACATTTAATAGATGGATGTTAATGGATTTGACGAAAATCGAACCCAGGACCTCGGGATCTTAACTGGATTTTGACAATAAGGAACAATCCTATAATTAATCGTAAGTATTTGAAACATACTTTTTTTTAAATAAAAACCAATGATAAAAACATTATATTTAAAAAGTTTGAAACTAAAACTAATATTATGCTCATAATGCTATAAAAATATTATCACCTTAATTTAATAATAACATAATTTTGTAAGTCTTTTAAAAAAATATGAATAACCCGCAATGGCGTCGGCTTTCATCATTCAAGTCTTCGTATCAATAAAGATTAAAATACACCTGAATTGGGTCGAACTTTACAGGACTGACTGAGAAAGGAATCACTCATAAAGAACTGAACGGGTGATCCGATATTCATGTGAAATTCATGATTTCAGCAGCTGTTTCGAAGCAAGTGCACTTGTTAGAAAATATATTCCTTTCACGATCACTTTGTTGACCGTCTGTAGAACCATTTTGTCTTACAAAATACTGGCAGATACAAAAGCTAACATACTTTACATTCATGATACGAGAATAAAGATGAAAGTTTATTTTTTATTTATCGCCATTGATACGTCTTCAAACGAAAGAATGCTAAGTAAAAAATAGCGTTATGGTTAAGTTTATTCTTCCAGCACTTGAAATATTGAAAACGCAAAGATAGTCAACCTAAATGGATGCTGAAATAACACCAACCTTTTTTTTTTCAAAGGTGAATGCGTTTATGCACCATAACCGCAGGCTAGCTAAACCTGCGGCCGTGTGTGAGACTCGAGACTAAAGCGTCCACTACCCACTAAACTCCCCCGGTTCCCCTTCACACCCGGTTGGGACGAGCTGGTGCCAGCGTCAGCTATTGACCAGCCCGAAATAACACCAACCTAGTTTTAAATTGCTATCTACATAATATATGCAGCGAACAATTCTTGTCTTATGCTAGCTCGAATGGGAAACTATCTTCTTTCAGAAGATCGATGTAGGAGAAGTGGATTTGATATTTCATATGGTTTCGTACGGCCAGAGGCCTAAATCCCCTTTCCTCTCTCCCCTCAGAAGGCAAATTTCTATGTGTGTGTTGTAGTGGTAAAGCCATGCTGTTTTACATTACGAATAGGCAGACTCGCCCGCGCAAGTACCACCCTCTCACATAACAGCAGCGTGAAATAATAATAATAAATAAATTAATATCTCTGGACATTATTCACACAGCGCCATCTAGCCCCAAACTAAGCATTAGCTTGTGCTATGAGTGCTAGACAACGGTTAAACATTACTTATATACTTTTTTTTTGTAAATACATACATATTATACATAGAAACACCCAGAACGATATAAACAGACATGTTCATGTACACAAATGTTTGTACCGTGCGGGGATTGAACCCGCGACCTCTGGTATAATAAATAACCGACTTCTCGACCATTACACAAAATGGCTCGTCGAACTAAATAGTGACTACTATTGTGTTTCGTCTGGATTGTTAGAGTGCTGGAAGCCCACACCTCCCCACGGTTCAGTGATCCCTCTGGTGTTGCAGATGTCCGTAGGCGGCGGTGATTGCTTATGTACAGGCGAACTGCTGGCTCGTTTGCCGCCTCTGACATAAAAAAAGCAGGGAGTAAGCAAAACATAACCCAGAGGCTAGATGAACTTCGGTATTCATCGAACCCCAACGCAAGATAAGATTTTGATAATTTTAACTCGTAGCAGATTGCATCCGATCTAAACCAGGATGGGCTGAATGTCGCATAAAATTTTATTTCTCCATAAAATGCCATCGCTTACGCCGATGAAAATATTATTCCTTCGGTAAAGTACCTTGGCTTTGTTCATTGTTCAGAAATGATACTAATAAACGGCAATGCCCCGAGGAATCTTTTACTGAAATCGTAGCAAATCACATTGGATGGCTAAATTGACAATTTACTAGAGAGTTTTTGTAATTAACTGAACAGGTTCCTTAGGGAGAGCAGAGCTAAAAGATTTTTCTGTTACAATAATATATATAGTTACTATAAAAATATATTGTGACTTATGTCATTCGATTCTAAAGCAACATTCAATATGGTACAGGCCCCGGCAAACTTCTTGACTAACGGATGGAGATTGCGCAGCACACGAATTTTGACATGCCTGCGCGCTATTGGTCATGCGCAAGTGCACATGCGCGAACTTTCCCCCACGCCATCGACCGATGGTCAAGAATTTTGCCGGCACGTATATACAGTAGAATCCGTTTATTATGACTCCGCTTATATTGACCAACCGGTTATTATGACGTAATTATTACTCTAAGTAGTTTGGTTTTTATTTAAAATTCTTTGTTATAATGTTGGATATAATGACTTCCGCTTATTATGACGCGTTTGTCAATTCCCTTTGATGTCATTATAAACGGATTCCACTGTACAATATATTCGTAAATGTCGTATTATGATAAGCCTGATTTTACAAACTGTATATGGTTCTAATCTAATAAAATTTACAAAAACACATGTTCAAAGTAGAATGTGTATCAAAACAGTACGGTTGCTATTGCTACATTATTTGCTGTCTCATTACAACCAGTTAAATGTAATAAATATGTGGACATGTTTTGATGTTATCCCAAAAAGACGCATTTGTGTTAGGGGTTTCAGGATCAACGAAGTTGCTAAAAAATATTGTTTTTATTTAATACGTTCTTGGTCATTTCAGATTAAAGCGTAATTAATATTGCTATGCATAAGCACAATGTTTCTCTAGATGAATACCAAGCTACCTTATAACGGATTTACAGCCATCTCAGGCACACCTGTCATTCGAGTAATACTAGTTTTATGATCCTGAAGTGGGATAACGACGGTAATTAAAGCCACGTTATTGGTTTATACTCGTAAAAATCGTGGATATAAAATTATACAACGGTGTAATAGGAAGTTTAATTGACTGTGTTAAAGTCTGTAGTTATATTTAAGTGCCTAACTAAGGCAATCTAAATACAAAATTCTTTATTTAGCAATAAACAGATATAATGACAATTTTAAGGTGCTTACAATTAAACATATTATAAAATACTTACACTGTTTATTGAGATCGATGCCTAAGATTTTACTTGTGGCACCCACACTAGACAGTCTAGAAGCCACTGCTTTGCACTCTTTTATGGTTTTGAAAGATTACTTATCCGCAGATAAAATTAACGGCACCACCAGACTCATCTGTTTTCCGCATAATCCTAGATTTACTGCAGCTATTTAAACAACGTTAGTAAATTATATAATAAGATAAAATGATACAGCTATATAATTTTATCCTCACGCGCGGAAAAGGATTTATGGGCATTAAATGCTGCAGCTGTTTTAACTGCTCATATTTCATTAGAATGCCTGTGTCAGCAATTTATATCGAATTCATTGATACTCGTGTTTTATCTCCGGAGTTATTTAATAATTAATACCCTATTCTAAACGCCTGCAGCCTGTTATATAATACAAAAGGTACCGCTGTGGTGAAGCACTTGTTGTAATAATGTAATGATACATTGTAAAATCTATATGAATACGTTACCGTATGCGGAATCTGAATTATAAGACGTGATAACAGTACTGTATAGATGTAAGAATCCATTTTCAATTTTTGTGATTTAATTTTCAAACGTTAACACCATTAAAATGAAGGAATCAATATTGTGTCAACCTTTGCACGACATTTATTTGCTGTAGCAATTCAGATGGCTACGAGGTCTGATGAAATTGAAACTTGGGAAATTGTGTTGACAAACACATCGTGTGGCCCTAGCTTACAACTGATTCTTGGAATGAAACGCAGCAAGTTAAATTTTATTGTTTTGATAATTTTGTGTCTCTAAAGAAAAAATGGATTCTATCTATGAAGTTATAATTTGAGGTTAAGATGTTTAATTATTATTATTATTATGTTGGTTACATTTTAAGATCTCTTGTCTTGAGAGACAAACGTCTCTCTAGAACTCAAAGTATTTGTTGTGATAACGATAGAAAGGTAGAAGAAGATGGTTCTACCTTTCCTTTAACGATGTCCAATATTTTGAATAATATGAGTAATACTTTTTGTCTCACTTACAAAGTTCAAGCTTCTGCAAAGTGGACCGATGCCGCGATGTTCTAATAGAGGTCTCCGAAACAAGGAGACAGAGTGAACACAAATATTTGTCACATAGATGTATGTTCTTAAAATCTACGTTCACATAGATACATAATTTATGTTTCTTATTTGGCGTTATGCATATATTTAGGCATTGGAAACGACACTAGTTTATGTTAACAACGCGTCTGAAACGAGTCTAATCCTTAAGAAAAAGACTTGAGCCCTAAATTCGAAAACGGACGCGTAAATCTTACAAGAAACGTTTCTTCAAACCGTTCGCCAACCTGAGCACTCTGGGGACCCTTTGATTTACCGACGCGAGCTAACGACGAACGTTACAGCCCACCTCGGAGGTACTGCGATTGCCGGTTGGATATTTTTTTTTAAACATATATGTAGTAAGACTCTTCAGTCTTATTACATATATGTTTGAAAAAAAAATGACAAGTCTTTTTGTCATGCCAATCTACGCCCACACACCGTGTGTGATCTTTGATCACTTGATCCAATCGATCGCGTCATGCCGACTTGACGATAGGAAGGATGGTGTATGGCCAGCATAAACGAACCAAGCAAATTAATATTAAATAATATTTTGCTTTTTTACAATAAAGTATCTTTATCTTATCTTATCTTAACGAACTACGGATACCTTTTGAAAGGTCATTGGGTCATTTCGTTTTCAATTACGACGTAAAATGAACTCTCAATCTTCTTTCTAACTCGTTTATGAGTCCGAATAAACTTTTAAGATTGGTTGTTTTTATTTTATAGCATAGTAATGTTATAAAAGTAATTACCTATTTAAATTTAGCTAAAGGACTCTAGAATTACTCTAACTTACGCAAAACAAAGTAGTAGAAGGTTCTCAAAAATTAAGAAATACTTTATTTTATTTATTTTAATTACATTATGTAAGCCTTTGGTGTTCCTCTTCGAACATAGGCCTCTTCTTTATGTATCCACCAACTGCAATCCCCAGCCTCTTACATCGTCATCTATACTTATATTATAAATAGGAAAGATTTGATTGTTTGTTTGTTTATTTGAATATTCCTTTCACTGTTGGAAAGCTACACTATCCCCGGGCGACAGAGGGTACTTTTGATCCCGGAAATGTGGGGGTTAGAGGGGGGGGGGGTATTTGAAAAAAGAAATTACGCGTGGGTGAAACCGCGGAGGCGACCGCTAGTTTATTAAAGACATAAAAAAAGCACATAGAAAGTCACTTAGAAAACAAAAAATACCGAAACTAAAGGAATTACAAAGTCTCATTACGTATATGGACGGCGAGGACAGTAGAAATAAAGAGATTGGAATAAAAATTATGATTTTCAACCCGTAACCGCTATACCCTAGAGAATATTGGACTTAACAACGTTACCTTTTCATCGATAAATCAAAGAGCTAGTCCCTGAAGCACTTGCTCGGGTGGAAGCGATTTTAGGAAGCAGTGGTTTTGCTGTTAGCTATATCATTGGTTTTTTTATGCAAAGGCAATTTGCATTCTGCAAAAGTTGCCTTTGTTCTTGGGTCTAGAGATGAGATGTATTCTACGTAAAAGACCACACACACACCATCAACATTTATTATGATGACAACATAATCGGTCCCAGCGGAAAAAGTTATCGTCAATATAATTTTTTATATAGACATTTATTATTTTTATTTAGACATAAATAATTAACATAATAAACATAATATTTTTTTTCACTAGGACCAATTTTGTCGACGCCATAATATAAGTTAAAGGTGTTTATTGGATCTACTTCATAGTCTATGTCCCAAATCTGCACCACATTTTTTTTGGGCCCAGTCTTTTGCATTGTTCTTTAGGTTTAGAGAGAGGAAACTAGACCAATAAGATTATGGCTACACCGTTCGTCTGTGCAGATTAGTGATGTTTTCCGTCACCGAAAGTAAATGCAATACGCACATAGAAAAGTCTATTGGTGCACCCCGAGATCCGAACCATTGACTTTACGTATATAAAGCGGCCAGGCTTTGAAAACATAGAAGCTAGGTACATTGTGACTGCCGACGCAGCACATAGATGATAACAAAAATAACAATAAAGATCGTCCTGAAGTTATGCATACTAAAATTATTAAATAGAATAGACTAAATATTCTATTTATGGTCACGAATTGTAGTTGCGAAAACTCATTTCAAAACCAAACTAAAGGTAGGTACCATCACAGATTTTATAATAAAATTAGTAGTAACATTACCCAATATTGTCCAACATGAAATCTGTTTACCGAAGTCTATATCGGCCCAGGCGGGTTCTACGTAAATATTTTCCCACCAGAAAAATTGCTACCGGTTTTGAAGCTTCAAACGATTTTAAGCCTTATAACATCAATATACGTTTTAAAGCTTAGATGAACAGGTAAAGTTTGTAAAATAGTAGTGCGATAGGTTGTTCAGCAGTCTTTCAAAGTCCAGCAAATTAAAAAGACTGCGCGCTTTTAAGATTTTCTGGCGAAATTGAATTCCCTTTTAACTTTCTCATTTTGTTTTTCTCGAGGGATTTAATAATATCGGACCTGATTAAACATGTTTAGTTGACCCTAATGTGTAGAACTTAAGCAGTTTTGTAGTAAGAGTATCAGATTGAAGTATGGGGGGATGGTATCTAAAAATAGTACATGTACTATAGGTCAACTCCTCATTCTGATATGGAGCAAGTATTTGAATTAAGCCATCCAAAATGTTTACAACGCAGCACCCGTTATATTAAAAAGTTTCAATTCGCCGAAGTTTACGTTTTATGCGAAACATTTTAAACCGCAGTGACCGCTTATTTCACCGCTGTTTAAACCTACCGTATATTAAACAAGAGCGCGAATGTCGATATATATTTTGGCGAGTAAGCAGCATTTTGAACGGTTTGGTCACATCTGCTGCATTGTATGAATAGTTGGGCCCTACTTTCGAGTGATTTTATTTGTGTTTTCCCTGTTGTTGTTGTTTTTCTCTTAGAATTTCATTTACTGCTATTGAATTGGTCCTTTTGGTATAAGGACAAGGTAATTTTTTAAGATGTTTTCTAACAACACAAATATTATAATTACTTTGACATATACATATGTTACATTGAATATACCCAACCCAGCCATGATCTCAGAAACTTTCGCTCTGGTAAAAATATTACTTTCCATTAGCAAGCTAGCGTCTTCAGAGCCATTTGGGTTCGTTATTACACAATCACACTGTGCCTAGCCGTCACCTCTGGGTGGCAGCGAACCCGTCGTTAACCTAAATACTGACAATACTGTACAGCTTATTACTGTAGAACCCTATAAAAACCGCTAAGCGCGAATGCTACATTTAAATTTAGGTTCCGTGAAGTATTTTCAGGGAGTCGTGTTCGGATGAAGAGTTCGGAGAGAGAAGTTTCATGGCAGCAAAATGCTTTCACGATTTTTCTATTATGAGTATTTAAAAACCTTTAAATGTCACTAAAGAAACAAGAATCAAAATCCCTTGATGACAATAATGTCTACGTCATCAACAGGAGTGTTGGCGAAAGGGACATGGGTTAGTTTTATAAATATTTTATATTTTTTAATTTCATAATATCCCTATTGACATAAACAGTACCCAAGAAAAGATAATGAAAATGTGTTTCTCGAACCTACAGTGCGTAGTAACTTCCCATTAGGCTTAGTTAATGTTGTTCACTGGTCGTATATTTGCTTGTTATTAATGTGGTTGAATCTTAAACAAAACGGGAAAACACCTGCTTACGTAAGGTAAGTACTATATTTTTGTGTAGATATTTATTTCAATTAAATCTATTATTACGTAAAAATAAAGTATCAGCCAGTTAATTTTCCATTTAAATGTCCGCGTAAATGTATTTAATTTCAGGATGACACGACTTAAAATTTCATTTCTTTTTTTTTGTATATTTTTTTACCATAAATGATTTGTGACGATAATTTAAGCCAAAGCTTGCGGTTATCGTAAAAATAAATCACTGGCTGGTTAATTCAGAACAACAGATTGAAACCTGTGGTAAATTCACAATAACTGCACCGGATGTATATTATAATTTTCATTAAAAAGTTTTAAAATGCCCTATGGGATGGATAACAGAGATGCGTGCGTTCTAGTACAACACATTCCGCGGTGCCAACGCATATTTGGCAAACAAACAGAGGTGCATCCAACACAAGATCGTTTCGACGAATTCACTATTTGGTTCGTGAATGTTTGCAGTTTCGCACATGCGGTTGAATGCATTGCCTAGGAATTCGTACAACTTTATGTTTACGGAACAAAATTCTACTAGAGAGAAAGCTTATTCAAATGTACAGAAAGATTTATTGGATGTCATGTATAAAAAAATGTAGTTCAAAATTAAAGCAACAATCTCATTAATATCAGTTTATATTTCTCGTTGATATGTGAAAATTGTTACATTGTCTAAATTAAATGGCGGAGGCATTTGCCATTGCATTCGAGTACCTAATAATTTTTCTTTCTAAAAATTTTCATATGGACCTATAATCAAGGGGCACGGGTAGTGCCCCCGCCAAGACGAACCAAGCGAAGCGCGAGGGCACTACCTACCTTTTCTCGAATCGCTTCGTCGTTTTTTTCGAACCCCTGTTCGTTACTATTAGAACTATTTTATAACAGAAAAGTTATGAAAAGCACACCTATGCCTTTGTGATAGCGAAATGGCCAAGCAACATATTTTGACTAAGGTTTGGAGTTTGTGAAGTTACGCCTTGTAGAGTTAGGGCGTGTATAGTTCGAAGCTTGGCTCTACATGAAATCTGTTAACTTTTGACAGTGCAAATAATATGATCTCGTCTTGGCAACATTTAACATGAAAATGTTTTTGGTGGGATATCCTTTTACAAGGACCTAATTCTTTCTTTTATTTCTATATTGTGATTGCAAATTCCATATTTACGTACGTAGGCGAAGTGTTTACTAGAAAGTGTCTCAAAGATTCCTGAGCAGGCCATCTGGTACTCAATTGAATTGGAGTTTTCAAAATAAAAACCGCATACTCGCTCAAGGTTATGTCGCGAACACATTTAGTATTCCGACTGTGAGAGTGGCGTCCGAAACTGGTCGAATTGCATTTCGCATGAGCGGCCTAATTGAGTGCGACATCGCTCGTTAGCCACAGTGTGAGTAGATACGGCGATGCAATGAACAGACATAGACAGGCCAGGCCAGGAGTATGGCCCACACTATCTCACAATTGAGATAAGGCCTGTGTCCCAGCAGTGGGAACGTATATAGGCTGATGATGATGATGAGACAGGCCACCATTGCATTGACGATAAAAATAATAAGATCTGGAAAACAGGCTTTAATAATGCCTTTTTCGGTACGAAAACTCTTAGGAACATCACCGTAGTAAAGAATCATTAATACAGTTCTCGCGTTGAACCGTCAAAATGTAAAGGCGCTTTCGGAATATTGAATTTTACGAATTATTGAGTACTTACTACGACCAATCGCAGTCACAAATGTTTTGAATCTTGTAATCCGAAAAAAATATTGTTCCTCAATTCTGTCGTGGACAATTTGCAAATTAATAATAATAAAAATTTATTTCACTTCACAAAGTCAAATACATAGGCACTTACACTCAGTTGCAGAAACGTCCATTAAAGTTAATGTTTCATTAAAGCTATTGCTGTCACTTTTTATTTCATGACAACGAAAAGTGACAGCATTAGATTTAATGAAGCATTAACTTTAATGGAGCTTTCTGCAACAGGGTGTTAGTCTATTACATTTAAAGTTAATTATGTTAACTTTATGAAGCACTGGTTTGTGAATTAGATTTAAGTTATATTTGTGCCACAGGTCACCAGGCCCCTGGGTACAATATACAAAAGCTGGAAAGTTATGAATTAATAATTTTACAATAAAAAGGAGAGTAAAGATGTCCGTTTTTTTGAGTCTTTTATCCTTCTAGCCCCGGATTACTAGACACAATAGAAAATCTATTGTTATGCGGCACCCGAGTGCCGGTTCGGCGTTGAGTGGTTAACAGGAAATGTCCTGTTTTATTGAAGATTTGCATAACACATTGAATTTTAAAATTGAAGGATGTTTGGGTATGACTTACTGTTATTAAAATACTTTGTGGTCCATGTGAACATTCACCGGCCAATGCAAACACATGAAAACCCTTTGAGCTGCGCGTTACCCAATCAATTGTACTAGTAATTCACATCATACCACACTCTGGGACTTAATGTCGTCGACATAAGGACCAAGTTCGTTCAAAACGCTGCGTTCAAAAATACCAACTTAATTTCTCTAGAGGACGATCCATCGATACTCTTATGGGACAGATACTATAACTAGGTCCATTTATATTAGTTCGGGAGAAGTGAGTATAAGTTTGGTTTAGAGTTTTAATAATAAATCTAAACAAGCTCGTGGTGTTTATTCGTTTACTTGTAAATCTGTGTATTTTAGTACATTTAAATGCCTTGCCAAATGCGTTGTATTGAGGAAACCGGAACGAGTGGCTGATCAATCGCTATTAGATATACCAACTCGTCCCTTCGGGTTAGAAGGGTTACCGAGGGAGTTTTTTTTATAAGAGGTCAGTTGGCAGACTAGCACGCAGCCCACCTGATAGTAAGCGGCCTCTGCGGCCTATTCCATTGAGGGACGCTTCACTTGAAAGTGTCGCTCAATGTGCTGCCAGACTGTAGGCTCATCTGATCTTCGAGGCTCTGATTTCAAGTGCACTGGCTCCCACATTAATTTTGCCGAAACACAGTAATAGCTGTTATGGCGGCAGATTTCACCTGTGGTGGTAGTAGCTAGCCAGTCGGACTCTGAAAAAGCCCTACCACCAACCAGACCCCAAGTGGAAATCGAACCCACGACCTCTGTTTTTTACCTGAGCGGCTCAGCCACTGTTCCACGGAGGCAGAGTTTATTGGGTAGTAGGACAAAAGTATTTAGTCACGCACGAATCTCACACACGTATGCAGGTCTTGCTTGCCTGTGGATACATAGCTCGGCTTAAGTTGTATCGGGCCCCTGGTTGGTTTAAATCGATAGGTACTTAAACCACAAGACCTTCGAAGTGTTTAAGTGGTTCGTTGACACTAGTATCATGATGGAACTACTGATGTCATAATATATTTTCAATCGTAGAGCTCATATGATTTGACACAATTCTTACACGTGAGAGTACTGCTTGCGAACCTACTCGCGACCAAATATCAGCGAAGCCTATAATGGCAGCGCCGTAGAACGCCTACCCGCGTTTCTTTGTCAAAGTATTCCCGCTAAAGTAGCCGTCCGCAACAAGAAAATCCAATTTTCCGGTTTTCTACAGATCAGATTTCGCCGTACCACAAATACTCGATACAGATAATAGAAATAACAATGGAAAACACGGATAATTTAATTTTTCTTAGCAACTATATTACTTTTATTGTGCGGGAATAAAATTGGTTATTGGTTTATTGACGAAAGATTTCATATGAGACTAGTCTCAAAATAAATTATGGAAAATATGTTAAGCCTATCATAATAATCGAGGGAGACGCTCAAAATAACTACAGTCTGCCTGATAGCAAGCAGTTACCAGAGGCATCGTGCTATCGCCAACCCTGTAGTTTAAAGGTAAAACGCAGCGTCGGAAATAAATAAAAAGTGTTTTTCGCTGTCAACACCATGACGTCAACAATTGAATTCTGGAGACCTTACTAACCGACAGAAACATAGCACAACAGCTCCTCTGGGGACTTCTAAGGTGGAGGTACAAAAAAAAATAGTTTCCGCCAAGAATGCTGTTGTATAATTACATAGATTTGGTGTTTGTCCTGAATCCAAATATCATCATATCCCCCAATGACCTTCACAATGCCCAATCTAAAACGACCAGTACTAGATGTATCCAGGGTATCAAGGCTATATCCTCGCCAGGTGGACTGTCCATCTCGTATGTGCCTGCCCTCGCTTGCCGGTACGTTATGTAGCTGCGGCTATTTCATGGAGGGAGGCTTCATCAGGAAGCGTCGCTCAATGTGCTGCCAGACTGTAGGCTCATCTGATCTTCGAGCTTTTAATTTCAAGTGTACTGGCTCCCACATTATTATAAAGAACTTAGAACCCAAATATAAAGTCAGATTTCAGTGGTAGGGGTCGAGAAGCTCTTGGAATACGAAACTGTTATGGAGCCCGATTGACCAACAACATAAGCGACCAGATTATCGATATAAGCCGAGCGAGGATTAGCGGTTAATCTCACCGTTCTGCAAGCCTTAGTATCTTTATAACAATATTGACTTTGTCGATAAAATATCAGAATGACTTCGAGGACTAAGTCACCGAGTCGTTTTGTTGTTGGTGCAAAAAAACGGCCTCTGCTGGAAATAGGCGTCCCCCAAGAAGCTCTTCTTCAGTTACGCTGATACCTATAGCAACAAAATATTCTGACAAGTACTAAAGTACTATAGTTTTACTTGTCATGTGTATGTTGCTACGTATTTTTATTGTTGTTTTAGTTTGTTAATTAGAAATGGTTTATTTATTTCTAATTTTTTATCTACGCTCAATGTGCAATATTTGTCGTCGGGTACTTTATGTGATTAGTCTCACAACTTGATTTCTAGACGTCTTATCTACTTCGTTTATGTTGGACGGCGCACAAATCGCACTATTGGTGCACAATTTTCTATAGGTATTGCATTGAAAACCCGTCAACGAATCAATTGATCTTGCAAACAGCTCGGGGGCGTTGTATATGTCAAATTGCTGCCGTTCCGTACCGACTGTTGCAACACGAAACCAATATCAATTCTATTTCTTTGTTTGCAATTCACTTTTAAATCCGGAGAAAGGACTTTTCCAAACTGTTTTCAAATACTTCCACTCTCTGTTCGCTAAATTGCATTTTCTCAGTTTATTTTATTTGAAAACACCGCCCAAAGAGCTATAGGTGCAGTATGCAATATCTAAAATAAACTCCTACATTAGACAATCATTTAATTGTAGTTATTCTGAAGAGAGTTCATGTAGAAAATAATTTAATTGCACAAGTCGTAGTGGTAAGAATGAAAAGTATATTAAAATTGGAATTCTATGTGAACTGTTATAACTAGAACGCATCCAGAAGTGAGTGCGGTACATAAAATAAAAAGTGTACGTAACTTTACAAGGACAATGAGTGTAAAAAAACATTATTTATTTATTTATGTGACAAAAGTGCAATTTAACGAGGTCCTTATTTATAGTAATATGCTACATTATGCTTTGCGTGTTTTAATTCCTAAAACTGAATTTGCTTTTTTGCAGACAACTTGCGGCAGAATTCATTTGTATGTAAAATTCCTTGAACGAATGCAGCTATTATATGTTTATGTCGACTCAACATATCCTTATTTAAAACGAATTCAATTCTATTATTTTGTTAAAATCAATTTAAAAATGAATAGGAGAATATTTTCAAAAATGTACGATAATTAGCTATTGTATTTTCATTTAATAACCGATTGTTATAGAAGCCAGCAGTTGTTACTACAATAAAAAGTATTTTATAAAGTTACTCTGGAAACCAAATATTGTAAATGGCCACGGTTTACGAGGTATATTACTTATTAAATCCTTTTTTAACTTTAAGTAAGGAAACCTTGATTTTTTATTAGTTCTTATACCCTTACATATTCAAACTGTATATTTATTTTGTTTTATTTTATATTTATTTTTTATTTTTTTGAAAAACTACCGACTATAATTAAACCAACAGTCCTTATTTGCGATAAAGCTAAAGCTTTTTAAACAGCTTTTTCTTTCGCCGTGCCCGTGCCCTATGCGCCGATGCGCCAGGGTTCGATACTGAGAATTAGACGAACATTTTGTGTTTGTTTTGTGCCTGGATGTTTATTTGTGAACTTTGGGGTTGGATGTGTATTTGATGTTTTCCGATATTAATTTTTTTTTACTCAATCTGAACACTAATTAAACACTAATGTGAATACCACCACATTGACAAGGTAATCATAACGCTAAGTATAATGCGGTCGATAGCCAATTCTTTTCCAATCTGGTCTGTTTATCGAATATCCAATATCGGCGGGTGTGGTGTTTTCGCAGCCCCCTTTATTTACCCTTTCAGGACGATGTATGAACATTGTGATTGAACTGACCAGGTAGATGCGGTAAACGAAGTTAGGGCTGCCTGGGATACTAAGAACCAGTATTAGCACTGGGATAACTTCGTGATAAATTGTTTGTCAGATAATTTATGTGCTGATTCTAATGTCAAATTTCAATTAAAAAATCTTTGTTATTTGACAAAACATTATGAACTTATCTAAATCTCGGCAAAACCGTTTATGTCCCCCACTATTTGTCCAACACTAGTGGACATCGGGAAAAAACGATGCTATGTCCACCAGTGGGGGACAACGCTACTGAAATCTTCCCGCGTTGGCCCCCACGATCATTGCAATTAAGTTGCCGTTACTGGAAATTACTAACAATGGGAAACTAGCATAATCAAATGCGGAATGGTGATCACAAAACCGCAATTCACTCGGTAGAAGAAAAGGTAGGAACACTCTTGCAATTAGATAATTCAAAGTCCGGATTTAGAATCTAACAGCCCTAATTGCAATAGGTAATTGGAAACAAATGTTTGAACACTGAACACGTATCCCGTTCCTAAGGAAACATGTAATGTTCATTTCAGTTCATTTACCATTTACAGAGGCCTCGATGGTCTAGTGGTTCAAGTACCGGGCCAAGATCTCGGGGTCCTGGGTTCAATTCCCGGGTCGAGCTAACTTTGTGTCAGTTTTTTCGGACACAGCTCGGGTTTGTGATCACCAATCCGCATTTGGCATGGTGATTAAGCCAATACACCCATCATTGTAGCGATAACTTG
Source organism: Mecyna flavalis (assembly GCA_949319885.1). NCBI lineage: Eukaryota > Metazoa > Arthropoda > Insecta > Lepidoptera > Crambidae > Mecyna > Mecyna flavalis. The sequence goes on from OX439436.1 coordinate 5,424,808, forward strand.
ATTTCAAGGATGGAGGCCTTTGCCCTGCAGTGGGACATTAATAGGCTGATACTTTACTTTATGCAAGTTATAGAAAAGCGCATTTGTTAGTGACCCTGCTTTATACACCAGGGGTCGTGGGTTTGAATGCCTCCCAGGACCAACATATTTTGTATGATGAAGTGTCCTTGCTTGGTTGCTCGCACCGGCTTCGCCTAGTTGAAAGTGATATATTTATATAACTCATGTCCTTTAAAAGCAAACTCAACCAAAAAAATGGTGGTGTCTTTATGAATATAAGCGCGCAGCATTTTGACGTCATATTATTAATGCAGGCTACATTCTCTCTCATCTATTGAAAAGAGGAAACTTAACGATTTACGAAAAATTATCTGGAATAATGGACTTTTGAAAAAAAAAAACTTATGATAAAAGTACAATTATAATAGAGTAATAAAGCTACATTACGTGTACAATACTTTTATATCTAAATTACTTATATTTACTGGACGGAAAACTTAAAGTCATATACACGATGCGCTTGAAATCTGAAAAAGAAAAATAATAAAAAAATCAATCTTAATTAATAATAAGATTCATGATTTATTGAATTGAATTCAATGGTTGACTATAGTGAAAATAAGTTTGTAAGTTAGTAAAAATAATGGCAACACGATTTTGGGTCGCTGCGCCATCTTAGTAAGTAAGTAATGGCTACAGCGGCCCATCTTTACGATCGACCAATTACACGCATGGTTATAAATAAGTACACAATTTAGAACGGTAGCACAGTTAGACTCCTTATTCATTTACTCTCATTAGGAGACAGCAATCGAGCATGTCCAAGAAAGGTCAGATGCAGTACCACCGGATTTTTGTGTTTTTTACGAAGACATAAACCATTGCAAATGTCTATAGAATCAGCATTTCAGAACAGCTACTTATCACTTATGGTCCAACGTTAACATACACTCCGAAAATTTTCTTGTGCCATTGAGTAGTTTTAAATCATCAGTGGGTAGGTATCATAAAAAACATCAATAAACAATATTAATAAAATCATACCCTATCCGAAAATAAACCGAAAAGGAGAAAATACATTTTCATGAATTTGTTTCCCAATCGAAAACTAAAAACTTCTGGGCAGTGTTGCCTCAAATATTTTTTTTTCTCTTAGGGCAGGTAATGAAAAAATGTAACAAAACAATGATCCATAACAATAAAAAAAAATTGTGGGGAATTCATCACCCCTTTTTTCAGCCAAATAATGTTGGCGACTGTATCAATAGAAATTTTTAATTAACTATAAACAAAAATAGTTCTTACCTTTTTTAAAAGCATTTGGTCTCCATATAATATGATAATCTTTCATTGGGATATCGCAAACCAGTTTGTCCAATCCGTCGGTAGAAAAATTAACCCATAAATGTATAGCGCACACGCCGTAACTATAAACGGCAATAAGTAACAACATCGACAAAAGCAGGTGTAGCAGAAACTGGAATTATAACAAAATGTAAAAAAAAAACGTGTATAATAGGACTTTTTTTAAGCAGTAGAAAATTAGAACCACACCCGATTATGCACATCAACTCAACCACCTACCCGCCGCGGCTGCGGGCACCCAACAACCGCGCATGTTGCGGGTGAAAATGGCGTCGTGAAAACTGCTCTTCCTTTTGGGGGCTTCGTCGTTTGACCCCGGTCTCGAATACACCGCGGTGTCAAACGCACAAGGACGCTTTTTGAATTGGCCGTTTGACACCGCGGTGTCAAGTGGTGAACAACTTTTATCGACTTCGTCACTTGACACCGCTGTTATTATTAATGTACAGTTAAAGACAAAATTGCATCGAAAAAAATATCCCAATATAAGTATCCGTTTTTTGTAATGACAACTTTGTCCCATAGGCCGCACCAATAGAACGCTCGTATTTCAGCTCTTTACTTCCAACCACTATCAGCCACTTTATGGGATATGGTCACTTCATCTAGCTTCATTTCAGCTTGTTAACACGTTGACTGCGGCAAAGACACACCCCTGTTTTTAAAATTGCAACTCCAGTGCGGCATTACACGTTTGACGCGAGCGCAAAAATGTCCATACGACTGTGCGGCCCAACACAAAACGTGTTATCAAGGCAGCCGCTTCGCGTGTGGCCGCACACACCACCAGTACTTAATGATTTTTATGCTTTTATTTTATTTATTTATTCATTCATACACACACATAAGCTTACAGAGCTAGTCCAAGTCGCTTACAGGTTAATCATTGTTACAAAATTAAACAGTTAGATACCAGTAAATGTTGGAATACAAATAATGTCCAAAATACAAAAAATGTCAAAAATACAAATATGTCGGAATACAAATTAATGTCAAAGATACAAATAATGTCCAAAATACAAAATTCAAAATTTTATATTGTATTATACAAAATTTTATATTGTGTATAAGCTATTTATACATAAGTAGATAGTTAAATTTTTAATACACAAAGCGACAAGTAATTCATTTATTGAAACATTAAATTCGTTCATATTATTATACACATAAAATTTAATTCAGACCAAAAATAAGCATCTTATATATTTTCTATTTTTTTTTACAAACAAAGCAGTGCACGACACCTGCAGCTTTCATTTACACGTAACCATCAAATACTTAAAACTACTACTAAAAAAATACCGACAAGGCAATGCTTCCAGGAACAAGTGACCTTACTAATTGAACCATCTTACCCTTTTGGCGATAGGCTATTGTAATAGCTACTCGTTTATTACTTCTTTTTGCAAAAGATACAAACTTCTAACGATTCCGATATCGCACGTTCCAGCAAAAACCAATACACGACACGTTAATGCTTCCTAAAAACCAGTAACTTTTCCGAAAAAAATATAACCTACTCACTAAAGGATCCTTCAAATCTACAACTTACTTGTGTACTCAACTGTACAAAAATCAAAAATAAGATTTTTATTGGCGGTGTCAAATGACGAAGTCGAAAAAAGTTATTCCCGCTTGGAACCGCGATATTATTAACGGTGTCAAACGGCCAATTCAAAAAGAGTCCTTGTGCGTTTGACACCGCGGTGTATTCGGGACCGGGGTCAAACGACGAAGCCCCCTTCCTTTTTTTATATAAATCAACATTCTGCAGAGGCTGTGGGGCCGCAACCGCTGCGGGCACGGGTAAAAACTGCGCCGTGAGTTCTTAGCCTTAGTGGTAAGGCCAGGAATCGGCATAGTCTAGAATCTGTAACACTACTGGATCCTTCGCACCCTCCGCTTTGGAGTGCAGGGAGCAACACTACTGGTAATACCTTCTATCATTAACTACCTCAAGTCTATACATAATTTTAAAGACTTCATTTGAAGGGACACAGCGGCGTGTGGCCTAAAATGTGTGAAATATTTTCGTTGCATAATTTCTTTTTCTTTTTCTAGTACAACACAACTTAAAAGCTTTTCCTATACTGATCATTACGAATGTTTTTATTTTACTAGGTAAATTCATCACCATACCAAATCAGACAAGTTGTAATTAATGTTAATTGCACCTGTGAAATCTAGTTATCATCTGTGTGGTGTGATAACTGGTTATCATCTGTGAAATTAGTATGTAGTCGGACGAAAAAATATTATTTTTACCAGAAGATATGTTCATCAATTGGGTTCACAGAATTAACTAGACAATATGATGAAAAATCAATCGGAAACGAACCAGAGAAAATATTATTACACTCAAAATAAGCTGTTTAGTAGCTGCTATCCCACAGTTCCAAATTGTTCGATATCAATACAACAGTTGTACAAATTCATACTTTACCCAATTGAGTAGTTTACAATAAAATAGATATACTTATGACTTGTAGAATATTTTTATACATTGTAATGGTCCACAATTTTGTATATGATAAAGGCAAGGATTGCAAGGGTTGCAATCACCAGAACAGTCAAAGTCACTCTCAAGATTATAAACGGAAGCAACTAAAACAAAACAGCAAAAGGTCAGAAAATAATCAAATGTTTTAATCAAAATCAATGAGTATTAATACAAATATCCTAATGCAGAAATCAATGGAATCGAGTCATCGCAACAATGATAGGTTCTGGCTTAATCAAAAAGCAGGCCTAATGAGGAATTGAGGATTAGCGATCACAAACCCGAGCTGTGTCCGAAATAAAAGACGTTTTTGCTTGACTCGGCATTTGAACCCAAGATTAAAGTGTAATACAATTATATTTCGACGAGCCATTTGGTGTAACGATCGAGAAGAGGGCTATTACACCAGAGGTCGCGGGTTCGATCCCCGCACGGTACAAACATTTGTGTGCATGAACATGTCTGTTTGTATCGGTCTGGATGTTTCTATGTATAATAAAAAAGTAACTATATACTTAAATAAAAAAAAAAGTTCTTTTGTCAATAACATAAGTGGGTCACCTGATGATAAGTGATCACCGCCGCCCTTAAGCACCCGAGACCCCTTTAGGGTCACAGGCGCGTTGCCCGCCTTTAAGTTTTTAATTTTATAATTTACGGTTACATTGCGACAACAAATTATTTTAGAACACCAAATAAAAAACACAGAAAGTTGAATTTAAGAAATTTCGCTTTCGGTCCTTTTTGCGAAAATTAAATAAAACTCATTTTTATTCAATAAGACCTAAGCGAAGGACGCGTGATGTGGAATTAAAAAGGCTCCTTTTAAGTATAAGATTAAATTATACAGATGAAATCCGTCACTATTGGTAACAGCTCCGGCGGTGTTCCGTAACGTTAATATTTTTGAAAGCCAGTACCTAGGTACATTTGGAGTAAATGGATCAAAGATTAAAAGATTTTAAATATTGCAGCATTAAACTACTCATGCTTATCTGATTTCGAAAATATGACCCGATTTGTCGTTATTACTTGAAATAACAAAAATATCCTATTTTTAAAGCAATTTAAGGTATAATAGTTAATATTTATTTTAGCATTTCAAATGCAAGCATAGATATCGATTATCAACATCTATTGAGAAAACCCTAGAGAAAATAGACCCAAGACAGTTTGTTAACAAGATAAAAAATAGCAGAGTGAACAAAGTTGAAAAAGTGATCATACCTTATAGTGAAATTATTTGACACCCTGTTGTTTACAATATGGCATATTATTAACTGTCTTCTAAGTACACAAACAATATATGCAGAAGCAAAATACCAATAATATTGATATACAGCAAATGCATTTAATCATATTGTAAAAACAGCAAGGACTGTAACAATTACATAAGAAAAATTTTAGTTTCACATTTCTAACTGCCTTGATATATTTCTTGACAAATTATTTGAAAAAATAATCCTGAAAACTTTCGAGCTTCTTTGAAAATACATTTGAGCTTTTAATTTTCAGAATTATTAAAAAATTCGGTCCCAAATTTTTTCATGTAAGTTTTATAAATCAATGCAAGGCCTCTTTTATGGAAACACGATTAAATAAACTTTTCAAAAGTTGTATACCTATTAAATGTGTCGGATGAATTCGGGCATCTTCCTTCGTATTTTGTATATATATCGAACGAAATTAACATCATCATCTCTTTAATATATAAATATAATAATATGACTGATTTTAAATGCTATGTGTACTTTAATAGATAATAAACGTGAAAAAGTAGTATCCACTCAACGTCTATGCCTGAACTATGTTGCCTAAAACTTTAAAAAAAATTCATCATGATCGGTTTATTAATGTAGTTGTGAAAACATAACAGACAGACACACAGGCAGACATACACAGTTACACATTTATAATATTGATAAAGATGATTGAATATCAATAACGCTACCTGAATAGGAACTTTGAACTCTTACTTTGTAAAAAAATTTTTTATTTCGTTTGGTATGTTTTTTTTTATTTGACTACTTTTTAGGGTCCTTATTTTAAGTCGTGTTGTACTTATACCCACGCAGTCATCGGTGTCCCCACAAACGAAGCTTTAATATCACTAACACAATTGGCTCTTGTATCATTATAGGATTTCTTAGATTCTTCTTTTCAGATCTTAATTAAACTAAAAGAAACTGCAGTTCTTTTAAGATATATCCAATTAGTTTTATACTTCAGAGATTATTGTTTGAAAGTGTTTGAAAGACAATTCTTGTCAAAAGAAATCATTGTATTTGATCTACTTTTTATATTTAAAGAAGGCTTAAAAGTATTACAATAATTGCAACCTCTTTTAATCATAAAATAGTAAATTCCCACTGAGCTCCATTATAATACGGCCTAGAGATCAGTGTAAATTCCCCATATATTTTTTTTCAATTTCTAGTACAAAGAGATCGCGGGTTCGATCCCGCAGAGTTGAGGTAGTACTGTTCATGCACAAAATTAATATCAAAAAGATTATAATTAAGTACTGATTGTATGTGACTACTATTAATGTGTGTTTGTAAAATGTAATAATTTAGAAAAAATGTATTTGAGCACGGTTTATCAGGTATTTAGTTGCCACATCACAACTTGTGTTTAGTTTAGAAGCAGATAGCGCTTTTTGATAAATAAATAAAATTATAAGCGATTTTAAAATAGTCATACCTTTTTCATCGCCAGCTTGTACTAGTATTATTTTGTAACTGAGTACGCAATAGCGACTATAATTGCAATAATTAATATGAGAATGAACAGTTTTAGAGGATTGCAGCAGAGGCAGCTGAAACAAAAGAGGGGATAGTATTTGCACGTAAGGCTTCGTTTAAGGAGTCAAAGCAAATCATTGAGGAATAATCCACTTGGAGAGAAAATTTCACATAATTTGTTTGAGAAACATTATGTCTCAAATGGCATCGGTTCCCGCGGTCCTTTCTAAAGGACCCAAAACTCTCTGAATTGGAAAAGCATAGATAAATCTATCTACACTACTATTGAGCTCCAGAAGTGGTAATTAAGCTGTCTTGGTGCGAAATGGATTTGATTTATATATGTGAATAATCATTTCTTTGTTTTAGATGTCGGAATCTGTCTCATAGTGTTCTAGTGGGTTATTCCTCCAAGAAGCAAGGTGGCATACGTGATGCAAAGCGTTGATTTTATTAAAAGTCTCAACTGTACGTGAAAATTGGTACAACTAGGTTATTATAATATTGTATTAAAACCGCATGGTAAAGTTAAGGTTTGTATTATGCATGAATAAGAAAACGAAGGGCTGAATGATTATAATTATTTTCTGACGGATTAATTAATACAATTGTGCTTTTAAAAGTATGTTAAGGCATCTCACGACCATTTTTAAGGGGGTATAATTTAGTTTCAAATTCATACCTTTCTTTCTAGTTGAATTTATCTTCGACGTATAAAACTTAAATCTATTAATTATCCTTCATTTTTTAATGTTGTTATTAATGACGACGCCTATTACCACAAGCAATATACATGGTAATAAACAGCAAATAATTTTAGCTAAATTGAAAAGGCAGCAACTGAAATGAAATACACTCAGCTTAAGCGAACAATGTATTAAGTCGTTATTTTTATGTCAGTATTAAACTAGGGTCATTGTTGAAATCTGTGATATCTGCCAAGTTCTTTGTAAAACCAGCTCAGTTGTTTTTATTAAACTTTTAATATGGACTTTCGACAAGAACGGTACGTGATGCGAATTGAGTATTACAAACAACAACATAACTATGATTTCTACAAGTAATCTTGAACCAAAGTTTTAAAGTTAATTCCAGATAGTTTTTGTCTAGAATTTTCCTTTTCTTATATTACATTGCCGCCTTTTAGTTAGAGTACATTCGAGTAGTACTGTTTACTTATGTGCTTTACGCTACGCCTGGCTACATTCATAAATACATTCCTTTTTTATAAAAGAAAGATGGCGGATGGCTTATTAATACCCTTGGGAGAGGGGCGTAAGCAGAACGGCTAATCCCCCACTTCCTTCTAAATTATGAATGCAGGAAGACGAACGCAAAAGGAATTTCATTTAAAGTTAATGAATGAAATAGAAATAGAGTTATCTACAATTCGGAACTCTTACAAAATGAACTAATTTATAGATTTAATCTTTCATAACAAAAATGTACAAAAGGCGGACTGCCACATGGCATTCTCTACCAGTAAACTATTGGGCTAAGCGGAAAGGAACTTACTATTTTAAAAGCGAAAAGTATGCTGTCGGTTTATCTGTCTGTTACTGTTTCCTATGTTTTCTGCCTGAAACACAGGAAAATCCTAGTTCAGGCACATTATATTTCCCTGAGCTATTAGTATAATAGATTTTAAGATCAAATATTGTGAAGTTTTTAATAAAGATTTTATTATATTTTATTTTATTTTTTAGTTTATTTTATTGTTTCACGTTTGAACTAAACCGATATAAGTGAAATGAAACTTGAGCATAACATAAAGGAAGTTTGAAACCTCGAACAGACTAAAGACATGTTTTATCCTAGAAGACGTAACGTTCAGCGGCCTTCAATAAAAGCCTAAGGCCTTCTTTTATAAAATTAAAAAAAAAAAAACAAACAAACGCAACCAGTAATTTAAGTACATAATACCTAGCGATGATAAATTAATAAATTAATACATAAGGAAAGACGTATCGTATACAAATTATTTTTTATGTATTACTCATTTGTAAGTAAGGGTCTCGTAAATCCAATATACCCGGTGTATCCTTAGCACATTAGAGAAGTTCATGGTTGACGAAAATGAGGTGTTAAAAAGTAATGTGCCATGCATTTTAAATTGGCAGTCGAAAATTTAATAATATGGTTTACGACTGGCTTAATGGTGCATTTCGTTGTAACGTTGCTTTATGCGCGTTAAGTTGCGGGTTCAGTTTAAATCAAACCTAACTAGGTACTTTTGAGTTAAATGTTTAAATTAGGCTCAGAATAATTATGTATGTGTTGACGGTTTATTTGTGTTTTAATATGTTAACTAAAGTTTTACAGTATATCATTTCCAATAGAGCGGTTCTAGACTGTGAACTAGTTTGTATTTGACAATACAAAAAAAAAATGCGACCGTGATATTCACTTTGCTCTTGTTATTCTTTAGAAGTTATTTTTCTAAAATAAATATAATAAAAAATCCTATTCACTTCATTATGGTAAAGGTACAGTCAGCGTCAAAATGATCTGAGCGTTCAAAATCACCAAAAATATCTGAACATTTGACAAAAATCATCAACCTTACCTAGACGTAAAGATGCATTTACATTTGTTGTTTGAGATCAAATGACTACAAACGACATTTACACCTAAAAGTATTGTGCTAAGAGTGATTTTTGTCAAATGTTCAGATATTTATGGTAGGTTTGAACGCTCAGATCATTTTGGCGCTGACTGTACTTACGTTTTCCCATTGTGTAGTGTAAAAGATTATTTATTTTGTGGGATATAGAGCACTTTATTAAATAAATATCAAAGGAAAGCTACATGAAATGATTTTACTTTTTTTTTAAAAGCTTTTAGTAAACTCTCGCCCAGCGCTCCACATCACGCGCCGTGCTTGTGTTTCCATAAACGAAGCCTAACTGCATTTAACTCAATATTTTGTATTCTAATAAATTATACCTATCATAAAAAAAGGCATTTCACTAGAACTTGTCATTAAAAAATAAACATAATAAAAAATGCAAAATGTAGCTTAACAAATTAAGGAAAATGACACTAAGGTATTTATATGACGTTTTAAGTAAACTCTTTACATATGCTTTTTAGCTAAATCCTGCGTTATATATAAATGGCCGTGTTTTTTACATTGGCGGTGCTAGTGCTCTGTGAAATGTCTCTTTTTTAAACACTCGTTGCCCACTGTGCCTTAAGTAAACTTTTTTTGGAGGTACATTGTGTCGTGAGAAAGAGAAAAACTTTGTTACGTGACAGGCAACGGTTGTTTAAATTGGTTTAAATATACAGCATTTCCCATGAATGAGTAACACGTCAAACTTAAATGAACGATAAGAAAAATATGCAGACAAAAATAAATGTGCGTGTGAAAGATTTTCATAATTGCGTATCTCTCGTGTATCTACCTTTTAAGTTTTTTGTTAAGTTTGTTGTGTAACTTACAGAACACTCTGTATATCTATCTAGGTATAATATAAAACCAAACTTAGAAGTCGTATCAGTAAAACCGGACTACTTTATAACTCACTGTACACTCGTACGTATAGCGCTCTCTACACTTAGCCCGCGGATCGCGCGCGATAGCTGCGAAAGGGCGCGAACGCTAAGTGTGGAGCCGTTTCGCATAAAATAGGAGACGGCTCCACACTTAACGTTCGCGCCCTTTCGCAGCTATCGCGCGCGATCCACGGGCTAAGTGTAGAGCGCTCTAACGTATACTCGTTTTGTTTTTTTTTAATCATCACAGAAGCAATTATGCAAATACATCTGCAGCCCATTGAGCTAATATTGTACATAATATTTCTATGCTGCAGCCAGAGATTTAAATGGATAGGTTCATGCATGCTCCCTTACCATACTTGAGGCGCCCGAAAATTTTTCATCGTCGAATACTAAGCACACTCAAGGCACACTCATACCGTCGTAATTGCTTGTAGAAAGCGACGAAACTGCATCATCATGTGGATTTTAAGAGACAGACATTTACGTGGACACTTTCCAAATGCACATGACGCATCTAACGATTTAAACCTTTGCCTGCAGCGGCCTCACAATAATGAATTGAATGATTTAGAAACTGTGATAAATACGGTGTCTATGTCTATTTCATCTACGACTACCAACGCTTATTTTGTATGAAGCCTGTAAGTAAATGGTAATGATGGATGTATAATATTACCACATAGTTCACGGTTTAATCAGTAATAAATACTTTTACACTTTGTTGTCTGCTCTTTTGTAATTGATTAACTACAAGTTTGACATATGTATACAGTTATTGTGCTGTTGTGGCTTTTGATATCAACTGTCATCTGTCACCACAAGAATTCAAAGAGTTATAAAAGTAATAGTCATAGATCTGTGAAATGCAGTGAAATGTCTGTGAAATGCATGGAATTAATATATTAAGTCTATGGTGAAATGCCTTACGCACCAATTACGCACTGTCACTCTCCTTCGGGGGTCTATAATCGTGTGTAGAAATGGTTCATTCCCGTTCGTCCCACTAAATGAAATGGAAAACAATTTTGCAATAAATATGCGACTTCCCTCACTCTAAAGCCAACACCCTACCCACTACCCCTAACCACTCTAGCTTATAAAATGATCATCATAATATACGAGTGATTCCTGATTGGCCCAATTTGGAAAAAAAATGTCCGAGCAGTTCGATGATCGAACTACTAATCGGACTAGGCGGAATAAACGTGTTTCCGAATAGTTCGATCCTCCAGTCGAACTATTTGGAAAAAAAATATCCGAACAGTTCGACGATCGAACTACTAATCGGACTAGGCGGAATAAACGAACTTTTCTGACAACAAAGCGTAAGTTTATCAATTGGAAGAAATATTTCAGAGCCAACGATATTCGTTGTTCAGAGCACACAAAATGTAGACATCGTTTGTGACCACGAGTTATGTGTCAGGACAGGATGTCTGTTTAATAAAACATTTGCTTAATCCCACTGTTATCTACTCAGAATGTCGTTTTGGTAGGGCACTTTCTATGAAAGTGTACCTACATTAATACTAGATTTTTTTAAGCAAAACTATACTTTCATGTTAATGATTTACAATAATGTTAACTAGACACAATGAAGGGATCTTATAAATTTTGAAGCATACTTAAGCTTTGTCTGCTCAAATAGGATATTTGGTAAAATAAATAAAAATTGCTTTGAGAACTCTGTTGCAAAATTAGTTTTAATTGTTCAGCTCCATTGTCAGAAACGCCTTTTACCGCGACAAACGCAACACACGATTTCACTGCACTCGTCAACGATTCACGGACACCGCACAAGGCACAAACGGAATTTCTGATTGCTAATATCACTCTTGTCTCCATGCGTGTTTCATGGTCGTTCGCCATATCAATCCTGAAAATAATGGTTTCATGTACAAGTACATCACAGCACATACTTACTACAACTATTATTTTAAACATATTGGAGCAAACCAAAAAGTGTGTCTGAACTGGTCTGAACAGATTATATTGTGTTTTCTTTTTGTAGGCATAAAAAGTTTCGCTTCGGCGTAGTTCCTTGCTAAATTCTAGTACCCAGAAAGTTAGTTAGGCATTCCTTCCTTCAGTAATCGAATTTCCATCTCCATGCAATATTGTTACAGACATGAAAGAAAATAGAAGATGAACTTACAAATCTTATCTACGGCAAATAAGACGACCAGAACTACCAAGATAATAATACAAAGGCAGACGCAGCAGCAAAGTTGTGCAGCGATACTCAGTGCATCAGAGCTGATCAAGACATTTCGCCAACTGGAAACAATATGGTAAACGCATTATTTTTCTTAAATTTCATAGAGAGCAATCTTATAGCGACTTTCCAGGTTCTAAATCATACATACATACATAAGGTCGCACCTTAGAATATAATGTGAGGATTACATTATTTAAACCTTACTGTACGAACATAAATTATACATACGATTCTTTAAAACAAAGATCTGTAACACTACACAAACTTACCACATCGCCGCACATGATTTGCCGGTTGCATTTTTTAATTTTTGTCTAAACTACACCCAAAGACCATATTGTGACATTTCGTAGTACCTGACGTAGCATCGGATTGACATTGACAACAGTTGACATTTGAAATTTTACTTACCGTGGAGGTTGAGTTGTTTCAAGTCTGTATAATTATTGCAGATTAAAGACTTTCTGACTCTACACAAAATAATATTTTCCTGTACGTTGCAAATTCTTCAACCTAGAAAATGAATTTTTAATACACAATATTAAAAAACATATATCCTTCCGTGCCATTAAAAGTTAATATTCGATTTACTCTCAAACAAGAACTAGGTTCTTGTAAAGAATTAGGTTTATTGAACAGCTTGAAACCTCTTAAACACACACTTTCTACAGAAAGATACATCCCAAATTATGTAAATCAGTGAGAAAAATTAACACTTACAAAGAATCATGTCTATTAGAAAGAATAATCCAATGGCAATGCCTCCTAAAATGGCCACACAGCACAACAGTCGCATACATATCTGGAAACAGCACTTGAAGCAACATGTACAGGGATTCGGGATGGGTATGCAACAGCAGCTGCCCTTACCACTGCCTATGATGATGTTACGGAAACTGGAAGGTATATGATGCATAGATTATTATTTTACATAAGGAGTAAAACTAGATAAAAAGAGACCTATAAAGTATCTATGATTAAAAATAGATTAAAAAATCAGCCCTTATTAATCAAATGCTAAATACATCAATTGGAACATTGTTTAGATTGTTGTATATAAGTACAGTTAATTTTTTTTTAATATTGCCATTATTTTCATCTCAATATTATGTTGTAAGAAATAATTCATATGAATTTATCAGTGAAAGTAGTAGTTAACATACATAACAAAACCTGTGTTTCACCACAAAGTGAGCGAACGTATGTAGGTAAACAATGTAGGTAAATGTGAAATTCAATACAATTTTGAGGGGCAAGCTCAGACCAAATAAAAAGGGCAAGTAGTACTATTGTATACGGAAACTTGCTGTAAACTCACCACATTTTGCTATAAATAGCACATTTCAACTGTGATGTAAAGTTATCACGAGAATTTATAATAAACAAATAGTCTAACCATTTTATTTACGCATTTTGTACGATTTCAAGTCAATTTTCAAGTCATCCCAAAATGTCCCAAATTGACATCTTAAAGAATATAAAAAGTATATGTTCCACAGATTCAAAAAAATCTTTACTATTATTTAACCTCATAAACGTAATATAACTAAATTATTTCCATGTTTAACCATAAACGTAATATAACTTGGACAATATTATTTCCATGTTTAACCTACAATCCTACAATATAATAGGAGCACGGAACAGAAAAAGTTCCGTGAATATGAACCATATAAACAAATCTTTCCACAGAACTGGACTCAAAAGATTCAAACTCAAAAAGACAAAGACTCAAAAAGATTAGGGCACATTAATGTACGCGACTCAAAAATTCCAGGAAAATTCATATCTAAAACAGAACAAAAAGGATATTATTGTGCTAGAATTTAAAAGATAGTTATATGTTTTTTTTTTTCATCCTCAGAAGTCTAGAAAGACATTTATATAATGTTTAGTCATGGAAATACCGTAGATTCGCTGCTTCATTGGTCATTTATTCTCACACGACGTTTTCCATTATCGTAATAACATTATACTTATACGAAGTTCTTCTGTCTATCATTAAATCATTTATATATTAACAAGCTTACATACCTATCCCAAAAGTAACTTCTCTTATTAAATAAAAAGTAAAAACTAACATCTAATTAAATCCATATATTTAAAACTATATGTATAAAGTAATAAAATTAAAAAAACACTTATAGCAAATAAAATTAATCAAAACTAAACATTTAATTATGTGAATCTCTATACCACAATCTAATTCTTTTCTCAAGTTGTAACTATTTGTAGAGAATAATTTCTCTTCTCGGACTTCAATTTAGTCAGCAATGTCATTAAGTCTAATCCATCTATTTGTATAACTGTTTTTGAGGTGCTAGACAACTCAACAACGTCATTTTTATCTGTATCTTCATTAGATACTGTAGTTTCAGAATGTTCTGTACCATTCGCTTCTGTATTTGTATCAGTATCAGCTGTTGTTGATGTCATGTTTGCGTTATCTGTTACATTTTGATATTGTTCTGTTTCATTTTGAAATTGTTCTGTTTCATTTTTGTGCGCCAGTGTTTCGTCGTCCAGTTCTACCTCATCTGTCTCATTGTCTAAGCCAGACCTACGATATTTTTTATACCTAGTAACAACTTCATATTCATAATGACCAGGAACTGAAACAAAACATTGTATATGTACATTCAAAAAATTTAGTAATATTCATCTTAGAAACATCCAGATCGATACAGAAGAACATCTTACACACAATTGTTCGAGTATGAACAGTGCGGGGATTGAATCCGCTTACTTTGGTGTATTAGCCAACTTCATAACCATTACACCAAATCGTCAAATTGATTGGAACGCACAAATTAGACTTAAATTTCACCATTTTCTACACATTTGATGAACGCTTTGAATACCAATCTACAATTGCTTACCATATTTATGCTTAGTCTTGATGTCAACAAAACAGTAGTTGTAGCCCAGTCCAACACCCATTCCTAACATCATAATGAGAGTAATGGCTAAACAAGTTATTACTGCTGCTACCGCTACCCACGTAGCACACCTGAAAGGACAAAACGAATAAGAATTATATAAACCAAAAGACCAAAAGTTTATTTAAATCTTTTAGCAAAGCCTACAAACCTACAAACTATAGAGAACTCACTTTTCCCCCATATACATTATATTTGATACTGCACATAATATCGCTCCCATTTTAATAAATTATTGTATTTATTATGTTTGGCTTCTCCAATTATTTTATTGTTATAATAAAATCAATACCCAGCGGCAAAAAAATATCTGTTCTTATAATGAACGTCAAAACTTGAATAGAGAATTCTCGTTTTGTTTTCCTTTGGGCAACTCAAATCTATTCAAAGCAAAGATTTTATATATTATAAGATACCCAAAATATCTAATAAATCTTTTATAGGCTTAGAGCCTAGAGTATGAATGGCCCTCTAAGGCTGAGTAAAACTATTAGCATACTACACTGTTAAATGCTAGCATAAGTTTATCTATGAATTTATAGGTTTAGATTTTCATTTAATTGCATTTTTTTATTTTTTTTACCCCTGGAAACGTCACCCTCCTTCGAGGCGCTAGAATCATCATTCAGCTTGTATACGTTCTCACTGCTGGGACACAGAGTCTACAAATATATAAAAGCTTTGTTGCCAAACAGAATTAATAACATGGTCCTCTAAAACAAACATAGGGAATGATACTTTATTAGTTGGCTCTTAGAGTAGGCTAGCAACATAACGTTAAGGACGTATGTACGTAACGTACGTTGTATGTATGTATCTAAATTCAGCTTAACAACAGGGAGTCACGCCGGATGCAATAATAATCTGTCGCAATTTCGATATTAGGCAAGGCGAACTAGACACATAGACAGCACATGTTTTGCATACAAAGACGCACCACACCATATGTACATTTAGCATTGTATTGTATTTGGTAGATATTTAATGATAAATTATAAATTGTTTCATCATCACCCTATTTAGCTGTTACTAACGGCCCCCTCCGCGGTTTCACCAGTGCGTAATTTTTTTTTTTAAATATCCCCTTCTTTCCCCTACATTTCCGGGATAATGGTACACTATGTCACCCGGGGATAGTGAAGCTTTCCAACAGTGAAAGAATTTTTCCAATCGGTTCAGTGTTTCGGAGCCCATTTAGTACACACAAATAAAAAATCTTTCCTCTTTATAATATTAGTATAGATAAATGTCTTTAAACTTAATAAACAACAATAATTGATGACTGAATTGATGTGATGGTTTGATACCCGCACGTTACAAACCAAAACACAAGTCTGTCTCTGTTTCTTTGTATTTACATAGAAAGTATATAAGAGTAGGTAGTTAATGGTATCCTTTGTCTGACGATTGACACCCATACTGACTATAATACAAGCTATGCCCAGCACGGGGCTAGCTAGACGCAACTGTAAAAAAAAATTCTTGATATTTTAATTAATTATTTTCAATTTCGACTTAACAGAAATATTAGTCATTATTTTAGTTAGTTTAGAAAAATATTCTAGGCTAGACTCTTTCAAGCCAAATGTAGACGATAGACTATTTATGTATGAACTGTAAACTTATGGTAATATGATAATAGAATAGGGACATAATAACAAGGAAATCTTTGTTCACATTTTATTTTATATCGTTATAAATTGCAAAGTTACGTTCTTTTTCTGTGACAAGATTTTCGAAAGCAACGGGGAAAGGTTATGTGATCCTTGCAATGGTATCAAAAGCGTAGGCATCGGTGATGACATCGGTTTAAATTTTTTATATTTTCGTCTTGATGCTGGAAGCCTGCTTTTATACTTAGCTTTCCTCCTCTGGGGATCTGAAAGTAAAATTTTGTATACATAAATAACACAAAATAGCCGTACAAATAAAATAACTTAGTACACTATGATGTTTATTACCTTCAGTAATAAGTACTTTTTCTGCTTTTTCAGTAACAGGGCCATCAATGTCGTCATAATCATGTTTTAAAACATCAACTTTTTTTGTGGTTGTTATATCATCGTAATCATTTGGCTTTTCGTCTTTTGTTTCTGGGATTTTTGGTGGACCTAGATCACTTGGGCTTTTTGGTGATTCGTCTCCCTTTGGTATTTTCGGTGAATCGTCATTCCGTGGTGCTTTCGGCGGACGAAGTTCAGTTGGGATTACCGGAGGACCAAGATTAGCTTTTGCTGCATTAAACTTAGACGGATTGCTTGGTGCATCTTTCTTCGGCTCATTTTCTGCCTTCAATCGTGACCAGCCAGGCTTGTTTCGTGGTGTCGTTGCCCATTGAGTTGTATGCTCAGGCAGACGATCTTCCTTCAAACTTTGTACGTTGGCATTATTTTCTCCTTTTTCACCCTTAAATTTATCATCGCCTTCAAGGAGGTAAGTCTTCTGGTCTATGAAGGAATAGTTGTATCCGATGCCGACTCCGAGGCCGATACTTACCATTACTGTTATGACGATGCAAGAAGTCACAGCAGTCATAGCGCAACATGCCGCCAACCTGTAATATATGACTATATTGTTGAGGGTGGCATGCGACCTTCATAGTGGAAGGTCGGCACTGGCACACAACACTAAGTTTTGAATACAGAAAAGTTTATGTTTGACAATCTGTCTACCTGCACATCAACGGTGACGCATTCAATAGTCAGCTTTAGTGATGAACAGTCGAATAGATACCTATGTAATAAATATATGAGAGTGATTAAAGAGTGCAACCCTCCTCCTGGTCTTATTTTTATAACCCTCCAAGAGGTTATGGGCCCAGGGAGACCAGGAGTAAAAGTGTAAAAATAATAAAAGTGTTTGGTATGTACTAAGGGGGTGTTCAAACGTTTTAAGGGGGTGCTTTTAAAGGGAGCATATTATATGATTCATTTAAGGGGGTGTGGAAATATGAAATCTAAATGAATCATTATTTTCAAAATTATCTGACTACATGAATAATATGTATTTTGGTAACTGTGTATTTACAAAAGGTTTTTAATATGGGCTGAGCTTTAAGAGTTTTTTAATCACAAATTTACTTTTATAAGTTTATAGTTTATTGTAATTTAATTTTAGTTTATATTTATTGATTTATTCTTGTGTTTTCTATGTTAGGTGTGAGTGAGATGATTGAGTGAGAAGTATGAGTTTTTAATGAGTTAATAGGTTAGTTTATTAGGAGGATTTAACGGGAAGTTCGAGTAGGAGTTGAAGATTTATTTGAAGTTTTGTAATTAGGTAGGTCGAGTAGCAGTTAAACTTTAAAGTTAGTTGAAGGTTTGTAATTAGGTAGTTCGAGTAGGAGATTATTGAAGTTAGCTGAAGGTTTATAATTAGGGGAAGAAGTTAAGGATTTAGTTGAAGGTTTATGAGAATTAAAGTTTCGAGAGGTAGAAAGTTTCTTTAATGCGTCGAGGTTATGCTAAGAGGTAGAGATAGGGTAATGTAATATGTAATTGTTACCAACAGGTAGAAGTATTTGTGAGGTATATTTATTTAGTTTTTGGAAGGTAACTCTAAATTTATGCGGTGTAAGTTAGATGGTTAGGAACATTTTATATTTATTTATTGCTGTGTGAAAATTGTGAGCATGTGGATGTGCAGCAGACAGATTGAGGGGGTGTGTTGAGGGTGGCATGCGACCTTCATAGTGGAAGGTCGGCACTGGCACACAACACTAAGTTTTGAATACAGAAAAGTTTATGTTTGACAATCTGTCTACCTGCACATCAACGGTGACGCATTCAATAGTCAGCTTTAGTGATGAACAGTCGAATAGATACCTATGTAATAAATATATGAGAGTGATTAAAGAGTGCAACCCTCCTCCTGGTCTTATTTTTATAACCCTCCAAGATATATCAGACAAAAACTTACTAAAAGTTTGAATAACATATTATACAGGAAAAAAAAACAAATTTAATGTTTGGTGTCAGTTTTACCACTATTCGTAAGTTCGTGATGATTTATACGTCAGTTAAATCGAATGGTTAGGGAGTTTCTTTAGTTTCCTATTAAGGTGAGACTTTAAGAGAAACGAATAATTTGATTTATTTAGTTTGTATAAACTTTCTTCTTTTCTACAACATATACAAATATACAACGTATTTATTTCCCTCTTTTCTTCAAAGGTCGTCTCGAATATGATCTAAATTTTTATTTGATCTTTTATTTAATATCACTTAATTTACAGATTTAGTTCACAAACTTACTTTTCAAACATATACATAAGATTACCGAAACAGTTCGGTGCGCCACAACCGCCTCCACACCATTCTCCGCCACACATTTTGAAACGTAATAAATTATTTTCAATAAAAAATAATAAAACAAAATATAAATCATATAAAAATATTTGTAAAATGTAAACATATCCAAATAAATAAAATAAAGTTCAAAAGCTGACAAAAGACGTCATTTCGGCTATTCTTCAAAGAGTCTAACAAAATGAAACTTTAATATCTTTGAGGTTGCTTTGTGGGAACTATTCTTCTCACTGAGGTCAATTATAATACGCGCGGCGTGATTCTTCTTCTTGATTTTCTTTTACCAATGGCAACACACATCAAAAATATTTTTGCTAAAAATGAAAACTGTATATCGGTAAATAAATCGAATCGGTAACCTTACTTAGGTTACTACTTTTCTGGAGAAAAACCAAATAATGATACCGTCGCCTTCGCTCACTCAAAAGGCAAAATCGGCGATTTGTAACATAATGCTAAATTCAGGCATAAGGGTCCGATATTTTAACTAAAAGATATATATTTTCACGGCCACTCTTAGTTCACCGGGGAGAAAACTCATATTACGAGTACAATCGCGACAAGACGATGACCCGACTTAAGGATACCTGACCGCCAATATCTGTCTGAAATAGTTTTAACTTAATACTTAATTTATACTTAGCAGTCAAAGTTTTCTCTCTGTAACTAATTCCGTACCCGTTGATTTTTTCTTCGAACTCACAGGTACAGTCAAAAGCATGTCAGACTATACACTTTGGACTTTGTACCACTCTTATGTCTGAGGCATAAGTGCTATTATCGAACTGCAAGTGTTTACCGTGATGTGCTGTTGACCGTACATACAATTTTTGTTTCCCCTGTATCATTTGTACTAATTTATAATACCATATCTATTTCAATTTGGTTCAATCCAGTAAGTTATGACCACATTATTGTTGTACCATAACAATAGTCACAACCTTCTTTGACTATATGTGGCAAATCGCAGAATATCAAAGGAAAAAATATTCACTGCTTTGACCGCTTTGACAATACATTGTCACGGAAATTATCCTGAAATTATTGATTTATTTTTATGTTAATTGTCAACGATCCTGCTTTTATGTTTACTTCTGAGAAACAATATATTTTTCATTTTTACAGGTCGCAATCATAGCTCATTTGGAATTTTGGATATATCATGGCGGGCTACACAATTTTAAAGATGGAGAATATTTCGGAAGTCCTAAAAAAGTAAGTACATATGTATGTCTACCTACTAGATCGAATGTTGATGTCACATATTAAATTATCTAACAAAGAGCTTATTACAACTAGCATGGTCAATAGAAGAATTTTAAATTGCCCATAAAAATGACTTTTATTCAGAGCGAAATACCCTAAAATTCGAAGTACACTAAGGGCTAAAAAAAACGTTCACGTCCTTTTCGACCATTAAATAGTTACTAAACAAATTAACAGATAGATTATCCAGGCAATTTATAACACCTTTGCCTTAGAGCACCCATCATAATTAAAATTATTGTCCTCAAAATTTTTAGTGCGCTGTTTTGAGCGGATATTCTCTTTCATGACCACACCACTCACTGGGCTTCAAATCCTTGAAGCTCAATTAATGCAGTGAATATAAAAATTGTTATATTACTTGTACTCCCACCCTTCCACTTAATACACCCAACGATTTCAATACTGGCATAATCCCTATAAGTACTATGACAACTACCACTAGACTTTAAATAAATAACAATTAAAACAACATTTTACAGGAAACCTCGCTTAACGACTTGCGTCGCTTTCGCACTGGCCATGTTTGTGGTGACGATTTCGGCGATCGGGATCGGTGTTTTCATTGGATACACATACTGCTACATCGAGCATCACTCTGGCTTCAGAACTAGTAAGTTATTTTGCCAAAACTGATTCTGTAGCTTGCTCTAGATGTCTTATAGTCAGTAAACTTAAATAATAATATAAACTAGGGCTTTGAGAAATAATCAAAGTTATTACGGTGAAATCAAATCTTTAATTGTGGAAATCTATAGAAAAAAATATTTTAGTGTTAAAGACATTTAATTATGTTTTAGCTATTTCTAATTAATTATCTGCCCTATCTGTAATAATTATAGCGGTTGGGTAAAAGAAAATTCCGAAAATCTCTTGAAGAAATCTTTAGATCTTTAGAAGTCCACACGTCCACTATCATTCTAATAAAATCAGGTTGAAATAAAGTGAAGAAGCAAATGTTTTCACTTTGGTAAAAAAACAGAACTCAAATTATCAAAATTGTGTGTAACATTTAACAGTATTCTGCCCAGGTAACTTATCGAATCCGTCCAAATACCACGTGCTCGAGATATCCAATGAATCTGAAGAAGTGAAAGGCAACAGGACCATCAACGGAGCTCTTTCCTCCAGCGTGCTGGTCTCCCGACTCCTGAACATCGGCCAAACGCTCCTCGAAGACGAGCTCAAATGCCTTTCCTGGCATGGAGAGGACTCTCACCAAGTCCTCAAGTGAACGAACACATTTGGGCAAAATGGCAAATATAATTTCATCAATTTATTTCGATAAAAGCTTGTTTCATTTAGTTTAACGTTAAGTGAATTAAAAGCGTTCCTGATCCGTAGTAGACCTAGCAAGTTCACCTGGGTGGACTACGGGCACTTGTTCTGACCCATAGTACACCTCTTAGGTGTACTAAGGGTACAACTATACATTTTATTATCCGTAGTACACCCGAGAGGTGGTCTATTGCTAGTTTAAAAGTTATATGACCCTTGGTACACCACAAAAGCGTGCCATGGACACTGTTTAAATTTATAATTTTTTAGGTTTTTTTAGATAGTATTTTTAAATTAGTTTATTTTTATTTTTTTTAGATATTTTTTTGTATTTATATATTTTTTTTATATATTTATTAGATAGAAGGATAAGGATATTATGTTCACCAATATTTCGTGTATTCAGTTTTTGAATTTCGCCGTGTAAGGTGAAAATACTCGATTCATTCGTGTAGTTATCTTGGTTTATCCAAAGCGTTTTCTATTATATAAATGACATCAAGAATGAGTACATTATTGTACGGGGTTTAAATGGTGGCTTATTATTTCATCACGACGAGGTGGACCGGTACAGGGTGGACTACGGATCTTAGTCAGTATCCGTAGTCCACCACGGGTCTGCTTCGGTATCCGTAATTCACCCAGGTGAACCATGGGTCAGAACAAGTGCCCGTAGTCCACCCAGGTGAATTTGCTAGGTGTACCACGGATCAGGAAGGATTAAAAGGAACCCATAGTTTTTTTGCCACGAATTGGCTTAAAAATCTCGATTGTGGGTTCGATACCTGCAACATTTGTTGGTGGGTAATAAAACTCCAGCCCTTAACGGAGGTACTAGTTGCACCATAGCTGTTATTTTAATCAAACAGCAGGTTTCTTAACGATATACATATTCACCGTCACCGCTGCGCAATTATTTTTTTTATCTACGGGCGCACTTTATGACACCTGATGGTAAATATCATTATCACCCATGGAAACCCGCCCCTTTCAGATGCGTAGGGGACCATGGAAGTGGGGATGAAAGAGGTTTTGACCACCGTTACTCTCAATCCCCAAAGCTCAATTACAGACACATTACACACATTTCGGTATTTTGTGAGAGGTTCTTCCCCGCTAAGCCTGCCCATATTAACTAACACACAGGAGCTCTTGTATTCGCCTTTTTACTTCAGGCAAGATCCTCGTGCAAGTTCTGTTCACATACGAGTACTATTGTGATATATGAGTAGAAATGTCAGAGCCGTGAGTCATGCCACAGTTTAATTTGTGCACAATTGATTAAAGCCCCGTCGGGTATAACCAATTAATATTGATTTACGTGAGGAAGAATATAGGATGGTTAATTGGTTACATAATTTCAAAATCGAAAGCGTGTTTCGTTAGTGTATGTATTACATGAGCATTTAAGGTCTTAAGAGGGTGGCGTAGGCATTATTTCATTTTATGCGAGTCAAGTTTACATCTGAAGCATCGCCCACGTGGTGGTACTGAGTATGAGACTATTTAGTGTAAAGTTTTAACCAAAATAAATTCTTTCGGTAAGTTAGCGTTATAAATATCTAAACAGTTCGGACGAACCCAAAGGCCAAAAAACTATTATTGAATAATAAACAATTACAAAACAAATATTAAACTGTGAATTTTTTTGTTTGTGTACAGTGATCTAATAACAGGACAAAAACTAACTGGTAATAATAAGCGTGGGAGGTAATTACACAATTGATACATTAGGTGGACCACGACCCATGCCTGACTTTTTGTTATGAAATGCTTAGCCTTAAGTTGTATATTGTTCACTTTGTCTTAAAGTTACTCTTCTTTGCAAGTGTTAGGTAGATTCGTTAAGGTATACCTAAATTAAGTTTTTTTTATTATAATGCATCGTTGGCGTAGTGGTTTAAGTGCCTAGCCATGATCTTGGAATCCTGGGTTCAATTCCCGAATCGAGCTAATTTTGTGTCTGTGTTTTCAAACACAGCTCGGGTTTGAGATCATCCGCATTTGGCCAACGTGGTGATAAAGTAATAGCTTAAATTTAAAGGCATTTGACTTATAGTGGGACCTTATTTTCTTTTTCTTCCTATGATGGTTTTAATGAGTTTAGTCCAAGTTTAGTCCCAACGCTTGCTCATAATTTAAGGTTCATTACCAAGTCAGGCAAAGTGAAAGTGCCAAGCTTTTACCCCAAATTTTAAATGTGCGTGTGTTAGTATATGTATAAGTAAAACATTACTACATTACAATATACCTACATTTATTTAAACTATTAGTTCCAAATATTGGTTTTCCTCATACCAATTTTAAACCACAACTTATTTCTAAATTTTCCTCTATGACCTCTAGAAATATCAATTCTATTTAAGTCTTAAAATAGATCTAACTATAAGAATAATAACATAAGACCAAATTCAAATTAACTCATGAATCTGTTTCAGTAAGTCTATATTTAATATCAGAGAACAATTGTGGATGAAATCACATCACAACTACTTACAAGACCTCAGGGATTTCGCACCAATTTCTTGAAGTGGATTGTAGTATCCAATTTCTTAGTCAGAATACCGGTCGAATGCCACGTAGGTCTTATGGGTTCGATTTTCACAAAATATGTTTCGAATTTTAAGCATTACGTGGTGTAATAATTGAAAAGTCGGCTATTAAACAAGTAGTCGCGTTTTCGATCCCCGCATAGTGCAAACATTCAATAAGTACGGTCAGCAGCACATCAAGGGACCGTCCATTAAACACGTGATTTTTTTTTGGCTGTTCTTAACCCCCCTTCCTCCTTGTTGATACACGGTGAAGATTATATTATTATCACGTGTATTTTTGTACTGATATTACCTAGTAACGTCGTATCAAAGTCACACTACAGGCGCTTCGATTTTGTGCGTAGGTATTTGACGAAAAAATAAATACACGTGTATATTATTTAACACCCCTCCCCCCTCCGCCCTTGTGATATTTCGTATTTTTTGGATTTCTCACGTGAATAATGAAAGGCAATTATCATCTGTCAAATTCTTACAACCAATTTTCAGTATTTATGTACATCGCATTTCAATATATGATTTCAATTGAGATTTTTGGCAGACAAATTAGGGTAATGTGACGTGCTACTTACTGTACCTTTTTTTGTACCATTATTATTATCTTTTTAATAATTAACTTCGAGACATTAATAGTGTGATACAATACTTTTTACTTAAGTACCTATACCTTTAAGTCCGGTGACGGATTTTCTAAGAATACAATAACAATGTAACCTGCTTCTCACAATATGCGAACAATGGACCGTGTTGAATCAAAGAGATTGAATCAAACGTGATCCCAACTACTAATGAGCTCTTGGGAAGGTTTTAGAGTTATGCTGATGACCAAGTCGTCAGTGCGCTTATCATCAAGTATCGCTGTTCTTGTAAGATAACGACTTTCTGTACTGCTAAGGGAACCGGCAGTGTATGCTGAATTGAACCGATATGCGCGCGCAACTGTCTATCTAAAGGCAGCCTTAATAACCTGGCTTACGCCCGGCGCCCGCGACTTCGATAAATAAGTTTATATTGAATAACATTTGGGGCGGAAAGGTCTTCGAGTGGTGGCCACGTACCGGGAAACGCAGCCGTAGTAGGCCTCCCACAAGGTGGACCGATGATCTCATAAAGATCGCCGGAATCCACTGGATGCGGGTGGCGCAGGACCGATCGGTTTGGAGATCCTTGGGGGAGGCCTATGTCCAGCAGTGGACGTCGTTTGGCTGAAATGATGATGATGATGATGATGATGATTGAATAACATAAAAACAAATCATTCGTGGTTTATTCCCGTTAGTCCCACCAAGCATCGTGGGGCAAACGGGAATTGAATAAAATATTTTTTCCTGTTCGTCCAACCACCAAGTTCAGTGGGAATAAACCCATTTCGTGACCGCCTCCATGGCACAGGGGTTACACCGTTTGGGTATAAAACCCAGAGGTCGTAGATTCGATTCTATGCGGCAGAACTTGTGGGGGTGGGTGCTAGCTAGTTGGACTAATAAAAAAAAGTCCTACCACCAACCAGACCCGAGGCGAGAATCGAACCTACGAAATCCAGATTTATACTCGACCGAATTAAGCACTGTTTTACTGAGGTGATAAAATGATTTCCTTATGAACAAAACTAATTCTTGGCTAATTTCAAGGAAATCTGATTTCCAATGTATTTATTTCTTACAAGGAAAATATTATTATTTATTAATACATAAGTATTAATCTTTATTTCTTGTATTGGAGCGTGGAGAATCTTTCCATTAATACTAGTGCCGTGGCAGGTAACACAACAGTCACCAGCGAAATTCTTTGTTGTTTGACCAAAACTAAACTTTGGGTGAAATATGACGGAAAGTAAACTGAATGCTGAGTTCTCGTTGTTTCCACTGGGTATAGGTATTTCATCATGTCATATCGTGCGTTTATACGTAGTTAAGCAGAAAGGACTCAAACCACACTTTGGCCAAAATTGAGTTAAGCATGCCATCGTACTCCTGATAGTCGAATCTATATGACAGTAAAACCCCCATTTTCAAAATGTACACAGAAACTATATATTTTTGACCCCCGACTCAACCCACAGTATGAAGAGCACACAAAATATTTTTGCTGAATGGTTTCAACCCACTTAAGTTGTTTTTGAGAAATGTATAATCTATAAGTATATGCTTATTATCAATAAATCAAAATAAACCCAAACTGTTTGGATCCTTTCTGAGAATCATTTTTGATTTGAAACATCCTTTTATCAAACAAATCACTAAAACGACTTAAACAGGTTAGGTCATTTCTGTGTTTTAAGTTTACTGAAACAAAATATATTTTTTTGTTTTACAGAAACGACTCAAAACACATGAGATATTTCAGAAAACACTAATTATGGTGAACTGCGCATTTAATTGAAATAACCAAATGGACTCAGGCAGATTGAGTCCCTTGTGGTATGTGTGTTCTGTGGGTTGAGTCGTTCGTTAGTAAGAAATAGATAGAGATGGGCATTCAACCTAGTTTTTTCCCATTCTTGGGAAATTTCCCCAATCGGGTTTTTATGCGGGTTTTTTCGTTTTATTGAATGAATTTGTTGAATCAAACAATAAAAACAATGTTATAGTAATGGTGAATGGTACGAGTAGTACGTTACGTTTAGCAACTCTGGTAAGTAATGGGATGTATGTAAAGATGATTTGTTGCCTGGGCATGTACGGACATATTGAGTAAATGCCCAATAAACGTCCATTTACACCCAACAAATGTCCCAAAACAGCATTTATTTTACTCGTAAAATATAACAAATAATCTATAACTATATAAAAGAGAAATCTGAATGACTAAGTAACTGACTGAATGAATGACTGACTGACTGACATTCAACGCCCAGCTCAAACTACAATACCTAGGAACTTGAAATTTTGTACAGGAATTCTTTCTATTGCGTTAGTTCCCACTAAGCAGACGTTTTGGAAATTTACCCCCCAAGGGAGTAAAAAGGGGGTTGGAAGTTTGTATGAAACTTTGCCATTTTAAAAGTTGCAGGCTTAAAATTCAAGAAATAGATTTTTGGTCTGGTGGCAGTTTCAAATAAAAAGGGGTTTTAGATAATCTACCCTCCAAGGGGGCTGAAAAAGTATCTAAAATTAATATTTTCTGTACCAAATTCTTTATAATGCGTAAGTTCCCAATTGTAAGAAAGGTTTTTTGAATATTTCAACCCCCGAGGGGGATAAAAAGGGGGTGAACATTTTGAACTTTAAGTTTTTTACAGGAGTGCTTCATAATGTGTAAGTTCTACTAATGGGGTTTATGGAAGCTACCTCCCAAGGGGGTTTTATAGGGTATAGTCAACGCGAGCGAAGCCGCGGATAGACGTCTAGTCTATACATGACTGGAAACTGTATAGACTAGACGAAATTCATTTTTGGTTCGGTGTCAGTTTGAAATCAAAATAAACTCCCCAGGGGGGTTACAAAAGGGATTAAAATTAAAACTTGAATTTGTGCAGGGTTTCTTTAGGTTTCTATAGTGTTAGTTTCGACTAAGAAGGGGTTTATGGAAGATGCCGACGAACTGAAATATTTTAAAACGCTTTCTTACTGGGAACTTACACATTATAAAGAACCCCTGCACAAAATCCCAAATTTTAATTTCAAAATCCTTTTTAAAGAGTCCCTGTAAAAGAAATCAAGTTCCTAGGTCTTGTAGTTCGGGCTGGGCGTTGATTTTCAGTCAGTCAGTTATTCATTTAGTCAGTCAGTCATTCAGTCAGTCAGTTTCCTTTTTTATATATAGATAGACGATAGATACAGCCATTCGAAGAATTTTTGAATTGCATGGATGGTGAATTTATATAATAAATTTAATCGGCAGCTTGGTTTAAACCCACCGCCCATAGACGTATCTGTTAGGAGAAACATCAGATCCCTTTACCTTTGTAATCAAATTCACCAGAAACCTTTAAAATTACTGCCTTTTATTAGAAAAGTAACATAAATTGAAAAAAACCCTGCATTTGGAAAAAACAAACGGGTTTTTTCCCGCGCCCATCTCTAGATACGGGCCAACTCTTGACTTTGACATAGAGGAAAATAAAGGAAATGTATTGTTTTTTCTTTCCTATCACGCAAATTGGCTACCGTAATGTTTAAGGACAATAAATAACGATTTTTTAAAGGTTTCACTTATTTCGTTTCTTAATAATAACTAAATTTCCAATCGAAGGGTATGTTTGGGTCCATTCTGAGAAATAAAAAAAAATACCTGTCCTTTCACATTTAAGTTTAATAGTAAGGACTCAACCCACATTTTAGTTAATTATCTCGAAATATATATAAAATATGTTTCTTTAATTAATGGACAAAGGAAATATACCCTTTACTTTAAAACTTAAAAGAAAAAAATTTAACAAAAACTACTTTATCTCAGTCAAATAACAGCTAGAACTTTAAACGCTCATAACTCAAAAGTGACTTTGTGTGGATTGAGTCCTTTCTGCTTAACTACGTCCAAATATACAGCGTGCAATTTTAGTCGTTGTTTTCCCGCAGTAAAATGATTCTATCTTAGTAGTAAAATAGATTAATAAGGTTATTTTTTAAGTGAAATCAAAAG
Source organism: Mecyna flavalis (assembly GCA_949319885.1). Classification (NCBI taxonomy): domain Eukaryota; kingdom Metazoa; phylum Arthropoda; class Insecta; order Lepidoptera; family Crambidae; genus Mecyna; species Mecyna flavalis. Next base: position 5,454,068 of record OX439436.1, read on the forward strand.
TTTTACGATTTATGATAGACGAAACTCGAACCAATAGTACTAGCTGCGTCACGGACGGTCAACGGACGGGGTCATTGCCATTCGCGTTTATCAAAAAAATTATTATTTACTATTTACTCATATTTGGTATTTACTATATCCATCAAACTTTTAAAAAAAAATCAAAAAATTTTTACATGCTTAAATCGATAGTACTACTGAAGGTGAAGCATTCTGCTGCGGGAAAACAACGACTAAAATAACACGCAGTATAATACATCACTTTTATACAATGAAACAAACCTCATTCATTGTAGTCTAGAGATTGTTTCATAATGTCGACCACACGCTCCGACCACCACGGTACTCTCGATTGGTATAAGATTAAAGTCATGTTCCAGTTTATAGTAAAACTACCTACTATGTAGTACTGACTACTCATAGAGAGATATTCTATATAAGACCCAACCTGATAATTGGGATTTAAATAAATAATTATTTTAAATTGATTGAACGGGAAAGAAATAAGTATTTTTAAATTAATTTACCATGATATTTACAACCACTATCAATGTTTACAACAATAAAATTGTATTTGACCTCTGTAGGAAAAAGTTTTTACATACCAGTACTTTTTGTTTTAGAAAATAAAATAAGAAAAAGATGGAGATATCTAAGGGATCAATTTGCGGTAGAGTTAGGAAAGATTCCACCTTCTCGCTCTGGAGATGAGACAACTACTGTATATACCAAATGGCCATATTTTAAACCCTTAATTTTTCTGAAACCTATGGTAAAGGCGCAGCTAATCACTGGAAGTTTGACGCGACAAAGATCTGATTCAAATAGTGCTGTGAGCCTTGAAAGTGAAATAGAATACACCCAAAGTACAAATGACAATGATTGTTCTCCTTTACCTGGACCAAGCAATATGGAAGATAATGATGCGAGTGACCAACCAACAGTGTCTCTTGCGATGCCTGTTTCTAAAACCGCTTTGAAAAGGCCGAAGAAAACAATCAATGACAAATTATTGGACATTGAGCATCAATAACTAAAATTTTTACAAGATAAGGAAAAATCCCGACAGAATAGAACAACAGATGAAGACAACGAACATATTTTATTTTTTAAAAGCCTAACACATTGAAAAAAATCCACAGCACATGCTACTTTCATTCAGAAACCGCATTCAAAGCGTCGTCGACGAGTTCACGTACCAATCTTTGCAATATGGTAACCCATCTAGTTCGATGTCAAACTACTCTCATTTTAGTAATGTTTCCCGTGACAGTACTCCAGAGATCTGCAACCAATTAACTCTTGCACAAACTTCAAGTGACAATAATGCTGTTATAAGCAAACGATTAGCCACAGTAGAATATGAAGAATCCACCTGCAACCAACTAGATGGAGACGAATGCAATCAATCTAATAGCCAACGAGTATCTACGGAAGAACATAATGAATAGCTACTCAGAATGACCAATCTCTTGCCGAATTTTATAGCAAATACCAATTGTGAAATCTTCAATTTGATTTTGGCCCATGGGGTGCCAAAAACCAAGGTTATAGCTATAACTTAAACACAGAATTTTTGATAAGTTTGTTTGTTTTAAATTACCCATTTGAAGTTATACTTTAATTAAAATTAATTTAATTTTAAGTGTACATATTGTAACGTATTGTATGTTTTGCCTCTTGCTGATTTTACGTTTATGATAGACGAAACTCGAACCAATAGTACTAGCTGCGTCACGGACGGTCACCGGCCGGGGTCATTGCCATTCGCGTTTATAAAAAAAAAATTATTTACCATTTACCCACATTTAGTTTTCATTTTCCCATCAAACTTTAAAAAAAAATCAAATAAGATTTAAAAAAAGTTCAAAAAAAAATTAAAAAAAAAATTGGAAAACAAAATTACATGCATAAATCGATAGTACTATGTACTGAAGGTGACGCATTCTGCTGCGGGAAAACAACGACTAAAATAACACGCAGTATAGATTAGTATTAGTATAGATAAATATTATTCATTACTTACCTAATAGTGATAACGAGTCTTTCTTCAGGTGAAATTGGTTGAACATGCCATGCCAGTTACACCATTTCTTAATTAAACGATGTTCGATTTTATTTAATATGTAGTAAAATGTTTCTTGAGTCATCCTTGTATAATCATAAAACTCCTTTTCATCCTCCTTTATATCTTTTAAGAATAAATGATAATATGTTCCATATTTAGTTCTTTTTCTGTTATTATCAGATCATTATGTTATCAGATACACTAACTGTTCTTCTCTTTCTATATTTGACGTAAGTACTTTCTAAAAGTAAAAAATCTTCGTCCGACGAACTGGAGGCCATGATTGTCACTAAGGACCATAGACGTAATATAATTAACATTAATTCCATGCTAAGGACAGATTCACCTGTTTCTTTATGCGAGACAACACTGATCCGTACAGATTTGTCTGTACCGGAAACCTGTTTCTTTATGTAAGCACTCATAAAGCAAAATATACTAATACATTCTCACCATGTGCTCCATAAATCCGCTTTCAATGACACCAACTCAGATTAAATTTATAGAAATTGAATACAAAGAATTTATAGACCCAATATCGATCATCGTAGCAATACCAGACTATTTCCAACATTTACCAATCTTGGAATAGGGTCTGTCCAATATAGGTACTCGTAGTAAAGGTGGGTGCAAACTCCATATTCGGTGCATTGCCCTAGTAAACATGAACATAATAAAGCCGTCTCTGCGAGCGGCCTCGTCTGAAGTTATTAAATCATCAAGATAGATTAGGCCGCTTAAGCCCTGGATCCGATCGAGCAGGTCGCCACATCCCCCCCTGCCCTTCTTGCCCCGATTGCTTGTTCGTAAAGACGGGACACAAAAACTTAACCATGAACTTCTTATTAAAAGGTAGGGCTGCTTCATTGGTTCGTTGACACTAGTTCCATGATACAGTTCCATTATGGAACTACTGTTATTTTTTTTTATCACTAGTTCCATTATTTTCGAAATTTGAAATAATGGAACTAGCTTCAACTTTTGAGTTGACGCTAGCACCATTCTGTTCCATGATGGAACTACTGTTAATATTTTTTTATCATCAGTTCCATTAAAAATGGAACTCGAAATAATGGCACTAGTGACAATGTTGACTTGACTCTAGTACCATTCACAGTTCCATGATGGTCTGCCCCACCGTACCACCGCCCATACCTCCAGTGGTACGGTGGGTCTAAAACCGTACCACTGAACAAACAGGGTTGTGGGAAGTGGGAACTGACAAGGACCATTTTTTTTTAAATATTATATTATTTGTCAGTTTTTCTAATAGCACCAAAACAAGTGAATGTCGGAAAAACAAGTGAATGTCTGTAAAACAAATGAATGTCACGAAAACAAATAAATGTCGGGGAAACAAGTGAAGGGTGAGGGTGACTGGCTCAATGAGTACTATGTTCTATTGAGCCAGTCAACCTTTTTGGACCTTACATCCGCTTACCATCAGGTGAAGGAGGTCATTCTGATTGCTTACTTATAAAAAATAACGAGTGTTAGTGGGCTTTACGATTATAATTATGTTTGCCGGTGTATAGTTAAGCATTGATGGATACACCTACTATAGTCATTTTAATAGGCCACATTAAATTTGACAGTTCATTCATGCAAAGTAAAATATCCCTTACGCTAAACGAATAAAACTCAAGAAAACAACATCAGTTAATAATATTAATACAATTATTAATTTAGAAAATTAGGGTCTACTCCTGAGTATGTAGCATTTATCTTTGCATAAATTAACTGTCAAATGTGGCCTATTAAAATGACTCGACTATAAACCCCTAACCATGCTTCTTGCTACAATATCCTTTATAGATAAACTGTGGGACCACAACCGAAAACCATGGTGTCCCTTCTAAAAGTCATTCAGCCTAAAATATCGAGGCAGGAGAAGCTGAGAAGCTATATCAATGATGAATAAATCCTACATTGAGTGGTCAATACAGTGTATGCCATAAAGCAAAAGAACCAATGCCCTTCATAATTTATATCTGTTTAAAGATAGTCATCCTCCTTCTCTTGGGCCCAGTGCAAGCTGAAGATGGGACTTGGAGGATACGGAAGAACTTCGTCGTTATCTAACGTCGAGTCCTACTAGTTAAATTACAGGATCATCCGTCTCTTAGTACACTACCATTGGGCTTGCCTGACGCAAAGGGTTCATTCCCGTTCGTCCCACCAAGTTTGTCCCACCAGTGGGACGAACGGGAATTCTTATTTTCACTTCCCGTTCGTCCCACCAGCGAGTTCAGTGGGACGAACGGGAAGTGAAAATAAGAATTCCCGTTCGTCCCACCAAATGAAATGACAATCAAATTTGGTACGAGTAGTAAGAAATTACGCGTCAAGAAATTCTGAGCCATGTTCAATCAAATTTTTTCCGGATTCGCAAATGGATAGAAATATGTATTGAATCACACGTTCATATAAATATTATCAAGCTTGGCTTGCCTCCTTGTAGGAAGACCCCGGTTTAATGGGTAAATTCCGGCCTTTCTAGAGCTTGGGAGTCCCACACACAACCCTCGGCCCCCACGAAGTGTGATGATGGTATGAAATGTATTTCGCGGTCTTAAAAAAGTAAATGTCAGTTCCATCGTGTTGACACTGGCAGCCCTAGCCAGCACAGCAAGCACGGCATAACTCTGCGCGGGCGCCGGTTCCGACTCATCGCGTCATACGCGACAGCGTGCGCCGGCTCGCACAACGTTCTCGTACCTACATCTCGGACATTCAATCAACTCGCTCCTACAACCAATTAACCGCTACTAAATCTACTGTATAACTACCAAGTGATTATGAGATTTAGTACAGTCAAGGTTAGTGAAAGTTGTGTGGTTTGATCGCCGATCCGTGACCAGTGTTTTTAATCTGTGAACAATACATTACAGGGAAAGCGTAAGTATTTGTGTATTTACGAAATCTCGCTACGCACGTGAGAGAATCGACGTTGCGAACAATTAAAGGTTTATGTTTTCATTAGACATTTAATTGTTATTAGAAATGTACATGGATTTATTTCAAAGACTTACTCGTATTATGAAAATATTTAGATATAGTAAAAACTAACTTATTACTTATTGTAATATTTATACTTATAATATAGTTATAAGTAGAAATATTACAATGCCAATACCAAAAGATGAGTGAAAAAAATAACTTAGCTGACAATAACTACATAATTCGGCAATTTCTTTTTAATATACAATACAGGGTCGTGAACGTGATATGCCACGACCCTAAGCTATTTTGTATATAAAAAAATATACACTATAAGATATTATAAGAGAGATTATAAGAGCTAATCTCGACTCGTCATCTTACATACAATATCACTAGACGTTTATACATAAAACCAACGAATTTGCATAAAACCCAAATGATTACAAAATTATCTAAGATTCAATTCTTAAGGAATTTTACCTAGGAAACCGAGTTCACAGCCCAGTACTTAAACCATTAGACCATCGAGGCATCTTCTTCCTCCTGCCCTGTTCCCAACTTATTGGGGTCGCCACAATAATGATCTTCTCTTCCATTCATCCCTATCACTTGTCAACAAGGTATCCACTCCTTTTTCACATAAATCATCTTTCACGCAACCCATCCACCTCTTTTTCGGACGTCCTTTTCCTCTCCATCCACTTAAATTCATATTCATTGCCTTTCATCTCTTCTCATCACATGCCCATACCAAGATAAACGACTCCCTTCCATCTTTTCTGTCACAGGTGCTACTTTCATACTTCCCCTTATGTATTCGTTTCTTATTTTATCCATTCTGGTCACTCCACACATCCACCTTAACATTCTCGTCTCTGCTGCATGCACTCGTCTTTCATCCCAGCATTCAGATCTATACAATACTACATGTCTCATCACACTCTTGTAAATTGAAGGGCATTGTGACATGTATGCATGACCTGTAACCATTTCATCCAACCTGAGATGATTAAGACCATCGAGGCATCAAGCAAGTTAAATTGTGATGTCTCATTACTTTTGAGGAATGAACAGGTTTCAACTGATTCATTACAATGGGACTTAATTCCCACTGATTAAAATAATTCATTACGTATTTATAATTGTTTGTAAAGCGACGCGTTAATTGTTTGCACCTGCTATAATTTTATTCAATCCGATTACTGGCTTAGTATTCTACTATAGCTATTAAAAATGACAATATTTTATTATTAGGTGATGTTATGTAACTGGGTAACGAAAAAAAAGTAGTTGAGATGGGCAGAATGCAGCTATGTTTAATAATAAATTGCACAAAGTGAATGGTGGCTTTTGCTCAGCATTGAAATTATGTAAAAATAAAAAATAAATACAAATTAACTCAATTTATTATGTGAAGCTTTTTCACGATGTTTTTTCGTCATCACATTAGTATAAAAAAAGATACTTTAGTAATTAGAAAAAAAGATACTTTAGTAATTAGAAAAATAATACAATTTATTTATTATCCTTAAAAACAAACTGTACGTACAAGCTCAATAAATTGATATTGCCACAAATGGGCAGGCAACTTGAATACTTTTTACTTATTTCCTTAGTAACATACATTTTGAGTTTTGACCTTCAGTTTTTAAAATCATCATTACGACCAGTTTTTATATTATACCTAGTATCTTATTGTGTAAATATGTAAATAAAACGCATTAATATTTAGGAATTTTTGCATTATTAGTGTAGGAATTTTTGTGTGTTATCTCTGACATAATAATCATCATAATTTTATGTTAAAATTTCTCGTTTAAAATTTGTGTTATCGTTATTTATTTATGTAAACTGACTTTGAAAATACGTCTAAAATAAAATAGATTTCATTCATCTCCTTCTAAAGTAAACGTTATTTTTTAATTTGCGCCAATCGATCATGGAATTAATATTATCTACAATCGATAGACAGTTAAAATTTGTCAATTAACCTTTTATTGATTTTTACTGATTATTATTCATAATTTCGATCAAAGTTCGGACCGCCCCATTCTCCTCGCGCGCCCATGCTCAAGCTCATTCTTTTTACACTCTGTTCCACATAAGAAGTCCTTTAGCCGCTATAATGGTACTACTGTTTTTCAATACTTTCAATCTGTTTTTTGACAGATTTACAAAGCGTAGGCAATGCTGCCAATATAGCGGCTAAAGGACAACTTATGTGGAACAGAGTGTATTTGTATGGTTTTGTTTTTGTTATTTCTGACATAGTATTCATTTTTGACATTTTTGATTAGTTGACATGGTATAATTTTTATTAATTATTTAATTTTTTTTTCTATTTGTATGGTTTGGTATTGTTCTTTTTAAATGATTTTTGTGGTGTTATAATTGTAGGGTGATATTTGTAATTTGTTAATTTTAAGCTTGTGTGCGTTTTGGTTCTACTCACAGATAACAGAAACGATCTCTATTGTTCTACTGTAAGTCACAAGTGTATGTATGAATAAATAAAATAAATAAATAAATAAAACTGTAAGAATTCAGGAAGGATAGTACAATTAAAACGATGTAAGTATGAAATTACATTTATTTAAAGTATTATTAAAATGTTTAAACAACTAAAATCACTACTACAGAATTACAATTTAGTACAGTGAAATCAAAAACTAAATACTTATTTGAGAAAAGGTAATTCGCATAAACTTAAGTCAGGGAAAAACAAACTACTTTATCATAATACCTCGTCTATTATCATTGTAATATTTTAATATATTGTAAACGAGTCGAGCCACGCAGCCAAATCCGTTTACGACACACAAAACATACTCCCTCAACTGTCGCGCAGTGATTGAGCGACGCGGTAGGTAATCGACCAAAATCGGGGAAACTAATGAAGTTTTAAATTGACGTATCCGACGATTTGGTATATTATTATATGCGAGGATTGTAGTAAACCGCCACGAATAACCATTTTATTTTCGAAGAAATGTAGTGAACGTGGTGCGTTACTAAATCCTTATAAGCAAAAACGCTGTAACCCACATTGGTCAGAATATTCACTGCGCTGTAACTACCAAAATGAAACCGAAATCATGTTATTTGAAAAAGATGAATTGAAGTAAATGTAAAGTGATAAAAAACACTCTTTTTATGCTATTTACATCAATCTTACCGTTAGTTTTTCAAAAAAGCAGGCTAATTTCCAATGCTGTACAAAAATTACTATTAGTCGTAGAGCAAGGAGTATTAGACCGTTTGAAAGAGGATTTTTTTCTTATTCCGAATCTGCAAAAAAAAAATTGGCTTGGGTGTGGGTTACTACGTTTCCGCTTTTTTGCGTCGATATGTACTTTATTATGTCTGAATAAATACGAATATCATGTTCACTTACAGGCCCAATAAACTTTTATCATTTGGTAATCGTCCGTTTGTAAATGAGCGAGTTTTCAAATTTAGTTTTAGATGTGTCCTAGCATTGCATTCTATTTATTATTGGATTCTCCGCCTCGGTGTAACAGTAGTTAAGGAACTCGAAAATCTTTTCGGACTTTTAGGACTTTTTCTAATTTCTATTAATTCGATAGCTACCACGCCCACAGGTGAAATCAGCCTCTATAGTAGTGTTTGCTGTTCTGGGAATGTTAATATGGGACAGTTCTCAGCCTTTTACTTTAGTTGTACTGGCACACACATGAATAAAACTAGAGCAATAGATAGGGAACAAGACCGTCGAATGTAAATGAGTTCTGTCCGACCAGAACCGAGATCGGGAATCAAACCCTTTTTTGTAAGGGAATGCTTTACGCATTCCCTTACAAAAATGCGTAAAGCATTCCCTTGGCTGAGTAATGCCGATGGTTATGTGAAACTCCCTTACCCTGTGAGTGGGGATTACCACTAAACCCCACAGTGCCCCTTAAATACCTTATCGATAGTGGCACAGGAACCGGCATAGACTCTGCTTCTGAAAATGCCGGTCGGAAATCGAACCCACGATTTCTAGTAATAGTAATATCACTATTTTTAATCTGAGACGGTCAGATGAATCAATAGAAGTAGGTATGTACCTAGTAACTAGATATTTATTCGACATCTTGTCGCTAGAAAAATCTTTAAACAATAAGAACAAGTATATTATTTACTCATTACTCATGCCGACATTGATGACGTCAACTGTTTCAACTAAATTCTCACGTACATTCCACATGAAGAGGAAAATGGGAACTACCTCGCCGCAAATAACTAGACGTTAGTGATGATTCAAATCTTGTAATATTTTTGTACCAGACGATATTTGATTAAGCTAATTGTTGCTATTGTTTCAACCTATTATGCTCCATTTCAGGGCAAAGGCTGAATCACTAAATTCAAGTCATTATCGCAATTATGATTGCTGGCCCAATGACCGCGTTTGTATAATTCTGGTTACCACAAAGTCTATGTTTGTAACATCGTACCGTACCTACTAGCCTAGCACACCATCATTTTAACATTTGTATGTGTGTAAGAAATAGACATTAAAAGTATCTACGTTAGCACTGGGGGGTTGAATTCATATGTCACTATTTAGTAGCTAGTACCCTCAGAGTAATTTATCTGAACTTTAGCTTGACCAACACCGCTGTACCGCGTGCTTGCATACCTTAGGCCTCGGCCTCAATTTTCGCGGCAGAGGGAACGGGCCGCCAAAAGCGGTAAACCGCAGTGAGCCTGCATGCGCTGCACTGCCGATTCCGCTCCTGTCCCGCTGTATTCGAGAACGGTTCTATGGGATTCCATACAAATCATCTCGCCGCTGCCGCTGCTGCTGCCGCGAAATTCCCGTTCGTCCATCCAAGTTCGTCCCACCAGAACGAGAATCCTTATTTTCACTTCCCGTTCGTCCCACTGAACTTGGTGGATGGTGGGACGAACGAAAATGAACCCGAAATTCGAGGCGCGTTACAGCAGTTTTGTTCAAGCTATAGTTTCCAATACAAGACACAAAACCTACGTCTGCGCAGCGCCTAAACGCGATATTTATTAGGTAGGAAATAAGTACTTATTGTATGACGTTTCAATTGTTGAAAACTTGAAACCTTAGTTAAATTATAGTATCTTTGTTTGTAACGTCAATAAATATCGCGTTTATTTCCTATAATATAAATAGTGTTACCTATGCAATGCGTAAGTTTTTAATCATATTAAGATGTAAAAGGCCATCAAGTATTACGAATTAAATAATGCACATGCGTAAATAACTTCAAGAAGTTATTGCAGGACAGGACCATAAATAGTGCCCTTCGGTTGGGGGCCTAAGAATACCACCGAGGTATCCCCTGCCTGTCGTAAGAGGCGACTTAAAGGGGCCCTCGAACCCGGGGGCGGCGTGGGACGTTCCGCGTGCAGCCCCGGCAACGGGTTCGGAGAAGACGGCCACACCATGGCCCGTGTGGTTCGTAATGCGCCGCACATCGGCGGCGCAGGGCGCAGGGCGCGCCCGAGGCGGGCCGCAGCGGCTTGCGCGCGTGGGGGTTCCGTGGCGTTGTCTCCGCATAGAGGTTCTCGGTTCCCCCTCACTGCGCTGAGAGGGTCATCGTCAGGTTTTAGTCGGTAGGGCCGAAGTGCGAGTCCGACACACCGCTCGGGACGAACCTCCGTCCCTGAGTGACCCCCGGCTTTAGCAGGGGGGGTCCGGCGTCTGGTTTATCAGGGACGCCGGGCCGGTGCGTAAAAGCATTTCCTGACGCAAAAAAAAAAAAAAAAAAAAAAAAAAAAAAAAAAAAAAAAAAAAAAGGACAGGACCATAAATAGAGCATTACAGTTTAGAGACAGACTTGGGTAGGTTTGTGTCTCTGATAGAGGCAGTCCAAAGCCAAGAAGTACCGAAAAATAAATCACCTTTAATACAAAAAAAAAACTAAATTTAAATCGCTTTATCCGTTCGGAAGATATGACGCCACAGACAGAAAGACACACAAACCCACAGACAGACACGTCAAACTTAAAACACCCCTTTCTTGCGTCGGGGGTTAAAAAAAGACAATCTATAATGTATTCTGGTTGAAGAGATACCAACGATCGTGAGTTCGATCCCTGCATCACGCATGTTACGTACGTTTATGTGCACATACTCGTATGTGTATCGGTTTGGCTGTTTCTATGCATAATATTATGTATAAAACAAAAAAATATAGCTCTCATATTATATGGAATCAAAATTGCTATTTAGCTAATGAAAATATGTTTTGTATAACACCCGTTTTTGTTTAATCAGCAGCCAGTTTTTAATATCAATATTGTCACATTTTGCTCATCGCAGAGTATTGGTTATAACGTCTTAAGAATAAAGAAAAACAGAGAAAACACTTGGTAATAAGTAGCCCGGGTATAAACACATCCAACTCTTTCCTCTTTATAATATTATAGATTAGTATAGATAAAGTAAAAAAATTGTGCCCAAAGGAGTCCAGCCCATAGTTCTCAAGCTATCTAACTATAACCTGTGTTTCGAAACTTTGGGTCAGTTTCACCACTGACAAACAAAAAAAAGTTCATGCAAACTTCCATGTTTACTGTTACTGATAATTTGGTTGGTACCTATATTCAATCTACGACCGATCACTTAGGATTAATCCTTATTAAACCTACAGATGGTACAAAGTTGTAAGGATTATCCATACTGAAAGTAACTGTCTGTCTGTTTGTTTGTACAGTCAACAGCACATCAGACTGCCCTTATCTGTCAAATCTCTACAACCAATTTTCAGCTTTATTTACTTCACATAGAGTTCTTTTTCAATTGAGAATTTTTGACATTTTGACAGATTAGGGTAGGTTGATCCTCAGAACAATAACTTCTGAGGGTTGATCTGCAGCTGCCTTCCGTACACCAAACTGTTGTGATGAAATTGGATACAAACATTAGACTTATTGTGAAAGGACATAGGCTACTTTTCATCTCAGTACAACGCTGTGTTTCTGTAGGATAAATATAATAGAAGTGGTTTTGTTTGCACTGCTTTCTATCGACTTGATTTTAGTACATAGATAGATATTCTTTATTGCACCACAAATTTGACAAAGAAAAACAAGTAACATAATTGAACTGCACAACACAGGCGGACTTATCGCACATACACATACATATTCCTAGCTTAGGCTGAAAAGTGACATTATGCTCTTTTTTATCCAGCAAAATATCACATTCTTGCGGAATAATGTCTCGTTTAATCCACCCGGTCGCACGGAGCCATTTTGTGCCTTCGCCCACGCACAAAAAACCAAACTAAAAAAAAAAGTTGTTTCTACTGTCCTCTTAAAGTACTTATAGTGATAATAAGTAATAGCTTTTTGTTTAACGCGCAAATATTCTATCCATCATAAAATCAAATACAAGAGTAGGTATGACAAACTTCAATAAAAAAGTCAGAGGTCATTAACTTAACTTTAAATTATGTGTGGGTTAGATCATTGTCACATGCCACTACCATTAGTAATTTAAGATGAACATTCAATTTAAATAAATACTTTGACATATTTTATCAAAATAATAAAATATATGGCTAAATAATGTATTGAGTAGGTATACTGTGTGGCATTTCAGTCGTTGTTTTCCCGCAGTAAAATTATTCTATCTAAGTAGTACAATATGTAGATTAATGAATTTTTTTTGTCAAATCAAAAGTTTTATGATTGTGTCAGACGAAACTCGAACCAATAGTCCTAGCTTAGTCGCGGAAGGTCACTAGCCGGGATCATTGCCCTATGTGCTTATCAAAAAATTGAATTTCGTTTTTCCTTTAAACTATACAAAAAAATCTTTTTTATTTGTTTATATTTTGAAGGGTAACAGTAAAAATAATAATAAAAAAACAAAAACATACTTGCTTAAATCGATAGTAACTACTACGAGTATATGTGAAGCGTTCTGCTGCGGGAAAACAACTTATTTTGTGTCATTGCATAATACTCATAATTTAACACTACTGAATAATTCGTATAGTTAATTTTGCGACTGTTTTGTTTTTAGAATAGAATAGAATAGAATAATGTTTATTGTAATAACTGTGTACATACATAGGTTTTACAGTATCTTGTTTAGAACCAACAGTTTACCCATTCCGGGCGGTACAATATTTTGCTAACAGTAAAATAATCCTTTATTACAAGTACCAAAAACTCAATTTCATTTCATTATAATTACCAAATTATTTACATTATTAATCTTACTCTTACTAATATTATAAATGCGAAAGTCTGGATGTTTGGATGTTTGGATGTTTGTTCCTCAATCACGCCTAAACCGCTGAACGGATTTAGATGAAATTTGGCACACGTATAGTTTATAATCCGGATTAGGACATAGGCTATAAAATTCCTACGGGAAACGTCCCATTCGCGTGGGAATAACAATTTTGAAACTACTGAACCGATTTGAATAATTCTTTCACTGTTGGATAGCTACACTATCCCCGGTAAGCATAGGGTATTTTTGATCCCGGAAATGTGGGGGGAAGGGGGGATATTTGATAAAAGCGATTACGCGCGGGTGAAACCGCGGGCGGAAGGCTAGTATTACATTATGTCAATCCTATATTTATTCACACATAATTAAATTAAATATATTAAAATTAAATTCATTTACTACTATCACTAAAAAATTCATTAAGATTATAAAAACATTTACATAATAGCCATTCTTTTAATTGCTTCTTAAACATAGTATAATAGTACCATCAATTTGCATAATATAATTCGGCAAGTGATTAAATATTTTGATGCCTACAATATAGGTATGTACTTTTGCTTAATATAAAGCTAGAAGCAGTTAGCAGACTTCACACATTTATATATATTACGTAAGCATCTTTTTTGTGACAAAAACAGAGTTTCCCCATTCCCCAATTTCCATTAACTGAGATTTATTTCCTAATTTAATATAACACTTATCTAATACTTCTATACTAATATTATAAAGAGGAAAGATTTGATTGTTTGTTTGTTTGAATCGAATAGGCTCCGAAACTACTGAACCGATTTAAATCATTCTTTCACTGTTGGATAGCTACACTATCCCCGGTGAACATAGGGTACTTTTAATCCCGGAAATGTAGGGGGAAAGGGGGGAATATTTGGAAAAAGAAGTTACGCGCGGGTGAAACCGCGGGCGGAAGGCTATTTCATATATTTTGTTTGTTTCAAAGAACTTTCCCCACGTAAACAAGTAACAAAATCTTCATACGAATAGTTATAGGAGTTATAGAACTGATTTCTTTTTAGTTTACCTTTACAAAAGTCCGTATGACTTAGGTTTTTACAAAAGTTTCATTTTACTGAGAACAGCGAAGACGATTGAATGCTCACGCACGAACAAGTATCCATCTTGGCATCTTCACAGGAAACATTCAATTCGATAGATGCGTGTATGCTTTCTGTGTCATGAAGATTGTACGAGTTTATAGGTCAGATTTTTATAATAAAATACCATCGCAAAATGATGTTTAGGTAGGTACATACCTTAAACCTACCTGTCTGCCAACTGACATAGTACATATACAAATAATCCTTAAATTCATTCATTCATTCAATCATTAAAATCACTGTACGAAATATACGAGACATTAAAATGTGAATCTAACCCATTTCAAATGATTTGGTTTAAAATTGTTAAGATTTTTTTGTTGTTTTGATTTTTTTCTCTGTCAGGCCTATCCAGTTTGGACCGTTATTCGGCTGAAGGTGATGATGATGCCCTACGCGAGTATAATCTGACTTATATAATTTAATTTCTAGATTATCGAGTGTAAGATGACAATCAAGAGTATGACCGTCACCGAAGCACACGACGCCACTACAAAGAAATGGTTCAGAGGGTACGTATATCCCTTCCTGTAATATCTTTCTATACATTTATACCAATTTTTCAAAAATGACTTAGGCCATTCGCACAGCTGCTGTAACCACTGCGGTGCGAATGGCCCTATTCAAAAAGAGCTCTTGGGCGATTCGCAACGCGCGGGTTGAATAACTCAAGGTGCGAAACGCCCCAAAAGACCCCAATTACTGACCTAATGAACAATAAATGATGTATAATCTTATTTCGACAGCCGTGTTTAATATCAATGATATTACAAATACCAATGGCGTAAGTATAAAATGTTATGCACATCTATTATGTATAATACCACAGTGTTTGTTCCTCTATTTATGTTTATGTAAGTTACTGTAGTACCTACATTAGGGAATATAATATAATACAGTATAAGTATGTCTCTTAAAACTATGATAGTGTTGCGGATTTCATTTAATTTAAATATTTATCTACCTGCTAATGGGATCACCTCTAATTTATCATTTTTTTAATCCGTGGTTTATTTTTTTCTCTCTAATAAATCGTCAGTCATAATCATGATAGACAACGCCATCTATGAGCGACATTTGTTATTTGAAGTTAGTGTTGGTTTAATAGCATCATGCTATGTTTTGTCATTAATATTGTATGCAACCTATAGATGTCGCTATATTGGCTATTAGTTACTCAGAACAATAACTAATTAAAAATACTATTTAAATTATAACTAATTAAATGTTCAAATCATAGTCCTTTTAAAAAAGCAGTTGTGTGAAAGGATGTTTGGGTTTTCCATGGAATTAATATTAATGGGGTTTTCTGTGTCTTTGATCAGTGCAAATCCTAAACAATTAAGTAGGTAGGTACTTAAGTATGGTTTAGTTTTCCATCCAGTCCACTGATCATCATCATCATACGAATACAATACGAACAATTGTAGGTATTTGGCATTAAAGACTAAGAATTACAGCAATAAACTAAAAAAAAACATACTTATAAATAAAAAAAAGACCTCTTTAGTATTATACACGAAAGTCTGTTTTATAAGATTGACGATTGTTTCTTACTTCCCAAACTACCTAAAAACTAAACTTATGGTGCTTTTCTTATCCAAAGGTGCTATAATTATCCCTCTTAAAATCCCTTACACATACGAAACCACGGGGCACACTAGTTACTTAATCCGGCCCCTATTAAAAATGTACTTGTACCAGGATCCTCGGTCCGTTACCAGTCCGCAGTATGAACAGAGCCACACAGATATGAATAAAGGTTCATAATTACGTTAATAATTTGTTCAAAGGCCAGATAACACTGAAAGAGATGTTTTGATAAATCGGAACAGGCTCTTTATGTCCGATGTTAATTAACGGGTTATGAACGCGTGACTCACACAGTGAATGAAACTTGTGGGTCAAAATACGTATTAATATGAGTGCGACTGTCTGTCTGTCTGACCGTACGTGTTGAACAGAGATTTCATTACAAATCTACTAGCTTCAAATCTGGATATTGTAAATTCGGTTCCAGCATTTTTTTTTATTAGCAAGCTACCCCAATATGGTATTTTACTTATTAATATCTTTGTTGTATTTTCACAAAAATAATGTGAAGTGCAGTACTTTCTATGATCGAAATTAAAAGTGAGACTCATTGTATTGCACAATAATATGCATTATATTATCTGGCAGTCAACTTTTGGGCTAAGCAGAAAGGAATATTGGGTATTAGTGGAAAAGTTGCGAGACCAACAAATAAAGAAAAGGATTCATGGTAAAAAAGTTTTAGGTTTTGGTGCTGTTTCCCACTTAAGTATACTACAGCGGGTATTTTGGCCGTCACTAAGACGTGCAGTGCCTGTCAGGAATTCAAACTACAGACCGACAAACATACTTGTTCCGGTGGCGGCGTCGCTACTGTCGTTGTAATACTGTCATTAAATATCGTTTTTGCATTGCAATTCACGTAGTTCCAATTTTGGCCACCGGAACAGATAAGTTTGTCGGTCTATAGTATTATTTTTTTAAACTACTTAGGTCAGTTGACAGACGGGCACGCAGCCCACCTGATGGGAAGCGGTAACTGCGGCCTGTTCCATTCCATCAATGTGCTGCAAAACTGTGATCCTTCGATTCTCTGATTTCAAGTGTAATGGCTCCCACATTAATATTGCCGGTATTGTATAATAATAAAGATTAAAGATAGGAATAGACCAATAAAATTAACAGTGAAATTAGCTAACTCGTAATTTTTTACCCAACTCACCGGTTTTCCTCAACACCTTCAGAGAGACAAGCCAGTGCACGTTGAAGACAATCTGCTTTACATGGGTTAATTGATAATAAATAATCCTGTTATTAAACGCGATTTAAAACTCAACACAATAAAAACAACAAAAACATAGTTGCTTTTTGTAAACAATTTTATTAACTGGTTATTTGAAAATAAAAATACTCGAATTTATAAGATTAATTCAATAATTCAAGCAACATAAACTAAACATGTTTTTCCATGCATGATATTTTGATGCCATGATATTTATATAACAAGCCATGATATTTTATGCATGACGTAGCAAATGCTAAACGTGGTAAAACCACTATAATAGTTTTAGTAGTTCTTTAATCTAAAACTTATTCCACCCAAGATATAGTGTTAAATTGGCTGTATTTTGTGGCGCATAAAAGGGTGACATAGCTGGCGAAATGCCACTTGCATCGACCGGAAAGGGCTCCAGCCTAAAAGGCCGTGACTTTGAGAAAATTAAAAAATGTAGTCAATGTACAAGCTCCATCAAAATAATTTGCCAAAGGCCTCAGATGGTTAAGCTATGATTACGTCACTGCCTGTATTGTAGACGAAGGTATTGTAGAAGCAATTTTGCTTAGAGCAAAGCAATAAAATGCATACAATAAGACGAAGTATTTTCAGGAAACAAAAGTTATTGTGGGTTTATTAACGCAATAATGATAATATCTTATTTGTGGTTAATCTTTGTCGATATACAGAAAACACAGGTAGTACCTTACCTAACTATGCAACATATAGCAAAATAATGTATCATCTGGAATTAGTTTATAATAAACATAAATATTATTATAATTATTATTGTACCGACTCGTGTTACCTGTGATATTTTGAGCACCTCCCTGTTTTCTTTCACCATTTATGTGTAAAAACCTACTCTATTCAGATAACGAACCGTTACCGAACCAAATTACCGCTGAAACTATTGTGAGTTACCTTAGAATGTCGAACTGAGTAAAATCTATGAAGGCACTGAAAGGAAACAATGCAACAACAATGGCATTAATATTTTACAATGTGTTATTGTATTTTTTAGAACATCTATGTTAGGTAACTGAATGGTTCCATTTTAAGTCGGTTTATGCGTAAATGCCATCGCTTCGTATTTCGGCGTAAGATTTTTTCAAAGAGTATCTTTACTATTATTTCGATTGTACCGGACACCTATAAAGTGAGTAGTATATCAACCTACCAATAGCTGGCTTAATGACATAAATTAGCTCCAGCCAATTATTGCATAAAATATCAGGAACATCATCGAAAAAAAATGTTTTTAAAAGAGACGCCAAGATATTGTACTCGTCTTACTTAGGTTTATGCATGCAGGCAAATGTTTTTTTTTCTGTACAGACCACTTAATACAGAAAGAATAATCTTTGTTTATCATCGTGATCATCCACTGCTGGACACAAGCCTCTCCAAACGCTCGCCACGCTGATCGATCCTCGGCCATTGTTATCTTTGTTGTCATGTAGCAACTTTGATTTCATTGCTTGCCTTTGTGAAAGATTGTACTAATGCGATTACCAGTGTCGCTGCAGTAACAAGGGATTAGGCAATCCCTGTTAAAACAAGATCGTGTTCGTGATACGGCGACAAATCCTGTGAATGATTGTTTTATTGTGACTAGCACGCCGATAAAAATAACATATCGGCATAATTAATACAGTTTATATTCCTAAAATCGGATAAACTTTGATATCATTTCCGCAAATAATTGTAACTGATGTGTAAGATTAGAATTAAATAAAACAAGTTTTCGTAACTTTTCTATGATCGTTGATCTTCTTACACGTTGATGAAACTTTGTTAAAAAGCAAATTAACGAAAGACTATTTCAATAACATTAGACTCATAATATTTTTATTGTATTAAAACTCCAAAGAGATATTTTATTATTGCATGTTTCTGGGCCTAGCTGATCAGGAAACACAGCAAGATTATATTGCTTTCTTCTCTACCCAGCAAGATCCAATTGGTTTGGTTCCACTGTATAGGGACCAGACACTTGAATAAGTCATGGAGCAAACATATCCTATTTAGACTGAAACAAAATGTCTCGTGAGAAAAAATACTATGATTAATCGATATCTCATATTATATATAAGAAAGTGGTGTTAGTTACACTACTTATAACTCAAGAACGGATAAACAGATTTGGCTGAAAATTGGTGGAGAGGTAGCTTAGAACCAGGAAATAGACATAGGATACTTTTTATCCCGGAAGGGGGGGTAATTCATAAAGGAAATTACGCGCGGGTGAAACCGCGAGGGCAACCGCTAGTCTATAATATAAAAATGAATCGCAAAATGTGTCGGTAAGCGCATTTCTCAACAACGCCTGGACCAATTTGGCCAATTTTTTTTAAAATGTTCGTTGGAGTTTAAGGATGGTTTTTACGGCGAGAAAAATTGAATTGATTGATTGATCATTTCCCACGGGAACGGGAACCACGCGGGTGAAACCGCGGGCGCCCGCTATTTTTAATAAAAATAGATGTCAAAGCACCGTATGCCAAGGTGTTACCACAAAAGATGCATCGCATGTTTTGTGTTGCCGGTTATCTAGTGGTTTATCGAAAAACACTATAGAAAACTAAACTAAACTAAATAAAGCAGTTCGATAGGTACGCCAAACGATTATGAGAGTCATTCATTTCATAGGAAATTCTCGTAGCTCTTTACCTAAATACAACTGCTTCTACTAAGTTGTCTTTCCATACCAGCCCTCGTTTTTGCTTGCAGACGTATGCCGAAGACAAATATCATTATGATTAAATGGCTCTTATGACATCTATCATACATACTTCATCTTGGTCATTAGGAAGTATCTTTACTGTCGTAAGTTTATGATAAAATCAATCATTAGTTGAAGTCAGAACCACATGTTGCCGTATTGCTGTGACATTTTAATATTATACCTACTACCAAGCTTCGGAATGGTTTACCTTCAGCAGTATTTTTGATAAGATCCGACCTAGTGACCTTCTGTAAAGGCAAGCAACGCATCTGTGAAGCCTCTGGTGTTGCAAATATCCTTGGGCCGCAAAATCATTTATCACCAGGAGATCTACTCGTTTGGCTCCTTTTTGAATTAAAGAAAATGCCTCCTACCAGGTACTTAAAATATTTGGAGCATTTGAGAAACTGATGACGTTGAAAAAACGAATTTTAATTTACATTTACGTTACATTTTATTACAGGATAACATTATTTGGGGAGGAAAGGTCCTCGAGTGGTGGCCACGTTCTCGGAAACGCAGCCGTAGTAGGCCTCCCACAAGGTCCGATGATCTTAAAAAGGTCGCCGGAATCCACTGGATGCGGGTGGCGCAGGTCAGGTCGGTTTGGAGGTCCTTGGGGGAGGCCTATGTCCAGCAGTGGACGTCTTTCGGGTGAAATGATGATGATGATACCATTACTCCTGCGTAACCCTACAGAGAATTAATTACAGAATGACGTAGCGAAATTATACGTTACTTGACACTAGATGCTATTAAATGAAAAGTACCTACTGTTTTATGCATTGTCATGTTTACATACACAAGTTCTTGCGAAGATCTCTGAAAAATAGATATTTATCAAGGTACCCACCAATCACACAACGATTGAATTCTTCGTTTTGCGGTACGAACTATCTTTATTGATTCTCTCTCACATAATTATATAATCTCTTAAATATTACCTATAATCTAAATCTATAATAATCTATACTAATATTATAAAGAGGAAAGAATAGATTGTTTGTTTCTTTGTATTGATTGAATAGGCTCCGAAACTACCTACTGAACCGATTTCAAAAATTCTTTCACTGTTGGAAAGCTACATTTTCCCCGGGTGACATAAGGTACCTACTACCAAATTAGTCAACGAATGTCTGATCCTATGATAGTAAGTTAGTAGTATTAGTCCCTTCTGAGTAAGTAAGTTCTAACTTCTAACTAATTAAGTTAGTAAATAGCGTCTCTTCACAACAAAATCTTAATCACACTTGTCTCTATTTCACAAAAGTATCATCTATCTGGTTTCCTCTATCCTCTTAGATATGCGGAACCATCGAACCAGCCGTTCTCGTATTTTTTTGCGCGCACGTGACGTTTGCGCGGTCACTCGAATTTTACCTCACAACAATACTTCAGTACAAATCTGACCATAGTAGCGCTTACCCGCGACCCGAACCAACACCCCTTCGCGAGTGGTACAGTGACTCTACAGTCTATACGGTGCTTAGTGGATGTGGCTAATCGATTTATTTATCGATAAAGTGTGCCGAATCGGATCAGAATATTGTGTGCTACAGTATTCGTTAGAGAAAGTAAAACTAGTATTATTTAACAGTGATGTAATGTTTTTTTATAATGTCGATAGCACTGATTTCAGTACTAATACTTCTATACTAATTGAATAGGTTCCGAAACTATTGAACCGATTTGAAAAGTGCTTTCACTGTTGGAAAGCTACACTATCCCCGGGTGACATAGGGTACTTTTGATCCCAGAGATGTGGGGGAAGGGAGGGATAATTGAAAAAGAAATTAAGCGCGGGTGAAACCGCGAAGGCGGCTGTTAGTTTTAATTAAAAGTTAGGGACCAGTTTTACCACTGACAGATAAATTCGTAATATTTTTTCTGTTGTCTCTTTTGTACATTTTAGAAGCTGGCAGCATTATTGTTTTTTTAAATGACAGAACTTTTAAACTGGCATTTCAATTTAATGACGTTCATCATAATTATCTATTATTTTAATCGTGTTTTAATCAGATGCTGCCTTTCGTCCATAATATTAATTCCATGCTTTCGTCCATAAACTTAATATATATAGATAATATTAATTCCATGCTTTCGTCTAAAAAAATCATAGATTTAGTACGAGTATATTATAAAAAAATAATAAGACATTCATCAATAATATCTGACAAACAATGTCACGAATTTATCTGTCAGTGTTAAAACTGGACTGTTGCTCAAACTTTTTAAATCGAAGTTTCAATAATTTTATACAAGTAGCAATTGTCCAGATTTTTATAAGCCACGAGTTTAGTTTTACTATCTGCCCAGCCTAGCTTCGCACCATGTCCTTAGGAAAACAAACAACGAAAAGTGAATAGGTGCAATGCTGAAGTAATATCAAAGTAACGAGTACCTATGTACGCGTATACATTCCGGCGATAAATTTTTATAACAAAAGATTTATGAAAGGGATCTTCTTTTCCGAGCGCTTTGTTCTGATTAGTCGGGGTATACTTAAACCGTGGTACAAGGCCCCGGCAAACTTCTTGAATATCTCGTGGAGATTGCGCAGAACACAAATACACGCCTTCGCGCTATTGGTCAGAAGTATACCTCTGACCAATAGGTAGCGCGCGCGGGCGTTCGGGAGATTCGCGCACGCTATTGGTCACGCCACGCGCAAGTGCACACGCGCGAACTTTCCCTCTCCGTCGACCGATGTTCAACAAGTTTGCCGGTACCTGTAAAAGCTTTAGGGGATCAATTCAACCATGATTATATTACACAGACGATATAATCTGAATGTGCAAGATTTTTTACATTTTATGTTACCGTCGAGCTTTGGATAAAAATGCAATCCATAGGTGTGACTTCATGCCATGTTGAATGTGCAAGATTCTTTACATTCTATGTTACCGTCGAACTATTGATAAAAATGCAAGTCATAAGTAGGTGTGACTTCATACATGTGAAGTGGCAAATGAAATCACTCCGCTAAATCACAGAGAGAATAAAGATAATAATGTCAGTACAGTATAACTGAACCTTTTTTTCTCTGGACATTTGCAGTGTCACTTAACACCTTTTGACTAAAGAATACACAATCAAAGTGATCTCCAGACAAACTTTACATAAAACATGTTTTACATTATGTTTACTGTTAACATAAGCACAATACAGGTCTTCATCGTTCAAACCAAGCTTAAAAATATTGCTAAAAATATCTGATGAAATAGAAAGTAAAGTTCAATCTAATCCGTTTAGTATTTTTTGCATGAAGACTAACAAACATGCATTATTATTTTTTTCGGAGACGCCTGCGGCCGTATGTGGGACTCGAAACTATAAAGTCCCACTACCCACTAAACTCCCCCGGTTTCCCCTCCACACCCGATATGGACGAGCCGGTGCCAGCCTTGTGGCTATATTGACCAGCCCAACAAACATGCATCCTAGCATCTTTCGTGTTGTTCCTTTAGAGGTGTGTCATGTCAGAAGGAATTAAAAGCCTTATAACACAATGTTAGAGGTATTTCTTCTTTGGTTTTATTTATTCTTTCGTAAACTAGGAAATATAACGTTTCAATCTAGCGGAAATATCTTGCTAATTGATAACTTCTTACTCAATCGCCATTGAGGATAATACCTAAGTAGGTATACTATTCTGTATTTCTTAGATAAGTTACTCCCCGATCATGGGATCAGGGAGTAACTTATCTAAGAATTTTCACCAATTTCACCATTATACTTAACATAATTTAATAGTTTATTTTATTGTTAGTACGAATACCTGATTAAAAAAAAAACGACGGGTTGCACTCCGGGAGTGCCGGCAGAAGTGAAAACCTGAATATTAACGTTGTGCATTTTTGATATGTATTTTGGAATGGTTAGGGATTTAATTGATTGGTAGAGGTATAAAAGTACTATCATTTATGTGGTAAAATACAATATTTATTTATTGCGATATCGTACACAAACATGACAATTTATATTACATTAAAAAGTTTATCTCTCAGAATTAATGAAATCAGAAACTTTTTCAGACTTATCAGAAACTCCTTGCTGTGACACTGAAACGCCATGTAATAAATGATGATAAAATGATTGACAACCGTCAACCGTCAATGTCATACTTTTTTGATTGACAACTATTTATTTTCTAAACAACGAAAACAAAGTTTGGAATTTACAACTAATTGCATACTGGAATCTGCGGATAAACTTTTGAATTTGGAGCAATCGGCCAAGAAATGATTCCCTTTACAGAATCCGCAGACTCCCGAATCGTTAATAACACGAGTGGTGTTACAGTAATCAACATGTCGCTTTCGAGGATGTTCACTGGGAATTTGGGGTAACAAGCCAAACTGTGTGTGAGAACGAGCCTCTTGTCGCAGGAAATCGGACAGCATTTCCAACTTCATACGACCTGATGCATGCTCCGCAGCATAGCGGATCCAAAGACTGCGGAGAAGTGGTGTTAATTTCCACAAAATACTGTTATATAATTCCGGCGAATAAAGATATTCCAAACTTTTTAAATGTTTTATTACGGCAATTAAATTTTGAATTTTGCAGGATATCAAATTAAGGTCTTTGTGGTCACTTTGTAGCATAGGAAGCATATAGGAAGCGACCGCACTGCGGCTATAATAGTAGAAGAGGTCACACTTGACCATTGATAGTACACTTGACAGTTCATTCATGCAAAGAAAAATATATACCTTACGCTAAAGGAATAGAACTCAAGAGAACAACATCAGTTCTTATTAATACAATTATTTACTCTACTCCTGATGTACCTACATAAGAAGCACTTTTCTTTGCATAAATGACCTGTCAAATTGAACAAAAAACCATTATTGTCTATAGACCGACAAATTATCTGTTCCGGTGGCGGCGTCGCTACTGTCTATTTAAAACTGTCATTAAATATCGTTTTTGCATTGCATTTCACGTAGTTCCAATTTTGGCCACCGGAACAGATAAGTTTGTAGAAAGCACGTGTCCGGACTTCAAATTTTATATGGATTTTCGATCAGGTCACGTGACACATAAATCCTGACGCGAGTTTAACATTTTTTCCCCATACAAAAAAAGTGCACAACGCCGCTAAAGAAGTTTTCACTTCAAAAAAACCCACAAATAATAAATTGACCTTACTTTGTTATTATTCAGTTTAATGCAAAATGTCATAAATAAGATACCTACAATTTAAATCAGCTTCGTATTCGGTTTACCCCAGGGGTCGGAAATTAGACCTTAAGTTTTTCTCTCTAATATTAGACTAAGGCATGAATAATAAATTAACAGACATCCTTTACAACATGGGCAGGTACTTTCTCCAATACTCAAAAAAAACATTTTTACACCAACGAAGAGCTTAGACTAGTTTTAGTCTCAGAGCACTTCAGTGATCCTACGGAATCGCAATACAGATTAAATATTAGAGACAAAAATTGGTATTTTATCATAATTGGTGAATCCACAAAAAAAAGCTAGTAGTTTTTATAATGCTCCAATTCTGATGCGTATAACACCTGACCACATTATCCGTCGCAAGTGGTCGCATGATGTTGCTGATTGATGTTATTGCAATTATCTATTACTTACGGCACGAGACATTGCAAAGTCGATAACAAACAAAAAACTACTTGCAGCTGTAATTGTCTTCTGTAAATAACTTATTTGTAAATTCCTTGTGATTTGTTTTAAATTGGAGTGTTTTTATGTTTTAATCAATTTGCAATGGCGAATACATAAAAATAAATATCTAATATATCTAGTACAAAGTTGCAAATATTTTATTACAAAAACATTTTACCATGTTAGGTATATAAACCTATTCAGTAACACAATACATTTTATCTTATCTTTAATCTTATCTTAGGGCCGGTATTTCAATGTAACCTTATCTTATTGCTTAAGTTAAGTATAACATTTAAGATAAGTATTACTTTTGACAGGTAAAAGTGTATGACTTTAGTGCCGCTTAACTTTAATCCTATAATGAAATACACTTAAGTCATACTTATTATCAATCCCGGATTAGGATCAAGATAAGTATATAATATTGAAATACCGGCCCTTAAATCACTAATAACTTCACTACATAGTATAAAACAAAGTCGCTTTTTCTGTCCCTATGTCCCTTTGTATGCTTAAATCTTTGAAACTACGCAACGGATTTTGATGCGGTTTTTTTTATTAGATAGACTGATTCAAGAGGAAGGTTTATATGTATAATACATCACTACATAGTATAAAACAAAGTCGCTTTTTCTGTCCCTATGTCCCTTTGTATGCTTAAATCTTTGAAACTACGCAACGGATTTTGATGCGGTTTTTTTTATTAGATAGACTGATTCAAGAGGAAGGTTTATATGTATAATACATGCATAATATAGTAGAGAATCACTGATAATTTTATAGGTTTTTAATTTAAGGTCGTAAATAAACACATTTTTTTGCGCTTATATTGCAAACGCTGGCTGAACCCTACGAGATAGATCAAAATAATGTACTATGGTATTGTTCACCTTAAAAAGGTTTACAAAAAAGTCCGCGATGGTATATGTCTATCTATTAGGGATAACCCACAATAACCATTTTTATCCTTTACTAATGAGAAAATAAGGGCATATTTACGAAAAAGCGATTTTGAGCAATACAGAATTAATCCTTATCCAATTAAGTACCTTAAATAAATTGTGCATGTAATATAGATCAATATGGCCCTTTACAGCATGCAATTTAAATGAATATTTTTGAAGATATTACAGATTTAAAATGCAGAAACATAGCGGTTGCGGCGGTACCGACCGGCCGGGGGGCGCATGGATGATGGATGAACGTTTGTTACTTTTTCACGTAAAAACTACTGAATTGATTTTAATGAAACTTTACAATAATATAGCTTATACATCAGAATAACTCATAGGCTACAATTTACAAGATATTCCCGCGGGATAACGTCCTATAGTTCACGCGGGCGAAGCCGCGGGCGGAAGGCTAGTTTTTGAATAAAATAATATATTCTTTGTAATTAGCATAAAAAAGTACGGTGCTGCTGCATAAAAAATGTTCAAAAATAATGATGTATCTTTTCCATATTGATCTAAAAAGTTTAAGATTTTTAATGGGATCATAATAAAATAAATATCAGTATTAAAATAATCAACGTTACGTTATTTATTTATTTTTCATTCTGTTGTTGGTAAATTGTTATTCATGTAATTCAATTTCGTGTGGTGAGTTAGTCAATAAATTTATTTTTACTTGCCTTTGTACAGAAATAATTATTTTAACTACAAACAATACCAGGTTTAGTCGCTAAAGCATGGACGAGATTCCATTGATAATTTTCGCACTTCATAAGCATGTAACATGGCATTGTTAACACCGAAGTCATAATTATAAGTCAGAATAAATGCATCAGTAAACATTTTAGTTGACGATCATTACCATCGGAGAAGTTTCCACTAGAGTAGTAGATCAAGTCGACGATTTGTCACTAAAATGGTTCATTCCCGTTCGTCCCACCAAGGTTGTGCAAGAATGCTCATTTTCACTTCCCGTTCGTCCCACTGAACTTGCTGGTGGGACGAACGGGAATGAACCACTAAAATACCCTATAATGTAAACTACTAAGGTAAACTATCAAAAACGGGCTCAATAGTAAACAGTATCTACTAAATTTTATTAGATTTATCTATAGTTAACTATTTTGTGTTTTTCGCGTTCGTAGGAAGGCGTTTTGCCTATGATAAGGCACCGGCCTTTGGCGCGCTCCTCAATAGGAATGCGGCAGCCGTCCCTAACCATTTTTATGCAATTATTTTAAAATATATAATATTATGCGACATTTCCTCTCCACTGGATATTTCCTCTATTTTCATTATACATAGGCATAAGTAAATTACAATTATATTGCAAAAACATTTCAATAGTAATAGCTACGTCGTTATAGTTACATATACATACCAGTAATAGGTAGCTACATAACGAACAGGTTTTTTGATATGAGGTAACAGATTTCTGACAACTAACTGTAACTGTGCCACAGAATATTACTAAAGTACTGTGCGCGCTTGCCCCTCTTCCAAAGGTGAATTCCATGAAGTTCATATTAAATTTGCAGAATTAGTTATCAGCATCAGAAATCACCTTAGACTTCTTATGCAGTAAAATCGCCCTTACATCTATAATTATGTATATCTTCAATTCTTCATAAATATGATTCGCTGTAATGCACGTGCGCGCATAATTTTAGAGCGAATTTGGTTGTGTTTGTTACTTACAAACACGAAAAACTTTTATGCAAAGCCGGGGTGAGTGCCTAGCAATAAATAGATATCGGCCTACACTACACCACATACACTACGAAGACTTTCATATATTTTGTCTAAAGACTTTTCATCAATTGGCCAAGTTTAGCTCTAATTGCGAGATAGAATTTGCACAAAAAGTTTGAAGTTTGCAAGAAATCCTTTTGTTACGACGAATGAGATTTTGAATGAATTTTTGCCATTGTTGTAAAAAGTACATAGCTTTGCTAAACCTGTACATTTTATTATGCTCGGTCTAAATTAGAGGTGCTTCATTTTAACATTCTCCTTCTCTTTATTATTAACTACAGGTAACTTAAACAACAGATACAAATAACATTATATTTTACTATATACTATTTTAATAGTTAAAATAATACGTATTACCAGTAGCTTAGCGATTGGAGGGCTTGGGGGAAAGGGGCGGCAGAATTGTAAAAAAGGGCGGCAGAATCGTCTTCCGCCCCGGGCGGCTTACAGCGCTACGCCACTGCGTATTACATACATAATCTCGCCAAATATTTTAATTACAATCGCAACAACTAATTAAATTAAATATATAAATATTCGACAACATCACATACGTTAGTCGCCTGAATCCTCGTTAAAATCTGATCAAAAAGTAAGTAGCTTGAAGACTTGTGTTATGGTTATCACTGTTATCAGAAACATCGAAAGTATCACAAATAGACAGACACGTCATGTCCTGGGTGAGATTCAAAGCTACGACCATTAGCGCTATGGCAGAGACTACCAAATACGCCTGGGCTAGTCAAAGCATTTGTATTTAATTTTTAAGTAATTCAAACACCACTCAGGCATGAATATGCGTACAATATAATAACACTGTTATGTTTTCCTCTAGTCATCTTACTCAAGGATTTAAAGTACCTCTCTAATTACCTGCTTACATAGAAACCTATTATGGTTCTACAATTACCATCAATTTGAAACAAGTCAAGTGTGAAGTGTTTTACAAATATGATGCAATATTATTTATTATTGAAGCCGTATTTCAGACAAAAACAGCTAAAAAATAAAGTGCGCATATTTTTCAACATAAAACAAAAAAATAAATTATTATGAGTCAACTTCAACTAGCCTTCCGCCCGCGCGGTTTCACCCGCGCGTTATGTCTTTTTTCAAATATCCCGCGGGAATGAGGCGTTTCCCGTAGGAATTTTATAGCCTATGTCCTAATCCGGGTTATAAACTATATGTGTGCCAAATTTCATCTAAATCCGTTTAGCCGTTTAGGCGTGATTCTTCTTTCTTTTCTTTCTTTCTAAACATCCAAACATCCAGACCTTCGCATTTATAATATTAGTAGGATTCATACTTTTTCTCAACATAAATCTTTGAAATGAAGTCATTGTTACAATGATAGGTACTGGCTTCATCACCACGCTTGCCAACCGACACCAATTTTGCTCGACTTGGATATTGAATCCAGGTCCCACCTAAAGACCAACAAATTGTGCTCCATATTAATAAACCATAACTTGAGTAATTATGAGCCAAGATTGAATTGGTCTTGCTTGATCCCCTGTCTAGGGTTACGGAGAAGTCAGATGACAGTGATCGCTCCAATGTAATAATCCAATAACTGAACTTGCCAAAACCTAGATCATGGTGCAATAAAATTCAGACATTAAATTAAAATAAAAGTGCAACTAACTATCTTTCTCTATAATGTATTAAAACAAGCAAAGGCAATAACGAACGAACGAAGCAGTGAGCGCGCTTTTTCCATAAATACTTCGAATTGTGGCCACAATCTAAAAATGAGTGATAAAAAGTTAATAAGGACTAGTTCTTTAAGACAACCTGGAAGTATCAGGAAAAAAAATCATCACGTGTTGATAAGGATACCAGATTCCGACAGAGAGAGGTAAGTTTTATAAAATGTTAATAAGTTGTATAATATTTTTGAAATTCTTATCCATTCATTCTTTATGCCTTTGATACACATGTTTAACCAGTGAACCATCGAGGTCATTAATTAATGTCAACACTTTATTAGTGGCCTTTTATATTGTTATATCTTCTGCTGTCTTCAAGGTAATTAATCATTTACAACAATTCTATTGTACTTATTATGACAATATACGAAAAACATCTACAATCTTATCGCATTTCCTACAATAATTACTGCGGCAAAGTTTCTTTTCGAATTTGCTAAATGTTGCTCAAATATTTTTACTAGGCGCTACATTTACAGTGATAACGAAAATGATAATTATAAACATAGGGAAAACAACAGGTAGCAGTCATTTTATTCCGGGTGAAACTGAAACGCGCCATCTATCCAGGTATAGCGGAAACCTTGTCTCCCCGCTCCGGGCGCGTATACAGCTGTTTCACCTTATCGATTTTCCCTATACCCGCAAGCAAGTTCACCGCAATATCTGCCGCTTCCCGAAACGTCATTGGCATATTAAACTCTTCAATACTGCTAGTACGCGATTAAAATTACAACTAAACCTCAAACTGAATGTGCATACAAATATAAAACTAAAATGATACTTCATTCTTTGAATTCATGTTAAAATTCCGTGCAGGTTATGTTGTTGCAGGCATAAAGTGAACCAATAGTGAATAGTGATAGGCTTTAAACAATAAATATGGAGCAACACAGTGGCCTGCATAGAAGACATTTTATTAGTACCAGGGTGGACGATATCCCGATGGATACGATACGGCTGGTGTCGCCAATAAACAGATTCGCGATTTTCCAAGGCAATTTTAGTAATGATGACGATGACTACCCTGAAAAGTGAGTATTAGATTATTTAAAAAAAAAAGCACGATGATATGCAACTGAATAAAGTTATGAAATATGTTTCGTTCTTTTCAAGATTAATTATACAACCCTGTCACTTAAAAATCATGATAGAAAAATGTATGTACCTAATAAAATATTGATAAAGCGATTAATAATTTCGGTATTACACAATATTGTTCGCATTACTTTATCAGTACCTATTTGATATAGGTATTCGTCATAACTTTCGTGTAGAATATTCTAATTGGGATGCCACAAGACTTTCATAACAAAAATATGATCTACAAAACTAAGTTGCCGATTTTGTTTATTGGAAAATGATACTTACCTTTACCCACTTTTTACACACATAAAGTCGGTTTTTATTTACAAACATTATAATAAATGCATACCTACGAGTATATCAGTTTATTCAATACGTAATTATGTTGAGGTTTTACCACATTCAAACAGGTTTTTTTAATCCAATTCTTGTACCTTCTGCACTACACATATATTGTAATTTAAAAAAAAATATTGATATTTTACAAAAAATATTTATAAGTGCCTAATCGAAACTCGACCTATGCTTTTATGGTTTGAAAGGGACCTATAATTAATTTCAAACTCGCTTTAGAACTAAACGAATCACAGATATTATATGTAGAACTAATAATCTGACCAATATCATTACATAATGTCTTTGTCACATTAACTTCCTGATATTTTTTCTCTTTTGTCAATTTTGAAAGAATAATACAGCTTAAAAGTTGATACGATAGTGACCTGAAAGTGGCCGTGAATAAAATATATTATGTTACCGGCCAAACCCGATTTCAGGACAAACTAGTTTGGCCTAGGCTAAACTAGTTTGTCCTAAACGCGAAAGGATAAACTAGTATAGCCTAGGCCAAACTAGGTAAAAAATACGCACAATATGTTCCTTGCTCTAGGGGATAAACTGGTAGGGGGAAATCGACTCGGTTGGATATATGTTAGAAGGCTATGGCGGCGCATAAAATCCTTATGGTTGGATTTTCTTTACCAACAAATGTCGGATGTGTAGGTCTGTTTTCTATTTTTTTTTATTGATGAAGAGCTCATAGACTTCTCTCTTTGATGGAAAGCCAAAGTTGAATTATACTTTTTCCCTCGTTTTATTAAACACTAGAGCCGTCACACAGACACTTATCAGTCTTCGCCACCTATCAGACCTGAATTGATATTTCCATATATTACCCCCACAGACCTTACAAACTTCGGACAAAGCTGGTCATCACATCCCTGGTCCTACTAGTACTGGTGTCAGCTCTGAGTGGCTACCTCATCGGCAGCGGCGACTACCGATCCTGGAAGAATGCTGAACCCCCAGACCCTGTGGAGCCGCTGCTTCCCTCGCCGTCATGGCTGCACACCTTCCACAAGGCTGCTGTGTGTACTGACGCTCCACATTGCTCACAAATTGGCAGGTGAGTGAGTACACTTTATTTCACATTTTAGATTACTTTCTCTATGTCAGAGGCGGCAAACAAGCCATCGGGTCGCCTGATGGTAAGCAATCACCGCCGCCCATGGACATCTGCAACTCCGGTACGATGCGTTGCCGGCCTTTTAAGGGGGCGGGGGTGCTCCTCCGGCACTCTCACAATCCAGACGAAACACATTAGTAGACTATTATTTCACGCTGGTGTTATGTGAGAGGATGGTACTTCCCCGGACGAGCCGGCCCATTCGTACTGTAAAACAGCATGGCTCTGTATGTGTCGGGTGGTTACATTCCCTCTAATATGGTTGAGTGAAATTATGGCTGGCACATACGTCATACTTGTGCTGCAGGTGCCACCTTTGGGCACTGGTCTTCCAGGGCTCACGGATTTTTCTCGATTATAGTCTCATTCTTATACTTTGTACTGTATGGCTTGGTATTCTAAAACTAATCAGTAATTGTAACAAACAAATTGTAAACAAACATGGCGATGAAAAAGAGTAACTGTCGAGTTTCTTGCCGGTTCTTCTCGGCAGATGACTGCATTCCGATACCGGTGGTAGAGTCACTCTGTAATTGACGATTCATAAATACTTGATACAAGTTTACATGAATAAAGAATATTTTGATTTTTTTGATTTTGATTTTGTAACGCCTTGATGGTCTAGTGGCTTAGTACTAGGCTGTGATCTCGGAGGCCTGGGTTAAATAACCGGTATCGAGCTAACTTTGTGACGGTTATTACGAACGCAGCTCGGATTTGTGATCACTGTAGCATTTGGCAAGCGTGATAATTAAGTACCCATAATTGTAATGGTAATTTGATTCCAAAGATGAAGGCCTGCAGTGGGATCATAATACATAGGTATACTATACTTTACAAGTGGCACCTTATGATAAGCGGCCCTGCAGCCTATTCCATTAAACCATTTAACCAGGCAGATCGCTCATGTGCTGCTCATGTGCAATAATGTCGGCTCTGATCTTCGAATCTTTGATGTCAAAATATGTATTGGCTTCTAAATTACTCTTGCCCTAACACATCAGGAGCTATTGTGCTTTCACCAGCAGCCTAAATACTAATTTTCAGACTGTGCAAAAGTTCAACCATCAACCAGAACAAATGCGGAATCGAACCCGCGACGATTTTCAAAGCCATTGGCGAAAAGTCACGATCACACATGTAGTATACCAACCAACTTTAAACAAATCAACGAAAAGGTATGATTAATTAAGCAGAACTTTGTAAAGCCTTTCCACGAATGAGTCGTAAATTACTTATACACATTATTATTATTATGTCTGACTTAATACACTCGACTTCGAAAAATAAATTATGTTTTTCCTGGAATAAGAGAAACCTCACAATTTGACGACCTTTATATACATTTGACATATCTAAACCGCGATTATCTTCAATGATAAAATTCAATTAACATTCGATTGAATTTATAAGCAACTCAAAAACAATAACAATGATAATACTCAATTAGTGCAATCATAATAAATATTTTAACAGGTTGATCGATAACGAGTCGATCTAGATCGTTCTAAGTGGATCGATGACTCAAAATAAGCAATCAATATATTTTTTTAAGTAAATAATTTTCAGGACAAAAGAGTCAAACGTAACACATGTGTTACATGGTGTATAGAAGAAAGGAAATAAATCCCCTTAATGTGACCTAATTACGTTTAAACAGAGAAAAAAATATTGTCTATTTCAATCAACTCTCATGAAAACAATAGCGTACATAGGAACTTTATTGTACATAATAATAGATTAGAGGACTCGTAGTAGTATTAACACTCAGCTGTCAGTAACCGACAATAGATGGCAGCACAAGTCCTTAAGTAAAATTAAACTATAATAAGAGTTTATTCATTACTGTATTTTATCGTAAAGGTGAAGAAGTAGGCACGCCGCACGTGATGATTCGTCAATTACATCAATCATAAACTAAGTTCTACTTACATATTGTTTTCTAGTCACACAATTTTAATGAAGGTAGTGTTACCAAGAATATACTGACTCCATTTAACAGAGGAAAAAATAAACTATACCTACATGTCGTTTAAATAAGTTAATTACGATCATGACATGATACAATCTTTTTACCAAAGGTACTAAATAATAGCTAATAATTTTGATTATTTAGTTGAATTCATCAAAGCATGCTGTATCATACGGCCCGTATGATTGATAGCTTAAAATGCTCGAATAATTATTTAGGTACCGAATTTTAAAACGCTGCAAATTTTAATTCAATTTTGACTGTTTTGGTAGATACAAAATATTGTTATATATCACTTCATTCAATACACCTCACATAAAGAATGTCAAATAAAAAAAACACTGATGCTGATACGCAACTACTTCGGTAGGCAGATAGGCAACCAAAACGTTGCTTTTCCGATAGCCCCCGATCTATCCGACTTCAAAGTGGTAGGTATTTACAAATTCTGACATTGCATCCCCAGCCGGCTTACACACACATACAACACTATAAATAAACAAACATCCTTCGTAATCGGGTCGCGGCACAGAGCGCTCCACCAATCGCGTTTCGAGAACATTATCGACGCGCATGCGGTCACTGACGTAGCCCACCGGGTATATAAGCCGCGGCGCAACCTACGCCACAAACATTCAGTTGAACGCTACCGCCAAGTGACAACGTCACAGTCAATATTCCAGTGTCTAACTAAATTTCTCCAACAAAACCAAATATGTCCGAAGCTTTCTTCGACGAATACGACTACTACAACTTCGATCACGACAAGCACATCTTCTCTGGCCACAGCGGCAAGCAGCGCACGAAGAAGGAGGTAAGCGAGCACACCAACCACTTCGACCCGTCCGGCCATTCCAGAAAGATCGTTACCAAACTTGTCAACACGGAGAACAACAAGAAAGCGAATAAGCACTAAATGGATTGATGATGGAAACGAAAATGGCTTGCAAAAGGACTTTGGAAATGCCGAGCGAAAGGAAGATGCTTTGGCGCATACCCGAGGAAAGTTCGGGTCGCGGCTCATCTCAGAGATCATTGGAACACCCGAGACGGTTTTTGCTGACGCAGAGCTTCTACATGGCCCACGTAAACTACAAGACGAGGTGCAGACCGAGGCCCTGGCCGCGGTGAACCGGGAACTCGCTGATCAGGCCAGTGAATCTATTTTGGACTTAACACCGTTCCGTGAACTGATCTCATGTTATTTATCCGAGCTTGTTGTAGAGCTCAAAGTTTGCTGTGTTATTAATTCCTAATTAGATTATTATGCGTTTAATTTGTATCTTTCACGAGGTACTCTGTGACTGTAATAATAATTTAAGGTAATAAAATTATAATATGTTAATGACAATGTATTGTTTTATTGTGTGTGAGAGGGAAGTGATCGCTAGGTCTCTTTGTTTGTATTCGCCTCAGCTAAATGCGATGTTTATACACAAACAAAACTAACCTTGAAGCTGCCGCGAGGTGGCTGGCCTTGCCGGCTATTTATTATCAGTGGATTGAGCCCACGTAGCCAGCTGCTTTTTGCGTCGTAGCAAAACACGATGCCGGCAGTATTTTTTTTAAACTATTGACTTTGAATTACATCATTAACCACAAAGAAATGTAAAAGGTTATCACTCACAATATTTTAAATTAACTGACTTTTTTACAAGTTTTAATATCAGCTTGCTTGATATTATTAACTCTTACAAGAATTATTATTCTTCATACTACATGATAAAAAAGTGATGTAATTGTAGGCAGTATGTAGGTTACTATGTATACTCAAACAAACTTACAAAGTAGGTACGATATTCCCATGAACTTGAACTTTCTGAACCTCAAAACAACAATTACTTTCGAGAAGTGAACAATTAAATAGTGGGTTAGCTGCCCACACAAAGACAATTCATTAATTTTACCTACCTACGTCAACTTATTAATTTCTTAAATGCTTCTGAAATACCTACATTAAGGACCTTGTAGGAAAATAATTTTCTGATTCATATAACGAATTGTATTATGTGAGATATGATTCACGAATTTGTTATGCACACACTACACACCACATAAATTATGAAAAAGCCTAGGACTATCCAATGAATGAAAATTCTCATAATAATTCTTAATGGGCATAAAATAATTATCATAAACAAAGACATTATTTACTTTTTACGAGAAAAGTAAAGTACGATTTTATTTTACCTACTCGTATTCTTGAGTACTATTGGAACTAAACATATAAGTCTGGTGCTTCGGAATTAATGGCGGGCCCTAGACAGAGACACACTGGCGCCTTGCATGAGTCACTTTATTGCCCTTTATTGTGATTTATTTGTTTTCTACTCTAATAATAAATAATTTAAATAGGGTCTTCTTGGACTATTGCCATTTCAAACCCCATAAACATTTATTGTAAGAGGGACCTATCCTTTTTTAACTTAAAAAATCCAACGTGGAAAATACGGAAATATGCAAAAATTCTTACCTTTACTGCTAAATTAAATTAAAATCCATAAAATTAGACCCTTTCAACCGCTATAAGACCATTACATCTTTTAACATTGGAAATGTTTTTTCGATCGCGTTGGTAGGGGGCCAATTTCAGCGAAAGTGCGACATCGCTCTGGTGTCGTCAATTCTGGGGTTACGTGGGTAAACAAGGTGTCAAAAGACGCGTCTTGACAAGGTCTATAAGATGGTGAATTTTTTTTTTGAAAAATTCAAAAACTTTTTCGAAAAAGTGCAAAAATGTCGAAAAATGTTGTGATTTTTTACGGTTTTCTCAACTTGAATCAACGATTTCTCAAAAACGAAAAAAGATAGAGACAAAATAAAAAAAAGGTATCGGGATAATTAGTTGGGCTACAGTTTACAAAAAACGAGACCTCGCTATCTATAACCGCTTAGGTGGTAGTAGCGCCCTTTCTATCGGAGTTGCCCGGCGCGTGGACTGATAAGTCACGTAAAGTGTTGATAACGGTTGGAAGATTAATATTAATGACTATTATGTGTATAAGTTTGATTTTTTTAATAGGAATAAGGCAAAATGAAGTTAATATTATTAATAAAATATTCGTTATATTTTTTCAGTTGTGATCAACAATAACGTAACGTTGTGAAAATAACTCAATAGTAGGTCACCAAATGAAGCACATGTGCTAGTAAAATGTGTGTAAGGGACGACGTTTGCTTGGCTACGTCTTGGCGGAGGATAATATTATGATCACCGGTTGCGCTAATATTCATCAGCGCACGAGTAGGTTGCAGAAATTGCACAAGATGGAGAATACGGCTACCGGCTATCTTCCGAGGCGTCAATGTCTCGGGTTGGTCACGCAGAACTCGGACACCTGCGATCGCATCGTTAATGGCAGTATCGGCATAAAACACATCGAGACGACCTTGTATTCAAACATACTATGTTTAAAATTTGTACTTCAGGGAAATTTTCATCGTCATAACAAATTGCTTAGACTTGCTAAACAAAATCTTTAAAATTACATATAAAATTGGGTTTGAATTTGGGCAGCCGAGCGTGGCTTGGGTAATGCTGATAATTCCACATCTGGCGGACGAAAGCGTGTGTGCAAAAGGCGAAAAAAACTTAGCATTGTTAAAGGGCGTCCGCTTATAAAAAATAACGTTACTCGACGGTACCTGCTACTAACCCTTGTGTATCTCTTGCGCAAAGAGTTGTTTTCATTATAGTTTGCCCTATCTATGTGTTTATAATGTCTGTTAATTACTGTGTCTATATTATGGTCAATAAATGTTATTCTATTCTATTCTATTCTGTTCTGTTCTGTTCTGTTCTGTTCTGTTCTGTTCTGTTCTGTTCTGTTCTGTTCTGTTCTGTTCTGTTCTGTTCTGTTCTGTTCTGTTCTGTTCTGTTCTGTTCTGTTCTGTTCTGTTCTGTTCTGTTCTGTTCTGTTCTGTTCTGTTCTGTTCTGTTCTGTTCTGTTCTGTTCTGTTCTGTTCTGTTCTGTTCTGTTCTGTTCTGTTCTGTTCTGTTCTGTTCTGTTCTGTTCTGTTCTGTTCTGTTCTGTTCTGTTCTGTTCTGTTCTGTTCTGTTCTGTTCTGTTCTGTTCTGTTCTGTTCTGTTCTGTTCTGTTCTGTTCTGTTCTGTTCTGTTCTGTTCTGTTCTGTTCTGTTCTGTTCTGTTCTGTTCTGTTCTGTTCTGTTCTGTTCTGTTCTGTTCTGTTCTGTTCTGTTCTGTTCTGTTCTGTTCTGTTCTGTTCTGTTCTGTTCTGTTCTGTTCTGTTCTGTTCTGTTCTGTTCTGTTCTGTTCTGTTCTGTTCTGTTCTGTTCTGTTCTGTTCTGTTCTGTTCTGTTCTATTCTATTCTATAACTACCTACTTCTATTCTATTCTATTCTATTCTATTCTATTCTATTCTATTCTATTCTATTCTATTCTATTCTATTCTATTCTATTCTATTCTATTCTATTCTACTCTACTCTACTCTACTCTACTCTACTCTACTCTACTCTACTCTACTCTACTCTACTCTACTCTACTCTACTCTACTCTACTCTACTCTACTCTACTCTACTCTACTCTACTCTACTCTACTCTACTCTACTCTACTCTACTCTACTCTACTCTACTCTACTCTACTCTACTCTACTCTACTCTACTCTACTCTACTCTACTCTACTCTACTCTACTCTACTCTACTCTACTCTACTCTACTCTACTCTACTCTACTCTACTCTACTCTACTCTACTCTACTCTACTCTACTCTACTCTACTCTACTCTACTCTACTCTACTCTACTCTACTCTACTCTACTCTACTCTATTCTATTCTATTCTATTCTATTCTATAAAATTCTATTCTATTCTATCTAAGTGCATTTCCAATGTACCAGAAGGTCGTGAAAGGCACGAGATCTGTGAATTTTTTTTGTAGGTTTAATTTGCATACTTTTATTACATACACATTTTTTAAATTCGTTTAGTTCTAGTTGCGGAAGTA
This sequence comes from Mecyna flavalis, assembly GCA_949319885.1. Classification (NCBI taxonomy): domain Eukaryota; kingdom Metazoa; phylum Arthropoda; class Insecta; order Lepidoptera; family Crambidae; genus Mecyna; species Mecyna flavalis. Next base: position 5,493,510 of record OX439436.1, read on the forward strand.
ATGAGACTATTATTATTGTCTAAGTATTATTTCGGTATTATTCATACGAGTGTAAAGGTAGTTCCTTTAAATTGTAAATCAAAGGCAGGTAGGTTTGTGTGTGGGTCCCATTAAAAGTATTCTTTGTAATGTCGCTATTAACTTTTGGTTTGACTTAAAAGATAAAGAAAAATGAAACATTGGCAAATTATGTTAAGAAGGGGACTGGCAAAAACCAAATCACTATTTATTCTTCCGCAAGGGCCGTTCAGCAACGCATTTGCGATGTCTTTGGTGTTGCAAATGTCCATATTATCCACAAATATTATCCTTTACACAGTCTTTGTGTTTCCTAGCATCATACAGGGTGGCTTTGTATGGCCAAGCTTGAAACTATGTTGCTCACATCATTCTAGCATGTTTTGATTGTGAGGTGACCCTTGATGTGATTATAATTTGTAAACACTCGTATTATTGAATGTCTATGACCAACCAAAGGTTATCTTAACACCAGATTAACCGCTTTCAACTTATTAAATCACCTTCAAATGTTCTAAAGATGGCTACACTATTGTATATACTTAATTTAATATATCCAATTTCAAATCCTACGACCCGTTCAATTTCCGACTTCTTTGAAATCAACCACCCTGTTTATTACATTTAAATGTGCAAACTAAACTTTGCATTGCCTTGGTAGTAAGTAGGTATTGTTATGTACTTATTATGAATGATTTATAAGAACAGTTTTAATTGATTACGCATTATTTTCCGTAATTTATTTTGTTTTCCTTTGTAACATATCTTTGAGCGACGCAATGTCTTTTTTATTATCTTAACTTTTTTGCGATTTGCAACTTCCGGCTACCGTTTTATAGGACTACTAAATACGCTATAATAATAAAAAAATTAATTATTTAAATTATGGCGTAATTTAATTCATTGAGTTGAGGCACACTTCACGCTCAATGTGCCTTCGAACCTTTTATTTGATTTCAACTGTACTTTTTTTTTTCGGATGAGAATGCGCTTATGCACCATAACTAGGGAATGCAATACCGGGATACCGGGATCCCGAAATACCTGGATCCCGCACCATTTTTGCGGGACCAGTCCCGCGCCTAAATCGTGCGGGATTTGCGGGACTGCGCAGCGACATACATTTGATTGATTGATGATTGACAGAAATAGATTTTATATAGTTAGGTGTTGTGTTCGGTGGACTGGTCAATAGCGACAGATTGACGGTTCGTTCCAATCGGGTGTGAAGGGGAATCCGGGGGAGTTTAGTGGGAAGTGGGACGAACGGCTTTAGTCCCGAGCCTCAACTCACAGAAGGCCGCAGGCGTCGCTAGCTTATGGCTATGGTGAGTAGAAGAAACGTTCTCCTCCGCAAAAAAGATGTTGTGTTCGGTACCTGATGATCAAACAAAGTGGCGAGCATTGGGAGACCTGTGTCCAGCGGTGGACTGTAACAGGCTGATGATAAGGTGCTGTTATAGTGTCCTGTTTGTTCCCAAGTTTTAAAAGTTCCAGAAAAGAGTATCTATGAAATATAATCGTACGGAAACATGATGTAGTATCACGACATAATTGGATTTGTTCCTTTCAGCTGGAACATTGGAAATTTTTAGTTTGTTTAATTGATGATTTGATCACTTAATAAATAGTTTCATTCAATAATATTTTTTAGTATCATTTTAAGTTCTATAGACTCGTTTATGATACAGGATTCCTCTCTTTTCTCAATGACTTTCAAAAAACTTGCGGGATCCCGCAAATACCTGGATCCCGCGGGATTGAACCTCTCAATCCCGCGGGATCCAGCAATTGAAATTTTGGTGCGGGATTGCATTCCCTAACCATAACCGCAGGCTAGCTAGACCCGCGGCCGTGTGTGGGACTCTAGACTAAAGTGTCCACTACCCGCTAAACTCCCCCGGTTTCCCCTTCACACCCGATTGGGACGAGCCGGTGACAAGCACCTGCTTGCCCTGTGCGTCAACGACGTCCATAATTGACAAAAAATCATGCCTCTAAAAATATGAAATAAATATGTTTAAATACGATTACTGGCATATTTTCCTTACATTCGACAATAAAGAATAACCCAGCTCTGGCGTAGAGGACACGAACAGTGTGTTGGTAGCTTGGCGTTAAAATTAAAAAAAAATTGCGAACTTGGTGTGTCGCGAAGTCAGTTGTACGAGTAGGTATGTAATGCTTGAAAAGGAATCCATTATCCCTTTGATCAGATTCTTCATTGAAACTGTAATGACCCCTAATTAGCTTATTTCCTAACATCCTGACTCAGTAGTTGAGATTGCATAATAACATTAGGTTTTAGCTTCACCGGTTTCCAATTACAACTTCCACTTCTATGTTTGTATACACGTTTTTCGCATCGTGAACACACATTTACGTTGGATAAAACGTGACATTTTGATGCAACTGCATGTACCTAGGCATCGTGCATTTTATGGTGAGGAATGGCAACCATGAAACGGATTCATATTAGTACGAGTAAGGTTGCTAGTAAGTCAGTCTCCAGAGTTAGTCAATACCTGAACTGTGTTCGAAAAATCGTAAATAATTTGCCCTATTTATGTGTTGAACCTGTGGAGGGATCGCGGCTAAGCAAATAAACTTTGGGTCGATGCATGGCGCATTTTGTAATGACCATAATATCTACTAGTATTAAGGACTTACCTAAGGACACTTGTGCGAATAATAAATCACTATGGCTCAGCTTCTATCATACCTAGCTCTCTCTTTTCGCTTCCAACTACCAATCTGGATTAGGTTAGGTTGGATTGGCAGTTGAAGAATAATTGGTTTACTATTATATAATATTCCAATAACTTATCGAATAGTCTAACAGAGTAGGTACAACGAAATAAAAATATGTAATGGAGAAAATATAATGTGATTTATATTATAAACATTTCTAAACTTAAAAATAAGTTTTAAATCATATTAAATATAACTTGATAAAGTTGAAATTTAAACAGATGTTGCGTCATCCTACACGCTATTAATAAAATCCGTGCAAAAAATTTATCTCAAAGCTCTTATGTAACTTTAACGGGAAAGGAAGCTTATTGGAATTCCGTATTGGAAATAAAAACTGCTAAACTATTTACAGAACATTATATTCATTAAGGCACAGAGCAGTTATGGTTTAATGCTCCCCGCTCTGTGGTCACTACAAATTCATATTAGGGGCGTCCAGGGGCGTCTTAGAACTCGAAAAATTTAGTAACATAGAGTAGTCGCGATTCTTCCAGAGGTACAGAACCATATCCTCTATGGTCACTGTCATGTGTGAATTATGAAACATGTTTATTTTTTAAACGCGAGAAAAAAAACATGTGCTCATAACCTTTATAACTACACTGCTAAACTACCTTCGTGGTACCTTCGTGGCATTAGATGAGCATCGTACCTATATCCCTTGATAGGATATTTTCGTGGTTCGTTCCTATTTCATTCTCTTAATAGAATAGGTATGTTGTTACAAATGTAACTAATAAATCCCGTTATATTAATCTTCAACAAGAAGGTACTTGAGCTTGTCTATTTTTTACTTACCATTTAACCAACTTGTAACTTGTTGCCGGTAAGCCATGGTCCCACCTACGTACATAACAGGTCAATGCACTGACTTTTTTTCGTAACGCAACAAGTTATTTGTAAAAATAACATTTACAATTTTCTACTCAGCATTTTAAGTCGACCATAATGCATTAATTATGCATGCTGCACTTAAATTCATTTTAATTACCTACATTCATACTTTTAGTTAAATAACTAACTTATATTTTATTGCACAACTAGCATGACTTCGTTTGCATGATCAAATCAAGTCAATAAACTACATACTTACATACTAACAGTAGGTTATACCAAAAGTTTGGAGATGACTTTTAAAAGAAAAACACAGAATTCAATAATTCTAACAAACATAAAAATTGTAGAGTCGGTAATATAATATGAAATTCTATTAATAGGTCGTACAATTTTCTATGCAAATGTAGGATTAAAAAATAATAAATGTTTGGGTTCCGTTTAAAAAAAACTCGTTTAAAAAACCACCACAATTAGAAGGTATTCGTTTAGAAATACACCAATAAGCACAATCGTTTTATTTATTTAGCGAAGAGAATGCGGCCAATTGGCGACACATGTAAATAACCAAGGTCATTTCAGTTCGGTGTAGACAACACTTTTTTATATAAAGATTAGGTGTATTAATCCAACTACAAGGTCGAAACGGTATTATCACACGATTAATTATGGGCTATTTAGGCGGGTAGGCCGCCTATTGAGAGACTTAGTGTTGTCATTCTGTAGGGTTTACTCATTCTCTAGGATTCAGATTTTTAGTGGTAGAGCCATGCTGTTGTACAGTACGAATGGGCCGGTTCGTTTGGGGAAGTACCACCCTCTCACATAACACCAGCGTGAAATAATAGTGACTACTATTGTGTTTCGTCTGGTTTGTGAGAGTGCCGGAGGCCCACACCCCCCATACCCCCATAGGCCAGCAACTCGATCGCTCTGGTGTTGCAGATGACCATGGGCGGCGCGGTGATTGCTTACCATCAGATTCCATCTGTAGTTAGACAATTTTGGCGACAACTGAAGACAGTTATCGGCACAGGACAACTTGGCGTAGGTACTTCTCAAAAAACAGGGGTGTCAACACTGTGTAATGAAATGATATTAAATTGTATTACAAATGGTACCTACCAAGATGGACCACGCCCATTTAAACGGAATTTATTACGCCGTATCTATATAAAAACACGTTATTCATAATGAATACTCGTTTCTACATTTACAATGCTAATTGCTTAAATACCTACTCTTCATAATTTTAGGTTCAAGAGCAGAGCACACTAATAAATTTAAAACTGTTTGTGCGCTATGCTCATGAATCTCATTATACCAATTACACAAACGATTTTATCGTAAATGGTATTTAAATTATAAATTATCAATATGTCATGAGACCGCATTTAGTTGAAGTGTCCAAGGGCGGTAGTGTCACTCTTTTATAAAAAATAAACCTATTCACATTTTCGAGTGTGTCCTTAGATACACAAAAACAGCACCAAAGTCTGACGATTTGGCTTCAGAGCCAAGATTTTTTCACCAATACAGTCGCTTTTAGTTACATAACAAAGTACGGCAACATGTATTTTTATTGCACTTTCTCTGTTTATCTTGGCGCGATGAGTATTATCGTATGGATAATTTAGTGCATGTTGCGGTAGATTCAGATTGTAACATTTGCAGTTATTTCAATCTCAAGTAATATCGGTCATCGGTCTATTCTCAGTCATTATCATGATGCTGTTACTTACATTCCTCTTTAGTAGAAAATGTTAATAAACCTCAATAGAAATTTAGCAAAATCTATTTTAAAACAGACTGGCAAGGCGACCCACCCCTATTTGGCACAGTTTCAATTTTTAAATGAATTTCTTCTCCATTTCAAAAGTTGGTGACGACATAACCAATGTACCTATGCATCTCTGCTTTCTGAATAATTTTATTTTATAAATCATACTGGCAGGGGTTGTACGAGTAAGATCCTCTTGAGATAAAACATAAGAGCGATTACAGTGTTTCAGTACTAAGGGGACATTTCTGATTTTTTTTTGATTGCAAAGTCCACAGACCACTAACCATTAGGCTAGGCCCACACTCGACGGAAATCTTCCGCGACGGAACGCCAACACATGTTATTGCATATTAATTACAAACAGCGGGCACACTACGCGGAAGATCGGTCGCTCCGTCGTGGACGGTTTTATATGAAATTATTTCCGTCGCGGACGATCCGCGGCGGAATTTCCGTCAAGTGTGGGCCTAGCCTTAGAGGCGCAGTGAGCCTGTCTGCCAACTGAAATTAAGTAAATCAAAGCCCCAATCTGCCCAGAGCAATTTGGGAATTCGTAAAGCATTTCTGCACTTTCAAAGATCCAAGTAACTACGAAGTTGTGTCTTTTGTAGGTATACGTGCCAATCAGTGTTTCGAAAACAAACATGAACTAAAAGATTATAATAGTGTAATTTCATAACACTATAATCTTTCAGATAACACTATAATCTTTTAGCTCTTGTGTGATAATATTTATATTATCATTGTTATTTATCAGCATCATAATAAAAGCCGTATTTTGTAATGATAAAAAAATAATCAACGTCTGGGTCGCAGTTTGTCGTAAAGTTTACGCAAACCAATTTGTTTCTAAATTGTTTTTAATAAAGGAGAATTTAGGCTGAGAAAAATTTTAGAAGGTCACTATAATAGTTGTTTATTTTCATCTAGATAATATCTTGTGTTTTTATCGCTGTCCTTTATATTTTTAGGCACAGTTCTGTGCAAGTTTAACGTCGATAGACAGTACAAAAGTAATTCCTATGTAGCCATGATGCAATCGGTCTAGTTAGGGGTTGCGGAGATCAAATGGGAGTAGCTCCAATGTAGTAATTGGACCTGCCAAATCCTGGATAAAGGTGCTGGCGTATACTGACTCGGGACAAAACGCTTGGAGAATAATAATAACAAACTTGCATTGAGTTAAGAATTAACATCGAATGCCGATACTTAGTTGTGTCGTGCGTTTTCCTCGTTTATGGAACATTAGTGTCATTAGTATACAGTGTAACTATTAATAGGCTGTCACTTGGCTGTCACTCACTTGTATCTCCTGTTTATTAGGACTTCACACTTTTGCCAATGAATCAATAAGATTTATTCCTGTCTCAATATAATACGACATACAATTTAAGCGAACCTGCATGCATTTTGCAATCCTCATTTAATTTTGATACCAACTTACATACTGACTTAAAATATATTTTTATCCTTTTTTACCACTCGAACAGTCATTATCTAGAACGAGAAAGAGAGAATCTGCCTACTTGCCACCACGCTTGCCAAGGTGGATTGGTGATCACAAACCTGAGCTTTGTCACAAATTTTTCTCGACCCTGATATTGCACCCCGACATCACAATCTACGCTAGTACCTAATGTTCAATGACAAAGTCATAGACCATAGAGGCTTTGGATGTTTAACTAAATATAAGCGTACCACCATCTTCTTGTTTTAACCGACATCAAAAGCTGTAGAAGGTTCTCTATACGACTGTTTTCTTTTTAATTTTTCTTTCTTTTGATTCCATCTTTCTTACTTCCAGACACATTCTCTCGCTGAACGGTTCGGCTGTGGACGCCGCCATCGCGGCCATGTTTTGCAACGGGCTGCTCAACCAGCAGAGCATGGGCATCGGTGGCGGCTTCTTCATGACAGTCTTCATCAAGGCCGAGGAGAAGGTGTACACGGTCAACGCTCGAGAGACTGCTCCCGCCGCTGCCACGAGAGACATGTTCAAGGGAAGCCCGGATAAAGCTAGCAAAGGTAAGAAAACATCTTTTTTTTTCGGAGAGAGTGCGCTTAGGCAGCAATACAGCAGGCTATCTAGACCTACAGCCCTGTGTGAAATTCGCAGATAAAGGCCCTACTATCCACTAAACTCCCCCGGTTTCCCCTTTAGCTGGTTTCAGCCTTGTGACTATGATTTATGAAACAGCCCATCCCAAAGTTAAGAAAGATATTATATCTACTACCAATCCGCAATAAATAAATAATAAAACACCGACTTCCAACCACACATACGAATAACAAGCACATACAAATAAATTATTATAAGTTTTTCGTGACGCACTAAGCTGATGAAATTTTCGCTAACTTGCACTCTTGCGTTTGTTTCGTCAGACCTCAATAGTGCATAAAATGAAGGCATTCCAATAACCGCTACACAATATCTACCGAATGAACCGATCCGGTTTAAAATCGTCGAGACTACACTAAAAGGACACTAAAAATTCTTTTTTGTTCAACCAGGTGAATTCACCCAAGTGAACTTACTGATTCGACACTATGATAATAGGTAGACGTACCTTAACCTCACTTCACAACATGGATAAAATCAGTAAATAGAATCTGAATGCATCCGGAAATAAAATCTTTAAATCAGATTATTAAAACTATAAAACATGATCCATTAGTTCCCTTGTCTAAAGTCACGGAGGTCTGACGACATTTGCTCCAATAATTATATCAACTGGAGTTGACAAATATCACAGTTTGGTACCTACCTGAATCATCTGTTATCTTAATTATGTATACCGATTCTTTATCAACATTACCTACTTACCTATATAAAGAGTAAATATAAATAAATCGCCAAGTAATAGGTAGGTATCTTTATTTTTATTACGCGTAGAATGATTTTATTATCTAACATTATGTAAACGTTGCCTTATCACCTTTATTTTAAACAAACATTTTAGTTTTTATAAGTTAACCTTGGGAGATTTTAAATAGTCTTAAAGATAGGTAGGGTAAACTATACTAATGTTGGCCCCCCTCCAGTTGTTGGCACTCTGGGTTTTAAACTTAAATATTAAGCTTTTCGCGGAAAAAATCCATAAACTAAAGATTTAGAATAAAAGTTCAATTATTCATTTACAACACTGAATAGTAGTTTTTAAATAATTACAACTGACAACACGAGAAAAAATTCTTTTCGGTCATGGTCCCGAGAGAAACCAGTTTGTGCGTGATTCCTTAAGAAAATTTGTGAATGCAGGGTAAGTTTAACGACTTATTACTTTTTATTTTGTAGATAATTTCTGGTCAGTGATTGTTTTTTAGTTAAATAAGATGTTAAATAGTGGGTTTTGCAGCAAAAACAATCGTAAATCTTGTTGGAAAAAAACTTTTAGGGGGTGTCAATAATTGTAATTTTGTTTGTATGGAGAACTAGTTCGTTGACACCCCCTGCCAATTATTGAAATACGGTTTAGCAAAATCGCTGTTAATGTTATGATTGTGTTTTAACCAGTCTCGAAAGTTCTATTCATAAAATGCCTACTTGTCTTCTTATCTATTGTGGTTTCAAATTTTAGCAGTGCCAATAATTGTACTTTTTTTACGATTGGCACTGCCAATTATTGTACCTCGAAGGGTGCCAATGATTGTATCAGCTTTTATGAAATTCTAATAGTGATGTGCCACTGTTTTGTAAAATTTATTTATTAAAGCATTATAAGTCCTACTAATAGGTAGATTTTTACACGGCGATTTAAAACGACTGTATATTTACTCAGCTAATAAAAAGTGAGCTACCTATCTACATATATCATGGGAAACCCTTGGTACCTTCGGCGCTCCCGCTAAATTCCCCCTCCCAGTCGCGTTTGGGCCCTTTCGGTACCCTCAGATGAGGGTCCCGCGACGGCCTTAGGTTTCGGAGGGGGAGGCTTTAAGCCTTGGGAGCCTTTGGAGGCTCCCGAGGGTTTCAACGCTCTCCTCTTAGATTCCTTTACGCTGCTGGTGGTGGGCGGTAGATTCGCCACTTTTGGGGGTTCCGTCTCCTGGCCTCCTTTGATTTTGAAGACAACTGTCCTCACACCAAATTTGGCCTCTCCACGGTTGTTTTTGAGGGCTTCCACAGACTGGTCATCGAGAGAGAAGGTCACAATAGATCCTGTCGCTTCCTCCTTCGTGTGGAGAACCCTCCAAACTTTTGGGTTGAGATCTTCATTCTGCACCCATAGCATAAATTGCTCCGGGGCAGAATGCGGTCCCAACTTTTGGCTTGGGCAGTTCGCTCTCTGGTATAATAGAGAGCTTTGCACCGGGCCATGGTTCCGTTTCTCGGATTAAGCCCTCAAGCCAGTCCTTGGTTCCCTGGTTTGTGCAGTCTCCAATATCCAGCCTGTCTTGTAGGCAAAACCCAAGAGTTTCGGTACCCCCCTGAGGCTAGCATCTACCACCTTATTGAAGCCTTGATAGCCTCCTGTATCAGCCGCATTTGCTCCTCGGTCATCGGCTTCAAGTGGCTAATACCGACTATATAAGAGCCAGCAATGTCGCTGTACTTGGGGGGTTGAGTTTGTCCACCTCCGTCCATTCGGGATGTTTTCCTCGGTTGGACTTGAGTACCACGGCCGCCTACGGAGATACCAAATTGGATATATTTATGATCCGAAAAGGTCTCCGCGTCGGCCACCCGCCACTGGGTGACGCGGCCCGCCAAATGTGAGGTGGCCAGGGTGATGTCGACGACCTCACACAGGTCGGCGTGCTCCCTCTGTTGAGGATCACTAGTCCCAAGCTGAGTGCCCAAGACATTAGGTCCTCGCCGAACGGATTGTTCGAGGGGGAGCCCCACGTAGTGTGCTTGGCGTTCCAATTACCGCCAAGCTAGACCTACGTACTCTAATTCCTCTATTTTCTCACATTTTTAAATATTTTCTGGACTTTCACGAACATTTCAAAACCAAAATTAGCCAAATCGGTTCAGCCGTTCTCTAGTTTTAACGCCTATAACGAACGGCAAATTATTTGTATAGGTACTCGTAAGTATATAGATTTCATTTTTCCCATCACTATCAGGCGATCCGATTAGTTATTGGCACGGTCACGTGTACGATTATTGGCACTGCCAACAATTGTACATTTTTCTATGCCAATATTTGTACTTTAGGGTGCCAACAATAGTGACTTTCGGTGTTTTTTCATATTTTGCGGAAATTTTCGTATTTCTGACACATTTCTTAACTATCAACCCGTTTAAATCTATTCTCAAATAAATAAAGAATCATACGAAATCAAATTTAAGTCGATATTTAAATTGGCTGATTTTCTACAGGCCTTTAAAGTTGCGAAATTCCTTAAAGTGCCAATAATTATACCTCTTACCCTACACAGAGAAATATAAAAAAAAAATTACTTGTAACTACCTATTGACTATTGTCTATTGACCAACAATGTAATTTACTGCTCTGCCACTTTTACTGCTTGTGTGATTACAATTAAATTGGTCTGTTTTATATCCAGGATTGTAAAGATCAGACGACAATACCTAGTTCCATTAGCTTATAAAATCTTAATACCTAACCCGTCATTTATTCCAATCGAATGCAATCGAACAATCGAACACAATTAGGTACATTACAAGTACATGTAAATTGTTATTTTTCCATAAATACCTATTTCCTTTTAAGACTAGTCACATAATACGAGTATATTATAATTTATAATAAGTAAATAATCGAACATATTTTGTACGTTTGTTTGACCTTCATCCTTGAACTACTTTGCCTGCAATTGGATTTATAAAAATACTTTTGAACGTCAAGTCTTTTTTGACCTACCATGTTACATGGCTTTGTTACATCATTGTATTGAAAACAAAAAAGAAACCTAGGAAACGAATAAACTGGTTTGTATCACGAAACGCTAATCCGCATCCATCCATTGCGATAGATATAAGCTCTTTGTAACAAGGAAAACACATTGACCGGAATAGATAAAAATACAATTGAAAATGTAACTGTAAATCAATTTTATCGACATCATTCTAGATATTTCGTACAGTAAATTTTATCAGTAATTGTGTATTGTTTGGCGATACAATTGTTCAAAAAACAGTCTGTGTTAAACAAAGGTGTTTTAAATTTTTCAGCGACAAAAATAATATGTTTTACTTTTTGGATTATGGAACTGTTATGTGGCACAATAATTTAGATTAGGATGATAATTTTGCTACGACAACGGGCGGGCGAAACAGCTAGGAGGAACGATTTAAAATACTTACTCATTAGCTGCGTGCTAAAATATTAGTAATTTAAGAGCTTTTAATCCCCTTATGTGTACTAATATTTATGGAGAAAGTGAAGCAACATCGCCGAATCATCCCTTCATTCACATAATACCATGGCCAAAGAAGTTTACCACGAATATTAGAGATACCTAAGTTTAAATCTGCATTTGGCATACCTACCGATGATAGATAAGGGGGCCTAGACAAAGTAACATTTTGACAGCGATAGCGAAATTCACTAACTTCAACTAACTTCAAATAATATAGATTTGACAGGTGCCTTAGAAAAGTCAAGTGGTCAATCGACATTGAAAGTACGGGTTTTGACATTCGCTATCGCAAATTGAGCGATAGTGAACGTCATAAATGCCGCTTGTCTAGGGCCTAAGAACTACCTACCTACTAAACTTCTACGAACACGTCCAATTAAAATTTTATCATGGAATACACACGACCAACTACATTTTTTCCAGGGTGGAGAATGCTTTTAAGTACCATATTCGCAAGCTAGCGAAACCTGCCACCGTGCGTAAGACGTTTGACCCACTACCCACTAAACTCCCCAGATTTTTCATTTACACCGAAAGGGATCAGCCGATGTGGTAATTACCCTACCTATACTTGTATTTTGGTTGGTAGTAGGGCTTTTTAGAGTCCGACTGGCTAGCTACCACCCCCACAGGTGAAATCTGCAGCCATAACAGCTCTGGCTGTGTTCCGGCAATATTAATGTAGAAGCCAGTACACTTGAAATCAAAGGCTCGAAGATCAGATGAGCCTACAGTCTCGCAGCACATTGAGCGACGCTTCCAGGTGAAGCGCCCCTTAATGAAATAGGCCGTAGTGACCGCTTACCATCAGGTGGGCTGCGTGCTAGTCTGCCAACTGAACTTGTATAAAAAAAAGTATTACGACTGACCACAACATTATCTTACGACAACCGTACATCGCTAATATCCCATAATAACCGCAACTAATTAATTTCAGCGAGAGAGCGTCACTGGGTGCTGTGTAGCAAGTTAGGTAGAGCTCGCGCGAATTTCACCGAGCTTTCTCCTCAATCTGGTTCAGATTCAAGAAGCCTGAGGTGATGCCTAACCGTCAACTTTTACTATGAAACGGGCATTGTTCCATTGTAGGCGCAGGTCTAGACATTTGTAGAAAATTGCCAAGCTTGGATCGTAATTGAGCGATACAGTTTTATTGCCTCCGGGGCGCTGTAAGTAGGTATTGATAGGTTGTACTTCGACTACAGGTACTGCTCCCAGTCTCACAGACATATCGGTGGTTTTACTTGTAGGGAACTCCCAGTTACATTTTTCTCAGTGAGTAAGGAGTTCAGAAGTAACTTAATTAGGCACTTTCCGCTGCCAACACCATAAGAAAGGAAGAAAGGGAAAGTGCCTTTTTTTGCTGTCAACGCTATTTTTTCCCTTTAAAGGGTCATTGCAGCGACGACGTGCAAGTGATCCCTTAGGTCTGGTAGGTACATAGGCGGACGGTAAATCTTTTTTTATCCCTTTGAAACAATGGTGTCACAGTTTACAAGCCGTACTCAGAAGTAGTATTTATGAATGTTATAATGATTTTTATTAATTAATCAAGAAGTGCACCAGTTTTCTGCCTCCTCATGTTGTGGGCTCCTCTGATCTTTGATAACTTTTGAAGTATACGCTTCAAAAATGATTTGACCAGAACACAGCCAGAGTTATCATGGCGGCAGATGTCACCTAAGGGGGCGAAAGCAAATAGTGAAGTTATCTCGCACTGAAAATGTCAGTCACTCGTAAACCTTAGGTTATGTGAATATTGCAAAGGATGCTCGATCGTAGTGTTACCGACCTTTTTATCTTTGTCTTTGTTGTTATTTTTATTAAGGTTGATAAAGTTTATTGTAAAATACCCTCTTCCATTACATACGGATAAATACACTTTAAAGTTTTTATATACATAAACAGTAAAAGGTGCCTTTATTTGACTTAAAATTCCTAATTACATTACCACTTTACATAACAATGCGATAAGTATACATAGATTGTTATTGTAATGAGTAACAGACTTCTCAACAAAAAGAGGCCCTCAGTTCCAAAAAAAATTATATAATTCATAAATTACTTGCATGTAATTAAACACAAGGTGTCTAACTAATCAGGACAGCCTAGAAGACTTACCTATACTTTGAGAAAACAAGGTTTGGGACCCTTTGAAGCTTCCGTGGCAAGAATTCGCGGCTAGCCCGACCTCTCCATCTATCTCCCACCAGGTCCGCTTGCAGTGGGTGTCCCAGGAGAACTGCGTGGTATGTGGGCAGCGCACAAGCGGTGGGGACGACTGCCGTGGGAGAGCCTAGTGGCGCCCACCCTGGAGTTCTGCAAGTACGGGTACCCTATCTCGAAGGTGCTCTACGACGGACTGGAGAGCGCGCCGTATATCAAGAATGATCCGAATTTGGGGTAAGTTAAAGAGTTAACCTTGGTAAAACCGATTCGGTTTTTCCAACTGAGCAAAAGATCTTTTCAAGCTCAGAGAGATTTTTATATAGGGCTCGCACAATGTCATTTAGAATGCTTTTTTTAGGAGAATGAGATTTAATGGACAAGACAAAATAACACGCAATTGAATGCAGCAGTTATAAGTAACCTAAGATTCTTTGAAATTCTGAAGCTAAATTAAACTGAGAAAATATGTAGTACTTTAAACTTTAACCAAGTCTTGTTACATTTTGGGACATGATTTAAATCTAAACTTTTGCTATATAATCTAGCCAGCTTCTTCATCATATTGAACAAGATATTTTTAGATATTGTGATCTCTTTCCCAAGTTCTCCACTCCGATCATAGCCAAGTTTTTTTTCTGTTTATCACTAGCAAATCTGAACATCGTAGAAGATGAGACATTGACAAGGGGACCATTGTAATGACAAATATATTCACAGCAAAATGTACACGACAAAGGGCAAGTTCCACAAGCCAGGCACGGTGGTAAAGCCATCACAAGCGTTCTGCTCCACGCTACAGCGCATTGCGGACCGAGGAGGCGACGAGCTGTACAACGGCAGCCTGGCCACTGACTTCCTGGATGACCTGAACAGGGTCGGCAGCATCATCACCACCGATGACTTGAGGAACTATGAGTAAGTTGTTATTGGTCATCAAAAACACTGAGGTCGTGACTTCTTGAGTTTATATCTTCAAAACCCTATTAACAAAACCTAATCAGAGACTCCTCTTTGAGTCTCGTTGGTGGTAGGATCTTTTTAAAGTCCATTGGCAAGATTAAAGGCTCGAAGACGAGACGAGCCCACAATTTAGTCGTACTTTGAATGACGTTTGGCAACCTACATCCTGTTGGTAATGGTATTAAAACTCACATACCCACACAGAGCGTAGGGAAAAGAGCTAAGGCTTATAATTAATATAAAAGGACTACTTGTACTGTGTAATCAGGATTAAAATTACGCAACTTTATTACTTGGACAGAAATGTGGCTGCAAATAATAACCAGTTGCAATAAATAATATTCCGTTATAATGCACTACTACCAGTACTGTGTTAATAAACAATACCGCATAGAAACCCTTTCATACGCCTCTCGCCATACAAGTGAGTGGGCTATGTGCGTGGGCACATAGCATTCTGTAGCAATCGAACAGAGCAGCTAATCACTACACGCTATGCCTATTTCCTAGGAAATTAACACTTCCGTAACCACTATATCATCGTCGGTGGCATTAACGGACTCAAGGAATTAGAAGGTTACGTAGTTACGAGATAGGAACCTATTAATGCTTCTGGAAAATAGCGTCTAAAATTAAAGGAAAATTTTTCAAAACGAAAAGTTTGAAACTGTTGGGATTTACGAAAATATAAACGGGACTACAAGGTGTGTGTTATGGTCATAACACACACCAGCTTGCCACACGTCAGGCTTTTGTGAGAGGATGGTACTATGTTTATAATAATAACATAAAAGTATAGGACCAATAAAGGCGAAGGTAAATCATATCACCTGCTTATTCTCTTTATTTACCCACACATTTAATTTAAATATTGCCCAACAATATATTTTGTCCTCTTCGTTAAAAGGTCGTCAGCCTACTTTATGATCAAGAACATACACGATACGTATGTTTATAGATGAAAAACATGTTTTACGCAAACATATAAAAACATCGGACAAAGCCTTTGTGAATATCGCTCGGAAATGAAGTCACGTGAACCAAGATCATAAGATCTCGGCCTTTTGGTGCCGAGGTCTTCCAAATATAGTACTAGTATTATATTATCTGTGGTAAGGATTACTATTCAAAATAATTCCTACGTGACATTTAGGAACATATTTGTCTTTTGTTTCCTTATGTAACTACAGTCATCAGACAGGCATAATCTCTTAACATGATAGATAGCGTGTCATAGGGAATACCTACTGCATAGAATAGCTAAATCGCTGCTGAACTTTAGTGTGGGCTCTTTAGAGCGGAAAAGGTTATGTGTGACTACCCTGGCCCGGAAAAGAGGATACCCTCAACACTCAGTTCCTCTTTAATGCCTTGATATGGGCTGTGGTGGCTGTGGTACAGAACGGCTGTGGCAACTAGCAAAGCCTATGCTTCTATGACAGACAAATATTAAAAATTTATTTCATAAATAAGAAAAAGACTAAAATTAGTTGACTATTTATTTAATAACTGCACATTCAGAAATGATTGTGCAAAAGCACGATCAAAACGTAGTACCTATTTGCATTTATCAGAAAAATCTGTAATTATTAAAATACGCATCGGTAAACTTGTTCGTTTTGAATACCTAGACGATACGGAGAAGAATAATTAAGTTTTATTGTAACGATAAATTGAATGGCATTATCAACAAGTTACATAACCATTCCGTTCAGTAGCAACAAATACCAAACAAATTCTTGACGCAAGTGAATAATAAAAGAAAAGTATCTCGACCATTCTACTGCTAAATATATCTCGCTACATTTATATGTGTGATAAACTTTATTTTATTTAGGTGTAATTTGCTATCAGACCCTTAATTAACCAATTAGCTAACTCTAAAGTAAGTAAATCGCATGCATTACTTTAATTTCGTTCTAAACACGTCATCCATTTCTTTGTTTATGAATAATATTTACTGTTATTTCAAAGATATTTTATATTTTCACTTTATTGCAATCGTAGTCACGATTGCTTTTAAGGTGCTTTTTTCATGTAACTAGTAATAAACGCGTAAATATATACGATACCCTTGCTTTATCCGCTAGGCAAACCTCTAACGAGACGCATTATCGATGTCTGTAGGTAACTAGACTGTAAACTAGCCGACCCAACCGCAGTCTTCCACTATTACAAAGATTGTTTTTGTTTTGTAAACAATTTGAACTCCAGGCAACTGTTATCAGTCCAAAACAAAACGTTGATATAACACGTTCAATACCTACAATAACAAACAATGAAGATTTATTATATCGGTAAAAAAATAACATTTAAAATATATCACAGACCTTAATTTGACCCCAAAATGTAACGTTTTTTTAACTAAAGACATACCTATCGCTTTGCGGCTGCATGCATCCTGGCTGGCAGGTTTGCTAATCCATCGGGATTAAGGGGGGAAATAAAAAGGTTCTAAATATGATGATACTACAATAGACATCAACAAATAAAAAAATATCTTAATCCTTACTCCTTAGTTTGGTAGTATATTCGAGCCCACGACCAAAGGATTTCTCCACTTAAAAAAAAATTGTACCGGATACCACACCTAAATAGACATTGGTTTTGTGCTTATGCTTATGAACACATGCCTAGAAATATTAAAAGAAAAGTCGCAAAACAAGTTTCCGATATGCCTAAGTACAAACTACTAACTAGTGCTTTTCGCTTATTAACATTCCTCGCTCCATCGATAACTTTATCGTCGATTCTGCGACCTAAATGACTCGCAATAACTGAATAATACATTCGTACCTAAGTACTTATCCACGGTGTTGATGATGGTATTTCACAACGCAGCCATCATTGTTTAAAAAATTCTGGTAAATATTATAACACCTGCGCAACCATTCGAAACAAAATGTATATGAATCATAATTTTCATTATATTGTTTTGTTTTATACTGTTATCGTTGTAATAACGCGAAGTATGTTGAAATCATTGTTTTATTTGATTCATTGTAAAAATTGTGAATGAGCTGTTTTCGGAATATGTAGGTACGTGTCGTATAATGTGGAGAATTCTAGAACAAAACAGCGATAGTTTAAATGATTATTCGTCACAGTCATGTTCTCATAAAATCTAAGGTAAACCTACCTACTTACATGCTAGAAAAAATAAGCAACGCAATGATATGAAGCCTATTTAACAAAAAAGTGTGTTCAACTTTAAACTGAAAATTAAATGGTTCAAAGTAAGCAGAAGGAAACTTAGATTAAATAAACAAAGACTATTTTGTAAAGAAATAGTCGATCATTTAGTGAGTAATTCACAGGTGTATGTAAAATGTTGAATAACGTTGCAAAGTGACTTGTGAAACGAATCCTTGTAAAGTAAATTATCAGCCTATTAATGTCCCACTGCAGGGCAAAGGCCTCCATCCTTGAAATCAAGTTATCGCTATAATGATGGGTATTGGCTTAATCACCACGCTTGCCAAATGCGGGTTGGTGATCACAAACCCGAGCTGTGTCCGAAAAAACCCACACAAAGTTAGCTCGACCTGGGAATTGAACCCAGGACCCCGAGATCTCGGCCCGGTACTTAAACCACTAGACCATCGAGGCGTTCCTTGTAACAAGATTAAAAACATACATAGGTACATCAAAACTAGTTAGGTACTTATTGAAACTGGATCGGATGATAAGTTTCGGATTTCGTAGTGTAAAATGATCAAGGGAATTTCATTGATGCACCTTGAAGTTCTTGAACACAAACTTTTGAACAAAAAAGTTTGTATTTGTAGAGGAAACATGGGCAAATCATAAATTCTCAGAAACTTTTGTTATTATCTATGTCTATATCTCTACCTACATAATTATTATGTAATGTGCAAACCCTTTTGGGGTCTTTGATAGTTTTCTCTCCACCATTCTGGTACACAATTTTGCTAACTAGATTTAGGTATTCCATCTATTTATCGTGATTGAGAGTGGACACTTTATAATTTAATAATATAGTATAATAGTATTATAGTATTTTTATGCGTGTCACGTGCAAAATCTCAAAGACAGCTCCTTCATACGACACAATATCTTCATGTTGATATTTTACTTCTGCCTCAATTTTTCCAGTGCTAAAATCACCGAACCAGTCGGCGTTCCTATCGGCAATGGAGACGTCTTGTACTCTCCTCCGCCCCCCTCCAGCGGAGTCCTTCTAGGCTACATCCTCAACATTCTGCGAGGCTACAACTTCACATCGGCCAGCATAAACTCCACAGATGACAAGATTCTCACATACCACAGGATTATCGAAGCGTTCAAGTTCGCGTATGCTACGAGGGCGAAGCTTGGCGACGCGGATTTCTTGGACCTCAAAGAGGTAACAAAAATACAGTAGTCTGTACACAGACATAAGTAGAAGTCTGTGAGTCTGTATTATTTTTAAAAAAAACAACAAAAAATATCTGCAATGAGAACATGAACTTTTTTTGTGAATAGCAACACGAAAATTAAAAACCTGTCTCAATGTCAACAATACAGGGTGTACAATCTATACTAATATTATAAAGAGAAAAGATTTGACAAACAGTTTGTATTGAATAGGCTCCGAAAATACTGAACCGATTTGAATAATTCTTTCACTGTTCGAAAGCTAAACTATCCCCGGTAAACATAGGGTACTTTTTATCCCGGAAATATGTGGGGAAGAGGGCATACTTGAAAAAAGAAATCACTTGATAACTATATAGACTGCGTATCTACGCAGAGAAATTCACCTTGACTATCTATCTAGATAGTCAAGGTGAATGAAGAAACGTCCGAGTATACCCATAGCGACGACCTTTTCAAAGAATACCTAGCCGACAGTGTCACAGAAAACGCTAGGAAAACCTTTAGAAAAATTCGAAACGCTACATATTTGTAAAAAAAAATCAAAATTTTTAATTTATTTTTTATTATTGTCGAACTTTTGTGGCACTATTGCCAGTACTACTTTAAAATAACAAAATAACCACGAAGGTTATATCAAGTTATTAACCAAGCAGGTTAAAATAAGTTTTTAAAAATTTAATGCTGGCTAAATTATTCAGAAAATATCTAGTATGTAATACTAAATCTATGAGTACATATGTACGCCATTAAAAAATATATATAATATGTATTTAATTTACTTTTTATTGCTGTCAAATATCAGAAGCACTGTTGCCAGTGCCTCTTTAAATAAAGAAGGTCAACGTCTTTTCAAAAAATATTCCTTGATATTCCTTTTATAAAAAAGATTTGCTCTTTATTGCTGTCAAATTATTCGTAACACTGATGCCAGTTACATTGAAAAAACGAAGCAGATATTATGCAAATTTTTCATTTGATACTGGCTAGATTCTTCAGAAAAAAATATAAACGCCATTAAAGAAAAAAGAAACAATTATTTTCTTTTAATTACTGTCAAAATGAAAATTATGCTGCTAGCGTTTTCAATTATCCAAAAAAGGTTGCATGGTAATTGAAAAGAATGATAATAAAATAACTAAAAATACAAATAAAAAATAAAAATAAAATAAAAATCATTTATTGTCAGGCAACCCATAGTACAATTACAAATAAAAAACCAAATCCAAAAACTAATCTATACTACTTACCTAATATTATAAAGAGGAAAGATTTGAGTGTTTGTTTGAATAGAATAGGCTCCGAAACTATTTAGTTGTAAATATTTTCGATACGAACGTTTCAATATTATCATCGATAAAGTAGATAGTTGCAGTAACTGCTTCTATGTTTACATAAAATTATAATAAATTTAAATTAGAAGATAGATTTATAATTTAAAAAATAAGCTTTTTGATGCAGATTATATAAAAAAGATAATATATAAAAAAAGAATTGTTCATAACATTGGAATTGATTTCAAGGTTTTGATTG
This sequence comes from Mecyna flavalis, assembly GCA_949319885.1. NCBI lineage: Eukaryota > Metazoa > Arthropoda > Insecta > Lepidoptera > Crambidae > Mecyna > Mecyna flavalis. Next base: position 5,514,268 of record OX439436.1, read on the forward strand.
TTAACTGAATTAAACTAGTTTAGGCGTGTGAATAATGAGCTCCAATTTTCTCTATTCTTTCTCACAACTCCGTAATCGCTCCACAGCTCCTGAGCGCAGTGTCATCGCCAGAGCACGGCAACTCCGTCCGCCTCAAGATCAACGATACTCGAACCAGCAATGATTCCAGCGTGTACGGAGCCACGCACCAGGCCAAAGATGACGCCGGTACAGCTCACATCTCCATCATCGCCGGCAACGGCGACGCTGTGTCCATGACCAGTTCTATCAACTACTAGTAAGTGGTTTTAAAACTCGCTCTAAAAAAACGCCTGATACCTGGACAAATTGTTTTTTTTTTCTAATTTTTATTAATATGAGTACATACACGGTGTATTTGTAGGTATTCGTTTTAGATCCGAAGTTTATTGTAGCGGATAGATTTCGTTATTACAGTCAAACTAAGTTGTTAACGAGAATGACAAATCACTTTGTGGCTTGTGCCAAGAGTCGTGGTTTAGAACCCCACCAAAAACATTTACCTATGTGCTGGGTCCTGCATAGTAACGACAATTTTAATATTATTGCTCAGAATCATTTGTTTTGTAAGAACCAGTTTTAAATCTAAAGACGTATTAGTCTCGGGTGAGATTTATTTAAATGTTGTAAAGGTTATCGATTACTGCGTCTGTCAGTATTCTATTTTAGTCTAAATATCGTAAATAAACTACTTCATAATTTTATTCTATAAATATGTAAGGTATAAATAAAACACGTTTTATGTGTTTACAAAAAAAAACATTGAAAGTAAGTTTATCCATTGTACCTATAGCAACAAAAGTAGAATCTCTGCTTAATTTGGGAATAGATGGCGCTGTATGGATGTCCATAACAGTTTTGACTGATTTTCAGCAGTCAATAGTGGTTTTGACTAGGGGCATCGGTCAAAACTACTCTTGCCTGATTTTTGTAGTTAAAAGTGGTTTTGACCTGCTATGAGTTTTGACTGTAACATTTAAAGGGTTTTTCAATAAGGACGGGTACTACAGGGAGGGTGGACGGGTGCACTAGCGAGCACTCATTTTGATAACAAAGTTTTACTACTTGCAAGCGCTGTTCAGTCGTGTAACTTGCCATGGTGATTTGGCATGGGCAGGCATGGGTGGCTAAATGATGGACGGAAGATTTGACAAATGTCACCGGGACAGGATGGCCGCCACGGGCCGCCAAAATCTACCCGTCCCTATTGGAAAACCCTTAAACTCGTGGCGTCGATGGCGCCTAATACGGCAGCACAGCACACTTCTTGGTGAAGTGTCTCTTAATGGAATAGGCCACAGTGGCCGCTTACCACCAGGTGGGCTGTATGCCTGTCTGTCACTGACGTAGAATAAGAAACAAAAATATATTTATTCCCGGGTGGATCTACGAGGGCGGTCAAATGTCATGTCCTACGTGTTTACTCAATAACCATTCAATTTATATTTCAATAAAACAGTCATTCGGTTCTTATATAAGTAATGAACAAGGTTTTTATAAATTTACGGCTATAAAGAAATAAATAAAAACGTGATTAATAAAATATGCCCAAATATTAAGATTTTTGCCATGTCCGAAAAGCACTACTGCTCGTTCAATTAATTATATTAAATCATCATAACTGTTTTGAGCACACATTTTCTAAGAAATATATATTACGTTTATAACACTACCGATTAATAAAAAACAAAAATAGTTATCGAACCATTTAGTTCTCTAAATATTGGATCAAAAAAAGTTTACAAAATTAAGTCATTGGTCAGCGCAGTTCTTGTTTTCAAGATTATCGCAACTTTGAGACATAAGGTAGAACACTTAAGTGTGTGACCAGACACCCCGCCCTGCTCCCCAGTCGATCAACGCACTTCACCGCGGAAAAACGCACGTTGTTGGCTCTGATAAGTTTTTAAAGTTCATTCTACAACAATTGACACTTCTATAGTCATTGTTATTTCTCTATCTAAATTCAATTTATATTCATGCCCACGTTCTTTTGCAACAATTTAGAATAAAGATACAAGTGTTTAATAACGTAATCATAACATTAACTAGCTGCCACGCCTTTTAGACGTGTTTCGACTTGTCCTTTTCAAATTCATCATTTGTCTGAACGTCATTGTTCTAAATCTTGATGAAGGTGACAATGACGCTGGTTGAGAATAATGACAAATGTTGTTTATGACAATGACTTGCGTTGAGAATAATGATTTTATTTCTTTTTACAGTAATATTTCCTTGATATCGCTATGAAACTAACCTATCACGTATTGCTGCTACATGCTGATAGTCACCAAACAGGCGACCTGCATCAAAAAATAAGATCCATCACCAAAACCCTTTCTTCTAAAACATGGGCTATTAGAGAACCCACAATGCGAACTACTGACTGAAATAGATGCAATATCTGAAACCTGGAAGGACCTGGACTGTCAGTCTTTGTTTGGAGATCCTCATGCTCACAACTATTTCCTGACAGAGCCCGTGACGAAGAAAAAGAGCCATGTACTGAGTACATGTATTGAGGGACGAAGTTCGGGTCGCTATCAGGCGACTAAAAAGCGGAAAAGCTACAGGAAGAGATGCCATACCAATTGAAACCATCAAAGCATCAGGGGAGTATGGTGTCGATATCTTTCATACCCTGTGTAACAAAATTTGGGAATCAGGAATCTGGCCCCGAAGTGGACTCACACAGTCTTCGTACCTCTACATAAAAAGGGCTCCACTAAAATATGCAGTAACTACCGCCTAATAGCCTTAATTTCACATGCAAGTAAAATTCTACTGCATATAAATCTAAGGAAATTTCTCCTGAACAGGCTGGTTTTGTGAAAGGGAGGGGTACTCGTGAGAAGATTCTGAATGTGCGCCAGATCATTGAAAAAGCCAGAAAGTTCAACAAGCCGACCTATATTTGCTTTGTTGACTTCTCAAAGGCGTTCAACTCAGTGAGGTGGCCAGTATTTTGGGAGACTCTCCTGGCTATGGGAACACCTAAACATCTGGTGCACCTTTCTTGGAAGCTTTATGAAGAAGGAACAGCATCGGTGAGAACGAACGACGTGTCGTCAAATCACTTTCATCCAAGTGCCGGGGTCCGTCAGGGCTGCATTTTATCACCATTGCTGTTTAACACCTACACAGAATTCATTATGAGAATAGCACTCGAGAATTGGTCAGACGGAATCACAATTGGAGGTTATAGAATTTAAAATTTGCAGTATGCAGATGACACAACCCTATTTGCAACAAGCATCGGCAATATTAAAGATAATCCCTGTTGAGTAAAATGGAGCAAGTTAGCCTTGATATCGGTCTGAATTTTTTTTATATGGGAGCAGTCTGGATGACCTCACTCCACCTGATGGTAAGCGGAAGTGAGGTCCAAATAAAATAAAAATTGAGGCTGACTGGCTCAATAGAACAAAGTACCCATTGAGCCAGTCACCCTCACCCTGAAGGCCTGCTTAGATGCCGCTTCACGCCCCGCCTAAAAAGCCTTGGATTATAGGAGGAAGGAAACACATGAGCCGGAAGGGCATTCCATGACCTAATGGCACGGGGCAAAAAAGAGGAACTATACCTCTTGGTACGGGCCACCAGTGTCTGGATGGTATGGGGATGGCAACGCAGTCCGGCGCGTGTTGTTCGGGAGTGAAAAGGGGAGGACGGGATGAGTTGGAATAACTCTTCAGAGCATTCCCCATTATAGAGACGGTAGAGAACACTAAGACTAGCAACGTCTCTACGTAACTGAAGAGGTTCTAGGGTCTTAGTCACTTCTTGATTATCGACAATACGGATATCACGTCGTCAACCTGTCGAGGGCCTCCAATAAGTACTTTGCGGAACCATCCCAGAGATGAGAGCAATATTCCACACACGGGCGAACCTGTGCCTTGTATAAGAGACAAAGCTGCACCGGAGTGAAAAATCGTCTCATACTGTTCATTCCGAGTTTACGGGAAGCTGTTCTGATGACGCTCTTGATATATTATTCCCGTTGGTTCAAGTTGCTACGAACATCGATGCCAAGGATGCTTAGGCTATCCTGTATTGGTAAGGGCGTGATCTGAAGAGTGGAATGGGAAAGAAAAGGAGAAGATTTGCAGAAAACAAACACACCTGTCAGGTGTTTTCTTGGCATTGAACTCGATGAGATTGCTGGCAACCCATTTGGATATGCGTTCCAGGACCTCGTCAAGCTCGGCGACAAGAAGATTCCTGTTTTCCTCGGTTTCGGTCTGTTTAGCCGCAAGTCTTCCGAAATATCGTGCGTGGACAGTGCTGTCATCCGCATAGCAATGAATATTACCTAGTGATAACATGTCATTGATATGCAGAAGAAACAAAGTCGGCGACAGGCATTGAGGCACTCCGGAATTTATTGGGAGGAAGCGAGAAGCGCGTCCATCACGGAGGACACGAATCCTGCGACCCTCCAGAAATCCCGCAATCCAGTCGCATAATAAGCGAGTTGGCAGACTATATGCCGGAAGCTTGGAAAAAAGCGAGCTATGCCAAACACGGTCAAAAGCCTTGGCAATATCCAGGCTAATAGCCATAGATTCACCATGCTTCTCCATATCCTCCCCCCAGAGGTGCGATACGTAAGCTAGAAGATCACCCGTGGACCGTTTTGGTCTGAAACTATACTGTCGGTCATGTAGTAATGATCTTCTAGTTAGCGGACAAGTTGGGAGTTGATTATCCGCTCAAACACCTTTCCAAATACAGAGGTTATGGCTATGGGTTTGGTACCTGCTTGGTACCTATACTATTTGGACACAGTTCCAAACCAACGATTCAATCATCCAAGAACTCGACATCAAACAGCGTCTTTCTTCCATCGTCCAATGTCGTATTCTCACTTTCTTTGGACATATCATACGTCGAGAAGACATCTGTCTTCATAGATCTCTATGGAGCGACTTGTGGTGCAGGGGAGAGTCGAAGGCGCTAGAGCGCGCAGTAGATCACCGATGCGATGGACCGACCAAGTCAAGGCTACATTCAATGGTCCACTCCATGAATGCACAAGAAGAGCTACAGTACGAGATGAGTGGTGGCGGATTGTAAAGGTTGCTACCACCCCTGATGTGACGACCACTCTGCCAAGAGTGTGACGACAAAGAAGAAGAAGAATATAGATCAATGTGGCCCTTTAAAGCATGTAATTTAAATGAATATTTTCGAAGATAACAGTTTTACAATGCAGGGACATAGCGGTTGAGGCAATAATATAGTATACATCAGAATAACACAGGCTATAATTTATAAAAATCCCGCGGGATAACGTCCTATAGTTCACGCGGGCGAAGCCGCGGGCGAAAGGTTAGGAAATTATATAAATTAAAGACAACAGATTGTTACTAGGTACTCATGATTAAAATCATGTTTCCTACAAAATTGGGTTTTATTCCTGATATTTCAAAAACATTTTTAAGTTTGTCATTGTTATCAACACAGGTCATTGTTCTTTACAGAAATATCATTTTCCTAATACGCAGTCATTATTCTGAACGTATTTTTTTCTTCTTTTGTCAATATTTTGATTAGTATAGGTCGGATTTGTGTGCTTTTAATATACAATTGCTTAGAATCTTGAAAACTATAGATCCTATATTGTACTGAAGCTCTGCACGTGGGTTGATAAAAAATCTAAATTTTTTATCAAAAATAACATTCTACGTAGATCCACCCTCCCACGACTCGTGGTTTAGTGGTTTAAGTACCTGTCCGTGATCTCGGTGTCCTGGGTTCAATTCCAGGGTCGAGCAAAATTTGTGTTGGTTTTTGCGGACACAGCTCAGATTTGTGATCACCAATTCGCATTTTTATATGGTCCATAAAGCGACATGTCAAAATTACCTAATTTTGTCATTTGGTATAGATTCTCCATACTTAATAATTATGCTCATACCTGTGAAGGAGATTTTTCCAAATAATGCTCCGAAATGTATATTTTAAAATTGTATAGGCGAACAATTTATGAAAATTAAAAGAAATGAGTGTCGTAGAAGCGGATTTCTATAGTTAATAAACTTCAATTTTTGACATGTCGCTTTATACGTAGGGACCGTCGAGATACTTAACATTGTAGTGATAACTTGATTTCAATGACAGGGTCGGGATGCTTTTGGGACCGGGACCGCGGTCCCAAAAGCCCCTTTTGATTTTATTAATATTTTTGATGGCGGCATTCGGGACCGCGGCAGGTGGTCCCGAACGCCGCCTTATAATTAATAATTATTTTGAGTGGTACGTTGGGACCACAATATTGGCCAAAGTTCCAAAGCCAAAGCCTCCGTAGAATAGTGGCTAAGCCGCTCGGGTATAAAACGAGTGTGTTCGATTTCCACCTAGGGTCTGGTTGGTGGTAGGACTTTTTCAGAGTCCGACTGGCTATAGCTACCACTCCCACATGTGTAATCTGCCGCCATAATAGTTCTGGCTGTGTTCCGGCAGTATTAATGTGAGAGCCAGTACACTCAAAATCAAAGGCTCGAAGATCAGATAAGTCTACAGTCTGGCATATTGAGCGACGCTTACTGGTGAAGTGTCCCTCAATGGAATAGGCCGCAGTGGCCGTTTACCGTCAAGTGGGCTGCGTGTCTGTCTGCCAACTGACTTAGTATGAAAAAAAGTTGGTCGGGAGGCTTTTGGGACCGCGGTCCCGGTCCCAAAGGTCTCCCGACCCTAATGATGGAGGCCTTTGCCCTACAGTGGGACATTAACAGACTGATCTCTACTTTAGCTACGGCGCCGGCTTCTCCACCCTCAACACTGGCATCGTGATGAACAACGTGATGGATGACTTCTCGTCTCCAAGCTTCACCAACTACTTCGGCGTCCCGCCGTCCCCGGCCAACTTCATCGAGCCCGGGAAGCGTCCGCTATCCTCCATGAGTCCCAGCATCATCGTCGATAAGAACGGAAACGCTAAGATGGTCATCGGCGCGTCTGGAGGCACTAAGATTACTACCGCTGTTGCTTTGGTAAGAATTAGAATAGAGTATTAGAATACCTCTATTTTTAATAATTAATTGCAACCACATTTAATTATTAGCAATAGAAAGAGAAAGAGTAAATAATAACAATTTTGGTTTCTCACACATAACCAAACACAATTTGATAACGTTTCATCATCATCATGGCTACACAGCTATTAGACTGTGCAGGTGTTTCCTCGAGATGTTTTCCGTTACCGCCGAATGCATGTGTTGTTGTTATGTGTTTGGGAGAAGGAGATGATGTTAAAAGAGAAGGTTAGAACTTCAAAGGGCGCGAATTTGATCCTCCCACGGTTCAAATATTTGTGTTCATAAAAATGACTTTTGTATTATCCAAATACCCTAACTGCTTTAAGAAAGATCCTACGTGCAGAATATTGGCGTCAATAAAGATATAAAAACTCATATTATTATGGTAGTTAAATAATGAAACATAAATTATTATGTTTATTTGATATCACTATTTGTGAATTACAGGTCATCATTCGCAAGTTGTGGTTCGACCAAACTATCAAGGAAGCTGTGGACGAGGCGCGTATTCACCACCAGATGTTCCCAACGGAGATTCAGTATGAATTTGGAATTATTGAGGTTTGTAAATAGCAACTTAATGTTTTTGTTAATTAAGACATACTAGTTCCTACGTAAAGCGAGAGCGCGCGCAGAGAACAACAGAAGCCATTTCTCGCAACCACATCATAGAAATATTATGTACTGACGAACCACATTGAAGTTACGTTTACTGACATTCTCAAGCAATTCGAAATGCTTTTCATGATAAATAGTAAATAAACAACTTGTAACTTTATGAAATTCCATAATATCAAAAGATAAAAACCATAACAGTTAGGTACAGTCAACAGCCCATCAGACTACCCTAATCTGTCAAATTTCTACAACCGATTTTCAGCTTTATTCACTTCACATACAGTTCTGTTTCAATTGAAAATTTTTGACATACCTATTTGGGTAGGTTGATCTGCTGGCGTCCGTACCATCTTGCTAGCAAATAGGGCACGCCCAATTATTTTCGATGATAGCGGGAGCTTCTGTTATTCTTTAATATTTTGTGGTTGAAGCTCGTATTTGCCTACAAATTGGACAAAACCACTATCTTAACAAAACCTGCTTAGATACAGCGTCTTGGCACTTTCCACAAATCATTAGTTATCTTGTTAAATACCTACGATCTACAAAAAAATTATGTTTACACGCAGACTACAATTAGGTACTTACCTACATGTAAGGCGCGTGTCAAGCAAAAAATATGTTTAGGTACATTAGCCTTTGTTAAATGTTTAAATCTCATTTTAACAGACTGTAGGTATTGCATACAAGTAGGTCATTAGTTCTGTCAGTGTATTTTTTTAGATAAGTAACTCGGCTAAAGTAGACCTGGTATCTCCATCTTTTTAACTTTTGGAGAGTTTTCCTAATTAGATTCCAGAGTGCTGGAAGCCTAAACTCCACTCTTCCATTCCTTTCCCCCCATCTCTCACAGCTTATCCCAGTCCCACTCCCTTCTTAATGGTATCTCAAAATATCTTCTTTTTCCGAGCGTTTGTTCCATGACTTCGCAAGTCTAGTTATTATTTTAGAGTGACTGCCATGTGTCCTACGTAACCCTTAACCAGACCAATTAGATCATGGCTACATAGCCATTTTCGAATGTGCAAGACTCCTAACGAATATTTTCCGCCGCCCCCGAGCTCGTGGTAAAAACGTATTTGGAAAAATTTATAGGTACGCCCCGAGATTCGAACCATCAACCGCACGAATTTGAAGTAGTAATTTTTATCATCTCCTATTTACAGGACATCGTTCGAGGTCTTCGGGAGAAGGGACACGGCATGGCTCGCTACCGAGGACGGGGATCTATCGTGTGCGCGCTCTACCGGAACAAAACTGCAATTTACGCCAACGCCGACTTCAGAAAAGGGGGAGACGTTGCTGGAATGGATTAATTAAGCGTTTGCGAGCTCAAGGGTGGATCTAGTACTTTAAGTAATTACTCATTTGAATTTTTCTTACTATTCAACTTTGTCAAAAGTTGGCCACATTTCACTGAATTGGTATGAAAGGTGATAAGCTTATTTTGTAGATAAATTTCTAGAATTTTCTTACTCAAACCTGACAGAAAGCATTTTCTGATAAGGGGCCGTTCAAGTATTACGTAAGCACTATGGGGGGGTGGGGGGGTCTTTGTTTTGCTTATTTTGGATGACATGGGGGGTAGGGGGGTCTAGATTATGATTACGTCATCGGTAGTTATTTACTTTTTTACACCAATGGCAACCCTCACATTGCCTATGCTTGAAAACGAAACCCATTTTCGGGGATTCCCGCAAATAATGCATACGTTTAGGCACTCGCTTTAGAACCGATTAGGGGAATTACCGTGCGCTACTCAGTTGTCTAAATTTCCTCTGTCAGTGTATTGTTCCGTTTGGATACTATAGCGAGTAGACGTATTGTAAGTATACCAAAGCAAGATTACATTTTAGTTAGAGCACCATGATGTGAGAAGACGTAGACATTCCAAAATCGGATGAAAGTTAGCAGACTCACAACACTGAGCAGAAATCTAAGCAATCCAATGTCAGCGAAAACTTAGAATCATGGATTCGGGTTTCATGGACTGAAGACTGTTAATTTTTATTTAATATGTGTACCAATGTTTAATATGTGTCCGGTGCTTTAATACTCTTTCGATCGAAAGAGCTATAGAGCAAAATCGCGGGTCTAATCGATTGTACGAACACATCTCTCGGAAGAAGCCACCTGACGAAGCTGACCACAGCAAGTGGAGAAGTTGTTGCCTCAAAGCCGGCAGTCCGTTCGGAGGTAGAGGACTTTTATGGCCGGTTATACGCTTCGCATGCATGTCGACCTGATCCCGAAAATGAGGACTCTAGAGCCACGTTAAATCCCTATTACACTGAAGACCTGCCAAAAGTGAGCGTTGGCGAAATCGAGATTGCTCTTGGGCAGCTTAAAAATGGAAAAGCCCCTGGAGAGGACGGCGTTACTACTGAGCTGCTAAAGGCTGGAGGGAACTCCAAAGGCGTGGAGTAGGAGTGTGGTCGTCCTGTTCTTCAAAAAGAGTGACAAAAGCCTGTTGAAGAACTATCGAACCATTTCCTAAGCCACCTCTATAGAAGTGACAGTGGGCTGGCCATATCAGCCGCAGAACCGATAGCCGTTGGGGTAAACGGGTTCTAGAGTGGAGACCGCGTCTCGGTAAACGTAGTGTAGGACGCCCTCAGGCCAGGTGGAGCGATGATCTGCGTAAGATGGCTGGCAGGAGCTGGATGCGAGTGGCCGAGGATCGATCAGCGTGGCGAGCATTTGGAGAGGCCTATGTCCAGCAGTGGACTATCACAGGCTGATGATGATGATGATGTGTACTAAAACTTTAAAATAAGTTTGTTATGTTCGTAAGATTATAATATTTTTGTCCCTTACTCTATGTTGAATACTGTATAAGTAAAATCTAATCTCTATCCTAAATCTATTTTCGTATCTATAAAGTTATAATTATAACATTATAATTATAGTATATAAAAAAATATAATTAAAAAAATGTTTACGTAAGCATAGGGGGAGGGGGTAAGAGCTTTGCTTACTTTTGCTGACAAGGGGGGTGGGGGGGTAAAAATTTGCAATAAATCTGCTTACGTAATATTTGAACGGCCCCTAATATCCCATTAAATTGATACAACCTATTGTTATAGGGTTTTGAGAGAAGTTACATTTATTTCTTAGATCCACCTTTGAGATTGTAATCTAGTGTCATGAAAAAATAGAAAATTAACAGGAAAGTAAGTAGGAACAAAATATTTCTTTAAATAGGTTTATAATAGAAATTCGTATCCATGGAATTCAATGTATCGATGTCTACTTCCTTCTTAAGTATTAAAAGCATATTTCTTTCAACTTCGTTGTACTACAATACTTACAATACAAGACGACAATATAAAATATTGGTTAAGTCAAATTCTAATAAATTATGGTCTGAATGTGCACAGCAATTTGAAAGTGTGGTGCAATTGTTTGAAGATTGGTCACAATTGAAATGGAATGTGATAGTATAGATAGAGTAGGTATATGAAAAAAAAATAGGAATTATGACGCTCTGTGAAGTCTGAATCTCGTTTTTAAGCAATCTTTTTGATAATTCGCATCTGGTCAATTCTTAAAACATTGTGTTAGTAGGTAACAGAGATATTATAATCTGAAAAGGCTAAAATACGATTTGAATAAATTAAAATTAAAACGGGCTTAAAATACACATTCACTTCTTGATATCTAAGTACATTACAAAGGTTGCGGACTAAAATACTTAGTTAAAAAAAAACTATTAAAATTAAAACCTTGTCATTATCTGTGTAATATCAAATATGTACACTCACCGGCAATGAAACTTGGCAACTCCATACATCGTAGTATGGAACGTTATGTTCGGTTTATTGTTTTTCCTTTTTGAGAAAATTGAGCGGTTTTTGGCAAATTTTGAAACTGTGATTCGAAAATTGGGCGTTTGGCCTCTCCATTGACGTAATAATCATTGCACAGCTGCAAATAGTTTTTTATCTATGAGACGCTAAAGTGACCATGTTTGTATGAAAAAAGCCCAGTTGCCAAGTTTCATTGCCGAGTATATTTCAGTTGATTGAAACTTAAACAGTTGTAGGTATAATAATTTACTTAAAAAAATAGCATAATAATTGTAGATTACGCTTTGTCTATGGAATAATTAACTTCATGTCCGATATCTATCCTTTCCTTGTTTTACCAGCAAATGGAACTAAAATGCCAAAATAAAACAAATACTAAAATTTCAAATGTGTGTGGTCACATAATTGTTTCTTGATCCACAATCGATTTAATACTTTGTAGGAATTTTCTACTTCCTACAGCTCAATTTAGATGCATTTTGTAAATATTTTCATAATGTCCATTCCAAACAGCTTAAGTAAGATCAGGCAATCTAATTGAAACTAGCATTTGTAAGTCCCAAACACTATTACTTAGCTAATAGATGTTCAATAGGACGGCTGTCGTTAGGTGAACAAATTATAGACCGACAAACTTATCTGTTTCGGCGGCAGCGTCGCTACTGTCGTTGTAGTGCTGTCATTGATTAGCGTTTTTGCCTGACATTTCACGTAGTTCCGATTTTGGCCACCAGAACAGATAAGTTTGTCGGTCTATAAGAAGTTTCGTTGTATTTTGTAGGCTGATTATGTTTGTCTATTAAAACAATGCTTGTAGTTCACAAATTGGCCGGTAGCGAATCATTTAATAGAAAAGTGGCGTAACTATTGCTGTACCTACCTACGGCTGACAAAATGGCACAGGCCTCCGACCCGAACGGACCCCTGTCCACTAGGCCCCCACGCTCAGGAATAATCTTAAATTTTTAATAAAATGTTGAAACTCGAAAATTGAGACAGTGATCCTTGAAGCCATTGTTCAGCACTGGACGACACGTCTTTCGGCTGAAATTATGATAACCCGAAAATGGGAGGAGTCCTATTCAAAGTATTTTGCCACGGCCTCAGATGGTATATATACGCCAATGCATGAAGTGCGATTACCTATTTATATTGAAGTCGATTAAACAAATACGTCCACGGGACTTCTAAGCTGTTTCGCGTTACTAGAGATACTCGTAATATATTTCTTCGTAATCTACTTACTGTTGACGCACAAATTCATTAGTTGCATTTATTTTGTTCATGTTTTTCGACCTTAACTTTTATGCTCAATACATTGTCTTGCAGACGTCATGTATATTAAAACGCGTTATCGCGTGGTCACAGACATGACCCTCTCTGGTAACCTACGTAACTTAATATGATAAACTGTATTCTTGGGTGTAAGAAAGATTGACGTTCTTCAATCACAGGAAATCGTATAAGAAGTAAGGTAGCATGCATGATATGTGAAAAAATGTTTTTACTGTACATTCCTCATGTAAATACATAAAGGACACGGCATGGTACAAAAATCCCAGAAGACCAAATGCGTTTTGACAATGCTTCATGGCAAATAAAAACTTATACTTACTATATGTGTAACTTGACGTTGTTGTCCAAACATCAATTTGTATGTATTTTTGGCTGAGTTGAAGTTATAAATTCATTTTACCAAACAGATTTTGGGTTAAAGTTGTAAATTTTGCATATAATAATTATCTAACTTCAACTTTTGCGGGACTATCTAGCTGGACAACAATGTACCGCGTCCATTATGTGTTTTATCCCTATGCCCACGCGACGTCGCGTTAGTTTAATTTTTCATCGTAAATCGTTCATCCAATGTTAGCTGTAATAGAATGAGTGTATTGTAATTCAGATGTTGTTACAACGTATGTCCGAACGCTTCAAGTGTGCCCGCCGCTCCATAATAGATACTAATACAGTATTAGTTAAATAATTTATCGGTATTCAATACCAACTATGACTCGGATAGGTATGCAGTCGTTATTAATAAAATTTTACATGTTACCTGTTTTTTATTTTATTTCCCCTTGCTAATACCATTTCATAACACACAAAAAAATAAAAATTACGGAATCCTTGTAGGGCCTTGTACACCGATACGAAAAACATTTATATAATGTTATATTATTCCTCACTTTAATACCATAATATGCACCATTGGTGCAGATGAGACTAATTAGTAGTATGAATACAACTTATCTGGAGTAAGTTCATTGGTTTTTTATTTTACCAATAAAAGCAGTAAACTAAAAAACAAACAATAATATAATTATTGTAACTCATTAATTGCTATTTAAAATTAAATACAACTCCAATAACTTACTGGAGTTGTATTTATTTAAATAGCAAAAATAACCAATAAGGTCATGTTGCCCTAGTACCTTTATAACAATTTCCGCATTAATAATGTGATAACCCAAACTTTTTAATTCAATAAGGTCATGTTGCCCTAGTACCATACATATATTAGTTTTATTTTTATTTTTAATGACAAGGTTCAAGGTTTTAATGACATTGTGAGTTCTATTCATATCATATTATTAATCAATGATGCAAACGAAACCAATTAGTCTCATCTGTACCATTGATAGTGCAGGTCAATGGTGCATATGGTATGTATTCTGTTCTCAAGTTGGATTATTCCCTAGCTAAATATCTTTTAATTAAATGTGCCGCAGTAGCTGCTTACCATCAGGTGGGGAGCTAGCCAGTCTGCAATAAAAGGGTTTTTAAATAGAGAGGTGAATAACATACACATAATACAAGTATACCATTCAAAAAGTTTATTATAACCTGCATTGTAATTGCATTGCACTTAACCCTTACACACATAATATCAGAAGAATACATACTTAATTATAAATGGCATTACATTATTTAGTTAATATATTATATTTTATCATAGCCTATAAATTGTCCCACTGCTGGGCAAAGGCCTCCCCCATACTTTTCCCTTTTTACTCCCATACTTTTGGTAATATATTATATTATAAAATAAATAATAAAAAATATTTCTATATTTTAAGACGCCTAGCGCAAACATAAATTCGAATCTTTTTACTGAGCTAAGCTCTAAACAAGTGGTTTTATATTTTATACATTAGTACGGACGGCAGCAGATCAACCTACCCTGATCTGTCAAAAATTCTCAATTGAAAGAGAACTCTTACACTCAGTTGCAGAAACGTCCATTAAAGTTAATGTGTCATTAAAGCTATTGCTGTCACTTTTTATTTCATGACAACGAAAAGTGACAGCATTAGATTTAATGAAGCATTAACTTTAATGGAGCTTTCTGCAACAGGGTGTTAGTGAAGTAAATAAAGCTGAAAATTGGTTGTAGAAATTTGACAGATTGGAGTAGTCTGATGTGCTGGCGACTATACATAGAAGCGAAGCAATCAACTTAGGCCTTTAGGCAGTAAGAATTATATAAAAGAATTCTTATATATTATAGATATCAGACAGCTTATAACTGTAAATAAATTTATTAAAAACATTTTAAACTTTTTATTGTCAAAACTTGTCGAAATCGAATGGTAGGTACAGTATGTTCTTGTCACTGGAATTGTTTACTTAAACTTTGGTACGATTTCATATTACCTCAAACAACATGCTGTAACCGGGGAACCAACTAATTGTTTTGAGAAGGAAGGTAAAATTTTATCTCACCCTTCTGGGCGGTGATTTTTATGTCCGCTTCGTCCAAAATCACACTTTCTGCTCCGACCTTTCCTTGTTGGTAACTATAGGGCGTGGTTTGTTACTTGAGTCCGAGCGTCCCGGATCTCCTGCGAATGCCGGCGCTTCGCCCTCGCGCGCAGAACACCAACTACGCTATAACGCCAGCGATCATGCTGTGGTAAAGACTCTTAACCCTTCTCTCACCATGAACTAGATAACTGTCCTAGTGTTTTATGCTTCAAGTTTTCTTGCTGGCTAGGATGCTAGAAGAATGTACCACCCAGAGGTGAGCTCTAGGGAGGAGTAGTGACGGAGAAAGACACGTTTTTGGATTTGCTCCCAGGGGGGGGGGGGGAGCAATAACCACCAAAATAGGGGGATCTTTGATCTCACTTCAGGGGGTGCTCTTCAAATGTCTAAACTTTGTCACACTCTGCTCTCGCCCTTTCCATTCACAATCATGTTGGTTGCTATAGTAACTATAGGGTACGGGTGTGGGGCTGTGGGCGGTTACTACTACAGTATAGTCCGCGTCAACTTAATTGTCTTGTCTGAAGTTAGCTGCGAGCGTCGTTTGCGCAGGTGCGGGGCGCGGCTGAACCTCTCTGACACTTCCATCTATGTTATACGCAAGTTTTCGCACGATGTTCAGACAAGCCGGTTAAGTTGATTCGGATAACACTCGTTACTTGAGTCCGAGCGTGCCAGATCTTCTACGATGTCGCCGTCTCGCTCTAGCACGCAGTTCGTCGGCGCGCGCAGAACACCAACTGCGCTATAACGCCAGCGCGTCGCGCATCGCCTCCGCCGGTGACACCAACTTACTCGCGCCGAACAACACCACGTTGTCGACGCCGCTAGTGATAACGCTGCGGTGAAGACGCTTCACTTCTTCCGCTGTTACGCCTCCCACTACGTATATGATCACTGTTGGGTTGTCGAGTGGGTGCTTTGTGCTTCGCGTCTTCTTGCTGGTTAAGATGCTGGAACATTTTAATAAAATATACGTTTTTATAGGTTTCAAGCAGGCAAAAGCTTGTACTACATTTTTTTTAAAATTAGCGATAGAAGGGGTCAGTTTTAAACCGGAGGGGATCGAACCTTGGCCACCTGCATTGTTCTTATTTTTCATCTGAGATCTAGGGTACTATGGCATTTGCAAGTGTCACTCGCCGCCACCAGAACATAAACATAATATAATCCAATTAAAAAACCATATCCTTGGGGAAATCCACGCATAAACTTACATCTTCTATATTACCAGATGGCATTTGTAGACACGGACTCAACCTAATGGTCATTCGAGGTGAAGGTGTAGGTAAAATTAACTTACTTAAGCCCACTCCGCAAGAGATCCTTAATGCCTTCGTTCCTGTGCCTTAAATCGGTCAGCTCGGGTCTCTCTGTGTCCACTAAGTCGTCGACCAATTGCTGTAGTAGGCCTTTATACTCATGTCCGACGCCAGTCTCGCACGGTTTCAGCACTGATTGATATCTGAAAATAGTCACAGTTTTTTTATTTGGTATGGGAATGATAACCATAACACTACACCAAACTGTAAGAAACACATCGGAGTTTAGGGTTAGGGGGTAAACTCCACCCCTTTCTAAGTTGGCTGAGTTATACACACTAACTCTGCCCTAGACGACGGATGAAGGTACGTAACGGCATGTAAAAAAAGGCGCTTACTTGTTCAAAGACTTCCTCATCTGTGCCACATCCTTCAACCGTCCCATAACCACCTTGCTCATTTCATCACACTGCTCCGGCGTGACAATATGGCTCGCATCTTCACTCGTCAACAACGCTTTATGGTCTTCAAAGATGGCCACGCTTAACGTCTCCGTTAGGCTATCCTCATGTTGCTTGGAGAATGAAACCTCAGTGCCAGTGAGAGAATAAATGTGGACGATGAGGGCGAGTAGACTCTCGAGGGAGAGGTTGCGGTCTTTGCGCGTCTTTATGAGGTGACTGATCTGAAATTTGTAGCGGATTTTCATTGAACATAATGTAATCATTTAGTGAATAAGAGCGACTGTTATCCAATGTCATAATATGATTAAATAAATTAATTGAACATTGTGACTATAGGCAGAACGTTTAAACGACTCTTCGCCCGCTTGGTGGATGGCGGGGCGCTTGGTATGACGACTAAGGGGACCGAGCGAGGTGCCGGGTGCATGTAGTAGTAGTAGTTTTTGATTTAAGTATGCAAATTACAAAAAACGGTCTCCAACATTATCACGTATCATTCAAATCTATATGCTTCCTATGATATTTTAAACACTATTATCCGATTCAAATGCTATTAGAATACTAACTTTGAAATTAAACGAAAAATTACGTCAACTGCGCTTGTCCGTAACGTTACCAACCAATAGGAACGCGTTATTTATCTCTGTGTGTAAGGCATCACTGTCGCGTCACGCAATTCCAAAAGGTCGTATCCTAATAGCATTTGGACCATATAGTAGACACATGTAGATTAAAACTACTTTTATGTTTGAATCCTGGAACGATAGAAAGACAAGGCCTTTTGCCTTACACTTCTTTAGCCAATTTTCTTAATAAGTACAGAACGTAAAACATTTGTTGGTTTTAAATGCATGTTACTGCAAAAAAAGCTTACTCACCTGGTGAAGAACACTAGTAGAATCCCTGCTAGCTGCTAGATTTTGCAGAACCTGTCGCTCCAGACTTTGTAATAGCTCGATCTGTGCGCGCTTAGGCGACTTTAGCGTCTGAACTACCGCTAACGCCTGTTGCAGTATGCCCAAGTTCTTCTCAATAACTTCGTAGTTTCCTGTAATATTACAATTTTTTTTGTTAATTTTAGTAATTCTTGTTAATTTAAATATTATGATACACATGAAAGCAGGTTCAACATGCTATGCTTTCCAGAGTAAAAGTCCCTCAATAAATTAATGGCAGAATACCATTGGTGGGTTATGTGCCGTCGTCTCGGTGTAGCGGGCGCAGGGCGGTGCCAGATAGTAAAATGCTTAGTTACTGTTTGGCACTGAACTGCCTAAGGGAAGACGTGGCGCTTACCATCAGGTGTACGATCTGCTTGTCTTGTTACACATTGAAATTAAAATTAAAAAAAATTGTTTTAAAAAGCTTCCCATAAATTATATTATTAGTTCTTAAAATTAGTGCCGAGGTTTGTGTTTTATTAAGAAACCATTTAATTAAAAAAAAACAGCATGTTAAACTTGCAGACACTAGTTCTCTAATCTGTGGTCGTATTCTATTTGGCATCAAGTAGATTACCAAATTGATCACTTCATCTCATTTCCCTAAGCATAAATATTTTACTAACCTTTGGAAGCAGCGACAATCTTCTCGACACTCTGTGGCGTAACCTTCAACAGGGTCTTAGGACTGGGCGACTTCTGCACATCGATCTTGGACAGCTTGTTGTACAGGTCAAACATCACCTCCTTCTGTGACTTGTGGATCATGTACTCGAAGGTCTGCGCGCACGCCTCGGAGCCCGCGTGGTATAAGCAGCCAGGGCTGAGTTGAATGTCTTCTGGGTGGTTAATTCTATGGAATTTTAAGTACAGTCAATGGGGGATACATGAGACTACATTGCAGTATTACTTAGAACATTGTCGTATGATAATTCTTGACTACTAATCATTATGGCAACATTTACATAGTGCTGGAGCAGAGAAGTTGCTGTCAACATCACGGAAGAGATAAAGTTTGAACACGGTACGTAAAACGTTAATATTTTTCGATGTCCTAAGTAATACTGTAGTCTCAAGTATCCCCCATTGACAGAACATTTTATATTTATGCATAACTAGCCTTCCGCCTGTGGTTCGCTCCCGTGAACTTTACGTTATCAAGTAAGAATGTGATATTTTTCAGGATTTATTCGCCAGCTCAGAAAAATCATTGTATACTGGGAGCCTATGTTCATCAGGGATAATGTCCGCTTCTAATGGTAAAATAATTTTTCAAATCGGTCCAGTACTTTTGGAGCCTCTCAATCTGAACAATCAAATCTTTCCTCTTTATAATATAAGTGTTGATACATGATATTCATTGTAATAGGCTGGTTTTATTGCAGCGAATGTACTGAGTTAGCATATTATGCATAAAAAAGTCATAAGAAGGGTGCTTGTTAGTTATTTTACTGAATCACTATAAAACGATAAAAGAATACAATTTTATAAATATAATAGAAGCAAATGCTATTACGTTAGCACAAATTTTAAAATGACTCTAGTGGTAAAATTATTAATAGTTAAACATAGGCATAAGGAGGTGAAATACAGCCTAAATGTTACAAAGAGAAAAGACTATAACTTCATACAAGATGATTGACAATAATGTAGGTAACATTACAAAAAACAGCCTCGAATAGCTAAAAAAAACAAATTAAAAAAGTGTTACTCACACATTAGCCTCACAAAGTGGGGACATGTCTACTGCAACTTCATTGGAATGTCCTGGGAATCTTGGTAATACTGACATTATTTTATCAAGAACAGACTCCATGGAATGGCTAGTCACTCCACAAAGATCCAGGGTTCGGTCTATGATGATTAGGGATGTTGGGTTAGAACAATTCTGTAATAAGTATTGGGACTCATTTTATTTTCAATAAGACAGTTATAAGCTGTTTTTGGTAAGGGAACATTTATACTAATATTAAATATGGCTTCGAAAAGAGTTGTATAAAACCAAAAGATACAAATCTTATTTTTTAGTCTCAAGATTTTATATGACTTAATTTGGTAACTTTACAATAACAGTAAAACTTACCTTTCTTCTAGCAATACAAACAGGTGAATTTTCCAAAACTCCAGCAACCAAAGAACTGTATGTCCCCATATAGAAAATGTCCTCTTTCAAATTCATTGAATCCATCATACTGTTAAGCCCACTAGCTAACCTCCTCACTTGGGACCGTTCATCACTGGTCAGTGTGTACAAGTCTATAGAAGATGAGTCTGGGGTCAGCTTTCCATCATACATGGGATAAATCTTGTAGTATGGAGGTGTGAGGAACAGAACATTGGTAGGGGATATTGTGCATATTGGTATGTGAACCACTTCCACTGCAGATTGCTAAAATAACACAAATAGATTTCATATTTACTAGATTTAACAAGTCATTGGTCAAGAATTTTTATTCAATATTTAATTAGGTACTAAGTCTTTGAGTTTCTCACACCATATTGAGGAATAAACCTTTAGGTTTAAATTAAACAAAACATACTTAAATACTTTTGTTAGTAAAATAAATGCAAAATATGAAAAGAAAATAAATAAAATAGATAAAAATTAAATGTATATTGTGCTTTCACTACCAAAAATAATCATTAAATATTTATGTAGTTAAGCTTTTACCTCCCTAATTTAGTTTCATCAATTTATTGATATTATTCATTCTTATTTTATTAGTACTACTTATTTTATATATACCTTCTTTCCAATCCACTCCAATAACATTCCCTCCAGCTGCTTTGTGCATTCAGCTTGCCCTTTGCCAGACGCTATCACATCACTCACATCTTTACCCTCATTCAGCTCCAAGTAGACCACCTCCAGACTCACGCAAGATATCAGAATACAGTGTGTGAAGTCGCTGTTGTGAATAATCTCACAAATCGTCCGCAGTTGTGTCGAAGTAGTTTGTGTTATGAATACTGCCTTCTTGTGGTCTTTACTGGAAAACTGAAATTAGACAATGATGTTGATTGTAATATGATGCGTATCTAAACGAATCGTCAATTGTACTGTAGTTAGTGATTACAATCATGTATTCTTAAATTCACGAAGCACAATTTTTTAGCTATAATCATATATACTTGAGAGGGAACAAAACGAAGAAAGTAAATATCATCAAAACTATTTCACGCTTATCGATGTGACCAGCACGTAGGCAGCATGATTTTGCCCAAAGTTGTCAAAATGCTACTTGTACCCATTAACTAATCCCCAGAAAACTGTTTGTAAGATAATCATGAGCCATCTGTTATATATTCTCACCTCGAATGGAGACAAACTTTTAACTGCTACAGCACCTCCTGACAAGAGATTGAAGAGTCCACCGTCCCAGTGGAGGCACTCAGCACTTGCATCATCCAAATAAACCGCAGCACCAATTATTCTGTTGTAAACTTCTGACCACCAGGCTCTTCCAAACTCTTTTACAGATGCCGACATTTTGATGAGGTCCTAAATTGTTATCAGTTTATAGCATGATGAACATTTTAAAACAATTAATAAAGAGTTTTCAAGGAATGGTTTTAGTCAGTTAAATAAATAAATTCAATAGGTACAACAAAAATCACAAAAGGCAGCAAATTTTAAAACTGTCAATGTCATCGATTTAACGTTGTCGGGAACTCGTCGGGAATGTATGAATGATAGGCCGAATAGATTTCCCGGATGTATTCAGTATTACAACTCTGGGATTGTAACAATTATAACAAGAGTACAACGAAGTTAGGTACAAAAATCCGCCATTAAAATTGTCAGTCCGGAGTGAGTGAGACGGCACTAGGACGCGCTAGTGCCGCTCCACCCATTGAGTTACAAGTACTTCGTATAGAGAAGCTATACAGAACAAAAAATGTGTCGCATGATGACAGGGGTAGGTGGGGCGGGCGGGGCGAGCACGCTGGACTAACTGATGTATTTTGCTACAGCGGATGTCGTCTAACCAAACTATTAAGACTTGCAGCGCTAGATTACTTACAGAGTATATTTTTCTCGCGACCAAAACGCCGTAAGCGCCATGCGAAGCAAGGTGCTTACGCGTTTTGTTCGAAATGCCTATCTCAAAGATCTTACACTACAGAAGAAACATAGCTTTTTGTTCATTTAATGCCTAATAGGTAAACAAGAAAAGTAAAAGAAAATAAACTGATGTGCACTTAAGTGTTTTAAAATTAAAATCGCTAACCAGACCTGACACTTTTATCTTGCTTTGCCATAGAATTAAACGAAATGAAATAAAAATCCATAATTGCAATTTCATACTTTATTTTGTTATACAGGCGAAAACCAATTCAAATTTAAATTGCTATACTGGTTGAAGGGGTACACACACACACAATAATAAAGATTCAAATGATTATTTGTATGAGCATCAAACTTACTAAACTAATTATTAGTTTAGTAAGTTTTTGACGCGCATACAAATAATCATTTGAATCTTCGCTCGGCAGCCATGTATCTTCTCTTTTGTCGTGACCAGGAGGAGGAAATCTAAAAGTAAACATTCACTTTTATTATTGTAATGGTTACAAAAACCCTATATGCAACGTGCGTGTCCAACACGCCCCTAGCTGTTTTTATATAATTTTATTATAAGCTTTAACTTAAGATTTTTATTCAGCCAACAACATAGGTACGGGCGGTAGTCAAGTCAACTCAAGTTATACAATATTCTGTGACCATTTCAACTAGCTATTTCTACATATCTACTTTTTATACATACATCACTGTGACAGACAGACAGAGAGACAGGGTAATAATAGAGCTAAAAAATATCAGATTCAAGAAATACCAACCTTTTGGTACCTACTTATACTATCTGTACGGTTCACTTTTCATAATCTATGAATTTCATACAAAGCGTTAGTGCACTCGAAAATTCTGTACATTAAATAATTTTGGTTGGTTTTAGTTTATATTTTGTTTACTTACCGATGAAAAGTCACTCCACAGTGTTTTATATTTGGTATATAATTGGTTTTTACTCGTTTTTAACACGCAAGACGGCATTTTTAATTGACAGTTTTGACAAGCGGTCGCGATGAGCGTAGGCGAGTGACTAAATGAGTTGTTACAGCGTGTCAACAAAGCGTCGCGCAAAAATTTTGTTTGCGGTGTCGGTTCCATACGCTAGTAATTGTAGTTCAATGGCTCCACCAAAATAGTGACGTGACAATAAAAGACGAATCAATTGATTGTGCGACGATGTCGCCACACCACCCCCCCACGGAGAGAGGTAACTAATCGAAGATCTTGAAACGCACATGTCTGCCCGCTCTGGTAACGTACGGGGCCTTCTGGGGTTCTGTAATAGGATCCGTGCGAGGCTTCGTTGAAAGAGCGGGTGGAAGCTGAGCTGGCATAAGGTCCGTTGGAGGCGATGGAGCTGCAGTAGGAGTCGGCTCTGAGTTCGCCACAGTTTGGCTAGGCCAGTCCGGAAGCTGTTCTACAAATGCGGGTTTTAGGCGGTCGGTGCTAACCACGACAGGTTTGCCTTTAAAATCGATCGTGAAAGTTTTACCATCCTGGGATCGATCAATCACGGTATGTGGTCCTGTGTACGGTGGTTGAAGGGGACGCCGTACCGCGTCGTCTCTCAGGAACACATGTGTGGCAGTCGGCAAATCTTTGAAGATGAAGGACGCGCGCTGATTGTGCCTGGATGCGCCGACAGGTCGAATGTTCGACATGTGTCTGCGCAACTTTACGACCAGGTCAGCTGCGTCTTCGATTTTCTCTGGGCCGGGGACCGGGATCAGCATTTCGCCCGGAAGACGCAAGGCTTCCCCGTAGAGCAACTCGGCGGTAGAAGCCCTGACGTCTTCTTTATATGCAGTGCGCATTCCTAAAAGAACGAAAGGGAGGGCTTGCACCCAAGAATCCCCACGGCACATCAATGAGGCTTTTAAATTACGATGCACCCGTTCTATCATGCCGTTCGCGGCTGGGTGATAGGCGGTAGTTCGTATACGTTGGGTGGCGAAACTTTGGAGTAATCGTCTGAACAAATCGGACTCGAACTGAGCACCGCGATCTGTCGTCAAAACGAGAGGCACACCAAATCTAGAGATCCACTCTCTGGTGAAAGTGTCAGCAACTTCCTCTGCCGTCACCGTCCGCATAGGCCACGCTTCAGGCCATCTGGTCACCCGGTCAATGGCTGTAAGGAGGTACCGGTATTCGCTGCAGACGGGCAGCGGCCCCACAATGTCCATATGGACGTGGGAGAAACGACCAGAAGGGACGCTGAAATTGCCCAGCGGAGCGGAGCAGTGTCTAGACACTTTACTGCGTTGACACGCTAAACAACCCCGCGACCAGTTTTGGCAGTCTTTTTTAACGGAAGGCCAGACGTAGCGTTCGGTGACGAGGCGGGTAGTGGCTCTGGCACCGGGGTGGCTCATGCTGTGAAGTTTATCGAAGATTGTTCGACGGAACTCAGGGGTAACGTAGGGACGAGCTTTACCAGTAGAGGTGTCGCAGATCAACGACAGTCCTGTAGCCGGAATGTTGATCTTGGTAAGGGCGAGGCTCGTTGTTCCTTTGTGCATGAGTTCTGCAAGTTCTTCGTCCTTGTCTTGGGATTTAGCGAGTGCTTCGTACTCTTGCTCAAGCGAGATCGCCTCTATCCTAGACATAGTATCAGCAACAATGTTGTCTTCGCCTTTGATATATTTGATATCAGTAGAAAACTGGCTGATGAATGACAGTTGATTAAGCTGGGAAGGAGGAAGTTTGTCACGACGTTGTGCGAAAGCGTACAGCAGCGGTTTGTGGTCCGTAAATATGGTGACGTGTTGAACTTCGAGAAGATAGCGGAAATGCTGTACGCTTTCGTACACCGCCAGAAGTTCTCGATAGTATGCAGGCCACTCGGACTGACGTGCTGTAAGCTTCTTGCTGAAAAAGGCGAGTGGTCGCCATTGACCGTCGATTTGCTGTTGCAAACAGGAGCCTATGTGTACGCTTGAAGCATCAGTGAACAATGCTAATGGAGCGTTGTTAACTGGGTGTTGAAGAAGTGTAGCAGTTGACAGGCTCTGCTTGCAGGCATTAAAAGCTTCGTGCAACTCGGGCGTCCATGGAAATGGTTTTGCGCCTTTACTGTTGGTGGAAGCAACGGCGTCAACTAAAGGTGCCTGAAACTTTGCAGCATGTGGTATGAAACGGCGGTAATAGTTGATCATACCGAGGAAACGTCTCATACCTTGTACGGTTTCAGGAGGTGGAAAATCCATTAGGGCGCGTACTCGCTCTTCGGGAGGTTGTGTGCCCTCGGCGCTAATAACATGGCCCAAGAACACAACTTGTTCGGCACCAAAGATACATTTTGAGGGGTTTAATACAACTCCATATTCCTGTAAACGCTTAAATAGCGTGCGGAGATGTTCCAGGTGAGTAGCCTCGTCTGGAGAGAAAATGAGCACGTCATCTATGTAAGGGAAACAGAAATCGAGACCCCGTGTGACCTCATCGATAAAACGTTGAAACGTTTGACCCGCGTTTCGAAGCCCGAAGGTCATAAACGGAAATTCGAAGAGGCCAAACGGGGTAACGATGGCTGTCTTCGAAATATCGTCTTCAAAAACGGGTATTTGATGGTAGGCCTTAACAAGGTCGCAGGTGCTGAAGATTTTTGCTCCAGACAGACCGTGAGTGAAATCGTTGATGTTCCTCACAGGATATCTATCGGGAACGGTCCTGGCGTTCAGGCCGCGGTAATCGCCGCATGGACGCCACAGGCCGTTCTTCTTGAGTACCATTTGTAGTGGTGATGACCAGGCACTCTTGGATGGTCTGGCAATACCGCATCGCATCATGTCCTCGAATTCCTTCCTAGCTGCGACTAATTTGTGTGGTGCTAAGCGGCGGGGACGACACGACACAGGAGGGCCTTCGGTTGTCTTGATGAAATGCACAGTATTGTGTTTGACTTCTTTGGGCAAGCCAGGCGGGCGCGTGATGTCGGGAAATTCAGCAAGCAACTGGGCAAAAACTGAACTTCCGGTAACCACGGCTTTGACGCTGGACTGAGAAACCTGGACGGAGGTGGCGCTGACGAAAAGTTTGGAGTTTCCGTCGACAAGGCGCTTATTCCGGCAGTCAGGAAGCAGGTTGTAATGGCTTAGGAAGTCTGAGCCAATGATGGGCGTGCTAACGTCGGCAATGACAAAATTCCAAAAGAAATCCCGCCGTAGTCCGAGGTTAAGATGGAGGGCTACGGTGCCGTAAGTCTTGATGGAGCTCCCATTGGCGGCGCTGAGGTCGAAGTTACTGCTGTCGAAACGACCTTTCAGTAGGCGCCGGGGGAAACAGCAGAGATCCGATCCTGTATCAATTAGATACTGGTGCTTGGATTTCTGATCAGTGACGAAAAGTCGGCGGCCGGGATGTGAACAATCAGTCGCCGCCTCTACTGACCGTTGTTGACGTTTCCCTGCTGGGCAGGTGTCCAGGAACAGGGTTTGGTGCACTTCGTTGCTTTGCTGTCAAATGTTCGGTGGTACCAGCAAATTTTGTTACCATTGGCTGGTGAAAAAGTACGTGAGCGCCTGCGGTTGGATGAGGCTGAACGGTCTCGAGGGCGACGGGAACGCTGATCTGTGGAGATGGCTGCAATTTGTTTGCTCATTTCTTCAACCCGCTGTACGAGGGATTCCAATACTGATGGTGATGTTGGTAGGGCAGAACATGAGAACACTTGTGGATTCTTAGGACTAGCAACCTCCATGACCTTGTCAGCAAGGTCGGATAATCTGTCAAGGCTGAGCTCTGGCTGGGAGGCAAGGATGGCTTGAACTTGCTGCGGTAAACGTCTTAGCCATAGTTGTCTAAGAATGTTATCATCCGATAATGCTTGTCCGGATAATGATCTCAGATGCCGAAGAAATTGTGAGGGACGACGATCTCCAAGTTCTTCTTCACTAATTAGCTGTCGCACCCGTTGTTCTTCGGACATTGAAAGTCTCCTAATCAACTGTTCTTTGAGCCTTGCGTATCTTGTTCCTATCGGTGGAGGTGATATGATGAGGTCCTCGACTTCCCCCACGAGGCGTTGGTCCAAATTCGAAATCACATAATTATACATCGTAGTGTCAGCTGTTATGCCTGCGATGTCGAATTGAGCTTCGACCTGGCCAAACCATACTGCTGGCCTGTCGGGCCAAAATGGAGGTAACTTGACCGTTACACGACATACCTCGGGTTTGTCATTGTCGTTGTTTAGTTTTGACAGGAGTGCGGCTTTCTCAGCTTCCAACCGCTCGATTTCAGCCTGTAATTTTGCGCTCTCAGCCATGTTGTGGTGTTAGTTTTTAGCAAGAAGGCGTTACAAACAAAATAAAACCGTTTAAAAGAATTATTAAAATCCGTGCAATGATTAATATGGTGTGGCAAAATCGACTCAGTCACAGTATAAACAATACCAGGCAATTACACAAAAAAAACTAATGTTTTGTTAGTCACACACACAACTAAAATTAAATTGTAAAATACAATCAAATTAAATTGTGAAATACAATTAAATTAAATTAAAAATACTATTTTTAAAATAAATTTTGCAAGTAATTTTGTTAACGCCTGTACCAAATTAATATTATTAGTAGTATTATTGGTTAATGCTAAATCTAAGCAACACACAATGCACACAAAAATATGATTAGTAGTATTATGGGTTAATACAAAATTAAAGTAACACAAAATGCACACAAAAACAGGTAAATGCACAAATAAACACAGCAAAAATGCAATTAGAACACACAAAAAGTATTATCTATATTATAAGAACACAGTAAGCAATTCAATGTGAAATTAAAATTAATGGATAGTTAATTATGTTACCAGAATCTCTAAACTATAAATTCAGGGTTAATAATAGTCTCTATATGTACTGTTAGTTAGGTAGGTTAGGTAATTAATAATATTCAAGAATCTAGATTCACTGAGTTGAAAGCACGAAAGTTTCACTTTATCACTCGGAGAAGGTTAATCACTCGGTAAGTAGGAAATTGTACATACCGCTGAGGTGTGACTGTGACTCACTCAATATTCTCCCAGGTGACAGCGGCCACGCTGGGCATCGTGCAGGTGTTCTGGGGCCTGGACAAGAAGCTGGCGCAGCGCAAACACTTCCCGTCCATCAACTGGCTCATCTCCTACTCCAAGTACATGCGCGCGCTCGACGACTTCTACGAGAAGAACTACGCGGACTTCGTGCCGCTCCGGACCAAGGTCAAGGAGATCCTCCAGGAGGAGGAGGATCTGTCAGAAATCGTGCAGCTGGTCGGCAAGGCGTCGCTGGCCGAGACCGACAAGATCACGTCGGGGTCACCAATGTCGGGAACTCGTCGGGAATGTATGAATGATAGGCCGAATAGATTTCCCGGATGTATTCAGTATTACAACTCTGGGATTGTAACAATTATAACAAGAGTACAACGAAGTTAGGTACAAAAATCCGCCATTAAAATTGTCAGTCCGGAGTGAGTGAGACGGCACTAGGACGCGCTAGTGCCGCTCCACCAAAATAGTGACGTGACAATAAAAGACGAATCAATTGATTGTGCGACGATGTCGCCACAACGTCAAACTTTTGGCAGTGACAATTTGTTTTTTCTTCATAATTGTCGGCAAAGGATCCAATAACATTCGTTACGTGTTCCAAAAGGCTATTACTAGCATGAAAAACTTTAATCATAAAAATATCCCAAAAGTTGGCGCATTCTGATAACTGTTATCACATATAGGTGAAAGAAAATATGATTCATTCTTATCAACTTGGTCGGTTTATTCCCGATCATCCCCCCCTACCCTACCTTCGTTCTTACTTAACTCTTCAACACCCGACCGAAAGCCGGGTGTCGCGTAAACAATAGATTTTCTATTGTGTCTGGTTATCCAAAATTATGTTATAAATATAATAATATCAAAACTATAATATATAGGAATCCATATGAAACATAAGTATTAAGGTATTTAGTAAGGATTTAACCAGTACCTAAATAAATAGAAGATACATATTCGAAACTTTTTATTGACTTATCACATACACAATTTAGCATCATACTAATATTAATGAACAAGTGTGAACATTTTACTAAAATAAAAGCTGATGGTTAGTCTTTAATGGTCTTCGTAGCCGCTGGGCAGAGCGTTAACATGGGGGTTGTGGAAGAGAGACTTCTGGCCATCACCCCACGGGAAACGCTGGAAAATTGTATAGGACAATTAATATCATAAACTTATTATGATATTTATTTCTTATTTTATAATTCTCTTATTTAAATGATTTTGTTTGGTAATTGAAAACACAAAATAAAGTAATTATACCTTTGTGCGGACGCGCATGTATTCATAAGGAACAAATTCAGGACGTTCGTGACCTCCTTCGCCATGAGCGAGGTAAGCATTGAGCATGCCCAAGCCGACAGCAGGCACTCCTACGAAGAATGAAAGCTTCTTCCACAGCTTGAAGCCACCTGATGTAATAGAAATAAATGTATTACTACTCTTAATGTAGGAGACTGGGTATAGTGTAGATCACAATAGATTAACAATGTTTGCAGTGTCAGTGAAGAATAAAGCAGTCTAGGAAAAAATAATGGCCACCAATTATATTATAATTATATTATATAAATTTATTACCTATTGAGAAGAAACGAATAACGATAGTTACTTAGCTAAATAAAATTTTAACATTTATCATACAGTTTGCTGCGCTATTGGTGGAATGTAAACATCTTTTTTTAATAGATTATGTCTTAGCTGAAATTATGATATTGATGACAATTATAATTAAGACCTTCAAAGATCAGTAAGCAAACCTATACATAAAAAAGAAAGAACTAGGATGGGCCCAAGATAAGCTTAGTTAGCCGCATAGGTTATGTGGTTACATAATATTTAAAATCTCTTTGATAGATAAAAAATTTACCTCCATGTCCACCAGCAGTGGCAGCGTGGGAAGAACGGGCATTATTCCTAAGGTACTGAATCGCAGCGCGCTGCAGGATCGAAGCCATTTTCACTTGTTTTACCAAGAACCTCTGACAAAAACCACTCGTCCGTCAATAATTTTCTTGTCAGTCAGTTGTCAATGTCAATTGTCAACGATTGTCAGATTTTTCCCGTTCCGTTTCAAGTGTTTTTATTTCTCAAATGAGGACTCTGACAATAAAATATATTCTTACTGAAAAAAAAAACTGCAAAGCCAGTGAATTTTTCTAATAAATCATTGGCACAAAAATAATATTATAAAACAAAAAAGTTATTTTTTTCTCGTTTGTTCCTTGAGGAACCGGCTAAGGTCAAATACCATTTGGCTAGGAGAAGAACGACGCATTTACGTTACGCCGTTACGCGTCAACGCCTGGACCGTGTGTGGGGCTTGCTTACGCGTATTATAATGGACCTCAGTGTGGGCTTGGAACTAAACATTCGTCCCACTACCCACTAAACTCCCCCGGTTTCCCCTTTCTACCTGATTAGGTTGACGAGCCGGTGCCAGCCTTTTGGATATTGACCAGCCCAAGGTGAAAGACCGTACATTTATTTTTTACTTTTTTAAGAAAAATTAAACAAAGGCCATTCGAACTAAGATTGAGTGAATTTATAAGGAGCTCTATTGAAAGCTAGAACGCGATTAGGTCGGTGAACGCTTTTTTCGGAAGCTGGTTTTTTAATGAAGAAAATGAATGAAAATTTTATTAAGATGCTGTAAGATTATAAAGTAAAACAAAAGAGTACATATCTATGATTATGTATTTCCATGATTATAATTTTATTTTACATTTAACATCTTTATTCATCTAGCCATAACCTATTTAATATTACTTATTATATTTTAAGGTCATCAGTTTGATACAATTTAATGGAAATTAGTAGTGATGGGCCGACTATAGTATTTGCCGACTAACCGACTAGCCGACTATTCGGTTTTCAAATTGCCGAATAGTCGGCCGACTATTCGGCAGTGCCGACTATTACTGCGTGACGTTTTAGTCGTTGTTTTCCCGCAGTAAAATGAGTCTTAGTAGTACAATAGATTAATGAAGTTTTTTTTAGCCAAATCAAAAGTTTTACGATTGTGATAGACGAAACTCGAACCAATAGTACTAGCTGCGTCGCGGACAGTCACCGGCCCGGAATAATTGCCCTTCGCGCTTATCAAAAAGATGATGATTAACTACATATTTAAAAACATTTGATTTCCATTTTCCCACTTAAAAAAACAAATAAAAAAATACTTGCATAAATCGATAGTACTACTAAAGGTGAAGCGTTCTTCTGCGGAAAAAAATCGACAAAAAAGTCACGCGGTCTACTGGTGTTCGGGATTTTTCGTCATCACTCTAACCCCTTGGAGGTGAATTTCCAAAAGTCCCTTTTTGTTTGAAAGACCCAACCAAAAATTTACTTCCCAAATTTTAAGCCTGTGACTTTTAAAATGACGGATTTTCATACAACATACCCTTAAAACCCTATTTTTACCCCCTTGGGAAGTGAATTTTCAAAAACCCCTTCTTAGTGGGAATTTACGCATTTTAAAGAATCCCTGTAATAAATTTTATTTTCTTAGGTCTTGTAGTTTAGGCTGGGCGTTGATTGTCAATCAGTCAGTCAGTCAGTCCATTTCCTGTTTTGTATATGTATTAGATTGGTACCGAGTACGACATTAGATAGGGTATTATCTATTTATTTAACTAAGTTATAGTTTTCGTGTATATATTTCAAGAACAGATTGGGTTCAGCAGACCAATGCACCTATTCACAAGTATGACTCTCAATCATCTGCCAGCACCTTAAGCCAATGTAATAACCATAATAGTCACGAAACGTCGAAGAAGAAATCGCGCGTGTGAACATCATTTGTAAATATTGAAGGTGCTGAATAATATTATAATATATTATATATATACATATATAAATTTTGCCGAATAGTCGGCGAATTTTGCCGACTAGTCGGCATTGCCGAATAGTCGGCGAATGGTGCCGAATAGTCGGCTTTCCCGACTAGTCGGCGAATAGTCGGCCCATCTCTAGAAATTAGGCATTCATTACACATTGTTCAGGAAATGTATTCCAAGATGGAAAAAAATGGCAGTTGATTATTTATTATATGAAAGTAAGCAAATAGATTTTACAAGTTCTATATAGTACTATAGCCTGACCAGGAAAATAAAAAACCTGCTCTGGAGGCGAGACATTAGCTATGGTTATAGCAACACTTGGTTGCTATGGTTATACTCACAAATCAAGAACAGGCTCGGTTGACAATTAACATCACACTTAACTTTGACAGAATAATAATGAATGACATCATAATATCTTATTGTTTTTGTAATTGATTGTTGCCACTTGAAGAAATTAGTTCCAATATTTTTCCGCAATATGGCGAGATTTTTATTTTATTGGTCGGGCTATACATATTATTATAAATCTATACCCAACCCACTCGTCTAAAGAAATAAACGTGCAAGTTGTACTAATAAAAAAAGAGATTCGAAAGGGACTTCAAATTATAATGAATTAGTTGAAGTCATCAAATTATTATTGAATATTCCTGAAATTATAATAATCTGGCAGACCGCAGAATAATATAAACTAAAAAATGGCACTGTTACTGGTAATGGAATGTAATAGTAATAGACTTAGGTATACCTACCGTAATTAAATTATTATTCTAGTGCCACATGCAGACTATCCAGGACTCAAACGTGAAGCGTTTTATTAATTTGGTCCGATTGCTATTATTATTATGCTTTCATGATGGGTTCATCTTTTGGAGTGAACGGAAAATTGTTCACAAACTTTTATATTATGAAAAATTTAGAAACGTAATTTCAGTCTACACAATTTAATTTAACTTGATCTGAAAACTCTACGAATACTCATAATAAGGTTTGGTCGAAAGACGCTAAGATGTCGTTTATCAATTCAGGTTGGCTTGCCGAATTTGGTGGACCCAACGGGAAACTCTTTTCGACAAGATTTCTCGGAATAATCTGAAATTAAAAAGTAGTCGTTAGTTTTACCAAGCTTTAACTGGTGGTTACGTAGAACGAATCAGAAAAAGACTGGTCAACACGATCAACACTGATCAACACACAGATCATCGTGACATACGAGTATCCCAAAATATAAAAATATAAGGAAATATTAAGTTAAATAAGTAATATAGTTAATAAATAGGTGCTACGTACCTTTTTCGCTTTGACATGTTCAAAATTGTAGCCCATGTAGAAAGCGGATTGTTGCAACTGCCTGATATTCCTCATTCGCACTTTAGGATCACGTTCTAATAAACGCATCAAAAGACCGCGAGCTGTACTTGGTAGATTCGCTGCGCTTTCAGGAAGCGTTCCCACTTCTGGCCGGCTAGGACCCTGGTGCTGTGGAACGCTAACAAAAAAAAAATTAAAATGGCGCGAATGAACGTAGGAACGTATCCTATTTTGTTTTGTTTCTATTTGTGAATTCGAGTTAGCTAACTGTAACACAAAGTTAGATTTTTATGGCATAAGTAGATAACTATATTTTTATTAGGTAAGTACCTAAGTATCTACCTTTGCTCTACAAGCTTGTTTATTTTCTTAGGTTAAACTTTTTATGTATTTTATGTACATTTTTACATCTTCTTCAAATAAAAAAATTTAAATAAGAACGAAGAGATTACTATTATAAATCTGTTTAAATGTTAATAACACTTACGTATTTTTTCTTGCGTTAGGTGAAGTCTCGTCTGTAGAACTGTTTGCGCGTGGTAAAACTGCAGGAGCTGGATACTGCAAAAAAAGTTTTTAAACGTCAACTTAGGTACGTACTTATTATAAGGTACGTATCCATGTATGTATAAAATAAATAATGTCCTAGGCCAGCTAAGTTGCAGCGGAAAATCTTTACGAATCAACGATGCATGATAAATGCGCATACTAGTGCAAGCATAGATGCACTCCCTATTTCCTTACTCCCATCATAGCTCGATGAGACAGCGTCTAACAAAGGATATAAAAGATCAGAGTCAGGGACAGGAACAACAAATTTAGAATCACAAAAGAAAATTAATAAAAAATGCAAAATGTGTTGTAATAATTCCCGATAGAAGGCGTTATATTTAACACCTCTTTTATACATTATATTAATATATTTAAAGCAAAGTTTTATAAATTGTTTCACCGCGCGTTGTCTGTCTGGCCTGCCAGAACACTCTGTAACTTTGGCGCTGAGTGAATAGAGTACATAGGTACAGTATATTTAATTTACTTGTCATTAATAATAACACAAGATTCGCACCCAAGACTGATCGAAAATACCCGTGCCAGTGCATGTCAATGCAGTCTAAAATGTTTTACTCTCGCTAAAGTAGGATGATAATGGGCAGCTAAAGTAGGATGAAAAAAGAAAGGCGCGTACCGCGTGTAATGAAGATAAGTTTGTGGGAGAGAGAGGCTACTTGACATGGCTACTTTTGCTATCTATTGTCTAGTAAACGTAATTTTAAGTCAAATAAAAAGATAAATATTTGAAAACCTTTGATTAAATACGTTTTTTTACTATGTCCCGCTTTTGACGGAAGAATCCCGCTATTTTCACTCAAAAAGTACCAAAGTCCCGACTTGGCAAAAATTAAAACTGGTAACGCTGCACGCACAGGACAGTCGTGTGGCGACGATAATGTTGGTATGGCGACATCGCGGTCGACCGTCAAATTGATGGACAGACATCCGGGAACAGGCTGAAGCGAATTGCATTCTCGCGTCCTCCGTCAATGGAAAGACATGGAAGAATTGAGAGAAGAACTTTGGTCAAATTGACTCCTTGGAGCATCCTTATGAATAAATAAATAAATATCTCTGGACATTAATCACACAGTGCTATCTAGCCCCAAACTAAGCATTAGCTTGTGCTATGGGTGCCAGACAACGGATGAACATTACATATATACTTTTTTTTGTAAATACATACTTAGTACGGCGACCTCTGGTGTGATAGCCGACTTCTCGACCATTACAAAAAATGGCTCGTCAATGAAAGAGAATATTTAGAAGAATTTTTTTTCTAATCGTGATTTCAAAGCCCAGGTTTAGGATCGCCAGTTCGTATTTAAAAACGTAGTGATTAAGTTTGTTAGGTAGGACCTGTCATTGACAATGTCTTGATTTTGTTGATAATTTAGGGAGACCTTTGCCCTAAAGTCGAAGATCTAGCTTTTTAACAACTTTTACTTTACACGGTAACATTGCGAGATATTAGTGTCTGTTAGTCTAAGCGGCAGTTTTGCTGCTGTCAGATTACTCCGTGATAATTTCATCTTTAATCTGACAGATAAAAATAAGGCTGTCTTCTGTTTTTGGAAATGGACAAAGACAAATCTTAGTTACCCGACAAATAAATTATTACGAAACGGTAAAACTAGCCCTTAGCGTCTGTGGTACAAAGCATTTTCTTAAGGATACAAAATAAACAGCGTGATAACAAAATAAGGGAAATTATGCCAGTAAATATCTCATAGTATCTTAATAAAAAACATTATAAAACATGACATGCCATATTTTTTAGCAGTTCGCGCATCAATATTGTGCTATGATTATCGTATACGCGTTCTCAGGGACAGGCTAATAATAATCAGGTGATAATAATAATGTTAGTATAAGTATTTACAACGCATGCATGTATCCCGAGGTGTCCCGGGGAGCGAGGACCCCCGCACATACTCGCTAGGGTTGGCTCATTGGCTGTCACTTAAGGATATCTTGGAATTTATGGTTCATTTTGTAATACTCGTACTATTATTAGGAGACTTCATTAGGGTTGGTAAAATAATTTCTATGTCATCATTATAAAGGTCACATTTTCCATTCTTCCATATTCATAATTTTCATCTTTATAAAATGGAAACTGCAGACATATTTATTATTAAAGTCGAGTCAATATAAGGGACACTTACTATAAAAGATTGTAATTGTTTGTGGGTAGGACTGGGTATTTTGTAATAAAAAGGTACACATTATTTTAATAATAGCTTTCGCTACATGAACAGGTGGAACAATGGAGCAAAAAAGAATACACGCTTTATAAACTGTTATTTTGTTATTTTACTACACAGTCACACCGTATGAAAAACCTAACTTGCGTAACGTCTGGACAAAGGATTCAGATAAAACTGAATAAAACCACAAAATACAGATAAGGAAGGAATAAGTGAATGACATATCGCTGAAAAAATATTGTTAACTTTGGTCATATTTGGGGGAATTTCGTTTTTGATTTGCACGTCATGTTTACGAAAATTCTTAAGAATTCATGAAAGACTTACAAGTAAGATGATGTTTTCAGCAGCAACAGGTAAAAGTAAAAAACTTTCGTCATCGAATTGAGAAGCTCTTGCTTCAATAAGAATTGCTTAAATATTTTAGAATGAGATAGAGCAGTTGCGTCTCCCCAACCCTAACTAACCTTGCAAAGAAAAAAGCATGTTGCGCTCGCCAGCTAAAAATAGTCAGCCAGCACCTTAATTGCACTTGGAATTTACTGCACGAGTTAATGATGAACCCATCTAGATAAACGGGCGACGAGGCACCGGCTGAGGGTAACATTGGGATAGTAATTAGTGTAACTGTCGCAGTCGTACAAAATTCAAGTTATTTTTCTAAATAACTGGAAAAGGGCGGACGAACGAGACATTAGAATTGTAATACATAAGCATTACGCTTCACGGCATACTAAAGTATTACACAAGTGATCATCTTTGACTACTTAGTTTTGGTAGAGACTCTGCTGACGCATTTATCAAGTCCTATGTGTGGTTTTGTCATTTCAAATGGGTTTTATTTAACCCATCCCCAGTACATTGCAGCTTTGGATTTAATTAAAAAAGAAAGCATTTTTAAGCAACTCTACCTCTAAATACGTGCAATGATGGTAAAAGAAATATATTATAGCGTTTGAGAATTAAAGTGCCTGCAAGCAAACGAAGCAGCGGTTGGAATGCTAGTATTATTTACATAATGTAATGTTATTATGTGTTGAATGCAATGACGTTCAATTAAAAAACTAGACTCACAATCACGCTCAAATATTGTCCGAAGCAAAAGTCTGCCCACCCGACTATTGGGCAGAGTTTTCGTTTAGTTGTATACAATTGACATTAAACACTAAATGCCACGAGATAAGGTGTTAATTTGAACGAATGTGTTAATGTCATCAGTGTCAAAGCCACTCGGACGTTTTTTGAGGAATTTTTCTTAGAGATTGGGTGTCTAGACTCACAATCACGCTCAAATATTGTCCGAAGCAAAAGTCTGCCCACCCGACTATTGGGCAGAGTTTTCGTTTAGTTGTATACAATTGACATTAAACACTAAATGCCACGAGATAAGGTGTTAATTTGAACGAATGTGTTAATGTCATCAGTGTCAAAGCCACTCGGACGTTTTTTGAGGAATTTTTCTTAGAGATTGGGTGTCTAGTTTTATATTGAACGTCATTGGTTGAATGTTCAAATTTGTAAAACGTACAGGTATCATTCTACTACACAAAAAACTATTTGTAAACAACGGAATATTACTCAGACGCTATACCTATTATAGTCGGAGCCGATTCTTAATGATTGCTTGTTAAAATGTAAAATTTTACTATTTTACTGCGTCATAACGATTATATTATGAATTTTATTACTGCGACGAAAAAAGCCTAGCGTTAAACATTTTTATGTCGCATCATACACATTACTCCGATGGTTTTCTCGGCAGAATTAATCTCAGCTCGTAATGGGGTGGTTCGCCGTTATATCGTAAAAATACTAGTTTACTTGCGTCGCCTATAATAGCTTCTACGGCAGTATCTATTTTTATTACATAACCGGATTTAAATTACAGGGTAGGCGCATAAGATTGGTTTTGCAGTTTTTATTATTTGATAAACGGAAATTCTTATAAATGCAGCGGTTTGCGATTACAATTTGAATTTTAAGCAAATTAGTAAAATAATTTAAATGACTATTTAACTTTTTCCGGTTGTCTCCACTCTTGCCATTCCCAAGGGATCGGGCGTTGAAATCAGTACTTACCTACAGCTTATTTATTTTTTACTACGTTTTGATTCCTCCGTCACTTATCCATCAATTAAAAACAAAATATTTGTGAATTAAAACATTTTGTTTAGCCACAACTGTATCTCAGACATTTTACGTGACTTATTTAAGGTCAATTTTTAATTATTATATCCAAATGAATGACTAAATTGAGGGCAAAATATGTACCATCTACGAGTGTGTATTACAATAACAACGATAACTATGCTATTTTTTACTTTAGTAGGTATCATGTTTGTAGAACTAATCTACCATTTTTCTAACTAATTATTCGAACCCCCGACTTTATTTTATGAATGTTAATTAACATGAATTTACTTTTATGAGTCCAAAATCATTTATTACTTCACACATTAATGCTTCACTAACGCAATAAATACCGACTAATCGACCCAATAAAAATAAAAAGTGTCACACTGTCTGTCAGTCTGTAAAATAATTAAGAACAAAGCACCGTTACTGGCGCCTAAACTAGCCACTAATTCTTATCTGTATCAATATTACAAACAAGCACAAAGGGTACATTTACATGCCACGATTAATTAATCGTATGATTGAAGAATATTTTTATGTGCGTTACGTATGTGTCGCAGGGATATGATAAAAACAGGGATTTGGTCAATTCCCTAAGAGATTTGATCAAACCACGGAGGATGTTATAATAACAACACGATTTTATCATTTCCCTAAACCTAGTGATTTGAACAAATCCCAAAATAACTAGTTCTTAATAAGGGGAAAATCGACTCGGATGGGTATAGGTTAGATTAGAAAGCTAAGGCGCCTTCGCCTTCGTGGTTATTTTTTTTATTAATCCCTGAAATCCTTTTTTGGTTCCACTATAGTTTTGTCATTTTACTGAACCAATTTCGGGATTTGTTAAAATCACTAGATTTGCTTAGGGAAACAATAAAATCGTGTTGTTATTTTAACATTCTCCGTAGTTTGATCAAATCCCAAGGAATTGACCAAATCCCTGTTTTTATCATATCCCTGCGACATAATTATGTACAAAATTGAAATTTAAACAATGTTGAACGTGGGATATAGGTACAATGTTGGCAATAAACGACCTGCCTCTGTAGTGATTTAACTTACTGAACCGATTTGAATAAATTCTTTCACTGTTGGTTACTTTTGATCACGAAAATGTGGGGGGAAGGGGGGTGATATTAGAAAACAGAAATTACGCGCGGGTGAAACCGCGGGCGGAAGGCTAGTAAAAAGTATAAGTTTTAATTGTTGATAAATAAGCAACCTAAAACTATGATAATTGAATACCATTTTATGGGCATTAAAAACTCATTTGAACTTACAATTTTATCTTCATGTAATGACCGTAAAAATTACGTGCTCAGACTCGTATGTAATGTTATGTTCAGATTTTAAATACGAGTAGTTATTCAAGTCACACACACACATCATTATTTGTCACGTAATCGTACGACTCGGACGTGCATTAAGTACACATGCGCTTCTTTTAATTATTTATAAAATTCTAATATGAAATAATCATTAAACAATCTTTTAATTTTAAGCGTTAAAAGGACAAAAGACAAACAATTCTTGAATAAAATTATATATTATTTTATTAAGAAATATTATATCTACTATTGTTAATAAAGAAAAGTATTTCTTTGTAATAAGTACATTGAAAATGATTGATCGTAACATCTAAACGGCATATTTAATTTTATTTAAGCGTTCGAAGCCCGGTCACGATTCGACCGCATTTGTGACTGAGAATGGGCCGTTCTAATATTTTTGCTTCCAACTTGCAGGTACAATCTGTTTATTTCAATGTTATTTAAATCATCGTATAACATCTTTGTTTACGGAAGGTATTATTTATTGTTCGATGATCACGTATTAGGTTCATGTCTCATAGACGCATCCCAAAAATGCGCAAGTAAGCAAGCGCGCTACATCGTAGACCGCATATAGTTGTTTAACTTTGAGGTCAAGTGCTAGCTTAGTCCAGTTTAAAAAAATCGTATTTGTTAACCCTTTTTGGGAATGGTTGACACAGATGGAGTTAAACCATTATTGTTTGTCATATGAAATTGTACTGGGTTCTTAAAGTCCGATGACATTATGTAGTTTAAAATTATGGTTGAAATCTTCATGAGCGATAAAGGTGTACGACGTTCGTTATGCGCCAAGAAAGAAACATTTAAAAGGTCCAACAAAAAATACAACTTGTAAAACCGTTTATGTCTTACGAGAAATTGAAAGGCATAATTGGAGAGAGTTGTATAGAACCTATTTTTAATTTGTTATTGGCGCCATGCCATCTCGGAAACCGTTACAGTCAACCGTC
Source organism: Mecyna flavalis (assembly GCA_949319885.1). NCBI lineage: Eukaryota > Metazoa > Arthropoda > Insecta > Lepidoptera > Crambidae > Mecyna > Mecyna flavalis. The sequence continues at coordinate 5,554,643 of OX439436.1, forward strand.
AAGTTACGAGCTCGTCAGGTTTTTATTTGATCTAATGTTTGTTTGTACATGTTTGAGTAACGGCGAACTTAAAGCAATATACTTAGTGAACATGACAATGCATTAAGTACATCAAAACAACCAAATTCTATACTTTATTTTATTTCTCAAAAATGGAAATATGTATTAAAACGTACGTCGTACATAAGTCTAAAGTAGAGAGAGTAAAGTGCAAGTCGTTTTTAAACTGGCCTATATATTGTGTTAATTAATGTATTATAGAAACTTAATACTTCTTTTTTTGTGTAAACATACATCTTTGATCATAACCATCTTCAAAAACTCAAGCAATCATAATAAATCGACAGCTGTTTTAACCTTTTTACTGTAGTAAAATCAATACATAAATAAAATCAAAAATATATTTACAAGAACTGTCAAAGCAATCCTAAAGTCAAAGGTTTCTAATAATTTGAGGATAAGTTACAACACCCTTGATGAAGAAAGACATATTTCTGTAACGCAATGTCCTTAAAACAAAATTTTACGCCACCATCTAGGCGAAGTTAGCATTGACATTTAGTTGAATCAAACACCTGGAGTAGTAAGGAATGTTGTTTTGCGAACAATATTCATACCGCTTTGGTAGGTACTGCTATCTAAACGTGAGTATATATAGTCAAAGCCGTACTTCTTGACTTTTGTAATAAGTTGCATTTGCTGCAGATGAGACGGGTTGATTAGTGCCATTCATTTCGGGACGCAACAGGGAATAAATTATGATTTAAAGTATTTAAAATAAGGATAGCTGGCTCTGGACAACCGAAGCCACAAAGGAATGATAAATGTTTCCTTACTCATGAGATGTAAGATGCAAAGATGTATTAGTCAGTGTTCAGAAAAATATGGGATTAGCTGTATAAAAATATTTTTAGTGTAAGTACCTAGTAATATGTTCCATTGATCATGCATGATTTGTAGAATTGGAAATTTAAAAGGGTTTTTACTTAATTTAATAAATATAGGTATGCGCTCAAGACAAATATTTGTTGATAAAACAAAACATTAATAGTTAGGTATTAATATTTTTTAGACACACCGTCATCTACTAATACATAGGTAATGGACGATTCTATATTGATTACTTACAATACAACCCAATTCATTACAACATTTTTACTAAAAAATTCAATCAACGCATCTAACCACTTTTTATTAAATAATTATTTATAAAATATTACACGACCTTTTAAATTCACGGATGAGCACGGATCAAACAAAATAAAAAGCTTTACAGCAGTTTTTTTCATACATTTCTAGCCTTGTGAATATTACAATGGTCTATTCAATTTTCCACCTTATATTATAAAAAGTAACAATTAACTTTATTAATAGGACGTCTATCAGAATTATATTTGAATAAAGTAGGTAACGGGTCGTAATAAAGCGATCGTGTAAAGCTCAGTTTAGAGTTTAAAATCCTAAAGAGGTAAAGGTTAGGCTTTGTAGGTAGGTATTATGACCGTACCTAAAGTTACCTCGCCTGGGCATGTGCATTGAAATTGCGATTTCGTGCTGCTTGAAATGACTTAATGATTCTTTGCAAAAATCAAGGAAACCCACTCTTAACCTACAGCATTATGCGCCTAGCAACGAACGTATAAGACGATGTTAGCATTTTGTTTACTAAAAATTAAACTTATTAGATTTTTCGAGGCACGTAAGTACTCGTAATGTAAATTTAAAAAAAAAGCATTTTTTTATTTTCCCCAAAAGTATACGTTGTAAAAGCTCGTTGTTTTTCGTAGCCACATCGCTTTTGACTACCTGTCAATATTCTGTAATGACAAGATACAAATTGTAGCAGCTCTAAAAACAAAAAAACATTTTATAATTTATTAGGGAAGTTTTAAGTGCACTACTCTGCATCATTGCAGTGGGATAAATCCACTGTAAGTTACAGTGCATGCTTGCCCTTATGCCCTCCATTTGACGCTGCATAAGCCCAGTTTATCTATCTCGGCTAATTAGTGTATGGCGCCCAAACAGAGAGACTCAATCTAACGGGGCTTCCGATCAAAACGGGATACCAGTTTTATTAGTTTAAAGACAGATTTGTCATCTGTCGCCATACAGAGGTAACGGGGAGTAGGAGCCGTCGGGCAAGGTAATTTCGTATAAAATGTCTCGGTGGAAGGGAAATGACATGTTGCGTTTAAAATTGATTATCACTTGTAAGTTAGGTTTGACGATAATTAGTAAGTATTTATTGTTAATTTCGTCACGCACGAAACACATGAACTTTGGTCAATTCAATAATTTTACTTATTAGGCAAAGAGCCTTCTAAATACTTATACAGGGTTATTGGTAATGTGTCTTGATCCTTTTAAGGGCATGTAGAGGAGGTCCCCAGCTAGCAATTGACCCATTAAAGTGCAGGTCAAAAGTGAACCAATAATGAGATATTTTTTTTTTAATATTTTGTCGGAAAATTCGGGATTCACAACTTTAAAAATTTATTAAAAAAAAACTACAACATATTTTAATGTAATTATTTATGATTAAGTTAGAGCTTAGTCTAGTACATAATAAAACACACTAGGATAACTGAAAGTTTTGTTAATTTTGAAATAAGAGATCAAAAACTAGAATTTTTTTACGACGCTTATAATTTTGTTTACAATAAAGTATCATTTTCTTCAAAAAATCACCTAAGTACTTGGACGGCGGAACATTTCAAAAACATCTTCATATCAATGGCTATCCAACAAGATACAATGTACACTTAAAAAATTGATAACAACTGTAAAAACAACTAACGAGCATAAAAGGGTAATAAATTTCTATACACATTTTTTCGCTATATCGGTGTATTTTTCAACCAGATGACAATCAATAGACAAACGACACTTGATTAAACCATGAATGGATGAAAGAGACCGGTCAAGAGATGACTCATCATCAAAAAAAATTCCGGGAATTAGTTTCATATCTGCTTTTGTTATGTCAAAACGTTTTATTCCAATGATGTCTTAAGGACACTCACTTGAAATTTTGCAGTGCACCTAAAGATGGTTTCTTCCCGCCTGACCCCACCAATTCTGCCTTTAGTGGGGGCAGTCGAAACTTTTTAGTTTTGCCTGCCCCCCCCACCCTAGGGGCAGACGAAACAAAAAAGACGGAACCTAAATTAGTAGGTAGTTAGTTTAAACTAAAAAGTTTCGACTGCCCCCACTGGCACAAACTTAAATTTTTCAATGCACTTAAAGAAGGTTCATTCCCACCTGACCCCACCAATTTTGCCACCAGGGGCAGACGAAACAAAAAAGAGGGAACCTAAATTAGTAGTTAGTTTAAACTAAAAAGTTTCAACTGCCCCCACTGGTGGCAAAATTGGTGGGGTCAGGTGGGAATGAACCTTCTTTAAGTGCATTGAAAAATTTAAGTTTGTGCCAGTGGGGGCAGTCGAAACTTTTTAGTTTAAACTAACTACTAATTTAGGTTCCGTCTTTTTTGTTTCGTCTGCCCCTAGGGTGGGGGGGGCAGGCAAAACTAAAAAGTTTCGACTGCCCCCACTAAAGGCAGAATTGGTGGGGTCAGGCGGGTAGAAACCATCTTTAGGTGCACTGCAAAATTTCAAGTGAGTGTCCTTAAGACATCATTGGAATAAAACGTTTTGACATAACAAAAGCAGATATGAAACTAATTCCCGGAATTTTTTTTGATGATGAGTCATCTCTTGACCGGTCTCTTTCATCCATTCATGGTTTAATCAAGTGTCGTTTGTCTATTGATTGTCATCTGGTTGAAAAATACACCGATATAGCGAAAAAATGTGTATAGAAATTTATTACCCTTTTATGCTCGTTAGTTGTTTTTACAGTTGTTATCAATTTTTTAAGTGTACATTGTATCTTGTTGGATAGCCATTGATATGAAGATGTTTTTGAAATGTTCCGCCGTCCAAGTACTTAGGTGATTTTTTGAAGAAAATGATACTTTATTGTAAACAAAATTATAAGCGTCGTAAAAAAATTCTAGTTTTTGATCTCTTATTTCAAAATTAACAAAACTTTCAGTTATCCTAGTGTGTTTTATTATGTACTAGACTAAGCTCTAACTTAATCATAAATAATTACATTAAAATATGTTGTAGTTTTTTTTTAATAAATTTTTAAAGTTATGAATCCCGAATTTTCCGACAAAATATTTAAAAAAAAATATCTCATTATTGGTTCACTTTTGACCTGCACTTTAATGGGTCAATTGCTAGCTGGGGACCTCCTCTACATGCCCTTGAAAGGATCAAGACACATTACCAATAACCCTGTATATTATAAATGTTGAAGTTAACTTAATTAACTGACAAACATTAAGAGATAAATTAACATTCTTAGCGCATAGCGCCATCTAAGAAACTAACCAAACCCAAACTAAGAAAAGCTTGTATCACATGACACTTATTAAACACAGATAAAAACTTTTTAAATACGTTAATCTTTAACCCTTTCAACGCCAATGTCTGATATATCAGACAAACCATTTTCGTGCCCACCACGCCAATGTCTGATATATCAGACAAAAAAACATGATCAAGAAACGTTGTATTTTTACTTGCCTGAATGAGTTGAGTATAACCTAATATTTTTTTGGAATTTTTTTTTAATGGTCGTGGCGTGTGGGGAACCATTTTCGGAAAAAAGCGTGGCGGGGAAAGGGTTAAAAAATCTAAATTATTAGAATAAGAAATTAAAATTCTTATCCATGCTCCAATCGCAAGAACTTCTATAGAAGTCCTCAAGAGAATTGTCCGGTAAGGATACAACTTATCCCTGCGAGCAAACTTTGTAGAAAGACTATCCAGAGTTTCCCTGATAAAATTGCACGCAGCATCGGCGCGGGCGCAGGGCCAGTCCGGTTGTGCGAGGTGAATGCTCTTCGCGCCATGCCATCCATCAACACAATCGGCCCTGCCCGCAACTACCAAGCACTGGACGTATCGTCGAATAAGAAGCGATGAGATAGTTAGGGAAAGTGCATCAATCATGATTTCTTGATGCTCATATACAAGACTGAGTATTACCATCAGATAATAACATTATTTTTATAAAAAAAAGTATCAGTCGGTGTACCTCTATCATTGAAAATCAAGTCAATGTCACAATGGGTACTACTAACCTTAAATTAGTGATCACAAACACGAGGTGTGTTTGAATAATCCGACGAAATACCACAACCGGGAATTGAACCCCAGACACCGAAATCATAATGATCTTACTGCATGACATGTATGAAAGTATGATAAGATTATATTAAAAACCAGTCGCTCAAGAGCAACAGTTTTAAAATTGACTGATGATCAGTGTACCTACCTATTTATTGGTAACTAAATTATTGTACACCTTCTCTATCAATTTAAAAATAGAATTTTATCTACTCGAGTTCTTTAAAACTTCCTTACTATGTCCCAAAAAATATGTAAAATAAGTTACGAAGCTGCATTGCCTTAACAGTAACTGTTTGTCTCTATTCTAAGAATAATTGAAGTAAGGAAATGCAATTCTTTATAAGAAAAATGCTATTAGAATGTGTCTACGATTAATAGGCATACGTCCCCTGGATACTAATGGATGGGGACTAATGTCCGCTGGATATTGCGATGTAGACTTTAAAACTACTTCAAACAATCTGGTTAGTTTTATATGACCTTCTTACACTAATTTACTTTAAAACTAAAGTAATTTATAATATACTGAATGGTTTTCCGATGCAACAGCTTTATTTAAAGTACGAATATAACCAAACTAATAATTTTATCAACGCTAGCATAGCTACACTTAGGGAACATTAATCAATGTGTAAAAATTATATCCTCATATTATATGAAGCAGAAAATAATGAGACAGATAACATATTATTATGCATAAAAATTCCTTCGCATATAGGTATTTAAGTTCTACTTTTCCAATGTGAAGGGTCTTTAGTAATGACGAATAGTGCATACTTGTTTATCATTAGTATCATCCTGCCTGTATATCTATTTAATGGCTTTATTAGTAATGGAAAAGACCCAACCGGTTACAAGTAAAATGATCAATGAATGAAAGGGCCATCATATGATCTGATCGCAGGAAGTCACCATAAAGGGAGCACAGTTAAGGCCAGGTGCTGTGAATTTGTTGTCCCGGTCTTGTTGCTGAGTAATTTTAAATAAGTTTGTTTTAAAGAATATTATATATTTTCTGAAACGAATAATAAAAATAAAAATATCTAAAAAATACCCATAAATGGTTTTTATTTTATACAGCGAAATTCGAAATACCAGTTCAGATAACATATTTATTGATAATTTCTGACGATTTCATGCTATTTAAAATCGACATCTATTGATGTACATACTTTTTCATTTGAAATAAATTATTTTTTGAGTCACTGTACACACAGCATTTATAAATAGAAAAGCTCTTGTTATTTGGAAACTACACAAAATTTCCTTGCTCTCTAACTAACGATAAAAAAACTTTTTAAAATATACTAATTATGTGATTATAATCTGATATTGTCTGTGTTTTTAAAACCTGACTGATCATCACACAGTTAAATCGTCAACGTGTGTAGTTAAGTTACCAAATAACAACTTCAATTAGCGCTACGCTATTAAATAATTCAAGATCAAGTTAAAACTACTCACATTCATATCACCTTATCTTAATCTATTTCTGCATTGGTTTCATTTGCCTTAAGCTCTGAATGTACGAGTAGGTATATCTAACGTCTCGGTCTCTTATCACTATGCAACTTTGTAACTTGCGCACAAATGCCAAATTGCTTTCAATGGAACTCGTGCGCAGTGTGAAAGGAATTAGATTCAATTTAAGCACACAAAGCACATAGAGACGGTATGAATGAATCCTAAATTGGTTATGTCATAAGAAAAGATTAAAAATATATGAATAATGATTTAATATAACCTTGATGTGTTTGCGCTTTGCGATTATTGACTTGAAGTGGTGTCGCGGATCATAGAATGGATACTAAAGTGGTTCGTTTGTCAGTTAGGTATGTTAAACTATCAAAAGTGCTAAAGCTCCTTGTTTTGGTATCAGATGTAAGATTTCTATCATCACAAAATCTCAAATTATATTAATATAAATAGGACTATGAACAACAAGTGGTATAGTGGCATGAAGTTTTCAGTTTGTGATATGATCACGTGTAAATGGGATTTTGTCGCAGGATAAGTGCGTCTATTCCACTCTAATCCATAGTGTGATTTACCCGTTACCACTTTTGCTGGTAGTCTTGTACTGTACTGCAATGGTCTGTAATCTGGAAGTTGGCAATACCTACGACTCTGGAAAATATTCTTTTGGATTATGTTAATTGTATGTCAAACTGTTATACCTACTGAATGAATTAAAATACATATTTCGCTGATACTATTCGTGATACACGTGCTTAAGCAAATTAATATGAGATCAGACCTATACGCGTGATGATACCTGATAATTGCTCATTTGTAATAATAAGATAAGAATCCGTTTAATTCCAAGCAATTAGATTTGTTTATAATCAATTCACAATACAACTTGCCTTAGTAGGTATACCATTTTATGCTCCGCCCAGTTCTACTAGTATCCATCGCTATTTCTGTGAAAGCTTATATTTTTTATTGGTGTCAACTGTCAAGCCTGATAGATGATAGAGAAGGGACGAGTATGCGTTTGAGCACCTCAACCTGCAGGCTAGCAAGACTTGAGGCTGCATCACAGATCTATGTCTGTGGGCTGCATCCTGTTGGGACGAAAGCCCCCTTCTATCTATCCTCTTAGCTCCCCCGGTTAACACCCGATGAGAGACGAGTCAGAACCCGCCTTGTGATAATTTATTTCCTATTGGCATTGCAAAAATGACTTTTAAAGATATTTAACATAATATACAAATAAATCAAATAATATAGAAAGAATTTGACGAGACGTGATTTGGTTTAAATCAACAAGAAAGAAAGAAAGTATATACGAACAGGCATAGCGCAAAAACAACGAAACCTAGAAAACACAGACTCTAGATGTCGATCGAGATCTAAAAGTGTTTTGCCTTCAGCAATGTTTAGCTTTACATTTTTGATAAGTCACCATACATTTTTCGCTCAGTTACGTCTTGTCTCAGTCGCAAATGCGCCTCATTTGTTATGGTTTAAACGTGCGAAGAGCATTTCTATACGAAAGTGTTGTAATTGGACGCAATGACAGTTAATTAAAAGCTATTTAACGTAAGATTGCGTGTCGGATTGTGTTTCGTTATGTCTCATCGCGACCGTGACTCCGACGGGCGAATACAGCAATGTTATTTGCATTGCGAAATTTTCACACAGCTATCATGTAAATTTTTATCATATTGTTAGTGTATTATTTGTACTCGTATATTTAACGCATCGTTAAATTTACTATGGTATAGGTCGTTATTTTACATGTATAATTTATGATTTTAAAATTCACTGGGTTTTAAATTTTTTTGATGATGTTAAAAGAGAGCTTTATAGATATTATAATATTATGGTCGCCAGTAAAATGGAAAAGTAAGTTTAAAAACCAGCAATTTTTTAAATCTGGCGCCTTGCTCTCTAAATTTATCAGCTCAAAAAGCTCTACGCATATTTCCATCGACAGTCTTTAGATTACCTACATCAATTTTATTCAACACAACACAAAATTGCCATAATAAAAAGTAAAAAAAAGCTTCTTTAATAAACATTATAAACTTGCAGTCTTTAGATTACCTACATCAATTTTATTCAACACGACACAAAATTGTCATAATAAAAAGTAAAAAGAAGCTTCTTTAATAAACATTATAAACTTGCACATGGGATGCGTTCTTTACTCAAATCATCATAAAACTGTTATAACGTTCTGACGCATGTCTGTACAATACATCATCATTACCCTATCATCACGGTTCCCATGTCAAAAACAAAACTATCGCAGGGGTTTTCAAGAATTGGTCTGACGTCAACACAGCTCGTCAAAACTTTTTGCAGCTGCAGTTACGTGGAAGTTTCGTTCATTTTTTCTACAAGCTAATAATAACCAACTTCCCAAAGCCAGCTTAAAATAGATTTATAACTTAAGCTAATTTTTGAAATTACGCACTAAAATAAAATACAGAAGGTTGATTTATGCACAAATTTGAACCGTATATTCAAAACTTTGGTCTACTTATTTAGGTCCGGCCGGCGGCGGTAGAGGAAAGATCGCAATCATTGATTCCATGTCACAATGTGTTCTACATTAATCACACCGTGAACCAATTGGTGAGCAGAAAAATATTTCGAACTATTCAAAATGTGATTCGAAGCAGAACGGAGTCTAGGAGTTCGAGATCCCGGCCATTACCTTACACTACTACTCTAGACCAAGGAAGCTTTGAAGACGTGCGATTAATCTTCAAAAACTTTTAGTGTCACTTCGAAGATAGTCGTGTAAATTGCATAAAATATCCAGCTGACATTGATCAAAGCTCCACGTAACCTCTGCATAAACTCTGTATACAAAGCCCATTGTGACAGAGGCCGTCTTTACACAAACTCTCGACATGACCCGTCAAACGCCAATGTGAATGTCAATGGCACGTCAAGAAGACCCAATCAAGCGACATACATGGCGCATTTAATCCTCTGTAGGTATGTATCTCTATAATCAGCTAATCTGACCCATTCATAGCACGGCTTCTGTAAGAAAACATTTGAAACATAATTTATTTTTTGACCTTGTGGTCATTACATTACATAATATTCCATTTCATTACGATCAATCGTAAAGTCCGTAAAAATAAAACAATTAAAAGCACTATTATACGTTTACAGTATTGGTACATAAATAGGATATGATCGTAAACAAAAATAAACGAGACGAAGACAGACGCAGAATAAATACAATCGATTAATTTTGTTTAGATACTTATAAAAGAAAAAAAAAACTGCGAATAAGCGAAACAAGAAACCAAAAGGGATTGATAAAATACTGGAGGGGCATCCAGAGGCATCGTGAAAATTGGAATCTTGTAGCTTTCTTTACTAGTTTTAAAACCTTAGACAACAGAGAGATGCATAGATGGTACCATCCATTCAGTCATCGCTCAAGTCATTATGCACATTTCTTATTTGCTATCACCGAATGAGTAAATCCATAGGTACGTGCCGAAAACCAAACCATCATCAGTATATGAAACGGCGCCGCTTGTGTTTGATTAACAGCAATCATCAATAAATAAAAGCGATCATTTATGTAAAACGAAACGGTCCTTCTGTGCGTTGTTAATATGTAACCCAGATCGTGTTACGCTGACAAAAGATACAGGTTTGGGAGCAGGTAACTCTGGTCTGCATATTTGCACACCATGATTCCTCAATGTCAATGAACCAGCACAAAACTAAATTAACAACAGGTTTTTGTGTTAATAAATTCTACTAATTAATAGATCCGTATCTTTTTAAAGATAATATAACTCTTGGCGATACCGTATTTGAGTCTTTATTAATAACGGCTTCCTGTTACTAATAGCTTGACAGTTCTGTTATCATTTGTTATCAACGATTTGACTTTATTATCAATTTAGTTCTCACCTTTTCTATAGCGAGCGAACCATTACTGCTTTGAAAATTAAAAGTAGGAAATTTTCACACAAATAAACAACCAGAGTTTCCACAGCGTACATTTCTTCCGTTGCTTTTATATTTTAAAAAAGGACAGGAGTCTGAACCGGCTAGAGAAATATCAAAGGTACAAACATGTCACATACTTTTCCAGGCGAGTATGTTATTTTCAAATTGACAGTGTTGGCCGTCATCAGACTCGGTATGTAAATTAGAATCTTGTAAAAGATACACGCACACCTTTTTCAAAATACGATCCCTGTCGCTCTGCTGATATACAAAATACTGACTGACGAGAGGTAGTCAGTAAAAAACAATAAGTATGTGTGTTCTGGTTTTCCATCCCTGATGTCGTAGTTTATGTCCACAATAAGAATGAAGATTGCATTATATTTTACATAATGTTCACTGCTATCGTAGATCATGTCTTTATTACAGATAATGACAATATCCATACTTTGTCATGGGAGTAAATACTGGATTTATGTTCTCAGATAAGACTGACTATGGCCGTAAAGGTCCTTTAGCGCATGGAAATATTTAAATGTGCATGCTACTAGCTAAGATTGCCTTATTAAAGGTAAATGTGTTTTTTAAGATACGTTTAAAGTCAAGCTTGTTAGATGTGTTCAACTGTTGTCATCGCTCTGCTAGCGCCTAATATTTATGTGAAAATTTACTAATTATGTAAATATTAAGAAAAACAGCATTTTCATCCTGTAACAACCAAAGGGATTTTTGTCAAGTACTTATCTATTATGTGTGTTATTAATTTACTTATCTTCATCAAAATAAAGTAACGAATGAAGATTAATCCAAAGTTCGTCCTTGTTCACTCTTATGTGCAGCAATTACGATGAAGGAAAATAATGCAAGGAAACCGAAACGTATTGAACTGAATGATGTAAACAATTTTTTTTTTATCATTAGCGTCTGAAGGCTGTTCTTTGATAAGTCTTAGTAGCATGAACAAGAGATTCTTATTATATCGAATAAAATACCAGAGGTGTTGAAAATAGAACTTTCCTAGATTTAAACTTAACAAGTTCCAAATTATATTATATCTTCGAATGTCTCATATCTTTTGTTTATTGTATAAATGCTTATATTTATTTATCTGTACAATCTTCATTTTGTAAATTTAATTAAAATGTGACTTAGCTTCCGCAATTAAACTTCTTATACTCACGACCAATGGCCGTGTAGTCGAAGCTGTGTTTAATTTGTGATTACCAATAAAAAAGACATTAGTTTTTTCTTAACTAAAGTAGTTAGTAACTTTTACCAATGAAGAAGATATTAAATTATTTTTTGAACTTAAGTAGTAAGTCAATTTTTAAAAGCCTCAATTTTGCCAATGAAACCTACCTACTTAAAATTATTCCAAACTATTTGATATTTACTAGGAAAGGTCCGACTTTGAGCATTAGCAGTTAGCTTTTGGCTATACGTGCTATAAGATTTCGTTTTATGATCAATTCCTAATGGATCTCGTATTACACTTATTATAACGAACATAGTCCCTTTTATATACCTAAGTAAACGCAATAGGTATGCCTACTGACGCCAACAAATAAATGTTTAACAGTTCTCTTACGACAGTATCTGTATCACACAGTGATTTTATTGCTATTAATTTCACAGCACACAATACAATTTATCACAAATAATGACTAGGCTATAATCCTGGCGTACAAATTGCAGTATTAAAATACGACCTAATAAAAAGCTGGAGGATCCACCTCCATTCCTCGGAGGAAAATACGGCGACGCGAGATGCCAGTAAATTTTTGCAAAGACTTAGTGTCCAGTATTCGGTATTTTGCTTTCGGGATATCTAATTTTGGCTGACATGGGTTACAATTTATGACCTTTTTTATAGTCTTATTTAGGCAATGGACCCAATTTATATCGTAGTCTCTGAGTTAATATTTATAAAGAATATGACGGATTTTATTACAGGTATCATTTCTGGGATCTTTGATTGTTCAGAAGATAACTAGATATCCTAATATAGGTACAAGCTCACTTGCACATTTTTGCCAAATGCTTCTAGGTACTTCACACAATCATACTATTTTCATAATGCATATTGCATGTTCACCCCGCTAACGAATACCTACTGAATTCTCCTGATCCTGTTTCGAAGAAAGAAAAGTTTACCTGCAGTTTTGGTCACCATACACGTCTCGGGCAACACGCGGTCAACGGCCTTGACACTGAACTCATTTCGTGTTTACATATCGGCCATTTTGTATTCTTAACGACGAATTTAGCTTTATTTGATGCGATTTATTCACGCGGCTTAGGGGCCGTATTCTAATTATACAATTTAAATTATTTACGGTCGGAAAAACGTATGAAATAAAAATCATCTTTTAATCTAAAAAATATGAAGTTACATCAGTAACAGACAAACAAGGCAAACGCCTTGAACATTTTAATCAAGTTATCGTACATTAATGGGCAATCAGCTTAATCACAATGCTTAAAAATACTGGTTCGTGATCAATATCCGAGGTAAAACCAAAAAATCTGGAACATGTTTCCGGGTGTTGACCCCAAGACAACAAGACTGTCTGGCATTAAAAATTAAACCGACGTGCATTTTAAATGTACTAGATTTCGCAAATAGTTCGTATTAGCACCCAAACTCTATGTGGTACCATTAAAACTAATCTTACTAGACTAAGATTGAAACACAATTATTAAAAAGGAAAGTACCTAAGTAACGCACAAAACTTTAAAAAGTTAGAAATACCTTTTTTTCGTGGCGGTAATGCGCATACCTGATTGTCTTACGTTGGGAAAGAGGGGTATGTTGGGTCCCCAAAACAAAAACAAAAAGTCCTACCGACTAAAACATCCGAGATATCTAGCTGATCAGCATGGACGAGACAGCAGGTCAGTTTATAGACTCGACCGCTAGTATATTAGTAAAAGGTACCTAGCTAGAGTAAATACTATGTACCAAAAACTGTTATCAGATTGTACATACTTAAATGTTTTTACATGTAAAAATTTCACTTCGTTTACAGTACGGCCCTTGCCTCTCTAACAGCACGAGCGGTAAACATGACAGTCGATTTTGTGGTCTTCGTAAATAACGTTCCGTTGTTTCGTAAATCATTTTCAAACGATGATAAGGTTCGATAAAATCTGGCAAATATTTAATTATTTATTTCAGTCTTTCTGACCTGTAATCCCTAAGTGATATCTTAATTTTATTATAAGGTAGGTACAGTAAGACCGAAAAAACTATAAAATTATAATTATAAACAAGTAGAGATTAAGTACTTAAATGGATTCAAAAGTTTACGTGTTAAGCAATATATATATATATATTGTAGTAGTTAGATAAGTCAGTAAAAGTCGACTGACGCATTGAATTTTTTATTAATAAGTTTAAGGATTATGATATGAATATCAATGTACCAACAAGGGAGCGAATCCACGGACATAAAATTTATTATCATCCAGGTAAACAAAGTAAAATAAAACATTGGATAAACATCTATAAAAATTACTGCGTTTAACCCAAAATCCTTCCTTCTTCCTTTTTTGATAATAATTATTATTTCGTTGCAAAAAATAAGAATAGAGATCAGTGAGGGCAAATCTATTAAATATAGCCTTTGGCCAACCCGTCGCGTCTGTCTGAACGCGTTTAGCGAAGAATAAATATATGTATAAATAGACAGCGATTAATCAATGATCATTACTTATAATTAAGAACATTGTTTGTCATGGCAATGAAATCTAATTATAAGAATCTATACTAATATTATAAAGTGGAAAGATTTTATTGTTTGTTTGTTTGTTTTGAAAAGGCTCCGAAACTACTGAACCGATTTGCAAAAGTCTTTCAGAAAGCTACACTGTCCCCGGTTGACATAGGGTACTTTTGATCCTGTGGATCCTGTGAAATGTGGAGGGAAGGGGGGATAATTGACAAAAGAAATTACGCGGGGATGGAACCGCGGAGGCGACCGCTAGTGAATAGTAAAGTAACATTTTCCAATCGTTCGATGAAACATAACAGGGAAAACTTTTAAACAAGGAAATACTCAGGATGTAGAGTTTACGTCTCATTTATCACCTTTAAATTGATCGGGTGAGTCATCTTTGTAAACAATAAATTGATGATTCTATGGTTTGTAGATAAGTAAGTGATTGTCTATTGTTACAATTACGAGTATCACTAAGAGCAACCCTAGCAAGAAATACTATTGTTTGGATACAGTAATTGGATACAGATACCGCTTTTCTGACACATAGTAAACTCAAAGTTACTTCCGGGTACAGGTCCTGGCAAACATCTTGGAATCGGGTGGGGATTGCGCAGAACACGAATTTTGAGATGCCTGCGCGCTAATGTTCAGAAGCATAGCATACCTTTGTTTGACTAATAACGCGCGCGGGCGTCGGGAGATTCGCGCGCGCTATTGGTTACCCTTCGCGATCTTTCCCTCTGTCGACCGATGGTCAAGAAGTTTGCCGGCACGTAATATGGGCCGGTAGATTTTCGAGTGTGGTACAAAAAACTGTCCCACAGTGAGTACACTAAACTAGCCCGAAGTTCAGTGGGTGTGAGTGGGACGCTTTAGAATCGATTGCCTTATGCCACACACACTCGATAGCTTGCGGTTAAAGCGCTTAAAGACATTGGTCCTTTGAATAAAAAACTTAATGTACCAATTTCACATTTCACAACACACATTAATTATTTTATTTACAAAATGTAGTTGTTACTGTTTTTTCCTACTTCTTTTTTCTATGGTAACATAGAATCAAGTGATTGATGACTGTTTAGACACGTAATGATTAGGCCTCGGCCGCTCGTATCATCAAAACTGGTTGACAAAGTTGTTACATGAGCTTATTTAGAACAGGTAGGACGAGAAATTTGCCCTAATAAGCTATTTGCATCGGTGCGATCGTGAGGTTCGTCGCTCGCTGCGCCGGCGCCGAGGTAATGGCAATGAATTTACGCGCTAATGACTTCTGGCGGCTACTACGACGATGCCTCGAACCGCTGTCGCGTCTCTGAGGTCTTGTTTTGAACAACTAGTACTATGTGGTCTGTGTTTTGAACGTTACATTGTAGGGTTAAGAATGTGCAACATGACTCGCTTTAATATAGGTAACCGCTTCTGGAACTATTACACAAAATAGGTATTTCGTTTGGCCCGTTGTTCTATTTACAGGAGTTATGCTTTTACTACTCAATAAATCAAACAAACCAAATCTGATTCATGAACAGTTTGTTAAACTCTACATATATTTTTGTTACAATAATCTTTATCACTAAAGGACTTTTAAATTATTATTACGTTTCATGTGCATTAAAAATCAACAATCGAATATTACCATTAAAAAATACAAAAAAGAACTAAACATAATTATAAATAAAAAATTTGGCCGAGGTCTCCGTCCATGGGAAAAGTACCCAGGACACTAGCAACGTTTCCACGCTGGATGGCCAGGCTGATACGCTGCCCTAGGTACAGGCCAGCTTTGGGATCGTGAGATGACTCCAGCAAACGCTTAGATATCTCACGATACACCCTGTGAGCGCTTGGACCCCAGGGCCCCAGCGTTTCAACCCCAAAAGGCTTAAATATATAGGCATCACTGATGATAGAATATTTGCGCCTTTTGAGGTCTTCAGCCGAACCAGCCGCAGAACCAGCCCTGCCAACCGACAAAGGAAGATGAGACGGCGCCAAAGTTTCTATTCCATCATTCGTTCTAGATTACGTTCCTACATTAGGCATCTGCTTTCCCAAAGTAGGTGTATTATAATACAAATCAAGAAACAGAAAAAGTTTTGAAGAATATTTCTAGCTTTGTTACATTTTAAAATGTTATTTTGGATATATGCTACTATAAAATATTATTTTTCAATTAACAATGTGAGGCATGGAGATTTAATTGAGTACAATAGCACATAAATGTAGGCATGTATGACTATTTGTTCATATTAATGGTGATCGTCGATGTTATAATGCCTGAAAAAAAAAACCGATTGAATCTCGATTCGACATGCATTTTGAAATCAGTTCTATTGGGATACGCTCCTATTTATTTCCTTCGCTATAAAAAAGTTTGTGTAAGATTTTGTCAGAGCTTTTGTTTGATCGAGAGAACCTAATGATGATTTCGACTAAGTACTAGATTGTTCTAATAATGCCTTCACTGAACAAATCCGCATTAAGGAATATCACAGAACTCACAGAATAGTAATTTTACATTGACCTTTATGTATCCTGTCTGGAAAATGCACATAATTGAAAAATAAACGGCGCGATAATAAATGACGTCAGTCCTTCAAACGAATGGGTCTAAATTACAATACAAGCGACTAGTGGCGCCCGCGTCGACAAACGATGGTAATTTTGCAAAATCTAAAAATATCAGTCTCTGAACCGGCCGGTTAAATGTATTAAGTTTGACCAAACAGACCGGGCTGAATCTCCTCGACTATTAGAGCTAATCGTTCGTGGAGTTAACGACTCCTAATAACAGGAAGGTTGTTTCCGCATCGTTAACATATTTGCCATGAAAAGGACTTAATGTACGTTTTCGTTATCTTTAACTTGGCTGATGTATTTATCTATTAGGATACTACCGTAGTGACGTCACAATTGTTTCATTTGAGGTTCTCCCTTCGCCATCCCGCTTCAACGCTTTGTCCCGGTCTGGACAGACACTGGGTCTACGGATTGACCATTATCCAAGATTTGCTTGTAATTATATTTGGGCAAATCAGACATACTTAATTATGTTTGTACAGCAGCGCAGGTTTCTTTATGATGTTTTTCCTCACATATAAAAATAGCTAGATAATATTACTACTGAGCGCATTTAGTAATTAGAGTGTGGGTACCCCTTATTAGGGGAGGATAGGCAGTCAGGGCAGCATGCCTTTCTGTCATGTGAAGTTGCGCAATGAAATTCTCATCGTTACCTACTCTTGATCCACGTTGATTTATTATAACAAAACATCTAAATGAATAGTTAAAATTTTTAAGGGGTTTTTTAAGCACTGATTTCGTTATGAAATCAACAAATAGGTATGTTAATAAATTATCAATTTAATATTGTTTACAAAGATGACTCAACCGATCAATTAAAGGTAAATACTCTACGTCCAGAGTATTTCCTTGTTTAAAAGTTTTCCCTGTTATAAAAATAATAGCCTAAGGAAATAATCATATTTTTATGATCGATAGATCATTTTTAAAATAAAAATTGAAATATATTTTTACAAAAAACTTCAAATACAGAACGTTTACTTGCGAGTACGCAGACGGTTAGTACCTACCTACCTACGCGAAATAATCCAGGACATTGTAAACATCTAAAATCGCATGTTATACTAACAAACATAAACAACATAAAAAGTATGATAAAAAAGTAATTAGTTGTCCAAGAAACCGATGTTTGGGCAACAATATCACACCAATGATTAGACATTCAAGAGCCAAAATAATTTTAATATGACGCGAAGACAGACCAATCACGGAGTGAGTCAGTCAATTTCGACCCTTACGACAGCCATCGTCGAGACGTTTCAACGCTATAATCACGCTGCCTATGCCCTTAGTAGGTACACGAACGGAAATGATAATTTCCTGCACTCCACTGGAATTGTTTCGCACACTTACATAACTTTCGAAACCCTCTCATTCAATTACATTTCGCAATTGACCCGCAATAATTATAATAACATAGTCCGTGGAATTCACGGGCAGACATAAAAAAAATAAAAAGTTAATAAAAATAAATTTCTTATCTGTACATTATTTATCATCACCTCACATGGTGCCAACAATAAAAATCAAAGAGACCTTATTTAATTATGACGAGGCCCGCTAAAAAGTAAAGTTTTTCGCGTGTTTACTAACAAGTAGAATGGAATCTCTAATCATAAGCTATAAAAAACAATGTAATTTTTACCGACCGACTGATCTATACAACGTACCTTAATACAATGTATGACGTTGAGTTCATCTTTAAGATGTTTTGAACGTGAATTAGCATTTTATATAATTATCGTCATCAAAAAATGAAAAAATTAACTTAACATTTAAATAATTGAAGTGAAAACTATTTAAACTTTTTTAATATTCTTTCACTTTGACCATCTGCTTGTATTGTTTTATCATTAAAATCAAAGTTATGTATTTATTTTGTTCGATTAAATTTCACACAGCAGATAGTAGGACTACAAGGATTATTTTCTCCGTTTATTCCTACTAGTAGGACTGAGCGGTATAACTAAACGGACTACATCAAACATACAAAGATTATTCAATGAATCTTTTGTCAACGTTTATCTACTATATAATAAATACAAGTAAAACAATATACCAATGCAGGTTACGATTTCCTGTTGCAATGTGTGTAGTAATGAATCACGACTTGAGGAAGAACAAATACTTAAATTCTTCCAACAAAACTATTCTCATTTAGGATCCAAATTAAACTTGGCCATGTAGAATATTCACTTTTGTAGCCTAATGATATTGCTTCCGAGATGTGTCTTACTAGTTTCCGCTTGTAGATCATTCAGCAATGACTTTTTGCTTTAATAACAGATTGTTTATATTCGGGCTGTATTTAACTGCACATCAAAAAATACTGATTGTGCATCAAAAAAATATTGAATTGCTAACCTAACCTAACCTTTGGTGTGCAATCAGTTATTTTGATGTACATTTCAGTATTTTTTGATGTAGGGACACTAAAATATTTCTCTTTATATTCTTACACATGTAAATAATAAGCAATAGCAACAACTTCTGGAGCAACAAAAATGCTAAAGCGAACTTGGACCGGTGAATATTGTTACTACTCCGAATAATTATTATTGTTTCCTCTTACTACATTTGTTTTGCGTAACTACATCATCATTTTGAGTTGCACAGATGATTAGGAGACTCCTACAGTATCAATTTCGTGCTTTCTTTTTTCAGGTGTCAAAATATAAGCTATCAAGTACTGGAGAAGAGTTCTCGAGTGGATCAAGTTTAAGTACAATGCAGAATATCCTATGGCCAGATGATGCAACTACTCTGATCTGCGCAAAAAAGCTTACAGTGACTGCATACGAAAAACCTTGTTCTCGGACGCGGTCCTTCGAGCGGACTTTATCTAGCTGCAATATATTGCAGTAAGGTGATGGTGATGATTGAATGCACAAGGATAAAAGATCGAATTATCTTATTAGACCGATGAAAAACTAAAACTATAATTTTAAAGATATGTGCAAGTTTATTTTGTATAATTTATATCTTCCCAGACATAGCGTCTAAAGAACTGATTCAAAAACACTGATTACAAGTGACGAATCCATTTAGACTCAATTAAAATCCTTTGTTGCTATTCTTAGAATTCTTGAAAAGGAAGCGAATTCTTTTGAATTTTATCTGATTAACAATGCTTATTATGATTATAATGGATTTTAATCATTCATAGAAACATCCCGCGAAATAACCAGTTGCAGTAAATATGTGTCCTCAAGCAAAGCAAATTGGTTCCTAAGCAGATAATAAGACATGGCAAATATTGTTGCATTTTATAGCCGGATATAATAACGTAAGTATAAATTATTATGATAATATGAACCGCCATGCAAAACTTAAACTTTGCCGATTGAATAAAATCATAAGTACCTACATATTAAAAAAAGGGCAAATTAGCAATTGGTTGGAAAGTTAATGTAAAAAAACATTGTTAGTTTGGGATGATATTGAATATTTTTTGGTACCGCATTTTCAAAACATAAATATGGCATACACATCCAGTTGGTTGAAAGCTTTACTCGTATGAATGTGTGGTAGGAAATGAAATTATCTCTACTTAAAGTCTATATGAGAGAAGTCGCGAGTGGATGAGCTCTCTTAATACATTATATACGTAATATACTCGTTGCAGTTTATGTGAGTCATACAACTATGATTATTATAATCAATGGAAGACAAAGACTTCCTTAGCAATGTAATCGAAAGGCACGACATTTCCTTCTTCATTCTACATGAGTCGATTTTCTCACAATATTTTCCGTTACATTGTACAAACAAACAATACCCTTGAATTATTAGGCTCGAAGGTTAGAAACACCTACTGCATGACAGCCCATTGAGACATGATTGTAAGTGTCCCTTAATGAATTCAGTTGTGGTGCTACTTTACCAGACGGGCAACCGGCAACGTCGATGTTATGACAACTAGATTAAAGAAAACCATTGAAAAACACAATCCTAATATGTATTATATCTTGCAGTTAGGTATAGGTACAATTTCAATATTATCATTTGACTGTTATATTTAACTCACATCGATCATGCTCCCAGTGTATATTCCTAACTGTAAACCACGTAATGTATAGCCCGACCATTAAAATAAAAAAATCTCGCCACATTGCGGAAAACTAGTGGAACTAATTTCTTCAAGTGGCAACAATTAAATAAAAAAACAATAAGATGTAATTGTCAACCGTGCCTTGTTATTATTGGATATTGTGAGTATAACCATAGCGACCAAGTGTTGATATAACCATAGCTAATGTGGCGCCTCCAGAGCAGGTTTTTTATTTTCTTGGTCAGGCTATAACATTCCTTACTAATTTAATCAACATACTGAACGGTAGTCTGAACTTTCTTCTTTCTGGCGATTGCAAATGCCTTGACAATGTTTTAAACATCCGACTAAAAATATTTCGAGTTTATTTTATATCGCTATTATGATAATGCACATATTTATAAGCATTATTATAATCTTTAGAGCTATAAAGATGACATTCATATGTCAACAGGGCATTTAAATTGCACGCTAAGTGATAAACGTAAAACTATTAAGTAATAAGTTATTTAATGACCACAGTTAACGGGTAAACCGGAACGGCTCAATAATTACTTTCAGAGTTAATGTTTGTGTTGTTTTAGTTGTGTTAATTCATGTACTTTAGTGCTAGACGTTAGCCCTGCTGGTTTGAACGTACGGTAAAATAATTACTAATGGCTATAGGCGAGTTGCACACAACATGTGGCCGGGTAGATGGGCATGCGTCTACGTTTTTGCAAAAGTTTCACTGAACGTTCTAAGGCTTCTTACGTGGTGAATTGTGCACAACTTTTCTGGCGTGTGGGTGTATCCAAGAAGTGCATTGGTGTTGGACTTACTCGTAGTATTGCCTCGGTCATGACTATACACAAAATGTTTTTTAAAGGCCATAGCCTATTTAAACAATTCATGGAATGTTAATCGTGTTTAAAAATGTACGTAAATAACAAGAAACACAAGTTAGAGTTCGAGGTCATGTCTATCCTTAGAATCTAGCACTAACATGAATAATGGTTTACATTAGACAACCGTTAACTCATTATTAAACCTTTTCCTTATGGGAGAGCTGAGTAGCCGCCGTACTCGAATTTGGATAAGATTGCACTACAAGCCATACTACATAACCCGAAGCAGACATAAAAAAGAACATGTTTTGATTACAATTCCATGTAAGGCCGATCTGAAATTCGTTGCAATTGCAATCATGGAATAAAGGCAAGATGCGCGGCAAACGCCATTAGTTATCGTCCACTAATCGATGATGTTGATGACGTATTCTATAAATAAGTACGTAAGAGCACGGCTTATCGGATTAATCGGATAGCATAACGGCACGTTTAATCAAATATCATAGACGCAAACTAAGGTCAATGACAAACAGTAAAATCTCTGTACAAGTTAAAATATGTTGTATGTACTGACGACAATAATAGAATACGAAAAATAATAATGATGATATAAATGCTAGCCTATGACACATTCCCCACTCGGAGGGACAACGAGGATTCAATTGACTTTTAAGAATAATAATGTTTACCATACAAGATACCTAAAAGAGCATTGTTCCTGCCTGGCCAAAGATGGAAGTGGCCCAGGGGTTTACCCACTAAACGCCGCGGTACTCCCTCATGGCCTTAACATGGGGGGGGGGACTGGTATCAGCGAATCCCTTTCTTCGCGGGCACCCAGCGAACGCTCACCTCTGCGAGCTCCTCCTGTTCCTCCCGCCGTCGGGGTGAACTGCGGAAGTGCCCCGAAGTATGGGGGACCGTGCAATGCAGGTTAGGGTACCCCCGCCCGCACTCGGAGGAGAATGCGTTTATGCACCATAACCGCAGGCTAGCTAGACCCGCGGCCGTGTGTGGGACTCGAGACTGAAGCGTCCACTACCCACTAAACTCCCCCGGTTTCTCCTTCACACCCGATTAGGACGAGCCGGTGCTAGCCTTATGGCTATTGACCAGCCCATCCCCGGGTACCCCGACTTGAGAGGCCTCTAGTCAGGGTGGCGGCCCGCACCCATGACCTGCTGCACGGCTCTACTTTGAAGGTTTTGCGTATGTCGATCAGTTGTTAGGATTAAACGATATAGAACATTTAGTACCAACTTTACCATTGTCAGATAAGTCTGTATAATTTATCTGTCATTAATCTCAGTTGCTGCCTTTTATCAATAAAACAAGAAAGTCTTTAAATGTTATGTCTAACAGATGAATTGTCAAGAGCGTATCTGATATTGATGAAACAGGCCCTTCGAATCGAACATATTTTAATGAAAACATTTAGGCGTCACATTGAGATACATATTGCTTCAAACAAAACTTGTTCACTTATCGTCCTTATCCTCTGATGTCGGCGAAAGCTGTCAAGTCCATAAAATTCGCAATATTTAATTCTCTCAACCCCACATTTGTGACCAAGGTTTTACATTTAAAACAGGTGTAAGCATTACGTTCAGAATTGATGGATCCCGTCTCTTCCTTACTGTATTATGACCTTTCTTGCAGTTGCAATTAAGCGCACATTATTTCAGTTTTATTACCGGAGCACTATCATCGGTGCAAAGAAATGACCTGCTTGCGAATGTTGACAAAGAGAGATGTACATTTATAAGCATTATTATTACCTTAAACTGTAGCATTGAGGACATAAAATATACTCAAGAGCGATATCATTGAATAAATGCAAGAATTAACTATGAATTTTTAAAACTCTTAATGTCTTCCACATATGGGGACAAACTTCCACGAACTTTTCAGCCACATAAGGGTCAAACCTTTAATATTGGCATTCATAATTAGGTATGTAGTCTAAGATTTTTTGATGTCGCGAAAACAATAGGAGCCTCTAAGATTTATTATGATAAAACTTGGATAAAACTATTAATAATTATGTGCATATGTGTATTAAATATAATTAAGTAAACAGTAATTTTAATCAGAATCACTAAAAAGTCTCGAAGAAGCACAATTACATGTTAGAAACATTAACGTTTAAGATGGAGCATCTTAGATAACATATAAAGATAAGTTCCATCATCCAACATAAAGATTATAAAACTAAAGGACCTTGCTGTAAGGTCACGGAATAGTTCCAACACACGCAAATTAAACTGACGTCACATATTCTTACACCATGTAACACACGTACGAGACTCCATTCAGTATCCGAAACAAGTTTAATTCAATCATGCATATTATTAATTTATTCCAAAGGAAACGTCACAAACTGGACGCCCAGTCAACTATTGTGGATCTTGAAAGACTAGTACTGATGTCGTCCTTACACTAAGTTTGGCTCACAGTCGAATTTTTGCACGTCCTTTTACTCAATTACGCACAATATACAAGTGAGTGCGAAACCAAGACAGATTAACTGATCTCTCACAACCCGAGAAAGCAATTAGATACTAGTACAGAGTTCTTTTTTTATATACTACTTCAGTTGGCAGACAGATGAGACAGACACGTAGCCCATCTGATGGTAAGTGGTCACTACGGCCGATTCCATTGAGGGACACTTCACCAAGAAGCGTCGCTCAATGCGCTGCCAGACGAAGGCTCATATGATCTTCGAGCCTTTGATTTCAAGTGTACTGGCTCCCCCACATTAATACTTCCGGAACACAGCCAAAGCTGTTATGGCGGCAGATTTTACCTGTGCGGGTTAGCAAGGCTTATGAGACTACCGTGTTTACCAGCCACGAGGGTTTTCTTCTAAAGAAAAAACGTACTAATTTTCTGTTACATCGGCCACGCATCAACACTCAAAAGTTCACCCTAGTCAATAGTACGTTATTGTAAACGTAAAAACTATTACATAAGTATTAT
Organism: Mecyna flavalis; assembly: GCA_949319885.1. Lineage (NCBI taxonomy): Eukaryota > Metazoa > Arthropoda > Insecta > Lepidoptera > Crambidae > Mecyna > Mecyna flavalis. Next base: position 5,579,457 of record OX439436.1, read on the forward strand.
TTTATTTCTATTTTATTTTACAAAACGATTACACGGAACAAATCAATTACTGCGAATGTTGCCAAAATTTAAAAATAATGCACACGTCAATATACATATTAGCATAGACTCAATAACATTTATGCATACGAATAACTTTTCATGTCTATGACTCTTCGAAAATATATCTTACGAAAGGGGAATGCAAAGTAGAATATTGCAGTTACCATGTTAGTGATGAATGCCAATACAATTGAAACAAATATACCTAATATAAAATGTATAGCATTTTGTGATCAATTTATATGAATGGTCATTTTAAACACTTATAATGCAAAGTCTACAAGTCTATGTAACATTATAGAAAATTATTTTGAAATATATTAGATATGGTTGTATTTGTAAATAAATACTGATTGTGTTTCCTAGTCTGCAGCAAAGTATATATGTATACAGCTAATTTTAAAATACTTTTATTATAAGAATGAAAATATTTGGAAAAATTCCAAAGTAAGTAACTGGGTGTCGTTTATTTTTGAGTCATATTTTTTAACGCAAATTTTTCTCAAGACTTGTGCTAACCGAATCAAAAATTCTATACATTTACTACAAATTTTATTAGTTCATTTATAACAATTTTTATTATGTATAGATTTCATTTTTTTAAGTACAGTTACTGTGACTTAAAAAAATGAAATCTATTTCGAGTCTGCGGTTTGAAAAACACTATAGGTCGCTAACTAGCCCGGAAACAGAATTAACGGTACCTGGCCAAAGGAACCACTTAGTCTTCATTACGTTAGTTTATTTTTTCCGATGTCTGCACCAATTTATACTTTTGATATACTGTTTCTGTTATTAAATGTCTAATTTGAAATACGATTAAACAAAACTTAGTCATTCTGTTTCTTTTATATTAATAGCAAGCACATCTGTATAAAAGAAAGTGGTGTTAGTTACATTATTTATAACTCAAGAACGGATGAACCTATTTGGCTGAAAATTGGTGGAGAGGTAGCTTAGAACCAGAAGACGGATAGAGGATACTTTTTATCCCGGAAATATGGGGGAAGGGGGATAGTTGAAAAAGGAAATTACGCGCGGGTGAAACCGCGAGGGCGACATTATTTCTCTCCAAAACTTTTATTTACGTTCTCCATAGTCGTATCAAATAGCGACAAATAACAAACAAAAAAATTAGGTTTATATTATAACAATAATAAAATTAATATGCATGGATGGTATTTCTTGATCCGTATACCAGTCCAAGTTTAATCAGCAAGAGATTAGCAGTGTCCCTGGCTATGGAATCACTGTGGCATTATACCATTGAGTGACATATTTTCACCAGTAATCATGGCTTTATGTGTTGACACACTGTATCGTCTGACGTCTGATCTCAAGCCTTTATTGTGTACTGGCTCCCACATTAATATTCGTGCATGCATTTGTTACATCCTCTTGTTCCTATTTCTACTAACTCCAGTTATTAATATAACCTCGGGTCAATGACGTTCAATTAAAAAACTAGACTCACAATCACGCTCAAATATTGTCCGAAGCAAAAGTCTGCCCACCCGACTATTGGGCAGAGTTTTCGTTTAGTTGTATACAATTGACATTAAACACTAAATGCCACGAGATAAGGTGTTAATTTGAACGAATGTGTTAATGTCATCAGTGTCAAAGCCACTCGGACGTTTTTTGAGGAATTTTTCTTAGAGATTGGGTGTCTGGTTTTATATTGAACGTCATTGCCTCGGGTTCACGTAAAGTCAAATCAAGTCCTTCGTCGTGAAATGGACAAAATATTTATTTCTGATGCATTTAAAGTAAAATATTTTCTGTATTTTTTATCTGCCCAAAAGCTCTATTCTGCTGGTTTATAAAATTCTGAAATCCAACTGGATTAGTGAAAGACACTATCGTGATCCTGTTTCGCCCTTTTCATCAATTCAACCGATTTGATATAATAACGAAGCCAACAAGCGTTGTTGCGTTTTTAAACTAATTAATAATCATCTGTGATACCTATTAGTAAGGATAACGTAATTTTCACGGTTCTTTTTTTTTACTTTTAACTGAATTTGGTTAATTGTTTATGCAATAAAGGTCTGCTATAAGCATGATTGATGATTTTGGCCTCTGTAAAGTCCATAAGTGAATAAAACCAGGACTGCATTCAAAACTATTTATAATTTATTACTTTTTTCTTTACTAAAAGTATTAAAAGCAGGAGCCTTCTACTGAAAAAGAAAAATAACTAAATGCATTTATTTTCGTCTTGATAGTTTTTTACACGTCCAGGGAAATGACTGACGATATCTACCACCAAACTGTTAACGATTTGCATAATGTTACTTTTTGATCTAATGTTTGGTAGCATATTTTTTTAATACTTTTATTAGTATCACGCTTTTCTGTAAACTCAACACAGAAATTTATTTGAACACTAGCTGACCCGGTGAACCTCTTAATATAAACCATATTAATTTAAACTATAATGCACTTAGTACGTATTTTCCTCGCAACTTTTCCATATTTTCTCATCGTTTGTACCCTCTCTGGACTTCCATGAATATTTCAAAACTAAAATTAGTCAAATCAGTTCAGCCGTTCTCGAGTTATAGCGAGATTTTGTTCGTTAACAGCAATTCATTTTTATTTATAAAAGAAGATATTTAAATAGATAGATTAAAAGCAAAGCCATATTGATTGAAGTGCGTAGTAGTAGTAGGCGGATTTTATTACATTTGGGACCACGGAACCGAAAGAACAGGTCTGTGATTGGGACTAATGGCGCAGTGAGATAACTGTCAAAAATCTACTGCTAATTATTTCTGTTAGTTCATGCAGTTTTTTAGTCTGTGTCAGATGACTAACATCTTGTCACGTCCGCGTCCGCTGGGCTGACGACCAAGGATGACAAACGCGACAGAGCCAGACCGTGAATGGTACTTTTTGCTGAGAAAATTATTGTGATGAAAAACGGAAAGGAAAACTGGACATTAAGGTCGGAATAAGTTATTTTTAGATTAGACGATAATCAGGACAATAGCCGTTACCAAAGCACAGGACGACTTTGAAACCGCAATGTAAATGATCAATTATGTTTAAAAATTATCTTAATCCAATAATTATGCAGATTTTCCTTGCAGGCATTATTGATTAAATGAGAGGAAATAGACATTGCAACTATTGATTAAGGATAGGTATGACCCTCCATCAAAAAATGAAATAAATAAGAAAGCATTCTGTTTTAATTTTCAAACTAATAATGAGTATGTCTAAATATATTATCTTTTAGAAATACATAAAAAATAAATACACAAAGCTAACAAGTTATAAACAGTGAAAAAAAGTCTGTTTATGTAGCCGGTTATCAAACTTGAGTTACTAATATGGCTGAAGGGCAAGTTATTAAGAACTAAAAATTTAGTAGACAATATATTCTTAAAATCGTGTAAAATTATTTTTTTATGATAATTCAAAAATACTGATCCTAGAATCTTTTGAATCAAAAATGCAATAGACGAGGACAACGCTCATCAATTGATATGCACGTGCATTGAAAATAAAATACCGTAAAAAATATCCAATTACCAAACAAAAGTTTAGCCTCAGTGCTTCCATGTAGCATCTTTTTAATCACGAGTTAAGTTAAACCGAGACATATTCAAGGAGAACGTAAAGTTGTAAACGAAACAGCTTTTTCTGTTTTGATCCTAGGTCTTCTGTGAAACTTAGATAAATAAAATGATAATAGTCGAAAAGTGAGGTCGCGCTCCTCACGGTCTGACTAATAGCTCAGGACAAACGAGGCGTCATCAACATTATTGAAGTGTTTTGTCGTTTCTTTGAAAACTCAAGGCACTGTATTTTATCTCCAGTATAGAAAAGAATTCGGTTAATTAAAAGAGTTTAAGTTTCCACAAAAAACATACATTTATTATAGCAGTTGCCATAGAATATCCGAATTACAAGGACCACCCTCGTACCGTTTTAAGATCGAATATTGAAGAGAAGAAAAATGTAAAAGGTTGTAAGTAAAAATACCTTAGCTAGTTCTGTTAGCTACATGTCGTGTTCTCAGAATAAAATTAAATATCAATATTCAGACAAATAAAAAGGTCACTGAAACGCCAGGGGCCGTAGGTTCGAATCCCACACAGGAAAAACATTTACGTGATTGACATTTGTGTTTGTTCTGTATCTGGGTGTTTATTTGTATTTAAATATATACTCGTATTTGTGGTACATACATTCGTTGTTTCTGACACCCATCATAACACAAGTGCTTACGCTACTTATCTAGGGGATGTATGTGATGTTGTCCAATATTATTTAGTTACATACAAAACCTCTTCGTGTAGGTGTTCCTCCACGTTTTTGTATTCGGCACACCATGAACTGGATTTCAAAAACGTAGTTTATTACTATATTCTCTAAAAGGCAAGACAGACCAATTTTGACTGTTAGAGGCTCAGTTGCCTGATCCAAATAACAGCCAATGTCTCACTGACATTCATTGTACTAGAACTGTCGACGAAACGCATAAATAAAATAATGAAAACTAATAGTTTTCATTTAAAAATGTATTTTAACGCTACAGAACCTTTCTGTTACGTTTAGTATAATTAAGAAAAACTTGAACACAAATGAGTAGCATTCTAAAATAATTACGAAGGTACAAATCCCTTATTGGCCTAATTTTTGTTACTTTATGCTGTGGTATGTACTAAACTTGTTTTGTACTTGGGTAAGATACGAGTACTATTGTGTAAAGACGCAACTTAAAACTCACGTCGAAGACATTAGGAAACATAAATCATCTGAGTACCTATATAGGCTTAAGTTTTTCTTTACACAAATTAACCAATATTATGTTATTGATAGATTGACATAATGCGGTATATTTCGAGTACTCTGTTGTAACCAAAATGCAAAACGTCAGGGTAAAAATGTTAAACGCATAAATATCAGACACCACTTTAAAAATGTTGATAATAATTAATATAAACTACGATTTTACCTCTGAAATTTGTAATTTGTAGTGGTTCTTTGATAGATTAGAGTAAATCTACTCTAATCAGTTGTGTTCTGGACAGTTCATTGGCCAATAGTTTCAAGTGTATCTCAATTTGCAGTAACTGTTTACCAACATGTATACTGCTTGCCAGTCATCTTCATCTCAACGTATTCCCGATTGCATCCAGTGTGGAGCTCAGGGTCCGCTTCGACTATGATCCTAGATTTGACAAGTCTGGTTATGACAATGGAGCGATTGCCATTGTTCCGATCCGATTTCGTTTGTATACTGCTTACCAGTGTTCCTTTGCATTATAACAATGAGCAAATTAATTAAATTGATGTTATTCATTACCATTGGTACCTTCTGTCATTCTAAATACTTTCTTGTAGACGAAAATAAATTGAAACACCGCATATCAACGCGCCGAGTTTCCTAAAAGTAGTTGAAGATAATAATAAAAAAGTTTTATGTAAACCCTAACCCTTACATAGCAATAAATATTTTACGTACAACAACGTAAGAGCAACGGATCAAGTAACAAGTAAAGTATGCAATAACAGCTGTTTTGTTAAACAATACGCCGGATTTTACGACCGTATTACGATAATATTTATAGAACATTTCACATATTTTCGTACATTTAATGTTGAACGTGACACATCCGAAGGAAATAATATTATGCAATTGCTACAAACAAGATGTTGGTTCTTTCAAATCTAAACATTTATATTTAATATAAATTTTGTATTAAGCTCAGTAATCAGTTTAACAGGTGGTATCATATAGGTACAAACATTTATGAGGAAAGGAACTTCAATCAACCTTAACATGCATGTACTATATTATGGTCTCATAATATTAATACAACGATCATACGTATTAAAATTATTGAAAAGAAATACAGCAACTGCTTAATTCATGGCTCTAACATTGCAAAATATGGATTTCAAATATTATAATCATAAACGTAAGCAATCCGAAATATAGATTTGATAAAACCTGTATTACTGGCCACCTGGGCCCTCAAACAAAACTAAAGATAACCTAACCTTTCTCCCCTGGTTTTCACTGTCACCACCAGACCAACGAGGCTACTACAGTTCTAAATAAATATTGAAACTGTAGTACCGTAAATAAGTGATCAAATAACTTTAGTCTTTTGAACTTTACTTGGTCTATCTATACCCTATTCAAATTTAAAACCATGAAATCAATTAACGCAATACTTTGACCTCACTATGATGGCGTTTTATAGTCTACGAGAGGTGCAATAAAAACCTGTACGTCTCCCATTACTTTAGTGATAAAGATTTGAGATCCAATGGCAAACACTACTTTCACATCATTCGAAGGGTCTGAAGGTTAAACTCTTCACAAGTGCAATGACACTACATTTAATGCAAGTACACTAAACATAAGAATTATAGGCAACTAAGACTAATATTATTAAAAAACAGATCGCGGTCATAAAGTAACCATTGTGTTATTTAACATTAGTTGAATATATTGGGAACCCAAAAGATATCCTAGGCATTTTGTAGCATACAGCTAATAGTTTAACCGCAATTAAACCCGTAGGAGCGAAAATTTATAATCGGACTTTTCTATTAAAAAGTTTTTAGTTACCATCCGGAGTCTGAAAATCTGTGCCTAGAAGACAGGTAAAGCCTCTAATATACAGAGTAAGGGAATTGGAAGAGCACCTTGTGCTTGTGTAGTATAATGTATTTTGCGAGATTTTGCGTATTAGTTATTTAAAATGAAATATTGTCAGAATCTAAAAATACATATGGCTTATTTATTTTATTGTTATTCTGATTATGTAATTTGGAGCTTTGTATTTTTTCAGTGGCTATGAGATTTCCAAAAAAATATTACGATGTAAGACAATTAACAATTGAAATCGTATTGATGACTCCTGAATGGTGGAGTGGTCTGAAACGTACTAGAAGATCTTCGTTTTTATTCCCACGCGGGAAAATTCAGAATGGAAATTTTCATGTGTTTACCTAGTTCTGGGAGTTTTGGGCACGCCTTCAGAAGTAATTTTACACTTACAATGATGGGCGGGGGGATGACTGGTGTATTCATTTGTATTACTCACATATGTATACTATTTGTACCTATTTATAAGGTAAGGCACCAATTTAAAATTGGTTGTATTTTGTTCTTCGAGACAAGCCATCCTTATCTCAGAGTCAACAACGGAATATCAGTGTTTTGACAATTGAACGCTTTTAAATTAATTTTTTAGGTCCTATGTAAATGCATATATCGATTTTTTTTCAACATCATGGACTTTTCGCAACCTATATTTTGGCATTATTTCCACCTTTTGGAGAAACCCTTGTGAACAATGATATTATAATCATTGCTTGTGAATACTTCAGCAGTTGAGAAAAGGAAAAAGGTGCCTGTCCGTAATTGAAAGAACTGACTAAAACCCCACTGTGCACTGTCAAACGCATGCTATAGTTTTTAGGCATAACTCTATTTTCTTGAGGACAATATTTATGCATACCTACTTAGAGCATGCGTCCGGAGGAACTGAACGTTCTGAATAAGTATAAGGATCTCTGTACGTACGTACATTCATCGTAATCGTATGAAGAGGAAAGATTTGTTTGTTTTATAATGAATAGGATCCGAAACTACTGTACCGATTTGAAAAAGTCTTTCACTTTTGGAAAGCTACATTATTCCCGGGTGACATATCTGTCTTTTCTATTTCTCGTCATTTGAAAATGTAATGTTATCTTTCCTTATGTAATGGATATCCAGTTTCTGTGGCCTCGAATGAGTGCTATTGTCGCCTGTATTATATTGTGACGCGTTTTAAAGTAAATTTCTAGGCTAATTTATTAAATAACATACATTAGATGTATGTATCCATTACCAATGCCCTTGCTCTCCATACAAAATGAATATAAAAGAAAACCTGACAACATCATAATTATACAATACAACGATGCGACCCTAAAATAAACAAATGAATCATTGTTGTTATGAGTATTAGAACTATGATCATCACATTTTTTTCCCGGTTATGAATTGACCACTAGGTACCACATAAGGTTAGTAGTATTACGTATGTGGTATCTCTTGCCAAATATACCCAAAGAATTTATTTAAATAGAATAGTAGTATAATGTGACCTGTTTTACCCTGTATCGACTCGTTAACAACTGTTAGCGCTAAAAGTGATTGTTCAGCATTATTTTAAATTATTAATTAGTACATTATCCTTGGACAATACTTAGCACAAAAAAACAATAGAACATTCTAGAAGCCCAATTTTCAACATATTTTCCACTAACTTAGTAAAAACCAAGACCAGTAAATAAAGCAATTATTACAAGCACGCTAAACAACAGCTTATATCATGTGTGTAACGAACTGATTAAATTCTCTATGGTCATGTGTTTTATTTCAATGACATACTGTAAAATCTATACTATATTATACAGGGTTAGTTTTGGTGTATGCAAAAGCTGAGCGCGTTCAAATCAAACAATTCAAAACAAAGGTATTTAGAATTGAGCTTTGAATTCAATAACTAATTGTATCTTTTTGATTTGGTAAATAGGATTTGAAAAATGTAATATGACATATCTTTTTATTACTATATTACCTTATTATAAATAAATAAATATTTTAGACCTGTTCGCGAAGCAATTATTTAATAGGTAAATCACTAGCGGCCGCCCTCGCGGTTTCACCCGCGTGTAAATTCCTTTTTCAACTATTCACCCTTCCCCATATTTCCGGGATAAAAAGTATCCTATGTCCGTCTCCTGGTTCTAAGCTAACTACTCGTAGCTCCACCAATTTTCAGCCAAATCGGTTCATCCGTTCTTGAGTTATAAATAGTGTAACTAACACCACTTTCTTTTATAATTTACAGATTGTCACAAAGTTAGTAAATTACCTTTATCACAAATATATTATAAACTTTAATTATATGAGAAGATGGGAACAAAATTTACGGCCCCTAGGACATAGAGAAAGGTCATACGAAATCACGTTTACGATTACTGGAATTGAACCCATTATCCTCAATGTCCATGTTTTACAACTTTTCCTCATGTAAGCCATTTCTTTTCACGTACCTAATCACGAGATTTATTATTGCACCATGCATAAAAGTTAATGTTCAAACGCGATTACATTTACCTAATTACGAGTTCTGTACCGATTGTGACTGAAAAAATCCGTCAACTTTTAGTGACGCATACGTCCGTTGAGAAAACGAATAACACGACAATCGGATGCAAGGATGCAAGTCAAGAATGTGCATCAAATGTTAAACCGAAAATGTTTTACAACTAAATAAATAAAGATGCAGGAAGGTTTACCATTTTGTGTTCCGTACGCATAAAACTGCGAACACAAACCATTTACACAAAATACTTTAAATATTTGCGTACGCAAAATTATAATTTGCTTGCATGTTTATAATAATAAAACTAATTGCAGCAATGTATAAAGCTCGATAAAGCTCACTAGAAAAATATTCCAATAATATTTGTTTTGTACAAGAAAATTAAATATTGGTTGAATCTTTTGATTGATACATAAAGGAAATTTCGGAAAAGCTCTTAATCGAGGATGTAATTGCATTCAAAAACCGTGAGGATTCACTAGCATGAGAATACAAAAATAATACGGAGACAAAAAGAAAAGAAGTTATTAAACCTTGATTGATTGAAGAAAGTCTGGATTGCTACTTTAAAAACATTGTAAGTTTTCCGTGTTTGCCTACAAGTTTTCATGAAAATATAAAAGGGAGGCTATTATGAAAGGTATAGTCAGAGCAATGCTTTCGTAAATCGCAGACCATAATTGAAATGTATTTAAAGCACTCCTCAATACTTAGAGGCTGTAGTCCTATTAAAAGATTTTTTATACTTCTCCATTAACATTTTTTTTTCATCTAACGCCTTATGGCACAAAACACAAGCTTGTAATTTGAAAACTAATTACAGTAATTTTAAATGATTTTTTCGAAATACAATGTACGCATGAAACCCAACCATATAAACAAGTTCTGCAGGACTCAAATGTTTGTATTGTGCGGAAGACAAACCATCACATCTAATGTAGCAACAAACTTCCAACCTTTACACCGAATCGTCAAACCCATCATACCGATTCCAATTTTGTCTCGGCAAGTTCAATAGCACGTCCCGCAAAAGCAGGTCCCTAGGCATCGTAGCGTTTTTCCAATTCTGGTACGGATTACCAACAAAGGTATAGTATGTTGAGGTTCGGAGATGGTCATACGGAGACCACATGCGGCGTCTGTCAAGCGACCACTATATAAACTCGGAGTTTATCACCACGACGCCAATACATTGCCGGCAAGCGTGGCGGTCGCACATTCAGGCAATTCGAACTTGGAATATTTTTTTACTTCAATCTTGTGTGTGTGATTGCGACCCTTTTTTCGGCCAACTTTCGTCACAGGACCTCAATTTCAAGTGAGTATAAAATAATTAGCTTAAAATTAGAACATAAATAATTTTTAATAACAAGTGCATTCAAAAGTAAATAAAGAGAAAAAAGTCGATAGACTTATTATTTAGTTCTAAAACCATGAGTCATAAAAAAATGACAAATAAATAAAATTCAAAAATAAAAAATCTTACTAATATTTTTTTATTATTTGCATATAGAATTAAAATTTGCATATCGAGTTAGAAGCAAATGAAATAAAATTAAGAAGTTTATAATCAGATATGCATAAAACTATTATATTGAGCGTCGACAGTATTTTTGTACAAATATTAGCTGATAATAAAATATTTTACATCCATTCTGACCAGGTTGGACATTAAAAGATATATTAGCGAATTATCGGACTATAGTTTTATTGCGTGCTAAAAAACCAATGCAATTTTTAAAAACATTTTTGTCTTAATATAAAATCTAGATATCTATCTATCACAATAAGGTATATAATGTAAATATTTTTTATTAGCACCCACTAGGTTTTTAGGCAAAATTATATTTAAGTGTACAGTGAAAAAGGTAATCTTAATCTCTCCCTATGATAGCACGTACCTTTGTGCGATTATATCTCTTAGTTAGCCTCCACCTTAGCTCTAAATTAACACAACATAACCACCCCGTGAGCGGCTAAATCCCTAAAAGCCATAAATACTAAATGTAACAAAACGATAATATATAATTGTCAGAAACATATAAATATTTTCTGTAAAAGAAATAGCTTTCAAAGTTGACTCCACAGTGCACACCTACCTAAGCTTTAAATTAACACAAGATAACTATATTATGTTTTTCCTAAGACCCTTAAAATTATTAATACTAATATTTGCGAGAAACATGTTAGCACTTTCTCCGTAAAAGAAATAGATTTTCAAAGTGTTATAAACATACTTATACACTTTGAAGACTTAAGCGATTATTCGCAGACTTATCCAAGAGGATTGAACTGAGGGAAAAATAAAAATGCATGATTTAATTTTGTGGTTCAATCGGATGTGAACACGCGTCAACGGAGATGAGCGATTTGCTCTTACGCTCCAATGAATATGGTACGGTACTACACAGCTGTTTATAAACACTCGTCTATTTATTTTGTACTCACAATAACGAATGAACTTTCAATAGGTCACCTTATTTGTTGACATTCAATCAATACTTTCGACTGGCACAAAAACTCTGGCGTAGAGAAATCGGGTCGAAAGGCGTGTCCTGACATGGTAGAATTATTAAAATTATTTTCGTTTTAGCGATTTCATGTCTTAATAGAATTTTTAACCTATAATAATAAAGATATATATTTTCAAAATAGGAAACCTGACTTAGTCAAAGTTTTCGATAAATACGAACTGTTCATCATATCTTGAAAAAACATAATCATACAACAGATCTTAGGACGCTGATCTCACTTCTATACTTACAACCACAAAACTATTAAAGTATAAACTCCTATCCCCAATAAAGAGCTTTATTATTCCAATATATTGTATAAAGTCCTTTCTGAATTCTACGAACACTAAACATTGATTTTACAACGCTACTTAAGTTGCTACTTTTGTTAAACGTAGTTTCGCCTTGACCACTCTCTATCCTATTTAGTTTAAATAACCTTCAAAGGACTAATTTAAACATTGCTGGCCTATTGCTGTGTATCGATAGGAAAGGAAAACCGATAAAATAAAAAACTATGTAAGACAATATCATAGTAAGCGTGACCAATGGGATAACAAACAATATAATGGCTCGATTGCAATAATGGGCATCTTTTGCGTGTTGCTAAATTAAATTGCCTGAGTGCTTGACTCACAATTTCATAAAAACATTTATATCTCATATGGGTTACGAGATATTTTTTCATTCAGTGTCGCTTAAATGTCAGCAAACTGGGAAAGATTGTGGACATAATATCAGTATAGTAAACACAAGAAAATACAATTCAAAAGAGCATATTTTAAGTAAGACTGAAAAAACCATACCATTGCAGTGACTGTAAATAAACTCTGCCGTCATTATATTGCTTAGGATATTCCGACCATGAATAATTTGGACGTGAATACACTTAAAAAGCTCGAAGATCAAGGGAAGCCGTAGTGATTGCTTACATAATTTTCAGTTGAGCTACATAATAATATACATAATGTATAGTTACTAAATAAGATATATAAAATTAGATAATTAAGCAAAGAGACATGTTTAATACACAACTTATCGTTAAGCTAACGTAATAATATGTACCAATAGGTACCACAAATATACAAAATCAGGCTCACCTTCATCAAGTCCTTTTTTGATCCTCCGACAATAAATAGATTGTTTTTAATTGTACATAAATAAAAACAATACCGTGGAATCAGTTAATTGTTTCCTATCGAGAATTTGCAAGAAAATGCTTTGTGAATGGCCTCCGAGACTAATGCGCGGTAAATCGATTGCCGATACAAGTGTTGGCGCGTGATGTGGCTCTTAAAACTTGTAAATAATTGTTATGGCGAACCCTTTTTTTATCAGAATACATCTATTAGTAAAATAATTTATCGTATTTTATACGATATACATCCGTGTCTCAATTACGATCCGTTCGGTCAGAAAGAAAATTAATTTTCAATTTCCATATTCACTCCCGTAATAACTCCGAGAAACTTTCCGTCTTGGACTTTCTTATGTTACGTTCTACCAAACAGACCTATCTAATCTAATTTGCACCAAAAAAAAACATAAACGATTTATAAATAACTCGGACAGAAATAGTACTGGCAATGCAATGAAATAAAAAAATGTAAGTATTATGCGGTCAAAGTCCTCATGTCCATCAAAAGTAACCAACAAAAAATATAATTCATCTCAAACGAAACCGCAGAATGATGGCTACGTTGTTAAATTATTGATACAAAAGGCAATCCATACAAGAACAATACTTTAAAATAAATAAAACATCGCAAAACAATACACACTTCATAAATATGTAAACACGAGGAGGACATCGTTCGTGTTTAAAATGTGTCTTTTAAGAATTAAACGTTAAGTGACAGGTTCAATATAATCTTAAAGTAGTAAGAGTAGGTAGATATTCTCATGAAAATTTGGTTGCGGTTGCCAGAGAGCTCGCGAAAAATGAATGTAGAAAAGCCATTACAGAAAAAATAAACGTGTAGGAGAAATTAGTAATAGTTCTGCACAGTGACTCAAAAGTAGTTCTTGACCTCGCTAAGCGATTAGAGCAAAAAAAGATCCTTAAAAACAATACTACTATCAACAACAAAACTGAGAATAAAATTAAAAAACTTACGTACTTTACGTAAAACAAAATTTAAGCATATTTTTGAAAAGATGACATATTTTTTAATTTAATGTTTGAGACGGTGAGGAAATACTTATTGAAAACAATGGACCATGATTTTTTGCGTTCATTCTTGATCAAAGGTCTTTTACAAAGTTTTCCCAATGTAAACTAGGTAAAAAAGAGAGCCTACGACTTCCAAATATCGCACTGTCAATTCTTGGTCCTAATTATTGAAATTTGAAATAGAATCATACTCGAACCAAATGTCTTAATTCTTAGCTTTTGCTAATTCATTGTTCAAATACGTGCCAACATAAATGGTGGTCGATTTCCTTTTTGAATTTGCATGCCTATTTGTATTATGTAGAATTTAACAATAGTAAATCTTTTTAACTCATAAAGTATAAACACAATAGAGAACACCTATCCAAAATAATGAACAATAGTCCTCCCCCTCAGTCTGTGGGCTTGAATGGATGGATGGATGGATTCTACCGTCAGCTTATAGGGTTTCCATATCTGAATTGAATGTATCGAATTAGAAGGATTAACCCACATAATAATTTAATAGCAATAAAACAATAGAAATGAAAGGTTTGAAGATCAGAGGATCCTATAGAGCGATAGCACATTGAGCGATGCTTTCTAGTTAAGTACCATTGGGTTTATGCCGGGATTGATTTTATAGGAAAATAAAATTAATACGCAGGAAATAGCTTCTCTTCGTAAAAAGAATTTATTTCATCATTCAAAAAAATCACCGACACCGCTGATATCACACAATTACAACAGCTACAATCACGTTCTTAACAGTAACCCCCAATGTCCACAAAACCTCTTGAGTTGGGTGAACTGCGAATGACTACATCAATTTTAATATCTATATAGAAACATGCAAAGTTGACACTTTATTCGATGCGGCACTCCCCTTCTGCTAACCCTAAGTACACCACCTGCGTCATATGCCATCATGCATTCCCGTCACCGCCGTGATTGGACGCAAGCGCAATATTACTCGCGCAGTACATTTCCGTACACGTGACAGAATACAAAATGCTTTTCTGTCATGGGAAGTGGAAATTTTGTTTCTCGTGCCATTAGCGCTATTGTGAACTCCTCGTATCCGAGTATATTGCCTACTGTTGGACTATTGAATTGTTAAGTTAGCTTTGTTTATTTACTTTACTTCGGCAATAACTTAAATCGCTAGTTCATTACTTCCTACATTATTTTAATAAATCAAAGTATGTTTTGTAATTGGCGTAACATCAACGCGCATAATTATCTATAACATATATATTTATTATGCAACCTTCGACTCCTGTTTTTTCCCTACTTTTCCATTGCTATACATCTCCATTTTAGTCCTTCTAGCCCAAAGCCTGTTTTTCCATTAAGCGCACTTAAGCATTTATAAGAAACTCGAGTCCAATTTTCAATGCAAACATTAATCTCGAGAACAATTGAAACATTTGAATGAAGCTACAGATAAAGCTACGAATAAATTAAAATAAAAAACTTTGTTTGAACAGAGCAAAAAGTGTAGCCCAATAAGGAACGCCCGCCAAGGCGACTTACCGCGTCAATTATCTCACATAATGATAAAGATTTTCACGGATCATGGATATTTAGCCTTAACAATGGCCCAAAGATGCGTGCATAATCATTCAAACCAGCAAGGCCACGGTCGCTCCCAAACTTTACTTTTAATTACCTTAAGCTCAGATTTTGTATACGAAGGAAATAGAGCTTAATATTAAGCACTGCTCAATTGCTGTATTAGACTCGGAAATGCCCAAGATTCTTGCTACAATGTGGGGACTGGAGACCTGGGGTATGTGTCCCCAGATGCTGATTATGAAGTGCATAAAGGTTTATCAATGCAATTAACATCTTTTACGTCAGTGCTCGTCCCAATAAGGACTAATAACAAAATGGTTGTAGCGGCAATTTGTACACCAACAATTTCGGATGACGTCAAGCACTTGACGTAGACTTCCCGGTTCAGGCGTTCTTCCTTGGCCTAGAGGTGAACGACTGATTTCTACATGATCTATGTAACCAGGTGATTTCTGTGACCTAACCATTGCTAGATTTGCAAATTTATTAGTTTGCAATTAGATAACATTTATAATTGATGAAAATGGGTGATTTTGAATTTTCATGAGACCTGAACCTTACTAATACCTAATACTGGAAATAACATTGTTTCTGCACAAGGTTACTTTTATGGAATGTGATATCATTATCTGTTTTTTAGTTTTTTTATTTTGGAAAATCGATCTTCCCGAACCGATTTGAACCCGGGATCATACCCTTGTATGTACGTGAACCGTTGAGCTAATTAGGTTATAGGGTAAATGATATAAGCTTAATCGAATGTTAACTGCATCAAGTTGAAGGATCGCGTAATCAGTTGCATTTATCTCACGTGATGTAATCATATAAAGTTCAGTAGAAACAGGCCGTGTCGTCTGGTCCGGGTGATTTGATGACATTTCACAGTGCGACCGCCCAGTGACCAGTGCCGTTAGTCCAACAGCTCTTCCGCTGGCATTGACCTAAGCTGGCCACTTGAGAGGCTAGCTCGCATATGGCTCGCATCTGCGGCTGCCGGTTTACAACTCCTTTTTGTTTATGCTAGCCTGGTACTTGCGGTTCATGTTTTATTTATATTACATTTAGATCAAATTATGTGCCTAACTGTTATATGTATTTGCACGTGTCTGTTAAAACAAATATTAATGTCTTCTTCAAAGTTGGTCATTTAGCCTAGTAATACAAATACGATTGCTTTATTCCAAATATTTTTCTAGATTTTAACAACTTGTAAAAATTGGTTGCCCATACAATAATAATATTTCCTTATATACTGTAGACATTATAAAAATTATAATGTCTGATAAAATCTACTGCCATTATAAAAACTCAAATACATTTCAAACAATTTTTGTCTTAAGATGTTAATAGTAATAGAATCTTAATAATGAATGCAATAAATAATCCTAGATTTAGAATAGGTTTCCCAAAAAACATCATCAAATCGTCTTTATGAACTCTACACGAGCAAAGCTGCTATTGATAAAGCTTAATGTCCCATAACCACTCATTTACTTATTCATAAAGCAATGTATTTCCACACAGTTTCACTTAATGCATAGGTACTTAGTAATTTCTTAACCTGTATAGCGGGCCGTAAAGTAATAATTTTCTACACACACAGCCCATTCATATATGACTAGGCAACCATTGAAGTAAATAGAATCGATTTATAACGCGTTCTAAAGGCACCTATCAACACAAAGTAGCATGATTTCTTAATGTGTCGTGGTTCCATATTGTGCCTACATTCACCTGTCATCTCGTCGACGGTTTGATTTATGCCGAGTGAGATGTTATATTAAATCTGATCGTATAATAGGATCGGTCCCAATACTCCCATTGCGCCGACAATGAACCGTGGGTCGTGGTTACACAATCGGCCCACAACCCGTGTAACGGGTTTCGACACGACTGCAAGCACTCCTCACAGAGCTTCAAGCTGACAATCGCGCTAACCTAACCTGTACTTATCCGCCCAGGCTTACACGCCAGGTATACATATCACTAGCTACTTGTAAGTGATAATGATGATGTATACGAACTATGTACCTACTAATTTTGTATGCAGTAGCATAATTACTATGCCAAATATAAATATTCTTTATTTGTTCGATATATCTTGGGTAATGCACAGATGTTTATCAAATGTATCACCATACCATACAAAGTATTGGCAAACAAAAAATGTATTGATTACCATTAAAAACCTCACGAAGAATGTCCATATGAACCTGACATTCGATTATGATTTCAATAAGATTTCAATTCTCATTTAAGGCAAGCAAACAAAATTGGTAACGTAACCTCAAAACCTACATTTGTTGAATAGTTAGGCTTTCAGTTGTGAGATATAAAAACACGACTATAATTTTTATTTATATCAAAATTGCTCTATTAGAAAGTAGGCAGCCTAGGTGCAATCAGATGGCCAGGTCATTTTTTGTGCAGAAAACGTAAAGCGTGAGCTGTAAAAACTACTAGAACCAGTCTTGGTCAGAGCTGTGGACTCTCGGCGCACTTTTGAAACTAGGCGCAGTTTGTATATCGATCAGTTTTCAGTGATTTATTTTATCATAGACGGAATAATATAATATTTATTTAAACTAACCTGCTCTGGTGTTTACATCTTATACAGAAGAGATATTTCAGATAAAATATTCTCTATTTCTAATCAATGATATTGATTTTTGCAAGCAATCTGGTCTTAAACAGAAAGGTAGATTTGTAATATTACCATTATGTACATGTCTACTCTCGTTTAACTGTTTAATAGTTCAGTACCAATAGCTGATCTTAGGACCCAGATTGAAATAAGAATATTTTTCGACATAAATCCTTTACAACTTTGAACTTACATAAATGTGGTAATGAAATCAGTAGCTATGAATTAATTTTAACTATTTCGGCATTCACACAAGCAAATGCTAGGATGCAAGCAAATGATGTAGAGTAGAGCAATGTATGTCTGAAATATAATAGTGGCACCGGTTCGTATTTTCCGGTGTGAAGGGAAAATTGAGGGAGTTTAGTGGGTAGTGAGCCCATACACGGCTTTAGGTCTCGCTTGTCTTGGCTTTGAAGGTTTAAAAAATGTTCAAATCACCAGAAAGATATTGTAATTCTCAAAATTGAAAATGTGGAACTCTAAATTTCTCTTTCTAAGCGAAGAGTACGAGTACGTTAGTACTATTTTAAATTCTGTGGTACGAGTATTAATAAAAAGTACCACGATCACGAGTACAAAATAAAACTTGTCACATTATTTAGATACCGAACCTACTTAAGATGGTAGGGCGATCGCGTGTCAGACAATAATTGACATTTGATAACTCCTCTTACAATTTCCATGCAAGTAATATTGAATAAACTAGACGGTACTACCCAAATAATGATGCAAGAACATACATTTATGTAAATGTATTTTATTAAGTTTCCCAAGAATTACTGCATTCTAATGGAGAAAGCCAAACCTGTTAAGGTACTTTAAAATTTGACTATTCCCTGATAAATGGAGCTGGAATGCAAGGCCGATATGGAAATCGTCGGAAAATTTACATAACTCACATTCATCTGGCGTTGTATAGAAATTAAGATAAACATTGAATAGTTAGTAAGAACCTCAAGTACTTCGTTATACTGGTTACCCAATTTACCCATACATAATACAAGTTCCCACACACCATATTTTTATACTTAATGTTTATAGATCATGTTCAAAACAAAACACCGTGAGATCATCATTTCATCGAGCTCAAGTTATGGTAGAGTTATTGTTTTGATTCAAAAATATGTACATATGTTATTTTAAGAATTATTTTTCTTAATTATGAAAAAAAAACGGAAAAACCAAAGTCGTTGGTTATTTGATAAAAATGACAGTTATCCAATATCAAACAGCGTATTATTGTAACCTAGAAAATCACTAATAATATTATTACAAATATCGATACTGTTTGGTAAAACACGACTATCGATTATTGTGAATTATCTCACAATACGTGTTTCCCATGCCGATAGCAAGATTGACTCAACACGATTGTTTTAACTATGACTAGAGAATGATTGACAAAAGATTACGATTCCATCCGATACTTTAGAAACATGAGCAAAAATAAAACGCAAATGAAGTATGATATAGTTATTGTTTTATGATTTTACCGTTTGCGAAATGTAATCTAATTGCAGCGTCGATTTCACGCCTTATGATTCTAAGGTGGTTGAGGAAGTGTGAGTAATCGAGCCGAATAGTACACTCATTACTGTATTCGCAACATAATCGAATTTACGACCGACAGTGGGTCGTTATCCTAACTTTCAAATTAGGAGCCGTGCACGCCGAAGCCTGCCAGCTACCGCCAGTTGCAATTGAAAAATGAATTAGGTATCTACGTATTTGTTTCACTACTTCAACGAAAAAGGTAGACATTAATTGTTTGAACAGCTCATAACTCCGCGTGTAGCTAATTATCCAGTCGAAACAAAAAATCGTATTCGATTGTTATTTTAATAGCTTCAAATTAATTAGTATTCAAATAAAATACCTATGTTTACGAACGTAATGCATGTATATTTAAAAGCCTTACAGCGACTAGCGGCGATAAAGAAAACCAAGCGCCACATCCTTTCTCAAAAACTGATTAGTGATTATCTAAAAAAGAAAATAATACTACGTTCCACTTTATAGAGTGCTTTTGGTTGTGCGTTGATATTCAGGACGATTTTATTAATAGAATATAGAAGCAGATGCGAACTCGTAAAAGTTGGTTTGACATAATCTTTTTGCATATGCACAATTTTCAGCGCTACGAATGCAAGTATTGTGAAAATGGCAGTCCGATTAGTTAATAAATTTCGTAGTCACCATTGCCAAGCCAATACATAATTTATTTCATAAAAGATTGTATAAACATAAAAATAACTACCACGATGCACTTTGCAGATAGGAACCGGCCTATTATGGTGCAGATAATTGCAATGGATTACACGGAGCCTTGTAACATTTTGAACCTCATGGCGTATGAAACCTTAGCAAGTCATAATGCTGATTGCTAGCCTTTTATACGATACGCCTGTTCTTTGCGATATAATTAACATACTTGTACGCTTTATAGCCACTGTAAATTATTTTCAATTGTCTTATTCTCAATTGTATTATATGTATACAACAAAAACTGCAATGCATTATGTAAGTCGTTTTATTTTTATGTATTTGAGTCATAACAGCATATTTTTGATAGTTAGATGCAAAGAAAAAACTTGTCTGCATTCTGTTTATTGTTAAAGGATAGTTTAAAGTCTCAACGTCTTGCGTTTCTCACACAAAAGTTTTTCTGCCATAATATTTCTGAATTTTCTGGCCCGTTTATGAAAATAATAATGCTTGAAATAAATAGCTCGAATATCAGGCTAACCTAAAGTAGCTAAAATACCAGAGAGTAGGTATGCCGGAATATGTTACAAGAATGTGCTTTTTGCTATCTGGCAATCGGCAATGCTCAGAAACTATTATAAAAATTTAAAGCTACAGTACAGTCGAAAGCACATCAGACGTAACAGTTTGGACTTTGTACCGCTCTTATGTCGGCGGCATAAGTCCTATTATCGAACTGCAAGTGTTAGTGATGTGCTGTTGACCGTACAAAAGATATTGCGTTATTCATTACCACATTAGCATTACCCATTATTGATTTTGATAATTTTGCATTATCTCAGACTTATCTGTCACGCTCGAATGGGGGTGATCGCAAACAAAATATGTGTATTTCGTAAAACAGACCGGTCAACCATGAAGTTGGACAGTATGGCGCAACAGACATAATGGACGACAAAATTTTACAAGGCCCGCAGTATCAGGTTGGCCCCTTTTAGAAATTCATCAATTCAATGTGACAAAGAGCAGTCTACGCAAAATAAATAAATGCTTTTCAATTTAATTTGCATAAACATTATATTTCAATGTTTAGTCGACGTGTTCTATTGTGTTATATTATCGAAAAACATGCATATAAGTTATGTTGAAATTATTTATACACGCTTTTTTCTATGTAATAATTAAATAACGTCATAAGAATGCGTTTATCTTGTTATAGATTTTGTGACGCATTCATTTGAAATCCTAAACAATATTATATAATATTTTGGTACATTACTAGTTATAATATCTTGAATTCATAGGCTTTTATTATCGCTATCACAATGTAATTTTGGAATCCTTTGTTCAGTTATAGGGTATGTAGAATGTACGGTACGCATTTTTTAGGGTTTTATTAAGTTGGTCAAGTTATATGACTGATCACCAGTCTGAATTAGACAACCGTTAAAAACCAGTTACGAATCATTGTAACAATGCCTTGATTTCAATGATCGAAGGTAATCTTGCTACGGTATGCAGAATGACTGGTACCCGTTTCCTCAAGATATTTGCCTTCGACGGAAACCTAGATAAATCGGAGTAACCTTGGGTAGTTACAAGTTCTCTAAACTTAAGTTTACACTATGGCTGGTCTTACTCGGTCCAAGTTAGATTATTTCCAGTGTTTAAATAGATGGTCTAAAACAACACCAACTATAAATAAATTAACATTCTTTATAGCTTTTTTATAGTTGTACAGTACCTACCTGAGTCACAAACTTAAAAATGTTCTGCGTGAAATTATGTAGTTTCGCAATTCAACAATTGAAACGCGAGTATAATAATTAGTGCATAAGTAAGGATGCAAGCACAGATGCACTCCCTATTCTTTTGTGTCATAGCTCGGTGTGCTCGTACACAATCTGACACGACTGAAGAGATCATGTATGCGCAGGACAAACAGAGGCAGGCATAGGCACATGTATATGTATTATAGGCGTGTTAAATCCGCCGACTGCCACACTCATGACTCATGACTAGTCATGACGCAGAAAATAATTTTGACTTTAATGTAATAATGAATCGAAGCAATCTCTAGATGCTTTTAAGTTGTGTTGTGGCATAATGTTCACTGGCCCGATGGCGGATTTGGTAATGACTCTGCCCTATGCACCGGGGGTCGTAAGTTCGAAACCCACCCAGGGCAAACGTTCATAATAATGAATATTTGTGTTTGTTCTATGTCTGGAAATTTATTTGCATTGTACAGTTTTACAAATTGTAAGTAATACTGTGCTATACACTTATACAGGTACCTTCGTTGATTCTGATACATCACACGAGCTTAAGCTACCTACTTACTTTTGGATCCGATCAATATTCGTTATATTAATTTATGTAATACTTAGCTCTTATTCACGAGACGAGAAAGATTAATGATTAAAAATTACCATCTAAAACACAATCAAAACCGCAAGTTATTAAGAAACCTTATCACAATCAATTCCATTTCTAAATTGTATCACCGTTAAAAATCATACGTGTATATCGAGCAATGTGTATGTTCACGCTTGGCGCACTCACGTGTACACACATGTAGCGAAGTACCTAACAGGGGCGGTCGGCAAATTTTTTCATTGAACCAATGAGGCGGCATGCGCTAGGTTCAATTGGAAGATTGCGCGCCGCGTGGGACGGCAATCCTTGCCCTCAGCGAGGATATCCTTCCAGAAAATAACAGCGGACGATCGCATAAATCAGACGCTGGAACAAACAATGCACGTCCACAGGCGCAAATAGCCGGCACTAACTCGGTAATCGCGTGAAGCGGTAACACTCGGCTATTCGCTTTGTTCCATTGCTTCATTATTAGGCCCCGAAAACTCGGCAGACCATGACAAAAACAAAAATAAGACTCAATTCGTCGTTGTCTCGCGTAATTTTAAGACAGCTTTATACATTAGTAAATATAAAACGCTTTTGAAATTTTTGTTTGAACTTTTTCGCGAACAAAACTGTTAATCTAAAACTGGAACTAAAGACATTCTTTACTAGTCATCCTCCAAACGAAGATGAAAAAACAGTTATAGTAGGTTACTAAATGTAACGGTTCAGTTAAATCTTTTCTAATATCTTAACAAAGAAAAGTAGGTAAGTTTCCGAATTCCCTTTAGAACTCTAAGTTTTTGTGTTCAAGACAGCCTCCAATATTATATAAAAGTGACTTAAAAGGCAAAATAACCACAAAGCAATTTGTGAAAATCGAAATTGCACCCTTCGATGATCGAAGATTGCACCCCATAAATTGTCAGAAACAAAAATTGTGAAACAGAAAGTCTCGTGTGCAAAAATAATAATGTTAAATTAAACTTAATCAAAGGCGAGGATCTCGCGCGAGGGTTGCGAGGCAATGGCCGCGGCGCATCGGTGCATCTTGCACGGTGCTCCCTTATTCTTTCGCCAATAGAGTCTATAATTGCAAACCTTTGAGCCCTACATGGGAACCAGTTTTGCGAAATTGATGGTCATGTTTATTTATTTACTTTTTATCACTGACTCAGTTTTCAATTTCATTAGGGCTGCTCTCACTGCAAAGCGTCGAGTCCTATGACTTGGTTGTTAATGCTTTCATTACATATATATTTTGTAGCAAAATACCTACTCGCATAAGTCGTACATTGTTAATTATGTCATTTTAAACCAAATCTTAAAGTTAAACAAAATTTTACGTATACGTAAATTCGTTGAGTTTGTAATATCGACATTATTACAAACGCAACGAATTTATATAATTACATACGTTTTGCAAAGCATAAAGGAGCATTATATGCGGTGCACCTCTACAGGCACCAAAGCAGCCAATCTAAAATTACCATTCAATCAATACAAGAAAATTACATTCGATAAAAAAAATGAACTTAAGCCCTGCAGCTCTGTACGTCAAGAAAAAATAAAAAGCGCATCCGATTATGTGAAGAACAGGTTGAACGTAATAAGTGGTAACCATCGAGACCAGGTTATGAAACCGGCTCCCATTACGTACTCGACTTGAATCTCCGACATCGAGACGACATAAAAATAAAGCTGAAATGTCCATCCGTCGCCGCTCATTAAAAAACCGGAGACGATGCACCCTTTATAGCAAAAGAACTCGTTGGATTCTATCAAGCTGTCCTAATAAACAAATTATTTTGTCCGAATGGCAAAACTGAACCTGAATCATTCATACGATGACATGCGGTGCATTCTAGTGAGCAATTCAATTCAATGAGCCAATTAAAATTCAGATAATGTATTGCCTACGTCTGGCCGGATCATCCATATTTCTAACGCGCATATCGCATCCTGCCACGGCGCACGCGCTAGGAAGCATCCATCATGAGCAAAAACACGCTCCTTTTTCTTGTGAGAACTGAAGTTCAATCCGACGATGTAAAATGCAATAAGCTGTAATAAGCTTAAAAAAATATCAGTGCACTAGCGTAATTACACCTCGAGACTAGTATTTTAGCTATTTTAAAACGATTATACCCGACAGAGGCTGTAATCTATTTCCAGAGCGGCGCCAGACCGCATTCCAGTAGGACCTGGGATATCGTCTTAATGCCCTACCTTTAGCTGGTCCTAGCTATAAATAGAACCCGCCGGGGTGTTCGACCTTCCTAGCTAATGGAACATAGATAAGCTACTCGCGTATCGTTAACTTATATCGTCCCTAATCCTTTAACTATATTTCATACGAGTACATATGAACGCTTAGTAACAAAGACATGAGAAACAGAGGTTTCGAAAGCTTGTAACCCGCTTTCACAAATAGTTTACATCCTATTTACCAATGATTCGAAACGACTAGAAGATAGGTACTCGGTCCCCATCAAATCAGACCCTTAGATGATTCAATCCTAATTGGAAAATTGCTGCGAAACGTCTATCCGGCCGACGCGTAACATTGGCCTTACCACACTCACGATTTGTAGACTTGCGTTCAGATCCACAATCATGTTGCAGTGATTATTTTGTTCAACCACTAATTGTTGTCTTTATTCTTTTCCAGGATGAAGGTCGTTCTATTATGCTTGGCCTTCGCGGCTGTAAGTCTGGCCATGCCGGTAGCTGAAGAAAAGCCCGTCATCAACGAAGCGCCTGCGCTAGTTGCTGAAGTTAAGGCTGAAGAACCAAAACCCGAAGCCGTTGCCGCACCAGTTGTTGCTGAAGAAAAGAAAGCCGAAGCACCAGCGGAAGAAAAGGCACCTAAGCCAGAAGCCAAAAATGCTCCTGCTGAAGTTAAAGCCGAACCAGAAGCAGCCAAACCTGAGGAAGTGAAAGAAGAAAAGAAAGAAGACGCTCCGGCACCAAAATCAGCAGAGCCAGCTAAAGCTGAGGAAGCCAAGCCTGAGGAAACTAAACCAGAAGAACCTAAAAAGGTCGAAGAAGTGCGATCGGTAGAAACCCCGGCCAAAGTAGAGGAAGTGCCTAACGATGCTGCTGCCCCAGTCAAGACTATCCCAGAAGATTCCATCGACATCGTGAATGCTGTCAAAAACCCCGCCGCAGTTGCCGATGACGTAGTTGACGCTGCTGCTATCATCCCAGCACGTGAGAAGAAAATTGACCTTCCCGTGGGCAAGAGCGCTGACCCCAAACCTGAAGAGAAACCTGTAGATGCTCCCGCTCCCGTTGCCGCAGAAAAGCCCGCTGAAGTCAAAGCCGAAGAGAAGCCCGCTGAAGTAGCCGCTGCCCCTAAAGCTGCTGAGCCCGCCGTAGACGACAGCCTTCGTGTTGTTCGCGACACCGTTGACGACAAAAAAGCCGAAGAGAGCAAAGAAGAGCCCAAGGCCGCCGAACCAGCCAAGCCCGTTGAAGAAACCCCCAAGGAAGCTGAGCCTGTTAAGGAAGGAAAAGCCAGCGAGCCCGCCGTAAAGGAACCCGCTAAGGAAAGCGAGCCGGCGAAGCCTGTAGCCAAGGACGCCAAGCCTGAGGAGTCTGCTGCCCCTGTCGCCCCAGTCGCTGCTGACAAGCCAGCCGTCAAAGCCGCCCCGGCCGAGCCCGCTACTCCCGCTGACGCCCCCAAACCCAGTGAAGCTAAGCCCGAAGTGGAGAAGGAGAAGCCCGCGGCTGACCAGCCTGCCAGCTCCGAGGAGAGCTCAGAGAGCAGCGAGAAGAAGGACGAGAGCGCGGAGAAGGACTCCTCCGAGGAGAGCGCTGAGAAGCCCGACAAGAAGGAGAGTGCTCCCAAATCTTAGATAAGTGTGAGGTTGCGCAGGCGGCGAGCGTGTGTCGACGGCCCTCGACACGCGCCCTCCGCCCCCCGGTCGCTGCGAGCGCCGGCCGCGCTGACGTATGTCTATGTGATGCATGCACGTATGTAGTGACTGTGTGAGTGGCGACCACGCGACGAGTCGGCGTGGGTTTCCCCGTCTATTCACTAGAAGACCTAGAGACTTATTTAAATAGCCGAAACGAAAAATTACCTGCGTTGTAATTATTATTTCTCAAAGTAAATTATCGAATTTCCGGTAGGTACTATAAGTAATAAAATATGTTTTTATAATAAAATGTTTTTCATTTCATAAAAATTTGATAGTACAGTATCTGCTGTCACAAAGCAGGCAAAAATGATGAACTATAGGTACTAATAAATAACCAAACAAAAATAAATAATAATACAAAATAAAACATGAATTAGGGGGCGTTATAGGTTCGCCCCTAACCCCTATCACCTATTAAGTTTACATTTATACTACAATGAAAAGTACAAAAGTATAAAGTATTTGATATGTCACATATAAACCTAATTAAATGAAGGCATCATTTTACGAAAAAAAGCAAAATGAAACTATAATAAAGAAAAAAAATTTTTTTTAATCAATTTAATGTCTCACTGCAGGGCAAAGTCCATCTTTAAAATCAAGTTATCGTTACAAATATGAGTACTTCCGTAATCACCACACTTGCCAAATGCGAATTGGTGATATCGAAAAAAACTTGCACAAAGTTAACTCGATCAGGAAATGAACCCAGAACCTCGAGATCTCGGGTCAGTAGCCACTGGCAGTGATTTAAGTACCGTCGTTTGAAAAAAAACTTAATTGGCAATAGATTACTTATTTAAATAATTTTTGACAGTCTTAGATTAATATTATTTTAATATGACGATAATAAAATCATCTAAAGATTAATTCAAGGTAGTCTCATCAAGTAAATGGAGATTAATGATGAAATCATAAACACAGTCATGAATTAGAGATCATAATGTTATTAATATCCGTAATTGTTCGTGTTATGGGCATTGTAGAATGCATTGATATCAGATCTATTCATAGCTTCATAAATTTATTAATGTAGTAACCGAAATTATTAATTAATTATTTCAGCAAATGTAAAATGAAACATCACAGATTTTGTAGTATCAATTATATGGGAGTAGATAGACTATCAATTTATATAAATATCCCATTGCAGGGCAAACGCCGCAAATGTTGACATAAAGTAAAAGCTTTGATAAATTATTGTCGGTAAAAAACCAACGAAGCAGCATTCCTTTTAGGCTTTTACTATGGCAAATGATCTAGCTAATGTTTACTAATGAGTTCAAGGATTAGTAGTAAAATGTCTCAGTGCGGAATGGAGTTTTACATTTCAATGTCAAGTCAGTCAAGTCAAGACGATTTTTAATATTCTCAACATTATTTACATTTTTAACTTTTTCATACAAAAAAATCTAATATTTTTGGAAACATCCTTTTCCTTTGTATGAAATGAACTTTGCATGGACCCTATTTTATTCAACATGGCTTCTACTTATCGACCTTCCCTCATTGAACTCGTTGTCCTCTCTTCACTTATTCATAACGTTGATTAGTGACTAACCTGATCAGTAAGCATTCGGCAGGCGATGACACCCAGCGACCACCAGTCAACTGCGTGCCCGTACGGTTCCCGGCTCAGCACTTCAGGAGCTACCGACAACAACAATAGGATCAACTTAGATAACTACCTAATATATCTTTAAGACAATATCAAAGTAGCTTGAACACTAGTGTTATGGATATCAGATCAACGAACAAGTACCTAGTTTCAGTCCATTATTGTTGAAATCAAGTCATCAATACAATGATTGATACCACGTAAATATCAATCAAATGATGCTTACAGTGCGACCCTCTTTTTTGTGTGCAACTCCAAAAAGAGATGCATTAGATCTAAAATCATGAAAAGGGTAGAAATGTAGTTTCAAACAGATCACAAGATGATTAGGCCTCCAATTGTTGCCTAAGTACTTGTTTTGTTTATTAAGGTACCTACTTATTTAGCGCTTGATACCTATAAGTATTAATTTTACTCATTATTTACATTCACACTTCTTGTGCTCTGCGCACCTAGCATTCCTCCATTCATGCTTCTAATACTTAAGCAATTCATAAATACAATAAAACAATATTTACTTATTACTGGAAGGAACATCTCGATGACGCGTAGCACACGAAGTCCTCTTGAAACACTCATTTTCAAAAAAGGTTAACGCAAGCCCGTTATTTCAAAGACAAATCTAGAATACTGGAGCCTTTAGGTACCTACATACTAATTAAAACTAAATATTTGCTCAATGTTAAGACTATCAAAACATGACGAATCCATATGGGTCCGTTTTTTGCCATTTGGCTAAGGTACCCTAAAAAGGCAGATTTAGTTTCCATTTATTTTCTGTTGTTTTAATCTTGTAATTTTACCAGTTAATCCGTTTGTCGTGAAGGTTGAGAAATTAGCTGCACTATAGATTACAGGTTCAAACAGCTCTGTACAAATATTAAGATGCATGTAAAATAATTGTTTTTAATTAATTCACTATCAACCTTACTTGCGAAAACAATAATAACATTGTAACATACTTATTACGAAAATAGTTTTGTCTACCTGCTTTCCACTATACACAAACTTCGTTAGTTTGAGGGTAGATACCTAGTGCTAACTGCTATTGGTTATCATAAGAAAAAAAACTATTTAATATAGCATAAATCGAGGAAATTGGACAGTTCATAGTCCATTGGCGCCATGCAATCAAGGTTCGTGAGCATTTTATCATTTGTTTGGGTTTTTCGAATGCAATAATAAGCATCATTGACAAATCAAATCGACTAAGGCCAAGATGGGTATACGAGAGCATTCTCTAGAGCAATTCTATGTAATGTTACGTCTTACGAATGGTACATTACTAGAGAAAATTCATTTTTCAAGACGAGGTTCTTGAAAGGGTGGGGTGATACACTAAATATTACACAACAAGTAAATGCTTAAGTGTATACTCACCTTAAGGTTTTTGGTTTCTAATATGATGCTTGTCGTTACGTTCTTTATATAATTTAACGCTTCATTCAAGTCTTAAAAGCCCAACTTGACATTCTTTATGGAATAGCTATTCTCTGGTGTATTTATTTAAGTATATTCTGGGGTTCTTATGGGATGAAAAACAGACAAACGTACCTACTACTACATTGGGTTTGTCTGTAATTGTAATTGCTCCGAGTGAATCCACGGGGTAAAATAAAAACAATAAAAAATACATGCAATAATACTTAATCATTTATTCACGTATTCATATATAAATTATCACAAGACTAAGATTTTTCAGTTTATATTTTGAACTTCGACATCACAACATGCAATCCTGTCTCATTTATCATATACTCTAATATGTAACAGCCGTTATTATACACGCTATAGGTACGACGTATATATCTAAAATATCTTTCAAATAAGGCCATAGCAAGAGTGTGCAATGATATAATATTTCTTTACATGTGCTTGAAAAATACAACACTTCATAAAACGAGGCACACAATCAAGATATTAGAAATAGAATAAAATATATTGTCTTATCACCAGATGTTTTTGTTTAAACATTTCAAACAATATAATTTTTAAGGTACTCGCTGATATGAAAATTACAAATGGATTTAAACAAATTATATTTAACTACGCGTAATGGACAAAATAATTCAGAGTATTAGGAATAATAGGTCTGAAAGCATACAGCCTCATCTTTGGTGACAAATATCAATTCTGATAAATATAGGTAAAATTAGGTACTGTCAGCTAAGGAAGTGGTTTACCAGTTAAA
Source organism: Mecyna flavalis (assembly GCA_949319885.1). NCBI lineage: Eukaryota > Metazoa > Arthropoda > Insecta > Lepidoptera > Crambidae > Mecyna > Mecyna flavalis. The sequence goes on from OX439436.1 coordinate 5,609,824, forward strand.
TCTAATTAAACAACAAGAAAAGTATGTAGTAGGCAAATATACTTTTCTCATTTCAGATAGCATTAAATATAAGGGGGTTAGTAAACAAATTTCTCGACCAACAGTACATTGTCATAAGATAGAACTAACATCCAATTGAAATACTAATGCTAGAGTCACAAAATGAGGTAGGAGATTAAAACAGAGACGTAAGTGGGGATGAACTGACTCCTTCATCACTGCAGTACTGTCCCCTCGCCGACCTATTTTTAGTTAAATACATAAAACTCAGCAAACCTCGCGGTTCAGTTACCGAAAGACATATCAACGTTCACTGTGTGAACAATTTATATAAAAATATCAAGACATGCAGATAAAATACTATCCAATTATTGTTATAGTCATTTTGAAGAGCCGTCTTACACAATGCATATATATTATGTATATAAATGTTCTTGATTTCATAAGACCAAAATATAAACTATATAATTTCTTTCTTCGTATATAGATGACGACGAAAATTAAACATATCGCCCATGCAAGTATCTATACTATACTATTCCACAAAAAAATTTAAAACTAATGCATAAAGCATTAAAATATAAAATTAATGTCACGTAAGACAATTTGTAAATTTGAACAAAAATACTAGGTACATAAAAAAAGCATAAATATGCTTTTGTCCACTAAACATTGATTTATACCTTTGATAATTTTCTCATATTTTTCTTTTAATCAGTACAAAATAAGATCAAAGGTTTTCATTCAGTTTAGCTGGAACTTCACTCTTGTATCAGGATCCAAGTTATTTTCCTTAAACCATACACCCTACAAAGTATAAACGGGTATAATTGTGTTCAAAAACAGGGCAAGCTAAAAGGAAGAGCCGATTTTCTGTTACGCTCTAGTGAAACAAATCCTCATAACCCATGGGAAAATCGAAGCTCACACTCAATAAGGACTTATTCATGTGGTACAAGTATTATATGTGGTTATTGAATCACTTACGAGCTAAGACATTCACACACCGACTAATATAACATACAGTTTACAACGTTCACTCTATTCCAAACTAGCAGAATAATTAGTTCGATAAAGCTCTCAATATCCAAACCACTTGCATTATTCGATGACTTATCAAAAAAATGAGAAAGTCTGTACATTATTTTATACTATATACATTTAATCTAATACCAAAACACTTATATAAGGTTCAGTACTACAATATATTCTAAATTCACGCCAAGAAACCGATATTTTTTTTTACATTTTTAATTCTCGCCGGCAATATCACAAAGCGATTGTTTTAATATAAAAAAACACAATAGTCAAACGACTGTACTATATAAGACTGAGCAATTAGTACTCAGTCATCACTCGACATCAAACAAACACTCTGAGAAGATGTAACCCTTTACCAGTTTTGCCAGGTGACAATCACCGATCGACAAATATAACGTAACTACCAAAACATCCACGCCATCAATATCTAGGTAACTACGTTTAAAAACTACCGTTATATCCATACAATGTGCATTGTTAATAAACTTACATCCCTAGATCATATAGGCTAGTTAAAAAAAACTTAAAAATTACCAAACGTCAGACAAATTCAAACACTAAATAAATCATATAAATGAGTGGACACATCAACCAGCCTTCCGAGTCATAGCTCTGAAATTATTACAACTAAATTTATTTTTTATACTAGTATTACAACAGGCGAAAACACAATTAGTCATGCAGTTAAAATACAACTATAAGCGAACTCAAACCAAATATAAATTACAGCTAACAGTCATTGTGGCATTATAGTTAAAACATATAAAACATACCATAAGAACTAGCACTAAATGTGTATCAATTTTGCTACCCAATACTAAAATTATAGTTTTTATAGTTAAATTATATATCAAAGCTCTTTGTGATGTCAGTAGTTTCAAGTATGACGATTCAGTTAGACATGTAATTCTTGTAAGACAGCATTAGTATAATGATACTTCAGCAAAGCGTGTAATCAATCAACACCACAAATTATTTGCAAAAAACGTCATAGGTACAAATTGGTGTTGCTCACATTCGACATGGGGGAAGATTCAAAACAAATAACATGCGATTATTTACTTAAGATCCATTTATAGAAAGAAGGTAAGTTATATCGATCACATCACAAATATCAAAAAATCTTAATATTCATAGAAATTTAGTTCATAAAAATAAATCTTTATTAATACTTATTCATTATCATTTTAAAAATTAAAATTGGCGATATAACTATGCCGACGTCAACTAAGTTTTACGGACGAATCTGTTCTCTACGCAGGATCGAAGCGCCGGGGAGTCGGCGCAGATTAATTATTTCGTAGGTGTGATGTTAACGTTAGAGAAAAGTCACAATAGACAGCTAATGGAGGAGAGACAGCAGCGGCAGCAGGCATCACAAGGAGAGCGTGTCGCGGATCATCTTGCGCACGGTGTTGCCGACGTTGGTCCGCTGCGCGCCGGAGGTGTTGTAGTTGATCTTGAACAGGTACGGCTGGATATCGGCGTACGAGGTGTCGAACACGAGGTCGGCGTCGGAGCGGCTCGGCATCTTGGGCACGTACTCGTGGCGGTTGATGATCTCGGTGATGAAGACGATCTTGTCCTGCAGCATCTCGACGACGCTCTCGTGCTTGGCGCGCGCGTCGTGGTCGTGCCGCTCGCTGAGCTCGCAGCAGACGGTCCAGACCTCCCAGGGCACGCACTCGGGCTGGAAGGGCCAGCGCGCGCGGCGCTTCTGGAAGAACTCGAGGCTGATGGAGCCGCGCGACGGCGCCGACGCGCCCACGCCGCGCAGCTGCTCCGAGAACTCGGAGATCTCGCGCTTCACCGACCGCCCGAGCGCGTCCGACTCGCAGCACACGTACGTGAAGTCGATGAAGTCGCAGTCCACGTCCACGTAGCTCACCGTGCGGATCGAGTACGACTCCTCGTTGTTGTACGTGAACTTGCCGCTCGACCGGTGGAAGAGGACCGTGTGGAATATGCTGGCGACCACCTCGTCGACCTGCCGGCCCTCCATCGACAGTTCGAACGAGATGGTGCGGGCGTTCATGTTGCCGTGGTCAGTGGGCCGAGCGCGGTACTGACATAATCACCCGAAGTCGGTTCGGTTACGCGCGCGCGACGGCTTTCACTGGAGACGAGCGCGGGGACCGAGCGCTGAATTGAGCCATTTCACGTTTAAATTACGTAACGAGTCAAGTCCCACACTGAAATGGAAATGACCGTCTATTAAAATACCGCTCTGAAACAATTAACTCCACTTATTTTATAACAGAGTACTGGGGTGAAACTTACCCATATATTTTAAGGTGCCACAGAGTGTGGTTGTTCGCGAGCCGATGGACAGCCACTTGGAGAGTCCGAAGTCAATTAGTCGAATGTGATAATCGGCATCCAACAGTATGTTTTCCGGCTTCAAGTCTCGGTAGATGACACCGGCGTTATGAAGAAAATCTGAAAAAAAAGTAATAATTATGCCTTATTGCCATAGCTGGGCATCGTTAATCAAATAGTTAACTTCGTTAAGGTGACGCCGCGTTCAACTAAAAGTCTGAAATTCGGCGCGTGCCGCCCCCCCACCCCGCACATTTATGACGAGAGACGAGCACGGAGCAAAGAGATCCGCGCAATGATGTTTTATGCTATAGATATGTTACGTTCATATTTAAATCTGTTCCATTGCACACATTGACAAATATAACTGAAAGATAAGTGAGACAAAAGATACGAAATAGCACGCAAATGAAAGAGATAGGTATAATTTGACGTATGACGCATTGGATCCGCGCGTCCACTAAAACCACTGACCTCCATTATACAAGTACGCTGGACAGGCGATCGCTACCAATTATTTGATCCGATTTGAAAATCGCCATATTGGCGCTAACTTCGCTGGAGAGCAGTAATTAGTGAGCGAGTGTACTTGGAACTAATACTAGTTCTATACAACGACTGAATTTTGTTATCGATAAAAACTTTTTTAGATAAAGTGCCCTCTTTGTGTAGCTAATCTAAGTACGGACGGCAGCAGATCAACCTACCCTAATTTGTCAAAAAATCTCAATTTAAAGAGAACTCTATGTGAAGTGAATAAAGCTGAAAATTGGTTGTAGAGATTTGACAGATTGGGGTAGTCTGATGTGCTGGCGACTGTACATAGGTATCTTATTATTAACTCTCTATGGGGAGGGATAGGTCCTTAAGAACTTGTACATTTCAGCATCCATTAAGTACCTACTTCTCTTTCGGACAATTGGTCTTCGATGTGGATAACATGTTCACATTGTTTTTGCCATTCATCTGTAGTAACAGTGAGTGACCGATTGGAATGCTTCTTCTGTTAATTTGACAATATTGTTTGCATCTTGTACCACATTTTAACTCTCAACTCGCCTTTTTACTAGACTCCACATAAATTAAAATCATCCAATACAATTTTCTTTTATTGATAACTGGTGCAATTTTTTTTTTTTGGATAGACCTAAAATAATGGAAAACGTTCATTTGAGTGCGTTAATTATAGCTTCGAACAATCGATACCTATGTCTTGTCTTTTATATATCACAACATTCTATCTCCATCACATTGGGGTAAAATGTTGCACACTGGTAAGGTAACCCTATTTGCTAACCAGTTATGGCGGCATTTTCAAATGGCGAACATTTCCAAATGGGATTAAACGGCTTATAATGTCTTTTTCTCTTTCAAAAATCACGTACTGATAACACAATATTATTACCACTACTCTGAATCCTTTTTGGCATAATACAAGATAAATTTATCATTTTTAAATAGAAAAATGCGAGGAGCTTCGTCAAACGACCGCATGGAATAAGACACTGACAGCTGTCAAAGGTAAAATAACTCTGAAGGAACTGTAGACATTAAAATGACAGCAATTTTTTGTGTCGATTTGAAGCGCCGCCAGTGAGTGTACTATAGTTTGTTAAATTTTGGATGATCTCTGCGACAGGTGTGGCAGTGACATTTCTAGAGGCGTAGTCTTACCATAAACGAATCTTAAAACTTCGATTCGTAAGTAATCGATTCCTCTATCGATCTACACTGAACGATTGAGGACCTCTAGTAAAAGTGATTTAAAACAAAGGACACATTTGTTTGGCATGCTCTATGACTATGCGAAAACATTTAGGTGATAAAGATTTGTGTTTGTCCTGTGTCTGGATGTTAATATTTAATTAAGTACCAATTTGGGGTAACTTCGTCATTTTTGATACTCGTAGCACATGTCATGTGCTCTTTTACACGAATTTCGGACTTTGATCATATTCAAATTGTTATATCCAAACCGACTTCTAATCAATTTGATTTTTTATTATAAAATTGTACGTTTAAAGAGATACAAAAAAAAATCCGATGTGTTACAATTTCATAATCGATTATTAAGTGTAAGAGAATGATAATAGCAATGAATATCTCTAAGTGGGCGGGACCCTACAATCATGAACGTTATTTCTCTTCATACATTTGACAGTCAAAAATTGTGAAATTTAACAGCTGTCAAATCGATGACAGCTGTCGCAGAGATTATCCAAGATTTAACAAACCATAGGAACTAGTTTAGGGATGTCTAAATTCATGTCGATATTATGTCATTTCTTAGTCGATAATTTTATTTTATTATTAAAGGGACATAGTGATCTCTTACAATAATAAACACTTGATATGACAACAAAATAGAAAAAAAAATGATTTGTGATGATTGTGTATAATTATGTTAAACCAGTCCGATGATTTTAAACCATAATTATTAAAAAAGATTACCAAAATAACACGTGCTAAGTACCTTTCAATTGTTGACCGGTGAGAAAGTTAGACATTTTTTGACTCTGCAAATAATCTGGGCTAGACAATGAAATTTTATTCGTGCATTAATTCTAGAATATTTCGGAGCATTGTCACATATTATCTCGAAACGTTGTTTTTAGACTAAAGCCCGTAGTTGTAGTTTTATCTAAAAACAATATTTCAAGAGCCATTAAATAAAACAACTGAAACGGATAAAACTCGCGATTAATCCGTTTAAGTTGTTTTATTTAATGAGTAGTAACTACTATTTTTATATTATTATCTGTGGTAGTAACCGCGTAAACATCAGAAACCACTATTTCAAGAGTCATCTTAAGATCGATCTCATAGTTGAGACCTGTCTATAAATACGGGCCAATGACATTTGGAATTATCCTAAAAGTTATAATCATTATTTGGGGTCTTTAAAAAATTAGAAATAACTTTTTTCTTTTATTTAAATATAATAAGTGACTTGAGAATACTTTCTTAACCAGTCCAGCGTACTATGTATATGATGGAGGTCAGTGGTTTGAATAAATATTCGAAAAACAAAAGCGAGCGTGGGCGGAGAGCAGTTGTCATAGATCCGTCTCTGGCAATAGCCGGGAGCGTACTGCTGGGGCCGCGCGACGCAAGACTCTCTTAGAAAACCCGCTCTAAACGAAAAGAGCGTATGCGACAAAATGGTTTTATCCGTGTGATTTAAAAACTATAAATGTATTTTAAATAATATATGGCCCAATTATAGTGTAAGGTTCCGTGATTATATTTAGTAATTTTGAAGGCTTAAGTCGCTTCCGATTGTCGTAAAAATGACAATCCCTGTTTTTATAGAGGTATTTTTGATTAATTATTCTGTGTTACAAAAGTTTACCAATCGTGTATTCAATTGGACTAAACAAAGTCAAAGACATGATGAATCCTGCCAATTAATTTTATTTTCTTAGCTTAAGTCATTGCTGAGAAAAATCGATATCCTTGCAACACAAATATTCAATTCGTCGTCTTAATCGCTAATCCGTTACTAAAAAAGTTAACTTCGTTAAACGTTAAAGCGCTTCTTTTGGGACGAATTAACGCAAGTTAACGTTAATCGTTAATCCGTTAACACATGGTAAATAATGCTTAAAAAAATCAGAAATTAAAGGGGTTATTTACCAACTGGACACACGAGACTAGACAAGGTGGGTCCATTTAGTGAAATTAAAATTTGTATCATTTATTACTTTGTTAACTCGTCACGAAAAGATTTACTTTGTTTCAGGTTACAGTGTGACTCGTTAGGATAACTTTGTAAAATGATTTCCAACTAGTCACACAGAGTCACACTTGACTGTAACCCGTTGGGAGCAGTGGCGAAGCGTATTCCCAACCAGTCACACTCATTCAATATTTCAATCTACAACAAAAAATATTGAATCTCCAGTTACACTGTAAGGAGGTTATCTTTATGATATTCAATGATAATAAAAGACAAGAGAAGAACTAATTCAAAGATACCGGTTGAGAATAGTGCTTTTACAATTTCTTCTTCATTTCATTCCAGGTCCACGACTGGTGGACGTTTTCTGAGGTGGACGTTCATAATAATATATTTATCTCTTTTTCGCTGTTATTGTTCCTAACGTGCCCTGTTGGTGAACTTTGCGAACAAAACTTAAAAGTTGTCGCAACGTTGCTTGGTGGACCTTGGGAATAATCCAAATGAAGTAAGGTTGTTATTCGGGCAATTAATTTCTTTCTCAAAGGCCGGCAACTTACTTGTGACTCCTCCGGTGTTGCAGGTATCTATGAGCGGCGGTGATTGCTTACCATCGGGTAGGTACATTAAAAAAACGCAAAATTTGAGTTCTACTTATTATATTTTTCAACACTGATACTTATATTTCCGTAACTTTGATTCTTTATAGTTGCCAAATCGTTTAGTCAGACGATGGTCTATTTACGTGGCATTAATCTACGTGATCTCAGGCACTTTACCATCATCATCATTTCCTTGCCCTTATCCCACGTTATGTAGGGTCGGCGCAACATGTTTTTTCCTTCCACACCACAGAGATCCATAGATCTCTGTGTTCCACACACTCCTATTACCCGTCAATTCTACATTCTCTCCTTTTATTTTCAAATCATACTTCACGCAATCCATCCATCTCTTTTTCGGTCCTCCTGTGCTTAAATCTCCGTCTACGCACATATATATCTATCATTCTTTTGGCGACATGTGTGTCTTCTCTTCTCATTCCATATTAACCTTGCACTCCTTACTTTATCCACTACCGGTGCAACTTTCAAACTTCCTCTTATATACCTACTCATTCCTAATCGTATCCAACCTCCACACATCCATCTTAGCATGCGCATCTCAGTTGCATGTACCTTTCTTTCGATCCATACATTGCGACACGTCTGATGACCGTTTTGTAATTTTTTCCCTTAAGCTAAGGGGCATCCGTGGGTCACATGTTGTTCCCGAGATCTGTCGCCACTTCATCCATGCTGCATTCATTCTATTCTGCACGTCCCGTTCCATGCTATGCTGTTCGTTCAATGTTTTGTACTTACTTCACCATAATAATGTTCTTATTTTATCAAACGTGTTCAGTTGACGAAAACATGAAAGTGATTTATTGTAAGTTTTCTTAAGTGGACACGTGTCGAGATGACATAGTAATAAATGATAGAAAATTTAAATTAATTGAAACAAACAAAAAAAGAGTGTATATTTAGAGTGTTTAATGGCACGGTGCGGTAAACCGTCCTCCTAGCCGAGTTTTTCAACTACGGCGGCCAATCTTTTTACGATCAGCAAACTACGCAGGATATATTTAAGTGCACAAGTGAGTTCGCAAGCACAGGTGCACTCTCTATTCCCTCACTCTCATACGGTGGGACAATAGTAAGTAACGGATTAACGGACTTGGAAAAATGTAACGGAAGTTAACGAGTCCGTTAACATTTTTTTAAGTTAACTTAAAAGTTAATCCGTTACTGGAAATGTTAACTTCGTTAATTAACGATTAACGGATTAACGAGTTAATGCCCAGCTATGCTTATTGCCTTATTAATTATGTCACTATTAAAAGTAGAAACAATAAATTTATTTCTTGAGTGAATAAGATTGAATCATTACTTTATCATATTATCAATAAAGTTTGTAAAACCCAATTTCACTAGTTAAAATCGAACTGTTCTCTTTTCATCCATAACCAAATTAATAAACTGTCACCCATATTACAAGAATCAAATACATGTGTATTTTGATAACATAAACGTGAACATTGAATTTAATTCGGTTAGATTTATTTTTCTTGTTGACCAAAAGTAATTTTGACCATAACTAATTTACGCATGATTCATATTTCATACCTATAGCGATGGAAATTTCCGCGACGAAAACTTTGACCAAGTCGACGGGCAGCTTCCCGTACTTATCCAGTAATGCTAACAGCTCGCCACCGGGAATGTATTCTGAAACTAATAAATAAAACATTATTAAGCATTATTATTGCAGCGGTATTAGTTTATACATTCTTGTCAGATAACTTGGCAAGCGTGGTGATTTAACCGATACCATCATTTTTATGATGACTTGAATACAATGGTGAAGGCCTCTGCTCCGCATCGGAACATTAATAGGCTGATACTTTACTTCAATGGCATTGAAGAGGAAATGAGAAATAAAATAGCTCTCATTTAAGATTTCCGATTTAATATTTTATGACTGCCATTGTCAAGAAACAATTTAAACATTTAGAAGAATATTTTGGTTGGGTACTGGACACGTCATATATTTTTGTTGTTTGACAAGGTAATCGGTAGTAATTAACTAAAGTACAAATAAATGACCGTTGAACAGGTCTAATAGATGTATATTAAAAGCCACCAAAGTATTTCATTGTTTTTAACATAATGATAGCAATTATCATAACAAAAGCAGCCGAGTAAATTAATATGGATTTGTTGAATAGTAACGAGACCTTTATCCTGAAATCGCGTACTAATAGTACGTCTATGGTACGTACGATTTTATTTATGTAAGAGAACGCCTACAGTTCCTTGTTGTGGGACACAGCCACAAGATTTTTTTTTCTGGAGGACAAAGCTTCCCGATACCCCTACTCTTTCGGTTTCCCATTTACAACCGAATAGGACAAGCAGGTGCCCGCCTTGGGGAGATTCGCCGGCCCATCCACATAAGCTTACGGTAATAGTATTAAACGAATTCTCCTCCGTAATAAAAGAGCACTGATGGACTGTGAAACCAACATGGCTATGCCCAATGACCCAATCTTAGGAACGGGGCCAGTAATAGGTATTTTATTGTGCTTAACCAACTAGATTTATTCGCAAAACCGATTCCTACTATTTATGATTGTATGATATGATAATGTTCATTTACGTCACGCATGATTTAGCACAAAAACTCATTGATAAATTACATTGTGATAATACCTTAATATTGAAACAGTTGTAAAACACGTGACACGTGGTAAACGTATGGTAAAAAAACCTCAATGTTTCATTATTTATAAGTTTATTTAACGATTATTGTCGTATAAAGGAACAATTAAAATATCGACTGTGTGAAGTGTGAATTTTCAGGTAAAAAAAGTAAATGCAGTGGAAGAATGAGCGTGATAGAGCTTAATCAAAGTCTGTGGTATAGGTATAATATGACAAAATATTTAAATACCTACATGACAGTCCTAATCAGCACGGCCAATGACCTTTGAGTAGAGAACTAAGAGTCACAAGCAACAGGTGTAAAGAACACTACACAACATGACAACATACCGTTAGTTATTCATGTATTGTACACGCATTCGCAACGCCCTAACCAATTCTATTCTAGTTAACAGCAGTGAAGTACCTATCATAATAAAAAACGAAATAAATACGTACAAAAAAAAGAATAGAATTCTTAATAACCTGATAACGAACATACACTTAGGAAATAAAACAAACTAATGACAGCGAGCCACGTTTTTCTTGGGACTTTATTCGGTGGGCATTGAAAAGGCCGGAAAAGCTACATTTCTGCATTGCACAACTACAGACTTCATCGTCTGCCCTTATCTGACACTAAGTTTTGACACAAAAAGAACAACAAAAAACCCAATCTAATTAAACAGAAGAGTTACCTATTACTATACCGTAATCATTTACTAGCATTTGGAGAGGCCTATGTCCAGCAGTGGACTGTCACAGGCTGATGATGATGATGATGATGATGAATCATTTACTATACAGACGATTCCACACACATTTGCAACAGCAGTAGATGAATTGGATTATACATTATGTGAAAGGTATTGGACAACACAAACCTTTTCAAGAAAGGGACACCAATACTATAGCCAACATGCCTATCACTCGACTTTGCAGTGATGCACATTTCTATTTATGTATCACCCATTCATAACCAAAGTGTTTCCAGTACTTACTTTGGTATTAGGTCAATGCTGCGCTGTTATCTAATATTTATCTTTTGTTATTATAATAATTTGCCTAAATGTATGTACGCGCGTAATTTCAAAACGACTCCACCGAATAAGACAATTATTTTTTGTTGTGCTTGTCACTATCAGGAGAAGGTACCAATCGTAATGTTTACACGAAGAAAACCGGGACACGCAGTTATTTATATTAATAAAAGGTTCTCACTGTTATTATTTAAGCGATGTCGCGACAAGACGTCAACACGACCTCGGCTCGTTGAGTCAAGCAAGCGTCTAGTCAACTAGAGATAAAAGATAACTTGTAATCACATTTATCATGACACCCAGTTTAATACATACGCTATAATTGATTATGTCATTTAAAATCAAAGAAAACTAATGACGTCCTTTCCCCGACTTATTTAATTTTAAAGACTTTAACCATTATGTATGACATGGTCAGACATAGTGCAATTCATGCGTGGATGTTTTCATTATTGGTGTAAATTATTGAAAAATAAAATCCCTGACTGAGAGTCCCTGACACCATCCATCCCTGCAAAGGGTGACGAAGCACAACGAATACAAATACTAAAAAAGATACTTTCACACAGAGATAACTCTATCTGTGTAAGTACCATTTCATTGGTCTTATTCCTTTGATAAAGGTCACGTTGATCTTTCGATATATTGAAGGGTTAACAAGGATACCTTCAAACTGTGAAGAAACATCTCTCCGGATAAGAAAGGCAAAGCCATGTGAAATTACAACTTATTGTTTTGTCCTTGTTTAAGTGGGCTGTGTTTTTACGTATATCGTGAGGCCAACAGCGCTTAGGGGAATATTGCGATATTTAAATAAATGAATTGCGAACAAACACCACGTGTCCCATATAGACGACATTTAATCAATCTTAAATGTAAACAAATACAAATAGCAATGAACTGTGCGGAATCTATCTGTCACTTGTTGCGGTAGTGATAATCAGGGGTATGTCGGCTGATCACTTATCGTTTAGTATTTACGCATAATGTGGAACAGAACAAAGTGCATGTTTATTTATGTTTTCGTAGAATTTACGGAGAATTTACTTGGTAAGTTTATTAATGACTACCGGGCGCCCGCGGTTTCACCCGCGTGGTTCCCGTTCCCGTGGGAATATCGAGATATCCTTTCTTAGTGGATGCCTACGTCATAACATCTACCTGCATGCCAAATTTCAGCCCGATTCGTCCAGTGGTTTGGGCTGTGCTTTGATAGATATCTATGTCAGTCAGTCACCTTTGAGTTTTATTTATATAGATTTCAATTGCTTTTACAATCTAAGTTTTAAGAGTTTGGAAGTAAATTGTTAATTAACCTTAATGAAAGTTAAAGTCTTTTACAGTAGAATGTAGATAAAGGTGGTAGAGCTTGTCATGGTCACTTATTTTTTTATGATGTCCTTTTTTTGGGACTAACTAATGCTTTTGACTGGCTCTATGGCGCTTTTGGAAGTGATCTTGCCCCATGCGTCAGGAACCGTGGGTTAAAACCTCCGTATTACAAGTACAACACGACACTGCACAGGTATTTCTAACAATAATAATTTCAATGTCACTTAGTTAAATTTAATTTAATTGAAATTCCAATAAATTCAACTCTAATGTTAATTACTTGATAAGTAACTAATAATTAAAACATTAGGCAAAGGCTATCATGTATTAATTGAACACCCAATATTGGTAAGAAGACAAATAATATGATAAATTTCTCTTAGAATGCATTGGGCCAATGCAATGAAATAATACATAAGAAAGAAGTTATGCAACTTTGAAAGCTCAAAGTAATATACCACAAAAAAGGGCTTCAAATTAAGTACAGGGGAGAAGGTAGAGTCAGTCTTGACATTAATGTATGACAATTTATAAGTGCTTCTTTGATGCCTATGTGAATAAAGTATATTATTTTATTTTTTTTTTAACAGAAGTACCTCCGTTACTTCCAGCCAACACCTAAAATTGAGTAAAACTATTTCTACAAAGTTTAAAGTCTTAATAAAATTTTCTTTACACCCTACAAAACATAGGAATTAATATGGAAAACACTCACCGATGTAAAGTCTTTTCTTAGTCTGCCAACGGGAGACCGCTTTGGCTATGAAGGAATGATGTCCACAAACGGACTGTATTCGGGCCTCCTCTTTTACTTGCCGCACTGCATTTTCATTCACTATCTGAAAAATTCATCAGGATACATAAAATATGCAATTACTTTTGTTACTAATTATTAAAATTTTACAAAATATTTACTAAGATAACAAAAAATGGAATAATGATAAACAAGGTGGCAAAGTTAACAATTGGTCCGTTGAGTACACTTTTACCACCTCAAGATAAAAAGAATTGCTTAATTTTTATAGTTATCATAGATGTATGGTTACATTTACTGTTCAATCTGTAGCAGCACAAAATGGAAGCTACTTAATATTTAAGTCCAATGCAACTAGCAACCAAACCTATCTAGTAAATAAGTACATTGCATAACATCAAAGTTCACCTAATACACAAAATTGATATAATTTAATAAATGTTATGGTAATCAAGGGAATTATAATATAGACAATTATCTGACCCCACCAGAGTGATTCAATCAATTAATAATGTGGACTCACTAGCTCTAGTCTTATATTGTCTTTAGCCACATTTGCTTCTCTGCACATCTACTCTTATACTTATTTATTGTACTTATTATATTATTATTAAGTTGACATTATATTGTTATTAAGTTGACATTATATTATTATTGTACAACACTAAATGATTTAAAAAAGGCTATCATATGTGACTGTTGAGTTTCTTGCGGCACTTCTTCTCAACAGCAAGCCATTCATTCACGTCGAAGTGCTGGTAGGAAAAAAAGTTTATGACGTGCAAAAGAATTTCTTGGTAAATCAAATTGCAAAATAAATACTTTGACTTTGACTTTGACTTTGACTTTGAGCCCGGCGGGAGTGTGGTGAAAAAATGTTACATCAAGTATGTGGCGGGGTATGACATGCCCCAAAACAAAACTGCCTGTATATTATTGTTATTTTTAAAATGAACTTAAATTTTTGTATTCTTTATTTCTTTAGTTACCCCTCAAGATGGTTTTAAATTAAAAAAGTATATATCAACATATTTTAATACATTTCATTAACAATTATTAAGACACTAATTTTCGGTTACAGAATCATAGAACGGGCGCATCAAATTAAAAAAATTAAATTTAAACGAAAAAACCTCTGAAATCTTAAAATATATGAAATCCTTGATGAAATAAATAAAAAAAAACAAGTTATAATATAGGAACACTTTAAAAACGGTGAAAGTCAGCCTATGCTCAGTCAGTAAAATGTACCCCACATACGCTTGCGCTCGTCTAACTCCAACTCCGGCTGACGTAACACTAAAATCACGCCACTATTGCCTCACTCACTTCTTCACTTCCAGCTACACGAAGCCACGAAATCGTCGCATAAAACAATAAAATTATATATCGATACAAACGAACACTGGGGTATGTCACACCCCGCCACACTCTCGCCGGGTTAGAAACAATGTCAGAAGGCCAAAAATCAATAATACCATTTACCTCTTTGAATACAAAAGCTTGATAAGCAAATGCATTATAACATTGATAAGCCGTATTTTGAGTGGAAGTTTATCACTCTGTATAACTTTCATTAGGAAATGCAAACAAATTATTTATATAGGTCACAAGATAAAAGCAGCTGATAAGGTAATAGTATTGGCTTTAAGCAAACTAGAATGCGAGGATATGTTTCAATAAAATAAATATTTTAATCCATGCACATGGCATGGTTTTTATGATGATTCTTCAGCATTTTTTACTTAAGGGTTTCACAACAAAAAATTGTAAGTCAAACTTGGGTAAGTCGCACTTAATATAGCTTAAAAATGTTTTTGTTTTAGCTATCAAGGTTGATGTGTTAATCTTTCAAGCCCCGGATTACCAGACACAATAGAAAATCTATTGTTACGCGGCACCCGAGTGCCGGTTCGGGATTGAGTGGTTAATAAATTTTGTAGGGAAAATAAACAATGTTTTAGAAAAGAAACAAGGCAGCAATGTAAATAAGTACCATTTTCTAGACAATTAGGTACAACTTTTCTAAATAGTAGTTTAAATTTTAAACAATTTAGGGAAATTAAATTATTTAATCTAAGTTAAATGTTAAACACAAGGAAAAAATGTGCATTAGCAATTACACCATAGAGATTATCACTTCACCTGGGTCATTTATTATTCTATAAAAATTACTAAAGAAACTATGCCAACGTAAGTTAGTAAGTGCACATTTATTTTAAATTATTTTAACTGTTGTTCTCACTTCCTCAACATTATAGACAAGTAAACAATCAACACATTTTTTGTAAACTATCTGTTATCTGGATATGCTGATCCATGAGGATGGTTGTCAGGTAAAATTGTACCCAAAATGCTAGTCAAGGCTAAGAAAAACTGGTGAACTCAGAAAAAAAGCAACATCAGAAGTAACAAAAAAATACCACATGTCAACTGATTAAGTTTGCATTTTTTGTTAGATGTTCAACTTAAATAAGTGAAATCCAGATTTCTAACAAAAAAGACTACAAATTTAGGGACTAGGAAAAGTATATAAAAAATACCCTTACCTGTGCTTTACTTAGGACTTTAAGTGCATACTGTTTGTTGTCACTTAACTTTGTAACTTTATAAACTTTTCCAAAAGCTCCTTTTGCTATTGTGTCCACTATCTCAAAGTCCCTTTGCAGCAAGTCTGTGGTGATGGGGAATTCAGGCAGGAAGATTGATTCTTTATGAGCAACAGGCCAAGCTGTTTTGCTTGCTTCCAGGGGATTCTTCAGTGTCGAGTCATTCCACCTTGAAGAAATTACACAATCAAATTATTTTAGATCTACATTTACCAAATACACGAAACAGAAGCTAAATCCAAACTATTATAGAGTTGTTTAACTGAATTCGGAGCGAAAAGGGCAAACAAACACGGCGCATACAGTGAATTACGAAAATACTCGCGATTGTTTGCATGTATTTATTGTGTAAGTACCACACTAACCTTCGTCTGGACACACGAGACCAAGGCCGCGATGCGCTGTATACGGACTGGTTACTGGTTACGCTGACGAAGGACCGCCCGCTTAGATTCCCGACGAATTGTGACAAGCTGAACTGTACACAAAAAAATAGGATGCATTTTTTGTCACTATGAAAACAAAGAAATGTCAACAGACGCCAAAGTCGCCAAACGGACCGAACTAGCCACAAAATAACACTGAAAATAGACCACGCACTAGACAAAGGCTTCTTCTATGTTAGATACATACAAAATATTTACTATTACGTGTGTTCAGCTGAGGATGACATTAGCAAGTTTTGGTTTTCATCGCTGTCGCACTACTTACCTGACTTGCAAACGCTGGCCCGTCTCGGTCTGAGTGTGCTGTTTGTTTGGTACCCCTATGCTGACTGCTTTTATTTTGAGAATTTCCCATTAATCTAGAAGAATCCGTATTCAGTTATTATTTTTCTCTTGGATGCTCTTGGAATTTTACGATGAAAATGTTGTGCGATCCTTAGAGTAGAACACATGGAGATGCCCTAAGTAGGTACAAAACGTGTATACCTAAAGTTGGAACACAAAATGGCGCCACCAATGATAGCGCCCGACCGTAGTGCAACCAATATTGTATATCGATATATTTATCGATACAAGTTTACGTGTCGATCATAAATGCACATATTTGGTTAGAAATCTATAAATAGTTTCTTATTTTCCTATCACAAAATAATGATGATGCAGTGCCTTAATATAACAATAGGTTAGTTATATCTATTATAATGGAAATTTCAACTTCACATGGTTAATAAACCTATTACATTTTTCCAAAAATCCTAAACAGAAGATAAAGTGAAGATACTGTACTGTTTCATACTACCATCACGTAATCTTGTTATGTCGAGAGTTCTGTAAGACCAGTATTCGTTGAAGTGTAGCGAGCAAACGTGCCTTATTTTATGTCGCGGATTTATATTTTCCCCACCTATTAACTCTATCTATTTCTTCTTTAATGTTTTACTTACAGGAAATCTGCAGAAATATACCATTGCAGAATATAACTATCTAAAACGTATCGATACATAAAAATATTGTGCCACATCACTAGCTGGAACACAATATGGCGAAACCGGCACGCGTCAAAAACTGTGTGACGTCACTAAAAAGTGTTGCCAAAATGGGTACAATGCAAAGATATCTGTCTCTTTTTTCATACGCAACAATCAGTTAGATGAAAAGAGATAAGTATATATTTGTAAGGCAAGTGTCGATTCGATGTATATTCATATAAGCAATTTTTTGTATAGATCAATAGGGCATCTCCATATGTTCTACTCTAAGGTGCGATCTTCCAACCATAAATTACCCATAGACAACATTCATATTTTTTTAAATAATTAAACTAACTAACCACAGATAGTATAAAACTAAAATGATGAGATGAATCTTTAATGCAACTTATTTTCTTTACTTCTTTCCCGATTATTATGTTATAATAGGAAGTATAATAAACATGAGACCCCAAAAGAAATGACCGTCCAATTTTATTTGCAAGTAGTTTCACAAAAAATGATTTAACTAAATTATCAATTAATGTCTATGGTCAAAAGCCTGCGTCTTCGGTGTGGCGGGATGTTTGAACTTTGATTTTTCAACTTTCAAGCCGAATTTTATCGAGTTTTTTAAAACAACCGATTGATCAATGGTTTTTTGGAGACCACTTTGGAGGCTTGTTGTTATTGAAACACGGTTAGAGCAGTGAATAGTGAATAATTTTATTGGCAAAAGGCGCTAAATATATACAAAAATAAAATCCTAAACTAGCGACTTAGAAAACTAGCAACACTCCATGTTGCGTCTCTCTCTCGCAAGACGCAAAGTTGATGGTTCGCGCCGCGCATGCGCGCGGGCGTTCGGCGGTCTTCGGCGCGCTCTCGCGGCTCGTCGTATGACCGTTGGATTGGAGGGGCGCGAGGTAACAAAACCACCTCGCGGCGCGGGACGCGTCCATTCGGCGGCGGCGATCGGAACAAGCGGACGTGGCTGGAGCGGCGACTCGGCGAGTGCAAAGTGCATCTTCGTGTGCACTTGTGAAGAACTGCAGCGCGTTGACACGATGATGTGTTGACGTGCTGTCGGCGTTGTTGTCGCGCTGCTTGCGTTGACGCGCTATCGCGTTGTCGCGCTGGCTGCGTAGACGCGAAGATTGTGATGTGAAGTGAAGATTCGTGTTGCTATGTGAAGATTGCGACACGCTGTTGCGGCGATATATAAACAGTCCTTTTGAGGGCTATAAACAGCTCTTTTCAGAGCTTGCTAGCCGTGTGCTAGCAAATCCTGTTTCTTATGACGAATCCTGTTTCTTATTGACAAGTTAAAAGTCTAAACAGCTCTTTTGAGAGCTAACTACTAGCCATAGCGCTAGTATTCTCGTTTCTTACGACAAGATTAAAAGTCACAGTGTAGTGTACCGTAGACCATAGTGCGTAGTTGTAGTTAACTCGTAGTGCACGTAGTGTAGTTGCCACAATACTCCCCCTCAAGTGAAACGTACCGGCAGCTTGATAGTGCGACCGCGGCGCGTCTGCTTCATGGTGTCAGTGCTTGATGGTTGTGACGTCATATTCTGTGCGCGTGCGGTGGTACTTTGGGTTTGAGGTAAAGGTGTGGTACTGGTAATGGTATGAGGTAAAGGTAATGACGGTAAAGGTTGTGAAAAAGGTATTGGATTTGAGTTGACTTGCTGTTCCTTGTTATACTGTGGCTCTTCTAACAGGTAAGCTGGTTTGAGTCGGTCTATTGATATGTTCGATTCTCGGTCGGGTAACTTGATAGTGAAGACTTTTTCTGTGCGTTGTAGTACTCTGTAGGGTCCTTCGTATGGCTGTTGTAGTGGTTTCTTGACTGCGTCGACTCTGACGAATACGTGAGTGCAGGTTTGTAAGTCTTGATGAACGAATATGCGTGGCTTGCTATTGTGATGAACTGTGGATGATGTTGGCTTGTTATCATTGATTATACCACGTAACTTGTCTACGTAGGTATAATCTAATGATGTAGGTAGCGTTGATGTTGTAAAGAAATCTCCCGGCAGGCGTAGGTTGTATCCGTAGGTAAGTTCGGCGGGACTGACTCCGGCGTCGGCGCGAAGCGTGGCACGTAGTCCTAGTAGTATGGTAGGTAGGTACTCTACCCATGACTGTGTGTCGGCCAGCTTCGTACGGAGTGCGGTCTTGAGTGTGCGGTGCCATCGCTCTACGATTCCGTTGCTCTGCGGGTGATAGGGAGTAGTTCGATTTTTCTTAATTCCCATTATTTTCATTAGGTTTGTAAACAGCTGACTCTCGAACTGACGACCTTGATCGCTTGTTAATGTTGTAGGGCATCCAAATCGACTAATCCAGTGCTTGTATATTACGTCGGCGACTGTATCGGCTGTCATGTCGGTTGTTGGTATAGCTTCGGGCCATTTTGTTTGTCGGTCGATCATTGTAATTAGGTATCGGTATCCTTCTTGCGTTGTAGGTAGCGGTCCGACGATATCGACGTGTATGTGTTGAAATCGATCAGTTGGCGGGAAACTCGATGTCGCGGAGTAGGTATGGCGATGTATCTTGCTTTTCTGGCAGTCGATGCATGTTTTTGTCCAGTTGCCGATGTCTGCGTTCATGGATGGCCAAAAATATTTTTGTGACGTAATTTTTCTAGTCGTTCGGGTACCAGGGTGACTGATATTATGAACGCTTTTAAATACGTCGTAGCGATGTTCTGTAGGTATGTACGGTCGGATGTTACTCGTTGATGTTTCGCAGTAGATTTCGATGTCGGTGTTGGGAATAATAATTTTCTTGAGTTGTAGGTTGTCTTGTTGTAATAATAGCGGCAATGTGGGATCTTGTTGTTGTGATTGCGCTATTTCTTGATAGTTTATTGTAGACGGGCAGGTGATGGTTTCGATTCGGCTTAGGGCGTCGGCTACGATGTTATCCTTCCCGCTGATGTGACGGATGTCTGTTGTGAATTCGCTTATGAAGAGTAGTTGTCTCGTGCGTCTCGGTGTTTCAGTTGTTGACGTTATTTTTCCCATAGCGAATGTAAGCGGCTTGTGGTCGGTGAATATGATAAGTTGACGTCCCTCGAACATTTTTCTGAAGTGTTTGACGGCCATGTAAATTGCTTGTAACTCGCGGTCATATGTTGAGTATTTGGTTTGCGCGTCTGAAAACTTCTTTGAAAAATAGCCAAGTGGTTGCCATTTTTCATTGACGTATTGTTGAAGTACTGCGCCGGCTGCTTTATCGGATGCGTCACAGAATAAGGCATAGGGTGCGTTGTGTGACGGATGGGCTAGCAGTGTAGCTTCACTGATGGCGGTTTTGCATGCTTCGAATGCGCTCGATGATTCTTCGTTCCATGTTATTATTGTTTTGTCGCGTTTCTTGACATTATGGAGATGAGCGTTGAGCGGCGCCTGGATGGTTGCGATGTTAGGTAGGTGTTCGCGATAGAAGTTTATCATGCCGAGGAATCGTCGTAATTCTTCTATTGTCTTCGGTTTGGGATACTCGTTGATTTCTTGTATCTTTTCCGCGGGTGGCTTGATTCCTTGTTGTGAGACGATGTAACCGAGAAACTTTACTTCCGGTTTGCCTAGGTTACATTTGGCGGGGTTTATTGTTATCCCGTGGTCTTGGAATCTTCTTAGGACTGTGCGTAGATGCTCTCGATGCTCAGATACTGATGATGAGGCCAAAATTACATCGTCGATGAATGGAAAAACGAAATCTAGCCCGCTAAGTACTTGATGTATGTACCGTTGGAATGTCTGGCCTGCGTTCTTGAGTCCCGGGCACATTCGCGGAAATTCGAATAGTCCCATCGGTGTTATGATGGCTGTCTTCTCTATATCCTCCTCGCGGACCCTAAGTTGCTGGTACGCTCTATTAAGGTCGAGCGTGGAGAAGATGGTCTTGCCTGACAGCTGGTAGGTGAAGTCCTTGATGCGCGGGACTGGGTAGCGATCAGGTTTCGTGATTGCGTTCAATCTTCTATAGTCTCCACAGACTCGGATGTCCCCGTTTTTCTTGGGTACGATGTGAAGAGGTGATGACCATGGGCTCTTGCTGGGACGGCATAGGCCTTGTTCGACCATGTTTTCGAATTCTTTCTTCACCTTGTCGTAGCGGTGGGGTGGGATGGGTCGAGCGCGGCAGTGGACTGGTGGACCTTCGGTTTCGATGTAGTGCTGGACGTTGAGCTTGTCTGTGATATTCATTGATGTAAGACGCGTTGTCCCGGGGAATTCGGCTAAGATATCGTGGAATGATTCTTGTATATCGATGCTTCTTATTGTTGGGATATCTGTAGCGCGAACTGGGGCGTCGATCTTCAGGCTGGTGACGTTATCGATGAGCTTCTTGTTCTTGAGGTCGACTATGAGCTGATGATGCTTCAGAAAGTCGGCTCCCAGTATAGGTTTGGATACGTCAGCGACGATGAACTTCCACTTGTATGGACGGCGAAGGTTTAAGTCGAGTTCTAGCGTTTTTTCCCCGTAGGTCGATATCACGGTGTTGTTGGCAGCGTAGAGTTTGAATGGAAGCGGTGTTGATTTCTGGCCTTTTATTCTAGGTAGGACGGATATGTTAGCCCCCGTGTCTACCAAGAATGATAGTCCGGTCTTCTTGTCTCGGACAAATAGGCGGTATGAAAGTTGAACGTTGGTGTCCGCCTCCGCCAGCGTTCGATCTAGTTTTCCTGGGTCTTTGTTTGGTGATAAGCGCAGGGCGATGTGCATTTTCTTGCTTGATCCCTGAAGCGGCGGTGATAATAGCAGAATGGTGATGGTGACGCAGAATTCTCTCTACTGCGGGATCGAGAGTGGGCGTTGCGTTGTTGATACTGGCGATGGTGTGATGGGAATCTGTTTCTTCTGTAGCTGTGGTTGTGTTGATTATTTCTTAATTCGGCGACTTCGAGTGAGAGTTTTCTTATTTCGGCGATGAGGTATGATGACTCTGATGGTGGTGATGGTGGCGGTGGTGGTGATATGTTCACGGCGGCGATGTGGCTGTCTCGCATCTGCTCCATCATTTTGTCGGCAAGTAGCGCTAGTTCTTCTAATTTCGCTTGCGTTGAGAAAGATTCGCTGACGGTGAGAATGGATCGAATGTGTGGAGGCAAGTGGTTAGTCCACATGATGCGTAGCGTGGCGTCCGGGATGCGATTCCGGGCGAGTTCACGCATACGGCGAAGTAATTGTGTGGGCTTCTGATCGCCGAGTTCCATCTCAGACAGTAGCTTTTGGAACTGCCTTGTGTCTGACTCCTCGTAGGCGGCGATTAGTCGCTCTTTCAGCGCCTTGTAAAATTCGGTCGCCGGTGGGTTGTATAGCAGGTCGGTGATCTGCTCGATGTCCTGCCTCTCGAGCTGTGCGATGACCATCTGGGCGAGTTGCTGGTCCCCTTTCTTCAAACCGTGTGTGGCAGCCTCGAAACTGTAGAACCAGAGCTGCGGTTTGTCGCGCCAGAATGGTGGTATCCGCATCGACAGCGAGATATTGGCGACTTCGGGCTGGCTGGCTTGCTCTGACGGCTGATGGTGTGCCGATGTGGAAGCGGTGGTCTGTCCAGGTTTTTCCGATGCTGGTGATGGCATTTTGTCCATAGCTTGCTGATTAAAATCGGGCATAGCGTATGGGCAAAACTTTTTTCTTCAGCAGGCTTGATGGATGGCTGGGATTCGTACCGGCAGGATTTTTCCCCAGCAGGAATTTTTTCGGAGCGCTTCTGGGCAGGGATTTCCCGTTCTTGCTGGTGTTTTCTTCCAGAGGTATCTTCTAGTCGGGGTTACCACTTTGGAGACCACTTTGGAGGCTTGTTGTTATTGAAACACGGTTAGAGCAGTGAATAGTGAATAATTTTATTGGCAAAAGGCGCTAAATATATACAAAAATAAAATCCTAAACTAGCGACTTAGAAAACTAGCAACACTCCATGTTGCGTCTCTCTCTCGCAAGACGCAAAGTTGATGGTTCGCGCCGCGCATGCGCGCGGGCGTTCGGCGGTCTTCGGCGCGCTCTCGCGGCTCGTCGTATGACCGTTGGATTGGAGGGGCGCGAGGTAACAAAACCACCTCGCGGCGCGGGACGCGTCCATTCGGCGGCGGCGATCGGAACAAGCGGACGTGGCTGGAGCGGCGACTCGGCGAGTGCAAAGTGCATCTTCGTGTGCACTTGTGAAGAACTGCAGCGCGTTGACACGATGATGTGTTGACGTGCTGTCGGCGTTGTTGTCGCGCTGCTTGCGTTGACGCGCTATCGCGTTGTCGCGCTGGCTGCGTAGACGCGAAGATTGTGATGTGAAGTGAAGATTCGTGTTGCTATGTGAAGATTGCGACACGCTGTTGCGGCGATATATAAACAGTCCTTTTGAGGGCTATAAACAGCTCTTTTCAGAGCTTGCTAGCCGTGTGCTAGCAAATCCTGTTTCTTATGACGAATCCTGTTTCTTATTGACAAGTTAAAAGTCTAAACAGCTCTTTTGAGAGCTAACTACTAGCCATAGCGCTAGTATTCTCGTTTCTTACGACAAGATTAAAAGTCACAGTGTAGTGTACCGTAGACCATAGTGCGTAGTTGTAGTTAACTCGTAGTGCACGTAGTGTAGTTGCCACAGTTTATTTAAAAATTAAGGTTCAATTAACTTGTTCTTACAATGGTTGTCGAAGTGTCCCAAATAATCTCTTTGGTCTAATTCTACTGTATTATTTTATTTCGTGATAGTCTTCACAAAATGATAAAAGGTTCATTATTAAAAGAATCAAACAAATCTAGGAGCTGATGCTTTTAAAACTAACTACACTCGCGAGCAAAAGTTTGGAATAACAGCTCGATCTTGCTTACTTAATAAATTTTTAATTATCTTAAAAATGACATCATTTTAAAGGTTCGACTGCAACTCGAGCCAGTAGTTAAGGAGCTATCCCGGATTATTTGAAGGACCTAGGAAAACAAGGAAATATAGAAAAATAATGAATGAATAAAATCACAAAAATTAATAAATAAAAATTTTATTTAGCCTTAAAATTAAGTGTAGGGGAGCGAGGGGTAATGAGAGCGGTCGGGTAATGAGAGCGATAGTGTTTTTGCCAAAACTATCCTTATTGGCGCACGAGTGACTGCTTGGGCGTGTTCGCCAACCGAGGAAATGATAGTCCACGCGGCCGGTTCGCGCCAGGGTGCACCGTCTAGTTGCGATGCGCTGTCGTTTGTTTTTTGGTTATAGCTTGTAAAAATGTACACTTGTCATCGACGAGGTAAGCATGGAAAAATTATAATATTTTATTTTGTTTATGCTTTTTGTATACCTTAATTAGCCTTCTTTTAAGTGCCATTCAATAAATAATCATTAAGAATAAAATAAAATATCTGTGTTTAAAAATTTCAAAATGGAGAAAAGCGTGTAATGGGAGCCTAGGATGGCTCTCATTACCCGACGTGTCTCCTATTCCATCCATCAGTCCATTATAAGATTCTGATGTGGATACATCACAGTAACCAGCCACTGATGCCACAAATATGTATATCTAATAGAGGAAACAAGCACACCGATGAAAAAAACCGTCTTTAGAGAAAAAAGAAGAAACGTATTGAAAAAGAGTGTACAAAGAAAAAAAGATTGAGAAAACCTTGGAAAAATATATAAGAAATGTTCCAAACATAATAAAGTTATACAAAGACAAAGTAAAACTAGAAGTCAAAGACTCAAAATAGCAAAAATTAATATATTTAAAAGTGACGATGAAGAATCGTCCCTAGAAGAGTTAAATGATAATTTGATTTGTGATGATGAGTCAGAATAATAGAGAGAGGAAACTTTGTGTGAGATTCGTTTGGAGATGCTCAAAAGCGGAAAGATGCAGAAGTTGCGGAATCTAGGCACATAAAGAAAGAATGCTCCAGGAATGATAAGGCATCTTCATTATATTTGCATATTCTGTCTAGATCCCTAATTTTAAAAATGTTTAGCTTTTTCCCCATAATTGTTGGATACTAAGATTTCTTTATTAACCTAATAAAACATGTACAAAATGTATTTCGTTGATTTGTTATAATAAAAGTTGTTTTTGGGGAAGAATTTATAATTATGGCTCCCATTTCCCGGATAGGCTCTCATTTCCCGAAGTGTGGGGTAATGAGAGCGAAACACTTTTTCTACATTTTGCTCTTTTTTATCTAACCACTCATACGTCCACTGTAACCACAGTTACAGAGACCATATACCTCAGGACAGTCCGTGTAACTACAGTTACATTTTTAAGAATTCGCGCCCGCCGATTGTTTTTTTCTTTTTCTTATCGCTGTGGATGTTTATAGTCTGTAGTGTTGCTGATTTTTGACGCTCTATGATATGTACCACACCTTATTTCAAGTGGAACATAACTTCGGCTCATGGCTACAAAAAAAATAAATTGTCAAGTTGCTTGTTGTTTTTGTGGATCAGTGCGCGAGTGACTCCAGCTATTTTATTCGAGAAATCATGCCGTAAGTAATAAAATACTATTGTTTTGTATATCAAAATATTTATAATCTTCCATATTTTCATATTTTATAACATTATGTGCGATTCCAGTCAGTTTTGAAGTAAAAATTTGGATTAAAAATAGGTCGGTGACTCTGTGTTTTTATTAGTGAATAATTGGAAGATCTAAAAAAGTTTTTATATTATATCGTAATTAAATGTTTTAATATGAAAACTTATTAATATTATAGCCTGGTTATTACCATACTTTCTTGAAATATTCCATATTTCATTCTGAATTAGACAATTTACCATACGTGAACTTCGATTTCACAGATCATGTAGCTTTAGTTTTTATTTTATTTGTAATATTTTTAAGATGATTTATAATGGGATTTTGGTTCCAAATGAAAGGCCATTAAATTACCTAAAACCCAAAATTGTTTTAATATTGTAAACGTCAAAAATATCTAATAAAAAAAATATTTAAATTGAAAACTAGGACAAAATTAGCATTTCTTAAAGTTCACTGTAAGATCATTAATAGAATATAATGTTAAAATCAAACATAACTATTGCCTAAAAATTGTCAACTAATGAGCCTTTCATTAGTATTTTTCATTTTGCGATATTTGAGTTATTTACTGAGTATTATGCATTTATTTAGCATACGTCTCCTATCGATTTTATTTTGCGCGTATCACGTGACTCGCGGACTGTCCTGACAACCTAGCGAAACGCGCGCGGACGTTTGAGTGGATAAATGCGTATTTCCAGTTGGTTTTAACTGTGATTATCTGATACTCAAATAAACAAGGTTTATGTTCCTAATTAAAATAGAATGCAATTTTCACTGATGTCGATTATATCAACAATTTACCTTAGTAGGCTCCCATTTCCCCCTGCTCCCCTACTTTGTGTTCCCTCCCCTCGCCATAATAACTGCTCGAAGACGATTCTTTATAGGTACATATATCTGATCAGCTTCTGAATTGATTCTTGTGGGATACCTTCCCACTTCTCAATCAACACCGATTTCAGCTCATTCAGACATGAAAGAGCAGGAGTTCTGAAACGAACCTTCCTCTTCAGTTCATCCCACGTGCTCAATGAGATTCAAGTTAGGGCTGAGCGCTGGCCAGTCCAATTTTGCGATACCGACTTCTTCGAGGTATTCAGTTGTTACACGGGCAGTGTGACAACGAGCGTTATCGTGCGTAAGGAGGAAGTCATCACCGAATTCACCGATATAGGTATCCCGCATAGGAAACATGTTCCAGCAATATCAGAAATGTACCGGTCCGAAGTTAGACCGCCTCCTCATCCCCCGCCAGGGACGAAAACAAGCTCGGTTTTACCGTCGAAGGAAATGCCAGCCCACGTCATACAAAAGCTGCCCCACAGCGAAACACAGGACTGGCTTATGTGGAGCCGACGAGCGACAACCATTTGTGCTGCTTCTGTAGTTGTTGTCTCCATTGTCGTACAAGGTAAAGGGTCAAAAGTAATTATCCAAACTTTTATTATTTTCAGATATTTTTTAATTACTAATATAAAAAAAAAATCTGATAATCATAAAAGTTACAATCATATTATTATAGGTATTACTGAGCTATGTTCCAGGCGAGGCACAGGGCAAAGTCAGACAAAAATACGAAATCCCCTTTCCACCCTCAACAGAGAAAGAGGTTCGCAAATCGCAATAAGGCGATATATAGTGTGATGTTGTGATGTTGTCCAAGATCATCAAAATGGAACTATTACTTATTCAGATTAATTTTTTTCTGTTTTCTTCCAAAATTAAATATTTTTATTATTGTGAATGAATGAATACCTTTCTACACTGGAAGAATATTATTGAAAAAAAGTGTTTAAAAGTTTTTCGTGTTCCTATGAATACTTCTAAAAGAAACAAAAATATTGTAGATCCAATTAAATACATAAAACATTTAAATACTCCAAGTAGGTCCTTCAGATCGAGAGACTTTACAGGGGACTCATTCTTTATTACATACTTATATTGTTCCCATTTGTTGATAAATCCCCCTTGAATAAAGTTCAACATTTTTTTATTAAACACTTCCGTCAGAGCTGAGTGTCTGGAAAGAATCGTTGTCAGGTAATAACTATGGATTTGGTCTTTTGCTATGTGCAAGTATTGATCTCCTTTGTCGTCCAGTTCATTACGCATCACATATCTCCCTACCGAACAATCAATGAGACAAAATCGTTTGCTATCGTTAATTATATTCTTCACACAACCATATAAATCATTTATCGGAACAAGTTTCGAGTTTATTTTATTAAATTTTTCTTCGGTTTGCGGCAGCATAATATCAGGGGACGCCAACCCTTCTATCGTGTATCCTCTTTCGATGACGTCTTCGAATGTTTCTACTTCTTTACCTCTTTTAATTGCACTAAAAAACGATACGATCGCTGCTTGTGTCACGAAATTCACCACGAAGTAACTCCAAATTGAAATAAATAGGTATATCTTAAAGGATTCCCTTTTCGGCGGCTTGTACAAGTTGATCGATAAGGTGTTCCGGATGGCGTTAACATAGTCTTTTCCGGCCTGATCCCAGCTGATACCATTTTTTTCAACGATATTGAATAATAAAAATACAAACCAAGTTCCGGAAAAACATAACGCCCATTCCATTAGAAAGGTGTAGTTAGCCTGGAGTATTTTTTCGTCGAATAAGGTAGTCGCAAAGTCAGCCCGGTGCGATAAGAAACATAAGCCGCTATCCTTGTACGGAACAGTCATATCAACGTCGACGATAATGAGATCGAACTGATATATTGGGAATAAGAGCATATCTGCCATCCTACGAGCTAAATTTGAAACAAGTCCTATGCTCAATTCGAAGTTAAATGGATCTTTTATTGTGTCCGCATTAGGTGACAAATCAATGGTAAAGTTCATTGCCTTTGCTAGAGCATTCCACATTAGTCCATCTCTTCCAGCAAGTGTTAATGTTCCGTTAGCGTCTTCATTAACTATTAAGAAAGGCTTCACTTCTCTACCAAATGCCCTAAGTGGATATCCGTGCATGTTATTAGTTTTATCTTCAAAAAAATTTGTATATTTAAGTTCTGTGTTGTCATCATAAGGTAAGATTATCGTTTGAAAGCCTAAACATGTTCCGAGATGATTAGCTCGTAATCGGGAAGTTATTGTCACATTATGGCACTCTTCAGAACAAATTAGGCCCTTTTGGAAATTTTCAACAGGCATAGTGATCTTGTTACGAGTCCAACATCCAAAGCTATGTTCCAACTTGAAATGTTCGGTGATATATTGATTGAAGTGTGTAACCATTAAGTTTTTTGTTTCATCACTGTACTGAATAATAACCGCATTGCTTATTTTGTAATACCACAAAGCGAAAAATATCTTTGCTTTAATTTCGTTGTCCTCGGTGGCATTATGATAATAAACTATAGTGTTCGAATGGGGATGCCAATACGGTATGTTAGTGATGATTTTCATTTTCTTTTCAAAATCTTCCAAGTTTCCACACTCTATTAGTAAAGAGGCAGCGCGGTATCGTATTGGGTTTTCAAAAGTATATCCTTTAAACTTTTCTTTTACGGTTATGAATGTAAACGGCAGACCTTGCATCGCCATAAAAAATGAATCTGGCCAGTTTCCAAATGTAAAAAAGGTAATCCATTCTCTGCTATTGCCACTAGATACAATTATGTTCCTCTGAAAAGAAAATAAAGAAATCAAAAACACATAATAAAGATACGTAAATTATAGGAATTTTGTATACTAACAATTAAATTGAATTTTTCCTCATCGTAATTATCTTTAGAAACAATTATGTTTCCAAATACTGAATGAAATACCAATAATATCAACACAGTTTTTAGGGGCATTTTGCCTGGGTGCTGTTGAAGTCCACAATAGTGTAGGCATAAGTACCCAGATAATATAATAACGAAAGTAATGTAAGTGACCTATGGAATTATACACACAAAAAATGGCTTAGATATTTATCGCCTTTGTTACATATGTATGATCAATTTTGTGAGTGGTTTACTGCACAGCTCGTTATTTTATTAATATTTAATGTCGTAATTGTCGCAATCAAAAGGTTAATAAAACTGGGTTCATTTGGGTTTACCCCGAAGGTCTGCACTTCCCGTAATAGAAAAGGCCGTTATGGCCGCCTACAATCTGCCACGTGTTTATATACCAGAAAAGGAGTATTAAAAATAGCTATTATGTAGTAGTTATTAAATAAAATCCTTCTTTTAACAAAACTGCTCTTTAATTCTAAATAAATAAAATAATTACAAAATGGCGCCGTAACAATTAAAGCCTATGGCTATTACCATTTACCGATGAATATATTTATAATAACAGCTACATATTTAATTTATAAATAATATTGATGAATTACCTATTTTCAGGCTTTGATATAACATTTCGAAATAAATAGGGCGAATATGAAACTTTATGAACAAAGGGACAACAGGATATTCCCAAATCGTTACATAATATTAAATTTTAAAAATTACTTCTGTTTCAAACGAAGCGAAGCCAAGACAGAGAAACTATTTAAATATTCACCCTATAAATTCACATTAAAATTAGGTTTTCGCCAAATAATCCTTCGACAATATTATTTTATTTCTCGTCAAGTTCATTTGAATGTTGTCTTCGCTAAAAACCTGGTTTGTACTCACATGCGTTTCAATCCACTTTAATCATAATTAGATCATAATATTATATCATGCAACTCCTAAAATAAGATCTCAAATGAAGATTGTCATGGTGGATAAGCGAATTGTATCGTAATAGGCTATTTGACTGTGTTTAAAATATGGAAAAATTTGTTGTTATCCTAATAAAATGTAATGTAAAAAGCATATTTTATTGGATGTTCTGAAAAAATAAGGTCATTTTCTGTATAAAAAACATAAATGAAATTTGATTTTTTTTGTGGTTTAATCACGTGTTTGAAAACGCTCTGTGATTGGTTGCAACTTTGGATGACGTCACAAAAAATGTAAACATTAGTTCAGTGCATGCTTTCTGTTTTTCTTTATATTGATCGTGCGATCTACGTGTTATTTACGTTATTTCCCAACCGTCCTAGTTATTACAGTTTTGTTTATTTAAAGTTCTGTGCATAAAATGGAGAGACATTTTGTGCGAGCTGACAGCATTTTTTAGGTTATGTTAACTCCTACATTTCTTTGGTGTCACGCACTGTTTTCACGTAACCTAAACTAATGCAACAATACAAATATTACTTACGTTAAAATGATCTTCACACATATAAACACTTGAATTAGGTCTAATGCTTTCAGGGTTTCGACGAGCTACACTCAACCACTTTTTTCGGCTCTCAGGATCTATAGGAACTGGTACAAATAGTTTTTCCGGAGTCTTTATCGATGTACTTGTACATTTGGGTACAACACACCACTTATAAACCATTATTTATGCAATAAATTTCAAAACTATTTCACAGTTTGTTGTTGAGTTTGTTGTTTATCTATTTGTGACGTCATCTGTCAAAAATTGCGTTTTGGCGGGTAATTTTTTAATTCAAACTTTAACATTGATTTTCTCCGTATATACGACAGATCTCCAGGAAATATTAAAACGGTTTGCATTATATGCAATAATAAATAATATAAAACTATTTTCCAGCAGTAGTCAAATAGCCTATTCTTTAAAAGTTATGGAGGATCATTCCTGTTATAAAAATTAGGTATCAAAAATATTATAAAGTATCTTTGTGACAATGAAAATCACGTTAACGTATTGACTTAGTTCATAAAATATTTTGTACATTACTTATTTAAAAAAATATAATAACCGAAGCTTTACGTAAACTAGTTCACGCACAATTGAAGATATAAAAAAATCTACGAATTAAACAATGTCATACTATTTTTATTTATGCAAGACAATGTAATTTTTCAGAAAACTTTAAGAAAACAGTAAGTGTAATTGCGCGTTATGTAGACGTATTTAATCTCGTATTTCGATCTGGGTACGGGACCAACGACCACCTACATACCCTGAAGACATTAATAGAAAAATGCCATGAGTAGTACCGGAAGCAAATTATAATTACCTTCGTCGATTATGAGAAAGCGTTTGATTCGGTCGAAGCTTGGGCGGTAGAGAAAGCCTTGGTGGACAGTAGAGTTGATGAAAGGTACATCCAGCTTATTAAACACCTTCAGGCAACGGGGACATCTTCAATACGCCTCCATAAGTTAACGGATGCTTTTAGACTGGAGAGAGGAGTTCGCCAGGGTGACACCATATCGCCTAAGTTATTCAATGCCGCACTTGAGAATATCTTTAAGGCACTAGACTGGACAACCAAAGGAGTAATAGTCGATGGTGAAAGGCTAAACAACCTGCGATTTGCCGATGATATTGCACTGATCAGTGACAATATAAATGATATGATAGATATGGTCGACCAGTTACAACGTGAGTCAGCAAAAGTGAAAATGAACACATCTAAAACCAAAATCATGACAAACATCGAAAATGTGGAAAATCACGTTTTACCTGTACAATTGGTCGACCACTATATCTATCTTGGCCACAAAATCACTCTTGGCTCAGAAGATCAGATTGCGGAAATAGGCAGACGCATCGGGCAGGCTTGGGCACCATTCGGCGCCAATAGCCATATTTTTAAATCCAAAAAGATATCTCAACACTTAAAGACCAAGGTGTTTAACCAGTGTGTTCTGCCGGTCTTCCTATACGGTATGGAAACCACGACGCTGACAGTAAAATCTGCTGAGAGGCTCCGCGTTGCACAGCGAGCAATGGAGAGACAGATGTTGGGTATTTCCCTCCAAGATCGCAAAAGGAACGAGTGGATCAGAGGAAAGACACAGGTCAGCGACGTGGTGGAGGAAATTGAGAGACGTAAGTGGAGATGGGCAGGGCACATTGCACGAATGAACCCTGAACGCTGGATCAGGAAAATCTTAGAATGGAGACCCCGCAATGAAACCCGCGGCAGGGGAAGACCGCCTAAAAGATGGACAGATGACATTAGGCAACAGGTTGGCTTTAATTGGATGCAAGTCGCTGGGGACAGAAGTCGGTGGAAGGATGAAGAGGAGGCCTATGTTCGAAAACGAACCCAAGGGCTGCTATAGATAGATAGATTTAATCTTGAACTTCGAGCATATATATGACAATCCAGCCAGCCGACTTTAAATAAAATGCATGTGTCACCCGGGTGGCAGCGATGCCTATTATTAAACATGTTTGTCTAAATTAAAAGACAAAAAAATAATTTAGATAAAAGGTGCCTAAAATATTGCAGTACGTTGAATGGTGTGTCCTCCTAGATATTAAAAAACATAAAGCTTAACCGCCAGTAATTCGTCACAAAGCGGGTACTGGCTTGTCCTTTCCAGATGTGAAGGGGAAACCGGGGGATTAAGTGGGTTGCTTGTCGCAGATATCGCTAGCCTACGGTTATGGCGCATTCTCCTTATATAAAAGGGTAGCTCAATTACGGCCTTGCTAATGTGAGTTAAAAGAATGTAACAAATTTCTCGGGTTAAAAAAAAATACCACTTTCCCTGTTGAAAATATGAAGGGGAACAAAGTTTAGTGGGTAGTGGGACAAATACCTTTAGTGCCGAGTCCCATCTATGTATCTATGGCCGCAGGTCACGTTAGTTTTCAATTATTACACCAAAACGGTTGTCGGTTGCGGAAGCGGAAGCGGGGCACACGCAGGCGCACGGGCGGTCACCGCTTCAGGCGGGCTGTCACAAGTCGCTCGCCCCGCTCACGCTTTCGCAAAACTCGAAGCAAAGGCCGTAGTAATAAGGGTTTTTCGAAATAAAAAATCCGCTAGATGGCGCTATGTAGCCATAAGGTCCAACTAAAACGTGATTAGTTCATTTTGACATGCATGATGGCGGTTTGACGTCTTCCGTCAAAATAAACCAATCACGTTTTAGTTGGACCTTATAGCTACGACGTAGCGCTATCTAGCGGATTTTTTGTTGTACAAAACCGTAATTATTGTTATATTAGTTTCTAGTAGCGAGGTACTCCTGCAAGTTGGTCCACGCGCGGTCGATCTGCGCCTGCGTGTACTCGTAGCTCCAGTAGGGGCTGAACACGATGTTAGCGGCGGCAATCTGCTCTATGTTAGAAGGTTGTGCTTCGATACGCTGTCTCGCTTCTTCTTCTGTTAGGTTGTTGCGCTTTTGAAGCCTTTTTACTGCCTGGAAGAAAGAATTTGTTTTATAATACTTGATTATTTACGCTGATTCTGTGGTTGAGAAAGTGGGGGTTTGCTATAAATCAAAATATGTTTATCAGTACATATGTTGGACTGGTCTGGATGGCTGACTTATAAGAGTATCTAATACTATGCGAACAAATTGCAGGTTTCGTCTGGATACAAGAGGCGCGTAACCGATCAGTTAAGATAATGCTAGGAGGAGGTGTATGTCCACCACTGGACATCTTTTTGGCTGATGATAATGATGGCGATGATTTTACAGACTTGTTTTATTGCTATGGCCGCAATAGAAGAAGTCTTAAAAATCACCACCATCATATGCGGTCCAGCTTCTCCTGTTGATCCTGGCACAGCATCAGTAGCTCACCTCCTCCGGCGGGATGATGACGGCCCAGAGCTGGTGGCAGGCGTGGTACCACTTGGCGCGCACCATGACGGCGGCCTCCATTACCACCACGCGGTGGCCCAGTTCTCCTAGCGCCTTCGTCTGCCGCTGCGCTTCCGCCAGTACCGCTGGCCACATGATGCTGTTCAGCTTCTCCAATTGATCCTGGATATTTATTAGCAGGCTATATTAGGGGGCAAGCTGAAGAACAAACTGGCACGCTCTATGGTTGACTGGTAGAGAATGCCTTATGTCATTAAAGTAGCCTTTTTGGGGAATAAAGTTTAATTAAAATAACAAACATCAATAAAAATACAATATTTTTTGCCAACAGGTGAAATCTGCCGACATAACAGCTCTGCGTGTATTCCGGTAATATCAATGTAGCCAGTACACTTGAAATTAAAGGCTCAAAGATCACATGAGCCTACAGTCTGGCAGCACATTGAGCGATGCTTCCTGATGATATGACCTTATGGAGGCCGCAGTAAACGCTTACCATCAGGTTGCCTGCGTGTCTGTCAACTAATGTGGTATAAAGAAAAATAT
Organism: Mecyna flavalis; assembly: GCA_949319885.1. NCBI lineage: Eukaryota > Metazoa > Arthropoda > Insecta > Lepidoptera > Crambidae > Mecyna > Mecyna flavalis. Next base: position 5,644,933 of record OX439436.1, read on the forward strand.
ATAATATAGGTAAAAGTTACCTCTCCCTCCCGATCATTCCCATAAATTACGTGGATCTCTGTTGAAAGAAAGGCATACACCTTTGTTATGTAACTGAGCATTATCCCAAGTACAAACCTTATCGCTGAACACAATCTGTCCAAGTTTCCTGCGGTCTACCTCGCCCGTGTCTGTGATAATGTCCTTCCCGAACGCGTCCGCTAAGGTGTTGTTGAGAGGCAGTCCTGGTTTGTATAGCTCGTGGGCTATTATATCACAGTTTACCAGACCGGCGCCTTTCTTTCTGTAAATGTAGTAAATTAAACTTATCGACTAAGTAAATGATAATTTAAAGATCACATGAGTCTACAGTTCCACAGGACATGGTTAGGTTAAGTAGAAAAATTTCATTGATTACTCACTTGAGTTTTTCAGCTAAACTGCTTTTTCCACTTGCAATTCCTCCGGCAAGCCCGATCACATACGGCCACGCAGGAATGTTAGGGTTTGCCTGTCAAATGGTTATTTATCAAAACACTGGCCACTTCCCGAATCAGCCTAACAGAAAAGACATTAACAAGTTCAGTTATTATACATCAACTGATGTTGTCAGACTTCCACAACCCTTCGTAGGAGAGAAATCTCCCCCGTTTCTCCGAAATATTTTCCGTCACCGAGTAAATGGTACTTAAACCAAAATGTCCTATCCAGCAGTAAAATACATAATTATTATGAACATTTATTTTCGTCGGTGATGGGACTCCGAGACTTCAGACTTCAGAGTCCGACTGGCTTAGCGACCGAGTGAAATCTCCCCCCATGACAACTCGGGCTTTGTTCCGGCAATTTTAATGTGGAAGCCAATTTACTGGAAATTAGAGGTTCGAAAATCAGAGAAGCCTCAGTGTACACATTGAGCGACTCTTTGCTAAGAATCCCTTAAGGCCTAATACGACGCCATTGACATTTGCTCATTTTGCTGCAAGTCGCGCGCCATCTATTGTCATGTACGTACCTTTGCATACGTCACGGGCACAAGCGTAACACAGAGTACAATATTAATAGAGAGGGCATTATTGCTTTTCCAATTTAATTTTTTATACAAAAATAAATTATACTATGCATGATGTATGTAGGCGTGCTAGGTAAGATCGAGGACTTTCCCGCGTGATCACTTTTGAAAAAATATACCATGCACCCTCATCGTGACTTCTTAGGAGCGGCGCTTGTAAACGTGATTGATAGTCAAAAGTCAAAAAATATCTTTATTCATATAGGCATTCTTAGAAGCACTTACGAATCGTCAAAAACTAAAATATTCAAGTATAAAAGTAGTTTACATAAAAATACATATAATATATTTCGATACATACAATATACTAATAAATATACATAGATGTAATAGATTCTACCACCGGTTCGGAATGCTGTCATCTAGTCGAGAAGTCACCGGCAAGAAACTCGCTAGTTACTCATTTTCATCGCCACGTTTGTTTACAATTTGTTTGTTACAATTACTGATTAGTTTTAGAATACCAAGCCATACAGTATAAAGAATGAGACTATAATCGAGAAAAATCCGTGAGCCCTGGAAGACCAGTGCCCAAAGGTGGCACCTGCAGCACAAGTATGACGTATGTGCCAGCCGTAGTTTCACTCAACCATATTAGAGGGAATGTAACCACCGGACACATAGCGCCACCACCCCAAGCACATTTTAGCGAGCATGACCGCCAAGGTTACAAACTCTTCAGGATTCTTTGAATGAAAAATAAATTTAATTTTTACTGAATTATAACATTTACTGTGTTACTGTATAATACTGCGATAATATAATAATACTGCACAGGATTTTGTGATCACGCGCGGGTGACCGCGAATACCGCGATCGTACTATACAGCGTGGAATTTTAGTCGTTGTTTTCCCGCAGTAAAATGATTCTATCTTAGTAGTAAAATAGATGAATAAAGTTTTTTTTAGTTAAATCAAAAGTTTTACTATTATGATAGACGAAACTCGAACCAATAGTACTAGTACGCTGCGTTGCGGAGGGTCACCGGCAGGGGTCATTGCACTTCGCGTTTATCAAAAAAATGATAAATTACTATTTACTAACATTTAGTTTCCATTTTCCCAACAAACTCTAAAAAAAAATTCAAAAAAAAAAGTAAAAAAAAAAATTTAAAAATAAAACTTGCAAAAATCGATAGTACTACTGAAGGTGAAGCGTTATGCTGCGGGAAAACAACGACTAAAAAAACACGCAGTAACTATATCATATAATTATTTATTATAAATTCTGTAAATTTTACATTATCGTCGCTTAGAATAATTAAATTATTATATTTTAGCTACGACGTCATAGCAACAGCTAGAGTTTTTAACCGATATTAGGTCTTATTTGCGTACCGCAAATTTTTCTTTCGAGTGTTGATTTTTGTAAGGTAAGGTAAGTCCATAATATGGGACTTTTTACATTGAAAAGGAAATCATTCAGGCTCTCCATACATTTTAGCCCTTTTTTCAAAGTGCCGGCCAACAAAAAATAATGGTACATATCGTTAGAACTAGCCATTTCAAGCAATACTTATTATGGCACGGAAGTTATGGGATCGCTCCAAAGTCGAAACCAACTTATACAAGTTCAAAGATTCGCTATTTTCATATATTTAATGATTGCTGAAAGTGCTGGAAAACATAAAACTATCTTTGATATGGCTATATAACTAATCTTATCAGACGTCACCACATCGGAAAACTGGCCAATTTCAAGGTCATACCGGGGGGCCAGTCTCACGGCTCAACACTGTCAACTTGTCAGGGATCTGTGCGACGTGCGTTAAGCCCAAACAGGACCCACTGTGCACCGGAGTAGACAGTGAACCAGTCCAGAGCCACTAGGATAGGATTCAAGCTGCCATGACCGAAGCGGCAAAAAGAGTGGACGTAAGCTTGACAAGGAGACTTGTTGGTGAAACGACTTAGAACCCGTGGAGATTCGGGGTAAGAAAGAACTCTTCAAAAAGTGGAAAGTGTCCCAATCTCTTTTAGACTGCGATTCTTACAGAGCTGCTAAGAAAGCTGTAGCTAGAGGTAGGCAATACCTAAGAGGTGTACTATGGGTCAGAACAAGTGCCCCCGTAGTCCACCCAGGTGAACTTGCTAGGTGTACTACGGATCAGGAACGCCAATTGCAACCACAAAATGATAAGCTGAAATCATCTGAGGGGCGGAAGTTTATTTACCCTAGAATGTAGCAAATTCTAGGGCCCAACCACACAGGACACTACCAAACGCCGCTGTGTAAAAGACCTTCATGGTATTCTGTTATGCGAGGACCACGTGGTGAATAGTCATTTGCCACCTCTGTACTATTACTACTCTGTGCATTATTTGGTTCGGTTGCAATAATATTTATTTTTTTAGAGTTTATTACTTTACCGCTTAGATACTTAATATTTTTTGGGTTTTCCTCCCATGTTACATTCTAAAATCACATAAATGCACGCAACGATATTTTAAATAAAATCTTTGACCGCATTTAGGATTTGACAAGCAACAATTACTGTCACCTTATAGACCGACAAACTTATCTTTTCACTACGGTACGTTTAGTACTTCCATAAAATATCGTTTTAGAGTACATTTCACGTAGTTCCAATTTTGGCCACCGGAACAGATAAGTTTGTCAATCTATACATAAGTCATCATAGTGCCTGATAATTTAAAATATCAAACTTTTCTTTCTGTGTGTTATGTAAAACTATTTAGGCGGTTTTATTAAACATTAATTAAATAAATAATAAACAGTCTGCTCCAAAATGAAGCAAGCGAGCATCTTCGGAATCACAATGCAAATATTTTTATATATAAGAATAACTTTTTCTCTAGTAATATTCACCGCGTTTTGGGAGCAGAAAATTCTACATATTTTGTGACAGATCATTTTATAAAGTTATGTTTATTTATTGTAAATTGATTTATTTGAAATTCTAAAAAGACCAGCATCTTCTACAAGAAACAAGCTTACTTTTAAAGGTAGATTTAGTACATGTAAGTATTTCAGGTCAAGGTATAATTGAACCAAAAACATTAAATTTTGCCGTTTCACTTCGTAGTCGCCTTAATGGAAACGGCCACAGTTGCCGCTTACCATCTGGTGGGCTGTCTGCCTGTCTGTCAATTGATATCGTTTTTGTACATCGTTGTCTGGCACTCATAGTACAAGCATTAAGCTTAGTTTGGGACTGTACGGCGCTGATTGAATAGTGTCCAGGAATACCTATATTTATATAGCATAAAAGAATAACAAAATCTCTTACCACAGGAGGCCTCAGCAGGGTTCCTAGCAGCCGCATCCTCTGGTTACTCGAGCTGACCTTCTCCTCTTCCTCCTGCGACTTCTGCGGGTGCGAGTCCTCGGCCATGCTGATCACATGCGTATCCATCGGCTTTAGGCCCAGCTCCACTCGTTTCTCGTTAATCTTAACGGCTCCGCGGTGGGTTTCTTCACTTACAACTATCATCTGAAATTATTAGTTTAAAAATTTCACAAAAACTATTCACTGACTGATAATTGATGAAAAATAACTAGTACTTGATGATATGAAACTTATTATATTACAAATTTGGTACCTAAGTATATTTTAGGTACCCTTACTGATGACCAGTAAGTTATTCATATCCTTAAGTATATATTTCAAGAGAAGTAAATACACTTTGCATTGTTAAACAACTTTCTAATACTTGTATGTTGAATAAGTGTAAAATCATTAAGAACATAGACAATTACATTACATACATTTCAATACTAGGTACCTATTAAAAGTTTTTGTACTTTGTTGTATTTTTATAGCTTTTATCAAATCATAAAATTATATTATGTGTCCTAACTGATTGTGAATAAAAATAAATATGTGTTCTAAGTGATAATGAATAAAGATTATTATATACCTGGAATTTTGGGTCATCTTTTGTTGGACCATATAAATCTTGCAATGGAAACACGTGGTACTCCAGATCTGGATTTATATCCATCAGAAAATTTAATACAGACTTTATTCTCTTTTCTACTGGCTCTATCAATTCCCATAGTTTTTTTGCTACAAACAAAAAAAATAAGTTTATTAATTCATTAATCAATACAAAATTATTTTATAAACCTTTACAAAGTGGACATAATAAAATTATGAAAAAAAAAGCACTGATAACTTTCATTGGGTTTAATGAATAAACCTGTGAATGAGATCAAAAATTGATTGATAAATTCCGAAATCAACCATAGATAAAATATACACACACAAATATACAACCATAGACAGATAACAAATGGCCCAAAATGAAATTTAAATTATGGCTATGTAAAAATTGTTTGCATGTCCTTACACTGAATCATATTAACATCAGTGACGCCCACCGTTACATGTTTGGTGGAGCGCAGCACTGCTTGTGACAGCAGGATCTTGTGTCCGTTGTGGAGACGGTCAAATGTCCCCCCTAAGGCCACATACTCGTATGTCTTCACTGGTTCTTCTTTACTGCTTAGTTTTGTTGGATCTGTAAAATCTGCAATAAACAAAATACAATGACTGTGTAAGTATGATTTATTTGTGTTTTTGCGGTAAAGATTAGTTTTAAGCACACTAAGGGGCAGCGCAGACGGCACACTTTTTGTGCGAAAGAGTCTGCCGCGGATTTTTCACAGACTCAACGCACAAAAAGTCTGTCGCGGATTTTTCACAGACTCAACGCACACGACGCACATCTTCAATCATTTTGTCGGCAGAACTGTAGGGACGTAGACGCTATGAAAATCGTGCAGAGATTAAAGATCGCGAAGTATTATTTTGTACTTGATGTAACAGACAGAAAAAGACGAAGAAAATTTTGGGTACATCCTATACTTTCGGAAAGATTACTGAAGGGAGAGTTCTATATTAAACATTCAATTCTGAACAACACCGGATTTTTTTTTTAAGTTTTATAAAATGTCTGTTACTAGGTTACTACATAATATGATGAGTTGCTATTTATTTTAAGACCTGCTTTGACTCATTCAGACACAACAATGAGGAAGTTAATAATAAATAATAAATATCTCTGGACATTATTCACACAGCGCCATCTAGCCCCAAACTAAGCATTAGCTTGTGCTATGGGTGCTAGACAACGGATAAACATTACTTATATACTTTTTTTTTGTAAATACATACATAATATACATAGAAACACCCAAACCGATACAAACAGACATGTTCATGCACACAAATGTTTGTACCGTGCGGGGATCGAACCCGCGACCTGTGGTGTAATAGCCGACTTCTCAACCATTACACCTAATGGCTCGTCAAATTAGTATTTCGGTTAAAGAAACTTTATTCTCAAAAAGAAATTACTTAAACACTTACATGAGAACATTAAAATTTATAATAAAACAAATTATCCGGCAACAAAAAATAAATAAATAAATAAATAATAATAATAATACTACCAATTACACAGAGCAATCACTAGTTACAATTTGTTTACAAAAATTTTCTTATACAGAATATTACCAAGAAACAAGTTTTAATGTTTAAACTCACTGCGGACCGAGTTTTAATGATTTTACATAATATATGTATTAATATCTATATTCTGCCATAGAAGTATCATAAATTATTGGTCTATTTTGTATTTCACCACTCAACGCCGAACCGGCACTCGGGTGCCGCATAACAATAGATTTTCTATTGTGTCTAGTAATCCGGGGCTAGAAGGATTAATTAGCATCGTTACATCGATGTCTGGCGCCATAACAGATCGCATACGTACGTTACGTCCCACCACTAGATTGCAGACTAAAATGTACGCCAATGTGCGCCGTCTGCGTTAGCCCGTGTTGAAGCAAACGTTCCATTTTTTTCGCACACTTTTTGTGCGGAGCGGTGTGGCGCGGCGCGGCGCGGTCTGCCGGAATCACACGGATTTTGTGCGCGCCGGACTTTTTTGCGCGTCGTCTGCGTTACTCCATACAGTTGCATACATTCTATTTTCGCAGACTAAAAAGTCTGTCACGGATAGTCTGTCGTCTGCGCTGCCGCTAAAACCTACATTCATGTGATACATTTGTGAGTGTCCTGTGTCTGGGTGTTTATTTGTATTTGAGTCAATATTTGTGGTACCTTCTTTGTTTCTTTTGGTTCACATCTCATCATCATCATCATCATGAGATATTTCTTTATTACAAATAAAGTCACACTTAATCAAGTCATTAAGTGTACATAAATACCTACCATCTCTTTGTACGACCTTCAGCTCTCGCAAAAAGATTTGTCTAATTATTATACGGTTCCTTTTTTTCAAGAGAAGTATCAAGTAGACGAGATAAGATAGAAAATGATAAGATTATATTCTTAATGAACAAGGGTAATCATTGCGTAAAGACAAAAAGTAAAAATTAAAGAAATTATTTGCCATATCTCTTTCCTTTTCTTTCAAAATGTATAAAAAAAATACTTACCAATACTCTGTACTGAATGTGGAGTATTTAGAGTCACTACTGACTTTTTAAATAGTTCTACGTCCTTCACTAATTCATTATCATATAAAATAACATCAATTGGTTGATTTGTTTTAATTCTTTTAACAGCATTGTATGACTTTAACATCAATCTCACATCTAGATCAACGCAATATGATGTGGCCTGAAAATATACTTCAATTTCATTATTTATTTCAAATTAAATGCTCTCTTACATCTAGTATAAATATCCATTTGAATAAAGATAGCAAATTGAGTTTTCAGCAATTTTCCTTACCTTAGTATAGAGTTCTACTATTTCCTTACTAACTACTGGTAATGAGTTGTGTGTATTCTCTTTAAAATTAATGTATAATGTTTTCTGGACATATTTTGAAGCTTTTTGACACACAGTGTGTGCCTTAGTTGCATTAGACACAAATAGCAGTCCATTCTTAGCCATTAGATCTGGAAAAAAATAGAAAACTTCAGTTGTATTTACTTACCCCTGATAACAAGGCTGGTGTCCACTAGTATTTAGACCATAGAGGAACTATTTTTTTAACAAAGAAAATTATTTTTAAATTGATTAAAGTGAGGTTACTTGATAAAGTTAACACATCAAAAGGAGGTATTGCAACTTTTAAAATAACTAGCCTGGTTTTAAGAGCTGGCACAAGGCCATAATTTTCCATTAATTTGAGTATATATAATATTAGTATGAATATCTACAAATTTATTGTGATGTGAAAACTTGATTTCGAAGCTGAACTTTTTTTTATAATAAAATTCGTCTTCCATTGCTTGTGGACACCAGCTAACAGAATAGTTATCAGGAACTGTTACTACCCACCTTTGCTGTTCATTATGAAAACGTAGTAACAACAAATGGAAAGTAACAAAACTAACAAATACTCTCTGTACGAACTACATGTATACATGACAGTGTTTAGTCCAAAGGTTAATGTTTTCCAATATTTATGTTAAACCACCACAACTTAACAATGTGATGACGAAGTGAACACATTTCCATATTAGTGTAGTTTACGCATCTACACAATAATGAAAATATGAAGAAATGAGTAATTTAATTCAGCTGGAACACCAAAAAGCAATGATAATAAATGTTTCTTTATATTACCTAATTGGCAAGGAGAGCAACAGTTCATATGTAGCAGTAAATATTTACACTTTCTAGAAATTTATTTAGTCATGCACTTCTTTTTATTCAAGAAGTAATAGATAATGTATGGGTTTTAAATATTTTACTTTTATTTCACAAAACAATGCCTCACGCACGATAGATAGCCAGCTGACAGGGTTGCCAACTCTAAAAAATATTTATCCCTAAACCTAAGTCAAAACCCCCTAAAATCACCTCAATAGGCATGATGACAAATTTTGAGAAACTGTTCTATAATACTCGGAAATATATATTAATTACAACAAACATAATATTTCTGCTCAAAATTATGGTTTAGTATTTAAAAATTACTTTTCAATTCATAAATTTAAAATTTGCACCAAAACACTTCAAAGTGTCATGGCGTCACTTGTGACGTCACTTTAGAGTACAGCTGTACAGGAATCATTCGACAGTTGTAAACATTGATACGATCCTTGATTAATTTCGAAATTTTATAACATAAATATGAATTCGAAAGCATATAGATGGTGTTCCGTCCCTCTGTGTACTAACTAACACGTCCTTCAAAACTCCTGAAAAGTTATTTCAACAAGACAGTACGAAATAAGTGGCTTAAACTTGCAAGACGTGATTTGAAAGGAATATCACCCACTACTCAGCTTTATTTTTGTGAAGATCACATACAATGTTAAATCTGTTATTACTTTTGTTATAATCACGACAGTTAAAGAACTGACAATAACTTTTAACCTGTAAACTGCTCGCTAGAAATCATTGCTAGCTCTGTATTACTATTTCAGGAAAAATAGATATAAGTACATAAATGGGTGAATATTTATATTGTATTGTAGGTAAGTATATAATATGTGATTAACAGCTGAGGTTTATCCTAAAAAAATAAAACAAACATTTACCTTTACAACATAAACTGGCTTTTTATTCATTTACACTTTTATACAATACTGGATATACATTATCCTTCCACAAAGGAACTATAACCTTAAGAAAATCTGATACATATTTTTCATCATACATAATTTCCATTATATCTACTTTTCTATTGGCACTGTAGTTGCAGTCAGCAACACAGAAGTAGCCTTTTTTATGTCCTGTCAGTAACATTTGAAGTTGCATTTGCACATAAAACTTCTGGGTTGGTTTCCCATTATTTACATAATTTTTCACTGTTTTTTCACTCATAGGACACTTAATTTCAACGATACTATTTTCACAGATCCCATCTGGTGAACCTGCTAGCATGGGATAGTTTTTAGATAACATTAAACCACATATTTTAATTTTTTTTCCCAGGTTGGCACTAACAGTTTTCCTCACATCATCCTCCAATATTCTACCACGTTTCATGGCTATCGTGTCAGGAATTTTTCCACCCATTATTACTGCCATCAGAGTGCCATCACTGGTTTTACACCTACTGAATTCATACGCTCTTGAAGCGGTCACTCTGCCATACCTTAATTCGTACCAAAGCCTGCTTTTATGTTGCTCCCTTGTTTCTTCTTCTACATCTTTGATGTCAGCATCAGAAAATATCACTCTTTCCAAAAATTTATCGCAAGATTTTTCTTTATATTTCAGCACTAAATTGTCCATTGATAGACTTTGTAGTCTATCCAAAACATATTCATTTTGGTATTTCATTAATTCACACTCGGTAAGCCTTCTTCTCTTCCCTTCCTCTAAAAACTTTTCAAATACTTTGGTATTTGACGGTAAGCTAGGGCTGCCCTTAGATAATTCCTTAGCAGTTATGTATTTAAGGGTACTCCCAACTCTGGAAAGCTTGGATTTCATCCAATAGCATTCTATGGATGTGCAAGATGGATCCTCACTCCTACGATGAACCCACATTAAGAATGCCATGGCATGTTTGCAGCCTCCTTGTGAAGCCACACAATCATGACATTCTACTGACTTCACTGTTTCTTCCTGTTCGTCGACTACCAAAGACACTCCATACAACTTTGCATGTACCTTATGTTCTGGGCAGATTTTAGCTTTTATTGTACACAAATTTCCTTCGCGTTTGAGCTGAACATAGCTGACAGCATCATCACCATAAGATGCCCTAGCGGACCTGAAATAAATAAAGCAATGGTAAATATTTAGTTGCAAAAAGAAATATTTAACATAAACATAACCTCAAATTGTAACATTAGATATTATACTTCAATAGGTACAATCGCTATAGTTACTTTGTAAGTACTTATTTTTATGATTTAATTAACTGATTAACTGTTTATAGGGTATGTACTTACATGGAAGTCTTAACATTTCTAAATTCTGCTGAACAAAAGTCTTTGTTTGATCCCAGAAACGTTCCTAGCGTTATCAAGTCGATTCTTGGTAAATTTGCGCTGGAAGCCTTTATAAATCCTTGTTCCATGACTCAGTGTATCTTAATGTATGTAAATTGAAGTTAAAAACAAATAAAAACAGTGTATTTAATGATAAATACGAGCGAGTGTCTAATTATGTACTGAATTACAAGTAAACAAAGACTAAGAACTCTAACGTGACGTCACGCGCTCTGATTGGCGTTCAACATTTCATGGCGGATTGCTATATTTAGTGATTTTATTTTATCAATAAAATATTAATCTTGCTTTTAAATAAAAAAAGAACCAGTGTTTTACAATCAAGCATTTAGGGATAATAATACACACAAATTATTTCAATGAAATTTACTTGCTGTCATACACCCTATTGCTTGAAAATCCCCCCAAAAATATTTAATAAAAATATTTACAATTAATTAATAAAAAATGTGCAGTAATATAATTTGTTTTTACTCTTCTATACTAATATTATAAAGAGGAGATTTAATTGTCATTGTCATTGTCATATTTGTCATAGACAACATGGTGGAATTCGTGTTTTATTTTTTATTCAACTCTGTACTCTTAATAACAAACAATCGCACTAGATGTCGCTAAGGCGATATGTATAAAAATGAACATAATTCGCTGGATTGGATTATCCCAAGGCTTTGGAGATTATACTCACCTTTATTTTGCTGAATTTGGAATAAAAAAAAAATTTAAAGTGATAAAAATCCCTAAAAATACCCCTAAAAATATAACACCCCTAAAAAAATCCCATCTCACTTATTTACCCCCTAAATCTGGGGGGAAAACCCCTAAGTTGGCAACCGTGCCAGCTGATGATAAAATGCCGTATGACAGTTTGATGACAGTGACAGACAAGACAACTGACAACAAAATGATAGTTGGAATACTCGTTCGAAAACTTGATGCAAAAATCATGGAAATAATATTGTATGTGCAAAAATAAGATTAATTGCGTTTAATAACAAACGTGCTCTGTCTGTTAACAGGTTCTCCATCTCCATCTCCTTCTCAACAGTGCGTGTTTTGCCGACGATAATCGATATAAACATTTTAACATTTACCTATGTTTGCCAGACCCACGGCAAGGGCTATTTTGTGAAAGGGTTTTCCAATAAGCTTGGAAACAAAAACATTGTTGATTTGATGCAAACCCTTAACTATTTTTTATCAGACCATGTTTTTCCAAGATTACCCAGTACCTTTGAGCGATTCAGAATGGCTGAATTGTTGATGGCCCTATTTTCCGGGGCAGACTTAAGAGGCCTATAACAAATTTCCACTCTGCGAGAATAGGCATTTGACATGTTTTGACAACTCATTGGTCACGTGACCACAATACTGTGTTGAAATAACGACCAAACCATTATGATACTTTTCCCAAGTTTTGTTGTTTTGTTTCTATGGAATAATCGTTATCGCTATACCCGCACATTTGTGCCATGGATCTAGTAGGTGAAGAAACAGATTATAATATGAAGATGATATCATAAATGAGACAGATAATATTTGTTAAAAATTAAATTTATTTTATTACCTTGTCATTTATCTAGCAAAGGACGTTTTTCGTTTTAGATAAAAGTTATAGCTTAGATTAGAATAAAACTTATGACAATTTACATGGTTAGTATAAAACACCATAAAGTAACTAGGTATTTTGGTGTGAAAAAGCATTAGAAAGACAGTGTTTTTATTACAGAGTCAAACGAGGCCAAACATTTGTTTAGATTAGAATACTATATGCCTAAATGGCATCGATTTTCGAGAGTTGACTATTTCTGGGAGCAGACACTCGTAGTAAAAGCGTGTCAATTTGGGTAACATCTCGATGTTACAAAAGTTATCGTTCCGTGGAACTCTAACTACTTTCATTAATAGTCCGGACCAGTCCAAACTGCAAAAAGGCAGAACTACGTAATCTGTCACCTGAAACAATTATATTTATTAATAAAATATGAAAATAGAATAACAGCTTCAAAATTCTTGGGTTCATTCATACTTACATTCTCAGATTCTGTTTCTATCGTCCTAGCATTTATCTCCTCAAGTTCTGCTATTGGCGGTTCGTCTATATTAATTGATTTTTTTTTGTGTTTTGTGTTTTTCGACCCATGCTGAAAATAACGAAATGAATATTAAGAATAATTTAACAACATAAAAAGCTTTGTAAACTCAAAATAATTTTGACAAAACAACCGACCTCAAATTGCACATCTGGCACAAAAAAAAACTTTTGGACTTTTCCACTACAATAATAATATTAACTGGTAAATGCTTGAATAGTTATTAAAATTACCGAAAGCGGTATTTGTTTTTCCAAATCAGTCATCAAATAATATCTGCCTATATTGCCGAATATGTTCGGATGGCCATCTGCGGTCTTCTTATTTAGTTCTACCACACCAAATGATACTTTCTGAATGCAAATGCTTGATTTGTAGCTAAAAATATTAAAATCTTTGTAGGTATGTGCCCCTATAATGTTTGAGAAGTTCCCTTAGTTCCTCGGGGATCCCGTCATCATAACTGGATTGTAATGACAACGGGACCAATATGGACTTAAATGTTTCTAAATGAAAAAAAAAAGAAAACGGTTTATAATTACAGAGTTCTGAGGTAACAACAGACGCGACCAGACGCGACGACGCGACGTGACGATTTGAAGAGTAGCTGTCCAATTATTATTATTTTCAGAGATCAACTCTTTCTTATTATTATTTCAAAAAAGAGCAATCCATTTAATACAATGTGTGAAAATTTCGGAAAACAAATGAATGTCGGGAAAACAAATGAATATCGGGAAAACATTGTTTATTGATCTGAAGTAAGAAAAAACAGGTGCAAGCGATTTTCGACCTTATCGTCATTTACCAAAATAACGGATTTTAATGAACCAGCAAAGATAGTCAACAAGCGGTTGCGAAAAAGCAATAAAATTTTAAATGTCAATAAGGTTGAAAATCGCTTGCACCTGTTTTTTTTACTTCAAATAAATAGACAAACAAGAAAAACAGATGCAAGCGATTTTCAACCTTATTGACATTTAAAATTTTGTTGCTTTTTCGCAACCGCTTGTTGACTACCTTTGCTGGTTCATTAAAATCCATTATTTTGGTAAATGTCGATAAGGTCGAAAATCGCTTGCACCTGTTTTTCTTACTTCAGATCAATAAACAATGTTTTCCCGACATTCATTTGTTTTCCCGACATGCATTTGTTTTCCGAAATTTTTGAAATAATAATGATAATATAATTGGACAGCTACTCTTCAAATCGTCGCGTCGTCGCGTCTTGTCGCGCAAAAACATACTCTCAAAAACAAGTCCGCATTCGTACGGTACATAATATAGGCATCTACTGGGATAGCCCTTCCTACCTATCTAAATAACCAGTAGGGGCAGTCGAAACTTTGCCCCTACTAGGGGCAGACGGAACTAAAAAGTTTCGACTGCCCCTACTGGTGGCAGACTTAGTAGAGGCAGTCCGGAATAATCCCTACTAAGTGATAGTGGGTACTTTATTTTGTCAGTGATCAACTTACGAGTTGTTTATAAATCAACATTTGAGAAAAACTTTATGGAGATTCAATATAAAACAAACACTAAAAATAATTATACTTACGTGATGAAAACTTGGAAGTCGCACTATACACTGACGCTCGCTCGATCGTACTGGCGCGAAAAAATTCGACATAGGTCCAACGCCGAGAGCGCTCCGCGCAGTACTGAGTAGGGATGGCGATCTGAGATCGATTAATCGAAGAATCGATTTTTTGAGCCAAAAAGATCGATTTTTTAAATCGATATGTAGTACTGAATCGATTCAGTGAATCGATATTTCACCCCTGAAAATCGACATTCGATTTTATTTTATGTTTTGGTATAAACCAAAAAAGTATTTACAATTAATTTAATGTAAGTACGCGTATTATAAGAGTGCTGCCGGCTGCCGGTTAAAGGATTATTCGAAAACTCGCGAAATGGCTGAATGTTTGGATTCCTGCGCCTTTCTTTAAGTAACGTTTGTAATCTTTGACTTTTGTCTGTATCTGTGACTGACATTTCTTGTTGCGTCATCATTAGAGGTCGGATATTCGGATGCATAATTATTTACCTAAAGTTCATTTTTGCTACAATATTATGGAAGCGCCTTCTTAAAAATATTTTTTCCTTATTAATCCCGCGATTCCGGGAAATTAGTACATGCGAATCTAGTCGATATCACGGTGGGAATTGACCACAGACTAGTTAGAAGATAAATGAATTGATGTCTTTAGCATGTGGCATTTTTTTTTACCGACTTCAAAATAGGAGGAGGTATGTAATATATGTATATATCCGATTGAATGTATTTTTTTTATATATGCCCGGCCATTTCTCCGTCATCTGTAAATTCGTATGATAAAAATCTTTTGAAAATTAAAGAAAAAATATAAGGCAATCTTTATTTCTGTTATAAAAATTTTTATTTGTCAAATCCAAAACCCCCAAATTTTTTTTGATACAAAAGTGCACTCCATATTAACACCTTAAAATAAGTAAATATAGCTACACACGGCACACCCGATTTGATTCAATAATAAAAAACTAAATTTGTCGATCGAGTCGATTTTATCGATTCAAAAGTGCTTTCCATGTTATGACAATACCACAATTTGAGGTAAATATGCATCCGAATATCCGATCTTTATTTATAATACATTATAAATCAACTTGAAAAAAAGATCGATTTTTCAGAAATCGATCTTTTTGGCCTCGATTTTTTGAGGATCGATTCATTGGGTCACGATTCGAATCGATTCAAAAAATCGATTTTTTTCGGAAAGAATCGCCATCCCTAGTACTGAGTTCGGACGGCCAGCGCATCGCATTTTGTAGTAATTTTGCAGTTATATTAATGTTATTATCAAAATAGGATAATAAATGAATGGTTTAAAATTATAAAATCTTCATTCCTCATGATGTAACAATTATTTTGGTATATATTTTGCCTAATTGTGTTGTCGTAGAAAGGAGAAATTCACAGTTAACTTAAAGCGATTTTCGAAGATTTTTGCTTTAGGACTAGATGTTTTTTTATATATAAAACCAAAGATATTTAAAAATCCCAGGCCGCTAAGAACTATACGACTATATAAGAGATAACATTCTATTTTTTTTATTTAATTTGCTCAGAACAGTAGTTCAATCCAGGAGCTTAAAAATGTGCCTTCGCGCATTTTATGAAAATCTTTCTCTGCAATTTTGGGTTCAATTAAAAAGTTAAGCAAAATTTCGAAAAAGCAAGGCCGCTACAAACTATTCCAATAGATACTCTACACTATTAAATAAGTCATTATTGTTAATGTATTTTTGTTTCTGAGATCGATAACGCCAAAGTTGGGCATTTTATGTAAAAATCACAGTCGAGATGTGATAGGTCTCTTAAAGTCCTTTGTGGTGTTCCGTGTGCGTCGGAAAATGTTTGATTGAACCGATCTATTTCCATAGATGAAAAGATCCGTCATTCCGTCCAGGCGGCGCACGGCGGGGTGGATTCCACTTCCATTCCATAATGATTTAATAAACAAATAAAAAAAATCATTTATTTTGCTTTTATTTACATAAATACATAGGTGGTAGTAGGTACGGACGGCAGCAGATCAACCTACCCTAATCTGTCGAATCCCTCAATTGAAAGAGAACTCTACGTGAGAGCAATAAAGCAGAAAATTGGTTGTAGAAATTGTACAGATTGGGGTAGTCTGATGTGCTGGCGACTGTAGGTACGGTCAACAGCACATCACGGTTAACACTTGCAGTTCGATAATAGCACTTATGCCCCCCGACATAAGAGTGAGTGGTACAAAGTCCAAAGTGTTACGTCTGACGTGCTTTTGACTGTACATGAACATGACTGCCGTTATGGATTAATTGTACATTCTGCAGAATAGGTGTTTAAACGTTATTTAGGTACCATTTTAAGCGAAAAACATTATTCTTCACGATAACTAGGGATAAGTTAGTATTTATAGGTAGGTACATACGTTGTTAGACTTATGATAAAATTGCAAAAATCTTTTATATTATTTAATAGATAACTAAATAAACATTCAATTGAAAACCTACCTAACCTGTACCTAATACCACCATGATTTGTACTTGTTTTCATAAACTATTATTTATTTTATAATAATATTTACAAAATAGTTTGTGTCACAAAAAAGGTTCTGTTTCTAATTTGTCGATACAGAGTCCGGCAAATATCTTGACGCTCGTTCGACGGAGTGAAGAAAAGTTCGCGACTTTCCTATTTAAAAATAGTTATTTATGTGACTGTTGCATAATGAGGGTCATTAAAATACGAATGTGGTTTTATGAAACGAACGAAGTGAGTTTCATAAAAGGATCACATGAGTATTTTAATGCCTAATTATGTACAGTCACATACATAACTTTATCTTCATTCATACGATAATATGTCTATTTTAAAGTCAGGATCGATGTGAACGTGGAATATAATCCGTAGTACCAGGAGAGCAGAGTCAAACTCTTTGATTTAATGAATAATTACGCTGCGGTTATGCTCTCCTGGTACCTTTGAAATTTTGCTTACATATGTTAGCTTCAAATCCATTAATTTTTACTTTTTAAGAAGACGTTCGAAATTTGAACGTAATTAAGGTATTTACCGATACTAAAATGTAAACATTACGATGCAGCCACAGATACTCATATCTAAATGTAGGGCGTTTGCTCATCGCTCCTGACTATAAAATAGACATATTATGGTATGGATGTAGATAAAGTACTTTATGTTCGCGACGCGACGCGTGCGTGCACCTGCACATGACTACTAGCGCGCGTACCTCAAAATTCGCGTTCTGCGCAATCCCCACCCGATTTCAAGATGTTTGCCGGTCACTGTACAAAACTAATAATAACTATAATATTTTATAAAGGTTTTTACAAAATCAATCTTATTATGTAGGTACTATTTTTCCAATGATTAAAAAAACCTTATATTCTATTGCCCTGGGCAATATTAAATAACCTAGGTGGGATTTTTTTTATAGAATAATAAACCTACCTATAGTTTTTTAACTTGTCCATAAAAATACGACAGTAATATTTAATTCATAACACCAAAAGCAAGTTAATGTATTCTTAGTAGATATTAAAAGCAGTTTCTGACAATATAGATTATAATTATTTAATTCTAATAAACAACTAACATAAATATAACCTGATAGATTATGTAAGAATAGAGAAGAAAGAGAATGGGAACATTTTTTTTAAATTCTACAGTTGTAGGTAAATGCAACATCACACTTATGGTTATTACTTATCCTATTAAAGAAATAAGAATTAATTCATAATTTACGAAAAATACAAAAATGACAAATTCTAAACCCTAAACATACGTCTTTGTATAAAGCTAATGATGTGATTCTTAAGAATTAAATAAGTTTACGTAAATACGGATGGTTTTTCCCCTTTTATGACCAAATCTGTGTAGTGGTTGAGAAGTTGGCTATTACACCGGAGGTCGTGGGTTAGATCCCCGCACGGTACAAACAACAAATGTTTATACCGGTCTGAATGTTACTAATACTAACTGATGTATTTACAAATAAAAGTAAATAAGTAATGTTTATCCGGTTTCTGCCACCCACAGTAGAAGCTATGCTGAGTTTTTGGTTAGATATCTCTTATAACCAAGTAATCTTATTATTTATAGTTTTCCACAGGGAATAAATTATCCGCAGCGATATATATTTTGCGAACATGTTTTGATTGTCAAACTTAGCTGCAGTACCTATAAAATATAGGTTCTATAAATCTAGACCATTGGTTTTTGAAACACCTCACTATGAGGCATGACAATAAACATCCATACAAATTTTATTAATGCACAATACATGCATGTTCCCTTTTCAATTTTAGTCGGTGAATAAATAAACAATATTGATGGCATTTTTATGGAGAAACTTGGGGCAAACGTACCGTGATGATATCAGGCAGGCGTAGTAGCGGGTATGTACTACTAGTAATAATACTTCAGACATTAAAATTAACCCCTAAATTGATGGCCTGCCTTCTAAAGGCAGCGCCATGATGGTCGACGTTTGATGGGCTGCCTTTAGAAGGCAATTCCTTATCGCCCGTATTTAAAGTCTGTTTTCGTTTGTTTGACGATTCGTTGTGTTTTATTAGTTTGTTAGGTTGGTAGAACAAACCAGCGACTAGCAAATGACAGCGCCCGGCGCGCGAACATTTGAAACCGATGGGAGTTTTGTCAATCTTTTTAAAATGTTCGCGCGCCGGGCGCTGTGACTGTATGCAGAAATTGTTGATTTACTTGATATTTTATTATGTAAAGGTGTGAATGTTATTTAATGTGTTTATTGCTTAATAGTAACAGGTTAATTTAAAGTGGACAACTAAAGCAACAAGTTGTTTATTTTTTTTAATTTGATTTTTTAGTTTTAATTACCCAATTTCATTCCACTTGTATTTTCCCTCGCATACAGTTCGAACACAGTAGAATATAATTTAAATTATATAATTTTAACTTGTAAACCATTTAATAATGACTTTATTGATACCAAATGACTGGTATTTGCATACAGGAAGGATTTAAAATAATTTTTTAAAAAAATTAAAAATCCAAAAATAATCAAAATGGCGGCCATTTTGTTTTTCCTAATCAAAATTAAGGAAAATGGTCGCCATGATGTCATCAATTGAGGGGTTAATCCAATAAGCAGTGGCGTAGCGTGTGGGTGTCAGCTAGGGTTGCCAACTTTTTTTACAATAATTAAAGCATATTGAGGTCTGAGAAGAAAAATAAACAGTATTTTACAAAAATGAACATTTTTAGTGCTTCTCGCGCAACATATCATTTTAGAGTCATTTTTTAAAGCTTCTCATAAGCCTCACCACAATTAAAACTGTAATCTCAAACTCTCAAATCAAAACTGTAATACTGAAAACAGTATTTTGTATACTCTATTTTTGTTTAACAGTAAAAAGTAGTGAAAAACAGTATAATACTGTTTTTATCAGTATGGTTGGCAACGCTAGTGTTAGCCGCCCGGGGCGGAAAACAATAATTTTGCCGTCCTTTTTTTTTGTTCCTCCAGTTGGCACAGCAGCCCGGGGCGGAGGACAATAAATTCTGCCGCCCTTTTTGTTTTTTGCTCCTCCAGAAAATTTTGCCGCCCCCCGGGGCGGAGTGCCCCCCCTGCCCCCCATCGCTACGCCACTGCCAATTAGATTATTTATAAGTACTGTAAATAGCCTGTAGGTACAGTATTATTTGAGTATTTCTGGGGCATACCTATAAATGTGAACATTCATATTTTTATAAGTCAGTAGGCCTTATAATAAATCTTTGGAAACCTCTGAACTAGATTTTGAATAAAGTAAAAAATGCGTGCGGTATAAAAAATTACAATTCGTGACTGATAGATAATATTTGTGGTCACAAATATTATTAGAAAGTAAACATCCTGTATAAAGTCGAAAATATCTAGACTCTAGCTAGTCTAGATATTTTCGACTCTAATTTCGAATTCTAATTCAGAATGCAATCTTTTCCATTATATTCATGAGAATTCTTTGTCTCCGTCGTGTCATGGCGGGTGCATCTGGAAAAAGATAATAACAGATTAAAAACGTTACACAGAGAAAGCTTACTACAGGAATCCTATCGGAAAAAGGTTGAGAAAATAGTTTTCTTAATCTGCATAAAATAACAGACGACTACAATGAACATCGTTATTCTTAGTACCTAGTATGTGTGTACTCAAAAGTGCACTAGAAAACTGGCCAAGGCAAAAGTTAATCAAAAAAGATTATTATTATGTGTTGTTCCTCGATCCATAAGGAACAATTAAAATAAAAACGATAAAAGATCAGAGGAGCCGACAATGTTTCCTGGGTACGTATTCCTCAATAGAGGAGTCCGCAGTTGCCGCCTTACCTACTTGAGGAATGCGTGCCAACGAAAGTTGAATTAAAAAAATCTAATGTAGTCTGTGTAAAATAATCTAGTGGTGTAGTAGTCCTCTGATCTTCGGGCCTTTCATTTCAAGTGTAACTAGCTCCCACATTATTTTTGCAGGAACACATCGAAAGCTATTATAGCAGATTTCTCCAGTGCGGGTAGCTATAGCCAGGCGGACTCTGAAAAATTCCTACCACCAACTAGATACAAGGCAGGAATCGAACCCACAACCTCCGGGATTTTCGACTCGAGCGCCCTAACAACTGTTGCAGGGAAGATGTCAAAAAAACTGATAATAAGTTGGTTACATACCGATATGATCAGCGCATTTCTCTGAGGCGTAAGCTGGGGTCTTCGGAGGAAACCCTGGTGTCTTCCGTGTGACTAGTGCTCGTCCAGGGGCTCTTGCGCGTGTCAGGCGTCGGCGTAGCCATGCCGAACATTGTGCGGAATCTACAGTGATAAAAGATAAAGACATGTTCAATTCATGTAACATCTTTTTATAGCAGCTCAGTTCAATGGCTCCAATTAGTCTGATAGTTAGCAAAAGAAGAGCAAAATAAAAAAAAAAAACTTTATTTCAAGTTAATTCGAGTCTTTTTGATAAATGGATAAAGGGCCGATACCACAGTGGCCGATAATGGACGGGTATAACTAATAGAATATCCAGTGCATAAAGTGCATTGTATTGAAGGTAGGTAGGATATTTGATGCGCAATTTCTCAGAAATAGATAGTTATGATTCTAAGTCTGGCACGGGTGAATTGTTTATTGACGAAATTAAATCAATTCTGGTGTAATAGCCACAGATTATACTCGTAGAACAAGTGGTAATAGCTCTCAGATGCTATTAACATCACTTTAACTCTGCTCGTATGTTAGAACACATGTTGCATCTGTGAACATTTGTAGATACCTACATTTTATGACAGTAAAGTGATTTGTAATCGGCCATAATATTATTTTTTTAAGATAATTATATTTAATAACTTAAGGCGTCTACGTCTATGATGTGTGATAGCTAAAATAGGTAGGTATATAGGCTCGAAAGCCGTTCGTGCGACGCACGCTGATACTCCCAATTTGCAAGTGCAAGGGTCGTTGCATTGACAACCGCTATATTGAATGACAACAAAGACTTTCCGAAACACATACCGTCATTGCGAGAAGTACCTTATAGAATAGATATATAGACCACGGTGACTGCGTACCTACTATATCTTAGATATACAGCGAGTTTTTTTTGTCTTTGATTTCCCGAAGTAAAAAGATAGAATTACTATCTCAGTAGTACAATAGATCGTAGATTAATGAAGTATTTTTTAGTCAAATCCAAAGTTTTATGATTGTGATAGACGGAAGAAAAAAAAAGACGCAGTACCTACCTATAATTTATCTAAGTACGTCGTGCTAGCTACGACAGTTGTGTCAACTGACAATAAGTAGCATTAAAATATCCTTACAAGTCTCTTATACTCCCTTGGTTGCCTTTACAGAATTGTTTTTAGAAATAAATAAATCTGAGGTACGTGTGTAAAATACCGAATATAACGTAACGTACCCTATAATCTATATTTAGACAGACCTATGGAGGTAGGTAATCTGTATCCCAGTAGAGAAACGGAGAACGGGCTCGAGTTCCCTCATAAATAACTCTGCGGCTATACCGATCCCAGTAACAAATGACACGTAGTATCCAGGATATGGCAACGTAAGTAATTATTTTAAGTAACAAAACTGAAAGTAATGATTTAAAGTCACAGAAGTACACCCTAATACATGACATACAGAAAGCTTTAACATGATCGTTTAGTGCTCAGAGTTGTGTCGTCGAATAATACCTATATATGTAAGTATAGTAAAAAATATCTACAATAGACGTGAATTAACATCGTGGCAAAAACATCGAAGGTTAATGAAACCCCCACGAGCAATCAATCATTATCTGCTATCCATCGCCATGTCACATAAAAGTATAATATGGTAATATAATCTTTGAGGACCTTCATTATGGTGGAGTGCTAAACCTATGTATCATAAGATAAGTTCGATAATTGTTACATACATACTCGTACAACAGCGAAGCTTTTAAATTAGATGATGATGATACTCTTACTAATAACACCTACGAGTACGTACATCATAATGTGGTGAAATTGGGCCTGTTCCTTAAAGGAGCTTAGGTAACCTGTTTACCAGAGAGCTGCTGGGATCGTCATAGAAATTTTATATGAGGTAATTTTCAAGTCTAGATTTAAGTATCTTCGCCGTATTCTCGGAAACCTTTTACGAACATACGAGTAACTCGGGTTCGTGACAACTGTCTTACGACGGAAGTACCTACTTTGCTGATGCATAGATACATAGATTGTAAAGCTGTTAGCTAAATGCGTTTTTATATCGTTATAATTTATTATCATGTAAATAATAACAGTTAAAGCTCTCAGCTATTTCTGTTACTGACTGTACATTCCGATCATTCCTTAAACAGATTGTTTAACAAATTTTTTCTCAACATCTGCCATTTTAATTTGCTATTTTATATAGCAGAATTGAAATTTGGTCTACAATATCGGTGACAGATATAAACGCTTCATCATGTCACAAGCGCCAAATGTATAAACACGAGCACGATCGTTCTGTCGCAAATTGTATCACATCGTGGCTCCTGTGTGATTCAATTGGTAACTCCGGTTCAGAGATCAACACTTGAACAATAAAAGCGTGACTTCTTTTACTACTCCAATCGTGGTAAACAGTTATTTGTTATGAAGTCACATAGTCGGTACCCACGAATACAGCTTTCAAATCTATATGCCTACCAAGAGGATTATTAAAAAATAGTTTTCGGCTTTAAAACTGTAGTAAATCGACTGATTTTCAGTTAAATAAATTTAAAAAAGCAATAGCTAAACCGATTCGAAAGTTATCGAAACTATCATCTCTTTAAATGACTATTAATAGGTAACTCGACAGAATTTATTTTCATGTTTTGGAACACAGACATTCTATCACTTTTAATAATATATAAGATTTACATATAGGCACGATAACTATTTAGTTATCGTTGGGGAACCAAAATATGTAACTAAATTATAAACAACTTTAGCAGAAACACGATATTTATGAAGCTTTGTTCTCTAGGAGGCTGCTAATGGCTGCGGCACAGTTTACCAACTACTGCAGACATTACCGTATACAACTTATTATATAATATTTTTATTAGTGTAAATTATTACAGTAGCCGGTACTTAGTATTTTCTTTATTTTTTCAGAGGAGAATGCGTTGATGCGCTATAACCGCAGGCTAGCGAGATCTGCGGTCATGTGTGGAACTCGGAACTAAAGGTGATCGTCCCACTAACCACTGACCTCCCCAGGTTTACCTTTCACACTCGAAAGGGACTGAAGGTGCCACCATAAGGTAGGCACCTAGTGATAGGTGATTGTCCTTCCCAGTAAGGAATAAGCCAAAAGAAATTACCACCATTCATCAAGTCAGAAATATACCTAAGTGTGTTTTGAGTTCGGTTGTGAAATCTGTTTTTTACCAGAGGTCATGGGTTCGATGCCCGTACAGTGTAAATATTTGTCTGAATCAACATATTGTCTGTTTGTGTAAATTGGTCTGGCTTTTTCTATGTATTTACAAAAACTGTTCAAAAATCTTCGAATCACTAATGAGGTCAATTGGCAGACCGCAATTGAATTGGAAAGATACGAAATTTAATGCTGAAAAGACCAGAATAAGAACAAAGGTGTTGAAGGAGGCCTCCACCAAACTTACTGAAGAAAGCTTGATATGATGATGATCAATTAAATTAATCGAAATATAAATAAATATCTAGGTTTTAATGTTGTGATTTTATAAGATAAAGTTTATTTTGTTTTAATTATCTTTTGAATTTGTAGGTATCTACTTCCACCCGTTCAGGTATGAACTCATAAATGAAACACCAACGTCCGTGTAGTTCCGGAGCCGACATAAAGTTTCGTTAACTTATATTTTACATGAAATTTTACGGGCAGCCGCAGTGCGAAATTTTATAGTTTCAGAACATACCTTAATGGTTTTATGATATGGGTTCCACACATCCACTGTTACGTTAAATAACGACGCTTAAGGTCACTAAACTTTTAACATCTTTAAAAATTGTATGAAACTAAGCAAACATATAGAGGAGCAGTTTGGAATATTTTGTTTGTATTTTTAAGGTATTTTTTTAATAAAATACATTTAACATACATATAGAAATGGTTAAGAGAACGTAACCATTTCCGTCCGACCTGTGACACAGTTTCGTGCAATGCAGGTGGTGTTAGTACCCGCACCCCAAGCCCGCTAATACCCACCTGAAAGGGCTAAATTAATTAAGAGGAATAAGAGGAAGAGTTAGCTCTTCCAACACGCCACGATTTCATTTTATTCCACGTTTTACCTGTTAAATCGCCACAAACTTTAAAATAAATTGTAATCCGATATTTTAACATGGCAATTTATAATGATTTCTAATATTTACACGGTTACTACTCATTAAAATAAATGGCAATTCAGCAAAGATAAATTTCATATTTAAATGGAATTATCAAGAGGAGCAGTTATTGTAGTGAATATATTTCTATGTTTCAAAAAATTTAACGTGGTTCGTGTACTTGTAAACTTTAGTTTACTGCGCCTTTCCTATCATAAAAAGAATACTTTAGGCACTCACCGTTTCACCGCCAGATTCCGGACCTTTCTTTTCCAGACGAAGATGAGGAATATGAAGAAGCCGAGCGCGATGTTGGACACGTCCACCAGGATCCAGTACCAGTTGGAGCCGCCCACGCCGAAGCTGATGAGCTCCACCGACCAGTTCACCCCCATCACCACGAATAGTTTCAGGTATAACCCATATCTGTAGGCACAAAAACAGGAGATAAGTACAAATGTCCCTGGACACTATTCCACAGCGCCATCCAGCCCCAATCTAAGCATAGCTGTACTATGGGTGCCCAGACAACGGACAATAGCAACGTAATTAAATGCATGCGTAAAACCTCAGATACCCCAACAGATTTTTAATTCAATTGGCCTAATAATGAAAATAAATATAAAACATTAAATAAAGTACTGTTTTATTACTGGCAATTCTGATCATGCGCCTGCGACGATTTTGTTGAAATCTCGAAGACTTCACCAGTAAGACCACATTGTCTTGAATCGAAACCTAATTAGCGCACATGGCCCATTCAATATATGCTCTAGGTATAGTTATTCAACTACGAATTCTAACTTTGCCGATTCTTTTGGCGTTCCCTGTCGACAGGTGATAAAATGTAGCGGACGGATTTTACTGATTGGCACATTTACAACTGTAACAGCTGAGCGTACTCAAGTCCACAATTACTGATTATTTTTTTAATTAAAAGGAACGTTGCCCCGGGATACGATCAAAGTACCAATAACAGATTTACGATCTGCTTACCTGAAAGAGAACATAGTGCATACATTGTTTATTTTAGTTTAGTAAGTATATGTATTCGTAGCGTAAGGTGGTATTTGCTAAAAACAATCTTATTTACACATTTATAATAATTTAAATTCATCCAAATAAGAATTTTTGTTCCGCTCAAACCCATCTTACCCAACGAAAAAAACCTTGTGAGTAGTACGAGTAGGTACCTCTGCTTACTGAAAAGCATCAGACAGAGGAAATACAGTAAACTGGTAAAGAAAGCGAATTATTTCAATTCCGCACTGAGACAATTTCTAACTGATTTCTAAACTCAATAGTAAAGAGTTTACTTTAAATAGATTTATCGACAGTTTATTTGTCTCTTTCCAATTCTAATCAAGACGCTTTGCCATCAGCTATGAAAAGGTTTGAAGGAACGCGCCAGCCTCTACCATGTTTGCCTCTACCATATTATTTTCGAACCTTTGGTTTGGCAGTAGACTTAATACAACAAATAGTTCGAGAATTAATCATATTGTAGATATTAAATTCTCTATCGTTACATTAATCGCAAATACGCCACATAAAATTATTTTTAGCAAGTATTTTCACAGCAATCTTTAAAGATGACTAATCCGTAACATCCAGACGACCTCATTAAGAATATTATTATAAATAGGTTTGTCTAATTGTACCACTAAAATGTTGATATATGTACTAATAGTATATCTTTTGATCCGTCTAATAATAATGGTTCCCAGCCTAATTAAAGTTGACAGCCATTACCAGTGATCGACGATCATGGAACCATTTTCTTGAAACCACATGTGCGTAAAATATTTCCTAATAAGTATTAAGGTCTGGTAAAATAACAGTCTGAAGTACTGAAGATTGCGTGATACTGATATTTTGTCAACTTTTGAGAGCATTTACTCCTTTTTTTATATAGAGGCAGTTTTTTTTTTTTATTCCAAATAAAGAAACCAAAGGATCGCGGTAATGAGAATCTTACAGCCTACTGCGACAAAAAGGCAGTAAATGTCCATTTAATGGTGAATTAATGACCACGTAATTGATTAAACAATTTATTTTTCATCTAGAACTAATAGTATGGGCACATGCTAGGCTATTAGTAAGGAAATATTCTGTGACAATAATCCAACCTAACTCATTCGTTAACAGTTCAATTAATTCTATTAATTATTTAATTTTTTATTCTTCTTTCTAGTTGTAGATTTTAGCCCGTAAACCATGCTCGTGTTTACCCACAAAACCTTCCGCAATTGTTGTTACTGGTTAATATATTGTAGGTAACTACTTAAGTTTGTCGTCAGTTATTTCAGTGGTTTTCACATTGGGGTTAGTGGGTAGTGGGGTGAAATAGTCCCGAGTCCCACACACGGCCGCAGGTTTAGTTAGCATGCGGTTAAGATGCATGAAAAAAAGGTAGCGGTTTTCACATTATAACTTCGAACACCCACCTCTGCTTGTCCTTCTTAAGTCTGTCACTTCGTGCCGACTCCGAGCCCTTGAGGATAGCAGTCTCCTGCCGGATGGAGCGGATGCGGTGCGCGGTCACCGAGAAGAGCACCACGTTGCAGACCACCAACACCAACACGGGGGAGAAGAAGAACACCAGCTCGCTTATCCAGTCTGGAGAATATTAAAAACATTCAGCCAAACAATGATTTTGTATGTGTGTGCGTGTTTGCTGCGTCGGCGTCGCAGTTCGATTTGGATTGGAATGGAAAATACAATTTTGCAGTAATGGAATGGTTACTAGCATACATGTAACGGTTTAGAAACACTTCGCCAAGTAAAAATTGTTGAGATAATTATAATTGTTACTTGTGTACGTGACTACGTGTACTGGTACTCAAATGAGTTTCCAAGCAGTAATATAAGTATTTTGTTGTCCTGTATGAAAAATAAAAACGCAGTTTTCTGTCGACCAAAGTATGTACTTTGCGATAACAGCATACAATTTATAATGAAAATCTAAGGTAGACAAATCTTATTCAGATCCATAACGGTAAGGAACAGTCCACGTCGATCGTCTGTTTCTGCCAAACCAATAGTACGCTTAGTACCTATCTGTCGAGAATGAATCTGTCGACATCGATTTAGTTTTTACCACACCACTCGGTCAACATAGGCCAAGATTGATCGATTCCATCGTTCCACGATCGACGGACTGTGCACGTTATAAAAATTGATTGGCGTAACGTAATACTTACCTACCCTCATATAAATCAAGTAATTATTTATTACAGGGGCAGACGATCATGCAGTTCACCAGATGTTGACTATTACTGTCGCAAAGATTCTTCTAGGCTTAAAAGTGATCACAATATCTCTTTATCTTCTCAAAACATTTCATCTTCAAAATTGTATTAAGCCTATTTGTATATTCATGTATACGATAAGGATTGCGAAAGCCAACCCACGTTTACTTCTCTATTTGATTATACCTATGTTTAATCTTATACCTGATTGATCTCACAAAGCTCTCCCTAGACCTAAAATTCCAAGAAAAAAATAAAATTTACCAGCGAACCAGCACCTTCTAGTCCCGAAACCAGGCTTGACAATCCCAGGCGGTAGGTCTGCGAACTGCATCCCGATGGTCCACCCGAGGAGAAGCAGCGGGACCCCCCACGCGTACAGGCCATAGAGTGCGAATCTCTTTCTCTCCCGTTTTTTGGTAGAACTACCGCCCCGGTAGCCACTGTATCAATAACGAAATTGTATTAATTTATGACCATGGTAAATATGACTGAGCTGATTGGGGCTACCATTTAATGGTGACGCTTCTGTAGCTTGAGGTCCAAATGGGTCCAAATAGCTATTATTCACTGCCCCTTGCTATGATGTATCTCGGGTATTGTTACAATATCCACAATATTATTGACATTGGGGACTTCATGCTACATTAGCTAATTATAGTTAAGGTAGTCCTTATTTGAAATGACGTTTCACACGGTAATAATTAAAATTTCAACGCGGACCTAATGGATTTTCTAAATGTGCTTTTACTACTAACTCAGCGGTGACGAAAAAAAACGTTAGGATCCATGAACCATTTGGCCTGGTTTAGGTCAGGTCTATAAATAATATTTATTTATTTATTAAAACTTTATTGCACAACAAAGGTACAAATAGGCGGACTTAACGCCATTGGGCATTCACTACCAGTCAACCATTGGGCGTGACTGAAAGTAGCGATTGGTATTGAACAATCTTAAAACTGGGATTCTCTCTGATCTGGATTTGATCGGGAAATGGTAATTGTTATTAAAGTGTCTTGGCACAAGATGAGATACCTACTCAGTTCACACAACGTATGATGTATTCGTGTGCCCACGCATACAGTATGTTAGCAGCAACTGGTCGAATTCTAGTTCACATGCTAATATTTGGGTGTGCAGATTACGTAGGTTGTATAAGACCTGACTTTGGTCTGAATTGTTATTATTGCGTTATTATATTATATTAATAGCAACTCTCATACTGCCAGTTTTTTCCTCGCACAATAAATTGAATAATATTGTAATGTAAAAACAATACTTTTATTTACCTAGTAATAATAAGGGCGGAAATTAACGAGAGTAAGTGGTTGTTACTTTTAACTCAACGAACTTAATCACATTTACCACTACAGTTCTATAGAGAAACCCTCGTCAACTGGACACACACAAGTTTTATGAAAAGACCGTAGATTCGTGTGGGTGTCGAGCGAATCAAATAACATAATAATTAAACAACTATATTACAGTGTAATTAAAACTTTACTAGACAAACAGCGTATGTCTACAAGAAGCAATTACTCGTACAGTGATGCATTTAACGGAAAATATAAATAAAAACAAAAAATAATGTGAATCCTAAAAAAATAAAATATGAAAAAAAATAATGGTAAAACTACTAGAAGGTATTATATTATTATCTGAGGTGAAACGTAGAAGATTACCTACTAGCGCCGAAAAGCGTCTGCAGTCTGTAAAATTCTACGGATCTGAGTATTTATTTGTAAAGCATAATCGGTCAGGAAGTGACCGTAATTGTCTAATGAATGAGTAACAAGTCCCACTAAAATAGATAACAATAAACATGGACACATTATATCATTTGTAACATTCCTCATGATAAAGTTTCAAGGTCCTACTCAAATTATAGTGTATGTAAGAGAATCTATCAGAAGATTGTTGTTATTAGTTAGTCAACTTCTCAATTAATATTTTAGCGCGGAAACATTCGAAACTGATATGTATAAGACACTAATCGCGGCTACGCAAATAAAATTAATTATTTCAGATTTAACAACCTACCTATCCATAGTTTTATTAGTACGTTAACTATTTAAAAAGTATCTATTTATATTTTATTGAGATATTAGACATCAAGGATTGATTAATATCTACACGAACTCATTACCTTTATCGGCAATTTTTTCGAAAAACTAATCTGAACGCTCTATCATGATTTTTCGAGTGCACGGTG
Organism: Mecyna flavalis; assembly: GCA_949319885.1. Classification (NCBI taxonomy): domain Eukaryota; kingdom Metazoa; phylum Arthropoda; class Insecta; order Lepidoptera; family Crambidae; genus Mecyna; species Mecyna flavalis. The sequence goes on from OX439436.1 coordinate 5,675,858, forward strand.
CACTTGAAACGTCAAGTATACTAATGAGACCATGAGTAATGCTCCGATAATAATGTTCTCTAGCCGAGTTTCGGCTACAGCGGCCAATCAGAATAACGAATGAATTCGCAAGCACTTGTGCACTCCCTATTCCCTTCCTCTTATGTCATGGTGTGACAGCAGTCTGATACGACCGAAGTGAGGTCAGGCGCAGGACCAAAAGCTTAACGTTACAGACTCCGGATTATGACTTAACATTTTTTGAACAGTAAACCCCAATTACAAAATGTTTAGTCCGACGAGAGGCTTTTGAACTTTGAGCTATTGATTATATTATGTAGAATATTTTGATTTTTACTCAGACTGCGAATGAAATGTAAAAAACAAAGCAATATATGCAATTTAGGCTACGATCTGATATGTTTATTGGGGATTGAAACTAATCCTAAACAGAGAGAATGTAGACGAGAAATTAATTCATGTTTAATTTAAACTGAAATTAATGGTCAAGTGTTTGCTTACATCAACACGCCATCTGTGCCGGAATAAAGGAAAAACAGGGGCTAGGAAAGTTATGCATGCTGCATTTTACCAACTCTACTAACGTGAATGAACATGTATGTCCAATATTGTATGTTACGGTTTCATCGATTTTGATCTAAGGGGCCGTACATGGATCACGTGAGGCTCGAAAGGGGGGGTAGGGGTCCATAAAAAATACGAAATATCACAAGGGGGAACGGGGGGGATTAGAGTAATATTTATTTTTTCGTCAGATGCGCGATACTCAACCGAAAAGCGGCGTTACGTGTATTTATTTTATCGACGCGCGTAAAATTAGAATATAAATATTTAAAAAAACACGTGATTAATTGACGGTCCCTAAGGGCACATAGACTGAACCCTAGGAAAAGACATAGGCTACCTTTTATCCAGGCATAAGGCTCAGTTCCCATGGGATAATAGAAATAGGAGTGTTTTGTTTTTCCTTCTTTTACAGCAGCAGCCTGATTTTTGGTAGGTATTGCAATGCAATAGTTTGGGAGCGGGAGAGACATAGGCTTTTTATCCCGGAAAAAATCAGCGTACCTATTGTGGAATCATTAGTCCACACGGGTCAAGCGTCGACCAGAAAGCTAATTTATACTATTTACATGAGCGAAAAGTTTTGTTTGACTATAAAAATAAATTGGTACGATATTTTAGGCGTGATTTATATGAGTGTTTGTTTACTAATTTTACTGAAAGAGTAATCAAATAATTTAAAAGAGATGTCATGAGATTTACTTAACATACAGGGTGTTCGGAAGAACGTTGAACATACGATAATGGGGGGTAGTTGGGGTGGTCTGTTAACTAACTAGCTCAAAAGATTTCACCTAGGTCTCAAGATTTTTTTTTAATAATTTTTTTTATAAATTTCTATAATTTTCCGGTTTTGTACCTTTAAATCCGTCTAACTTTTTTTTAATGATCAGATCCAAATAATTTTTTCATTATTGGAATCTTAGTGGTTGGTATGTCCCTTTAAATAAAAAGTTGTAAATTGCACATTGATAGAAACAAAGTTATGGGCCCTCAAACATAAAATAAGAGTTGAAACAAATTTTGAATCTCAACTTCGCGTAGCATTTAAAAAATAAATAAAAGGGATGGATGACTTCTGATTTGTCAAAAACATCTACAAACTGTGAGCTTTCTAACGATATGCCGTTTGTTCTGATATCTTTTTTGTAACCAAAATTATTCGATGTTTTCTACCCAGGCGGACCATTTCGACGAAAATCTACACACGTGAAAACTTAAATGTTTTGCGAAATTTATCAATGCAAAGGTCAAAATAACGAATTACTGGGATAGTGATATAAAGAATGTTGATTTTTTCTCACTCTTGCACACATAAAGGCTATCTTTTCTCTCTTTCACTCTGTGTGGAATGCGCGGCGAGTGACGCTTCCCAAGAAGGTAATAATAATATAATGTTTCACCCTAGTACACTTACAAAAAAGATACGAATCTTTCCTCTCTTTCGCTTTCAGAACAGGCGACTCAGTGTTAGTGTCAGAACTCTTAGTCGAGACTTAACTGCCTCTGCGATCATACATGCCCTTTGTGCCTACTCTTGTTACAGTAATCTTCGTTTTGTATTATTGTTATCAGTTGTTTTGTTAAGTTTTGTTATTTCTGTTACGTTTGTTAATCGATAAAATGACTTCATTTACCAATAAGGAATATGCAGACATTTTAATGGCATATGGAAGAGCTAACTCCAATGCGCGTGAAGCGCGTAGAATTTATCAAGAACTTTATCCCAACCGACGTGTCCCCAGTCACCAAACTTATTGTATACACCAAACTTTATGTCACTATCCCAGTCAATGATGTTCAATTTACATTATATTGTAATCTCATTGATCCCAGTAATACGTTATTTTGACCTTTGCATTGATAAATTTCGCAAAACATTTAAGTTTTCACGTATGTAGATTTTCGTCGAAATGGTCCGCCTGGGTAGAAAACATCGAATAATTTTGGTTACAAAAAAGATATCAAAACAAACGACATATCGTTAGAAAGCTCACACTTTGGAGATGTTTTTAACAAATCAGAAGTCATCCATCCCTTTTATTTATTTTTTAAATGCTACGCGAAGTTGAGATTCAAAATTTGTTTCAACTCTTATTTTATGTTTGAGGGCCCATAACTTTGTTTCTAGCAATGTGCAATTTACAACTTTTTATTTAAAGGGACCTACCAATCACTAAGATTCCAATAATGAAGAAAAATATTTGGATCTGATCATTAAAAAAAAGTTTGACGGATTTAAAGGTACAAAACCGGAAAATTAGAGAAATTTATAAAAAAAATTATTAAAAAAAAATCTTGAGACCTAGGTGAAATCTTTTGAGCTAGTTAGTTAACAGACCACCCCAACTACCCCCCATTATCGTATGTTCAACGTTCTTCCGAACACCCTGTATAAAATATGTCTCCCTTTGCCATAGGCGCAGTTAACGCGACCACGAAGACAATACAATGTAGAACAAAATTGTCAACATGGCGCCAAATAAATATATGTATAATAAGTATGTAGGCCGCGAATAATATCGAATTTTCTATGTTGAAGAAACTCATAATCCTACCTAGCCCTACAAATACAATTCATAGCGAAAGTGAATCAGATTGTTTGTTACGCTTTCATGCCTTAACTTTAAAAAAAGTGTGCTTCATTGAATAAAATATTACACTACTTTAATAAAACATATGTACATATAAGTTCTTAATATAATATAAATAATAAATATTTCATTTTTAACCGACTTCAAAAAAGGAGGAGGTTCTATGTTCGACTGTATGTATTTTTTTTTTTTTTTTTTTTTTTTTTTTTTTTTTTTTATGTATGTCCGTCGATTTCTCCGTCAATTGTGGACCGATTTAAATAATTATTTTTTTATTTGAAAGTGCATAGTTCCGAGGTGGTCCCATTGTCACCATGTCAGGATCTGATGATGGGATCCCGGGAAAATCAAGGGCAAACCTCAAATTTTATAGGCGCACACTACGCGTTACTTGTTTTTTCTGAAGCCATTTAAGTTTTTGCGTCCTATAGACATCACTTTATGTTGATGAGCTGATGATGGAAGGTACAACTCCTTAACGGTTAGGAGTTAGGGGATAATTCTTTCAGTATTGTAAGAATATGTGGACCGTTATTTGTATTTCATGTACTTTTACAGCTAAGCTGATGATGGAAGGTACAACTCCTTAACGGTTAGGAGTTAGGGGATAATTATTTCAGTGTTGTAGGAATATGTGAACCGTTAGTTGTATTTCATGTACTTTTGCAGCTAAGCTGATGATGGTAGGTACAACTATGATGATGGAAGCTAAAGGGTACGACTTCTTAATTCTTATGTCCCTCTCGCGGGCTGCATCTTTAGTTGGTCTACTGAATGGTGCTGAACACTTAATGAATACCTAATATTGTCAAATAATACAATTCTACTATTTTACTCGTATTTTCGTTATCAATATTATGAGAGAGTTTTACTCACTCCTACGTATTATTCACACTAAAAATAGAAAAATAAACAAACTTTTTAAAAAAAAAATTTAAACCGACTTCAAAAAAAAAAAAACAAAAAAAAAAACTACCTAAAAACACTGAAAAGCAAAAAATAATTTTAATAAGACATTCATCAAATGCGCTTATTGTCTAAGCCTATTAATAACATTAAATTGTATCGTGCTAGGTAGGTACCTACTAATCTGTTTGAAGTCGGTGCCAAGCCAAAGGTAATGAAAAATGATACATACCTAATAATTTATGTATTATACAGGGTTACAAATAATCCGCGGACGTAGGTACGTAGTCTGGGTACCTACTATTTGGCTTGGCACCGACTTCAAACAGATTAGTAGGTACCTACCTAGCACGATACAATTTAATGTTATTAATAGGCTTAGACAATAAGCGCATTTGATGAATGTCTTATTAAAATTATTTTTTGCTTTTCAGTGTTTTTAGGTAGTTTTTTTTTTTGTTTTTTTTTTTTTGAAGTCGGTTTAAATTTTTTTAAAGAAGAAATGGAATAAAATATATAAATTCTATATTTTGGCAATTTTCTAATCCGGCTAATGATTGCAATATCTTAACATAATAAAATAATATAATAAACACAAGCGACTACTAAGTACAACGTAACGTATGAAAATGTATTAGACAAAGAATACACGTCTACTAATGTATTTCAGCATTGTCTTACTTAGTCTGCCATTTGTACAGATTCCGATTTTCTCTACAAAGCTGAAAAGCGCTGTGCCTCTTTTTCAGTCTTAACTACCTTCTATCGTGCTTTTTAGAAGAATGACACATAATTTCTACACATATACATATATTTAAAAGCGTTTTATTTAGGACATCGTTTCCCAAACTATATTTTAATACTTCCTTAACTACATCGACTTTTATAAAAAACTAATAACCTCATATTTATTTGCTCAATTTTTCATGAAAACTTGAATGAATTCATATTTTATATTTATTAATTTGAGTCTTCGTATAAGAATATTTACGAAAAGTAACAATTAGCTAAACCCGGTAAACATAGTGATGTTTTGCTAGCTATGTTTGATCGCAGTAATTTTATTTTGTTAGCTACATTTCTTTACAAATTTAATATCGAAGGCGGAAAACAGATAACGAAAAGAAAACTATTTCCCTTTATTTAGACTGACATACAGCCAATTACATCAATTACTCACAACATCTAAGAAATGAGTGATCATTCCCTGCAAGCATTAAACAAATACCACTGTTGCTCCACTTGACACTAATGAGACCGCGTCGAAAAAAGTTTGAGAAACGACGTTTTACACAGTGTACAACAGCTAGTGTTATTACTGAATGTAGCCTAGCATTACAAGCATGCCAGATACATCGACTCGGAAGCAATAGGCACCTACAGTCGGATGCTGGTTCCGGCAGGGGCTGGGGTCACCGATCTGCAACCCACGGGTTCCTCTGAATAGTCATAGACTTGAGGCAATACAAACGGCAATGAGAAATAAGACTATACATTAGTACTTTATCATCATCATCCTCGTTGTTCCGGTTGCGCCCTTAAGGGGCCGGGGTTCGCCAGATTAGAACTTGACCTCATGACTTTTATGAAGTAGAAGGCAAGAGCATGCGTAACATGCGATTAACCTGTACCTAGGCTACCGCCGCTCGTACATCTGATACACCATAGAGAAAATACCCCTAAATACTAAATAAATAATAATAATGGGATGTCACAATTTTGCTGCTGGTTTTTATTGCTCGATTTAGTGCATAATTGCATATTTAAAAATAAATGTAATGCGCACTAGCTGTTTATTGGAAAGTACTGGGTATTTCACTGACCCTTTTAACTAAAAGGTAAGTCATCAGCCAACCTATAATTGAGCTTCACCTAGAAACTTTCTTATACTTCTAGGATTAACCAACTATTGGGGTATGATCAAAACATAACAAGCAATCGTAACAGTTTTAAATAAAACAGATAATTTGAATATAGCACTTTGTTTGATGTCACAAGGCGTGGCAAGGCGTTACGTTACACAAAATTTTATTTGTAAAATACAGAGCTGCTTAAAAAACGAAATAAAGTGGCACTTTGTTCTTAAATGTTAAATTGAAGATTTTTTTCTTGATGTTAAGTTTCTAAATGTACTATAATAGGTACTTCGGTAATATCTCTTAAGTTTTTACTCTTTATTCTTGTAGACAAACCCTGTTGACGTATTCAAGATGAATGCTTACGTAATAGGGATGCATTGTATTTTTTTTTATTCCTAAGGCTATCCGAAACGTTTTCCTATTGTAACCTCCATCATAATTTTTCAAAAAGACACCGGTAACTAATTTCTTTAGTCACGTGTAAGTAACCAAAACAAAGTCACGTGAGATCGAAGACTCATAGTTTAATGACTTTATGTAGATAACAAACTTATGACTAGTTGATAAGGTTTTAACTTGTCTGCGGATATTCGACGCAATGATAACAAATCAAATCATTTCTCGACAAAAATAAATTGTACAGAAAATAACATACCTGAAAGTTCTCCAAATATCAAAACACATGACATTGAGCCAGAAGAAGCTGGTCTGGAAGAAGTAGTAGACGATGAAAGCTGAAACAAAGAATATAATGTCACAAAAGAAATAAAGGTGCATTTATTTTGCATGTGCCGTTGCGGTATAGATAGAATTAACTTTCTGTAAGTATAGGCTGGTTGACTGATAAGAAACAAGAATACAGTATGACAGGAAATGCGAGGGACATATTTAAACCCCAAATAGTTCATGCCTTCATATAACAAAATAAGTATAAATCAATAAAAACTCTGGTAAATATCTGTCAATAACCTTAGTCGATACATGAAAATCCGCGTAACGAGCGGGCACTCTTTCCTTCACAGTACCTATTTCGTGCACTCGTTCAAGTACGACTCAAATTGTAATCGCGTACAATTTGAGTTTCGGGCGTAAACGGCCGCTCAGCACACGGGATTTTTAGGTAGTTCATGCATACATAAGTTATTAGGATAATTATGAAAAAAATTAAGGATATATTTTTTATAGCGAATTGGACTCTAAATCGGATTCTGAACACTCTCCTTTAATATGTACCTTGGGTTACCTAACACCCTGTATAATCTACGAATATTGTCAACATCTTCAATAGAATTAGAAATGAATTGCCAAGAAACGGAACTGAACGGAATTGCAACAAAGATCTTTCTTTTTGTTGTCTTTATTATTTTCAGAACAAGGTTTGTCACCGATAATATTTACCCGTGCGGAGCCGTGGCGGGCTGCTAGTTCTGCAAATAACTTGAAGTTTTGCAGTTGTAACTTGTTAAATAGAACCAAATTAACCTTTTATGTTGACCGCACTAACTACGTGTCTAATATTGTCTATCTATCGCGCACATGTTAATGTTTGTAAAGGGCGGCTTTGTTGCCCAAACACAAAGTAGGCCAAAGGCCAATCACGCAACAAATAAGTAATTTACTTAATTGTTTGTCGTAAAGATAAAAAAGTCTTTTTCTACCGAGTGATATGGTGTAATTGATTTCTAAGTTAGTCTGGACCTAATCAGAATTTACCTTAACTGCCTCATGAGGCCTTTAAAGTGGTAAGAAAAATACAAATAAGGTTAGCAAAGGAAGGAAGCCGACATCACTTGTACCTATTTCAGGTTGTTTAATTTAGTCTAGAATCTAGATGACACCTAGTGATCAGCGCCCGTCTGGCATATCGTATAGACTATAGACTAAGCCAAATCATTTGACCTTACATTTGGTTAATGACCACAAATTACATTTGCGTGGGTGAAACCAACACAGTCGTTTTATTTATGTATCGAAAGATAAAGAACGGACCATTTTATATTTTAAATGCTTAAAATACTTAGAATTTTCATTTTTTTTGTTTCATCGTCATTAGATCAGGTTTTCGACGATTTTTTGTTATTTACTTACTTTATCGTAATTATTAGCAATAGACTGTGATACGAATAATTTTTTGTATACTGCTCATTATTTATTTGTTGTTTGTTATATTATGTCGTCGCCAGTTTCATAATTATAATTGATAACCTTTCCGTTCATATTACAATAAGTATCCTGTATTTTGATTTTGAAAATATAAGTGTTTTACTTTAATTTAACGGGTCTCAGAATAACGTAAATTTTTGAAAATTCGTTTTCTAATAGAGAAGATTCAGGAAGATAAAATCTTTTTTCATTCTGAAAAATTTTTAATTGAACAACGGTCGCATAAAAGAGTAAAAAAGTTATTCCCTTTTCGCTTCATTGTAGATTCGTGCTAGTATTACTATGCGTACATTTTTGTCCCAAGACCTGATTTTACTTACAAAATATTCTTTGAAAAAAGTGTCGGACCAAAATAAGTACGCCCGCGCGCCCTTTACGCTGTGAAAACACTGTCATGTTAATTAAATGAAACACAATAGCCTGGCGGTCAGGGCTCACCAACCTTTGTTTATTTTTACATAACATGTTGTATACACTCCCTGAAATTATTTTCCTGGTCCCTCTCTCACTTGAATACGGTAATACTACCAGTAATATGTACATTAATATCATCCATATTCTTGCTATCCCGTTTTTTAAGGATGATGATGAAGAAATAATGAGGAGTATCTACTAGTAAAACGGGATAACTATTTATATTCATCTTAAGTCTATTTATTTCTTACAAAGTTGTGAATATTTTTCAATTCCAGAGAGATAAAGGCAGATTAAAATTACGGGTTAGGATTATAATAAATAATAAACAAATTGTGTTCCTACTTTTTGCCCAACTGGGCTGGAAACATAACATTAAATAATTGCTGAAATCAATCAGCCATGTTTGTTAAAGTATGCAACATTCAGTTTAGTCATTTGAATTTAATTTTCACGAGCTTTTTTGAATTTTTGGTAGCAGACGAAGCGTCTGGGTGGCAGAGTCACTTATTTACATAAGTCAAGCTATTTCCACTAATTTCAGTTGGTAGATGTATTTCATTAAATTAGCTGTTAATTGGCCGAGAGTGCTGGGCGTGCCCCGAAACGAAAGCTATTATTTACACCCACGTTGTTCTGATTATAAGAAAAACATGTTTCACTATAATTTATTCGTTCTATCATTACGATCTATGGGAGTGTCGCAAATTGCGAATGAATTAATTGAAATGAAAAATTTCACATCAACTTAATAGGATACGTTGTAATTAAATTCTGTACAGAAAGGTTAACATGATCATTCAGTTTAGCTAGTATTTATTCTATTATCTCTGGTTTAGCGATGCAAATCAGATAAAGGTGTAAAAAGTAATGTATTTATTAGCCTATTAATGTCCCCGTTGAAATGACGGGTTCTGCTGAGTTCTTAATGTTAATCACTAAGCTTGCCAAATGTGGAACTGCGATCACAAGCACGAGCTGTAATTAAAAAATCTGATACAATTTACCCAGACCCGGGAATTGAACCCAGAACCCCAAGACCATGGCCAGATACTTAATAAACCACTGTTGTTCAGGCTCTTTTTTATTGTGGTTTACGAAAACATTTTTAAAATACGTAGTCTAAACCTTTAGGCCTTATAGGTAGGTACCTAAGGTGTTTTGCAACTAGTTAATTCCTCGTATTCGTATGTGGCGGGTTGGTTGTGCCTCTGGCATTACTGATGTCCATTAGCGGCGGCGGTTGCATTTATCATCAGATGGGAAGCAGGCTCGTTTGGCACTTAATACAAAAAAAAAATTGAACTGACCCATGACATAACAGCCAGTCATCGCCACGCCCACCTTCCCGATGTGCATCTTGAGGTAGGCCAGGAAGACGTATGCCACCACCAGGCCGCTGCAGTAGGCCATGAGGCACATCCCGTGCAGGTTCCGCAGCTCGGGGATCAGCGCATACACCGCGAACGTGGCCAGGAGGAACGGCACCGACAGGAGAAGACCTGGGTAATAAGATCGACCTTAATCCTTGTCCAGGAAGGCGAATTCGTCGCGAATCTAGACGTGCGAACACAAAACGCGCGTTGGCGAGGTACTGGGGCTCAATCTCAATACATTGCGTCCACGAGCATCGCGCGTTTCGCGGCAAAATCGGCTCGATTCGCGTTAAAATCGCCGGTCTGGACAAGGCCTTAATAGGACATAGGGAAAATAGTGTCTACCATTATTTGAACTTTATGCAATTGTAATAACGACGAAAGCCAATGCGGTTCGGGCCAGTTGCTTATGAGAGCAGAGTATCGCCTACGTATAATTTTGTATGGATCGTTTTCAATTCGCAATGCAACGTAACTTTAAGGCTGCCATGCCAGTCCACTGAAGCGGAGCTAGGCAGCGGAGCGGAGAAACGGAGAAATTATTAACCAATAGGATTGCAACTCCCTGTCTGAGCGGAGATTTTGTGCAATCTGTTTCTCAGTTTCTCCGCTCCGCTGCCTCGCTCCGCTTCGTGGACAGGCAGCCTAGACCTGATTTCTGTAGGGCTTAAAGTATAATATCCTTGGACACTATATATTCACACAGCGCCATCTGACCCCAAACTAAGCATAAATTGTAGTATGGGTGCCAGAGAGCGGATTAACATTACTTATATACTTTTTTTTCAATACACACATTTAAATTATACACAGAATGACAGAAAACACCCATACCAATATAAGTATATTTATACAGAAATGTTCATGCCGTGAGGGACCGTATATTTGTACCGTGAGGGGAACCCGCGATCTCTTGGTGTAATAGCCGACTTCTCAATCATTACACCAAATGGCTCGTTAAAGACATTAAATACAATTTAAAACGTCGAATGCACGTATGTTTGTTGTGTAACTTCCTACACGACTTGACCAATATGGTTGAAATTTTGTATGTATATTCCAATGGCTTCGTGGATGGTTTAAAAACACAATTGAACCCGATGTAAGTACACCGGGTCAGCTAGTTAGCTATATGTAAATAGAGACGATAATTATTATGTTAAGTAGTACGAGTACCATACCAACCGCGCCTTTATGCCAGGCTTACTAACATGATTTAAATAAATACCTTAGATGACATACATTACTGTACTAGAGGAGTGGCGCTCTACTGAATAGGTTACTGCGGTGTTGGAAGGGAGCGGGAAGGTTTTTGTTGCTTAATATTGCAAAATCTCTCTTTTTAAATCTTCAAAATTAAAATTTTCATTTTGACCCGACAGGTCTTGCAGCTCCTTACAGCGACATATTGGACATCACATACATACAATGATCTGACCCCAAAAGTAAGTACCATGTACTTACGTTATGGGTGTCAAATGATTGTTTTTAAAGTAATATGTTTGCGAAATGAAAGTCTGTCAAATGATTAGTTTTTCAAACGTTGTTTGTAAAATGATCGTTTGTCATACGTTTTTTGTCAAACAATAGTAAACCGTGATGAACATTTTCTTTTGCAAAAAAACAGGATTTTCCCATTGATAGTGTATTTAAAAACACTATCAATGGATTTTCCTTTGTCTGCATGTTTATTTCTATTTTAAGTATACATAAAATATCTTCATTGTTTCTGATACCCATAACGTAAGTACATAATTATGGTACTTACTTTTGGGGTCAGATCATTGTATGTATGTGATATCACATAAGTATTTGTCCTAGGTGTGATTCGAATCCACGATCTCTGGCGCACAGAGCAGGGTCGCTACCAAATGGGCCGTCAAGTCCGTCAACTCAGTCAAATGCGCCATACTTACCAATCGCGTAAGCTATGTAGAGGCCTGGGCTGTCGTCGACCTTCGATTCCTCGGTAGGGTAGCAGACCAGCGCGATGAGACTCGGCTGCGCATCTTCCACAAGCATATCCACGCAGTACATTGACGGTTTCTGCCATTGCGATCTGCCATCTTTTACTTCAAATAGGGAGCCGTCCTGTAACGGAAAGTCAATAAATAAATACAAATGTCACATTCTGTCGACATGTCAGGATCCTGGCATCATCTCATGGAGCTGAATAATTTAGGATAGGGACTGTTGGAAATTTCTCGTCTTTACTGGTGTCGAAATAGAGTCGAAAAAAGATGAAGGGTGGTATTGAGAATGCATTTAAAAGCACCTTTACCGCAGGCTAGCTAAACCTGTGGCCGTGTGGGACTCGAAGACTAAAGTGTCCCACTATCTACTAAACTCCCTCGGTTTTCCGTTTCCACCCGATTGTTTTTGCGAGAATTAATGAATTAATGAGAATCCGGCAAGAAACTCGGGAATCATTCTTTTCAATCGCCAAATGTTTCACAGCAAGCAAATCATCTAATTATGGAATTTAACTACTAAAGCATTAAGTAGTCTCTACATGGGTATTAGGCCTTGACACACAGTTACACACGAGTTTGAAGCATAAGAATTTATACGAACTGTGTAATGAAATTCCATATTTTTTTTAGTTCTAGAGATCCTAGGTAATATGAAAATTAATATTTTTGTAAAAAGGGCAATGAAGATTTTGGCCTTTCTACTGTACCAACAATATTGCTTTTTTGTTCTTTTTACAAAATAGCGTTCACTTAAAATTCTTTGAAAAAAAGTTTCTCAAGTATCTGGAAAAATCTAAAATGTTGCAGTAGTTTCATATCAAGGATTTTGTCTTATACGGATGAATAATTTAGAAGTTTCCTACAAAGGACAATGCAAAACTTGGTAAGAACAATTCCAATGGGCCCAAAAAAATTAAGTTAATGTGCAGAGATGAGATGTATTCTATGTGAAAGACCACACACACATCAACAACTTTTATTATGATGACACCATAATCGGTCCCAGGGGAAAAAGTTATCGTCCATAATAATTTATTATTTTTATATGAACATAAATAATTAACATAATAAACATTTTTTTTTACTAGGACCAATTTTGTCGACGCCATAATAAAAGTTGAAGGTGTTTATTGGATCCGGTCCCAGGGGAAAAAGTTATCGTCCATAATAATTTATTATTTTTATATGAACATAAATAATTAACATAATAAACATTTTTTTTTACTAGGACCAATTTTGTCGACGCCATAATAAAAGTTGAAGGTGTTTATTGGATCTACTTCGTAGGCTATGTCCCAAATCTGCACAACATTTATTTTTTTGGGCCCAGTCTTTTGCATTGTCTTTTTACATACTAACTTTATTATTTTAAACCTTTATAACTGCTACTCGAACAGTTGAAGTCGTTTAGGAAGTCACAGGTCGATGTAATACGGAACCTAAACATAAGAATAAGGTTCACGTACCTATATTCTTTCTAGAATTTACCTACACCCACACATACACGCTAAAAGCCCATAAATAACAGTAATCGCTACGAGATGCTACGAGAACGCTGCAACGCCTACGGCTGTTATGGATTGACAATTCACTTCACTTCATTCTTTGGACAAATGCTTCGATGGTCTAGTGATTTAAGTACCGGGCCGGGATCACGGGGTCCTGGTTTAAATTCCCGGGTCGATCAATATTTGTGTCGGTTTTTTCGGACACAGCTCGGGTATGTGATGTGATCTTCAACCGCACTGGGCCAGCGTGGTTATTAAATCATTATGGCGATGACTTGAATTAAGCCTGTGTTCTGCAGTGAAGGTTGGTTCGTGCTTACAACCTTTTGTTTGGTCGGTCTTTTTGGTTTTTCAACGCACAGTGCGTTACAGCCCGAAATGTCAACATCTCCAAATGTCAACCGGACACAAAAATTTCACAAAGCAAATGACAAATTCGCATTTTGGTCCACTTCTCATAATGTTGCCAAAGAAACAGGTAACGACATCTGTACTTTTCCTAAACTTCTTCTTGCTTGATTTATAAATGAAACTGCTTATTCTTGAGTGAGTCAATTTATTCTGTCACCGGCCCGGTATATATATATGGCCGGTGAAAACTCTCGTCACCGTGATACAAGTACATACAGTGCCATCTATTGACACGTTATACACAACAATACGCTTTGATTTTAGAATGTCATTACAACGCCATTTGTGGTTGCACCAAAGAGTAATTATAATAAAGGTTGGACATACAACCGGCTAGTGGTTTAAATAAAGAGTATTTAATATAGATTAAACATACCGCCCGCCATGGACGGAGTCCATTAAAAACTATTTGAAATATAACATTGTTAACATAAAAAAATAAACACTTAAATATTGAAAATCTTACCTGTCTTAACATTTCAATAAACATAACACAAGAAAAATTATATACTTATATTTACACTATCTGTCAACAATGTACAATACCCTTGAAGTTTAAACCTAAGAAACGTGTTACAAAACTAAAAAGAAACCTCTTATACTAGACCTTGTCACTAGTAGGCAACACAATTAACTTTGAAACTGGTCTTTTAATTATATTCCCTTTGTATCTAAGACTTACGACACGCGTGAGATTGTCTAACCCTGGATGTTTATCAGTGACAAGTCCGTAAAGCCATCGCGCTGGTGGAAGATCATCTTCCTTTACCAGAACCACGTCTCCGATCTTAGGCTCCACTATGTGGTTAGTCCACTTATACCTATGCTGCAATTGTGTCAAATACTCTTGCGACCACCTTCGCCAAAACCCCTGGACCATTCTTTGAGTAAGATGCCATCTTTTCAAACTGTTGATGTTTGAGCTTTCATAGTTAACATCAGGAACTAAAACTAATGGTTCTCCAACCAAAAAATGTCCAGGTGTTAGTGGGCAAGGATCTTCCGCATTGCATGGCAATTTAGAGATAGGCCTAGAATTGAGGCACGCCTCAATTTGTGACAATGTTGTTGTCATCTCCTCGAATGTCAATGTACTATTACATAACACCCGTCTGAGATGATATTTGGTTGACTTGACCCCAGCCTCCCACAACCCTCCGAAGTTTGGAGAGTGGGGAGGGATAAAGTGCCAATTGGTATGGTTTGAAGCCAACCAACTTGCGATCTCTGGAACAACACTAGACCTTTCCTTATCAAATAGTACCTTTAGTTCACGAGCACTACCCACAAAGTTGGTACCATTGTCACTCCATAAATCTGAGACATGACCTCTCCTAGCTACGAACCTTTTAAAAGCTGCCAAAAACCCTTGCGCAGTCATGTCGCTCACTGCTTCCAAATGTATTGCCTTAGTAGACATACATATGAATAAACAAATATACCCTTTTATAGAGCGATGACCTCGACCTTTAGTAGTTCGCATACTGATGGGACCAGCATAGTCCACACCACTTTTGCTGAAAGGTCGATGTGCATTTACTCTGGAGATGGGTAACTGACCCATAAACTGTTGGTTAATTTGAGCAGAGTATCGAATGCAAGTAACACACTTTCTTACCACTTGTCTTACAAGACCTTTCGCGCCTATAACCCAGTATTTAGCTCTTAAATAGTTTAACATAATTTGAGGACCTCCATGCAGAGTCACCTCATGAGCTTCTCTTATAAGAAGATTTGTTAAATGCGATTTATGTGGAATTATGATGGGATGCTTCATGTCATGGGCAATATCAGCATGTTGTAGCCTACCCCCGACCCTGAGGACTTCGTTTGAATCAAGAAATGGACTCAGTGAGGTAAGTGTGCTCTTTTTGGATAGGTTACCTGTCCTATTAAGAGCTTCAAGTTCCTCTTTAAAATGCTGTTTTTGGCATATTTTAATGCAGATAAGTAAAGTATCATTTAATTCCTTTACTGTGAGCCATTTTTCTGATTTAACTCTGTCTCTTTCAGGACCTTTAAAGTGGAGGACCCGACGACAGTAGGACAAAACACGGGTAAGTTTTCTCAATGAGGAAAATCTGGACATCAAATCCTCTTCCTCATTGTTATGAGTAGCGTAACATTTGTCTTTATGTTTCCTTTGTTCCAGATTAGTGTCAGTTACTTCCCCCTTACTGTACACGATCTTACTATCATGTAACCAACTAGGACCTTCTTTCCAGAATGGATACTGTACAAATTCAGAAGGTTGTAAGCCCCTGGAAGCACAGTCTGCTGGGTTTTCATTGGATACAACGTGTGACCATTGATTTCCATCAGTGATGGTAAGTATCTCAGAAACTCTGTTTGCAACAAAGGTTTTCCATCTGCTAGGGTGGCTCTTTAACCATGCCAAAACTATTGTCGAGTCTGTCCATGCATGTAAATGCTGCTTTGAAATATTTAGCGTTTCAGCTACCTCGTTCAATAGTCTGGCAAGTAGTAAAGCTCCACATAACTCTAGCCGTGGAATTGATACCTGCTTTATTGGTGCCACTCGAGTTTTTGATGTGACCAAATGGACATGTATACTACCATCAAGGTCGATAATACGGATGTACACCACAGCAGCGTATGCAACATTGGAAGCATCCGAAAAGCCGTGAAGTTCGACGCACGGATCATCTTTGCTAAGATTCATCCATCTTGGCGTGCGAACTACGGTGAGACTGTGAAGGTCATTCCTAAAGCGTTTCCAGTCTTCTAACATTGATTCAGGTAACTCATCGTCCCATTCAATGTTAGATAGCCAAAGTCGTTGAATAAAAACTTTAGCTGTTGTTATTACTGGCGCTATCCAACCCATGGGATCGAATAGGCGAGCTATGTCAGAAATGACTTTGCGCTTCGTTACTGAAGACTGTAATGGAGGAAGTTTTACTACACATTGGAATTCATCTGTATCCCTATTCCATGTCAATCCCAATATCTTCATGACATCATCCGTTTTTAATTCCAAGTTCTCATTAGCATTTCCTGTCTCGACTTTTATTAACTTCAACAAATCTTTATTATTAGATGACCACTTTTGAAGAGGAAACCCTCCAGATGCTAACATCTGGGTCATTTCTTTGAATATTTGTTCACCCTCTGATACAGAGTGACATCCAGTTAGTAAGTCATCCATGTAAAAGTCATTGAGGACTCTGGAAGCTGCTAATGGGAACCTTTCACCTTCATCGTAAAACAATTGTTGCAGTGATCGAACTGCTAAATATGGAGATGAGGATAATCCAAATGTCACTCTTAACAATCGATATTGTAAGAGATCTTCATCAGGATTTTCCCGCCAAAAAATGCGTTGGTAATCTTTGTCCTCCTCCGCCACCTTGACTTGTCGATACATTTTTACAATGTCAGCGACAAGTGAAATCGGATAACATCGCCAACGCATTATCAAATGTCTCAACTCTGGCTGTAGAGTTGGGCCTACCATTTGATCTCCATTCAAAGAAACACCATTTGAGTCTGTACATGAACCATCAAATACTACACGATTCTTCGTGGTAGTTCGGTCTTTACGTACAACAACATGATGTGGAATATAAACACCTGCATCATTAGGGTTGTTAACAACCTCCATGTGACCCATATCGAGATACTCATTAATGACTTTAGAGTAATCTGCCTTCAGATCAGGGTTCTTATTCAAACGATTCTCTAACATAAGAAAGCGCTTGAGAGCAATTTGCTTTGAATTGCCTTGTTTACAAGGCGGAGGATTACATTTGAACGGCAGTTTGACAATATATCGACCTTCTGAGTCTCTCTTGGTTGTTTGGGAAAACAGAAGCTCGCAAGCCTTTTCTTCTTCAGTAAGAATTTCCTTTTTCTTAACTGAAGGGTCTGCTTCCAACTCCCAAAATTTTCTCAGTAGGTCGTTGCTGTCGTCTACCTCCGCATGCATGCTAGTAATAGCATGATGACTCACTTCGCTTTGGCTGATTTTTCCGAGTGTTCTGCCAGAGAGGATCCAGCCCAATTCCGTGTTTTGAGCAATAACGGAATCAGACGAACCCTTGATCAATCCCTCTAATAATATCTGGCTATACACTTCGGCCCCTAGAAGCAGATCAATTTTGTTTGGTGTATCAAAATTAGGATCTGCCAAGGCCAAAGACGAAAGAGTCGGAATCGATAGGAAGGAAACCTTCCTAGAAGGCAACCATGAAGTTACCTTCTCTAAAACATGCGCCTTGACGGTCACAACAAAGCTGGGATCTAGGCGTGAATGGATTCTAACTAAAACATAAGACCTTGACGTAATTGACAAGCCCTGGTTCCCACCTAGACCTGATATAGGATTATTACCCGGCATCTTTTTTAATCCCAGCATCTGAACAGCAGATTCCGTGATAAAGGATGCTTGAGAACCTTGGTCCAACAAGGCTCTGAGCACAACACGCGCATCTACCCTACTAGACTGCACGTCTACCAATGCAGTAGCCAATAATACTTGGCTGTGCGCGTTTGTAAAACAAGTGGTAATAACCTTGACCGAAGACGTGGACTCACTCGGGGTCTGTGACGAAGGAGCGGCTTCCGTTACGGTAGCCACAACTGCTCCGCCACCAGACTGCTCAGCTGATGATGTTCCATTAGCTGATTTTGGGTTCTTGGAGTGTAGAAGTGTGTGGTGCCTTTTCTTACACAGGCGACACCTTGTCGGGACTTGACACTGATAAGCGGAATGACCAGAATTTAAGCAATTAAAGCATAGGTTATGAGATTGAACAAACTCTCGTCGTATATCAACTGTCTGCTTTGAGAATCCCTTACAATTGCTAAGTTTGTGATTCTCTGAACAAAAAACACAAGAAAGTGCAGCAGTTGCCAAGTGAGTACAATTTAGTTTTTGAACCTTTGAATTTGTGTCTAAAAATTCTAACGATCTGAATCTATTTTCGAGAAAATCTTGAAATTGTTTAAAACTAGGAAGCTCTTGGGGAGTACTTGCATTGTTCCGTTCCCATAGCTTTCGGGATTCGGAATCAAGTTTTTGACTAACCAAAAATATTACCAAAATATCCCAAGAGTCGGTGTTGACACCTATGTTATTTAAAGCATTTAAACATTCCCGAGTGGTGTCCAACAATTGTTTTAAACTCTTTGAAGATTCAGAAGTCAGAACCTTTTGACCTGTCAAACGTTTCAGTATGCAGGTTGACAAATATTTTTTATTATTGTACCTATTCTCCAGCTGAGACCAACAATTGGAGTAATTGTCCGCTGTCAGTGGAATGTGCCTCAACAACTGCTCAGCCTCACCGGTCAAGCAGCCCCTAAGATAATGTAATTTTTGCACATCATCAATTTTGTCATTTTTGTGAATGATGGATGTGAACATGTCACGGAAGCTCGCCCACTCCGAGTAATGCCCTGAGAATTTGGGTATTGTTAATTTGGGCAACTTTGCACTAAATTGACTTTGCTGTTGGTCATTACCCTGGTGCACTTGAGACTTATTGCGATCGAGTTTAAACGCTGATAGCCTATCTTTTAATAAGCATTTATACTCGATGTACTCTTCTTCCGTCTGTTCATATCTATCATGATAACCGATTTTTTCTAAATCGGCCTCTGTCATCTCTAGAACAATCTTTTGATGATTTGCTAAGTACCCATTCCACTGATTTTCCAAAGATTCTAAGCGTGCTGAAACGTAAGACAATGTTATTCGTTCTGTAGGCGATTTTTTATAATTTGATTTCGCCTTACAAATTTTAGACAAAATGTCATCCTGCAACTTGACATAATTCGCCATTTTGAAGTGTTTGAAAAAATCAATACGAAATTATCCAAGTCCTTAATATACTTAAAATAAAATTCTAACTACACCCACACACTAGCACTAATTTTCGTACGTTCAACACTTCTTGTCTGCAAGGTTCAAAATGCACTCACAGTCTTGCTTTGTACCTACACTTCTGGTCGCCTTCCGGTGAGGATTCTCAGAATCCACGTCGGGTGGTGGAACTGGCGTTAGCAGGGTGCTCCGCCGTCGCAGCAACAGCCGAGTCAGGAGGGCGCTCAGCCCTCACAGCAGCAGCCGAGCTCCAGGAGGGCGCTCAGCCCTCGCAGCAGCAGCCGAGCTCCAGGAGGGCGCTCAGCCCTCGCAGCAGCAGCCAAGCTCCAGGAGGGCGCTCAGCCCTCGCAGCAGGAGCAGGAGGGCGCTCAGCCCTCGAAGCAGGAGCAGCAACAGCCCCGGGAGGGTACGACCCTCGCAGCAGCCGTCTAGCACCGGGAGGGTACGACCCTCGCAGCAGCCGTCTAGCTCCGGAGGGTATTCAACCCTCACCACAGCCTTCCAGCTCCGGAGGGTATTCCGCCCTCGCAACAGCCGTTAGCCGTCCCTGGTGGCACAGTTCTCCACCGCCCGTTGCTGCCTTTTCGGGCAGCAATTCTCTCTGTCTTGTCGGTTCGCCGGATGCGTACTGACTGACCCCAACTTGGGTCTAACCGGCACTATCGAAGGACCAATTTACTTTTCCTAAACTTCTTCTTGCTTGATTTATAAATGAAACTGCTTGTTCTTGAGTGAGTCAATTTATTCTGTCACCGGCCCGGTATATATATATGGCCGGTGAAAACTCTCGTCACCGTGATACAAGTACATACAGTGCCATCTATTGACACGTTATACACAACAATACGCTTTGATTTTAGAATGTCATTACAACGCCATTTGTGGTTGCACCAAAGAGTAATTATAATAAAGGTTGGACATACAACCGGCTAGTGGTTTAAATAAAGAGTATTTAATATAGATTAAACAACATCTATTCAGAGAAATGAGCAATAACGAAATTTCGTCCGATGGTAGCAAAGCAACGAATTTAAATACTATCGTTGGATGGTAGAGAAAAAACCTTTACATAATTGGACAACCAATTAACCGATAAATCTTTTGTTGACAGTAGGTGATTAAATATTGTTGTCTGCAACACCCTAAGTGCCTTGCCACACTGGCGGTTTGCAAGCGTTTCCAACGCGGAGCGGTCGCGCAGCGAACACGCCGCGGACCAACCGCGGCGTGTTCGCCGCGGAACCGCGACGGCACCGCGACGTCAGCGTACATTCAGTAACAGAATGGATTCCGAGGAGGAATTAATATGCACACAAGGAACATAATGAATACAAAAAGACACCAAAAAAGGTGCCACTAAGGGTCAACAGTAATGCATTATAAATATTCGAAATCCAAAGCCAGGTCAATACTATATCTAAGGAACGTCAAGTTAAAACTGCTGTAGCTGTGCTGGGCAGCATTCCTATGTGACGATCGTATTAGATATCATGTTTAAAAAAATTCAATTTAGAAAAACAAATGCCGAGTTGTATGGTAGGTAAATAAGTACACCAATAATTATAATCTTATAAAAGGGCGACATAATCGCATTTGTGATTAAGCCTTTCTATTCAGAATAAAAAAAAAACTTATAAAAATAAAAGGGGAGTCGGGACTTTGGTATGCGAGTGTACAACATGACGTCCACGCTTCTCTCCGCGGCGAACACGCCGCGCAACCGCGGCGTCACCGCCGCGGGCACGCGGCGTGTTCGCTGCGCGACCGCTCCGCGTTGAAAACGCTTGCAATCCGCCAGTGTGGCAAGGCACTAAGTTTCACTTAATAGAACACACACTCGAAAAATTTTACTACTCTTTCTCTGTCGGGTAATAAAAAAACACTTTAGTACTTTTTAAGCCTTGCTTTGTCGTAATAACGAAGTAAAAGTCGTTGTACCTTTGTATGATGTGTCGTAAACGTAAGGAATACTTTTGTGTTGGCAGCTTGTATCAAATATATGAATTCGTTCCAGTCACGACTCAAATATAATAATATGATAATTTTCCCTTTAGAGCTATACCAATGGCTTTGTTCACGAATAAAACACCCAGAAATTACAGAGATCAACAAAAGCCAACATTGCTCGAGTAATAGGGATTCGGCGCGTCCTTAATAATCTACGATTGTAATATTCAGAATATTCATATTTTAGGGTTTCTACTAATTAACATAATAATATTTTTATTCATTATGCATGAGAAGAGTAATATAAATAATAACGATGTAGTTATTATGCAAAAGAAAGGCCGGAAAATGTAAAGAAAAATGAAATTCAGTATGTAATATTTGTGTGCTTGTGCTAAATCGTAGTTTCAGCTTTACACAATTTAAACTCGGTAAACGGTAGCAGCAAAGGCTGTAATATTTTTCACTTTATCAAGATTAGTTTCTGCACGAACGATATAATAGCACAAGCATTTCTGTGGCGAAACGAACTGTTTACCTTTACTCTGTTTACCATGTATAGTAAAACTTTTTTTAACCGAATTTCCTATTTGTAATTGTTGTACTTATTTATACTTGTATTTTTAAATATTAAATAAGATAAATCATTTGCAAGAAGTACTAAGTAGGTATCTGATATTAAAATGCCTATTTCACTAAAAGGACTTCACTAGTCAATGCCAAATGATTGATTCAATAACTTCAAGATTCTATTTTGTAATTTAATATGATTCTACTAAATACCTTTTTGTGAAAACAAGTTATAATAGAAATCTTTTCGGAATGTCACCACATAAAAATATTTGGTAAATTAGCAGAAAAGGCGTTTATTGATATTTTTATTGTTATCGTTATAATTAAGCGAAACTCATGCATGTTAATCTCTCTAGTAACTCATAAAACTGTTGGGCTTATTAAACATAAGAGCAAGGCATAAATAAACACTTCAGTCATAAATATTAAGAAACATATACCCACTTATTACATTGAATGATCTGACCACAAAGTAAACACACTTCGATATTATGATACCCATGCTCCCCCCCCCCCCCCCCGTTAAGGCGATGAGAGAGTACCGCGGGGTTTAGTGGTTAAACCCCTGGGCCACTTCCATCTTCGGCCCAGGAACAGAGCCCTTTTTAGGGCATCGGGAGTCCCACACATCGGACGACCCTGTCCTTCCCCCACAACGATTCGTTGTTCCCCCAGGACGAGGTTAAGGTGCGTAATGCTTTCCCCGCAAAACAAAAGGGCCGAGGTATTTTTTTTCAACGATTTCTCCAGTATTAAAAAAGGTTTTAGGCTTTACTAAAAAGGGATTTTTAAATACTCATGTAAACAATTAGATTTACTAATATTCTATGAAAGAAGTTTTTAGTATTCCTTTTTACCTGGAATAGTGACGGATATAATCTATTTTCTTTGTATTTATACAAGTATCTGTTTTCCTTTTCAATCTTGTCTTATCACCTTGATACGCAGCGTGTTATCAAATGCGTCCAATGAGAATCGTTTATTTTGTTGTTATTACGTGCTAACACTTTATTCTTCGGAATTCCAAGTATTCATGTATTGGTTAGGCCTCAGGAATAGCTTGCAATGTGTACAAATGATATGCAATAAAGACATTCCTCACTAGGACTACTAACACAAAAAATATCAACACAAGAATCAGATATTAATAATACAGATTTTATTGACATTTATAAATAAATTACTAAA
The DNA here is from genome assembly GCA_949319885.1 of Mecyna flavalis. Lineage (NCBI taxonomy): Eukaryota > Metazoa > Arthropoda > Insecta > Lepidoptera > Crambidae > Mecyna > Mecyna flavalis. The sequence goes on from OX439436.1 coordinate 5,699,182, forward strand.
ACTAAACTAGGAAATAAACAAACAGTACACCGGTCCGTGAATCAAAGCTAAGGGTACCCCGTGAAACTGCTATCATCGAAGTATGCTACGATCGTAGCACGTCCGTCCTCATGCTTTCCAAATCAAAGACTCCTTCAAGAACGTTATTTTATGTACATAATGTAGGCAAGATGAAATGGAAAGATTTTATAGCCAAATAATATATATGAGTGCTTGCAATGATATTAAGTATAATAAAAATCATTGAGTGCTTGCATTGATTCTGACAGACGACATGTCCAATCGAGCAAGGAGGAGAGCAACTATTGCAAAAGCAAAGTCAGATGGGAATGAAAATGCTCAGAAGAGAGAGAAAGAGAGAGATAAGAATGTTAGTAGGGTTATCGAGATCCGTGTTTGTGTATAACAAATTATCTAAACAAACTAATAATAGAGTTTGGCATTCATCATGAAGAGGTTTGTTGATTATAAAGAAAACGCGGAACAAATTACATATGATTATAAGACTTGTATCTCCAATTGTATCCACGTGGTACTTGTTTCTTAGCGTAAATATTTAACATTATTCTAAGTATTTAACGTTGTTCTTGTGATGTTCAATATAGTGTGTGTTTTAGCTCATGGTATTCGCATGGTATTTGTGGAGTATATAGCTTGGTATGTTTATAAAATAATTATGATGATGAACGGGTAATTTATTTTACATAATTATCTCTTGCTCTGTAAGTAGTCACTTACTTCCATGAATGCCGGGGTGTATGGATATCATTACAGCATAGGTTTTTGAATTTGAAAAAAGAACTGTCATACTCATACTGCAAGAAGAATATTTTTAAAAAGTTAGGTAATTTTTTTTTCTCTCGAATCGGAATCAAGACAATTAGTTATATTAGAATTTATGAAGAATTTATTTTGAATATCGAACGATTTGTTTCGCAGTCACATTGTATGTTATTAAAAAGTAAACTGGCCAGCACGATTTGACGCGACTAGCTTTTTTTCGTGTTTTGGAGTTCTTTCTCAAAAGTTAAGTTTTTATACTTTCCTCACAATCGTTAAGTAAAGCAGAGTGTTTCGATTTCTCCTCGCTGCGCTCGGGCGCCAAAAACCTCGTATGCAATTGATGTCATACAGCGCTTGGTTAACAATCTACTATTGGAACATTATTTCTACATAAAAATAAAGAACCACATAAAAAAAAATACATATTTACAGTGTGGGGTTCGTCAGTTGTTTTTTGGGAACTTCTCAGAAAAACAAGATCTGTTGTCTATCCCACTGAACTCTGTAATAGTATTCCTCCCTTCTCCCGGACACGGGACATCGCCACATGCTTTCACTAATAGTGACCAAAATAAGTGGAAGAACCTTCGCGAATCAGTCGCTTGTGCTGTAGTGGTCACATGTCTTGTCTGTACCGTGCCTCCTTCTACGACATGGTGTCTTGATTTGATGACAAAAATGATTTCGCCTATCGCTCCCTCGCTAACAATTGCAGCCATAAAAAAGCGTTGCCTACCTCAATCACAACAACGACTGTGCCATGCTGCTCGATCCGAGCTGTTTCATGTAGCATGCTATTTAAAATCCTAGATAAGTTTGTAGATAGGCACGCAGCCCACTTAATAGTACAGTAGCCACTGAGTCATATTTCATTAAGGAACTCTTAGCCACGAATAGTCGCTCAATTTGCAATGTAGTCTCATCTGATCTTCGATCCTTTGATTTCAAGTGAATTGGCAACCAAATTAATATTGCCGGAACACTGCCAGAGCTGTTTTGGCGTCAGATTTTATCTATAGGGGCGGTAGCTAGGCAGTCGGACTCTAAAAAGTCCTCCCACCAACCAAACCCAAGGCGAGAATAGAACCCATGACCTCCGGGTTTTATACCCGAGCAGCTTAGCCACTGTTTTACGGAGGCATCAAAATGCAGCATGCAGTTTGCACACTTCGAGTTCGCGAAGGTAAACGCATAGCTAGACGAGGTCATCATGCATTTTGCGCATTGTTTTTTGCAGATTGTTTACAACACGACGTCAAAACGCAGCATTCCTGCGTTGAGCGGCAGTTTTAAACAGTCCAAGTTATTGTTCCCACTCATAATGTTTACGAACAATGCCAAATCACGGTCGATGCTTAACTTGAATTTGTTAAAATAAATAATAAAACCATACGTGTTTGAACAGTAAAACCGTTTTAAAGAGGAATGCTAACAAATGTATGGGTCTAAATAATGAGCGTTGGATGGATTCTGTTTATTATTGCAAGTGGGTTGGTGTTTTTGTTGCTGCCGTGGCCATGAGAATCACCATGTGTTGACCAAATACACACGTAAAATGAAGGTTATCCCATGAATTTAGCTTTGATTTTATTTTTGATACAAGTATTAGCAACATACCTACAAAGCACAGATAAGAGCGTAAAATGTAATCTCTGCGGAACAGAACGTCCTGTGTCAAGTTTTTTACTGTAAAAATTATGTGGAAGTTTAATACTTCTACACTAGAAAATATAATCTTATGGGTAAATTATGACAGCGAATCGAAAATTAATAATAATATAAAAATAAGGTTTGTGAGTTGGATCTATTCTTCTTGAGTTCTTGTGGATAATGCGCTACGGCACCTTAGCGTTACGCGCTTGCCTGTTCTTTCTTCGTTCCTGCTAACAACTGTACTGTGGATGCCAGACATTACTTACTTATAGACTTTTTTTGTGTGAACACATAGATTTATAATGGAAACACCCAAACCGCCATCTAACAGACATGTTGCGGGGATACCGGATCCGCGACTTCTTGGTGTAATAGCCGACTTCTCAATCATTACACCAAATCGATCCGTTACGGAATGAATAACACTACATTATACAAATAGTATTATCTGTGATGAATATTAATCGCTACAAGAGGGGATTTCGGCTTATCAGGGCGTCGGCCAGATACGGTTAATAGTGTTTGAAAGGATCAATTGCATTAATGTGGCGGTCACGAGCTTAGTCACGAAGGGCCATCTTTATTTCTTAACAAATTAATACACTCTTTAAATATATGTATCATAATAATATGTTAAATCTACACAATGTTACATGTAACTGTAACTTTATTATTGACATTAACTTATTCTATTTGACACTATTGTATTTTGTTTATTAACTGTAACTGATTTGACATGTACCTGTTTTAACCATACTGGCGCGTTGGGAAACTGTAAGTCGGTATGTGCATGCTTTTATGATTAAATGATTAAATAAGGCCATTTAAAAAAATATAGGCTATCTAAATAAATGTGATTAGAAGGCCATGAAGAGGAGAAGCCAAAAGTTTAATTTTAAGAAATCAGTCATTTGATTGGGATTATTCCACTGTACCTAATTTGGGGAAGATTCGATTTCCCAAGGCTTCGCAAACAATGTTTGCAAAAAATTTACTTTTTTTTCAAATTAGTAGACATCGTGGAGGCAAAAAAAGAATATTATACTGGTATTGTTATTATTACAAGTCTATCTCAAATAAGCCTATCTAATCAGGACACGCAAAAATATTTTTTTGTTCTGTACTCTCTAACGTTAGTCCAAAACTCCAAACACAGGCATTTGTTGTGGGTAATATCGGATTTTTACAATATCGAATCGAAACTATATATTGATATCTGATATCTGATTCTGAAACTATATATTATTTGAAACTATATATTGGTGTATCGGAGTATCGGACTGTGAAACTATATATTGGTGTATCGGAGTATCGGACTGTATTTGGTTACACTAAACCTATAAAACGATGTGTTCTAAAACTAGATATTGTATCATGTCATGACACGATATTTTCATTGTGATTTATTTCTTAAAACTGACTCGATTAGTTACTTTAGGTGTATTAAGGATGCTTTAATAGTATTTACTTAGTTATTTGTGTTTCAGTAAGTACTGCATTAATAAAGATCGTATTTAGAACTTCTAAATACGATGTTTATTAATGCAGAACTCATTAGTAGTAACTAAAAGCATGAAATACATAAACTTAATAATACCAACCATCGAATCTATTAATAGAATAACAAAAGTTAGAAATGGATCACCAATGCTATGAGTTCAAGGACGAAGGTCCGTGAGAGTTACGTAAAATTGCAAATCGAAAATGCATCTTATTGCTGACAAAATAAGGTCTAATAAAAATAAAAAATAAAAATACACAAGAAAGTATTGAAACAACCTTATTCTTATACAAATAAGGTTTAGAATTGTACGAAAACACGACTAATGCTATTTCACTCACTCACAAATCCTTTCTTTAATATCCTTTATCGATAGGTCTTGGATATCGAGCTAGATATCAAATCGAGACGCATCGCATCGATCCAGCAATATCGTGTATCACCAAATATATAGTTTGGATACGCAGCGATATCGGATTTTACGATATTGGCCTGATATACGATTTAATATCTATATACGATTTGTATCGGCCATTCCTAACAGGCATAGAAATCATTCGTCTTCAAATCCTCTGCCTATTTGCTAAATAACAGATATATTATGTTTATTTTTCTGTATAAAATTGTAGCTAAACGTGATTGAAATGTTTATTTTAAAAGCCGCTACGTACCTGCGTACGTATGAGCTCCATCTTTACAAACTGGTTGTTGTCAGCCTATTCCGACCAATTCTAAACAGACTGGAGTTTTTCTTCGATTCACTACGATTTCGTTGATTCCAATTTGAGATCAAAATAAAGTTTTTGTATTTAATCTCCAAGGTCCACCTTATTACCATCCTGTTGAGCCCGACTGTTGTCTCACTGGGCTAGGAGAGCAAGGCAATAGGGTTGTTGGTTCTTGTTAAGATAAGCAGCAAAATTCAACCAAAAACCATTATTAATTATAATTTTTTTTATTGCAAAGTGTAACAATATGAGCAGATCGTACACCTGATGGTAAGCGCCACAGTGAGACAGTTCAGGTGCCAAACAGTAGGTAACTAAGCAGTTACTGTCTGGCACCGCCCTGCGCCCGTTACACCGAGACGACAGTTATTTAGGTCTCGTATACCCAGTAATTTCACTAGCTTCAGTGCCCTTCCCCGAAACACAGAAGTGCTTGCCACACTTCTATTTCACGGGAAAATATCTGGCACTGCGGTGGTAACCACCTAGACGACCCAGTACAGGAACCTACCACCTGGTGGTGAATTTATTGTGAAAAATGCTCACGACACAGGAAAAAATCAATGTTTACGTCACTAATTACTGTGTTTTTCATTCGAACTTTCATGACACATTTCCTTTCTGCGACTCTATTCTTATTAATCAACTCAGCAGTAGGCAATCATTATGGAACAGACACCACAGGAAACGAAAATAACCACAACAAAATGACTTATAATGGGCAATAAACCAGTCTAGAACACACTTAACCAACATTTGTACTGTTGGTCGTAAATCTTGCATGGATGTTAGCTCTTTGTTTAACCCGCTCGTCTCATACAGGTGGTTCACTTTGACGCGTACGAATAAATTAATTATGGGTTCAACGTTGGTGTACTATATAAGTAGATACTTTAATCACATAGGTATATCAGTATCCCCATTTTTGTGCTCCCTGCCAAATCACCTTGATGATTAATGGCCACATGATGCCCATCCAATTCATTTACTTTGATACTTAATAAATTAAATGATATTGACGGTAACCATCATCATAATTGTTACATCCTATAATTATGATCTTAGTGTTTATCGAGATAACCTTTAATTTCTAATTTCTTTCTCTTTTATAATGATCTCGCAAGTATGTAACAAGATAAATAAAGGACCTTACAAAAAGGATCAAAATAATAATACTTACATTAAATAAGGACTCGTTTTAATGACAATTAATAAGGTTGCTCAATTAAAACAAGAATCTTGATTACGAGTATATTCATAGGTACTAGCAAACAAGATGACATATTTTTTAAACAAGAACTATAGGTTAAGTGAAACAGGCCTTTTTCTCAATGCACATTTCCTGAAATACGTATAGATATAGATCTACTTCAGTAAGTGACCCAGATAAGCGTAAAAGAATCAACAAAAACATTGTATGTGGAATTAAGTAAAATACATGCGGAGATTCTTTGAATCATGTACAGCGTGTTAGGTAACCCGAGGGACATATTTAAGGAGAGTGTTCAGAATCCGATATAGAGTCCAATTCGCTATAAAAAATATATCCTTAATTTTTTTCATAATTATCCTAATCATTTATGTATGGTATGCATAAACTACCTAAAAATCTCGTGTGCTGAGCGGCCGGTTACGGCCCAAACTTAAATTGTACGCGAGTACAATAATTTGAGTCTTAAGTCGTACATACTTGAACGAGTGCACGAAATACTGTGAAGGAAAGAGTGCTCGCACGTTACGCGGATTTTCAGGAAAATTTCGACTATGGCTATTGACAGATATTTACCAGTTTTTATTAATTTATACTTATTTTGTTTTAAATATGTCCCTCGCATTTCCTGTCATACTGTATATTCGTAATATGTCGCTTTTTACGTTACAATATTATAGCTAACAGTAACTATGTATATAGTGTATTCAAATTACCAAGTTTGTTGTCTACAGAAATAGAATTCACTCGAAAGTCAATGTTGGGCGGATCTTTCACGCATACAGGGTCCAGTTGGTCTCGTCTTCCGGTCATATATGGGACGCTTTTGATCTGTTTGAATTTCTTCATAAGTCGATAACTGACACATTATCTTTAAGTCAATATTTTATGTAGACCATGCCCGAGAACGATTTTCAATAGAAATCGCGTCTTAGGAAAACAAACAAAATATAGTACCAGAATGGCTCAATCTTAACCAACATTCGATTATCTTGGCTACGCGTCATTTGATGGTTATTTCAATTAGGACACAAGTGTCATAAACATCGGAACGATATTAGTACCGATAGATCAATTGAATGCTATACAACGGAAATCTAGGTTCGATTCCCACATTAATAGTGTGGCACAATACGTGCTAAAAGTAGTTTCCGATTATTATGTTGTATACGATACGTATGGTATGATGTTATCTGTTGTTTTGTTACCTTAGATTGTTAAGGCGTCTCCCAGACCAAAAGTCTTGTTTTTAACGGCTCTCAACTCCTTATTTAATGCATATACAACAGTTTAAAAAATACGTAAATAATCTTTGTAGTTTTATCTTAAAATTCCACGTTTAAAGTTTGTGTTTATCTTTATTTATCACTACCAAAACTGACTTTGAAAATACGTCTAAAATAATTTTATTTCATGCACTCCTCCTAATTTAAACGTGTTTTTTAAATTTGGCTTGCGCCAATCGATAGACAATCAAAAAAACTATAAATTGGCTGCTAAAAATTTGGAAATCATCCTTTTCTTGATTTTTACGGATTATTATTCATAATTTCGGACGGCCATTTCTCTCACGCGCCCACAACGGGTAGCGGGCGGCAGTCGGTCGCTAGCTGTGCTACGGGGAACCCGTGTCGCTCGCTCACACACGTGACAGATCGGTGAGACAGCGACACAAACAAGCACTGACGTTTGCTTGCTTTGTTTACGCAAGGACGATTTATATTGTGAGGCTGAGGTGTGTCTTGTATTAAATGCGAAAGGACGATTTAATTATCTTGTTTAATAATAGTAGTGTAGTAAAACTATAACAATGGCGAATGCTACACGCTCGATTTAATATAAATATAAATATCTCTGGACATTATTCACACAGCACCATCTAGCCCCAAACTAAGCATTAGCTTGTGCAGCACTAAGCATTAGTTGTGCTATGGGTGCTAGACAACGGATAAACATTACTAATATACTTTTTTTTGTAAATACATACATTATTATAAATAGAAAAACCCAGACCGATACAAACAAACATGTTCATGCACACAAATGTTTGTACCGTGCGGGGATCGAACCCGCGACCTCTGGTGTAATAGCCGACTTCTCGACCATTACACCAAATGGCTCGCCAAAATCGCGATAACTTTCCAAAAGTGAATGAATTTTACAAATCGATCAGTAGGTACCTACGACGGTAAATTTCACTGCTGACTACACTAGGCCGCCTCCTCGGTTTCACTTCACCCGCGCGTAATTTCTTTTGCCAATTTATTATCCTATAATCCTGTCGTATGTCACCCGGGCCGGGAATAGTACCCGGGTGACTTTCCAAAAGTGAATGAATTTTCCAAATCGGTTCAGTAGTTTCGCAGCCTATTCAATACAAACCAAGACTGAGTCATGAGTCTTGAGTTGGTGTATTACATTATCCAATGTAATACACCAACGAATGATATTTAAAAAAATTGAATAATAAAAAAAGAAGAACTAAACAATCTCAAACCAAAAAAAAATGTTCAAAAAGTTTTTTTGGATTACTTGGGATTTGAACTAATGTTCACTTATTACGTAAGCGTATTTGCACTCGGCCACCGAGCGTTGTATAGATAGGACGAAATAAGGGATGAATTCCGGCGCGCACCAACAGACGTGAATAGGGGTCCAAAGATCAGTATTGTTTGCTTGCAGAGGTCCGTTGGAACATGAGTCACTTTACAATATTATTTACATGCTTTATCCAATATTGCACTCGTAACCGTCACAGTTGGTTTAATTTTGTTAAAAAACATCCAAAATGTCAACTAAACGATTTAAAATTTACACCACAGGATGCGCTATTTATTGCCGCACATTTTTATACAACATTTACTAAAAACTGTTTACTTTTTACACTTATTAGAATAATATTTAAACGGAGCAATTTTAATACGTGTACTTTGGTGAAACGTTGCGGACCCTTCCAATCGCTAGTGTATTCATCAGGGGGTGTTCTCCGGGTAGTATCATCAAGCGGCTTTGAGCTATCACCAACATCGGCCAGAGCGGCGGTGTGGCTCGCTTCAGCCTCTTTGCTTGCTGGCGGCCGGTGTTGTTGAGCGCGTTGAGGTTGTAGCGCAGCGTGGTGAGGCGGGAGGAGAACAGTCACTCCTTTCCTCAAGATACTCCCACTTAGGACCCAAGGGTATTCCCGGGTAGAAAAATCAATAGGTGTTCTCCGCGTAGTATTACCAGGGGGTGTTTTCAGGGTATTAACATCATGGGTGTTCTCCAGGAAGCATCATCAAAGGGGTGTTCACCGGGTTGTTGCATCGGGGGTTGTTTTCAGGGTAGTCACATCAGGAGGTGTTCTCCGGGTAGTATTACCAGGGTGTTTTCAGGGTATTAACATCATAGGTGTTCTCCGGGAAGTATCATCAAAGGGTGTTCACCGGGTTGTTGCATCAGAGGGGTGTTTTCAGGGTAGTCACATCAGGGGGTGTTCTCCGGGTACTATTACCAGTGGGGTGTTTTCAGGGTATTATCATCATTCAACGTGCAACGTGGTCAGTCACGACCCTGAGGATTGGGATACGGAAACTGCGTGCTATTTCTCTCGTAGAATATCTACTCCAGTCAACGAAATTCTAACTTTGCCATTTTAGTTGTAAAGCTGAAACTGACGCTAAAAGGACAATGCTCAAAAAGAAGCTAGGTTGGAATCAAATTATTGGTAATAATATGTAATTAAATATTCCATAGGGGGCATCATCGAAATCAATGGTGGTATGTGTGAAATTGCTATTCAGATTTTTCTGGGGTCACATAAAGTATCAGTTACATAGTTACTGAATAATAAACGCACTTGTTGACCCAAATCTATAAAAATTAGAAGGAAATCTCTTAGGGTGTGTCGGAGGATGCATAAAAATCATTCCAATTGGAAAATATGAAAAAACCCCGTTTTAAATAGCGAAAAACATTGTTCGTGCTAATTTTCGCACATTGTACGCGATTTCCTAGCAAACGGGGCGCGATACGCGTAAAATGATTATAACCTTTTTTGTAGACAAAGTAATTCTCTACAGCTTTTGTCTAAAACTTTTTCTCTTAATTCTGTTAGTTTTTGAGATTATCGGGAAAAAGTAATTTTTCACCCTCTTCCATTTTTTCAAATGACCCCGGTGAAACCACCCCGCCCCGCATTTTTAGTATGTTATCATTATCACGGGGTCATTAACGAAAAGGACAATGCTCATCTAGTATGAAAAACAACCCAGGCTGGAATCAAATGAAAAGTATCTCTAATTATTGGTAATAAATATGTAATTAAATATTCCATAGGGGGCATCATCGAAATCAATGGCGGTATGTGTGAAATTGCTATTCAGATTTTTCAGGGGTCACATAAAGTATCAGTTACATAGTTACTGAATAATAAAAAAATATTTTTATAATTTTTTATAAAAATATATTTTTTAGCACCTATTCAGTAAAGTTGTAGCTTCTCATTGGTGCAAGAATTTTTAGAATCGGTTTTGTAGTTCCTGAGATTAGCGCGTTTACAAAGACAAACAAACTGTTACGCTTTATTATATTAAATAATAATAATTATATACAATTATATAATATAATTATATTAGATATAGCCATTTTATACACTTTTAAACCGCAACTGTATCTGTTTACTCCTTTAATTGATACTTTATGTGACCCCTAAAAATCTGAAAAGCAATTTCACACATACCGCCATTGATTTCGATGATGCCCCCTATGGAATATTTAATTACATATTATTACCAATAATTTTACAGATACTTTTCATTTGATTCCAACCTGGGTTTTTTTGAGCATTGTCCTTTGATTCATCTTTTCAGCTAAAATGGCAAAGTTAGAGCTTCGTTGACTGGAGTAGATATTCTACGAGAGAAATAGCACGCAGTTTCCGTATCCCAATCCTCAGGGTCGTGACCACGTTGCACGTTGAATGATGTTAATACCCTGAAAACACCCCACTGGTAATAGTACCCGGAGAACACCCCCTGATGTGACTACCTTGAAAACACCCCTCTGATGCAACAACCCGGTGAACACCCTTTGATGATACTTCCTGGAGAACACCTATGATGTTAATACCCTGAAAACACACCCTGGTAATACTACCCGGAGAACACCTCCTGATGTACTATACCTGCTGTAATTTTTACTCGTAAAACTTCTGATAATCCTCTAAGAGTTTTTTTTCAATCTAGATATCCGTTGAAAATATCGAAAAAACCGTTTGAATCGAATTCTTCTTTTGTATTGAAAATCTTTCATGTTCAAATTTGTATTTTCAAATAGAGAACAAAAAATTAAAATTAATCTTGTTGTATTTTATCGTACTGAAAAACATTTCGATTCTACTTTTATGATGTGTGTATCTACAAGATACCTACTTTTTTTTCTATGACAATAATAATTAATATTCAGTCTGCTAATAGTGGCTTTATAATGTTAGTAATAGTTTGGCACTAGCTAACTAGATGGCGCTCATATTATTACCGATGGTTACGAAGTATGGGGTGAGGTGAGGTGGGGGTAAGTGAAGGTGAAATGCTCAAAGTCATTTGCTCTGGGTAAGGCCTTAAGTACAAAATAAATATAATATAATTTAGCAATAAAGCTTGGTATGTTTGTATCGTCAAAATATGATATTGGTGATGCTCAATATACCTGGGCTAGTTAGTACTATTATTTGGTATTCTGTGGTTCCAAATCTAAATATTTAAGCGCATTTTAATGAAGTAGCGGCGATGAAGCTACAAACGTCGTCCGGTTAACATTCCAACAGGTAATTAGGCGGACAGGGCATCTATCTGTGCGACTAGTGCTAACAAGACTAACGACACTGACTCATAAAAGATAAGCAAATACGTTTGTTAGCCCGGAATACTCAACTTGAGAACACATGAGAAAATTTTAAAGCGTGAAATGTAGCAAAATATTCCATGAAGGAGTTTGGACAAGCAAAATAAGCATTGGCGACAAAAACTATTTTTGTGAAATAACTATTTTTGGAACAAGTATGGCTGACACATACGTGTTTCTTGAGATCAAATGCCACTTTTGAAGACTGGACCCTGCCGTCAGAGTAACCTTTTCTAAAATATTTAAAAAAGAAATTAGTAGACTCAAAAGTTTTAAATTACAAATGAAGGTTGTAAAAAATAATGGCGAATGGATAACTGTAAAAAATAATAATGGCGAATGAGAAGAGCTTTACCATCGAGTATCTTGCCTGTTCTTCTCGATAGATAAGAATTAAGAACATTCCCAATTCCGGTGGTAGAGTCAAGTTTATATTTTGTAGTATACCCACAGTAAAGATGTTAGTAGAAACATTGTTAATTTAACTTTTAATTTATCATCCGTACACTTTTATATTAATTATGTATTTCTTATTTCTCTTGTAAGTGAATTGTATTCTTTTAGAGAAATAAATGTCTTAAACCTTAAACCTTAGATGCGTCATAATTTGATATTAGTTAACAAGTTTTTAAATAGATAAAAAATGCGTTCTGTACATTTTTTTTTTCGGTGGGTGGAGTTAATACACTTTGAACTGTTACTCCTCAATTGTATCTTTGAAGCCTACATGAATAAGGAATATTTTATCACTACCTTCCGCTTGTGATGCCGTCGAACCAAGATACAAACGGAAGGGTATGTGAGACTTGACTTTACCCCTTGAAATTGGAAAACCCACTTAACATTTTAAATAGTCCAAAATAAACAACCGTTATGGTTCGTAGGGGTACCGTAGGAAGCGCGCCCCGATTCCCCGTTAAAACATGAAGGCCCAAATTAAAAGATCTTTCGTATTCGTAACCAATAAAAAACATTGAATTATAACACGAATTTTATTTATTCCTTATTGCACAAATCAAAGTGCAATTAGCGGACATTTAAGCTCCGTCAAATTGAAGAAAGAACTTTTAATTAAAAAAAATCTTTACATCGAAAACTCCCACGGCTTTTTTATTTTTGTTCCAAACCAGACAAATAATTGCCTTATAAATGCGAATAAAGGTTATCTTCGATTAACAAGCCGTTTTTCAGGCATGATTGAGTTACAGAGTGACCGATAGATGTGTTATATTTAACGTAATTTAAGCGACCGTTTTTGATAACTATCAGATAGCTTCTGATCAGGTTTCCCTGGATCAACAAAATATCTTCTGCTCGTCGATGACGCAATCCTTGAAATTATAATAAAATAACCTTGACCTTTTCATCGACAAATTCTTATATGTAGTATTTACTCGTATATGGATACTTCGCATTGGCATCTTAATATAGAAAATATAGAGCCGGTAACATATGCATGTTACCGGCAAAACCCGATTTCAGGACAAACTAGTTTGGCCTAGGCTAAACTAGTTTACTAGGGGGAAATCGACTCAGATGGATATAGGTTGGAAGGTGCCTTCTAAGCTAACCTATATCTAGCCTTCGTGGTTACTTTTTAAACCCTGAAAACCTTTTTTGTTTTCACTATAATAATAGGTATAATAATATATTCTATGTTGACTCAAATTAGATTAGCCTAGGCCAAACTAGTTTGTCCTGAAATCGGGTTTGGCCGGTAACACATACCTATAACGAAAATGAAGGTTAAAGATTTTAAAAAAATATTGTAGGACTTTTCATTTGGCTATTAATTGATAGATTCGCACAAACAACACGTACCTATTCCTTTCCTTCCAACTACAGAGTACCTACGCTTTGAGCCGAAGTGGTAAACTAAATTAGATCAGTAATGAGGACTCATCAGCAATGAGGTGGCAACATCCCGATTCCCCATTTAGGCAATTTGCACTATTTAATGCAAACGAAGGAGAACGCAATATTAGTATTATTGCTGAAATCCCACAATACTACATTGGGTACTAGGTACTGTTCTAAATACTAATAAAAGCAATAAAAATAGTATTCTAAAATTGATAATTTGCTGCAATAAAAACAATCGAAGAGGGAGTAGACACAGTTTCAATTTCTCGATTCCTAACTGTGATTGAGTATTTCTCGAACAGAACAACCCCATTAATATTTTTTGTAAAGCGCGGAGATACTCCGAAAAGAGCTATTGTAAAGTGCAACCTACTCATTGCACCACAGAGGTAGCCAGGATAAAATCCGTATAAACAAATAATTCCCCCAATGAATTTAATAAAATTCCCCATGTATTTAAATCTAACTTATGCACATTAATTATATTTATTAGTCACGAATGAATGCTAGTCAGTTATCTCAACTGAACACTGAATCCAGGAACAAACGCATACACATACGTCATAGAATATTTTTAATGGCAATATTAATGAATGTGCATCCTTTAAATAAACAACTTATAATTATTAATTAGAATACAATAATAACTCTTAGATAGGTATGTAATGCGCGTGCACGTGTAATGACGCAGTACAAACTTATATTTGTTTTTCTAATATATATAAACAAAATTATAAGACTAGTGAAGGTGGCTTTGAAAGTTATTTTATGTATGTAATAAATAAGCAGCACATCAATCTACTTTTATGTCTGAATGTTTTAATTCAAATAAAATCATCATAATATTAAATTACGTGTGACATTTAACTTTTACAGCTTAAACCACTGAATAGATGCAATGTAAATAATTTAAAACCCTTGGGGAATATAGGATAGTTTTTCTCTGAAAATGGGAAAAACCAACGGGATCGCAGCAAAGACTTTCTGTAAAAGATTGTACATACTCGTATATTACGCTAGCTAACAAGGAAGGAAATAATTGTTAGTAAAAAAATACTGCTCCGCGGTAAAACGTTGTGATAGCCTCCGTCCAGATAGAAACTCGAGAACGGCTGAACCGATTTGACTAATTTTAGTCTTGAAATATTCGTGGAAGTCCGGGGAGGGTTTAAACGATGAGAAAATATGGAAAAATTGCTAGGAAAATACTAAAAAAGACAATGTTATTTTCCCATACAAACTGTTCTTACCTGTCAAAGTGATATGAAGTTTACCGGGTCATTTAGTATCGTATAAATTACATGAAATATAAGTAATCAGCATTTGCATTTGCACTTTGCACTTCATAAAATATACATCACGTGTGATTATTATACACTATCTTAATTGTTTTCCAAGAATGTACAAATTGTATTTTATGTAATTATGCAAAATCCTTTTTCCTAATTCTACACTGCATAAATTAGGATTGATAATATGTCTTGTTTTGTGCGCCAGAGCCATGCTGCTAAAAGGTACTGACCAAGTCGAAATTGACTGTCACCACCAGAAGGAAAGTTGTAACGTGGAAATCAGTAGAGCTTAATTGCTATTTCGCTTTGTCTTCTCTTCCCCTGCAGCCCTTCTCTCTTCCTCCATATGTTTTCGTAGGTGTCCATGGGCGGTAGAACTTATTAATCATCAGGTGTAACACTTGCTCATTCTTTATTAACAAGTAACAATTATTGCGTTTAATTCCGTGAAATACGGGATCCTATTCAGGGCTGATAAAATTAAGGAATTCACAGAGCTCAAGGATCATCCTCGTCGGGATTAGTCATTTAATGTATATAATTCAAACATCGTAAAATAAATAATTTTATGCTAGAATGCGAACCAACTATTCTAATTTGCTTAACAAAAACGGTTTGAAACCTCAGCGGACTAGTGGTTTACGTTAACGGGTTTGTGGTTCTGGGGATCTAGATTTAATAGAAACTTCCGGCTTTGTTATTTTTTTCCCTGATAATATCAATTATTGAAGTCTCTTTTATCGCTTTGCTTTGTTACTAACTAGTTTGCTAATATTCTACCGAGTAGGTATGCAACACAATAATCCCGTTCGCGTAAACAAAAGAACTAGGCCAATTTAGGCTGTGCATTGTTCATAAATACTGGCCTACAGCTAACATTGCAGCTCCTTAACATAGGATGATCCATGAGACATGAAAATGTAGGATCTTCTTTCGTAAAAAAAAACATGAAGCATGCAACTCACCTCTTGAATGTACATTTGCTCGACAGACGTATTAGCAAATACCAAGTATCTTTCACCGCAAAGTTTATTGCTCATGTAGAAGAAGTGGTCCTGCGCCACCTTGTCCACCTTCGTCGTGTCTTTGTACACCGGCGGACTGAATGGATTCAACTCGCTCAGGTCCGAGTTGTTGCACTGTCTGTCGTAGAACGCCTGGCCTTCAGGACAACACTTCCACAGGCACAGCCTCCCAATGCACGGGCACCCCATCCACGATGTCACTCCGTCCTCTTCCAGCTCATACCACGCCGAACTCGGGTACTCAACCCCATCACTAACCACTGACCCGTTTTGGAAACGTTCCCCATTCGTAATGTTCAGACTCTCCTTTAAACTACAGGGGTGAGCGCACACTGAAGCTAATAAGAATGTTAAAACGAATACCTTCATCGTCAATCGCGTGTTAACTGAATTTACTTAATTCATAACAAACTGAAACATTATTTTTGATAGAACACAGATTGTGGATTTTGCAATGAGTAACGGTCTGAAGGAATAGAACTGTTTATCAAGGTGTTATCAGTGCTGAGGTAAGGCGATGTATCATTTGGTGATAAGAGTTGTGTTGGCGCGTTTCGCGGTTGTTTCGGGCCAGCTATCGTGACTCGTATGGCCGGGGCGAGTGGTTCTCTCGGCGTGTGGCGACACACTGAGGTCAGGCGGGCTCAAAGCGAAGCGCGGTCCTGTGATCTCTGCTCCGTTCCTGATCCTAAGGGTGCTTACATAAAGCAACAAGTATTCGATAAAACTAGTACTTAAACGGATAAAAATCGCGGTTTATTCCCAACAATTGAATCGTGCACGCGGTAAAGACAAAGATCAGCGTCAAATGAATATTTAATTTGATCTACCTTCACATTACAATATTACAACCAACCATCGTCTTCAGTATCACTTAAATGTTCTATCCACGAAGGTCTCTACGCCCTAAACGCCTCGATAGTCTAAGTGGTTTAAGTACCGGGCCTAGATCTCGGGGTCCTGGGTTCAATTCCCGGGTCGAGCTAACTTTGTGTCGGTTTTTTCGGACACTGCTCGGGTTTGTGAATAATTATTTGGCAAGCGTGGTGATTAAGCCATTACCCATAATTGTAACGATAACTTGATTTCAAGAAGGCCTTTGCCCTGCAGTGGGACATTAATAGGCTGATACTTTTTTTTATCTACGAAGTACAGTAGGTGCTGATCATGTCTATGAATGGATATCCTCTGATTTTCATACATTTTTAGCCCAAATGCGAAAGTGCCGGCCAAAAAACGAATGTGCTTTAAAATAATGTGCTTCAAAATACCAATTTCCGTCTTAACATTTCTTGTTTTTTTTATTTGTAAAAATAATGTTTGGTCCACGTTTGGTCAATAAGATCGTTTTTTGCTATCACGTAAATTCATAAACCTTCTGGTGCAGCGGCGCCGGGTCTAAATGCGGGAGCAAACCCAACGATATTCTGCTAGTGAATGGCAGGGCAGGTCTTTCGGTTAGCGTCAAAACCGCGGGACCATAATTTGTAAATGAATATTGGACCGCCCTGGAAGTTAATACATAATTTAGTACTATTTGTTACTTTCATATTGGGTTCATTCCCGTTCGTCCCACCAAGCTTCGTCCAATAAAAATCAATCAATTTGATTAGAAGTAAGTCATCTTGGATAAAAACTCTATAGCGATTAAAAATAAGTATCTTATTTAAAGGTACTTAATCTTGCAGTGTAGATCGTTAGAAGAATCGATTACTTAGGTATTATAATTTATCTGTGCTTACGTAGGTTTCGTTTTTTACCGTTTTTTACCAATTGCATAAGATAAAACTTCGTCCCCTGTGACACCTGTCGCAAGTATCATCCTAGATTTTACAAACAACAAAATCATCTACCATCATAGCATTAATCAGCCAGCTGAAAATGAGGAGAATCGGAATATAGTTTGAAATATCTTTTACTATGGCTTTAATTGTTACAGTGGGTAGGTATAGAATCAAGAATCAAGAATCAAATTCATTTATTCAATTTTGGCTCGTATTATAGCACATATGAATGTCAAATTTTACATGTCGAAAAATTATGATAAATTTAATAATAAGTCAATAAAAATAAAAATAAAATGTCACAGATAAATAGCAATAATCATGAATATGATTCATGAGCTGGTTCAAAAAATATTTTTTCTTTTACTACTGAGAAGATACCAGCAAGAAACTCAGGAGTAATTCTTTCTTTTTCTTTTTTTAAATTTGTATTTGTTACAAAATAAAATAATAAAGTTGTATACAAAATTGTGCGGGCTAGGGTGACCATGGATTCTTATCGTTGAGATAATCGTCTACCTTATAATAACCTTTCCTCATTAAACATTTTTTAAGCGTTGATTTGAATTTTGGTATTGGTAATTCAATAAGATCTTGGGGTACCTTATTAAACATTGTCACACTTTTCCCCAGAAATGAGTTACCTACCTTTACGAGTCTTATTTTTGGAACGGCAAGTTTGGCTTTATTTCTTGTGTTATAATTATGTTGCTCGCATTTTTTAGGAAAATTTTCTAAATTGTTACGCACATATTATAATATACTGTCGTATATATATTGGGAAGCTACTGTTAGTACATTTATTTCCTTGAATATATCCCTTAATGAGTCTCGGGATCTCAAGTTGTAAATAGCTCGAATGGCTCTTTTCTGTAGAATAAATATTGTTTCAATATCGGCCGCTGCACCCCATAGCAGCAGACCGTACGACATAACGCTGTGGAAGTAGCTAAAATAAACCAATCGTGCCGTTTCAACATCAGTTATAGATCTGATCTTTCTAACCGCATAGGCAGCCGAACTAAGTCTTCCTGCCAGGGCCGCAATATGAGGACCCCATTGGAGCTTACAATCTAAAGTTATTCCTAGAAATACAGTAGAGTTTACAGTTTGAATAACTTCTCCATTCACAGTAATACTAGTATCTACCTGTCTGACATTAGGCATAGTAAATTTTACACACTTAGTTTTATTAGCATTGAGTAACAAATTGTTACTTGTGAACCAATTCAATATTTGTGAGAGGGCACTGCTTACATCGTCAGATACATTTTTATGTCTTTTGGTTTCGAAGATCAAAGAAGTGTCATCTGCAAATAGTACCGTCTCACAAAGACTTTCAGCAAAGTAAGGCAGATCATTAACGTATACCAAGAATAGGAGAGGTCCCAATATCGAGCCCTGGGGCACTCCCATCAATAACGGGGCGCCGGAAGAGTCAGTACCATTAATATTAACTATTTGTAGTCTGCCCGTGAGGTATGATTTCAAAAGATCGATTGAATTTTTCGAGACACCATAATGTCGCAATTTTGTGAGTAAAATTCCGTGATCAACACAATCAAAAGCCTTCGATAAATCACAAAAGATACCAATTGCGTCATGTTTGCGTTCCCATGCATCAAAGATGTGTTTTATAAGTGCAACTCCAGCATCAGTTGTATTTCTACCTTTAGTGAAACCAAACTGTTTGTTATGTAAGATCTTATAGAATCGATACTACCATTTATTAATCAATACTAGAATAACACTAAAACTTTCTGGCAAATACCGGTCTTTCGGCATCACTAGACCCTTAGAAGTCTATGTAGAGGAATTCCCTCTATTGATTTACATCCACACTCCTCCATTAGGGTTGCCAAAAGCTTGGTTACAGATTCAAGTATTTTTATAACCATGATAAACGAAATCACCCGTGTGTTTAGCACCTTATTTACCTTACAAAAATCGTGTTTTTCTCATGAAATATTTTGAAGTTATCTAGTAAACAGGTAAAATGATACGGCTCCCTAAAATCTCCTAAGTGTAATTCGCCGTTGAATGGGACAAAATGAATTTCAGATTTTAAGTACTAAAGGTTTTAAAAATTATACAAGCAGTTATGGAACGACGGTTTGGCAACATCGTCAATTTTGAAATTTCCATACTATCTGACAGGATACAGTAGCCGGCGACGATGTCGCCATTCACCCTAAGGCCCCTTTCACACGGCATCCAGTTTTGCGGGACCGGCTTTTTACTGTATCCTGCAAAACTGGACGGTGTGTTCACATGGCAGTTCAGTTTTGTGGGATCCAGTAAAAAGCCGGTCCTGCAAAACTGGACTGCCGTGTGAACACGGGCGCCGGGCGGGGGCTGCCACCACTTCAATATCCCGCAAAAAACAGTGTCCCGCAAAAAACCGCACGTGGGAAGCCGTGTGAACAC
The DNA here is from genome assembly GCA_949319885.1 of Mecyna flavalis. Lineage (NCBI taxonomy): Eukaryota > Metazoa > Arthropoda > Insecta > Lepidoptera > Crambidae > Mecyna > Mecyna flavalis. The sequence continues at coordinate 5,719,328 of OX439436.1, forward strand.
TGCTATATAAATATTTGTGCGACTAAACGGGATCCCGCTTTTTACTGGAAGACGGATCCAGTTTCTAGTGACAAAACCGAATGCCGGATCGGGTTTTTGCAGTATCCCGTGCGGGATGCTCGTGTGAACGGTACCATATAAACACATTCGCTATCAAACGGGATCCTGCAGAAAACGGGATCCTGCAAAAAACTGGACTGCCCGTGTGAAAGGGGTGTAATGAGGCAGTGCTCTTAATCTGACAAACTTAACACTTTAAAATATCTTTTGACCTGCAGTAGACATTAATAAATAATAAATATAAATAAAATAAAAATAAAAATCATTTATTTTCAGGCTACTTTGACCCATAGTACAGTTACAAAATTATAGATTATAAATTATCACATGTCAAAATACAAATCCCAATCTAAAACCATATTAAGATAGTTATATAACATTACATTAAATTACATGAAATAAATAACAATAATAAAGATTTAATTAATTTCAATTTCACCATGAATATAAAAATAAAAAAAATTAAATTGATTTTTGACTTCTCTTCACTCGGCCAAGTTCACCAAACATGTAGTTTGAGGAACCGGCCGAGTATAGAGGAGTCCACTCTCTCCCCTATCACATTGAGGACCCTGTTCGCCCTCCCACGCACTCTATGCAGAAGTGATGCTATGTTTTTGCGTACTATCGCATAAAAATCATCTGTGCTTGCGTCAGCAAACATGCCAGATGCACTACAGTACCGTGGCAACCCGAACAGAGCCCTGAATATGTTATTATAGAGGATTCTTAGGGCATTGTAGGCATTTTGGGTAAAGCTGGTCCATAGGCTGCACGTATAGAAATTTTGGCAGTAAGCCCTAAAAAGCGCATAAAATGATATAATAAAAATGATATGATATGATGATGAAATTAATAGATAGGCATAAAATGTTTCTGCATTTGTACCGTCACTCCATCTGAACAAATATAAGTAGATAACGGTATCAGGCAAGCCACTATGTTTTTTTAAGAATTAAAAATCTCTTGGTAAAATACATTGATTGGTGACCCTAACAAGCGGAGCGGGGAATTCTAGAATTACTAATTTACCAATGTTTCTCGAACTCATTCACTTTTCATCGTTTTGTCACAAGCGAGCGACTTTTTGTAACTAATCGGCCAGCTTTCAGAGAACTTAAAATATATGTATGATTTTATTATGTATACATGGTAGCGTATTTTTGTTTACTATAGTAAGCTATATAGCAAGAATCGGCCTATTTGCTATGATTAATCTGTCCGCCCTACTAAATAATTCCTTTTTAGTCGTCGTTTTGCAACATAATCTAGTTTCTTTGGAAGGCTACATAAACCAATCAATGTATGAAAACGAAATAAAGATAAACAATGACCAGAAAACGGAAAATTAATAATTTTATATTACCTTTATGTATGTTTATATGATTATTATAAATAAATAATGATAATGATAAATTATAATTACAAATAAAACAATCTAAGATAACTAAATATGTAATAGTATTAATTAACAGATGCGAACTGCGAAGATATAGAAAACAAAACCCTTATAATTTTATTTTCGCTTTCTCATTCGGTACGAATTCAAAGTGAGATCGATAAGAAATATCAGTGAGTTTGGAATCCGTGATAATGGTCGATAAATAAAATTAATCCAAGGCAGACTTCGGTCGGCGGGCGTCCAGCCAGCAGCGACTCGAGCGTGTTTTTGCCACTTTTGCAAGTCAGTCAGTGCATTCTGTACTTCCTTCTGGCGAAGTTGTGTTACCAAATCGTGGTTCATCATTTAAAGTGCTACTTGGTAAGGACGTTTTAAATTATTTAAGCGTATTTATCTAAGCCTGCCATGTAAACGGTGCTTTCGATGCGTAATCGGTAGTATATTTTCAATGTGTGAGCTCATGTATGATAGTTTTCATCGCCGTAGTTACTGAAGCCAATATTGCCGCAGATCTGTTTTACTGTTAATTAATTTTGCCTTTTAATTATCATCTTACCTTCTTGTAGGTAATTTTGTAAAAACTGTCCAATAAATATTTAGTTGTGCGCTCAGACCAATTACAAAACCTTTTTTATTTGGTCCGAGTGAGGTTTTGCGAAGGTACGCCATTTTACATTTGAAAACAAAGGAGGCAAGCCATTGATAGGCATAGAATAAGTAAAATGGCCAGAGGCGGGTCCGGCCGTCCGGACGAACCTCCCGATTTTTCGTATTTTGTATGAACAAACGAATCTATTTTTTTTATCTTAAACCGATTTTGATTGTAGCCGGGTGGTTGTTGGCTTTAGCAGGGGGGGGGGTTCGGTCCGGTTTATCAGGGACGTCGCGTCGTAACAGCATTTCCTGACGCAAAAAATAATAATAATAGGTATCTGGGTGATCTACAACTTCAGAAATTTTCAGCAATCCTGCACTGGGAGTCCATAATAAAAAAAAAACCTAAACAAATAAAGAAAATATGTTTGGTTTTAAACAGCAGGCAACATGGGGCTACTTTCGGCCATCGCCGTGAACGCAGCGGGGGGCGTGGTGATCTACATGACCGGCGGGCTGGGCGCGGGCCTGGTGGCCGGCTGGATGGGCTTCGGCAGCGCCGGCATCGCCGCGGGGAGCACCGCCGCCGCCGCGCAGGCCTACTACGGCAACCTGGCCGCGGGCAGCATCATCTCCAAGCTCACTGCCATCGCCATGGCGGCTCCGACACCGTGAGTCTTTTTAATCCCCGGCGAAAAAAGAGGGGTGTTATAAGTTTGTGTCTGTCTGTGTGTCTGTCTGTCTGTCTTCGTAAAGTGTGTTTTGTGTGGCATCATAAAGGTGACTTATGTGCGAGTGTTCTTAGACATGTTTGTTTGATGAAAATTGGTTGAGCCGTTTAAAAGTTGTGGGGGTAAAAGTGGGGAAGAATAACCGAATGTCTGCAAATATACTTAAGTGGGGTCTCAAATGAAAGCGCACTGAAAGGAAATATTGATAACTTAATCGAGTTAGGTATAATAAGTACCTATTATTACCTATAAAACGAATAAAATAAAAAAAATAACTAAAAAGTTTAAAAACCCCCCACACAAAAATAAGTTCCCTTTAAAAAGTAATAAGAGTAGGTACCTAAGTATTAATAATTCTAAAAAAATACGTCGCGTTGGGGGACCGCGTTGCTTAGTTAGTAATAAACTATTTGTAATTATATTGTTAAATTTGGAGCGGATCCCCAACGCGACGTATTTTTATTTAGAATTATTAATACATATTATGTAATAGGTACTTTTATTATTTTTTATTTTTAGATTTTTGTGTCCGGGGTTTTTAAAATTTTTAATTTAATTATTTATACTTGTTCAGTTGGCAAACAGACACATCTGATGGTAAGCGGCCACTGCAGCCCTCTACTCCCTTTGATTCATGATTGTTTATGATTACTAATAGAATTAGAATATAATATCTTTCTTAACACGTTCACTGCGTAGCCATTTTTTATGGAGTTTCAGCCAGTGCGAATGAGGTCTATTCGAGACAAGTTTGAACTTATTTACAGTGCGTATGAGACCATATCGGCCTCACAAAGTTATGTTTTGAAAAAATACCTTAATTGTAGTTCAAAAAGGACAATATCTGCTTGAAACTTTACCATTACAAACTTAAATAGTTGTTAAATCTAAATATAGCTTCGCCGGCAGTTATGACATTTCAGTATTGAGTAAATGAAAAATATATATATGGCATCTGTTCTGCCTCACATCGCACTGAAATGAAGTTCGATTCGTGTCTCGACTAGTGATGGGAGTAAAAGAAAGTTGCAGTGTCGATATATATTAATTTGTTGTAGCAGCCTACGCAACGTTTTCGATGATCACTTTTAAAGTACATGATCAACGCATCTGCCACTAGGAAATCCGGAAATAAAACTCACGTTAGATATGAACGCCATTTTTAAGATAAAGTATGTCAGTGTGTTTTTATGTTAGGGGAATGAATGTGTGCATATTTGTGATAAACTGTGAGTACATGTGTGAGAGAGAGTGTGTGTGTACTCTTACTTAACAGCTGTGACCATTGCAGAAACGAACTTGTATTTGCCAAAAGATAAAATTGACTTCATAACGGAAATAACCTGGAATTATAAGCCGGAAATATAAACTTAACACTTAATTTAAGTTACAAGTAGATATAACAAGCTTAAAACCACACCATGCTGTAGCAATCAATATGCATTTGGAATTTTGGAACAACTCAATCCTAGGGAAAAGAACACATAAAGTGTAACATTTAAGACATAGTATTATTTAAAGTTTACTATCGCTTTGGCTTTAGCTGTGTTGCTATGTAAATCTATTTACTAAATAAAAGTTAAATAAATTATTATTTTAGGTGAATATTTAGCAAATAGATTGTAACGTAATCTTTGCGAAAAACAGTTGGATTAAAAAACAAACTGTGACTCTCTGTCCTCCCTGTGCTCCCGTATCGACACTTATCACAACACTAAACTAGCAGCACTTCACCCTGTGCGGCTATGAGTCCTTAAATTTATGAGGCAGATTTGACCTCAATCCGCACTGTAATTGATTAATTTTTATTCAGTGCGTATGAGACCTATTCAACCTCATGTCTTAATAACTACGCCATTGGATTAGATTTCGTAAGAGAATTGATTTTGTATATTTGTCTCTGTCATACTACTAGGAATATTATCATAATCGTCCCCCGCACAGAGTGAAAGATCGTGATTTTGACTGCCGCACCAGCAAGAAGTCACGCATGGGGCGTTTCGACCTCATAATGCACTGAACGTGTTAAAGATAACATTGTCTAACCCCGTTAAAAATGTTATCTTTTTCAGTTTTGATATTTAAATCGCGTGTCTGAAATTAACGCCTCATAGCCAAATAATATGGAATAACGTAATAATAATATAAAAAAAATACAATGTCACGTCAACGTGGTAGCCATACGTACGTGCATTATAATAATATATCAACGTGATACTATAAACGAACGAAATCGGCAACTTTTTTTGTAATTAATGTTTAAGTTTCATTCTAATTTTAACGTAAAAAAAAAAAGATTTGACGTGTAAGAAGAAACATTTATTTTTCAGATAAGATGCAGTGGAGCGGGCTCAAGAGATGAAGTCATAGATCAACCAGAAAACAGTTGTGTAACAATTAATATTTAATTTTAACATACAAGAAAAATGTTAATTGATATAAAAATAAATAATTTTTTACCTTGATTTGATGTTTTATATTGGGGGAATTGGGTAGTGGGATTAACGTTTCTATTCCCAGGTCCCACAAAAAGCCGCAGGTCATAGCTGTTTTCTGAGTAGAATGCTTTTACCCACCAAAATGTCGACTAGCGAAAACTGCGAACATGTGTGGAACTCGAGATTAGAAACGTTCGCCCCTTCGGTTTCGTACCCGAAAACTTCTTTGTATCAGGAGCTGCGGAGCCATAGACAGACAGGAAAAATTGACAACGTTGCCATACCGTCGCCAAGTGAGTTAGGTCAATCAGTTGTTATTGAAATCATACATTTCAATAACAACTGATTGATCTAACAAGGATACGGTACGGCGACCTAAATACGGTAGCCAGCGACGTCGCTTTGGCGTCCTAACGAGGCAGTGCACTTAGGCTACCTGTCCAAATGGTGCGGAGCAAGGCAGCGGAGCGGAGAAAGGCAGAAGTATTAACCAATATGATTGCACAAAATCTTGCTTAGACAGAGAGTTGCAATCCTATTGGTTTATATTCTCCATTTTTTCGTTTCTCCGCTCTGCTGCCTCGCTCCTCACAGATGGACAGGCAGCCCGAGGCATTGACCAGAAAGGCGATTTTGCCACGAATCTTTAGGCGCGAACACAAAACGCGCGTTGGAGAGGTACTGGGGCTCAGTATATTGCACGAGCATCGCGCGTTAAAATCGTCGTTCTGGACAAGGCCTTATACTCGTAGGACCCTTTTTGCATCGGGGGTTAATAACAGTTTTCACTGGGGCGTGTTGTGCAGTTCATAGTAGATTCCTTTGCGCGCCATGAGTGCGGCGTGGGAGCCGCTCTCGGCCACGCGGCCGCCGCGCAGCACGCAGATGACATCCGCGCGACGCACAGTGCTCAATCGATGCGCGATCGTAACGCAACTGCGACCGGACATCGCGCCCTCTAATGCTTCTTGCACGGTCTACATGAGAAATAAGAAAACAATAGCAACTATAGTGCCGTGCCTCATTAGGACGGTATGGCGACGTCACCGGCTATCGTATCCAAGCAGTTGTTATTGAAATGTATGAGACCTACTTCACTTGGCTACTGTTTGGCAACATTATATTTTTTTTAATGATATAGCAGGCAGAACGAGCTGACGAGCATGCGGCACCCGATGGAAAGAGACTACCGCTGCCAATAGACATCTGCAAATCAGGTGGAATCACAAATGCGCGCTGCCGGTCTATATAGTATGTATGCACTCTTTTTTTGAACATTTTGACATTTCCAAACTATCTGACAGGCTACGGTAGCCGACGACGTCACCTTTTCGGCAAAAAAATTGGACTAGCGATTTTCTGTAATTGAAGTAAAAGCTACTGTCACACATGCTCATTTCAAGAATGAAAGCATGCTTCTGTTAAGCAGTTGTCACTTAGTAGCATGTGTGACGGAAGGATGCTTAAAATTAGCATCCTCATTTCGAGTTTGCTCAAAAATCGAAGCGTGCGATTTTTGAGCATGCTACCTGCGGCGCGGGTAAAAGGGGACGTGCTTATTGAGCATGCTAGTATCGATCAGTCGTTCGCAACAGACAGAGTGACAGAGAGTTTTTTGAACTGACAGAGAGCGAGAAAGCACGCTATAAAATGGCATATGGATGTATGACAGGAGCTTACTTAAAACCTAGCATACCTATTGCTAGCAAATGTAAACTGCTCATAAGCATGCTCGTATTGAGCTTCAATAGCACACTTTAAGCATGCTATTTTAGAGCATGTGTAACAGTAGCTTAAACTACGCATCTGCTATAACAACAAGTGGTCGCGGGTACGATCCCTGCGCGATAAAAAACCTTGCTTTGCTGGCTAAAATGTGTATGTTTTCAATGAATTGCAATTATATTAAATGAATACGACTACGACGGCCAAGAATGCGACTTTCAGAAGATTAAAAAAAGAAGTTCACCTTTTCGCTTTCGGCGTCAAGAGCGCTAGTAGCTTCGTCTAATAAAAGAATCTTCGGTTGCCGGATGAGCGCCCTGGCGATGGCGACCCTTTGCTTCTGTCCCCCCGAGAGCTGCGTGCCTTTCGAACCTATGTTTGTATCGTAGCCCTAATAAATATACAATAAATATATTAGTATTTTTTCTATGATTTAGTATTATAGATTAGTTTTTTATTCAATAGAAACTTTTCAGGAAAAAGTCTTTTCCAATATCTGCATTGAACATTGTACAAAAATGATTCTACAAGTAAAAAGACCGACTTCAAATAAATAATTTTGAAAAATATATCAACATAGAAGTCATTTTATCTACCATTATTATTAGGTATCTAAAGGCGCCGGCGCACAATGTCCCTTTCTCAAAATGTTTACTGGTAGCAAAATGTCCTTTTCGCAAAATGTCCTGTTCGCAGAATGTCCTGTTCGCAGAATGTCCTTTTCGCATTATGTCTATTTGGTAGTAAAAATGTATCATAAATGAGAAAAAAAAGATTACAAATACGAAGTACGGAAATACAAAATATTAAAGTATTAATTGCTCTTTTCTACAAATTTTGTTTCAATATGGCAGCTGTACCCAATAGCAGCAGACCGACATAACGCGGTCGACCATCCATCAATACAATACCTGCGGTAGCGACATGACGAAGCTATGTATGTTGGCCTGCATGGCCGCGGCGACGACCTCGTGGTGCGAGGGAGACCGCGCATTGTCGCCGTACGCGATGTTCTCGCTGATGCTCCGGTCGAACAGCACCGGCTCCTGTGAGACCAACCCGAAGCTGGCGCGGACGTCGTCTACCTTCAGATGCGGGAGTGGCACGCCGTCCAGCGCCTGGCAATGACCGCCCATTCGTTTTGTTAGAAATGGAACGGATCCTCTTTTTTTATGTTTCCCTCTCTTGTTTGTAGCATTTTTGTTGTTTGTTAGCGTTTTAGCGACTTAGCGTGTAGTCTTTCATGCAATCCAACTTTCTACACGTTTCATTGGAAAAAATGGTAATAAGAAGAGTGCGACAGAATTATATCTTTAATAAATATGAGATGATATCCGCAACAAAGAAGAAAGTCTTGAGCTGCGGGTTTTGAAAACCCGTAGCTCTAGACTCGTTGAATAGAAATAAGGAGTTGTTACAGCTCATTTTTTCTTTCGTACTCTTCTTTGTCGCTTATCGAAAGCTCAAACTTACATCTCTAATCAGTAATTACAGCAACTAGATGCCTATACTACTTGGCATAACGACATACGTGTCAGCCCTACTTAGATTTTAATATTTTTGGTAGCCCTATAGTATACCTAAATGAACCCTGTGTTCCACGTTAGTATAAACAACCGATAGATGTACGTTAAAGAATGTTTAGTAAGTTAGTCTATTATAGAATTTTGTCGGGAACACATCTTTTATTCAACCCCTTCTATTATACGCATACGATTTAATTAAAAGTTATACTTAGCTGATAATAAATCCTATCAAGCTTAAACTCCTATCATGTGCTGCCAAACTGTAGGCCCCAATGATCCAGTGACTTTGATCTCTATCATAGGCTGAAGCATCGAGAACAAATAGCATCGAGCAATACAACATAATATGCCCATACAGACCATAATAGAGACACAGAGATATCTTACATAAGAAGCAGTTCTCGCTTCTGAGTTCTGACAGTCCCTATTTCTAGCTCACATCGTGTCAACAATACCGTTTTCAAGCAACGCAGCCTTGGTACCGAGTTATATGAAGTCACCCCTAAGGCTACGTCCCCAGTAGGCAAACTGTTAGCGGCAGACTGAGTTTGCGGCTTATCGATTTAGTACGCCTTTCCATATATAACAAATGAAGTGTCCACAGTTTGCTAGTTTTGTGCTCACTGTACGCAGTTTGCAGCGTTACGCGCGCCGACTATCTCAGTGAGCGGCCGACTCCCAGCAAAACCGGTTGCGAAAATTAAATTTCAGTTCGCCACTTTGCGGCTCACTCAGTCTGCTGCTAACAGTTTGCCTACTAGGGACGCAGCCTAAGGCAATCGTAAAAAGAATATGACAACTCACCACAGTGCCGGCATCAGGATCGTAGAACCGCTGCAACAGTTGCACGACCGTGCTCTTCCCGCATCCGCTCTGGCCGACAAGCGCTACTGTCTTACCCTGTTCCACCTGATACAGTCTTTAATTATATTTATTTATCCAAACCAGTAACTGGTAATTACCATCAGACCACGTGATATTAATTTACAAAATATGTCGAACACCAAATTGCCAGTTTAACCGCAGTCAGCTGATACGCGCCGAGATGTTTACCAATAAATCTAACGCATGTTATTGAGAAGCGACGCTTGAAACGACTCGGCTACCAACGCAAAGCTCTCAGCACAGGAAAGCAATACAAAATGCAAGTGCATTATGTGGTAATATTAGAATTCAATTCTTTTTTAATACTATTATTAAATATATAAACTTTTTGATTAACTAATACTATTACTAATCTAATACCTATTATATAAACGCGAAAGTTTGGTAAAATGGATGGATATTTTGTCGCTCTTTCACCCAAAAATCTTAAAGAGAAGTGAGTGGAAACTTTAAATCAGAATAACACAAGGCTGCAATTTATACGTGACATTATAAAAGTCTAGAAGATTATAATTCTTTACTAACATATAATTCCAATCCACGAAGGACTCTTAGTCCGGGTCTAGTGGGATAATTGAACTCTACATTTTTGAAACTTGCTTCTCCCGAAGATTTCTGTCAAAATAAATAATAATTTGATTTCAAGAATATAGCAAAAGTTAATAATTTGGTTTACTGATTGCATTTTTAATCTCTCTAGTGTTATGGTTAGGACTTCGCCTCGCCCTAACAACATAAAAAACCCAATAACAACTTTAAAATTAAAAGTAGGATGCTTTGGATCCCATTAGAACAGAGTATATTAGTGTGTATAGAAACCGTTTATTTAGTAGTTATTCAAGTTTCATTTATAATAATAATTGAATTGACTTGTGTCGTGAAAACATCGATAATAATTCGTTGATTGCTGAAGCTAGATAGCTATAAATGAATGGAAATAGTAAACAATGTTCTTACAAATGGCGCAACAGTGGGCAGCTGGGGGTCAGTAATCTTTGGAGCCAGGTTGAGGAACTGTATGATGCGCGAGCCCGCTGTGATGCCTCGCTGGAAATCCGGCGCGAAGGCGAATGCGTTCTGCGCTTGACCCGACGCCATTTGCAGGGACTGCGTTGTACTAGCCGAAAATAATTCCTATTAGCGTTAATGGTTCCACTGCATGCACTTAACGTGAAGTTGGATGGTACTGTAGTCTTGTATTCTATGAAAAGAACCCAAGAAAGTTAACAACCGGACGACTGAACTATAACTTAAATATAGATTTTTCCCCGTGGTTCGGAAAAGACCCTACCTAAAGACCAAAATGTTCAAGTGCGTCAAGCGAATGCCTTCTGGGCGTCTTTTTTTTCTAATACTGAATAACAAAAAATAAATTCGAAGACGAAGAGCAAAAAAAGCAATAAGGTAGAGACCGCAGCAGATGTGCCACGTTACAAGCTACTTACTGACGTACCTCACATAAGGACGAACGAAGTTGAAGACGAAGCGTGACAGGCCAGCCACGAGGCCCCGGCACGACACATATTAACTGACGTAACTTACATGAGGATGAGATGACAAGCGACTCTGTCAGTCACGATGAGGTGGCCGCCGTAAGTGAGCGCGGCGACGTTGACGAAGTTGAAGACGGAGCGCGACAGGCCGGCCACGAGGCCACGGCAGACATCACGATACTATTAACTGACGTAACTTACATGAGGATGTGCTGACAAGCGACTCTGTCAGTCACGATGAGGTGGCCGCCGTAAGTGAGCGCGCCGGCGTTGACGCAGTTGAAGACGGAGCGCGACAGGCCGGCCACGAGGCCGCGACAGACATCACGACACTATTTACTGACGGAACTTACATGAGAATGTGCTGACAAGCGACTCTGTCAGTCACGATAAGGTGGCCGCCGTAAGTGATCGCGGCGACGTTGACGAAGTTGAAGACGGAGCGCGACAGGCCGGCCACGAGGCCGCGACAGACATCACGACACTATTTACTGACGGAACTTACATGAGGATGTGCTGACAAGCGACTCTGTCAGTCACGATGAGGTGGCCGCCGTAAGTGAGCGCGGCGGCGTTGACGAAATTGAAGACGGAGCGCGACAGGCCGGCCACGAGGCCGCGGCAGTGGGCGGAGCGCCGCGCCGGGGCCAGCGCCGGTTGCAGCCGCGCCACGTACTCCAATAGCACCTTCTGCTCGCGTCCCAACGACGCCACCGTGCGGACGTTCGACACCGCCTCTATCGCTATCTAATAAAATAGTGTGGTATGGAATCCAACGATTTGCTTGCTATTTTATCACGGTATCTATGTTCTTAATCATGGGTGTTACTCTCCCTTATTGCATGCATTAATTTACATGATTCCACCAAAGTCAGACGTGTTCCAGGACTTCCAGGCGGCCCGTCAGTCGATACAGAATGGTGCAATGCATACCGATCTGGGCCGGGGTTGCTCACTCATTTTCGAGTTCGACATTACGAAGGAGTGTGTATAATAAAATATCCTCGTGAGAAAAATTATAAATATACCTAAATGGCAACATGTTCTTAACGAGAAAATAATGTATGGTCAGAATGAAAAGAAAGCAACCTTACTGAGCAAAAACACGCGACTGAAATGACCATACCATAGTGCTTTCTTCGAGAGTCTTCGCGTTTCCAAGGGATTCCTTACTCGTAGCCTTGCCCTGGTAGTAGATGACGACGACGATGACGGGCAGGAAGGACAGCGCCACCAGCCCCACGCGCCACTCGAACAGCATGGCCAGCATCACCGCCAGCCCGATGGAGCCGATGCCTTGGAGGAATATTCCTATCCGCTGGCCCGTTGCCTAGCAACCGTGAGGCTGATTTTAGTTGCGCTGATAAGTCAGGCGTTAGCATACAGTTATTTAAGATGTCTTTTTTGTTGCAGTTCAAATAGTAGTACCTAATTCTACATCTAACAAGAATAGTAGTAATCGTTGTTACGCTCGCTTTCAATAAGTTTATCTGTGTGATAGTAAAACCAGCCTAACATGACTTAAAACCATAGTTTTTTTCTGTTTCGTACCCAAAGAGAAAACGGAGCCCTATTACTAAGACTCCGCTGTCCGTCCCTCTGTTACGAGGCCGAATGTCATGAACCGTGATAGACAAGCACTTGGCCGGGGCCGGGAGCTTACCAGTGGCGTAGCGATGGGGGGGGTGGGGGGGAATTTTTTGGGGGGGGCAAAATTCAAAGTTGAATTGTCCCTTAACCACTCAATCCCGAACCGGCACTCGGGTGCCGCGTAACAATAGATTTTCTATTGTGTCTGGTAATCCGGGGCTTGAAAGATTAATGGAATAGGCCGCAGTGACCACTTACTATCATGTGAGCTGCTTTGCCAACTAGAGGAGCAAAAAAAAAATTTGGCAGAATTGTTTGCCGCCCCGGACGGATGGAGCTGGATGGATGGAATGGGGCTTACATAACTCAAATATTGTTAAACTAACTCCTTGCACTTGCGCAGCCTCCCCGGCGAGGCGGGCGCACAGCGCGCCGGTGGAGTTGGCGCGCTCGTCGAAGAACGCCACGTGCTGCCGCAGCAGCTGCTCGAACATGCGCACGCGCAGGCGCTCCGTCAAGTACGCGCCGGCCGCGCCGAACGCCGCCGACTACAATAATTACAAACCGTAGCTTCCTTAATAATAGCTCAAAACGTTTAAGTAACATTAATTTTAAAAAGTGTAGTTTTTTTTCATAAGTGCTCGAGGGCGATGTAGAAATCGTAGAAATAATATAGGTACGGGTGGAGTAAAATTGTTAAAAAATATTAATGTAGGAGTTTAATAACTTCCATGATACCCGCATCTTAAAATAACTGTACCAATCAAAAACAAATGGTTAATTAAATAATGCTCTTGCCGTTTAGGTAGTCGTTTCAATTTCAGGACAAACATCTTGTTATAAATGTTTTTTTGTTCTGTAATTGCAAATTTTAATGTATTCTAGTATTTTGCCGATTTCGATATCGGAAGCGTTAAGAAAATAACAATCACTCAGATTGCACTGAGTATAAATTTAATTTTTGTTTAATACCTCTATTAAATTTGAGATTCCCATTACGATTCCAATAATAATACAGATGAGTGAAACACTCTTCACTTTGTCCATCAATTGCACGGCGTTAGGATCCGCCATTGACTGAAACAATAATAAAATTAAATACTTCATAATCATTAAAATTTACATAATTATTCCGCGTTTTATATGAATTTTATTTAAGAATATTATAGCCCATCGAATCAATAATCTAACTCTTTATACTAGGTACCAAACAAAAGGTAAATATAAAATGAATTTAAAAAGTTTAATATGATAAAAATACAAAATTATGCTGTATATTTCAAATAATTACTTAGTACTAAATATCTTAGATAAGTTACATTTCTTCTTGTTGATAAATACGAATAAAGATCGATTTCAAATAATCTTGTGTTTAAAAATAATCACTTTCTTAGTTTGATAACGTACGAGTATTTAAGTAATTACGTCATCTGAATACAGTGCTGATCCATCCATACCAATATCTAACGTACGGTCAACAGCACATCACAGTTAACACTTGCAGTTCGATAATAGCACTGATGCCCCCGACATAAGAGTGGTACAAAGTCCAAAGTGTTACGTCTGACGTGCTTTTGACTGTATTTATTCTGAAAAACCCTCATGATTACTAACTCCGAAGAGGTCTCCAAAGACGACGATGAAGAGCGGCATGGAGAAGCCGATGATGACAGAGCAGGCGCTGCCGAGCGCGATGCACTTCCACTCCGGCGCATTCAGCCGCACCACGCGCCAGAACGACAGCTTCGGAGCTACGGCTTTCTTACCCTCTTCCAATACCTATACGAACGGTAATGGCGGTTTATGCAGATTATATTTTTATACGCGCGTATAAACTCGTTTTTATAAGCGCACTAGCGGGCGCTCGCGGTTTCACCCGCGTGGTTCCCGTTCCCGTGGGAATATCGAGATATCATTTCTTAGCGGATGCCTACGTCATAACATCTACCTGCATGCCAAATTTCAGCCCGATCCGTCCAGTGGTTTGGGCTGTGCGTTGATATTTATCTATGTCAGTCAGTCAGTAGTCAGTCAGTCACCTTTGAGTTTTATATAATTATATAGATGTTGGCACATTTAGGCGTGCCTTTTGCCACAAAACTAACAACCCTCTGCGTATATTACTGCTGGTAAAATTGTACGTACATCAGGTGCCGAAGTATTTGTAAGACTTCCATCTGATAATTTTGATTCTTCTTTGATTGGTGCGGGGTCTACAGCAAAATGTTATTAAAATATTAATGCAACAGAAAGGTTAAAAATTACAATAATTAATCAAAAAAATCGTTCAACATTTCAGAAAGAGAAAGAAGATAAATAAGGTTACATAAACATCTGTTTAGTAAAATATATATCCGTAAAAATCTAAAGCTTTTTGGAGTCTAGGTATAGAGGCAATAGGAGAAGTCGAGAATTCATCTTAATTCAATTAAATGTAACACGCGCGTTGTTTGTCGGCGCGTTGTCATTTTCTTTTGCGCACGGTGCCGGGCGCTTGACTTGTCTATGAATGAATGAATGATGAGTGATGAACTGAAAATTTTAACATTACCTACCTTCAGTCGCACCGAGTTCCTGCCGCTCCTGCAGCGCCACCATATCGCAGTAATGACCCTTCTTAGCCATCAGCTGTTCGTGGCTGCCTTGCTCGACCATCAAGCCATCCTTCATCACGTATATAAGGTGCGCGTTACGAATCGTCGACAGTCGGTGCGCTACTATTATCGTCGTACGACCTTCCGCTGCCTGGCGACCAGTTAAGTTTTTATTTATTCTACATCACTTTGCAAACAAACGCGCTACCCACCTGATGGAAAGCGGCCACTGCGGCCTATTTCATTGAGAGACTCTTAGTCAGGAAACGTTGCTCAATGTGTAGGCTCATCTGATCTTGAAGACTTTGATTTCAAGTGTACTGGCTCCCACATTAATACTTCCGGAACACAGCCAAAGCTGTTAAGTGTTATGGCGGCAGATTTCACCTGTGGGATAGCTAGCCAGTCGAACTCTGAAAAAGTCCGATTACCAACCAGACCCAAGGCGGGAATCGAACCAACGACCTCCGGGTTATATACTCGAACGGCTTAGCCACTGTTTCACGGAGACGGTCTAAAAAAAGCCGGTAGGAAGAGGTACAACCCCAAACTTGAGACTGAGACTCCATTAGAATGCGACTAGCTATTATAGCTAGTCGCATCATTGTTGCCCAAACGTAAATAAACAGCTACAGCGTGAATTTGGAACGTTACTAAGCTTTGGTTATGAAACTTTTAACAAGATCGTAATAGCTAGTTACACCGTTCTAGTAATTCGTATCCTCAAGCCATACAAAACGACGTTTATCAGTATTTTCATTTGGCAACACTAAATCGACATGCTACAATCAACTTTGTCTTTTCAAACTGCTTAAAATTCGTATGGTATCTTGATGTAACCTTATCAAGTGCCTTCTGAACTTGAGCCTCGGAGGACGAGTCGAGCGCACTGGTAGCTTCGTCCAAGAGTAGGACCTTTGGGTTCCGTATCAGCGCCCGCGCAATGGCTATGCGCTGCTTCTGTCCTCCGGAAAGAGAGGCTCCGCGTTCGCCCACCAGAGTATCGTAGCCCTAAGATATAATCTTATTTATTCTCTCACTAACTACTTACAAAACGAGCAAATCATTTAGTTAAAATACATATTTCAATTCGAATTTATTGCAAACGTGATGGTACGTTAGTACTATAATACATATATTCTGTGGTATTAGTAAGTACAAAATAGTACATGTCTGGCGCAAGACTATAAAGCGAGTCTTCAGAACTAAGCTTCCATAATATACCTAGATTTGTCCCGCGCCGTTTTCTTATCTCGTATTTATAAGGTAAACAATACAAACGCTACAAAGCAACGCTTCATAGGTCGTATTGATTCCGTTTATGCGTTTTTTGGCCGATGTCATAAGCTGAAAGTCGCGCAATTTTTACTGCAAACTTTAATCGCCTTGATAGTGATGGAAAACTGCATGTAGGTATAGCCATAACCCCCAGATCTATCCTGCTGGTTCCAGTTAAGCTAACCCTTATATCACAGTCTTAGTACTGACCTTCGGAAGTTTCATTATGAACGCATGCGCATACGACTGCTTAGCTACAGCGCGCACGTCGTCATCGGTGGCGCCGTCGAAACCGTAGCGGATGTTTTCGCTAACTGTAGCGTTGAACAGTACCGGCTCTTGTCCCACGAATCCAATCTGGCCGCGCAACCATCGTACAGACAACTCGCGCACATCGAAACCGTCGACAGAAACCTACATAATTTAATTAGCAATAAGTTACTTGTGCCACCACATATGCTGATTTTTTTTATACTACATCAGTTTGCAGACACGCACCCACCTGATGGTAAGTAGCCACTGCGGCCTATGTCATTGAAGGACACTTTACCAGGAAGCGTCGCGCTAAATGTGCTGCCAGACTGTAGGCTCATCTGATCTTTTCTGTGCCTTTGATTTCAAGTGTACTGGCTCCCAAATTAGTAAACGTCAGTTTTAAGCTCGGCACAGATTGCAACATAAATTACTATGGACAAACATATCTATAGTTTAAAATATAATTTTGCGTTCAACTCACACATCCACCGACGACATCGTAGTAACGAGATATGAGCTGTAAGATAGTGGACTTGCCACATCCGGAATGGCCCACGAGCGCCACCGACTGCCCGCGGGATACACTCAAACTTATCCCCTGAAGCACCTATATGATAATAAGTTGAATTGATTGAAGTATTTTCCCTTTAATTTTTAATAAAAATCATTGATTTGAATGAAAAAAGTTGAATAATAACGAAAAATTCGACTTACTGCAACATCAGGCCGAGAGGGATATTGAAAAACAACATCCTTTAGCTCCACGTTTCCTTCGCACGATCCAGGTTTGATGCCTCGGTCCTGTAGGGGGTTAATCGAAGGCACATTGTCGAGCAGACGGAATATCTGAGCCCCAGCACCTCTCGCCGACCCGAATGTGCTCATCAATGCTCCAACCATGCCGAAGTTACCTAGGGCAGTCATTATTCCGAAGAACACCTGAAATTGGCAGGTATATCCGTACTCAGGCTAGCTAAGTGGACCCCTAGTGGGTTAATACTATCATAAAGGTAAGAGAAAATATCGAATAATTTTAGTCAGCTTTAAGTACGTATGAATCAATTGGTCTAATTTCAAGAGCAAGACCAATGCAGTAAGCATCTCGAATATAATCATCTACCGATTAAAGGAGAATGCAAAACTTGCCATTGTTCTTGGGCCCAAAAAATGTAAGTTAATGTGTAGAGATGAGATGAGTGTATTCTACGTGAAAAACCACACACACGTATATACCATACCATCAACTTTATTATGATGACATAATCGGTCCCTGGGGGAAAAGTTTTCTTCCATAATAATTTATTATTTTTATATGAACATAAATATTAACTTAATAAACATATTTTTTTTCACTAGGACCAATTTTTTCGATGCCATAATAAAAGTTAAAGGTTTTTATTGGATCTAGTTACTTCGTAGTCTATGTCCCAAATCTGCACAACATTTTTTTTTGGGCCCAGTCTTTTGCATTGTCCTTTAGGCATGAGGCATCATTCCGTTAATCGACTTTTTATTTTTAATCTTAATATTTTTATAGGACCTGGAGCCAACTCCTTAGAAGGTGCAAGAACTGTCACTACTCACAGAAAACATCACATCAGCGTTATAGTTTTTCGGTTCATTGATGACGAGGGTTATGCCAATGTAGAATGATAATGCGTAGGAGCAAAACACACAGAAAAATAATAATCCCATAGATAAACCCGTAAAAAATTCTGAAAGAAAATTTTATTTGAATATATATTAATATATACAATAAATAGTTGATCCAAAGAGTTATTGCGATCTCTATGGATGGAAACGCAAGTTCCAAAATTTCTTAACAGAGTAAAATTAAAGAATACACCGCTAGTATAATTTGGGGTCAGTTAAGTGATATTTTCGTATATTTATTTATTAAATAAATCAGATTCAGCACGTTATAACCAGGTTTGTCAAATCTAGGATCATAGTCAAATCGGACCTTGAATGCAATCGTGAATACGTTGAGATGGTGATGATGAATCAGTACGGATTATGTGTCATGCCATACTGTTCCAAAGTAAAATTTAAACTGGGTTGACACCATGACATGGTAGACTGGAGTCTACCTAGCTATCTCCTAAAAAATACGCGATTCAAAGTATTTGACAAATACAAATTTAAATAAGGGATCTAGAAGTACCATACACCTTTCTTGATGTTAATGCGGCGCGCTTCTGCCAGCGGTTGTCGGTAACGCTCAAGTTCCTTCTTCTGCCCGCTGAAAGCATACACTGTGCGTATGGAGCTCAGAACCTCTTCTGCGACAGCACTCGCGCGACCAGAAGCCATCGCCTCCCTCTTGCTGAGACGATTTGCTATCTGCAATAGTACGTAATCTCTATATGATGCAGTTCAATCGACTCCTTTTAGAAGGTTCGTAGAAGAAAACTGGCAATGAATGATTGGGAGTGACTTTCGACCTTTGTGGATGTCTCTCAGAGGAATATATTTACAGGGACTGTCTAGAGTTTTAGAAGAGGGGCAGGAAATGGTTCTTGAAACCATGGGGTTAAAGCTTTATGGGGGAAGCATTTTTCGGAAACGTAATCTACTGAATATTATATCTATTGATAGACTACGTAACCACAGCCTCCGGAAGCGGAAATCTGTTAGTCCCGCCCGCGCCTGAACTCAGTTATAATCGGATTGTTTCCCAGCCGTGCTTTGAGATTAGGAGTGTAATTTTGTTAAACACAATTTGTCTAGTTGTTTGATAAATAAATAAAAGTAGGAATTCAGATAAGAAAAAAACATTATACAACCAACTAACCTTACCAGTAAGACCGACCAAAAGGAAGGTAACTGGAGTGGTAGTCAAACACAACAGCGCCAACTTCCACCCCTTCAGCATAGCCATCACAACACAGCCAACGGCTATTGTTAAATTATATACAAAGGAAGACACTTTGTCACCAATACCTTCTTCCACCTTTATCACGTCACTAAAAAGTAATAAATTGTTAACTACATGGTGGGGCAGCCAAAAAGAAAAAAAGTGCCACCGCTAAGAAGAATTTAGCAGTGTGGTCTTGCTACACTGGCAAACCAAAATACGTCGTTGATTTGTCTATTTAAAAATGTGTCTTTGACGTCGGTCTTGTCAAGTGTGTTAAAAATTGGCTTTTTGTTATTTTTGCAATAAATTAATTCCATTCTATCTAGTGTTTATATATTATTGATCTATATGTATCTTTGATGTGTAAAATATTGTAGTAGTCAATCTGTCTGTATATTTAGTACTAGTACCTAGACAATTGTCCATTACATGGGGGTTATGGCGCTGTTTGCTGTAATACAGGCTTCACAGCCTAGCTCAGCAACAGAGGATCATAATATTGTTTAAAGTTATGTACCTACTTAGTCTAAGCTAGTTATTAACTTTGTATGTTTTTTGGTCAAATAAATATTATTATTATTTTTCGTTGATTTGTTTTCTCAGCTGACCAGCTGGTACTTTTTATGTCATTTACGGGCTGCGCCAAGTAAATGACATTAGTTAGCAGAAATCGTGTGGTGTGTTGTTGGTCTGTGGTCTTCAGTTTCTTTATTATCTGAGTCTATTTGCAGGAACTTTCTCACTATGCGGCATGTATTAAGGATGGCGGCTTTTTGCATTAGTATATAGGTATTGGGTTCCAGATCTATGAGTTTCAGACTGTGGTGGAGATATGTCGGGATTATACCTGTTGTGGATAAGACTATTGGGACTATGTACACTTTTTGCTGTTTCCAGATCCTGGTGACCTCGTCTTTAAGATCAGTGTATTTGTGTATTTTTTCAGCTATGGTTTTTTGCAGATTGTGTGTATTGGGAATGGCGATATCAATGAGGTAGGTGGTTTTATTGACTTTATCTTGTAGGGTTATATCGGGACGGTTGAAATGAATAGTTCTGTCAGTAAGTATAGCGCGGTCAAAGTACATTTTGTGGGTGCTATTCTCTAATATAGAGCTCGGAGTATACTGATAGTATGGGGTGTGTGTATTTGGGATGAGATCATGTTTCACTGCAAGTTTTTGGTGTATAATGTTTGCTACCTGATTGTGCCTGTGTGTATAATCTGTTTGTGCAAGATTGGGGCATGCTCCGGTTATGTGCTGTATATTTTCAGGGTGAATATGGCATGTTCGACATCGATCGTTTGCTAGCGTATGATCCTTAATTACATACTTCCGGTAGTTTTTGGTGTTAATAATCTGATCCTGGATCGCAATCATGAAACCCTCCGTTTCTGGGAACAATGATCCGACAGTGAGCCATTTATTAGAACCTATGGGGTCTATATGTTGCTGTTCTAAGTCATGAGGGTGCCGACCATGTAGAGCTTTTTTCTTCCATTGTTCTATCATATTTCTTTCGTGATCAGTTGTTGAAACCACTATTGGAACCGCATTTTCTACTAAATTTAATGGGGTGTGCTTCTTATCATTACTAACTATTGCCTTATGAATGCTACTGATGTTAGCTTTTTGCTGAAAAAACGTTTTGAGGTGTACAATCTGTTTTGTCCATAATGTAGTTATGCATATTAAACCTCTACCTCCCTTTTCTCGTTTAATTGTTATTCTTTCTATGGCAGATTTCGGGTGGTGACAGTTATGTTTTGTAAGTATGGTTCGAGTGATGATTTCCAGTTGTTTGATATTAGTTTTAGTCCATTTTATGATCCCAAAAGAGTATGTTAATATAGGTATTGCAAATGTATTTATTGCTTTAATCAGGTTCTTCCCTGTAAGTTTACTTCGGCATAAAATGTTGAGTCTACGTTTGTATTCTTGAGTAAGAGATGACTTTAGTGCGCTATGATCGAGGCCTTGTGATTGATGATATCCTAGGTATTTGTATAACTCTTCTGGTTCTATTGCTATAATCTTACCCTCTTCTTCTTCTAGCATATAGTCACCGGGTCGGATTTGGCCGTTTATGATATGAATAGTTCTACATTTGTCTAATCCGAATTGCATATTGATGTCTTTACTAAATTCTGCTGTAGTTTTTATTAGTGTGTTCATTTCAGACTCTGATGACGAGTAAAGTTTGATGTCGTCCATATAAATTAAATGTGATATTCGTGTTTCGGTACAATCGTGTTTTAAGCGATACCCAGCGTTGTGCTCTTTCAACATGTTTGAAATAGGGTTGAGTGCTAGGCAAAACCACAGGGGACTCAGTGCATCACCTTGATATAATTATGCCGTTTTTTATTTCTATTGCTCTAGTTGTTAAATTTTTTAAGTATAATTTTGTTTTCCGTAGTTTCATTGTGTTTTTAAGAAATTCAATCAAAATTGGGTTAATTTTATATATCTGCAAAATTCGTAATAACCAGGAATGAGGAATGCTATCAAATGCTTTTTTGTAATCTATATAAGTACAATGAAGGTTTGTTTTGTTTGTTGTTGCATGTCTATGTATTAAAGAATCTATTATCAATTGTTCCTTGCATCCCATGTGGTTTCGCCTACACCCCTTTTGTTCCTCTGCCAGTATATTGTTTTTCTCTATGTGAATCGTGATCTTTCGTGTTATAACTGATGTAAGAATTTTATAAATTGTGGGTAGACATGTAATTGGCCTGTAGAGTGATGGTTGGTTCGTGTATTTACCCTTGGGTAGCATGTAGGTTTTACCCTCGGCTAAAAACTTTGGAGTATTTTGCTATTATTATTATTATTATTCCATTACAGAAGTGTGAAAGTATCCAGAAGAATCAATAAGCTAATTAGGTCCAGGTGGAAAACGTTTTTCGTGTGGAGGGCAACATGTTTACTTTCGTTATATTTATAGATTCCTGTTTTCTCAGTATCTAACTGAAACTGAAATAGGACCTGAAATAAGAATGTAATTTAAATGAATACGCTGTATAAGTGAAAAGTCTGTAGTAGCCTACTAGCTATCCAGGCTTAATGAAAATAAATACTCAACTCTGCCATTTTGGACGCAAAATCACCAGTTTGATGTCGATCAAAATATGAAAAATCTTGGTTCAACGCACATCTCAAATAGTCTTGTCTGAGTTTAAATATCTGAAATTTTAAATAATGTCACCTAAAATTAATGTAATATGATAACTATTTATATAAATAAAAATTAATTGCTGTTCGTTTGCACCGTTTTGTCTTGAAAGTCCAGAGAAAGTATAAACGATTAGAAAATATGGAACAATTGCGAGGAAAATACTAAAGTAAGTGATATGAAGTTCACCAGGTCAGCTAGTCAAGCAAGAATAAAGAAAAGTAACAAACCTGATTTAACGCTGCAATTTTCATAAGAGCAGTCCCCAAATAACCACCCGTAAACAACACAAGTCCGACACATGAGTAATGCAGTCCAAAACCATGCATTGTTCTAAGAAAAGCTTGGGAGTCTTCGGTACCCGCTTGCACAGACTTGGCGTAAGAAATCATGCCTTGAAAGACGTTGGCGACGAGAGTTATCGCATAGGGCAAGGTCATGCCAGCGACCATACTAGCTATCAGAGCAACGAAGATCAATGCTCGATCCGTCTTAGATGCATATCTGAACTGAAATTGTAATAAGAACAACACTAAATAATACAGTTATTAAAGCACTACATCATTTAATTCACTCCTCTGACATAATTCTAAAACTTAGGTTCAGCTTTGATAGTCCCTACTTATGATAGTACCGCGAAAGTGGTAGGATTCTTTATACCTACTTACTAGAAGAAAACAATTTAGTAACTATTGAAATGAGTCTTCAATCGGATAGCAAAATAAATTATGAAGCTCACCAGGGTAAAGTATGATATACTCGGAGCTGTTTCACTAATTTTCTCTGTGATCTTTTCACTGCAATAAGGAGAACATAGAAATAATAGTTTTTTTGTCTTAATTAAACACCTAATATATTTGACTGCCTTCGTGGAGTAGCCTGGGTTCAAATCCCGAGTCGTACCAAACAAACCGTTTTTTTTTTTATTGTGGGGAATGCGTTACGCATACCCTCGGCCAGGTGGTGCTGGCGAGAAGCGACAACACCACACTTCAGAGGGTTATGTGGGACTCTCCTACTCGAGGGGTAGGTATACCCACTAAACCCCACAGTGCCCAACAGGCGCCTTAATGGTAGTGTCACAGGAATCGGCATAGCCTTGCATCTGTGACACTACCAGCGGATCCCTCGCACCCTCCGCTTTGGAGGGAGCAGCACTTGGCAGCTACCGCCCGACACGGGGGGCCTACTGGCCCCCTGTACCTCCGCCATTCCACAACCTGCGGTGTGGCCCCGCTTGGGCCGCCGATGCGCAGGGGGGAACGGCAACGTAACACCGGCCCCCTCCAACCGGTTGCGCACCGCGGCCCCCACCTCGCGCCCGAGGGCGCGCTGAGCAGACAGTAATGGATACTGTCCGCTCCCCTCATGTCGCAGGCAGACCTGTCGGTCCGCCCACTTGGCCACTCTTAGTTCACCGGAGCCCACCTGGCTACTAAGCCCCCCCACCGCGACAAGGTGATGGCCCATCGGGGGGGTACCAAACAAACCGTACCTAACCGTTGTCAAGCTTAAGATTTAATAAAATTATAGATAAACACCAATTTCACCCGTTTTATTTTGTTTTATCTAAATAGTAATAGCGTTAACGTTAATATAACTATAATTTTGGTTTTTAATATCACCATTACGTAGCTAAAAACAATAACCTACCTCCAAATAGGTAAATAGTAGAAAATACGTTATGCTTTACCTGCTAATTTCCTTTTTGGTTTTACTAAATCGTACCATCTTATATCTTACATTTATTCATCAATCCATATACTTTAATATCATTGTATCCATGTTTAAATGAACATTAATTATGCAAGATTAAGTACTTAATTTATTAGAAATAACCAGAAATAACGCATCAATAATAGTCAACGTTCGTCAATTTGTGATAGCTGATGTCAGTTTAATTTTTTTAAAGTTTAGGACAGACTACGTCGGTAGGTACCTAACAGAAGACCTTTTCTATAAATATTAAATAAATTACCCGCCCGCACGGTACAAACATTTGTGTGCATGAACATGTCTGTTTGTATCGGTCTGGGTGTTTCTATGTATAATATGTATGTATTTACAAAAAAAAAGTATATAAGTAATGTTTATCTTTTTCTCATTTGTCACCAGTGGTGATAAACCAGTGGCTACAACTGGGAAAGTATGTGTTATACATGGAATTAATATTATCTGTGTTATACGTCACCACTGGCAACAATCGGGACTATTTTTCCCATTCGTCCCCAGTGGTGACAAAGCTAGTGGTGATGACTGGGAATAGACCTGTTTATCCGTTGTCTAGCACCCAAGATAATAATTCCATGAGCACCCATAGCACAAGCATTAGCTTAGTTTGGGACTAGATGGCGCTGTGTGAATAATGTCCAGAGATAGGTATCTATTTATTTATTTATTAAATAAATTTTCGTCTCCAAAGTTCTACCACTACTTACATATAAAAACTGAAAACGAAAGTCTTTAATCCAAATGGTTTGCGCTTGTTGCCAGTGATGACGCCAGGAACCCAAACATTTTGCATTTACAGCATAAGAGCCGCTCAGAGAGCAATAATGAAAAGGGCTATCTTGGGATCTCCTGGCGTGATCGCATCAGAAATTACGATGTCCGCAATGACTTACACAACGTTAGAGTAGATCAATGCAACACAGACAGGTCTTAGTACACAAATATTAATTCCATGGTATGTACACATCAAATCTACAGTTCTAATGTCTAATAGGTACATTATTATCTTTTTCAAAGAACGGCATCCACCGTGAACTTATCATATTTTATCACAGCGCATAAACAAGACTTTTATCTGATAAAAATGCACAAGTACGAACACAATAAAAAGAACTAACATTTATATTAAGTAGTAAAATAGTTCAGATTATTGAATAAACCCTAGGTACAGTTCTTGTAACTAGTAAATACCTTGACTACCTTGGTAGGTGGTGTATTAGTGGAAAATAAAAGGCCAAGTGATGTGCTTAGGACAGAAATCGTAGTTTGAAATTGGCGCGTTCGAGAATAAACATTATATAGGTACAGATAAAAAAACAGCCTTGATTTGGTGAATAGTCTAAAGAGAAGCCAGAAGATAACTTCGCCTAGGTAGCTAAAATGGTATTAGCAAAAAAATACGTTGTACTATCTCCATTTGTAGGAGTACCAAAGGAGAGTGACTTTAAAATAGAAGAAGAAGAACTGCCACCTTTGAAAGAGAATGGTAAGTGAAAAATGTGTGATTTCATTAATAGAAGGCATGGGAGTAGTATACCTACTTAATCGTTAAACTTGAAATTCCACATTTTTATGGCGAAATGTCTAAATGCTGATAAATACACTTATAATATTTATCATATAAACAGGCCATGATAATAATTTATCTCGTGTGCCTGTTCTATGAGGTTATAAAATAGGAAGTCATTAAGTATTTACTTATTATTTATTAAATATTTAAACTATCTTTTGTTCATTATAAGATGTTAAAACTTTAAAATATAATTTAATACCTACTTAAACTAATAAAAGAATGAAAATTTGCCAGTAAAAGACATTAATTTCATAAAAAAACCAGTTCAAGCCTTTAATTTTTTTTAGAATTTTTGGCGGAAGCAGCTTACATTAGTCTGGACCCATACCAACGGATGAAACTAGGCAACATCTACCCTTGTGACATGATTGGTGGTCAAATAGCAAAGTAAGAATCTTACATTACAATAATCCATTCCAAAAGAGAGACAAGCCGGGCGGGGCCCCGCCTTGTGCACATTGACCGGCTCAATGCTTGCCAAACGCCATGCCTATTGGTGATCCTTTCACGCCAATGATAATAATATATTTTAATACTTACCTAAGTCATTTTTTCACGCAGAACGCGGAAAAGTTTTCAATTCACTGCTCGCCGTTATGTTTATTATTTTATTGATAGGTGCCTCTGAATAATAGCATACATACATTATTGTATATGTTACGGGCAACGTGATTAACTGGGCATTATTAATAAGGACCGGCCATTATGAATAAAGCCCAAGAGCGACGGGCAAAGTGATTAATTTATCACTTTGACCGGCCATTATTAATAATGCCCGACGGCCCGCGCGCGGTCCATGTAATAAGTCAGTGTTTGAGATAGCTTGAATTTATCACTTAGACCGGGCAGTATGAGTAATTTCCTTATAGCCTTTTGGGGCGACTTACAAATTAACAGACGACTAAATACATAATTATTTTGTAGTATGAAATTATAGATGAGGCAAATAAATAATAACTTGGCGACTAATATTATTACTGAGATAACAAACATTGTATAAACGACCGGAGGCGGAAATCGAATCGGACGTATAAAATATAGGTTAGAAGGCCTTCGTGGTTATTTTTTTTAACACCTATTACCCTAATTACGGATTTACCATTCGTTACTTTGCAGAATAATGAAGTAAAGTGAACTATTAGCTACCAGCTTTAGCTGCCAACCAATTAAGTTTTTGCTACCTCCTTTAATTTTTTTTAATATTATGTTATCAGCCAAACCCGATTTCAGGACAAACTAGTTTGGCCTAGGCTAAACTAATTTAAGTCAACATAGAATATATTATTATATTAAAAACAAAAAACGTTTTCAGGGTTTAAAAAAAACCACGAAGGCTAAGGCGGGACCTATATCCATCTGAGTCGATTTCCCCTTAGTAAGAAAGAACTAGTTAAGCCTAGGCCAAACTAGTTTGTCCTGAAATCGGGTTTGGCCGGTAATGTATACATGCCGTTTATTTTTTGTTAACTTTTCATAATTATTAATTAATTTAATAAACAAAAACACTACAGTTCACCTATTTTATTACTTTGCACAAGATAGGGTAGGCATTATTCATAATGGCCGGGAACGGGGAAGTTATTAATCATGCTGTTTTAATCACATTGCCCAATTGAGTCGGGCATTATGAATACAAACCGGCCATTATTCATAGTGCCCGGACTTATCAAATTGCCCGTAACATTTTGTATACTTAGCTGCTTTGGTCTTTTTAGGGTTTTAGATAGCCGAAACTCCAATTTTCCGGTCGGTACTTGGGTGATGGGCCATTTTGGCTGGCGAACACACACTGTTGTGAATCCAGAAAAAGCCAAACTGTCCAACCAAAAACCTTATTTATATGCCCTCCCCGACTTTGGTTCACTGCCAATATCATTGGGACTTGGTATTTGTGGCAGAGTGGGGTAAGTATAACAGTTCTTAAATATCAATATTATGGAAGATTATCCACTCAATGAAAATCACTTCACTGAATATTTTTAGGGAACGTTTTTTGATATTTATAAAAAAAATTGGATTACTATGGTAAATTGCCATTTTCTAATAAGTTAACTAGCTATTTTTTCAACTAGTATTTCATACGCTAATAACAGTTTTATTACAGCAATACTGCTTACTTCGGCCTGACCGAGCTTTGCAAGCCCAAGGAAGGAGAAACGGTTGTAGTATCCGGGGCTGCAGGCGCTGTGGGCTCACATGTCGGGCAAATCGCTAAGATATTGGGTTAGTCTAGTAATAGCTTAGCAGACTTTCTACATTTCTAATGTGAATGGCGCCTCCGCTAATAGTAAGTCGAAATTCTTTTTGGACACTATTTTATAATAACGCGCCAATTGCAGGTTGTCGAGTAATTGGCTTCGCGGGTACAGACGAAAAATGCGAATGGTTAGTCAAAAATGTCGGCTTCGACGCAGCTGGAAATTACAAAACGGTCAATATTGAACAGTTTCTATCAGAGCATGCTTCAAGTGGCGTAGACTGCTATTTCGACAATGTCGGTGGACAAATCAGTAGCAGTATTATGTCAAAAATGAATAATTATGGCAGAATCGCAGTTTGTGGAGCCATTTCCGCCTATAATGAAACTGATCCGGAGAAACGTAAAGGTAAATTTGGAAATAACGGAAACTTTCTTCTGATTATTTCCTTTAAAGCAGGTTTTAAATACTTGTTTTACCTATTTTTTTCAGCTACAATAGTCCAGCCGTTTATCGTGGGGAAACAACTAAAAATTGAAGGTTTTCAAGTGAATAGGTTTGCTGACCGTACCGTGGAGGGGATCGAGAAGAATTTACAATGGGCAAAAGAAGGAAAACTTAAATACCCAGAACATATTTATCATGGTTTTGAATCAGCCGTGGAAGCTTTTATTGGCTTATTTTCTGGTGCTAATATAGGAAAATGCCTTGTTAAAGTGTGATCATATTTGATTTTATTATACATCTTTTAAGAAATTGTCTTAAAACTAAAATAAATAATACAACAGATAATATTATGTACAAAAATAAATCCATAATCATCTTTGTTTTCGTCTTTTAGGCGACGAACCTGACAATTTTTGTGCAAATTTATTAATAAACAATTCCTCATAAATTAAACTGCATGAATTTGGACTCAAAAACTTTGATATTTCTTGATAAAGTTGTTTCTTATAGAACTCTTCATTATGAGGAGTTTGTGTACTAACAACTTTACTTACTTGTGACGATTTTGAAATTGAATTTTTTAATTCAACAATTCTTTGAGAATTTTGTTCTATCTTACCCAATAAAACATCTTCCATTTTCTTCATTCTAGCCTCTAGAAATTTCATCATGTACTCTTGGGTACTTGGCAACTCATCTTGCTTAGATAGGTATGTCGCAATATTTTGATTCATACTGCTTACTTTTTCTTTTTGATTTGTCACCTCTTGAGAGTCGGCGACTTTAGTTTCTTCAGTTGTTTTATCTTGATCATCCAGTTTTTCTAAACATATTTCAATTATGTCTCTTAACTTCTTATTAAAATTTCTTTTCTTTTCAATGGCAGCTACTCTTTCAGGTGCTATTTTATGTTTGACAATTGGGGGCTTTGGTGACTTTGGCTTTGGCTTTGGTGGCTGAATGACTTCATTTTGTTTATTAATTCTTTTCCTATCTGATTGCCAAGCATTCTCCATTTTCTGCACCCCATGTATCAGTGGTGGAATATTTTCATTAGCGTTTATTTCCTCAGGTCGTGTTTTGTGATCATTATATTCAATTGTTAGTTCAGTGACTGGCTGAGTGCATTCTTTTTTAGGCAAATTCGTTGTGTCAGGGACAATTTCATTATTTTCATATTTAATTTCTAAATTACTGACAGGTGTACTAATTGATTTTTTTGGTAAATGAATATAAGTAGATGGAGATAAGGGCTCAAGTTTGCCTTTCACTAAAACAGGATTTGATATGGTTTTTTCTGATAAAATAGTTATCTTTGGTTTCTTTGCCTTCCACTGATCTAAAGTGATATAATTATTGACAATCTCTTTAGGTTTTTCAACATCAATTGGATATAACTCTATTGATGACGCATTTGGATTTTGAATGATAGCACAATAGTCATTTGTAGATGTAACTAGTTCAACTGGTGTCATACTTTGATTTTTATTTTGTATATTTATTAAGTTTTGTATATCTTGATCAGCTGGTATCATTTCAGTTATTTGTCCTATTATGCTATTATTGGACTCTGTAGCATTATTGAAGTTAACAATAATGTTATTTTCTTGGTTCAAAAGCAATTCGCTTAAATCTGGATCAGGCACAGAATTTATTACATTTTGCTCTTGTTTAACACCCTCATTCATTGATCCTTGATTAACAACCAATCTTTTAACATCTCCCTTTATGTTGTGTTTATTATAATATTGGTCCTTTTTTGGTTTCTTCTGAGTTCCAATTTCTTTTGTCCTAAAATCTTGCTGCTCTCCATACTCTTTAATTTCATTAAAATTTATATTTGCCAATAGTGGATTTTCAAATTCAGTTATTTGTGTATTACTGGTGTCTCCAATAAGATCAGTCAGTGATATCAAGTTTTGATTTTCTTGAGTTCTAACAACCTTAGGCTTAACCCAATCAATGTTTGTTTTATGTTCTTCCTGAGGATGTCTTTCTTTTTTTGTGATTACCATATTATTCCAAATGGTTTCATTCAATGATCTTTTTTCCCATGCATCACCATTTGTTAAGAAATCTGCATAAATCATTGATTTATTTGCTTTTAAAGTTTTCTTTGAATATTTATCATTTTCTTCTAAATCACTTAAAGCCATAGAGTATACTTTTGCAAGTTGCTCATTTGACACAGTTTTGTCTGTTTTACTGCTTTCACAAAAGGGTCCATCTTCTGTGGGTATTGCATCAAATATTAATTTCTCTTTCTGGAATTTCAAAATAACACCAATATATAATAAACATATAAAAATTGCAGTTACTTAACAGTACAGTTAAATGTTATATTAACTTACTTTATAATTCATGAAACATTCATCCTTGAAGTGATGCTGACAAACTACTCTATTCCGGACTTGTGAGAGTTTTAGATTTAGAAAATCTAATCTCTGTGCATTGACAAGCCACTGATGACACCTAATCTTGTCATACACTGGATAGTGGAACATGTGAACGGCCCCATCACTCCTCACAGTGCAGTTGCGGTATGTGCAACGCGAACCTCCCATTGTGCTTGTAATCTGCAATGAAAGTTTATTACTTTATTTTTTACGGAGGCTAAGTGCGGAAAATCCCCTGGAAACCTGAACCAGAACCTACTTTATTTAAAGACAAAAAAAACTTCAGTAAATAATTGACCTGTTATTATTTAATAGAAATGTACTAGATGTGTTATAAGTTGATGGCTTAGTTTTGGTACATTAAATCAACTTATATCAACATACTTTAAGATGCCACATGCCACTTCATCTACCTAATCTTTTGTACATAAATTGCAAGTAAAAACCATCGATTAAAAGTAATGTAAAAACAGTAGGTAAAACCCTATTTTTTTTTCCTTTCTTCTTGGCACTGCAAAACTATAGGTATATCACAGGCATAGCATACTAAAAAACACGAGAAACGAAAAAAAAATCATTATGCGAAGAGACTTCAATTCACATTGAATATTACATACCTGTAGGTTTTAAAATGTAGGTACTAAAAAACTAAAAATGGATCTTTTTGACTTACGCTAACAATGAACGATGTTTGGTAAGGGTAATGTCTATTTTTTTATCAGATCTACACTCATTTCTCAGAGAATAAAATAAAACTAGCACAGATAAACGAACTGAAATGTTTTAAATTTTATTTTGAAATGGTTATTGCTTCTTTTGTTAGATCTTTTAAAACATAATTAGAACAACAATAGAACAACTCCAAAATAAAGGTGACAGAAGTCCAGGGTTGCCAACTCTTAAAAATATTTATCCCTAAACCTAAGTCAAAATCCCCTAAAATCACCTCAATTGCTTGAAAATCCCCCCAAAAATATTTAATAAAAATAATTACAATTAATTAATAAAAAATGTGCAGTAATATAATTTGTTTTTACTCTTCTATAATTCCGTCAACTGACAAGTGCCTCGTAAACAAAAATCTCCTCGTAAAAAAAACAAAAATCCCAAGGCTATGGAGACTATACTCACCTTTATTTTGCTGAATTTGGAATAAAAAAATATATATTTAAAGTTATTAAAATCCCTAAAAATACCCCTAAAAATATAACACCCCTAAAAAAATCCCATCTCACTTATTTACCCCCTAATAGTGTTAATAGACGATCGAACCAGTGCGCTCCGCACAGCGCACCGTACGGTGCGCTCTTTTGCTCCAGACGATCGCACCGCACAACGCACCGTCCAGTCGTTATCGAGGCGTGAAAACGGCAACATCTTATGCTGCGCTGCTCGATTCATTCAATTATGGCTCCTATTACTAAAAAAGCGAAGATTGCTGTAGCAGTCGCTGCTATT
The DNA here is from genome assembly GCA_949319885.1 of Mecyna flavalis. NCBI lineage: Eukaryota > Metazoa > Arthropoda > Insecta > Lepidoptera > Crambidae > Mecyna > Mecyna flavalis. The sequence goes on from OX439436.1 coordinate 5,751,742, forward strand.
GCCGTAACGTCATCTTTACCCGTTGTAAAAAAGAAGAAAAGGAGAGAATGGGCTAAATTTTACTTAAAAAGCAGGCAGAATTACAGTCACATAAGGCTACTGAAAGATTTGGATGATGACGACTTTAATAATAAATAAATATCTCTGGACAGTATTCACACAGAGCCATCTAGCCCCTAACTAAGCATTAGCTTGTACTATGGGTGTCAGACAACGGATAAACATTACTTATATACTTTTTGTAAATACATACATATTATACATAGAAACACCCAGACCGATACAAACAGACATGTGTATGCACACAAATGTTTGTACCGTGCGGGGATCGAACCCGCGACCTCTGGTGTAATAGCCGACTTCTCGACCATTATGCACCAAATGGCTCGTCAAACTTTAAAATATATCTAAGGATTAGTCCTCATTTATTTAACCACTCGCGCGTCCGGGCGACTAGAGCAGCCCAAAAAAAAATGGCGCGACGCGTCCGGGCGACTATAGTCGCCCAGCTGACCTTTTCTGTTTGAACTGTTTTATCTGTGATACCATAACGAATATGCTTTTTCTTGGATATAGCAATGGGTCTCTGTTAAATTAAGCGGCTTTTGGACCGGTAAAATAATACGACAACCCAAGTTTTCGATTTTTAAAAATTAAAATAAAATAAACATTTAGGGCGGCCATTGTGTTTTGTGTTTTTAAATTGAAGTATTTATTTACTTAATTAGATATACTACTTATGTTGTATATCAAATTATTCCTCAAGATGTATACTTTGTGAATATCATTAAACATCTATATGTACAGAGTTGGAAATGACGATAAAATCGACTTGAAAAACATGGTTTTTTGCGCCGGTTTTACGTCATTTTTAGTTTTATATACATTTTTTAAGTACTTTAAAATAGTTATTGTCGTTTAATAGTCATTATAAATGATTCTCTATAGTATCAGCTATACACACATATTTTTTTTTTGTTGTAAAGCTTCATAATTTGCTTGATATAGTAATTTAAAGATGCGCATGCAAAAAAAAACTACCCCCGCGAATTTTTTTTATCGCTGGACGCGTGACGCAATTCCAGCATCCCCGCGCGGACGCGCGAGTGGTTAAGGATTATTGTTGCTGTGACATACGTCCTTCACGCTTAGAGGTAAACATTCAACTGATGCGCCGAACGGTGCGGTGCGCGCTCCAGACGAGCGAACTGTCACCGGACCGCACCGAGTTCGATGCGTTTGCCATCGAACAGACCGCACAAGGTAATAATAATAATAATGTGCGGCGGACGGGCCTACATACGATCGAAAACACACCGCACCGCACCAAGGTCGCGGTGCGGAGCGCACAGATTCGATGGTCTGTTACGGCTTTAAATCTGGGGGGAAAACCCCTAAGTTGGCAACCGTCAGAACTGACTGACAGGACCAGTGTTGCCAGTACATAAATCAAAAAAAAAGCCGAAAAAACCTTTGTTAAGAAAGAGCGATTTTTGGGACGAAAGGCCGAAATTGAAATAAAAAACGTTATTTTACTAAAAACCTTTAAATTAATGCTTATTACAAGTACATATTTCCACGCGGACAATGTCATGGCAAATAAAAAAAATGTGCAGTCTTTACGCAGACACATAAAATAACATTGTAAAATACATACAAAGTTTATATTAATTGTTTATAACATTTTTGTCATTTTATTTATGGCGAGGAAAGGGCCGCTAATCGGCCCCGTACATAGATTTAGCATAGATTTAGTATATTTTTTGCCCCGTAGGGGCCGACCGAACTGGCAACACTGGACAGGACAGACCTCAGGGACAGACGACAGAGACACAGACTAGATAGAAGATAAATGACAGAGACCACTAAAGACCATGGAATCATGGAATTAATATTATCTATGCCAAAAACAGAGACGGACAAGGACAACTTTCTTTCATTCATTCAGAGAAATAGGAGAAATAAGAAAAGGTCATCATGAGTTCATGAGTCTTCTTGTTTTTTTATACGAAGTATTGTACAATTTGTTACTCAGATTATCGTTTAATAAATCCAGAATTCTTAAGCTGTATATATTATGTCCTAATTACTAATTGGTTTAGTTGGCTCCTAATTAAATCAACCTTTATTCACATTGATAGTGTATTTAAAAAAGACTATCAATGTTTATTCACATAAATATTACCAGCCCGCCCCGGGGCCGCGCGGGGCGAGCATTTGCGACTTATTACAAGATAAAAGTAAAATGTCAGATGGTCAGAGTTATGACATTGACAACTGAACTGAAAGAAGAAAAGCCGCGAAAGCCCAAGACGAAAAAAGAATAGTTTTTGTGTAAATTCTTTGCAGTTGAGCTTATCACATTATATTACGATATGTCTATCAATAAGATATTTGCTAAACATTCAGCCGATTCTGGCCAACCTAGTTATTTTTACACGTTTAAGTCACCCGTTGGAAATGTTACTGCTGTTGCAGATGACAGTTATTTGTACATGGTTTGTTTTGAAGACTCCAAGAATATTGAAAAACAAATACAGCTTATTGCGGGAGAGTTGTCTTGCAAGTTTGTGGAAAAAAAGAATCATGTGCTAGAGAAATTTGATGAAGAGCTTGCTTCGTACCTGGACGGAAAATTGAAGAAATTTACTGTGCCTTTAAAAATGATCGGGTCAGACTTTCAAAAGGTAGTGTGATAATAAAAGTTTTTAGTTTTATTTATTTACACGTACCACCTAATCTACTTGGAGGATGTCGTTTTCTTTTGAAACACCACACAAGGCAATTGGGGTTCATTCATAAATATGAATGCAAATGAATTGCATTTTATACTCATTTAAATTTAATAAAAATTGGTGGTTTCTCCTGCAATCCTTGTCTTTCAGGGTGTAGAGCACAGTTGGCACATCCTTAAACTTTAAAACTATAAGTAAAGTTATAATCTCCCCTTGAAGCGCAACAGCCTCCATTATTGAATTCCAGTAATTTTATCAAAGATAAAATATACTTGCTAAATGAAGACTATTGTTGTTGTTGTGTTTGAAAAATACAACTAACCTTTTTTGTTATAGTAAATAGGTACCTTTTTTTATTTATTTATGAAATATGAAAAGGTTTTAGAGTAACTACATATGTATGTCCTTTTTAGGATGTTTGGAATAAGTTATTAGAAATGCCATATGGCTCTACACAGACATATGGTGATTTAGCAAAGTCGCTTGGACGAGTGGCAAGCCACGCTCGTGCTGTTGGTGCAGCCTGTGGAGCAAACCCGCACATGCTGGTAATACCATGTCACCGTGTAGTGGCCACTGCCTCAAAAGGAGGCTTCAGCAGTGGATTAGACAGGAAAGAATGGCTTTTGAATCATGAAAAGAAACATGCCTCATCAAAATAAGTACACTACTATCCGGTTCAAATGCTATTAGGATAATACCCTTTGTAGCTGCATTATGTGACTGTGATGGCTGACACACACACTGACCAAATAATGCATTGCTAACCTTACGGACAGGCGCAGTTGGCATCATTGGTCGCTCAATTCCAAAAGGTATTATCTTAATAGCATTTGAATTGGATAATAGTCTGACACAAAGTGACAAAATTCTGTAATACCTTTTGAAAACATTCGCCTGGCCTGGCTTTAATATAAAAAAAGAGGAGGTTATCAATATTGACTTATTATTATCAGATTGCTCCCCATGGTAAAAACTTATGAAGATTTGTTTGTTTTAACCTTGTTCAGTTATTACGTGACTATGGTTGTGAATCATTGTTATTGAAACTCAATATGTGATTATTAGTTTATCAAACTTTAAGGTGACTAGGTAGGTACTGATGATTAAGTCTGATACTGTTTAAGAACAAATAAATGAACATACAAATATTTATTATTTTTTATTTAAAAATATAATGTACAACTTTAAACAATATTAGGTATAGACATTTATCTTAACTAATAGGTAGGCATCTTTTGGTATTTTCTCACTTTTGATCAATTAAGTACTTATTTGTGAAAGAGAAACCTATACCGCGTATTTTTTTATTCGTTGTTTTCCCACAGCAGAATGCTTCACCTTTTAGCCTACTATGTATCGATTTATGGAAGTAATTTATTTTTTAATTTATTCTTTTTAAATTCGAAGGAAAAATGGATATGAAATGTTACAATAGTAAATAGTTAATTACCATATTTTTGATAAGCGCAAAGGGCAATGATCCTGCCAAGTGACCGTCCGCGACGAAGCTAGTGCTATTGATTCGAGTTAGGTCTATCAAAATCGTAAAACTTTTGATTTGACTAAAAAAAACTTCATTTATTCAATTGTAGGTAGATAGAATCATTTTACTGCGGGAAAACAACGACCAAAATGTCACGCAGTAAAACACCAAAAAACTGCAATATATAAAAATTTTAACTAGGTTTTGAACACACGTTATTTTAAAAATAATTGCCCTTATTTTCACTGATTTCAATTTGTTATTCAACAAAGATAGATAGTAATCATTTTGTTAGGGCTTGAATTTCATTGAATTCTGTAGGTATTACTATTCTTTTACACTGGGTGCCTTTTAGAATGTTTTCATTCTAGCAGATTTGATATATTACAACTTAAACATAACATCAATAATGAGAACTATCTATAGCTATTAGCATAAGTATTAGAAACTATACATAATCTCAACATTTTTATACTAATATATTAAACATAGTGCCAGCTTTAAAGATACTTTGGTAGTAGCAATGGAAATGGTTATGGTTAAGGACACGTGACGGAACAGACAAACGTTCCGTGGTTAAGGAGGTAGGCAGTCTCGGAATATTCATGTGTATCGACGAAATATTTAAAAAATCTATAATCTAACCATAGTCAATGTATTTATTGCGATCGTAATTTGAACAACAAAAAAAAATATTTTATAAGCTATTGCATGGCTTTTATCGCGGGCTTTGAGCGCGGCGACCGAACCAAGAAATTCCGTAACTAAAATCTTTGTGAGGAAAAAACCTGACACTCGTCTATGCTGGCCATACACCATCAAGCCTATCGTCAAATCGGCTTGAAGCGATCGATTGGATCAAACCAATTTGACCGTGTGTGGGCGTGGATTGGCTTGATAACTCGAGTTGTCAAGCCAATGCCAATAAGCTTGATGTTGATGGTGTATGGCCAGCATAAAGTCGTTTCGTTCGGCAGACTCCGGCACGGTGTTTGTGTGCGTGCGACTAGACGTATGCGTAGACTGTACGAACTTACGAAGCTCGCACGGATCGAAACGAGCTGCTCCGCATTCCACATCAGAATTAAAAGTAAATGGCACCTTTAATAATTATATCTTTTTGAATCTCGATATTCGACAGTGGTGAAACAGGCATATTTGATTACAACTGTTCTACGAACAGTGTTTTTCTACTTGTCTATGTATAGAAGCTCTTATCCAAGTTGTAATAGAGTCCTTTGCGCTGGATGAGGGCATTAATTATACCTATTTGAATCACGATATTCGACAGTAGTGAAACGGGCATATACATTTTGTTACTTGTCTAAAATTGGTCTATGTATAGCCGGTCTTATTCAGCTTGTAATAGAGTCCTTTGCGCTGTATGAGGTCCGTGTGCGTGCCGCTCTCGGCCACGGCGCCCTCGCTGACGACGCAGATGAGGTCTGCGTCGCGGACCGTGCTTAGCCTGTGCGCGATCATCACGCAGGTGCGGCCCGCCTTCGCGGCGTCTAGGGCGTCTTGCACAACCTGGAAGTAGATATTAATGTAGAAGAAGAATTAAGAAAGCTTAATTTTTGTTTTTTCGCTAGACAAGTTTGGCTTCAGTAGCTGTACGATAAAACCCGGCGCAGTACAAGCCGGACTCGCGTATTAAAGGTCCCGTACCATTATCTATAAAAACGACAAAACTGTTGTTTAAGATGGGAGCTTCCCTTAAATATATTTTATTATTTCTGTTGTAGCGTTTGTTATTATAGCGACAACAGAAATACATCATCTGTGAAAATTTCAACTGTCTAACTATCGCGGTTGATGAGATATCGCCTGGTGATAGACGGACAGACAGACAAATGGTCGGACAAAACAGTACTAGTAATAGGGTTCTATTTTACCCTTTGGGTACAGAACCATAAAAACGGAATCGCAAGTCGATTTTCACCGCGTACTATCAGTTCTTAAATCCTTCACTGGCCTGGTCACTAGCCTTCCATTTCCCAGTTTAGTCTCGCATTGTTTTCTTTTTTCTATATTATGCAATGTTTATCTTGTTCACCATATTCTTATATTTCGTCTAGAGTTTTCGTTACCTTTTCGCTCTCAGTGTCCAGAGCGCTGGTAGCTTCGTCTAGCAACAGCATCTTAGGCCGCCGGATGAGCGCCCGAGCGATTGCCACTCGCTGTTTCTGTCCTCCGGAGAGTTGCGTTCCTTTTGAACCGATGTTCGTCTCGTAACCCTGAAAGTTGTATAAAACTCATATGGTTTTAAAAAAATACACATTCTAATATTACGTAAATTGTTTTAAAAAGGCTTTGGCTACTTGTAGATAATAACTTACTTAAATTTTATTTGCATTCTTTACCAAAATGGTTAGCCTTTCAATTAATATTTTTTTCCTTTTTTAATGAACTAGCAGGTAGACCATCGTACATAATTATGTTAAGCAACCACTACAGTATATTTCTTTGACTAACACTTGACTATAAAAAAACAAGCGGTGAACGAAAAAACGTTTACCGATTTCAAGTCCTATAGTCTCGAATGTTTAAATTCCTCAATCAGACCATAGAAATATTATGTACTGAGCTCAATGAATCAGACATATGTACCTATTTACGAAAATTACGAATTTTTACAGTTGTATAATCTTACCAAAGGCAAAGTTGAAATGAAGTTGTGTATATTCGCTTGCTGTGCTGCGTGGATAATTTCATCCATATTCACTTTTCTGGAATTGTCCCCATATGCAATATTTTCTCCTATGGTCCGGTCGAATAAAATCGGTTCTTGCTGAACGAAACCAATGGCACTTCTTGAATCAGTCAGACGCAGCTTTGTCAATGGGATTCCGTCTTGAGCCTGAAAAATATTTTTTTTACTTCTTGTACTGATATAATATTGTACCTGTAATTGATGCCTTGTCAAAAAAAGCTAATTAGTCGCGAATCTTTACGCGTGAACATATAACGCTTGTTGGCGAAGTACTGCGGTTTATACATTGCGTCCACAAGAATCGCGCGAGTTGAAGAAACAAATCGCAGCGAATTCGCCCCTTTCTGGACAAGGTCGAAGGGATAATCTTATCAGACGTCCAGTTACGTATTACATGTAGATAGGTTGTAACTTGCCACTAAAAATTCTAAGGGGTGGCCTATGTTTCTTTGTGTCTTAATGAAGAATATTAATTACTAGCGGTCGCCTTCACGTTTCCAACTGCGCGTAATGTCTTTTTCATCTATTCCCCCTCCCCTTCCCGGTAACAAAAGTACCCTATGTCACCCGGAGATAGTGTAGCCTTCCAACAGTGTTTTTATTTTTTAAATCGGTTCAGTAGTTTCAGAGCCTATTCAATACAAAAAAACAAATCTTTCCTCTTTATAATATTAGTATACCTAGATAGTCTTACCACAATCCCGTCATCAGGATCGTAATATCTTTGAAGAAGTTGGATAACGGTGCTTTTTCCACAACCGCTGCTGCCGACTAAAGCCACAGTTTTACCCCTCTCCATCTCCAGATTAAAATTCTTTAATACTTGTATTAACGGCCGAGTTGGGTATTTGAACTGCACCTCTTGAAGACTGGATTCTCCAGATCCCCTCTAAAATAATAAGATTTTGATTTAATATTATAGAAAGAAACAAATCACTTATCTACATGACAGGAAATAAGAAAAAACAACTAACAAAGTTCTCAACTGCTGGCTTGTCGGGATCTGTTATTTTGGATTGTCTGTTGAGCAACACAGTGACACGTCCTGCTGCCTTAATTCCCTTCTGGAAATTAGGCGCAAAAGCGAAGGCCTGTGCCGCAGAGGAAGCTCCCATTAATAGGGCTTGCGCTGATCTGAAGAAAAAAGAAAGAAAAAAATATTATTTACTGTGCGTTAATTAAATAAACCAATTCAGAAAAAAAGAAGCTGACTAACTTTAAAACCAATTCGAAATCAACGCCGTAGTAAACAATACGTATTCCTCCGTAATACATAGCTGCTGCATAGACAAAGTTGAAGAGTCCTCGAGAGAGACCGAATACGATGCCTCGCCAGTGAGCCGATCGCTTGGCCAATTTGAGAGCTGGTAACAGTTGAGTAACATAATCCTTGATGAATGTTTCTTCTCTGCCAAGGGATGCCACTGTACGCACATTAGACACCGCCTCTACGGCTATCTGCAACGAAAAATTGTAACTGAAGCTAAAGATTTACGTTAGTAAATTTTTGCCAGGTTTTGACCCCCAATATGTAAGTGTGCCTTCATGTGATCTAACTTTTGAATTATTAATTCCCACCCCGCTATTGTATAGTAAAAAATAAGACATGCCCCCTTATAAATAGTTGTACGAAACGACCGGATGGCCCCACATAAAAAAGTGGTAGATCCATGCTGCACTATTCCTGTCTGTCAGTCGAAATGGGTCGGCTCGACGTGTGAAATATTACTTTCTCACAGAAGATCTATTATGAGCCCAATATAAGTAGTAACATTGTTATTGCGTTTCGTTTGGTCAATCATTCCCAGAGTCCACTCCCAAATTGACCCCCGCCCGGGGAGAAAAATGTCAAAACTTTTTAAAAAAAGGTTTCTATTTCCTCTTACAGAAGACCCACATTAAGAGTAGTAACATTGTTATTGCGTTTCGTTTGGTCAATCATTCCCAGTGTCCACTCCCAAATCGACCCCCGGGGAGAACAAGTCACAACTTTTCAAAAAATGTTTCTATTTCCACCCCGACGCTTAGTTTAATGTTTACCTTAGAGCTTGCTTCCATAGTCTTCGCAGTTCCAAAGCTTTCGGCACTAACCATTCTTCCTTCTTTATATAAAATACCAGCCATGAGTGGAACAAAAGCCAGTGCAACTAATCCAACTCTCCACTCGTATATCAAAGAAAGAGTAAGAGCCAATCCAAACGTGCCAATAGCTTGTAATACTGTGCCGATTCTTTGTCCAGTGGCCTGTAATATGACGACGTATGTATTTATGTAGTTAACTACAGCCTTTTTCACAAAAAGTTATACAAACAACGAGAAAGCAAAGTTAATCGAATTACATTTTATATAGCGCTGAAATGTTTAGTTGACTAGAATCACCATCACGAGAATCTTTGCTATAAACATCCATTAGATCGATAAAAAATCTATTTGACCAGCCATTTTGAAATAATGCCTAAGTATTTAATTACGTTCGAATCTTACAGTTTTAATTTAGGTTCAAATTCCTGAACTTCTATAAAAAATTGCATGACGCCAGAGGGAGATTACAAAAGATCACCGCATGAAAACAATAAATCTCAATTTTCAAACTTATTATAAGCCTATGTTATATAATCTTGGAACATTTTCGTAACGATAATGAAGTTCGTCTGTTAAAAGTAACAAGATAATTTACCCCCTGAACTTGAGCGGCTTCTCCTGACAGTTTGGCGCATAGAGCTCCTGTAGAATGGTCTTTGTCATCGTAGAAGGCAACTTCTTGTCGCAAAAGTTGTTCGAACATTAATTTTCTTAAACGCTCCGTTAAATGTTCTCCAGCAATTGCATAGAAGAACACCTATAACCATGAAGTAAAGTAAGTAAAAGTTCTAATAAGTATTTTATGGAAAATGTTAATAAAAAATTACCATAATGAAGTTTGATATGCCGGAGAAAACTCCAATACCAACGAATATGAGGGCATATCTCCGTACTTCAGGCAACACTTCTTCTTGATTCGGGTTGGCAAGAACCTAAAAAATTATTTAATTTTATGACTTACACTTTTTTTATCTTTACTTGAATACTCCACTTAGCCACAATCTAAGCAAAACGTCGAAATCAAAAACCAAAAAGGAACTTTGCTTCGACCATCTACTTATTTGCTCCTGCCACTTCCTAACGTCGACTTGCACACTAAATAAGTACATATTATATCACTTACGTTGATGAAATCTCCCAAAACCACGGCTAGGAGAGGCATGGCGAACCCGCTTATCAGCGAACATATACTTGCAGCACTAATAGATTTCCATTCAGGAGTGTTTAATTTTATTACTTTAAAGAAGGAAGTCTCGGTAATTTCTTCTTCTGACTCATTCGTTTCCTGTAACAAATACAAATTAGCGCTTCTATGAGTACGACGGTAATAATAAACTAATTAATTTGCAGGGTCTTCGCCGTATATTTATTATTTTATTTTAATTAAAATCATAATACATAGATCAAATTAAAAGGAACTATACATTTTTTTTCTTAATTTGTCTAAATAAAAGTTTAAAGGTGGTAATATTTTGTCTGCAGTAAATATTTTTGTCGCCTTTTATTGAGTCATTAGCTGAGAATTTTCCACAATTTTATATATTTCACATTTAATGTATTTTTTTAACTGTACAGGACTAGTATTATATTATCTGTACAGGTATACCGTGCTTACTTTAGTCACTGCTACTACTTCTTCTTCATCATCTTTATCGCTTTGAACTGATAGCGTCCGGGCGAGCTCTTTAGATTTTCCTTTAAAACAAACAGAACGTCATTAAATATATTATCTCATCACCTATAATATACTTGTACTTTTCTGTATGCTACATTATGTCACTTGATAACACTTACCTTGGTCGTCTTCAGCCCCTGGGAATGTCTGCAAGTTCACCATATCGAAGTAATGACCTTTATTCCGCAACAATTCATCATGGTTTCCTTGCTCAACTACTTTTCCATCTTTAAATACATAAATTATATCAACATTTCTTATAGTCGACAGTCGATGAGCAACCACGATTGTAGTCCGCCCTTCTTGAGCCTAGAAATTAAAAACCAAAATAAAACCGTAAAAATCATACAGATCTTCACTATTGGTTGGTATTGTAATCCTGACTAGATGTCAGCAATATGTAGTAAATTATTTTCTTTTTAACGGCTATATTGCTAGAGTGCTGGTATGCTTAGACCTTAATTACGTGTTCCTTTAGATTTTGGCAAGCCCAATAAAACTACAGGCAAAACAGAGTTAGAAAGATAAATAATTTCCTTTGTGCAGTTTTACCCATAGGTATCACGCACTTCACCAGCACCACCGATCTGATTAATGATGATGACGATCTGATGATCTGAGCAATGAGCGTTCAATAGGAAAACAATTTATAGCTATAATCCGGACTTATTTCGCCTTGATTCGGCGATTGAAACTCGTGGGATACCAGTGCTCCATCAAAACGAGTAACAGAAGTAAAACACTGACCTTATCAAGTGCTTTTTGCACCTTTGCTTCGGATGCGGTGTCGAGCGCGCTCGTCGCTTCGTCCAACAGTAAGATGCTTGGATTGCGCACCAGCGCGCGCGCGATTGCAATACGTTGCTTCTGACCTCCTGATAAAGATGCACCACGTTCTCCCACTATGGTGTCGTATCCCTAAAATTATTAAGCAACATAAAAAAGACGCAAGTAGTAAAATACTAGCCATTAAAAAAAACTAAGCAACCAATAGACACTATCGCGTTAAGACGGAGTTTTTTTAATTTCTGAAGGAAAATTCTTGAAGGTTTCGAGCAAAATTCCGACTTCGGTGGCTTAGGCAAAAGCGATCACACAAGTTTGTGACAATCCCCGGATCAAAAATCTGACACAAGCGGAAATTGTAAAAGCGAAACCTTTTCGCGAAATACCTATACAGCCAAATACAAATACCTTCTACATCAAGTCGACGACATTGATTTCTTAATACAAATATCATTTTAATAAATTGTGATTTTAGCTCAAGATTTAAAAAAAAATTTAGCTAAAACTTTAAAATTATGATTTACACAGGGCCTTCTCCTACAGAGACCCCATACTGCAGTACTAAGTAGGAACTACACCTCGCGTATACCTTGGGCAACTTCATAATAAACTGGTGCGCGAAGGCCTGGCGGGCGGCGGCCTCGATCTCCTCGTTGGTGACGCCCTCGCGGCCGTAGCGGATGTTCTGCCGCACGGTGGTGTTGAATAGCACTGGCTCCTGCCCCACCACGCCGATCTGCTCGCGAAGCCATCGCACTGATAGATCACGCACGTCGTTTCCATCCACAGTTACCTGTATCATACAGGATATGTAAAAGGAATGTATTAGAATTATGCCGATATTACGTGTGGGTATTATTGTTGGGCACTTCAAATTCCCTTTCCATATTTGAATATAAATAGATCTATATTTTGACACTTTTATGTACCTACCTCTGATGCATGCTCTGTCTGGTGATGTTTTTGCAATTGTTGACCATATTATGCTATCGGCTATCGCCATATCGCAAAGTCGACGAACGAAACCTATGACTTTGAGTGAGTGCAACGTATTTAATACCAATATTTAAAACCTCCTATTGTTTTGTTTATTTTTTAACATAGAGTTATCTAAACAAATAAACCACCTCGTAGCCTCGTATCGTATAGTAGGCAAACAATAACAAAATTTGTTATTTAATTACAAAGATAATTACTTTATGAGTTCCTACATATCAGCATCCACTTTGTTACGATCATAACATCCAATAGGTATTCATCTTGTAAAGTCCACATTAAGATAACTGTCCTGTTACACTTATCCGTTAAGTGGCTACTAAATACCATTTAATTTCCTTAAATGTGTTTTATCGGGGCACTGTCTCCGTGTTGAGAAAGCTTAAAGTTGCACAGGTAACTTACGCGTTACTCAAAAGCCTAGGTCTCTACTAATACCATGACTTCAAAATATTGACAAACATACACAAACGACTTACACTGCCTTCTATGACGTCGTAGTTGCGTGATATAAGTTGTATGATGGTGGATTTGCCTGAACCAGAATGTCCAACGAGTGCCACTGACTGCCCACGTGACACGTTCAGACTCACACCTTTCAACACCTGAAGAAAAAACGAATAATCATTCCCCCGCCCTGTTCAAAAATCTCTTTCTAATTCCAACGAGTAGGTTGGTAGTACAAATCAAAGTTTTCCACCTGTTTCGTCAGCAATGGTTAATATCGATCTAGCAAAAAGTAAATGTGTTTTCGATAACAATATTTTTTATCTCTGAAATGGTTGCCTGTGTAATCGGTTGACTAAATTAATGCTCAATATTTTCATGAATGTACTTTCATGAATGTCTACACTTTGGTAGGTATCTGTAGGTTACCAACTTACCAAAGTCTGATTGTTAAAACGGTGTTAGATCTATCTATGGATACATTATTTTATTACTGCGTATTCAGTGACGTCCATGCTTGTATAGTAGGATAAGAAATAATCTGTCGCAAGCGAAAAAGTCCATGACCATGACCACGACCTCCGTGTTTTAAACAATTCCTATAATTCGGTCGTCACTGACATATTAAAAATTTATTATCACACTCTTGTAATTATGTTTTGCGTTAAAGTGGCACAGCAATAAAAACGCCTTGGCGACACTCCAATTCCCACCTTGGGTCTGGTTGGTGGTAGGGCTTCAGAGTCCGACTGGCTAGCTACCACCCCACAGATAAAATCTGCCGCCATAATAGCTCTGGCTATGTTCCGGCAGTATTAATACACTTGAAATCAATGGCTCAAAGATCAAATGAACTTACAGTCTGGAAGCACATTGAGCGACGCTTCCTAGTGAAGTGTCCCTCAATGGAATAGGTCGCAGTGGCCGCTTACCATCAGGTGGGCTGCGAGTCTGTCTGCCAACTGACTTCGTATATAAAAAAAAGACACGACGTCACCGGCTACCGTATCCAAGCAGTTATTAATGGGACCTAACGGCTAACTCACTTGATGAGGCAGGGCTCTTAAAAGCTAATCAAGGTTTATTCAAAAAGATGCTGCCACAGAGAATTATTATTACCAAAACCTGTCGAAGCTTTCTTTTATCTGATAAATTGAAACATATAAGAGCTAAGAGAAGATTTACATTAGGGTACCTACAGTAGGTACTCTGTGTAGTGAAGATATATGCATTAGAATAATGGCTTTTATCACTAGACAACTGGAAATAATGATATTATCATGACTTACCGGAACATCAGGCCTCGAAGGATAATGAAATTTGACATCATGGAGTTGTATGTTCCCTTGAATAGAAGTCGGGGTAGTGCCCCTGTTGAGCAGTGGGTTGATAGTCGGGATGTTGTCGATGAGGTTGAATATCTGTGCGCCAGCTCCTTGCGCCACCCCGAACACCTCCATAAGAGTTGACGAGATGCCGAAGTTAGCTGAACCCATCATTACACCAAAAAATACCTAGAATAAAAAATAACAAGAAGGTTAACTAAAATTGAAGAGTTAAGGATAACGTTGTTAGCAGATTTAATTAAGTAAAAGTAATTTTATTCGGTTAAAATAATAATTAAAGTAGGTACTGTGTTTTATTCCTATTTAGCTTTAAAAAGTTAGCATGCAAATATCAAGCACGTAATTTCGCTTTTTTGTAATTTTGTTGCTTCTCGAGAATTTGCATTATTTTGCCTGATGTAGGTTAGGTAATGTAGTACTTAGTCCCTCAAAATTTTTAATTAAATTCCTTGTGTATTAAGTAGACAATACAAGTATTACTAATAAAATCTCATTCTGTGTGCTGTACTTACAGAGATCATAGTATAGACATCGTAGTTTTCTGGTTCATTGACCATCAATTGATATCCGAACCATAAAGACATCCCGTAAGCACAGAAGATGCAAAAGAAAAGTGTCCCCATTGCCACACCGTTAAAGAATCCTAGAATATAAGAAAGTATTTTAAAATTTAGGTCAGTAACTTTTCTTAGTTATTCCCTTTTTTGTTATGACCACGTAGTACATACCTTTCTTAATATTAATCTTCCTTGACTCGACGAGATGACTCTCGTATCTTGCTATTTCTTTCGGTTGTCCACTAAAGGCGTAGACAGTGCGAATTGAGGATAGCACCTCTTCTGCTATAGCTCCTGCCTTGCCGGCTGCAACTGATTCCTTCTTAGATAGTCTCGAAGCAACCTGTGATCGTCCATGATAATCATTTAGTAGATAATCCTATAGGCGATTCTCACACTGCACCGCGCTCCGTTGCGTCGCGGAGGAAAACAAGCTTTGAATCACTCACAAACATCCCGCGCGCAAGTTTCACTCTACGGTCCCGCGAAACACGGTGCAGTGAGATAGTAGCCTTACAAAATATTAATCACAATATATAATTCTTACCAATCCAGCGACTCCCACGAGGGTTAACGTAATGGGAAAGGATATCAAACACAATAGCGCTAGTTTCCATCCCTTTACCAATGCCATGACTACTGAACTAACGAATGCGGATTGGTAGAAAATGAATGTCCCAAGTTTTTCACCGATGCCATCTTCTAACTTTACAGCGTCTCTTAAAAAGACAAAAAAAATGAAATTAACAATTGCAGATATTAAGAGCACATTATTGTAATAGTTTTATATTTTGACTCACGATGTCATCTTCACAGCATAATCTCCGGTTTGATGCACGTCGAAATATGCAAAATCCTGGTTCAATGCTGCTTTGAGATACTTCTGTCGTATTTTGTAGACCTAAATAAGACATTTTAGGAAGGTTAAGCTACTACAAGTACTATACATGGGATTACTTAGGGCCAGTTTCAAGAAGAAACAGCTTTAAAGGAACATTTCAATGTGTGTTCCCTTCCCATCAGGCTTTGCAAGGGTTTAGGGTTTACCTTTTTCTCAATCGTAGAAGCTACTAAAGGTACTTATTCAATTGAAAGTCTCATTTAAGTATTGTAATACAGTCTCCAAAATAACTTATCAAGATTAATACATACCTGATTATAAGCTGCGATATTCATCAACACTGTTGCCGTATAGCTGAAAAGAACTAGTGCTATTCCAACAATGGTGTTATAAATAGCAAAGTCTCTAAGAGCTAATAGGAAAGCGTCAGGATCAGGCTGCTGTATCGCCAAAGACATCCCATAGTCCACCATAGCTTGTAGTAAAGATGCGAAGAGTAATGTATTTAGGGGTGTGCAACACCCGCTCAGTATGGAGCTTATTATTCCTATGAATATGCACCATCTGTCGTTTTTTGTCGCGTACCTGTACTGAAAATTGTATTGAGCGGTTAGCTTTAGAACTGAAATATTTTCTTAGTATAATAATATCTTACATGTTATTAAGATGTAAAAGCTGTAATGTTACTCTGTCGCGTAAAAAATATTGAACAGATTTAGATGAGGCTTTATAAAGCTTAAAAATACATCAGTATTACAGTATAAATACAGCAGATGATTGGGAGGCCTAAACCCAGCAGTAGGCGTCTTATGGCTGATGATGATGATGACATCAGAAGAATACCTCCTCTGCTACTTGTGATGCTGGCAATAGCTATTATAAGGTATGGCTTTGTTACCGACCGACCGAACCCGATTTCAGGACAAACTACATAGTTTGTACTATGGGGGAAATCGACTCGGATGGATATAGGTTAGAAGTTAGGTTAGTTAGTTCGTGGTTATTTTTTTAACCCTGAAAACCTTTTTTGTTTTCACTATAATAATATATTCTATGTTGACTTGTCCTGAAATCGGGTTTGGCCGGTAACAGCTACATCAGTCTAATTGATGCAGATGAAGAATATAAAGTAGTCTGTCAATTTGTAGTAAAGTTGTAAATACTTAAAGATAAATAATAGGCACATGAAAACACCGACTGCAATCGTAAAAATTACAAAAACAATTTAAAAAAGTTATTCACTTAAAAAAACACATAAATTAAACTATCGCAAACAAATAAACATCAATGTCAATTCTCTTTCATATCGGTCATCTACGCGGACACGAAGTTAATCGATGCCCATCATTCACCTTGAAGTTACTACCTACTTATTGATAAATAAATAACAGGTTCTTCTTCTATGTGATTTAGTAGCTACATGGGAACAGCACGGCTACTGTAATAGAATGAACTGAGCATACTTCTACAATATTTTTCAATATAAAGAAGTTAGCTATTTCACGAAGTTCGATCCCCGCACGGTGAAAACATTTGTGTGCATGAACTGTCTGTTTGTATCGGTCTAAACTCTGAATGTTTCTACATATGTATGATAATATGTAACTAATGTATTTACAAAGAAGAAGCTTAAGGGGCTAGACGGCGGCGCCGCTGTGTGAATATTGTCCAGGAATAGTTATACTTACTAGTGTGAAAAACGATATGCTAGGTACGATATCTTCAGGTTTTTTTTCTGGATCTAAATCACTGAAACAAGCGAAACAGACAATGTTCAACGTACAAATTAAAGAGTACAGTAAATTGTTATCAATCATTTTCAATCAAGGATCCATTTGAGATGACTATGAGCTGGCTTGATCATTACAATTGCTATTTGTTAGGTATTCGTAAATATGCTGATGTCTAGCTGTAAGATTAATTCACAATGCAGTTAGTATTATTATTATATACCTATAACAATAATTATAGTTTCTGTGTCTTTAATCTCGGGGATTCGTAAGGCTTATTCCCAGCCGTCACCACTGCCGTTCCCACCTGGCTACAAACGAGAAAAATTCCCATTTGTTGCCGATGGTGACAGATGGATCATTAAATCCCAATTGTTGCTACTTACTGGTAACAGTTAGGATAAAATAAACCCAAATGTTGTCAGTGATGAAGTACCAATGTTTGGTGGCAATGCTAGTGGGAATTAAACATAAACGACTTTAATTGTTAACCTTTTACGCCACGCTTTTTTCCGAAAATGGTGCCCCACACGCCACGACCATTAAAAAAAAAATCCAAAAAATTATTAGGTTATACTCAACTCATTCAGGCAAGTAAAAATAAAACGTTTCTTGATCATGTTTTTTTGTCTGATATATCAGACATTGGCGTGGTGGGCACGAAAATGGTTTGTCTGATATATCAGACATTGGCGTTGAAAGGGTTAAAATAGATGTTTAATTTGAAAGGTGTTACTCCCAGGGTTCTAAATTGCGCTCAGTAATTACGTCGTGAGGTGTTTTAGTTTCATCAATAATTCATTTTAAAGTTAGGGTTGGAAGATAATAACATGCCAAGCAGCTGTAAAGGGTCAGGTAAAGGGCCAGACATCACTCGAAAAGTGGGTATGACAAATTGACAATGTCCTAATCACATACTCTTTTTCGTGCTACAAGCATAAAATTAACATGTTAAATGTATAATATACGAAGTAGATTCTTCATATAACCTTAACAACAGAAACACGTCCCACTGAAGGCCAGTAGACTACAATAGTTGATTCAGATACCCATCACACAAATGCTGACCTTGGGTCCAGATCAATCAAATGGTGCTTGATTACAATTCATTTAAAATCCAATTTAAGTAACAATGTTTACTTTTGTGGTTATAATCTTTGCGAACACATGCAAAACAAGCCATACTTGCACAATGGGGAAAATAATGTTTAGGACGCTTGGCAATTGGTTTCAATTTCTTAGCATTTGAAAGAGTTTTTGTGTTTTCCGAAGTTCAAAAAGAGTATAGTAGATCTCAGAAGGCTTCTGAAGCCGGCGGTAGAATCATAGACTGTGACAAAAACATTATATTATGTAGATTTTTTTTTTATATTTGGACTAAGCCAACACTTGACCACAGAGTTGTCTGATGTTAAACAATTACTATGCGATCTACGATGGAGCGCGCTTGCTTAGGAACAGCCCGTTAATTCTGGCCTTGAAGAGCCCCAAGTTGTACTGTGTAGGAAAGACAGATCCCGGCAGAGAATTCCACTCCCGCGCAGTCCGTATCATGAAAGATGAAGCAAATCGCTTAGTTCGTACGCGCGGTATCCCCACTGTATACGGATGGAGCCCCTGACCGAGTCTAGTAGTTCGATGATGGAACGGAGCTGGTGGAACCAAATCGTGCAGCTGAGAAACATACTCACCAAAGTGGATTATCGTCACCGATAAGCCTCTTCGCACGCCGTTCAATAGAGTCCAAAGCAGCCAGCTGGTATTTACGATAGAGCTGGCCAGGTAGATTCACGAAATCAATCGTCAATCGTATTTTATTGTATTGTAATGCATTTATTTTTTTATCTAACGGTGTGACCACAAAGCACTATACTAAGTAGAGTTGGCTCATGTAGTCTATCCTATTTAAATGTGTTTAATCAAAGGTTCCTGATGATATTTAGGGGAATTCATAGTACAGTAACCTAGAGCAATATTTGGCACCACATTTTTGAAGTTATTTGAACATTTTCGATAACAACATAGTAACAAAGAAAATAATGCGAGTGTGATACCATTCAGTTCTTTGATTATCGTTGTGTGTTTTATTATCCTGTATCAATATATTTAAACTTTAAAATCAATATCAATTTGCAATTTGTTCTGGAATCTAATAACATCACGATTGACCAAAGTGACATTCACGTGTTATCGTATATTTATTGCCGGTAAAATGTATGTACGGTCAACAGCACATCACGGTATACACTTGCAGTTCGATAATAGCGCTTATGCCCCCGATATAAGAGCGGTACAAAGTCCAAAGTGTTACGTCTGACGTGCTTTTGACTGTACCTAATCAAGAAAACCTAACAAACAATTTAATCTTAATGCATGACTCAGACATTAAACGCCAGTTTCACCACAATCAGATAAGATAATTTATTCTAAGATAATTTCCGGATAATTTATTTGTCAGTTATTTAGCTGAGACAGAAAACACTAAATTGATATCAGAGGCTCGAAGATCAGATGAGTCTGAAGTCTGGCAGCAAACTGAGCGACGCTGTTGAAGTGTCTCTCAATGGAATAGGCCGCAGTGATCGCTTACCATCAGGTGGGCAGGGTGCCTGACTGCCAACTGACCTAGTATTAAAAAAAACAATTTCTCAAAACAGAAAACAGCATTTTTGCTATCTGACGGATAAATAAAATCATCATAAGGAAGTCATCTGACCTGACAGTCGTGAAACTGGATCTTAAAGTAATCATTGAGTTAGCCTTTGGCCTTTGCACATTTTTTTATGATTACCCCCCTACCTAACTCAGCAGTAATAAAAAGACGCGCCCCCATATTGCCATGGTAACGGCCGCGAAACCCAGGCATCTCCTATACCTAAGAACATTAGCATATCACTGGCTTACTGATCAGCAAGATACTTAATCAGAGCTGGGCAGATGTTCCTAAATATTTGTATAAACAATCACGAACCACTTAGTACTAGTGTAGAACCTATAGTCTAGTCTTAATCTCACTTTGCACTGCATCGAACCCAAAAAAAAACAAATTAAAATATTTAACAGCTTTGGAGATTACGAAAATAACGAATAGGTAAGTAGTTAATATAATATAGATAATAATACAGGGTGGACCATAAGTCTTTTTATATTTTAAATGCTGATTAAAAGAAAACTAACTGCAATAAGTAAAAACTGTTTATTGTTTTTAAAACTAGACAAAATGGGAATTTATTTTTTAAAAATAACGTCATCCATATGCATTTCTTCATTATTCTGACATTGCTGCAATCGCGAGTGGAAATTTTCGATGACAGCTTGAGAAGTGCTTGATAAAATGTTACGGATTTCTGCGCGAATACGATCCTTTAATTCTTCAAGAGTCTGTGGGTTAGTGTTGTAAACTTTACTTTTGAGGTAACCTCATAGAAAAAAATCCATTGGGGATAGATCTGGGCTACGAGGCGGCCAGTTAATGTCACCTTTCTTCGATATCAATTTTTTGCCAAAAATTTCTCGAGCTGCCCTTAACGAGTCATTAGAGGTATGACAAGTGGCACTATCTTGCTTAAACCATGACCGCTGATTAAAACCAGCAAAATTTTGTTGCTCTTGGCTTGGTTTCAAAGTTGTTCTTGGCACGTTAAGGACACTAGACCGCTTTCAAGTTGAAAGCCCAGACTGGTCGCGAAAAGACGCTTTTACTCGCTCCACGTTTTCGGGATCCCTCGATGTTCTAGGTCGGCCGGATCGAGGTAAATTTATTATTGAACCTGTCTCCTCAAACTTGAGCACCCATTTTTTAATCAACTGAACTGTTGGAGCTTGATTTTTATGTCGTATGTTGTAATGAGCGCACAATTTCTGTTGCGCTAAGGTCGCAGAATCGTTGTTTCGATAATACTCGCGTACGCAGGGAGCACGTTGACTACCGTTGAACGACGCCATGGCAATGAATTCCCATTCGTCGCTCTTTCAATGCGTAATCCGCCGCCCCACCGCGCCCGCCACCGCTCGACGCGGCAACCGATTCAAATGTTAACGGATTTTTGGTCCACCCTGTATAACACTTACGAATCACTGACGCTACGTGTTTTAGAAATTCCAGTCGAAACATGCGAAGTGAACATAGAAAAACACCAAACTTTTATAATATTAATATAACTTTTTAATGGGTTATTTTATAATTGTAATAAATATATTTTTCAGGTACATACAGCAATGATAAAGACTCGACTCGTAATTAAAAATTCCTACCCCGCTTATGAATGTTCAAGTTCTAAAAGTATAGCTAAATAACGCTTGGCATTTACTAATTTTAGTTACAAATTATTATCTATTTTTTGTATAGGTACCTATAACATGCTTTTACGTTTCACAGTGAACGTGAAAGCAGGTGATCTTTTGCTTGTCATCAATCATCAGTCAGTTGATGGTTAAGTAAACTTATTGATTTATGCATAAGAATGTTATGTGTAGGCGTATCCTAGTTACTGTACAATCATAACAATGGATTAAGGACATAAAAGTAATGAAAACTGGTCATATTTTTTGATCGAAATATTTTTGCAAAAAAAGTTATTTATCAGAAACGCATTACCTACCAAAAGGAAGGAACAATCCATTACGGAGTCGTTTGACTACGCATTACTAATGCGTAAAGCCAAACCGTTTTCATTGTTTTAGATGGAATTTAATTACTAAAAAAAACCGGCGAATTAGATACCTATTGACGTCAGCATTTAAATGATATAAAAATACTTTATCCTGATAATTATCGTCGAAAGTTATCAGGCAAATTGATAACTTTTTTAGTCGGTCAAAAGGTTAATACCCTTTTTTGTCCACTGGACTATTTTACATCAAATTTATTACAAAGAACTGTTGACTGTATAACTTTTGAAAGAATCTAGTTAGGTATCATCTATAGGTAAATAATGATAAAATGCAACAAACGCTTTTTCTACTAGACAACTTTGCGGTTTATAACCTTAACGTTGTTGATGCAACTCATAAACAAATCATATAAATGAAGTTTATACATATTGTGAAGAAACAACATTACAAATATTAAAATACTTACTTAGCTTTCATAACAAAGTTTGGATTTTGCAAACCGCCATTTTTGTCGCCTGACGGTCGCGTTCCGTTCAGGTCGTATGTCTTATTATTCTTCATTGCATCTATTTCACTTGTCACTGGATTCCAACTTCAAGCTTTTCAGCCTGGTGCTGCGGCGAATGTTCCGTATTCAAAGTAAACTTTGTATATTTTTCTTTTCACCGATACAGATAATTCACGCGTCGAAGCGTTCGATTGTGTTCCATGCGGCCATCAGACTATCGTTGTTATCAGTTATCATTGTGATAAATATGTTATGTATAATATTCTTATTAACTAAATCTAATGTAAATATAGTATGTATATTTTATTTCATAAAAAGTTTAATTATTGTCGAAAATCAGTTTATGAGATTGTGGTCTTAGATTAGTGAGGTTTAATAAGTTTTTATAGAAGTTTATAATAATATGATATTTTTATTGCCTTCTTTTATAATTTAACGTGGGGATTGGAGTAATCGTTAATAGCAAAAGCAGTTTAACCTCATAAAATTTTGCTAGTTATGAACCTTTAGCCGATAACATTTTACGGGGTTTAATACAAAAAAATATAAATAAAAATACTAAACAGAATTTATGAGCAAACAAAATTAAGAGTACTTTTGTGCGAAAAACCAATGCAATATGAACTAACTGTAATAAAAGAAAATTAGATGTATGTTTTGTATAATAGGCTTGAACTGTCCATTGAACATACTAGGTATGTGGTTTATACATATATTAAAAAGTCGTACTACTCTGAGACCCTATGCAATTAATTAAATTGCAAAGACGAATGTTTCAATGTGTGCAGGGCATGTTGGCATATAATAGTATTGCTATAGTGTCATGCAAAAGGCTTTCATAAAATTAAATGACATGACAATACGCTCCACAGCTCTCGTTAGCCATGAGCTAGGCTTGCGGTCGTTTGTGGGACTCGGGACTGAATAATTATGCTTTTCCCACTACCCACTAAACTCCACCTTTCGTCCCGGATTCCCTTCACACCCGAGAGGGATAGGCTGGTGCCAGATGGTGATTAAAGTACTAGCCACTGCACTGCATCACATATGCAGTTATAAAAGATACCACAATGCATCATGCTGGTGGGTCCAGTTGATTGAATCGAATCATAGCGGTAAGTACCTAGTATTTTGACTATTATTTATTTACTAACCATCCGCCCGCGGTTTCACCTGCGCGTAATTTTTTTTTCTGATATCCCGCGGAAATGAGACGTTTCCCGTAGAAATTTTATAGCCTATGTCCTAATTCGGGTTGTAAACTATACGTTTCCTAATTTTCTTCTCAATCCGTTTAGCCGTTTAGGCGTGATTGAGTAACAAACATCCAAACATTCAAACTTTCGCATTTATAATAATAAGTAGTAGGATTAAATCGTAAGACTTTACAATAATAGAATCTACTTACATAAGTTCTATGTTGTTTATTTTAGAACTAGGTTTTATTATTATTATCTAATCTCATTTGATATCATTTCAGTATCGGCCCGATTGAGTATTTAATAACACGTGATCTATATCTACACAATGATGATTTTTAAATGCTAATAGCATTTCTGCCTGTCATTGCTAGGAAGGCAACTTATCTGTAGTCTTTATTTTAGACGATGAATCAGATGATTAGGATTTCAGACCTTTACTGGTGAGTAGATATCTCAAACAGGGACCTACCTTTTGTCAAACATCATTAATGTGGTACCCTTGACGTTATCTTTAGTTTTTTTATGTCCTTGTAAAATCCATCATGTTTTTTTTTCTTTTCTTTTTCTTATCTCTTTGTGACCATCACGAAGGTAGACTTAATTATTAGGTACGAAGGGAGCGTTTATGGATTCTTTGTACCTATTCAGCTTTAAAAAAAACAATTTGCGGTCACCCATTTTATAAACATAACAGCTTATGCTTATGTTCGAAACTTTTACTAGTTTCAATGATTCATTAAATTAAGCCTTTAATTGCTAGAATAATTCAAAAGTCTTAGTGAGATGTCTAGTCTTTCAATCCTTTTGATTGTTTTTATAAGACTACAGATTATACTCAATAAATACATAATTTCGTGATAATTTATCTGTCATATAACTTAAAATCTAAAAAAAAATAAAATCCCATTACCATTTTGATTTAGGTAGTTAGACTAAGTCGTTTCTTATGAGTTAAGTACTTTGGTTTTTAACGAGAACGAAATTGTTAATATGAATAGCGTGACACTTCGTGTGTCGGAAAAGCACAGACCTCTTTAACAAGTAAGAGTGCAAAACCCGAGTTTACGTTAGTACCTATTTTTTAGTAATCTGTGCCCGAGTGGTGTGTAAACTGTAAACCCCACTATTTCACACGGAGGTGACGCACTTTAAGACGACGCGCGACGTTGTTGGTCATGCGCCTGATTACTCTGCGGTCGAATCAGACTGCTGTGACCTACCATCGTATTACGAGAGTGAGGGAATTGGGAGTGCACTTGTGCTTGTGCACACTGCACACACTTGTGCACTATAAAGTATCCTGTGTGTTCGCTTATTCGCGTGTAAATATTGGCCTCCGGAACCAACGAATTTAAATACCCTAGAAGCAACATTGCCTATAAAACCGCCTTCAAAAAGTGTCCCAAAAGTACATAGCAACGGTGGGGGGTGCGCTAAGGAGGAAAATAATATCAATTCTAATTTCAATATTCAAAAGTTGACCTTAATGCACAGGTATACGATCTCACTTCAAATGCAGGCGTCCGCGAGTTACGACATTTTAAAATGTACGCAGGCAGCAAGCTCGTAAAATTTTTATTGCTTTATTGCTGTAAAGACGAATGTAGGCTGTAAATCAATAGAAATAAGGTCTAGTTCAGTTTGCGCTGTTTGAAAATCATAAAATCGTTGCATTTAGAACAGAGTTAGTAGAGGAGTCGTCATCGATGTTATTTTTTTATTTATAATGAATTAGAATGAAAAACAAAATTATTTGTTAAATGACTAACTAAAGTTTATCTACTGAAGGAACGATTTTTTACGTATAGTCAGACAGCATCTGTAGTTTTAATAAGCACAATCTAGAAATATAATTTCCCGGGGCTTGAATGTGCGACCCCGTTTTTTCACTCATTAGTGTAGACCATACATAACTGTCCATTAACAAACATTCCTGTTGGTTTTCTGTGGAACCTTCCATGCAACCTAGTACAGCATCAGTCGCACTCGAAGACACCTAGGTGACGGTACGCGCCACGCGCTTCATTTTGCTAGGATATCAACATTAGTTTTGATTTCAGTGTTTAGACAAAAAAAAATTCATTCGTGTTTATTATTACTATATTAAAAGTATTTTAGCTAAAAATTCAATTCATTGCCTGATGGTTAGCCACATAAACACGCATGTTTCGATATACTTTCTGTTGGTGTCTGGAACAATTCCTTAAACAAAACTTTAGGATTTCGTTAAAAATTTCATTTGTGTCGCTTCATTCGTGTCGATTTTTATGTAACACTAATGAAATTCATTTTTACACGAATGAAATTGTTTCTCATGGGTACTTTAATATTACATGAAAACTATGCATAACACCTGCGTCTCATGTCATGAAATACGGAGCTGATACGCGGACACTTACAGCACGGCTGGTCCATTAGATTAAAGTCAACAACTATTCTGATGCGACGTCCAGTCAGAAAATGTTTTATTCAAACATAAACTGGAGCGGGGAGCCCATAGGAAGGAAGTTTGCCAACAAGGGCTTGGTGCCAGACCTTGTTAAATGCCTTTGATATGTCCAAGGACAGCAATGGCCTTACTGTGGTCTCGCTCTATAAATGCGTTGCGTGCGTAACCAAGAAGGTCCATTGTAGAACTACTTATCAAACACGAATTGAGAGTCACATAGGAGATTGTTACCTTTTAAATAAGCAAGCAAGCGGTTATTAATTATACGCTCTTTTATCATACTCTCTATTTGGTCGGTAATTTGAGGATATTTTCACATTAGTGAGAACTAAAGAATGTGTTTTTGTGTTAAAAAATATTTAGGTATAAATACAACTGCTTAGATCCGGGTCTTCTTATTTTATTTACTCATTCGAAAGTTACACATTTTTATAATTTAATCAAGACATCATTAGGGTTATTAAACACCACTTGTGTTTAATAAATTTTCATTAGTGTAATCACCCAACTCATTCGTGTAACACCAATGTTGTTTTTTTCCTACTTTGAGCACTAACCCCTTCGGAATTTATCATTAGGGGTGTATAATTTCACAAAAGAAACCGTTTTAGGCCATCAGTCAGTCAAAACACGACAGTCTTTCAAAAACACGATTTTTCGAACCCGCGTGAAATCGAGCCAATTAATCATTAAACACCGAATCCTTTTTTATTCTTACAGTTCTTTTATTGTTATACAGATATTTTTGTAAAAAGTTGTGCAAATATTGGTTGTAATATTGGACAAAATAAAAAAAAATACCATAGTAAATTTTAGTACTACGCGACTCCATGACTACTATGTTCTAAATATTACTCTGTGTGAAAGTGTTAGAAGCATTAATACCGCAGCGCGTGGGAAAGGGACAACTATACAGCCAGCCACGTGTCTGATTTCTTCCGATTTTTTTTAGAAAATTACAATTTTAGCACGTTTTAGGATAATTTTTACCATTAATGCATTCTATTATCAAA
This sequence comes from Mecyna flavalis, assembly GCA_949319885.1. Taxonomy (NCBI): domain Eukaryota; kingdom Metazoa; phylum Arthropoda; class Insecta; order Lepidoptera; family Crambidae; genus Mecyna; species Mecyna flavalis. The sequence continues at coordinate 5,778,922 of OX439436.1, forward strand.
GATCGATTTATTACTTACCGGAAATACGAAACTCCATCCTTTTTTTGAGTGGTTAAAGTGTTGTTCTTGCACTTTTTTACGGAGCACTTCGGCATAGTGACGCTAGGCCGGTTCGCGCGCGACTGGGAGCGAACAAGTGCTTAAACCGTTTTTAAGCACTTGTTTTGCGGGACATTTTTTGAGCGCTGTCAGTGTATCTAGGGTATTTAATATCGTTGTCCGGAACCGAAATCTCGGCTAGGAGGACGTTGTCCTTATTTAACAGACTTTTTTAGCCTAAAGTACCTATACATCATAAAAAATGATCATGGAAAAGGATCAAGGTGCATAGTTTGGTATCTTTTATTTAAGCTTGATCTTATCGCGTTAACAGCTACGTGAGAAGATGTCTGTGCTGTGCAACGAACGACGGGCTTGTTCAAATCGCACTACATTCTTTACTCAATCACTGATAATTTAAATTGACATTGACTTGACACTGAACTGGCAAACCGGTGTCACTACCCTAGTTATGCAGTACGTAGAGCGAGGCTTCTTCCTGGCTTGATAGTGTCCCTTAATGAAATAGGCCACAGTGGCAGCTTACCATCAGGTGAGGTGAGCTGCGTATTGGTCTCCCAACTGACATAGCATAAAATTTCTTAATTGTATAGAAGAAATAATAACAATTTTAAAATTCCCTTAATTAGCAGAATATCTGTAAAAATTTATGTTTTAATTTTACCATTGTTCATGTTCTGAGTACATTATAGACATTTGGTTATAAAATGATTATCAAGTGAAGTGAAGGTTGAAAACGAAATGTCCTTGAATTTCAGTCCATAAAGATAAGCAGAAAACATGGTTTAAGTAGATATATTTGTAAAGTCTTTTATAGCTACTGCTTGCCTGTGTATTGTTAGTAAGGTAGAGCGCGCGAGCGTAGAGAGCGAGCAATGTAGTTAGATGATAATAATAAAAAATACATAGGTTTTAGTCATTATTCTCAGATGATATAAATATTAGTATGATATAGGTATGCATAAGAACCATATGGATATTATGTGTTAAAACGCATTTCCTATCTTAAATACTTTCATAAAATACCTTACCACCGCTTGCAAATTTCCCCAGCAGGTTTTCCTTCGTCGCCGCTAAGCAAGCGACACTTTTGCCCATGAGCTGGCTCCGTCTTGTCAGGACACGTCATTTTAACACCATTTATATTTGTTTTTCACGCGCGAAATGTTACGCGTTTTTAACCAAACGCTATCAACTGGCCGCGAAATACTTATTCATTACGAATCTAAAATCATCTTGCGTTTCTCTTATCAATCACTCTCATCTTAAGTATATCTGTTGGTATTTTTTCGAGATATTGACGTAACAATTAGGAAGTCTTATACCTTTTCTTATACTTTATTTTAACGGTACCACTTTAAGACTCGTATCTAATATTTGTAATTTTACACTCGTAAAACTAATTTTTGCGTGTGCCGGCCGTCCGGCTTCACTCTGGCTAGCATACAAACTACGTTAGATGGAGGGACTTTGAGTGACTGACCAGTGTACCGTTTTTTTTTTACAAATATCCGAGCCTGCAAATTATGTCTGCGACATGCGGATACACGGAAACGATAAGTTAGTCAAACAAATTGACGAATGACGAATTTTGAGGTGTCTTCGATGATTTGACCATTTTTGTGAAAACCAGCGATGACGGGGTTGCCGTACACTGATATTTTAAAAGTAGGTACAGCCAAATAATGGCGAATGCGAATATAAGAGGGGGTACGATTATTAGCCACCATTAACAAAAAATACTCAAGTAGGTAGTACACGAAGTCTGACCGATCTGTGAATGTCCAGAAAGGATCTTTATCGTAAAAAGTGCTATGATCGCCGTACAAAAGTATCCCCACCAATTGTACGTCTTCTTGATTGCACTTGTGTTTTAATCTAAACACTTGACAGATAATAATTTACTACTGTATAGTACCTACTTAATGAGATTTATTTTGAAGAGATAAGGTATGAGTCCCTAAAGCTACCGGTAGTGTCATAGTTGCCCATCATGCCTAGGTTTTCGTAGTCCTTCGACACCACCACATTATGACGGGGAAGGGTATATCGCATAGGTAGTTTTTTGGTGGTCAAACAACGTCCCCCTTTTCCTGCACACCACCCACTAGTCTTTTAGTCATGACAACGCTTAATGTGTTTCCATCCGCGTGAACAAAAATTAGGCTTTATGGTTAATTTATAATTATATCTACTGTTATCATCCCTGCTCATCAACTTGTTTATTGATCGCCGATATTTTGTTGTTGTTTTATGACAGAGTTACGAAAGCAAATACAAATTATACCGTATTTACATTTACTCATCAATTAGGTAACTATACGAGTACAATTAATAAAATTCTTTCTACGTTTATGTGCAGAGCATAAATATGCAATAATGCAATCGAGTTTAAAAATATAACCAGAGCGATTTCTGTATCGCATTGTATGAGTATGTTTCAACGTTAACAATAACCAATAAGTTATTTGTATAATGCCTTTGTCTTTCCTGAAGGTCAAGGTCGAAAATGGGAAAACATGGGCATGGCATGGAAGCGTAACTCCGTGCATTTACCGTTTCCTTACGTCGCGTCGTAACTTTGCATTAGCTGTAGAAATATATTTTGTGAAGATTTTATTTTGTCTAAGTAGGCTACTTGCAGCGTGCTGCAAAAATTTTGGCATCCGAAACTTAAGTTGCGAGCGAATTATTTGATAAATAAGGCTATTAAAATAAATTAAAAGCAAATCGAAAAGCCAACGAAAATCCTAAAATAAAAAAGTGCATCGTGTGCATGTTTAGTGCCGATTCAAGTTGCTTCGAACTACATGAAATAAAGACAGCATTTTTGACCAGAGATTATTATTATCCATCACTCAGTTTAGAGGTAATCTGTGATGTAGAGCTGGTGACGAGAGATCATTATTCTTAGCTGGGTTTTCTTCTGCATTCATTATTAACTAATAACAAACGGATATTGAGATATCACAAGTGAACTTAGTCATATTTCCACTACCACTTCCACTAGGAAATTCATACAAGATAATCACGTTTTATGTAATATTTTGTAAATTAATTAAACCATTCGTTTTCAGCCACGTCCCGCTGTGGCCTGGTATACGCAGACACTAGTTCAATGCCATCATAGTAGGCGTGTGTTGTTCTTTGGTGTTCTATATTTAGTCCCATGATTTACTCGTCGTTTCGCCACATTTTGGTGGAACTTCAGATCGTTAACCAAATCCGATAAGAAACTTTACCGTACAGCGAGTTTTGTTAGCAAGGCTATAACTTTGTAATGTTATAAGAATATTTTTGTTAAAAAATCTACGGGTTATCCGTAGCATTCGATCGGTTTATAGCCCCGAGTTGTGACTGAAAATTGTCAAACAAATCAAGACAACTTTGTCTTGTTTTGTTTGACTGCTGTAAAATAAGTGGTTACTGGTGGTACTTACCTAAACACTTATTTTTCAGCAAGACCATGAAGACTCTGAGCCTACGGGGCTACTGAAGCAATCATTAACTAATTAGGTCTAAACCTAAGCTTAAAACCAAAATCAAAATATTCTTTATTCATGACGTTATGTTAGTCTTAGTTATAAAAGCAACAGAGTGACTCTACCTCAAGAAACGCGAAAGTTATCTACTCTACTGTAGCTACTAAATTAATATAATTACACCATATTTTTTTTTAATTACTGCTTCAATTAATTATGGATAGCAATACTTAAATTTAACAAACTTACTTTAACTTTATAAACTATAAACGTAGTATAAAATAAGAAGTGTAGAGACCATACAAAAAATAAATCATGGACAGAACAGAAAACAGCGACAGGATATTAAAAAAAACTTGTGCTCATCTAACTAATGAAAGTTGCCTACATATCGATCTAATATAGTAGATAAACAATATATAGCCTTGTGTGTGACATTCGTGTCAGATGGTATTGATAAAACTTTGCACATCGTATGTAATACGACATTATTGCTTTACCCAATAACTTTATCGCCAGTAAAAATAAATATCAAACAAAAATTATTATTGTTACTCTAAGTTCACATTTTAAACAATACAAATAAAGGGCATGATTATGGCAATCAATACAATAACTGTTTTCTATTTCTATCTATCTGGTGTTTTTGAATTCACTAAAATTCTTATCTTTTTTTTTTCTGGGGAATACGTTTCTTCCCGTTCCGCCCACGACAGAAGAACAGTTGGTTTGTGGGGATCCAAGCCTTAACAAGAAATATTACAATGTAATACTACTTTCATGTCCATCCGATCAATTTTTTTGTGAAAAAAACTCTTTCGCTTATTAAGAATATAACGAGTTTTTGAAACTACTTATTTCTCATTCGTATTAATTTGTAAACTGAGAATAATACAATGAAAAAAGCTAAGCACACCTACTTATTAATAAGTTTCCGTCCATGAAGAAGGGAACTTCAAATAATTCCACTATTGGCCAACAAGTAGGTACCTATGAAGAAGAGAACTTCAAATAATTCCACTATTGGCCAACAGGTAGGTACCTTTTCCGCTAATGGAGTGTGTAGAGTAATTTTATACGAACATACACTTGCTTGCAGGGTGGGGACATACTGATACGATCTGGGAACCTTTGGGACTGTTATATATTCTGTGCCTTGGGTTGTAAGGGCGGCAAAAAAAAACAAAATATTGCTGCAACTAAAATATATTGTTAAACTGAAATAAAAACGAAAGCTTTCAAAGATTTTTTTCTTAATTTTGACAGATATAGGTACTCTCAAAGTTACAGCGAAGAACCAGCCAGGACAGAATAAACGTTGTCTAAACTAATTAACAAGTACTAAGCAAATAGGTACCTACTGTTACTAATTTGTAACAGAATTCGCTTGTAATAGTATGATAGTGTAAGTGACGACAGCAGAGGCGATGGACAGAAGCATCGAGTTGTCGAGTCTCACGAAGTTCACCAGGTGGAAGTTGACGGGACGCAGTTGAACCAATCCTCGCAACTCCACTATTGCTTCACGCAACGATGGGTCTTGAAAAGAAAAGACAAGGATTTAGGAAGCAGCTCAAAGTTTCTAACTGGTACCCTTTGACATTCTGACATCGATTGGCTCATAGGGCCAGCTTCACTTTTGCCAGATAAGTTCCCAATTTATTTATGTGTCAGAAAAAATATGCTTTCCTCTTTTCGAAATTTTAAAAGAGGCAGCAGTCTTAGGCCTTTGCCACACTTGACGAAAATCACTTCGCGGATCTTCGACGCCGCCGGAGCGACCGAATTTACATATCGCCGCTTCTCCAGAAGACTATACAAAGTCAAAAAATTTGCGAAATCAATTAAATATACAGAAAAACTAAGCAGGTGATTCTTTAATGCAATTACATATGTCTTGGCGTTCCGTCGCGAAAGATCCGCGACGTAATTTCTATCAAGTGTGGCAAATGCCTCCAAGCCTCAGTTTAATTGCGAATTTATCTGAAACCATATGCTTGCAGCACATGATATCCACGTAATTTTTAGGTTATTCTAACAAGACAATTACTAGGGTACTTACCCGGATTCTTATTTATTAGCAAATTGTCCAAGATGGTGACCAGTCTATCTGATTGCCGATAAACCTGCTCGCAATGGCTCACCAAATTTATAAGGACGATCATACACGCAATGAGCCGAGATATCGTCGACACAATAGGCAGCCAGTACTGGTAATTCGGTCCCACCGTTGCACCCTGTTTCGGCAGATTATTGTTTTTAGGTTAGTTAGAATCGTGTACCACATTCTCCAACTTGGTAGTGATATAAAATAGACGTTCCCGATCAAGCGACCGAGAGTAGGTACTGCTCTTTATTGCACTACCTACTTACTTAACTACAATTTAATGAGATTTTTTAAAACCATTACACCGCAAAACCTTGTGAATTGTCCGCCCAGTTCATGACAGTTAAAAGTGTACATATACAGTAATTTATAACAGAAAGTAATATCAAAGTATTTTTCAATAATAACCTACTCAATCATCTTTGTCCAAAAGTACCCTGTTCAGTAATTATTTATCATATCGACTAATTTGACCGAATGCGACTTTTGTGAAAAACAGATATTAGAGATGGATTGTTCCTAACGGACCACCCAAACCGACCACCTAGATGGGTCGGTTAGGAATTTTATTCCTAACGGACCACCTAACCAACCACCTAGGTGGTCGGTTTGGGTGGTCCGTTAGGAACAATCCATAGTAGGGATGGAACAACAGATGTTTATTTTTTATATTTTAGTAGCTCTATTAAAATCAAATAAAACTTACTTGTGTTCCTGTGAGAAGTCTGACAGCAAGATTTGAAAATCTGACCATATCAATCAAAAGACTTAAAAAGTTCAACAAAATCTGAAAATTAAAATACAAAATATGTACATAAATAGAACATCATAAAGTAATAGTTAAAATAGATAATGTGAAAATTTCTTACCCTGATTCCAAACATTTGGTTGATAAAACAGCATTGCTCCGAAAGCAGCAAGTAACAACTGCTAAGCAATCGCATCTCATGGCATTTCTTACTTGTGGCGTATTTTTTTAGCTCTTCCTTTTCCTTGACTCTCAAATTATTTGCTTGAAACGAATTTTGGTTCTGCGGGATATCGCCTTTAACTCCAGACTGCGTGTCGGTAGTAGTGTAGTAGCTTTGCGCCAGATCACTAATAACTCTCAATCGTATTTCGATATGCATCGTTTGTGAAGTAAAGTCTAAGTTAGTTAAAATTTTAAGAAAGAAATATAAGTATGATATTCCAAATGCAATTGGAATTTTCCATCCATAGTTGACAACCCAGGCAGCAAAATCTAACATCGATGTCGTCAGCCAAATTGAAATGGCTATTGTAACTAAACCAATTAGTTTCTTCCTAATAATCATACAGCTCCCTGTTCCGATAGTCTGATCTATGACTATAATATTGCTTAAAATACACTTTATAAAGATGTCGGCCGTACTTGTAGACGTAAATTAGGTCGACTAAATATTGAAAATAATCATAAACACTTTGAACAAAGTCTGTGAATCGTACAGATATGTTTAAATCATCGACGTTTAAATGAGTGTATTTGTAATACATTGTATACATAGTCAGTGATCCTGAAGCAGCTCCCATTAAAATGACCCGTTGAACACGACATATCCAGTGACCACTATTGAAATTTTCACGTTGTAAATTGTAACATAAACCAAACAAAACGAGTAAAAATGTAACTGGAGTCAATGTCCGGCACGGATATAAGTCAAAAGATTTCATTTTGTGTAAACTTTAAGTTTAATAAAGGAAAAACGTTCGCATGTGTTTTGAGTATACGATTTGAATTTAAACTAACGCGTACCTACCAAGAACCACAATAATTTAACTGAGTGTTTAATACTGGCTATTATTAGAAAAATGAATTTATAATGAATTAATTTTCACTGTTTGACGAATGATGGCAAAGCGATAGGTATGCTCACGCCATGTCGTCATGTAAAATTCATAACGCATATAGGTACGATCAATAAACATTTACAAATTGGTATAAAATTAAATGCCACAATAACGTAGGTTTGTATGGTTTTTCTTAATATGTATTATTATGTCTATCTAGGACTTAATAATACATATTATAAATAAATATCAAACAAAAATTATTATTGTTACTCTAAGTTCACATTTTAAACAATACAAATAAAGGGCATGATTATGGCAATCAATACAATAACTGTTTTCTATTTCTATCTATCTGGTGTTTTTGAATTCACTAAAATTCTTATCTTTTTTTTTCTGGGGAATACGTTTCTTCCCGTTCCGCCCACGACAGAAGAACAGTTGGTTTGTGGGGATCCAAGCCTTAACAAGAAATATTACAATGTAATACTACTTTCATGTCCATCCGATCAATTTTTTTGTGAAAAAAACTCTTTCGCTTATTAAGAATATAACGAGTTTTTGAAACTACTTATTTCTCATTCGTATTAATTTGTAAACTGAGAATAATACAATGAAAAAAGCTAAGCACACCTACTTATTAATAAGTTTCCGTCCATGAAGAAGGGAACTTCAAATAATTCCACTATTGGCCAACAAGTAGGTACCTATGAAGAAGAGAACTTCAAATAATTCCACTATTGGCCAACAGGTAGGTACCTTTTCCGCTAATGGAGTGTGTAGAGTAATTTTATACGAACATACACTTGCTTGCAGGGTGGGGACATACTGATACGATCTGGGAACCTTTGGGACTGTTATATATTCTGTGCCTTGGGTTGTAAGGGCGGCAAAAAAAAAACAAAATATTGCTGCAACTAAAATATATTGTTAAACTGAAATAAAAACGAAAGCTTTCAAAGATTTTTTTCTTAATTTTGACAGATATAGGTACTCTCAAAGTTACAGCGAAGAACCAGCCAGGACAGAATAAACGTTGTCTAAACTAATTAACAAGTACTAAGCAAATAGGTACCTACTGTTACTAATTTGTAACAGAATTCGCTTGTAATAGTATGATAGTGTAAGTGACGACAGCAGAGGCGATGGACAGAAGCATCGAGTTGTCGAGTCTCACGAAGTTCACCAGGTGGAAGTTGACGGGACGCAGTTGAACCAATCCTCGCAACTCCACTATTGCTTCACGCAACGATGGGTCTTGAAAAGAAAAGACAAGGATTTAGGAAGCAGCTCAAAGTTTCTAACTGGTACCCTTTGACATTCTGACATCGATTGGCTCATAGGGCCAGCTTCACTTTTGCCAGATAAGTTCCCAATTTATTTATGTGTCAGAAAAAATATGCTTTCCTCTTTTCGAAATTTTAAAAGAGGCAGCAGTCTTAGGCCTTTGCCACACTTGACGAAAATCACTTCGCGGATCTTCGACGCCGCCGGAGCGACCGAATTTACATATCGCCGCTTCTCCAGAAGACTATACAAAGTCAAAAAATTTGCGAAATCAATTAAATATACAGAAAAACTAAGCAGGTGATTCTTTAATGCAATTACATATGTCTTGGCGTTCCGTCGCGAAAGATCCGCGACGTAATTTCTATCAAGTGTGGCAAATGCCTCCAAGCCTCAGTTTAATTGCGAATTTATCTGAAACCATATGCTTGCAGCACATGATATCCACGTAATTTTTAGGTTATTCTAACAAGACAATTACTAGGGTACTTACCCGGATTCTTATTTATTAGCAAATTGTCCAAGATGGTGACCAGTCTATCTGATTGCCGATAAACCTGCTCGCAATGGCTCACCAAATTTATAAGGACGATCATACACGCAATGAGCCGAGATATCGTCGACACAATAGGCAGCCAGTACTGGTAATTCGGTCCCACCGTTGCACCCTGTTTCGGCAGATTATTGTTTTTAGGTTAGTTAGAATCGTGTACCACATTCTCCAACTTGGTAGTGATATAAAATAGACGTTCCCGATCAAGCGACCGAGAGTAGGTACTGCTCTTTATTGCACTACCTACTTACTTAACTACAATTTAATGAGATTTTTTAAAACCATTACACCGCAAAACCTTGTGAATTGTCCGCCCAGTTCATGACAGTTAAAAGTGTACATATACAGTAATTTATAACAGAAAGTAATATCAAAGTATTTTTCAATAATAACCTACTCAATCATCTTTGTCCAAAAGTACCCTGTTCAGTAATTATTTATCATATCGACTAATTTGACCGAATGCGACTTTTGTGAAAAACAGATATTAGAGATGGATTGTTCCTAACGGACCACCCAAACCGACCACCTAGATGGGTCGGTTAGGAATTTTATTCCTAACGGACCACCTAACCAACCACCTAGGTGGTCGGTTTGGGTGGTCCGTTAGGAACAATCCATAGTAGGGATGGAACAACAGATGTTTATTTTTTATATTTTAGTAGCTCTATTAAAATCAAATAAAACTTACTTGTGTTCCTGTGAGAAGTCTGACAGCAAGATTTGAAAATCTGACCATATCAATCAAAAGACTTAAAAAGTTCAACAAAATCTGAAAATTAAAATACAAAATATGTACATAAAATGCTTGAGCTTGACTAGGAGAACATCAATGTCCACCTAGTGGACAATGATGTTCTCCTAGTCAAGCTTTCGAATCTGGGAGCTTCTCGCAAGCTGTTAGGATTCTTTGCTCATTACTTAAGAGACAGGCGACAATATGTTCATCTAAAAATGCATCTCTCTGCTGAATTCTTCACGAGATCTGGTGTGAGTCAGGGTAGTACAATGGGCCCCACTCTGTTCTTAATCATGATAAATGACCTTCCAGATGTACTAAGACGGTCCCAATGTTTGATGTTTGCAGATGACCTAAAACTTTACTGCCCTGTCAAAGCCCTCGCTGACTGTATTGACCTACAGCATGATATAGATTCGGTAGAAGAATGGAGTCGGTTAAATAGGCTTTCCCTTAACGTTTTGAAGTGCAAAGTAGTGTCCTTTTCTAGATCACAAAAGCCCTTGACGTTCCAATACACGTTGGATGCCTCTCCGTTAGCCCGAGTAAATTCTATTCGTGATCTGGGTGTGATTCTAGATAACCGGCTTGATTTTCGTGAGCACATCACTTCCGTTTGTAAGGAAGCTAGTAAGTTGCTGGGCTTTATAATGAGAACTGCCTCACAATTCCAAAATGTAGGCATTGCAATTATGCTATACAACGCGTTTGTTCGTAGTAAGTTGGAATTTGGTGCAATCGTATGGGACCCGGGCGTGGCAAACTACAGTTTGATGATTGAGAGAATCCAACGTAAATTTGCTAGATATGTGTACAAACGGATGTATGGTTACTACCCGTACCTTTTCCCCTCACTATTCGTAACTGGAATGATAGGAGCAGATACACTGCAATTTAGACGTAAATTACTTCTGGTAATTCACTATTGCCAAATACTACGAGGTAAAGTTAATAATCCAACGGCACTGTCGGCTATGGGCATATTTGTGCCAAACAACTATATACGTACCGGGACACGTCGTCGGCACCAACTGTTCTCGTGCTCAGGCGTGCGAACAGTCCATGCATCTAACGCACCCACAAACAGAGCCCTGGCACTTCTGAATCAGTTTACACACGAGTTTCAACAAATCGACATTTTTAATGATAGTATGGGTCTTATTGTGTTATGTCTCAGAGTGTTTTTATCAAATTATTTAAAATAGTTGGCGTTTTGGTACCACACTGTAAGCCAACTATTTGTTTGTCAATAAATAAATAAATAAATAAATAAATAAATAAATAGAACATCATAAAGTAATAGTTAAAATAGATAATGTGAAAATTTCTTACCCTGATTCCAAACATTTGGTTGATAAAACAGCATTGCTCCGAAAGCAGCAAGTAACAACTGCTAAGCAATCGCATCTCATGGCATTTCTTACTTGTGGCGTATTTTTTTAGCTCTTCCTTTTCCTTGACTCTCAAATTATTTGCTTGAAACGAATTTTGGTTCTGCGGGATATCGCCTTTAACTCCAGACTGCGTGTCGGTAGTAGTGTAGTAGCTTTGCGCCAGATCACTAATAACTCTCAATCGTATTTCGATATGCATCGTTTGTGAAGTAAAGTCTAAGTTAGTTAAAATTTTAAGAAAGAAATATAAGTATGATATTCCAAATGCAATTGGAATTTTCCATCCATAGTTGACAACCCAGGCAGCAAAATCTAACATCGATGTCGTCAGCCAAATTGAAATGGCTATTGTAACTAAACCAATTAGTTTCTTCCTAATAATCATACAGCTCCCTGTTCCGATAGTCTGATCTATGACTATAATATTGCTTAAAATACACTTTATAAAGATGTCGGCCGTACTTGTAGACGTAAATTAGGTCGACTAAATATTGAAAATAATCATAAACACTTTGAACAAAGTCTGTGAATCGTACAGATATGTTTAAATCATCGACGTTTAAATGAGTGTATTTGTAATACATTGTATACATAGTCAGTGATCCTGAAGCAGCTCCCATTAAAATGACCCGTTGAACACGACATATCCAGTGACCACTATTGAAATTTTCACGTTGTAAATTGTAACATAAACCAAACAAAACGAGTAAAAATGTAACTGGAGTCAATGTCCGGCACGGATATAAGTCAAAAGATTTCATTTTGTGTAAACTTTAAGTTTAATAAAGGAAAAACGTTCGCATGTGTTTTGAGTATACGATTTGAATTTAAACTAACGCGTACCTACCAAGAACCACAATAATTTAACTGAGTGTTTAATACTGGCTATTATTAGAAAAATGAATTTATAATGAATTAATTTTCACTGTTTGACGAATGATGGCAAAGCGATAGGTATGCTCACGCCATGTCGTCATGTAAAATTCATAACGCATATAGGTACGATCAATAAACATTTACAAATTGGTATAAAATTAAATGCCACAATAACGTAGGTTTGTATGGTTTTTCTTAATATGTATTATTATGTCTATCTAGGACTTAATAATACATATTATAAATAAATATCAAACAAAAATTATTATTGTTACTCTAAGTTCACATTTTAAACAATACAAATAAAGGGCATGATTATGGCAATCAATACAATAACTGTTTTCTATTTCTATCTATCTGGTGTTTTTGAATTCACTAAAATTCTTATCTTTTTTTTTCTGGGGAATACGTTTCTTCCCGTTCCGCCCACGACAGAAGAACAGTTGGTTTGTGGGGATCCAAGCCTTAACAAGAAATATTACAATGTAATACTACTTTCATGTCCATCCGATCAATTTTTTTGTGAAAAAAACTCTTTCGCTTATTAAGAATATAACGAGTTTTTGAAACTACTTATTTCTCATTCGTATTAATTTGTAAACTGAGAATAATACAATGAAAAAAGCTAAGCACACCTACTTATTAATAAGTTTCCGTCCATGAAGAAGGGAACTTCAAATAATTCCACTATTGGCCAACAAGTAGGTACCTATGAAGAAGAGAACTTCAAATAATTCCACTATTGGCCAACAGGTAGGTACCTTTTCCGCTAATGGAGTGTGTAGAGTAATTTTATACGAACATACACTTGCTTGCAGGGTGGGGACATACTGATACGATCTGGGAACCTTTGGGACTGTTATATATTCTGTGCCTTGGGTTGTAAGGGCGGCAAAAAAAAAACAAAATATTGCTGCAACTAAAATATATTGTTAAACTGAAATAAAAACGAAAGCTTTCAAAGATTTTTTTCTTAATTTTGACAGATATAGGTACTCTCAAAGTTACAGCGAAGAACCAGCCAGGACAGAATAAACGTTGTCTAAACTAATTAACAAGTACTAAGCAAATAGGTACCTACTGTTACTAATTTGTAACAGAATTCGCTTGTAATAGTATGATAGTGTAAGTGACGACAGCAGAGGCGATGGACAGAAGCATCGAGTTGTCGAGTCTCACGAAGTTCACCAGGTGGAAGTTGACGGGACGCAGTTGAACCAATCCTCGCAACTCCACTATTGCTTCACGCAACGATGGGTCTTGAAAAGAAAAGACAAGGATTTAGGAAGCAGCTCAAAGTTTCTAACTGGTACCCTTTGACATTCTGACATCGATTGGCTCATAGGGCCAGCTTCACTTTTGCCAGATAAGTTCCCAATTTATTTATGTGTCAGAAAAAATATGCTTTCCTCTTTTCGAAATTTTAAAAGAGGCAGCAGTCTTAGGCCTTTGCCACACTTGACGAAAATCACTTCGCGGATCTTCGACGCCGCCGGAGCGACCGAATTTACATATCGCCGCTTCTCCAGAAGACTATACAAAGTCAAAAAATTTGCGAAATCAATTAAATATACAGAAAAACTAAGCAGGTGATTCTTTAATGCAATTACATATGTCTTGGCGTTCCGTCGCGAAAGATCCGCGACGTAATTTCTATCAAGTGTGGCAAATGCCTCCAAGCCTCAGTTTAATTGCGAATTTATCTGAAACCATATGCTTGCAGCACATGATATCCACGTAATTTTTAGGTTATTCTAACAAGACAATTACTAGGGTACTTACCCGGATTCTTATTTATTAGCAAATTGTCCAAGATGGTGACCAGTCTATCTGATTGCCGATAAACCTGCTCGCAATGGCTCACCAAATTTATAAGGACGATCATACACGCAATGAGCCGAGATATCGTCGACACAATAGGCAGCCAGTACTGGTAATTCGGTCCCACCGTTGCACCCTGTTTCGGCAGATTATTGTTTTTAGGTTAGTTAGAATCGTGTACCACATTCTCCAACTTGGTAGTGATATAAAATAGACGTTCCCGATCAAGCGACCGAGAGTAGGTACTGCTCTTTATTGCACTACCTACTTACTTAACTACAATTTAATGAGATTTTTTAAAACCATTACACCGCAAAACCTTGTGAATTGTCCGCCCAGTTCATGACAGTTAAAAGTGTACATATACAGTAATTTATAACAGAAAGTAATATCAAAGTATTTTTCAATAATAACCTACTCAATCATCTTTGTCCAAAAGTACCCTGTTCAGTAATTACTGAACAGGGTACTTTTGGACAAAGATGATTGAGTAGGTTAATAATTATTTATCATATCGACTAATTTGACCGAATGCGACTTTTGTGAAAAACAGATATTAGAGATGGATTGTTCCTAACGGACCACCCAAACCGACCACCTAGATGGGTCGGTTAGGAATTTTATTCCTAACGGACCACCTAACCAACCACCTAGGTGGTCGGTTTGGGTGGTCCGTTAGGAACAATCCATAGTAGGGATGGAACAACAGATGTTTATTTTTTATATTTTAGTAGCTCTATTAAAATCAAATAAAACTTACTTGTGTTCCTGTGAGAAGTCTGACAGCAAGATTTGAAAATCTGACCATATCAATCAAAAGACTTAAAAAGTTCAACAAAATCTGAAAATTAAAATACAAAATATGTACATAAATAGAACATCATAAAGTAATAGTTAAAATAGATAATGTGAAAATTTCTTACCCTGATTCCAAACATTTGGTTGATAAAACAGCATTGCTCCGAAAGCAGCAAGTAACAACTGCTAAGCAATCGCATCTCATGGCATTTCTTACTTGTGGCGTATTTTTTTAGCTCTTCCTTTTCCTTGACTCTCAAATTATTTGCTTGAAACGAATTTTGGTTCTGCGGGATATCGCCTTTAACTCCAGACTGCGTGTCGGTAGTAGTGTAGTAGCTTTGCGCCAGATCACTAATAACTCTCAATCGTATTTCGATATGCATCGTTTGTGAAGTAAAGTCTAAGTTAGTTAAAATTTTAAGAAAGAAATATAAGTATGATATTCCAAATGCAATTGGAATTTTCCATCCATAGTTGACAACCCAGGCAGCAAAATCTAACATCGATGTCGTCAGCCAAATTGAAATGGCTATTGTAACTAAACCAATTAGTTTCTTCCTAATAATCATACAGCTCCCTGTTCCGATAGTCTGATCTATGACTATATATTGCTTAAAATACACTTTATAAAGATGTCGGCCGTACTTGTAGACGTAAATTAGGTCGACTAAATATTGAAAATAATCATAAACACTTTGAACAAAGTCTGTGAATCGTACAGATATGTTTAAATCATCGACGTTTAAATGAGTGTATTTGTAATACATTGTATACATAGTCAGTGATCCTGAAGCAGCTCCCATTAAAATGACCCGTTGAACACGACATATCCAGTGACCACTATTGAAATTTTCACGTTGTAAATTGTAACATAAACCAAACAAAACGAGTAAAAATGTAACTGGAGTCAATGTCCGGCACGGATATAAGTCAAAAGATTTCATTTTGTGTAAACTTTAAGTTTAATAAAGAAAAAACGTTCGCATGTGTTTTGAGTATACGATTTGAATTTAAACTGACGCGTACCTACCAAGAACCACAATAATTTAACTGAGTGTTTAATACTGGCTATTATTAGAAAAATGAATTTATAATGAATTAATTTTCACTGTTTGACGAATGATGGCAAAGCGATATGCTCACGCCATGTCGTCATGTAAAATTCATAACGCATAAACACGATCAATAAACATTTACAAATTGGTATAAAATTAAATGCCACAATAACGTAGGTTTGTATGGTCTTTCTTCATATTATTATGTCAATCTAGGACTTAAATATTTATGCTATTTTTTTTCAGTTCGCTTAAAACAAAGTGAACGAACGATTTTTTTTCTTTGGGTGTTTTTTAATCCTTTTGTGTTGTGGATTTATTCATATGATTTTACTTATATTACGAAATGCAATTTCGTCTGTTGATTCGAGGGTTTGAATCACATCATATCATGGTGAAGAAGATAACACATTATCAATAGCGCCTTCTTACTCCTTTATACACTTAACTGAGCTAAGAGCTGTGTGTTTGAATACTCAAATGGTTCCATCCAAATCTCCTTTCACATAGTTGATGGTTCGAATCTCGGTATACATCTGCTGATATATCCAAAATTTACACTACCCTGTTATGGGAAAACATATTTTGTGGTCCATTCGGGTGGCAGCTGCGTAACTATAATCCAATTGGTCGGTTGAACTTACAGGTTTTTGATTAAACTATTTGGAGACCAAGATGGTTTGTTTTAAAGGTTAACTTATAAGAACGAGCACAAGGCATCGAACTTAGTGGTCAGTCGCAGTGGTAGGTACCTAAATGACTAAGGAATGAAAACTATAAAGTTTTATGCGTGCTGACACCATAATTGCCATAATGGTGAAAGCCATGTTTGAATGTAGGTACCCATCAACTGATTCTTGTTATTGATAGTGATAATTTCAGTACTTAAATTTGTGTTCCTTGTATTTATAAGGCATTGTTAGACTGTAGATCTACAGAGATATCGCATATGATATTTATCTTACGATGTTTACTACCTTTATCGTAAAACAAAATCTATACCTTTTATCAAAATAGTAGAGTAAAATATAGCAAGGATATAAAAGACGACAAAGCAAATGAAACAAATTCAATATATTTAGGAATCATAATAACAAAATGTATTAAACGAACCCTGATCACCAAACTCACAACTTCTAATTGAGTGATTTCCTGATTTCACTTGACTTTAACGACAGCTTTCCCTGTGTTTTCTCCCCGAAGCATCCCTACTAATGCGTCCACCATGTTATCAAAACCATGATAAACTTTCTCCTGATACTTGAGTTTGCCTTCCAGCAACCAGTTTAAGTTAGCGTCAATACCTTCCTGCCAGCGGTTAAACCACCTGTTCACTAGGAAACCTTCTACCTTAAGTTCTTTAAAAACCATGGCTGGTTGAAGAATAGTCACTGAAAATAAAAACAGTTAATGAACTTTGAAAGAAACGTACACTATGAGTTAAGATTTTCACAACACTTAAATTGGAATTGTAAATAATAATAATAATGTCCTCCTAGCCGAGTTTACGGCTACGGCGGCCAATCTTTTACGATCAGCCAACTACGCAGGATATATTATAGTGCACAAGTGAGTGCGCAAGCACATCAGGTGCACTCCCTATTCCCTCACTCCCATAACACGGTGGGACAGCAGTCTGACACGACCGAAGAGAGATCAGGCGCAGGACCAACGGCTTAACGTGCCTTCCGAAGCACGGAATCATCATTCTTTTTTCAGACATTCAGGTGATTCAAGCCTGCAATGTCCTAGCCAAACTGGAAACATTCACACAAAGTGATGCTCCCCGCGGGATTCGAACCCACGACCTCCGGGTATTAGAGCCCAGCGCTCTAACCACTGTACCACGGAGGCAGTTAATTGTAAATAAGGATGCACCAAAGAAAGTTTCAATGCTCAAGTAGTTCCATTTAGTTTTTAGAACATAAAACATTTGATTCGGCTCGAAACAAACCTTAATTCTACAATGCTAATTTTGGTTTTAATCCTTATTAGTTGGTTGACAAAAAATGAAACTTTGAATAATGTTTAAACACGAACACGATAAGTCGCTACATAAAATGGGAAATTCTATATGGCAGAAAGTAACTTTATAATACCAGATATTGCACCTACCTTTGGGCAAACTATCGTCATTGTATGATGATATAGACCCACATACAGCGACTCGACCGTAGTGATTCATGTAGCCCATAATAGTTGAGCTGATTTCTCCGCCCACCTAAAAAGTATTTTTTTGTAACTAAAATTTTTATGGTTCGGTAGAAATACACAATAAATAAATAATTATCAATAGTAAGAAAGATAGTAGTATAATCGCAAATAGCCTGTTAGTTTCCGCTAAAGATGAACAGGTATTTCTTTATGATGGACAGTTGATTTTTGGGATTATATTAATAAAAAAATTATTTTTGACCGCCTGCGTGGAACAGTGGCTAAGCCGCTCGGGTACAAAACCCGGAGGTCATGGGTTCGATTCCCGCCTAGGGTCTGGTTGGTGGTAGCTTAGGGCTTTTGCAGAAACTGACTGGCTAGCTACCACCCCCACATGAAATCTGCCATTATAACAGCTCTGGCTGTGTTCCGGCATTATTAATGTGGGAGCCAGTACCAACGATATTTAAATTCGTTGGCCAGTACACTTAAAATCAAAGGCTCGAAGATCAGATTAGCCTACAGTCTGGCAGCACATTGAGCGACGCTTTATGTTGAGGTGTCCCTCAATGGAATAGGCCGCAGTGGCCGCTTACCATCAGGTGGGCTGCGTGTCTGTCTGCCAACTGACTTTAGCATAAATAAAAAATATAATAATACAATATAACACACATTGTGCTTTAGGAAGTCGTAGTAGTAACCAGTCATACTCTGAAAAAGTCCTACCTATCGACAACTAGTCACAAAACGGGGGTTACCTCTGTGTTATCTGTTCATTTTAGAAGTTATACTTACATTATCAAAGTAACAGTCGACCCTATTGGGTGCTCCTTCTTTGAGCGCGGCTCTGATGTTCGCAGTTTTGTAATTAAATGCGTGATCAAATCCTAATTCTTTTGTTAAATATTCACACTTTTCGTCAGAACCTGCAAAACCTATCACTCGACATCCTGAAAATAATATTAATTTAATTGTACGTCACTTACGGTTAAATATGTTTAATAGAATTACGTATTTTGTTACGTGATGTGCTTTTGGAGGCACAACTATAAACTATGGACTTTCTCCAAAATATTTTTACTTTTTCACTGTGCTTGAACACTGCTGAACAAAATTTACGTAGAATCTCTAGATCTCGACCAATCATGAATGTATACATACATAGAGCGAACGAATAGAGGAACCTTTTAGACGTCGTATTTTTTACCGAGTTTACTTATTGCCGAGGAGAGCCGTAACAGACAAGACTTAAGTCAAATTAAAAAAGTAATTAATATTCCTGAGAATTTACTAGGTACACAGCGCCGTCTAACTCTAAATTAAGCTTAACTTGTACTGTGTGGGGTACAGCGGATAAATTAAACATAATGTTAAATATTTTTTTATTGTAAATCCAAACATTATCTATCCATAGTCATCGAAAATTATTCAAAAAGACACAATGTTAGTACCTACCGTGCGGGGATTGAAAAAGAGATAAAGAGACCTTTAGTTTGGTGTGACGGTTGAAAAGTCGGCTATCTGACTCTGACGACTGGTTTTAGGAAGAAGTAGGTAAGTACACACTGGGAACGTATAAAGGCTGATGATGATGATGATGATGAAGTACACTTACCCAATATCTTCCCAATCTGCCCCACATGTGATCCAACGGCACCTGCCGCTCCGGTTATCGCTATAGTTTCACCGGCTTTTGGCTTACATATCTCCTTTAGTCCAAAGTAAGACGTATTGCTGAAGTAAGAAGTTTTCATATGTCGTCACATACATTGATCTTAAGCATTGGTATCAGAATAAAGAAGCATCAAGTTATAGAGCCAGTGGCATAGCGAAGGGGGGGAGCGGTCCGCCCCGGGCGGCACTTTTTAGGGGGCGGCAAAATTTCACAATAATGTTGAAGTTTCCCTTAATTAATGGAATAGGCCGCAGTGACCACTTAATTACCATCAGGTGGGCTGCTTTGCCAACTGAAGGAGCAAAAAAAGGGGCGGCAGAATTGTGTTCCGCGGCGGGGCGCCGGGCGGAGCTGACACCCACGCTACGCCACTGTATAGAGCAAACACAATTGAAAGAAAGAAATACAAAACATTCTTATTATAAAACTAGCCTTCCGCAAGCAATTATAATAATAAATAAAAAGCTAGGGCTAATAATTTTGGATTACTATCTATATGTAGATGACCTTACCCTGGCATACCTAGTACACCCAATCCAAGCGATACAGGATGAGGACTAACATCAGGTAATAGAGTCAGAGGTAGACTGCCAAATGTATCCGAAGGATTGCAGACGGTATGAGTCCGCCAGCCAAGCGATCCGGCAATATATTTACCGACAGGAAATTTGTCGTTTCGACTGGCAATAATCCTAAAATAAACAAAAATAAAAAATAATTAATCCACCTGAAAATAACTGCTATTAATATGTTCAAACGTTTTACAAATTACGTCGTTACAGTCGACGCAATCATTATGTACCCATTCTGAGGAATGCGGTACATAACTTACTTTCCCGCTTTATTTATTTACGGCAGGCGCTATTTTGGAACTCAACAAAAAAAAAGCGTAAAATAAAAAACTTTCTTACTTTTTTTAACATTAAAGACAATGAAACAATTACTTAGCCACTTGTCCACCTATCATGACGGTTGGGAGTTTATAGCCAATCATATAGGCACGCATATAAGGGTCCACACTGAGGTATTCCGCTTCCGCTAATATTTCTGAAAAGAAAAAGGTATACTTACAGACTGTAAATTCGTAAGGTGGCATTTTTTTTACTTACTTAACTTGATACAATATCAGATACGTTAAAACGTTACCCAAGCTACAATGGTTGGCTCCTTCCGAGGGGGTTTCAGCGGGCTGGGGGTCCGGGGGCACCACCACTTACATTGCACGGATCCCTGCCACAGTCTGATGGAAATGGCTTGGTGCTCTCGGTCATTTCCGCCCCCTTCCGCAAGGGAGGTACTTGTAGGGCGCTTTCAAGCGCTTGGGTGGTGATGTTGACGTGGAGGCTCGTCCAATCCCAGGACACCACCATCAGGCCCGAAGGAGCACCCCTAGGTTGGGTAAACTCCGCCCTTCTGAGGGCGTGGCAGTCCCACTGCCCTCACTAACGTAGACGGTGCGTAATGTATTCCCCGGGTAAAAAAAAAATAGCTACAAGGCTAGGCTAGGCATCTTGCTTTTATTGAAAAGCCAGTTACAGTTTAAATGTGTGAACTGTGAGCATTACCTGAACTGAACATGTCTGTTTGTATCGGTCTGGGTGTTTCTATATATAATATTATGTAGATATGTATGTATGTATTTACAAAAAAAAAGTATTTAAGTACCTAATCCGTTGTCTAGCACCCATAGCACCAGCTAATGCTTTAGTTTGGGGCTAGATGGGGCGGTGTGAATAATGTACAGCGATATTTATTTATTTATTACGTAAATTAAAAATATAAAATTCTATGCTTATGCTTGTTGTCAGGCCACCTTCGAGATGTGCCGTTGCGTGGAAAAAGTCCAATATTTTTTATTAGTACTTTCTTCTATCTTACCACCATCTTTTATATCAGGAATTTCTTCTTCGACTATTTTGAAGTCAGATTTTTTGGGCTCCCCTTGAAAATATTTGGTTAATACATATTTCTGTCCCTTAACTTTTCCACTTACACCAGAATAAAATCTTTGGGTGGAATTAAATAACGAAGTCAATTTTGCCATTTTATTCGAGTGTTTGATTATGATAATAATCGTATCTGAAAAGAAAAATATCGCTTTTTTATGCTGTTGTATTTTATTTGACATACAGGCGCATAGCCCGGCCGATATTAGTTGACCATCGATCGCAGCATATTCCATGAAAAGGACCGAACAGTTCGCTATTTAGCGCTCATTTTACTTTGCTACCATGCTGCTGTATATGAATTCGACTTTTTATAAGCTCTAGCGGGAATCAAACCTACGACTTCCGGATGTTATGATCTAATCCACTTTCACTTCAATCGAACACCCCACCATTTATCTAATAACTAAAACAATCAATGATTATTACAAAGATCAGCAAATATGAAAAATACTTCGAAAAAATCTAAAAATTCCTCCAATCCAGAGTGTAGAACAACTCTGTGACGACAGACAACACTAATAATGATTAGATTTTAAAACAGGGTTTTCTGGTTATTAAATGCACTATTTCATATCATTATTTTGTGATTGAAGCACAGATTGAAGAAGCGACGAAGCAATACTTATATTTCACGGAAAGGAAGTAGCCGAATTCAAGAACATTAGCTTTAGGCATGTTCTTTTACAATTATCTTTTTTTTTTGCGTGACATTTGCGACAACACGCGGCGACGCGACGCTATTCTTCCTTCTTTGAACGAACAGGAACACAGACTAAAATAAATGCAAAATGGCTTGTTTGGGTTGGAATTGGAGTGGATTAAATCGGAATTATCACCTGAATTCTCAACAAGTTTTGTAAATGGACATAATATAAAAAAAATTGTTATTGATAAAGAATCAAAATGACATTACATAAATAGTACTTGTTATCTTAAAATGTTTTAATGTGGAGTGCATCAATGTTATAATTATAATTTGGTTTAATTAAAACAATGAGTTCGTCTACGCAGGAGTTTAATTGCATATTTTGTAAGGAAACCTTTGAAAATAAGGAAGATTTACAAATTCATTTCAGGTTAGTAAACATGGCCTAAATTATTGTTTATCAATAGGAATTTTACTATCGATGGTCTACGCTTTAGCATATTAATATGATATTGTGTTGGTTTTAGGAAACATGGAGATCCGAAGTTTAATACGAATCAAAAGAACAAAAGCCGGCCTCAAAGTGAAGTACAATCAACATCTGTTGATAAAAAGACTGAGGAGGTTGAAATGGTTAGGTGTGATGTGTGTCCAGAAATGTTCCCGACGATATCAAAGGCCATAACTCACAAGCACAAGGTGCACCCGGACCACGACGCGAAGTACTTCTGCCCTTGGTGCGGGAAACTTTTCACTATGAAAGTGAGTTGTACCTCAAGCTACTTAGTGCCAGTAAATTACAGTGAACAATGCCCCCTCCCCCTTCCCCCCACTTGTCAGAACTGTCTGCTATCATTATCAACACTGTCATTCAAATAGGTACTAAATTTATTCATTTAAAATAATTTTCAATGTACCTCACCACATCTGTAATTCCAGTATGAATAACTTAATCTGTTGACAGATAACCTATTTAGGTAAAATTTACTATAAGAATACTAGATATAATTAATATATCTTTTATGCTACCTGCTGACCTACTTTTGCTTGATAATATTTTTTTCTAAATATCATGTAGCTGTACTTATGATGCATCTCTACTATATTTTACTGATATAATAATTTGAGTCATAAGATTTGAACTCATTACGTCATGATCCAAAATATTGCCTTTACTCATTTATTATTTGTATTATTGCTCAAAACTAGTTATAGCAGTGCAATATTTTAACATTTTAAACCAAGGATCTACTGATTTAAATACTGCTCTGTAAATTGGGTTTAATCAAAAGGTTTTCCTGAGTTGGGAGAATTATTTGTTGGCTTTTTCTAACACAACTTCGGATTGTGATCACCAACCCACATTTGACAAGCAGTTGGTAAGCCAGTACCAATTTATTGTGACGATGACTTGATTTCAATGATGGAAACCTTTTTAGTGCAGATACAAATTAAAAAGATTAACACTCCTTTTTTATGTATAAAATGATTAACAAAATATATTTTTTTAGCACTTATACAACAAGCATTTACAGTCAAATCATACAAATTTAGAAAGAACTGATGACAACTTTCACTGTGATGCTTGTGACGTAGACTTCTATGTGCCGTCTGCCATGCTGTACCATAATAAATTCTTCCATAGACAAGACACAGACTTACCTTCCATCGGTAAATCAAAGAAAGTCAAGATGTGCCAACAGGTAAGGTCCCCATCATTATTATTCCCATAGAATAATCAGTTAACATAACTAAACTTTTGCTGGGCCATAAGCCAATGTCCAAAGAAAGAGAAGACTTTCTATGTGGCTTACTTTCTTTAAATGCAGTCTGTTTAAACTACTCCTTCCCACTTGCACTCTTATACATAAATCCTGATCATTTCTATATTTTACAGGAAGTTGTACAAATTTATTACTGTGCATTTTGTGGAGATGAATTTGAAAACAAAGTTAATTTACATGTAAGTATTTAATAAACTTATTGACCCTACAAGATTCTAGACAGGAAAAAATTTATAAAATAACTTTAAAGAAAGACTGGCTAATTAGAGAATTAAGAGCTCTAACACACCTATGGGTTAATCAGTCGACGTTAATAGGCGGCATGTTAGTCATCCACATGTCCATGGCTAACAGTTGACATCTTGAAGGCATGAAACAACATGTTCAACAACAAGTACAGGCCCAGGCAAACTTCTTGAGTATCCGGTGGGGATTGCGCAGAACACGAAATTTGACACGCCTGCGCGCTATTGGTCAGAAGCATAGTTCTGACCAATAGCGCGCGCGAATTTCCCGAACGCTCGCACGTTACGCGCAAGTGCACATGCGCGAACTTCCCCCTCTCCGTAGACCGATGTTCAACAAGTTTGCCGGTACGTATACTTAACCACTACTCGTGCATGCATCGAATATCAACACGACATAATATGTAACGTAGGACGTTGAAGGCGAGCCGCCGTCTCCAAAAGTCGACCAAATATCGCTGTTCATGTGTTCTTATGAAGTTTTGTCTTTATCAATTCTAATGATAATTTCTAACTTTACAGAAACACATGACAGATGATCATAGTGATGAAAATCAAAGTCCGGAAGATGTATTAAGATGCCCATTGTGTGAAGCCATTTTTTACCACCTTGATGCTTATGAAGTACATCTTACTTTTCATACCACAGAGGATTTATACAGGGAGAAAAATGAAATGTAAGAAACTGAATTATACAATAATTATAACACTTTGAAATTATAAAAACTCTGGCAAATCTAAGAAAATCATTTACATTGTTATCTGATCTATTACTGAGTCATTTGTAATTTATTTTAAAATAAAAAAAATATTGAATAATGTCAAGAATACTTATTCATATGTATTGTCAAGATAAACACAGACAAAATACCTATCCTCTGTATTGTAGGTTTGAGCAAATAACCGAATTTTCCCTGGAGACCGTCCCGCCGATTGTAGAAAAGGTGGAAGATATTGAACCTCAGGAAGATGCTGAAACCGCTATGAATGCTGTTGGTGTTGTAAGTTTTTTTATTAAATACCATTCAAAAAAGCAGATTAATTTGTAACTCTTTAACCAATTGCAATTTTCAACAATGAAAGCTTTTATTTTGCAGGATAAGTTTCTAGAAATGGCAATGGGAAACGCCTTGGAAAATGATGGCACAAAATCTAAATCTAAGAAACATAAAAAGCATAAGAAGAAAAAAAAGGAAGCCATAACACTAGATGAATTCTTAAGTATGAATCAGGACGTGTTTGGTGAAGGTTTGGACTTTCAGGGAATTGAAGAAGTACCAACACAAGTGCTTGCCAAAAGGTTAAAAAAGAATAAAATTGTCAAACCATCGGGAAGTACGAAAGTGGCCCAGTCGTCTGAATTAGAGAAATTAAAAAAGCAAGGAATTGTTGTAAAAAGGAAAACATCTAAAAATACACCACCTACGCAAAATTTGAGAGTAGTTAATAAAATTATGAGTAAGCCTATACAAAGTGTTAATAAACCTTCTACTAATGCTCAGTGTACTCCTGATGAAGTTATATCTAAGTTAATGAATCAAAGTAACAGTCAGATAAAGATTGTTAAAAAAACTACTCAAGATAACCAAGACTCTAATCAACAAGAAGAGCAAAATGCTCAAGAAAATAAAGGATTCTGCAAAAGAAGCGCATCCCCAGAAAATATAGAAGTAGAATGTGATGTAAACATGCCAAGTGGCTACACATCGTCTGAAAATGAAACAAAGGATGAAAACAGTGATAAACTTAATAAACCTAATTGTAAAAATTACCAACAATCAACTGTTGGTGACTCGAATAACAGTAATGCTGATCTAGAAGATAATAAAAAGAGAGAAAGTTTAGAAAAATGCATAGAAAACTTTGACAAATCTGATAAAGTTGAAAATGAAGATATGAATAAAGATATTAATGATGATTCTAAAAAAGATTCCCAAGATAATCAGGAATCAAAGAAAGATAAAAAAAATAATGAGTTGGATTCCATAACTGCTTTGAAAAACAGTTTAGGTATTACAATAAAACCTGTGACAAAAACTGCTGCTCAACCATGTATTGAAGATACTGAAAACACTGATGAAGTTGAAAACAAATCTATAAGCAAAGAAGAAAATGAGCATGAAGACCCTATTAGTGAGCCAGAAAACTCGAGTAATCATTCTTTAAATGCTCTAAAACATTTGAGCCATCTTATTACTATTAAGTCCGTTCCTCCGAAACGAAGTTCCACCCCAGTGCAGCAAACAGACGGAGCTACGGAATCGAAATTTGCGCCAAATCAAGATGAAGAAGAAAATTCAGATCTAGACGACAGACATAAGACAGCTTCACCTAAAGAATTACCCAAGTCACAAACAATAAATGAGAAATCTATGAATTCACTGAATAGCCTTAAGAATCTCAGTAAAAACATAACCATAAAGCCTGTGTTAAGTTCTCCTAAAAGCTTTGCAGAAAAATCAACTGAAGATGAAGACGATGACAATAATACATCGGTAGGAATAAAGACCACTGACCAGCCAATATCGAGTCCTCAAATTTCTAATAAGTCACCCACTCCATTAAAGATGTCTGTTTCCAATCATCTTCCTGTTTCCAAAGGACAGAATGCTGTAAAGATAACAAAATCTATAAGTGTAAAAGATGTACCAAGTAATCCAGAGAAACAGCCATCATCATCAAATATAAACCTCCTTAAACACCTCACCAATGTCACAGCAAAACCAGTAAATCCTGTGAAAAATAATTTACAACACATCACAAACAAGTCCACAATTAGTACCGAAAATATTACAAAGCAAAATAATATGACAAAAAGTTTTCTGAAAAAACAAAAAATTGATGAAGAAATTGAAATTTTCAATATCGATGATTCAGATGATGAACTTAACGATAAAGTTGAGCAGCCTGTTATTAAAACAAATAGCCCAAAACCAAATACACCAGAAAATAAACCTGTAAAATCTCTCGACACATTAAAGAATATTAGTAAACATATTACAGTTAAACCTGTGAATCAACAGGTGACATTTAATAATAAAAATGTAGTTAAAGAAGCCAACTTACAAGAAACACACGGCAAGTGTTCTTTTTCAGATTTTTCCGATGAAGATGACGACCAAAATACTCTAATACCTACAAATTTCAATACTGTTCGGCACAAATTAAAATTACAAAATGATAGTCTGGAAACGACTCTAAAGAGTCTAGGTAAACATATCATAGTCAAATCGAGTAATCCTTCGCCAAATTCACCAATTAAATCGAGTAAAGAATATAAGTCGCGAGACAATTTTGAAATGGAAGACGCTGGTGACAGTGACGATTCATATTCAGGAAAAGTGAAAATCACAGAATTACATGAGGATGGCGACATAAATGACAATGATATGGCTGATCAGTCTAACAAAGATGATGATGAATATGATGGAAATGTTAATGAAAAATCTCCAGACCAACCAACTAGTGACCATGAAAATTTTGGTGATGAAGAAGAAGATGATTTTACCGATTTAGAAAGTCAAATACAGGCAAGTACTCTTAAGAAACCCAACTCAAACATAAATAATATTGTGAATTTAAAAAGTACAAATCAAAATTTAACTATTAGGTCGCTGTCTGATAAAAAGGAATTTGAATCCAAAGAAGTGGATTCAAACATTAAAAAAATACCTAACATTAATAGTGAACTGTCTATTAAACCTTTCAAACAAACGAAAAATGAAAGTTCAAAAGGTGAAGGGACATTTACAAATAAAAAACCGATGATGAATGCAGCACAAGTGAAACGGTCAATCATCAATCAGAACCAATCAATAAATCAGGCTGTTGCATCATCTAGTAAACAAAATACTGTTAATAAAGAAGTGACTGTCAAAACATTTCAAACTAAGACAGTCATTCAAGAAATCACAACTACAGTTACTAAAACAATAAAGACCGTAAACCAAACTGTGAAACAAGAAATTCAGAGTACAAGTCAAAATAATGTTGTGAAGTTTCAAAAAGCTCAAGGAATGAGATCATCAAACCAGCAAGTCAAAAATTTCCAAGGAGTTACTGTCAGGCACGCCAGCCCCGTCGCCGGGACTAAGATAAGAGGTGGAGCTCCGGCGATTGTCGGAGGCAATATTAAGCCTTCTAATCAGTTAGTTCCTTACAACCCAGTTCTAGTCCGGCCAGCAAGAAATACTGCTAGAATGAGTGTCCCCCGGATGCCAGCCGTCAAAAAGAATGTGGCACCAAGTGCCATTAACCAGCCGCGCCCCACTTTAGGTCGACCGTTAAAAATATCCCCCAATGCAGTGAATACAACAAAGAGACCTACCGATGAGCCAATTGGACATTTTAGTTGTTTTAAGAAACCGAAAGAGTCGTTAATACCCGTTTCTGAAATTCCATCATTTTCTGGCGAGCAAGGCGAATCGACAGTCCAATTTTCCTCTTCACAAATGACAAAGTCTAATTTCACAAGTGCCACGAAAACTGTTAGAGGGAACACAGTGGTTAAACAAATGAAGTCTGAAATAAGTGCTAGTTCACAACAATTGGAGAAACTTAGTGGAATGTCGGGATTAAAAGTAGTAAAGACTAGTCAGAGTAAGCAAGCAATGAAAGTAGAGGAAAAATGCGAAATGAATCTTTCTAAACGAAATGCTTTAGAAGCAATAGAGAAATTGCAAAAGCAAGGACTCCTTGTGAAGAAGCCTCGGATAGAAGAAGTGAGCAATGAGACGAGTGAGAATGAGCACAGCGACGATGCCGAGGATTACATCACGGAGGAGCCAGATGATTGATAGCTCGACATTGTTATTTTCATTTTTACTATACAATACACACATACTTAATACTATAGATTAGTGTATATAATTATTATTTGTTACTTGTACAGAGCCATAATAATAAATTACAAAAGCTATATTGACTGATTGAAGTAAAGAAATTCGAGTTGTTACAATTATGCAAATAGTAATTGTAAATAATTTTTAACTGTTATTTTTAAGTGATATAAGATTTGTTAATTTAGTTTACATACCTGCATATATTTATTGCATAATTACATACCTTTAGTGACGTAGTTGTAAATATAAAATTAAGATAATTCATTTAAGTACCTACTTGAAGTGAGTCAGTGCATAAATTTGTCAAAAGTTGGTTCAAGGATCCGTGTGCGAAGCTATTTGTTCCTAGGTGGTCAAGTCAAATTGAATACTTTACATATTAAAATATGTGAATATTATTAAAGGCTTTCATTTCAATTGTTTTCCCTGTTTGATTCATTTTAAATGTGCATGTAAAATGTATGCAAATATGCTAATTGATTTACATATAACTTTTTAAATGAGTTGGCTTAAACTAAATTCAGGGACCACGGGGAAAATGATTCCCCGTGGTACCTTCCAGGGACTATCACAGGGACCACGGGGAATAAAGGATCTTGTCTTTTATGCTTATCTCATCAATGACAATTTTATTTTTGATGAGATAAGCAAAAAAAAATAATTTTATATTCTACACAATAAAGATAACGTACCTATAGACCACGCAAAGTCAATTTAAAAGTGTGCAATTCATTGTAAGAAGACTTCAAATTGAAAAAAAAAACAGACTGGCGAAGCCGGGAACCATTTTTTATGGATAATTCAAATTAGACTCATAAGATTTATTTTACTGTGAAATCTTTCGATATTATGGGAAAAACCATGGAAAAACCTACCTATCGAACCAGAGAAAAGAGAGCAAACCAATGGTTTATTCCGGAAATCCCCACCAACAAATCCCTACCAGTGGGGATTGTTACTTTTTTTTCCGAAAATCCCCACCAATATAACGGTGGGGATTTTTGGAAAAAAAAATAATAATCCCCACCGGATATTGAAGTTTCTCTAATATAGCTTAATACCTTTTGGAATTGAGCAAAAAATGACGTCAACTGCGCTTGTCCGTAACGTTAGCAACCAATAGCAACGCATTATTCATATGTATGTGTAAGTCATCACTGTCGCGTCACGCAATTCTAAAAGGTCGTATCCTAAGAGCATTTGAACCAGATGGTGTAGGTACCCTCTACTAATAAAACTTACTGTAGTTTTACTAGTAGAGGGGATAAATATGTTTATACTTACCACAGAATACACAATAAGTAGTAGCTACTTAGTTTACTGCGTCGATTCTGCCATAACAACCTGCTGGACCCACCATGCAGACGCGTGGTTTCTGACCCATAAAAATATAATGTCCCGCGGCTAAACTTCAAGCTGATTATGACGATGACGTGTCAAATGAAATAAAAACCGATACAGTCCATTTTAATCAGGAAAAAGTAACAGATAGATCGTTTTCCAATGCCCCAGCTATATCCAG
Source organism: Mecyna flavalis (assembly GCA_949319885.1). Lineage (NCBI taxonomy): Eukaryota > Metazoa > Arthropoda > Insecta > Lepidoptera > Crambidae > Mecyna > Mecyna flavalis. The sequence goes on from OX439436.1 coordinate 5,809,722, forward strand.
TAGCGCCCATATTATTTATTTATTTATTTAAGCTTCATTGCACAAATCAAGTACATACAAAAGGCGGACTTAATATAAAAAAGAAATATCGTTTAATAAAGTGTTCAAAGAACGAGGCCTTCGATAAGAATTAAAAAGTTAGTTACGTGTTCAAGAAACGGATACACATTTTAGCCGACCCGGGAATTAAACCCAAGACCCCGAAATTATGGCTCCGTAATTTATATTACGGAGCAATAATTTCGGGGTCTAGTGGTTATCCCACAGAGATCTGTCCAATAGATCTCTGTGGGTTATCCACTAGATCACCGAGGAATATTCCATGCTATGATACTTAGATATTTTATTCAATAAGGGGCACTGGTCAGCTTATAATGGGTCTGTAATTAAATTTAAAATCTAGTATAGTTATTTATGTGACTGCTGCATAATGAGGGTCATTAAAATACGAATGTGGTTTTATGAAACGAACGAAGTGAGTTTCATAAAAGAATCACATGAGTATTTTAATGACTAATTATGTACAGTCACATACATAACTTTATCTTCATTCATACGATAATATCGCACCTTTGGTAGAACAAGGGCACAACTGTCAAAAATTGGCAAAATGAGTTAAGTACAGTCTGTTCCACATAAGTTGTCCTTTAGCCGCTATATTGGTAGTATTGTTTTTCAATACATTCAATCTGTTTTTTGACAGATTTACAAAGCGTAGGCAATGCTGCCAATATAGCGGCGAAAGGACAACTTATGTGGAACGGGCTGTATACAGAAATGCTTTAAAATGCACCTTCTAACTGAAGGGACAAAGACACACGTTTAATTCCTTCAAAAAACCGCCAGAGCGCACAAGCGGCGTTGTCTTTCTGGGGCTTAGAGTAGAACATATGGAGATGCCCTATTGATCTATACAAAAAATTGCTTATATGAATATACATCGAATCGACACTTGCCTTACAAATATATACTTATCTCTTTTCATCTAAGTGATTGTTGCGTATGAAAAAAGAGACAGATATCTTTGCGTTGTACCCATTTTGGCAACACTTTTTAGTGACGTCACACAGTTTTTGATGCGTGCCGGTTTCGCCATATTGTGTTCCAGCTAGTGATGTGGCACAATATTTTTATGTATCGATACGTTTTAGATAGTTATATTCTGCAATGGTATATTTCTGCAGATTTCCTGTAAGTGAAACATTAAAGAAGAAATAGATAGAGTTAATAGGTGGGGAAAATATAAATCCGCGACATAAAATAAGGCACGTTTGCTCGCTACACTTCAACGAAAAGTGGTTTTACAGAACTCTCGACATAACAAGATTACGTGATGGTAGTATGATACAGTACAGTATCTTCACTTTATCTTCTGGTAAGGATTTTTGGAAAAATGTAATAGGTTTATTAACCATGTGAAGTTGAAATTTCCATAATAATATATATAACTAACCTATTGTTATATTAAGGCACTGCATCATCATCATTTTGTGATAGGAAAAGAAGAAACTATTTATAGATTTCTAACAAAATATGTGCATTTATGATCGACACGTAAACTTGTATCGATAAATATATCGATATACAATATTGGTTGCACTACGGTCGGACGCTATCATTGGTGGCGCCATTTTGTGTTCCAACTTTAGGTATACACGTTTTGTACCTACTTAGGGCATCTCCATGTGTTCTACTCTAAGTTCTGGGGCCATTTTCTTACTCTGTTGGCGCGACAAAGTCTCATTTGCATTGGTCATTTGTGTGTGGCATCGGCGGGGAGAGATGTAGTCGTCACTTGGAGCGCTAACGCCGTAAAATTAAATATGCCCTTTGATGTTTTTGATTTCTGAAGTGACAAGGCCACATTTGTCACACTTATGCCCTGTTTATGATTTAAAAATTTCGAGGACAAAGCCGTTCAGACATTTGTGCCGTTGTCTGTCCAAGATTTGTTTTATTCCTAGGAATACCTAGGAAGACCTAGGTCTTAAAATTATTTTTTATATGTAAAGTTAATTTAAGTTTTATACTGGTATCTTATTTAAACCTATTTTTATGTGTGATTCCAAACAGTTTTAACCCTACAACTACAACATCCAAATTTAGTTAAATGAACCACAACACGGGTCATGGGTGACCCCATTAAAAAACATGATTAGATACGTACAAAATATAAAACTTTAATAACTTTTGACAATTCTTACAAGTTTCTTTGGATATGAATGGACTATAAGGAATAAAAATGAATAGTAAAAATCTTAAAATCTAGACACATTGATGACAAATAGGTAACCTGTGTTGTGCACATATATTTTTGGAGCACTTAACACATTTCTCTCTGCCCTTCCTATCTTTGGCTCTAGTGCATAAATAGCAGCGGGAACTTGAAGTTGATCAAGCTTGGGCTACTTGAGCACTGTTTTCTTCATCTACTCCCAAAACATGAAGCATCTCCATGCTTCATGTTTTGGGAGTAGAACTGAAAAATCTGAAAAATCTCCGAACCTAATGAGCGTGCGCACGCCGCCATGCGTCACGGGCCACTGATTACCAATTACGGAAGGTACCTAGACGCACAGGATTGTAGGTGCAAAACTCGCTAAATTAAAATAAAAATACTTATGTGTGGGGTCACCCATGACCCCATGTTGTGGTTCTAGGGTTAAGAAAGAATAATACCAATTTAAGTAAAACCTTTGTTACTAAAGGATTGTTTAAAATTTTATTAAAAAATAGTTTTTCTGTTAGGTTTTTTTGTTAAGTTTATGTTCCTTTTATTTTGATATTATTCTCTTATAATAATATTTTTTATTATACTATTTTTAAGCGATTCTAAAGATATTTTCTAATGACCATAAGATTTCATATTTTTGACGAAATGTGACGACTGATTACTAAGTTTTGATGTTTTTTTTTTGTAAAAAGTTACTGTGAAATGTTAAATGTATAAAAAATACAACATTTACGCAAAAAACACGGTGTTTTTAGTCAAAAACGATGCCAAATTAAAGCTTAAATATGGTCACATTTACAAAATATTTTACTTATTGGTGGAACAAGGGCACAATTGTACACCTATGTTAGAAAAATTTTTTTTTACAAAAAAACTACTGGTTTTTAATTATTGTAAACCACGCACTTAAAAAGAATATAGTATATAGTTTATGTCATGCAAAGGAGAATAACTTTAGTATGATATTGATAGAGCTAGGCCACATTCAATACAAAAAATATCTTAAAATGGCTCTCCTGTAAAATCGCAAAAGGTGCAGTTCTGCCCTTGTTCTACCAAAGGTGCGATATGTCTATTTTATAGTCAGGATTGATGAGCAAACGCCCTAGTTACCAACATAATAGGGATGGCGATCTAAGATCGATTAATCGAAGAATCGATTTTTCGAGTCAAAAAGATCGATTTTTTAAATCGATATGTAGTACTGAATCGATTCAGTGAATCGATTAATCACCCTTGAAAATCGACGTTCGATTTTTTTGGTTTATTTTTGGTATTGTTACCATACAATTATTTGCAATTAGTTGAATGGGACCTGTATTATTGACTGGACCCGTATAATAACCGGTTAAAGAGTTAATAAATTAAAAACTCCGTTTTAAAAAAATGTTACGTTTGTAATCTTTGACTTTTCGTATCAGTGACTGATATTGCGATTCATCGTTTTTATTTGATTAACTTATACTACGTTAGGGGCCGTTCAAGTATTACGTAAGCACTATGGGGGGGTGGGGGGGTCTTTGTTGTGCTTATTTTGGATGACATGGGGGGCAGGGGGGTCTAGATGATGATTACGTCATCGGTAGTTATTTACTTTTTTACACCAATGGCAACCCTCACATTGCCTATGCTTGAAAACGAAACCCATTTTCGGGGATTCCGGCAAATAATGCATACGTTTAGGCACTCGCTTTAGAACCGATTAGGGGAATTACCGTGCGCTACTCAGTTGTCTAAATTTCTTCTATCAGTGTATTGTTTCGTTTGCATTTGTTGTTGTTGTTGTTTTTGTTTTCATAGCAAAGCAAGTTTACATTTTAGTTAGAGCACCATGATGTGAGAAGACGTAGAAATTCCAAAATCGGATGAAAGTTAGCAGACTCACAACACTAAGCAGCAATCTAAGCAAACCAATGTCATCGAAAACTTAGAATCATGGATTCGGGTTTCATGGACTGAAGACTGTTAATTTTAATTTAAATTATGTGTACCAATCACAGAAATCTGAATAATTATTCCGATTTCTGTGGTACCAATGTTTAATATGTGTCCGTCCGGTGCTTTAATACTCTTTCGATCGAAAAAGCTATAGAGCAAAATCGGGGGTCTAAGGTGTTCTTACAATCTCTCGGTAGAAGCCACCTGACGAAGCTGACCACAGCAAGTGGAGAAGTTGTTGCCTCAAAGCCAGCAGTCCGTTCGGAGATAGAGGACTTCTATGGCCGGTTATACGCTTCGCATGCATGTTGACCTGATCCCAAAAATGAGGACTCTAGAGCCACGTTAAATCGCCATTACACTGACGACCTGCCAGAAGTGAGCGTTGGCAAAATCGAGATTGCTCTTAAGCAGCTTAAAAATGGAAAAGCCCCTGGAGAAGACGGCGTTACTACAGAGCTGCTAAAGGCTGGAGGTAAACCCGTACTGAGGGAGCTCCAAAAGCTTTTTATCGCTGTCCTGTTCGAAGGGAGAACTACAAAGGCGTGGAGTAGGAGCGTGGTCGTCCTGTTCTTTAAAAAGGGTGACAAAAGCCTGTTGAAGAACTATCGACCCATTTCCCTTCTAAGCCACGTCTATAGAAGTGACAGTGGGCTGGCCATATCAGCCGCAGAACCAATAGCCGTTGAGGTAAACGGGTTCTAGAGTGGAGACCGCGTCTCGGTAAATAGTGTCGGACCCCCTTAGGCCAGGTGGAGCGATGATCTGCGCAAGATGGCTGGCAGGAGCTGGATGCGAGTGGCCGAGGATCGACCAGCGTGGCGAGCATTTGGAGAGGCCTATGTCCAGCAGTGGACTATCACAGGCTGATGATGATGATGATGTGTGTACCAAAACTTTAAAATAAGTTTGTTATGTTCGTAAGATTATAATATTTTTGTCCCTTACTCTATGTTGAATACTGTATCAGTAAAATCTAATCTCTATCCTAAATCTATTTTCTTATTTATAAAATTATAATTATAACATTATAATTTTAGTATAAAAAAAATTATAATTGAAAAATGTTTACGTAAGCATAGGGGGAGGGGGTAAGAGCTTTGCTTACTTTTGCTGACAAGGGGGGTGGGGGGGTAAATAATTGCAATAAATCTGCTTACGTAATATTTGAACGGCCCCTTAGTACTTTTATATATTCTGTGCTTATACTAATTTATACTTACATTGTTAACGCAAACTTAACAATATTTTTTTTAAATAGTAAAAAAGATCGATTTTTTTGGAAATCGATCATTTACACTTCGATTTTTTTGTGAATCGATTCATTGGGTTACGATTCGAATCGATCTGAAAATCGATCTTTTTAGGAAAGAATCGCCATCCCTACAACATAATCTGTATGTAAAAGTTAGTTTAGTACTGTCATAATTAATGACTGACGTTTGTAGTTTTTAAAATCCATAAACAATCTAGACTCGAGTTGATTTCGATTCTCAAATCGATTGTTATAATTTCAGCATCGAATTAAATGTATAGGAATGGAACATAAAATTACTAATCGACTAATTCGATAATCGAAAAAACCTATTAATTTTTACTTTTAAAGAAGACGTTCGAAATTTGAACGTAATTTCGTATCAGTTACCGACACTAAAATGTAAACATTTCAATGCAGCCACAGATACTTATATCTAAATGTAGGGCGTTTGCTCATCGCTCCTGAATATAAAACAGACATATTATGGTATGGATGTAGATAAAATCTGTTAGAATACATCCCCCAAGCAGAACAGAAATAAGACACCATATAGAATTTGATAAATAACTATATTTACATAAGAGATATAACACCATATACATATTCTTACAAATATCATGAAATACGAAAATAGAAACTGTATTTTAATTGATATATTACATTCATTACGAGATAACCATTCATTCACTAAAACAGTTTTATGTTAGTTAATCACAATTTTAGGCCAATAAAATTTAATTATTGTTCTTTTTCTGATTTCGAATCCGTTTTATTCTGTCTCCATTTTTGCTCCTGTAATTGATAAAAATATGCAAATAAAATTTTGATACAGAAGAGGAAGGTAATGGTTAGTCTTTCCCATTGGTTATCAGACAAGTACTTAGTTTAGGTTAACTTCATACAAATATTAATATTTTCAGTCGAAAACAAAATCAGCGCTTTACAACATATAAAAACAAGACATTTAAACGTTTACTTTCTTTGCTGGGCAGCTTTAATTTTCGACTGTAATAAAATGAATTACCTGAAGTATCACACCATACCACATATTGCCAAATTATATGTAAGTACTAAAGTAAAATATAGTATTAAGTTTACGCTTAATTATCTTCAGGCCGACCGAAGTACCTAAGATCGCATGTAATTCAGGTACAAGAAATTCGACAATTGCGGTGAGTCATGCATGCTGCATGCATTCTAGTGATTGCCTGTATGAAGTTTGTAAGTTAACAAAATATGCTTTTTAACCAGTTAACTAAGAATGAATGAACTATCGACCAAGTCGCAAGTTTAATGCGTGCCTATCTTACTAGAAATACCAGCGATTGAACCTACAAGCACAAGGTTTGGTTTATGGTGTATGGTTTATAAACGACCAGGCTATAATCATCTCATTGAGAAAAGTCTAAAACATTTCGTTTCTTAGTTACGTACGAATTAACTCAAATAAGTACATTCAAACTAACAAACATGAAAAAAATAAATCACGCGAACCCAAATATAAAGAAAAACACTTAACAAACAAAGCGACAAAACACAAGTAGTAGGTAACACAACAAACACAAAACATTCTCTAAGCAATTGGAAAAGCCAGTCAATTCTATCGACAGTTTCTAATTAAAGGTCTAAAATAAGTACTAAAAGTCTCAGTCCGTTAAAAATTTATTACAAACAATACATCTTAAAAATAGCGAGAGATTTGAATTTAAAAATTTGTAGGTATGACCATCTATTTCAATGATAGAGTTATGTAATTTTAGTATTAGGTTATCGTACCCAAGAGGAATTGTTGAGAATAACTTTTTTTTATTGCAATGTGTAACAAGACGAGTCGATCGTACACCTAATGGTAAGCGCCACGTCTGCCCTTAGATAGTTCAGTGCCAAACAGTAACTATAAGCAGTTACCTACTATCTGGCACCGCCCGGCGCCCTGCGCCCGCTACACCGAGACGACAGGTCAGTTACCTAAGGTCTCATACCTATACCCAGTAATTTCACTAAAACTGCTTAGTCAGTCATTAGATACGACCAGTCATTTTAACTTACCGTCACCTTACCTTGCACCGATAAACCCATTTTAAATTAAGATACAAAGAAATCATACAAAAATAAGTACTCACACACATACAAAATATATAAGTAGGTATACAAATAAAAACTAAATGTACACAAAGCGAAAAGACAGTTTTATAAAAAGTATTTCACAGGAGTTTTTTTTATTGCCTTTTTATATAAGTAGTAAATTTTTATCCCGTCTGCTGTATTTAGCAATTTCCCTGGGCTATTCCGTAGTTTTTAAAAATATTGCAAATTCTTACTATAGGTACTTACATAATTGTTACAATTAATTATTACACTTGTCCAAGATTTTTTGTAGTTTAATTTAATATATAGATATCTAGTCAAATGATATTTTAGAATTTTGAGGTAGGTAAGTGTTAATTTGGTTAAAATAATTAATTTTTAGTAGGTATATAGTTATGATTTTATGAAAATACCAACAAACATTTCTTAAAAGATCAATATTTCTTTTTTTTATGATAATAACACTTAACGACGAAATATTTGTAAAATTGAATACTTCGTTATAGATTTAATATAAAACGATTGCTAACTCGTATATTCAATGGTGATTACAATTTTTTCCCGGGTGACTCCCTAAGCGACCGCCACCCTGATCCGAGGCCACTCAGGTCGGGGTGTATGGGTTGGATAATAGCCAAAAGGCTGGAACTAGCTCGTCCTAATCGGGTAGAAAGGGGAAACTAGAGGAGTTAAGTGGGTGGGTAGTGGGAGAACGGTCTTTAGTCTTGAGTCCCACACACGGGTCGCACGAGTCGCTATTCTGCGGCTTTGGCTTTTTTCCCGATTTTTACACACTTTGTCTAAATAAAACACACTGTTATTACAAAAACTGATAATAACACATTTTTCGCACGAAAGCGCAATACAATCACATTCATCCTTTTTTTGAGGTCCTTAGGTACAAGAAATCGCAAATATAAAGAATGCGCAACACTATTAAAACAAAGAATACCAACGTTGATTAAAATCAGTCTAACATTTACGACAAAATAACTTTACCAAAAGCAAATTTTTCTTTCCTATGGAGAAGCGAAAGAATCGTTGATTGTCGAGCTTCCGCTAAATACCTACTAACTAAATACGTATCAATGACGTACCAGCACCTACACATCAAATCAAAGGCTTAGATATAAAACTCAAACGTATAAACAATGAGGTTAAAAAAACTTTGACTCATGTGCAATCAAAAAGCCCTTTGTTTTTTGTTCATCACCCAAACTCAATCTTTCATGGACACGAAAAAAGCCATTAAAATCACAACTAGACCCAGCACCTGGGTTCCAGTCATCTCCCGACTAGAATTTCATAAGTAGCCTGTACAAACAAAGCTAGGACATAGTGAAATGTTTGCTCAATTAGTAACTTACAACAGTGGGTTACCAGAACTGTCAAATTTCCTCAACACATTTTGAACTTTTGATTTTAGCGTTTGGCTTAAAAATGCAGATATTTGACAATTATGGTCAAGTTATTATCCATCCATTTAATAACAGGAAATTAGCTACTCAACCGTTTTTCTTTAAACTTTAAGTTAATGTTGTTTATAAACGCATATTAATTGAAAAAGTCAGTTTTCACATACCCACGTTGTCCGTTGATGAGTACAAAGGTCTAACGCGGCCCACCATTCCACCCACCATATTTTGTAAAGCGTTCCCTCATCGACATCCCTACGCTGCAAGCCGTCAGTTGCGACAAAAGTGGGGCGGTTAATAATCTCAACCAAACCACAACTGAACTTCAGCCGTTGATAGTGCTATCGCGTTTGAAAGACGCGATGGCACTTTGCGAAATCGGCAAAACGGCTGCGGGTCGGTCGTTGTTTGGTTGAAATTATGTAGCGCGATCCCCCCAAGGAATAAAATGGCGGACGTACCAGAACTGCGAGCTCATTGGAGAGGCGGTACGCGACCGCGCGCAATCTATAGCGAATCTTCATTCCATTCTGCGTTTTCTTTTTTAATGTCGTCAGTATCGTGAACATGTTGAAAGAGTGCAACATAAGGAACAAAGCCGCTAGGTAAGTTACCTGTTGAATATTTCAAAAGTAAATAAAAACAAATAACAAAACATTATGCAACTAAAACAATTTATTAATAGGCGACGTAATAAATACTAACGAATCACAAATTAGGATTTACAAAAAAAAATCAGTAAATACAAAATGTGTAAGTACTAAGATGTTAGTGCTATGTGATGATGACATAGCGTCGATTATCTAAAATAGATATTCAAATAAAGGTACTATGAACGGATTGTACATTGGTTTTTCTCAAGCAAACTACATACAAGTATGCACTGAAAGATGAAATGAACTTTAACACATAACAATATAATGGAAATGCATTACAGAGACTCTATGTAGTTGATGGGTAACTTAATTCAATAATTTGAATATGACGCCACGACATACCAAAAAAAATGCGAAGTAATTTTATACAATTTTAAAATTTCTTTGACCCGTGTGTCATAAAGATTTATGACAATTTTTCATATCTTGTCCCTGCTGGGAAAAATAATTATTAACATTTTAAAATAAATAGACGTCTGAATAACATAAATATTTTTTTACTTCTTGGATGGATTGCAATAAATACTAGACCTAAATACCAATACCAATTTTAAAACTAGGATTAATCACAAAAGAACAGTTATGCCGTAAAGTTCGCTTCAACTATTAATGAAGTTAGTAGAGACAACCTGTTTTTTCCGGTTTACCAATAAAGAGGCAGAGTAAGACGTCAGCAAAATAAATAGATTGACCCAAAATGATTCTGCGACGGTTTTGCAGCAGTATCTTTATCCCTTAATTAATTGTTAAAATAATCTAAATAGCCAGTGTTATGCGTATGTAAATATTAAGCAATGACTAGTCCTATTATTAAAAATGGCGAGGAATAACTACATAGCCCTGGCTAAAACGACAAAAACTCTTGACGGACTTCTTCAAAAAACAAAAACATAATTATCTCACTGTGGATTGAAAAAGCTTGAGAAAAAATACAAATAATAATAGATTTGTTTAACTCCTTTAAATATAACATTGGTAGTTATATCATTTAAATGCTGCCGTGTTACCTCGTGCCCCGCTGCGTCTTTCCATTCTATACAAGGCCAGAACGCAGCCATAGGAAACTGCTCGAGTATATATTGTAATGCTGTTTTTAACTCTGTTATTACAATGCATACACGAATTTTGCGTACTGATCGTGTTTAATTTGTATCGTGGATGCTCGCGTCTTTGTTCCAAACTATACTACAAACTTACTTACACTTGACAAGTGTTCAGTCTAGTTTTTTAGTAAAATATGGATTTGTATTTTAACTTTATTAGGTAGAAATAAATACAAAACAATTATGTACTTAATCATAATTATTTTGATTAAATAGTGCTTTTCAACGAGCATTATTAATATTATTAAGTTAAATGCTAGGTCGTGTTTCCATTTTACATTTTTTGTCGCGGTGGATGTTGAAGGCCGGCCTGCTAGTATTCTATTTTTTGCAGCAATTTTTTTTCAGGTTTAAAAAAAAATAACCACGAAGGCCAAGGCGGGAGCTTCGCTTCGCTTCGCTCCCGCCTTAGCCTTCTAACCTATATCCATCTGAGTCGCTTTCCGCCTCAGATATGTTTTTTTTTAACTTAATTTCTCTCAGTATGCCGTATGTAAACGGCGGAATAATACAAATTGCCTGCGCGACATATTATACACGATTAGTCCGTAAGCGCACTGGCGCTGTAGATTATGGAACAAGAAAAACTTGTTCGTTACTACGAAGTATACGCGATTATTTGCGCACTGCTCTTGTATGGATTGGAAGAACTTAGTAAAAAAGTTATTTACAATATATACTCGAGCAGTTTCCTATGGCTGCGTTCTGGCATTGTATAGAATGGAAAGACGCTGCCCCGCTACATTCGTACTTAAATTAAAATACAAATAAATCATTTATACAGGGTGTAACGTTACACTTCATCTAACCATGTCATTTATTGCTTGGTCATAAAAAAAATTCTACGAAATAAAGTGAGGCAAAAGAGAAATTCTCATATAGGTATTTTCTCTCTGTCTCACTCTTTCTCTTGGAATAAACATATTTTATTAAGAACCTTAAAGTTGTTATAATGGGTTGATCGGTATTATGGAAAGGTGGAAAGTTCATTATATTATAGTAGTAATATTCTTAGAGCAATTGTACAGTCAGCTCCAAAATATTTTTGCTACTTAAGCGGTCAAAATGTCTTGGCATTTAAAATAAAATTCACTCTGCCAATTTCTTGAATGTAATAGAGTAAATTTTTCTCTGAATGCCAAGATATTTCGCCTGCTTTGGCCGAATTGAAATTGTTGAAGCCGACTGTACAAGTTGCCCAGAAGATTGTTAAAGAAAATAGAGCATGCTAAGTAGGAGTCATCTGTTTGGATTTGAAGGCTCTCATAGCAACTGCAAGACACTCTGTTTTGTTGATGTAAATTTCCATTACACTCTGTATAATTATTTAGATTTTTGTGATTATCTACTCATACAGGTTTATGTGCGTTAAATACAAAGAAATGCATTTAATGTAGTTTTACAAACCATTGAATACAAGGATCGTCAAGTGTTATCAACTTGTTTAATGATATTATGTGCGTAATGTGTTATTACAAAAATATTATTTATATTTAAAATGAAATAAGTATCAAAAATGTGATATCGGTTATAGATAGTCAAATACAGAAAGGTGGGGCTATATTCCCTATTCAGTAATATATTTTAAATGATAATGATACTTGGATCACAACCTAATGATAAATCTTGCTACCTAATATAATACAAAAAAAAAACTTTTATTTATGCCTCTTTCTACCAAAACTTGCTTGATATTTGGATTAATTTAACGTATATAGCAAGCGATAAATCATTGGTTAAGCCTACATGTACGTGAAAACAGGTCAATAAATAAACCAAAAAAACATGTTCTAAATATGCACACATATTGTGACAAGCCGATAAGATTGCGAGCTTACTATGCGATCCCAAAAATAAATAAAAATAATACCTATCTATTGTCACCTATACACATTTCTCAAGACATGCACTAAATACCATTCATGCGAAACTAAAACCCAAACTAACACAATAAATTGACATTTATTTTGGCACAACTCTGTGATCGCTATTTTATATTTTAACTATAACTAAAATACATTTTGTGATTAAAATATTATTTTACCTTACAAAATGCGAAAAATCAGATCTCTTTACATATAATCCATAATCATTATCGCAAATATTTATATTTTGCCTAAATATACATAACACGAATTTCATGCTATCAATAAATTAAATAAATATTATTCAAATTTATACATTACAGAATAATGAATTGATTCGATGTTCGTTTAGTCTTTAAAAAATATTGGCTAACCAAAAGCATACCTATATGTACATTAATCTGTTATATTTATGGAAAATTGTTTAACTATAATCCTGGCTTATTTTATTTATCTATAACATTTTTATTTGCATAAAAGAATATTTTATCGTATACAAATTTCGAAAAGTTTCCTTTTGTAAACAAGGTAAGAAAAATAGTATGCATTAAATAAAACTCATAATATTTAAAGAGAGTGAGGCTCTATTGATATTGAATAAATATTTTCTTACTTATTATCACATTTTGTATCGCTTTTTCACTTGAAACATATTTAGAAATAATGTTTTTCGTAAATTCGGTTTTGCACGATATACATAAATAGAAAACAAGGCAGTGAAGAAAAAGTACTTAAAACTAATAAGATATTATAATATTTAAAAAATAGTTTACGGATATTGTGCTGCAACAAAATATAGTTTTGTTTTTATAAACGATACAAATTATGATAATAAAAATATAATTTCCTCTAGAGTTTACTACATCCTACGTAGAGGTTGGTCCACATAAATAAACACTATCACTACATACATAATGCAATCTTCCATTCTAGACTAACATTTTCTAAGTGTATTAATGTTGCTCCAACAAAAAAAAAACATTTTCATTGTAAAAACAATTACAGTATCAGACTCTATAGGTTATTAGTTACAGAAATACGAAGAGGATTAGTTCGAAACTATATCCATTTAATGCGTTACAAATTGTAATGTTTTTTTGGACACAGTAATTTTTTTTTAGCTAGTTACTGATACAGATCTGTTTGTAATATTAGAGCAACATTAGACAGTGAGCGGGCTAACACAGGCAAAAAGTACCAAAACCTTTGCGTTCAAATTGAATTACTCTCCTGCGAAAAAAAGCAATTAGAAAAGTCTTTCTCCCAGTCTTGCAATATTGCTGTTTATGTACCGTTAAGTTAATAAAAAAATATTTTTTTTTTTCCTCCTGACAGCATTGTTTAAAAAATGATCACTATCCGCAGCAATTATCAAATTGATCTGAGCGTTTAAACCTACGAAAAATATCTGAACACTTGTGACAAAAATCACTATTAGCACAATAATTTTAGGTGTAAATATCGTTTGTTGTCATTTGTTCTGAATGAAAATGCACCTTTACGTCTTGCGGTAAGGTTGATTTTGGTCAAATGTCGAGATATTTTTGGTGGTTTTAAACGCCCAGATCATTTTGACGTTGGCTGTACCGCTAGGAATAGGCCCCTTTTTATCGCCGTTCTGTTCGGTCCTATGCCAATTTAATTATAGTATCTATCTTAATCAGTAATGTCGTATAAAATTAATCTTAAGAGTATATTGTTTAAAGAAAGACGCCCGCAAAAGATTTGGTTTAGTTTAGGCTTGTATTCTAGAATAATTATCACACTTAAATATTGCTATATTTATTCACATACAAGATAAATTCAGACTAAGGTTCTCATTTCCCACAAGTAGTGGTCTACAACAAGAAGCAATCTATATATTTATTTATATCACATTAGACTAAGTTCAGATGTAGTTGTAAGTTTGGATGAATAAATAAATAAAGCTTCTCCAAATTGCATGAAATATGTATCTAAAACATTATTTATATTAATGCATATTTATATCTATTTCACTGACAAACAGTTTATCAGAACTGCCTCCCACATTAATATTGCCGGAACAAAGTTATAGTCTGTCCAGATTTATTCCTCACAGACTATAGATTCTGTTTTTATTATTATTCATATACATACTGGTCCATAACTCTTTCAGAAAGAACACTTTACTATAAAACATCTCTCAATGTGCTGTCATACTACAAGTACAAGCTTTTTGATTATTCAAGAATACTTGCCTTAGGACCGGTTTGTTGATCCGTAGTTAACTTAACCAATCGGTAAATTAATTTAACTATTTTTGACGTATATTGATAATATTTAACGATTGGATATGTTAGCTAGGGATCATAAACCCGGTCCTTAGGCTGCCTGTCCACAGAAGCGGAGCGAGGCAGCGGAGCGGAGAGACCAATACGATTGCAACTCCCTGTCTGAGCGGAAATTTTGTGCAATCCTACTGGGTAATATTTCTCCCTTGACTGCCTCGCTCTGCGCCAGCGGACAAGCACCCTTAAGCTTGATTTCCTTTTACGCTGACGTCGGTAGCGCACGTAGGTCTAGCGTACGAATAAACATATATAATATAACACTGCACAGCAAATAGGACGTCCGCGGCAGACCTCTGCGTAGAAGGAAATCAAGCGTTAGCCCTTAGTCCGCTCCTGTCCCTATCTACACAAGTCGTCTACCACATACAATGCGTGCTGGTGAGGTCCCGTTGCTCCGTTCACAGTACCTGCTCGTTGAGTTTCTGCGGGATCACCATGAGCGTCGTCACGGTGTTACCGATCCCAAGCAGCAGGAACGACAAGCTTAAAGCTGCCACCTGTTGTCCATTCGTTATGGGGAAACGTGATTTATATTCGGGGAATAGAGTCGCATTTGCGTTGGTATACACTTTCATAAAATTAGGTAATAAAAACTGCTTACCAATGGAAGAAAGTTAATTAAGGCTATTAGAACTTGCAGGTTTTAAAAAAAAAAGATTTAATAAAATTGCACGGCAATTTTAACTGATCAACCTGATAACCCGATATAGTGAACAGATTGAAATGATACACATTTTATCTTTATGTTACTAGGACTGTAAAGAAATTTTAATTGTTTTTATTTCTTTTGGGATTCGTTGTAAATTGTCATGCAAAAACATAGAACGGAAAGATATTCCGTTTTAATAAAGAACACTGCAAAAGAGAATTTAACTTTCTTTCACTGAACAAGTTATGGGCCCTTTTCTGATTTATCAATGTTATTTCGCTCATTTACATTATTTACAATATTACACTGTATTATAACCCTGACACAATGTATTACAAAACATAATGAACTATCGTTATATTTTCAACGTTAATTGTGTAATTTCCGCTAGAGAAGCAATATCGATATAAAATACGACGATATCCCGGGGCAGAAATTCCTACTCCACAATTCCGACAAATAAATTAATCCTTCTAGCCCCGGATTACTAGACACAATAGAAAATCTATTGTTATGCGGCACCCGAGTGCCGCACACTGGAACGGATTTCGGATTTGCGGACATTGGACTTTTTTGTTAAATATTAATATTTTTATTATGCCAATCGATAGCCCTAATTAAGCCGATCAGATTTTATTCAGGTCATTTTTTTTGTAAACATTATATTATACGAAAAAAAATTAAAAATAAAAAAAAATATGTATGGAACGATATCTAAAATGCTCTATAAGTTCCAAGTCTTGACAGATCTCAGGATGATTTTTTGTGGGGTTAATCTATGGGTGTTTATGTATAGTTCCACATACATAGTATTGTCCCGGACGTCCCCGTTTTCCAGATATATGAAGCTGAACTTAGGTACTTTTTCTACTATTTTCTTAGGGATTATTTTAAGTTTTTAACTCCAAATATTAAAAAAAAGGAACATTTTGAATTGTATATTAATTTAATCGATTATCAATAACACTATTACATCTGGTGACGTCATACAACAAAATTAAAACGTGAATATAATATATCAAGATTGTGTCTTTAAATAGGTTTTAATTTACTTAATGGAATTTTGTTGTTTCAGCCTTTGGTACAAAAGGTGGACTTAATTCCTCGTGGCTTTTTCTACCTGTCAACCTGAAGGCCAAGCAGAACGAAATAAATACTGAATAATTAAATTATTCTGTGTCGCTTATATCACTTATATTGCTTGTATCTGTAAATTCAGGTTCACTTCTTGAGCAGTCTTGATCTTGAGCATCAAAAGATTCTGGAGAGAGAGATAGTCATATTCTTGAGTTTGGCCATTCTTGGTCGTAAAATTATTGTAAGCTTAGGTTCGGACGACAAAAGAAGATTTATCCTCATTTGACGCATGCCTGTTTACTTTTCTGAAATGGTGTTCTCTATATTTTCTAAACTCCTTGTTTCTTGGCTTCTTCAGAAAGTTTTCCGATGGGTATTAAATTATCAAATCAAATCAAATCATTTATTTATTTATCAATGATGTCTGCTCCATGTATTAGTATTTTATGGACACTAACAGGCATATTATATATACCACGAGTATTATTTTACAAACAAGGCCGATAGTTCTCGACAATATTGAGAAAATTTAGAAACATCTACATACACGTTCTGCACTTGGTATGATTTGCAGAATAACATGGAACCTTTTGATCAAACCTTCATTTATGTCTGTAATATTATAGATACAAGCAATATAAGTGATTTATATCACTTATATTGCTTGTATCTTTTGCTTTTTTGCGACACAGAATAATTTAATTAATCAGTACTTATTTCGTTCTGCTTGGCCTTCAGGTTGACAGGTAGAAAAAGCCACGAGGAATTAAGTCCGCCTTTTGTACCAAAGGCTGAAACAACAAAATTCCATTAAGTAAATTGAATCCTATTTAAAAACACAATTTTGATGTATTATATTCACTTTTTACATGTTTTAATTTTGTTGTATGACGTCACCAGATGTAATAGTGTTATTGATAATCGATTAAAATTAATATACAATTCAAAATGTTCCTTTTTTTTAATATTTGGAGTTAAAAACTTAAAATAATCCCTAAGAAAATAGTAGAAAAAGTACCTAAGTTCAGCTTCATATATCTGGAAAACGGGGACGTCCGGGACAATACTATGTATGTGGAACTATACATAAACACCCATAGATTAACCCCACAAAAAATCATCCTGAGATCTGTCAAGACTTGGAACTTATAGAGCATTTTAGATATCGTTCCATACAATTTTTTTTTATTTTCAATTTTTTTCGTATAATATAATGTTTACAAAAAAAATGACCAGAATAAAATCTGATCGGCTTAATTAGGGCTATCGATTGGCATAATAAAAATATTAATATTTAACAAAAAAGTCCAATGTCCGCAAATCCGAAATCCGTTCCAGTGTGTGCCGGTTCGGCGTTGAGTGGTTAAATGACGTTATCAACGCCAATAATAACCCTTGGTAATGTTTAAATCGCTCTCATACTAAAACGAATCGAATATTAAATTTGCCAGATGCAACTTCCTAGTTGTATGTTTTTGTATATGCCAAATTAGCAGCGGCACTAACGAAATCAGAAAAGGGCTACAAAATCGACCTCCACAAATCCAAAACTAACAGT
The DNA here is from genome assembly GCA_949319885.1 of Mecyna flavalis. Classification (NCBI taxonomy): domain Eukaryota; kingdom Metazoa; phylum Arthropoda; class Insecta; order Lepidoptera; family Crambidae; genus Mecyna; species Mecyna flavalis. The sequence goes on from OX439436.1 coordinate 5,827,874, forward strand.
TAAACGTAAAAATACCTTTAAAATTACATACCTGCCAAGTGGCTTCCGGGTGATAGCTGATATTGAACAGCGTGTATGCGACATACAGTTGGAATACATATCCTCCGAACAGGAAAGGTAGCAGGTACGAGAGCCCACGCCACATCCACGAGTGGAAACCCTCGATCGTAATGTCCATATTGTGTCGGGCTCCCAGGGCCTTAAGCTTGTATAGCACACCACTTTGATACCTGAACTGCATGTATTGAACAACACCTGGAAGATAACGATATAATAAATAAATAAAATTATAAATGTTCTTATAAAAAGCTGCAAATAAGATTCTATTCAAACTAGATCCGGCTCGAAGGACCAGTAATAATAAATGGGATATACAAAATTTTATCACATTATAGCATGAAACATTACCAAAGCAATGTTACACGAAATAACTTATGTATAACCATGTTTCCTTGTAATGCAAGTAAGTGATTTTTCTGATTCCCATTACAGGCGGTTTTAAGGCTAAATTAGAATCATATTAAACTACACAACCAATGATATCTGTATGTGCTAGTATTCTGACAATGGTATTTGAGCAGTCATGCTCATGGTGAATACGGCCACAACCAAAACACATATTGTGGTAGTGAAATGGGCGGCACGCGGCTACCGCAACTTTTGCCACAAAACCATTGTAAATAGTTTTAAAAGTCCAACATATTTTTTTGTTTTCCCAAATGTTGACTAGTAGAGAATGCTTTTAGCCTTAATCCGCCTATAGTACCCTAATTTTGTGGTCAATAAAGTTTTTATAATTGAATAAATTATGAACATAATATACTGACTGATATACGCAATAAACCACATGAACGTGTGTCTGAATTCCTCCCAGGGCTCGTTCTGCGGCCAGATGAGCAGGATCCCGGAGACCACGGTCGAGATGAAGTGGTGCAGCCGCCACCAGCCCTTGATCCGCGACCCGTTCACTTTCAGGATGCTCTCGCGGATCGTCAACGTGCAATAGTACCACACCAGCAGGAATATCAGTATGAGTTGTAATGGCCTGGAATATGTTTTATTTTTATATTAAAAAGATCTTTCTCCTATCTTTTTTTCATACACTTCAGTTGGCAGGCAGACACGCAGCCCACCTGATGGTAAGCGGTCACTGCGGCCTATTTCATTAAGGGACACTTCATCAGGAAACAACGAGCTGTTATGGCGGCAGATTTCACCTGTGGGGGTGTTAGCTACTCTCAAAAAGTCCTACCACCAACCAGACCTAAGGCGGGAATCAAACCCACGACCTCCGGGTTTTTTATACCCGAGGCGTAGCCACTGTTCCACGGAGGCGGTGATCTAGTCAGGTTATGCTTGTACCATGATCCAGGATTTGGCAGGTCCAGTTATTACATTGGCTATCTGACCTCCGTAATATGTGCTTAATAGCTTTAATCTAAGGCCCTAAACAAATCCTTCGGATGGGGCCCACCCGCTTTTAATAATTTTGTTGACAATGTTAATAACTCGGCATTTTAGGCCCCTGGATCGTATTTTGCCAGCTCTGCCACCAGTTATGCCACAGCATTTTCTCTGCATTTGGCACATCTATACATAGATCATATACATTATATTATTTACTTTTAGTTTTTAGCACGTCACTTTGACGCGCCTACGCTAATATAAATGTACGGTAACATTAATCATACCTGAAATCTATGTACAGGTTCGCTACAGCTAGAACAAATGCAATTGCGCTGAGTATCAATTTGAACTTTTCGTACTCATCCTTGTACTTAAATCTGAAAACATAAGAAATTAAAACATAATTCAATTCATTTCAGGTTAAATTAATACCTAAAGACAGTATCATGGACAAATAATGATAAGTAATTATCAAGCTTCAATATCTTTTAAACTAAGTTCATTTTTCCTACAAGATTCAAGATTCGCCTGCTTATCTAATATCGATAACACCAATATGGAAAAATATCGGAATATTATAAACTACCTTTCAAAATAATATTGGGTTGAGCAATGTCGCAGTTTTGTTTCTTACAGAAGACAGACATAAGTACGTGGCTTTGCTATTGCGCTTCGCTTAGGGAATGAGAGTGCCGCAGGCCCGGGCACCCTCGCCATCTGCTCGCCCTCTCATCTCAACAGTGGGCAACGCATCTGGGACCCTAGCCGCAGGTGTCCATAGCGGAAGAGATCACTTACCATCAAGTGTCACTCTTGCTCATTTGCCTCCCTTGTATAAACTAATCTAATAGCAACAAATTGTGTTATATAGTAAATAATAATGAAACATACTTATCATTTTTATTTAAAATAGATACATTGACGTTTCCGAGTATGATGCGCAGGTAAAGACTGTTTTGTTTCGGCAAGGTCGCATTGATTTCATGCAACATTGCTTTCCTCTTCATAATCTCTTTTTCCAATTTCTCAAGTTCTTGTTCTTCTTCTTTTGTCGAAGTTTTATTTTCTAATCTGTGGATAGAAAAATGAAAAACGTATTTTTTTTATTAATTTATTTTTAACGATCTTGACGTGACGGCACTGTTGCCGCGTACAGCCCAAAAGATCTAGATCTTAAGTGTGGTCAAATTAGGAGGCAAGCATTTCCATATTTATCTGATTTTCTAAATTGAGTTGTTTCTACAATTATCATCATATTATTACTTGACATAAGTTTAAAGTTATGTGGTCATTAAAATTATTAATAAAAGGCCATGTTTTAAAGTGCTTTTTACAGTAAAAAAATTAGTTGATCAGAAGTACATAGGTACATACTACATATGTCTTGTCATGACAATCACAATAATATTGACATGCTTTAGTGTCTTTTGGTAAGATCATGCACTTGCATCATCAGTCAGTCAGAGCTAGCAGTAAGTTCATTGGATTGCACTTCAATCCCAATAATTCTGTGTTATTTGGACTTCCTTCTTTACTCAAATAAAACATCAAAATTTCCTGCAGGCATAGAAGAGTATATGTATCTATCTATCTAATAGCTGGCAATTGTAACATTAGTAGATAATATGACTTGGATCCACTATCATTTGTAACATTATAATTATTATGTGATTTGTCTGGAACAACAATTTCCTATTGCAAGAAACAAATAAGTGCTATGTGAATTTAAACCTAAAGGGGGTCACTCACTATCATTGTGTGTAACATAAACATAAATTATTACACATTTTATCAAATTATTTAATCCCTAGATAAGCGGTGAACAGTTTAAGCTGTCTTAACAATTATTTATTGCAACATTTAGACTATAATAATTTAAGGATTCATAAAGAACAATAAATAATCATAGTAGTTACATATTATTATATTTTTATTCTACAGAATAATCAAGCCTTGATGCAATTTATGGCAAGTCCAGTCATTTCATGGAAGTGACTATTGTCTTGTCATACATCCACAACTTCTATTATTTTAATGACATGTATTAATATAACTGATTATGTATTAATATAATTGATAATCCATTCAGAGATTAAATGTTGGGTTTCTTTTATTTTTCACACAAAATGAATTATTATAATGTTACTAATCCAAGTATACATAGAAATAATATAAATATGTAGAATGGATTACTGTTGACTAATGGTTATCAGCTTGGTAACATATAAATGATATATAGAGATAAACAAGCAGTATCTAGTAAACACATTAATTGCACCAATCAACTTTAGTACATTGTAATCAAAGAAAAATACAATGATATAACCCAAAGGATAAGCTATACCTCACTTAATGACAATTGTTAACTTGAGTTAATTTTAAACAATACAATAGGCTAGTTGACAAAATTTGGAAATTTACTATTACTATAGTTTAGTATCTATTTTACCCCAAATATATATTATTTTTAGAAAAATAGGCCTTTTTCTTAAGTATTTTGCTTTTTTAGAAATAAACTTAAAATTAACTTTGGAAAGGCCAAGACATATTATTTTAGTAAAAAAGTTGTTTTTTTGTTTACTAAATATCATGATTAATCATTAGAAACTCTAAGCCATCCGATTCATTCTTAGTGGAAACAAGCCTATTATCAATGGTTACCTCCTGGCCCAAAAATGTACATACCCTAATTTGATAGTACTATGACAAAGCAATGTATCTAATTATATTCAAAAGTTTCCCAGAGATGGGCATATATAATAATGTCCAGAGAATTGCCACAAAGCTGGTACCAGTTCAACATTTTATGGATGTGAAGGGGACACCGAGGTAGTTAAATGGGCGGTGAGACAACAATATTCAGAGTTATATACATATTTATCAATACGATTTTAACTCTGAATATAACTCAATAACTAATCACCTAATATGTAAACAAGCACATAAGGAAATGCTTCTTATCAAACTATGAATTGTGGGTTATATGTTCCTGACCTTTTGAGTGCACTTGCAATAATCGACATGCGGTACTTCTGATGGCTTATTTCCTTCATGCATGCTGCTTGGAGCTCACCAACTTCTTCAAGTTTTGCTACATATTCTTTATTCACAGTCTGTAAACAGAAATTAGACGTTCATTCGGCATTGTGCAAGTTTTTGTTAGCTTACAGAAATACTGAACATTACACAACCGGCGAGAGTCCGGCAAAAATTCTTTTAGGTAGGAATTTACGTATGCGTTTAGATTGTCTAAAACCGGATCGTTCAGATCGTGTGAACAAACACCAGGGCAAAATAGAGGCCTCCGCGGGAAAAGTGAATAGGCAATTTGAACCCGAGTCTTTAGTATGGTATAGAAATTACCGCGGCTCAACTAAATGGTTACCTGGTAAAATTAGTAATAGATTAGGTCACACAGATTATAACATTCGAACTACAGATGGAACCGAGGTACACAGACATATCGACCAATTAAAATTGAGAGTACTTAAGTCGAGTGATACCTTACAGCCGCAATTACCTATAACTACTACTAGTCATGAGCGACCGCGAACTTCACTTATCTTTCCCGATACACCGCCCGCATGTCACGAGGAACAACCACCACCCGCAATGTTACCAGACACTACACTTGACTCCTATCCTTCATTAGAGAAGGATCAGTCAAATCACAAGGAAACAACGAGTCGTTCACCCGTGACAGTGCCCAGTGTTGCTACTAGGAAAAAAAATAATTCTTGTAAAAAGTCGGACTGTAACAACGACATAAACCAACCACCAAAAAGAAATCGTGTACCCCCAAAGAGATATGGTATAGATTTTGATTTTATAACTCTTCAATGAATGTTAATTGAACTGTATTCTGTTGGAGGAAGAAGTGAATATGTTAAAAGTCATAAATATTTGTACTATAAACTTTGAATATTATGTTAAGCCATAAATATTGTATTATAAAACTTTGAATAAGTTAAAATTCATAAATATTTGTTACTATGAAACTTTAAATAAGTGTGTTGTAATACATAATTGATGTTTATTTTAAGTTGTAAACATTTTGTATAAATGTATAAAATTTTGTGGAATTAATTCCTAAATAATTATGTATTCCAAATTGTAATTGTATGTGCTTCTGGAATAAGGGTGGAGATGTTGTATATTGTTATAATTCGGAGGGTAGAATAACCACATTCTTATAGCTGTGTACGTAATGACATGCATGTCTCAGTTTGGAATAAACTACGTTACAAGAACAACGTCTTTGATTTATCAGTTCTCTTTACTGTTTTTGTTATATTACTACAGTTAGCTGACAGACACAATATAGGCTATTATTTAGAGAAGCATTTCACCAGAAAGCATATGTTTTTTGCTAGTAGATTTTGTACAGTTTATTCACCTAAATCAATCTGTTTACTGCCTTTAGTATTAAGGGTGGTAAACAGATAGACTTTACACAAACAACTATGTAACATGCTCGACTTTTCATCATCAACATTTATATCAACATCCAGTATAAAATCAATGTTTTCTACACAGTAAAATTTTGGTAGCAGGGTATTTTTATATGATAATAATGATTCCTGTGTAGTTTAAACTTAATTTGTTAGTAGAATGTATTTAAACTCAAGTAACTGCTAAGGAATTATTTCATTTAGAATAATACTAATTAAGTAGCTTGTCAATTTTTGAAAATATTGAACTCTGAATATTTTAATGAAAATACTTCAAACATTTGTATTATATTTGTGTTTAGAGTGACATCATACTATTTATTCATCCCTTCGTTTTTATATCAAGAACAGTAATCAAGTCTTTCTTTTTTTCACAATGCTCATATTTTATTAAAGAATTATTTAGTCGAATGTTCAACCAACAATAAAGTGGCCTATATACATTACTATAAGAACGTAATAAACGTTAATATTATAGTAACAGAAATTAAATTTTGGAACAAACGATATTTACTTTTGAAAAGGTTGTTTGGTAAAAGGTTCAAGTTATCCACATTGTATTTTTAAAGTGAAGCCCTCAGGTGTCAAAGAATAATATTATATTTAATCACTAATAGTAATATACTTTGTAATTAGAAAATATCCAAAAGATACGAAAACGTAAAAGCATTGAAATTCAGTGTCATGTTTTCATTACCTCAAGACGCTTATAATCCGCTGTTAAATCTTCCCACTCCTTGACACATTCTTTCACATCCATATTATTGGTATTATAAAACACCGGTCAATTTATTTAAAATCAAGGCAAATTCAAGAAACTCCGACAAAATCAGACAAAATTTGTCTGGATCTGTCTGGATCTGCCAGCCACAGACTAGATAGTAGATAGAAGATAAATGCTGCCAGCGACTTTTTGGAAAATCAAGAACTGTCAACTGTCAAAGTCAAAAGCCATGAAGGAAAATTTTTTTTAAACTCCGCTCGGCTCTGATGCCTCATCTATGTTCAGCCAAGCAAACATGGAGACGTGTGGGGGTGGATCTACGTAGAATGTTATTTTTGATAAAAAATTTAGATTTTTTATCAACCCACGTGCAGAGCTTCAGTACAATATAGGATCTATAGTTTTCAAGATTCTAAGCAATTGTATATTAAAAGCACACAAATCCGACCTATACTAATCAAAATATTGACAAAAGAAGAAAAAAATACGTTCAGAATAATGACTGCGTATTAGGAAAATGATATTTCTGTAAAGAACAATGACCTGTGTTGATAACAATGACAAACTTATAAATGTTTTTGAAATATCAGGAATAAAACCCAATTTTGTAGGAAACATGATTTTAATCATGAGTACCTAGTAACAATCTGTTGTTTTTAATTTATATAATTTCCTAACCTTTCGCCCGCGCACACTGGAACGGATTTCGGATTTGCGGACATTGGACTTTTTTGTTAAATATTAATATTTTTATTATGCCAATCGATAGCCCTAATTAACCCGATCAGATTTTATTCAGGTCATTTTTTTTGTAAACATTATATATTATACGAAAAAAAATTGAAAATAAAAAAAAAATGTATGAAACGATATCTAAAATGCTCTATAAGTTCCAAGTCTTGACAGATCTCAGGATGATTTTTTGTGGGGTTAATCTATGGGTGTTTATGTATAGTTCCACATACATAGTATTGTCCCGGACGTCCCCGTTTTCCAGATATATGAAGCTGAACTTAGGTACTTTTTCTACTATTTTCTTAGGGATTATTTTAAGTTTTTAACTCCAAATATTAAAAAAAAGGAACATTTTGAATTGTATATTAATTTAATCGATTATCAATAACACTATTACATCTGTTGACGTCATACAACAAAATTAAAACATGTAAAAAGTGAATATAATATATCAAGATTGTGTCTTTAAATAGGTTTTAATTTACGTAATGGAATTTTGTTGTTTCAGCCTTTGGTACAGAAGGTGGACTTAATTCCTCGTGGCTTTTTCTACCTGTCAACCTGAAGGCCAAGCAGAACGAAATAAATACTGAATAATTAAATTATTCTGTGTCGCTTATATCACTTATATTGCTTGTATCTGTAAATTCAGGTTCACTTCTTGAGCAGTCTTGATCTTGAGCATCAAAAGATTCTGGAGAGAGAGAGAGTCATATTCTTGAGTTTGGCCATTCTTGGTCGTAAAATTATTGTAAGCTTAGGTTCGGACGACAAAAGAAGATTTATCCTCATTTGACGCATGCCTGTTTACTTTTCTGAAATGGTGTTCTCTATATTTTCTAAACTCCTTGTTTCTTGGCTTCTTCAGAAAATTTTCCGATGGGTATCAAATTATCAATGATGTCTGCTCCATATTAGTATTTTATGGACACTAACAGGCATATTATACCACGAGTATTATTTTACAAACAAGGCCGCTAGTTCTCGACAATATTGAGAAAATTTAGAAACATCTACATACACGTTCTGCACTTGGTATGATTTGCAGAATAACATGGAACCTTTTGATCAAACCTTCATTTATGTCTGTAATATTATAGATACAAGCAATATAAGTGATTTATATCACTTATATTGCTTGTATCTTTTGCTTTTTTGCGACACAGAATAATTTAATTATCAGTAGTTATTTCGTTCTGCTTGGCCTTCAGGTTGACAGGTAGAAAAAGCCACGAGGAATTAAGTCCGCCTTTTGTACCAAAGGCTGAAACAACAAAATTCCATTAAGTAAATTGAATCCTATTTAAAAACACAATTTTGATGTATTATATTCACTTTTTTCATGTTTTAATTTTGTTGTATGACGTCACCAGATGTAATAGTGTTATTGATATTCGATTAAATTAATATACAATTCAAAATGTTCCTTTTTTTAATATTTGGAGTTAAAAACTTAAAATAATCCCTAAGAAAATAGTAGAAAAAGTACCTAAGTTCAGCTTCATATATCTGGAAAACGGGGACGTCCGGGACAATACTATGTATGTGGAACTATACATAAACACCTATAGATTAACCCCACAAAAAATCATCCTGAGATCTGTCAAGACTTGGAACTTATAGAGCATTTTAGATATCGTTCCATACAATTTTTTTTTATTTTCAATTTTTTTCGTATAATATAATGTTTACAAAAAAAATGACCAGAATAAAATCTGATCGGCTTAATTAGGGCTATCGATTGGCATAATAAAAATATTAATATTTAAAAAAAAAGTCCAATGTCCGCAAATCCGAAATCCGTTCCAGTGTGCCGCGGCTTCGCCCGCGTGAACTATAGGACGTTATCCCGCGGGATTTTTATAAATTATAGCCTGTGTTATTCTGATGTATACTATATTATTGCCTCAACCGCTATGTCCCTGCATTGTAAAACTGTTATCTTCGAAAATATTCATTTAAATTACATGCTTTAAATGGCCACATTGATCTATATTCTTCTTCTTCTTTGTCGTCACACTCTTGGCAGAGTGGTCGTCACATCAGGGGTGGTAGCAACCTTTACAATCCGCCACCACTCATCTCGTACTGTAGCTCTTCTTGTGCATTCATGGAGTGGACCATTGAATGTAGCCTTGACTTGGTCGGTCCATCGCATCGGTGATCTACTGCGCGCTCTAGCGCCTTCGACTCTCCCCTGCACCACAAGTCACTCCATAGAGATCTATGAAGACAGATGTCTTCTCGACGTATGATATGTCCAAAGAAAGTGAGAATACGACATTGGACAATGGAAGAAAGACGCTGTTTGATGTCGAGTTCTTGGATGATTGAATCGTTGGTTTGGAACTGTGTCCAAATAGTATAGGTACCAAGCAGGTACCAAACCCATAGCCATCATAACCTCTGTATTTGGAAAGGTGTTTGAGCGGATAATCAACTCCCAACTTGTCCGCTAACTAGAAGATCATTACTACATGACCGACAGTATAGTTTCAGACCAAAACGGTCCACGGGTGATCTTCTAGCTTACGTATCGCACCTCTGGGGGGAGGATATGGAGAAGCATGGTGAATCTATGGCTATTAGCCTGGATATTGCCAAGGCTTTTGACCGTGTTTGGCATCGCTCGCTTTTTTCCAAGCTTCCGGCATATAGTCTGCCAACTCGCTTATTATGCGACTGGATTGCGGGATTTCTGGAGGGTCGCAGGATTCGTGTCCTCCGTGATGGACGCGCTTCTCGCTTCCTCCCAATAAATTCCGGAGTGCCTCAATGCCTGTCGCCGACTTTGTTTCTTCTGCATATCAATGACATGTTATCACTAGGTAATATTCATTGCTATGCGGATGACATGATCTTGTAAAGGTCGCCGGAATCCACTGGATGCGGGTGGCGCAGGACCGATCGGCTTGGAGATCTTTGGGGGAGGCCTATGTCCAGCAGTGGACGTCTTTCGGCTGAAATGATGATGATGATGCGGATGACAGCACTGTCCACGCACGATATTTCGGAAGACTTGCGGCTAAACAGACCGAAACCGAGGAAAACAGGAATCTTCTTGTCGCCGAGCTTGACGAGGTCCTGGACCGCATATCCAAATGGGTTGCCAGCAATCTCATCGAGTTCAATGCCAAGAAAACACCTGACAGGTGTGTTTGTTTTCTGCAAATCTTCTCCTTTTCTTTCCCATTCCACTCTTCAGATCACGCCCTTACCAATACAGGATAGCCTAAGCATCCTTGGCATCGATGTTCGTAGCAACTTGAACCAACGGGAATAATATATCAAGAGCGTCATCAGAACAGCTTCCCGTAAACTCGGAATGAACAGTATGAGACGATTTTTCACTCCGGTGCAGCTTTGTCTCTTATACAAGGCACAGGTTCGCCCGTGTGTGGAATATTGCTCTCATCTCTGGGATGGTTCCGCAAAGTACTTATTGGAGGCCCTCGACAGGTTGACGACGTGATATCCGTATTGTCGATAATCAAGAAGTGACTAAGACCCTAGAACCTCTTCAGTTACGTAGAGACGTTGCTAGTTTTAGTGTTCTCTACCGTCTCTATAATGGGGAATGCTCTGAAGAGTTATTCCAACTCATCCCGTCCTCCCCTTTTCACTCCCGAACAACACGCGCCGGACTGCGTTGCCATCCCCATACCATCCAGACACTGGTGGCCCGTACCAAGAGGTATAGTTCCTCTTTTTTGCCCCGTGCCATTAGGTCATGGAATGCCCTTCCGGCTCATGTGTTTCCTTCCTCCTATAATCCAGGGCTTTTTAGGCGGGGCGTGAAGCGGCATCTAAGCAGGCCTTCAGGGTGAGGGTGACTGGCTCAATGGGTACTTTGTTCTATTGAGCCAGTCAGCCTTAATTTTTATTTTATTTGGACCTCACTTCCGCTTACCATCAGGTGGAGTGAGGTCATCCAGACTGCTCCCATATAAAAAAAATTCAGACCGATATCAAGGCTAACTTGCTCCATTTTACTCAACAGGGATTATCTTTAATATTGCCGATGCTTGTTGCAAATAGGGTTGTGTCATCTGCATACTGCAAATTTTAAATTCTATAACCTCCAATTGTGATTCCGTCTGACCAATTCTCGAGTGCTATTCTCATAATGAATTCTGTGTAGGTGTTAAACAGCAATGGTGATAAAATGCAGCCCTGACGGACCCCGGCACTTGGATGAAAGTGATTTGACGACACGTCGTTCGTTCTCACCGATGCTGTTCCTTCTTCATAAAGCTTCCAAGAAAGGTGCACCAGATGTTTAGGTGTTTCCATAGCCAGGAGAGTCTCCCAAAATACTGGCCACCTCACTGAGTTGAACGCCTTTGAGAAGTCAACAAAGCAAATATAGGTCGGCTTGTTGAACTTTCTGGCTTTTTCAATGATCTGGCGCACATTCAGAATCTTCTCACGAGTACCCCTCCCTTTCACAAAACCAGCCTGTTCAGGAGAAATTTCCTTAGATTTATATGCAGTAGAATTTTACTTGCATGTGAAATTAAGGCTATTAGGCGGTAGTTACTGCATATTTTAGTGGAGCCCTTTTTATGTAGAGGTACGAAGACTGTGTGAGTCCACTTCGGGGCCAGATTCCTGATTCCCAAATTTTGTTACACAGGGTATGAAAGATATCGACACCATACTCCCCTGATGCTTTGATGGTTTCAATTGGTATGGCATCTCTTCCTGTAGCTTTTCCGCTTATTAGTCGCCTGATAGCGACCCGAACTTCGTCCCTCAATACATGTACTCAGTACATGGCTCTTTTTCTTCGTCATGGGCTCTGTCAGGAAATAGTTGTGAGCATGAGGATCTCCAAACAAAGACTGACAGTCCAGGTCCTTCCAGGTTTCAGATATTGCATCTATTTCAGTCAGTAGTTCGCATTGTGGGTTCTCTACTCGTAATAGCCCATGTTTTAGAAGAAAGGGTTTTGGTGATGGATCTTATTTTTTGATGCAGGTCGCCTGTTTGGTGACTATCAGCATGTAGCAGCAATACGTGATAGGTTAGTTTCATAGCGATATCAAGGAAATATTACTGTAAAAAGAAATAAAATCATTATTCTCAACGCAAGTCATTGTCATAAACAACATTTGTCATTATTCTCAACCAGCGTCATTGTCACCTTCATCAAGATTTAGAACAATGACGTTCAGACAAATGATGAATTTGAAAAGGACAAGTCGAAACACGTCTAAAAGGCGTGGCAGCTAGTTAATGTTATGATTACGTTATTAAACACTTGTATCTTTATTCTAAATTGTTGTAAAAGAACGTAGGCATGAATATAAATTGAATTTAGATAGAGAAATAACAATGACTATAGAAGTGTCAATTGTTGTAGAATGAACTTTAAAAACTTATCAGAGCCAACAACGTGCGTTTTTCCGCGGTGAAGTGCGTTGATCGACTGGGGAGCAGGGCGGGGTGTCTGGTCACACACTTAAGTGTTCTACCTTATGTCTCAAAGTTGCGATAATCTTGAAAACAAGAACTGCGCTGACCAATGACTTAATTTTGTAAACTTTTTTTGATCCAATATTTAGAGAACTAAATGGTTCGATAACTATTTTTGTTTTTTATTAATCGGTAGTGTTATAAACGTAATATATATTTCTTAGAAAATGTGTGCTCAAAACAGTTATGATGATTTAATATAATTAATTGAACGAGCAGTAGTGCTTTTCGGACATGGCAAAAATCTTAATATTTGGGCATATTTTATTAATCACGTTTTTATTTATTTCTTTATAGCCGTAAATTTATAAAAACCTTGTTCATTACTTATATAAGAACCGAATGACTGTTTTATTGAAATATAAATTGAATGGTTATTGAGTAAACACGTAGGACATGACATTTGACCGCCCTCGTAGATCCACCCGTGGGTGGATTTGGTGTAATTTTTATATAGAAACTTATCATAATTTTATGGCTATCTATAGTATCGATTGTAATTCTCGCAGGACAGGCTATGCCTAGAGATGGGTAAATAGCCGGCTGGTTTGGATTATTAGCGATTATTATCCATTAGTAGCCATAAATAGCCATGCAATGGCTAATAACCCTGCTATTAATGTATTTGGAAGAAATAAATGTTATTTTTTTGTTTTATTCTTATTTTGACATTACTAACCACATGAGTGAAAAGAGCGGGTATTCTTTAAATATCATTCAGGAATTTGAGCTAATAATATGGCGCGTTGACTATAGTAAAACCTACAAAAATTCAAACCGATAAGTAAAAGTGTATTATGTAAACTAAATAGTTATTAGCATATTATTATGTAATAATAAAGTTCAACTATGGGAAATACCCAAGCACTACTCGTGCATGCCTGGGTGATTCCAGAATTTTACTAATTTTTGAAGTGAAAACTTCTTTAGCGGTCTTGTACACTTTTTTTACATGGGCAAAAAATGTTAAACTCGCGTCAGGATCAAAAATTCGTAAGACGGACACTTTTTTTTTTGTTCAAGCGCCAATTTGCGAAATTTTAGTTTTCACTTCTGCCGGCAATCCCGGAGTGCAACCCGTCGTTTTTTTAATTCGCCGAAGTCGTAGGAACTATACGGCATTAGATAATTTCGCAAATATTATGAACATGCACTCCATGTCGTAATCTTGATGTGCCATGCAATAAATATAATATATCATATAATTTTATAATAAAAATCATCAAAATTTCGCATCAAACATCATTACCATTCGCATATTTTTGTTGGACACCGAAATATTCGTTTAATTATTTCACGTAATTTGAATGTATACCCGTGTTTGGTTATTTAGTATTGTATTAGACATTTACAAATTAATGTTACGAAGTCATTCAATTTCTGAAATAAACACAAACGTTTTTTCGGAGGAGATTGCATTTATGCGCCATAACCGCAGGCTAGCGACGCCTGCGGTCGTGTGTGGGGCTCGAGATTAAGTCCCACTACCCACTAAACTCCCCCGGTTTCCCCTTAACACCCGATTGGTACGAGCCGGTTCTAGCCTTGTGGCTATTGACCAGCCCATTCCCGGGTACCCCAACCTGAGAGGATTCAATTCGGGATGGGGCGCCTAGGGAAGGCCACCCGAAAAACAAGGTGACCCTCAAACTTGGCTCGGGCGACCTGTGCAATGCGGGCGTTGGGGAACTACTACCTTCGCCCGCAGGTCAACCCTCAGGCCGAAGAAGGCGTGCTAAGTGATCTCGCCTTCTCCGGCCCGGCCGTCTACGCCGGAGGGGAGCAGCGAGGGGGTCCTCTTCGCGCTCCCGTTCCGCTGCCTCCTTCTGCGACATAACTTTCTTGCAGAAGGAGGCGGCCGCCTCCCACGCACACCTGTTGGCAACCATGGCACGAACCATGGTCGCCAACGAGAGGCGTCCTCCGCCTAGTGCCGCGATAAGTTCGCGGCGCTTGTGTCGCCAGGCCGAGCACTCAAGGAGAGTGTGTTCGGCCGTGTCGTCGGGAGCGTCGCAGCGATGACACTGCGGCGTCTCCTTCGGACGGGGGACACGGTACAGGTTGTGTCCAAACATCCATGTGCGGACGAAACCTGCGACAGGCGGTAGGTGAGGCAGCCGTGCCGGCGCTCGACGCACACTCCCTCAACACCGGACGAATGGCCTCAACCGTCCAGTGGCCAGCACTTTGGGCTTGGAGAGCTTCCGTCCATTTGGCCAGGGCCTCTTCCCTGGCCTGGTAATGACCTAGCGCCAACTCCTCCAAGCATGGTCGCTCCCCCCGCATCCTTGCCGCGACCGGAATTCGATGCACCTGGGCCAGAACCAGGGCATCGAATTCCCAAGGCGTTGTCATCATCATTCGCGTCATTACTGTTTATTTCCATGGAATCGTAATGGTGTTTTGTAAATGGTAATGACGTATGCGTGCTTATTTAATAGTATTTTAATAATTTATACACATTTTTCCTGTGATATTTTGATTATTACTTAAGTCATGGTAGAAACAATGTCTGTGTAGTGTACAATATTGATGTGTGTGAGCAAAGTAGGATACCCACGTTAGCAGAAATAAAATACGTACTAAGCCCATAAACCATACTGATACAATTACAATACAATAAATTAAAAAAAAAAACATAAATTTCTCTAAGATACATTAATAGCAGGGTTATCATCCAAAATCGGCTATTAATGGCTATTAACTGCTTTTAATCGATTATTATCCATGATGTTATTAACCGGATTATTAGCATTACCCATCACTAGCTATGCCTATAACTTTATTAAATCTTTGATGATCTCTGCGACAGGTGTCGCAGTGACATTTCTAGAGGCGTAGTCCATAGAATAATAATGGCGTAGTCTTACCATGAACGAATGTTAAAATTTCGATTCGTAAGTAATCGATTCTTCTATCGATGTACACTGAACGATTGAGGACCTCTAATAAAAGTAATTTTAAACAAAGGACACATGGCATGCTCTTTGACTATGCGAAAACATTTAGGTGATAAAGAATTGTGTTTGTCCTGTGTCTGGATGTTAATAATATGTAATTAAGTACCAATTTGTGGTAACTTCGTTATTTTTGATACTCGTAACCTTAGATTAAAACAAGCTCGTAACACATGTCATGTGCTCTTTTTTGTTTTCCTAAATTTTCAGCTTCCTATAGATTTGAGTAGGTTGACGAAACGCTGACTGTACATACAGTTTGCAGCAATGCAACCATGCCTGTCAGATTCCTACAACCAATTTCAGCTTAATGTCCATCACATAGAGATACGCCTATTTTTATCAGGACATTCAGGACTTTACAGATAAAGGTTATTGGTTATTGTCAGAATATGTACATAAGTAAGTACATATTTTGATGTTTTATGGTCGAATAAATAAAAAGAAATTGACTCAACTCAATCAACGATTTTTATTACAATTGGACGATAAATAAAATAAACAATGGGAATATAGAGCCTGGGACCAGCTGACCTGGGACGGAGCTTACCAGCAATATGATGGTGGCAATAACAATTATTAATCATAAAGTCAGTGTTGACTTCTACGTTAGAGGTTCACAACCCAAATCATCTTCGTCTGAATCCAATTCGGACTCACTCGAACAATCTTGTAAATCTATTATTATTTTCGAATTTCGGACTTCGATCATATTCAAATTGTTTTATCCAAACCGACTTACTTCTAATCAAATTAATTGATTTTTTATTATAAAATTGTACGTTTTAAGAGATAAACAAAATGAAATTTTCCGATGTTTTAAAATTTCATAATCGATTATTACGTGTAAGCGAATGATAAAAGCAATGAACATCTCTAAGTGGGCGGGAACCCACAATTTTCTCTTCATACATTTGTCAGACAAAAATTGTGAAATTTAACAGCTGTCAAATCGATGACAGCTGTCGCAGAGATCATCAAAGATTTAAACAAGATAGTGCGGGGTCCGCTGTCTCCAATTTCGTGTTTTTGTTACTTGTGTTTGCCTACTTAAGTTTAATTAAGTTCAGTTTTATACTTATCTTGTCCTGTAATATTTTCTGTATTGTAAATAAAATAAACAATTTTTTTTTTAATACTACCGAAAGTATTATATTAATACTATAGTCTGTAATATGAAGGATGATAACTGCGGCAGAATGTCAGTGACATTTTTAGGGACGTAGTTTTATCATAAACAAATGGTAATAAATCGAAACGTAAGTAATCGATTATTCTATCGATCAACACTGCAAGTTTGAGTACTCTTATTTTCGAATCGCAATTATATTTAGATTTTTTAATCCAAGAAAAACGATGACAGCAATAAACATCCGGTGGTCAGAGCCGGCCGATCGTGAACGTTATTTCTCTGCATACATTTGACAGTCAGAAATTGTGAAACTTTACTCCTGTTAATCCGATGACAACTGTCGCAGGTATCATCCTATATTTTACGAACTATAAAATATAGGATGATACGGGTGGAACAGCCTAATTTCTATTTAGGTGGATAAGATAATAATATTGCAAAAAGCCAGTTAACCTAGACTTGTGTTGGACTAGTAGGCCGCAATGGCCGTTTACTATCAGGGTGGTGGGCTGCGTGCGTGCCTGTCTGCCAAGTGATCGATAAAGTATTAAAAAAACTTGTCTTCTGATACCATTGTCGAATCTGCAATTTTTTTTGTATTTGATAGCCGAACTTTGCCATGTGATGTGAGTTGTGACATTTGATACCATTCTTCCATCGATTTATTCTACAAAATTACCTTTAAGAAATTATTGTTCTTTTCGGATCGCATTCATATTTTGTAATCCACGACAACTTACTTTTAATCAAATTGATTGATTTTTTGATTACAGAATTTTACGTTTAAAGAAATAAACAAACCAATTTTATCGATATGTTACACCTATCGATTATTACGTGTAAGCAAAAGATTTCAGCAAATTTCATCCCTAAGTGGGCGGGGCCAGCCTATCACTGCGTTATTTCTCTGCATACATTTTTCAATTTTCAGTCAAAAATTGTCATGAGCGCTCTACACTTAGCCCGCGAATCACGGCGCGAATTCGCGCCGCGAACTTGCCGCGAATTCAACAATGACTCCACACTCGCAATGGTTCGCGGTATTTTCACAGTTAAGTTCGCAACTTTGAATGAAATGGACGTCGAAGTAGCTGTTGCTGCGTCCCTAACAATATGCGCGTTAGCGTACTTTAATTATGAAATATAGAAAAATATAATTTCTTCCGGTTTCACGTGATGGCGCTGATCGGCGATAAAGCTGATGACTCTATTCCCCCTTAATAAGTAACTCTTTATGAACAACTAGCCTTCCGCCCGCGGTTTCACCCGCGCGTAATTTCTTTTTTCAAATATCCCCCCCCCTTCCCCCCACATTTCCGGGATCAAAAGTACCCTATGTTCACCGGGGATAGTGTAGCTATCCAACAGTGAAAGAATTATTCAAATCGGTTCAGTAGTTTTGGAGCCTATTCAATTCAAACAAACAAACAAACAAACATTCAAATCTTTCCTCTTTATAATATTAGTATAGATACTGACCGTCGCGGACTGCGAGTGTGGAGTCATGCACGTTCGCGTCGCGTTCGCGCTTCGCGCTCCCTTTGACGCGGACCAAAAAACCGACAAAAATTGGGGAACAAAGCGCGAAACCGCGAAGAATATGCGAAACGGCTCCACACTTAGCGTGCGCGCCCTTTCGCGGCGTTCGCACGCGATTCGCGGGCTAAGTGTAGAGCGGGCTTCAAAAATTACCCTGTCAAATCGATGACAGCTGCCGGAGGAATCATGCTAGATTTTACAAGGATAAAGCAAAAATTAGAGAAACGGAATGTTATTGTGTCCTGTGTAGTACGGGCCCCGGCAAACTTCTTGACTATCCAGTGGGGATTGCGCAGAAGCAGAACACGAATTTTGACATGCCTGCGCGCTATTTGTCAGTAGCATACCTCTTATCAATAGCGCCCGCAAGCGTCAGGAGATGTGCGCGGGCGTCATCGCGTCAGGGGAGATGTGCGCAAGCGCACATGCGCGTACTTTTCCCAATTTTCCCCACTCGTTCGACCGATGGTCAAGAAGTTTGCCGGCACGTATGTCAATGGTTTAAGTTGACCCATTATTTCGCAGACACCCTGTAAATTGCATGAAGACAGGGAAAGGATTAAGAATCACCACAAAATATACAGGACACATCTAAAACACTTCAAACTGAAACCAATAATATAGGACAGTCCAAAACACCATAACGATTTGTCCAAACGGGAGGAAAAATGAAGGAGGCGAATTGTAAAATAAATTAGAATATTTAATTGATTTATTTACAGAAACATTAAACCAAATTATGGTAGTTAATCTATATAAATTTTGACAAAATAAACATGTTTTCTGAGCCAACTAAATTCTCTATTGAATGATTATAAATGACTTAAAAAATTATAAAGGTACTGAACTATTACAATATTTTATTGTTTAAAAAGAGAATTTTCATTTTTATTACGGTTACAGATATTTTGAATAGACCCTTATTAAGCATATCATTATATTGAGTGGCTTTACCTAAATTACTCGTTAATTGTAATACAAATGTTCTTACTCATGTAATCATACAATACAAATTGCAAGCTTTACGTTCTACGCAACTGCCGAACATCAAAGAGATTATGATAAAGATATTTCGATGAAGTGAATTTGTGATCCAATGATTATCGTCACTCTCAACTCAAATTAATGTTTATCGCACTGTACGAAAACCATTCAACATATGGGATTTTAAATATACAATTTTGTTTACTTCATGATGATGACAATTGCTGCACTAACTCTTCATGAAAGCTGGTACAAGAGTTTGTAAACAGCTGTATACTTAGCATGTCTATCGATTAGACCATCTACAATAATCTCCTTGAACATCGTGTATTTACGAATTTACATTGATTAAGCGAATCTCATGTTACATATTACGGCGCTATCCATCAAGAATCATATCGATGAATTGAAAAAGCTGCGATTGTCTTTACACTTTGTTCGTCGACACACACAGACGACCGACTAAGCGTGCTTGACAGCTAATACGCAATGTACACGGTAGTAATATATCCTAACACGGCAAAGCTTCTAAGGTTTGACCATACTACAACTACCACTAACTTCTAGTACAATACCAGGGCAACCGAAATCTTCATTACCATAATAAATAATAACTACTGGACATAATAGGCTTCATTAGTATTATACCTTCAAATATAGCTACCTCAAACAAGATAGGAAATTAAAAATTAATATTTGTATATCACACACTTTAATTTAGGTGAATAATCTTTCGATACAGATGAATACAACTCACTCATTACAAACATCATCTGACAAAGTAAAATGTGGATTTATTAATAATCAATCACTAATCTAGCAATTTAATGCACTATGCTCATCTGATAATATGATCTCTGAATCTGAAATCAAATATTTGAAAATAAAATAAATAATTAAAAACTTTAAAAATAAAACACTCTAACTTATAGTTAAAGTTTTGAAACTCCAAAACTTAAAATAAGTCTATGAATGAACTATGAACGGTATGACGTCCGTGTATAAGCGCGTAGGGTGAGAGGCGACCGCGGCCCGGGTCCCCGAGGACGCCCATCCCAGCCGTTGGCCTCGCGCCAACGAGCACGATGGGCTCATGTCCACCGGAGACTGTTACCAATTATATGTACATTCCAACGATACTCGATCCAATGACAATTTCAATAATGACATACAAATCTTCGCTTGTCATGAATAACCATCAGTATCAAATTAAATAAAACTAAATTATCAATTAAACAAATCATGGTACAAATATTCCTCGATCGAACACGTAAGAAAACATTTACTATTTATTCTAAATAAAAACTACGTCTAAACGCGCTTATCAATAAACAATAACTATAAAATAAAACAGAGTGAAAAATTAAATTATAACACAGCATTAACGCCTCACTTCGTCGTTCCAATCGGTACAAGTATGACGGATGCTACGTCACAATATTTCTAGCCAGAAATAAGACTTTAACACCATTAAAATATACATCATATCTATGAGCCATATTATTTTAATGGAATGTGACGTTATAAAATGTAGTATTGAATATTTATGTGATGTGCGGGAGTTGACGTTTCTGGTACATTAGAAAGACATAGCATCGTCAAGTGTACGAGTAGACCACAATGAGCAGAAGGAGGAAATTATTATTTATAAATAATCATGTTCCTTTTTCTGATCTAACAATATTAATGATTAAGTTCGCAACTCATTGTAGCTATCAATGTGAAAAATAATGATAAAAGATATCATCGGTGAGTTTAAGTTACTAAAATGGCAACGCTTTTAGCGACACTCCCAAACTTTAACGGTTTGATCAACGCTGCCAGATATCACGTATGGCAAGCTCCTGTGGAAATCTGAAAACAAAACAAAACTTACATTACAATAATATACATAAGGCATTAACGCTATAACTACGACGTCTTAGTTTTTAAAGCCTGTCTATGTTAATTAAATAATGCAAACTGTGTCTAACCCGCACGAGGGAATGAGTAGTGTCCTACCGAAGGTTTGGTTTTATTTAGGAAATTCCACGAGGGGAGTTAAAAATTCGTTATAAAATACATACTTCGTCAACTAGATCAAATATGTCTAATGTTTTAATAGTATGTTATTATCAACGTGTTGTATTCTAACTTGAAACTGGATGAGATTTTAGCGAAACTGGATGAGATTTCAGCACAAAATTTGAAACCTTCGGCTTCGCCAAATTTTCGCCAAAGCCGAAGCTGCCAAAATGATCGAACTCTAAAGGCGAAACTTTAGTGGTGGGGTAGACTGACCGAGGCTGGTGGCGAAGTGCTGATGCGCGTAGAGCGTCTTGAGGCAGCGCGTGTGCGCGACGTCCCACACGCGCAGCGTCTTGTCGTCGGACGCCGTGAGCAGGTAGCGGCCGCCCGGGTGCCACGCCGCGCCGCGCACCCAGTTGTCGTGCCCCACCAGCGTCGCCAGGCATTGCCCCGTGCTCACGTCCCAGATCTGCCAAATAATATTATAACGTTGTAATCATTTACACAATTTGATATGCCTTATGTGTTAAGGGTGGATGGTTATGATTATGAATTAACATTTTGTTCATCAGACTGAAATCTATTGTGTTCATTGCGATATCCATAAAATATTACACCACTGGTGTTCACAGTAAATTATATTCAGCTCTCCTTTTGGTAAGCGGGAAGTACGTTTGCTTCAAATTTTTTTTTCGTTTGTTTTTCCTAAGGATTGACTGGTAGAGAATACTTTTAGCGTTAAGGCGAAGGCGAACGCATTTTGTGTCATATTATTGTGGACAATAACGCAGGGTTGCCAACTTTAAAAAATATTTATCCCTAAACCTAAGTCAAAACCCCCTAAAATCACCTCAATTGCTTGAAAATCCCCCCAAAAATATTTAATAAAAATAATTACAATTAATTAATAAAAAATGTGCAGTAATATAATTTGTTTTTACTCTTCTATAACAACTAATTTCTAATCTGTGTTCTATAATCCCGTCAACTGACAAGTGGGTCATTCTACTTTTTACTGCAGGTTTTGGTGTCCCCCGGAAAAAAAAACTTCAACTGCCATTTTCTTAAAAAAATGAAATAAATCGTACGCAACATGTGAAACTGCCGCATTATTCCTATTCTATGAATATTGCAATTTGAATCTTTTGGGCCTATATTTTAAGATATGTACGGTCACAAAGTAGAGGTCCACGGTAACATAGATGTTTTTCATAGTACCGCAACCTGTCCCCGACCTAATGCGCAGACAAACTTAACCAAAAAAATCGTTTTTCCTTCAAAGCAGCCCTATGTGAAAAAAATCTAATATGTTTATTAAATATGTGTGCGCTTTTTATGTTTTCATTATATATTTTTAAACTGTTTAGTTATTTCACAAAAAAATATAATAATTTTGTCCCTAGTGAACAATATGAATATGGCACCACTATGTTACTAGAGGTTTTTCATTAAATTGTTAGTTGTCGCTGTACCACTCGCCGCTTAGTCGATTCGTTTGGTGGTGAATGACAACTGTGGGGAAAGGGGGTATCATTGCAAACCGCGTGACGCCCGTCAGTCACCGTCATGTTGTGAATCGAGTCGCGTATGTTTATTTCCTGTGCACTTTGTTACTCGGCAAAAAGGTAAGTTTTAGAACTTTTACTTTACGTTTTAAATATTGAGACGTGGCATTTATGACACACAATTGTATTCTATTGTCAGATTTGCAAATTACAAGATAATTTTGTTGCTAACAGATAACATCATGTTATTTTACAACAGTGTTACCAGACAACTTCGTTACCCCGCTGTAGTAACATAGTTGTAAATATACTTTGTCGCTGATTTATTCCAATCTGTTGCAACTTAATTTGTTCTAATCGACCTTTGTTTTTATAGTTTGTCTTACCTTTATTCAAAAATGAGTTCTTATAATAATGCGATGTTTTCATCATTTACAGAAAAATGTCACTAACTCCAGCCGAAAAACAACGTCGGTACCGAGACGAACGAAAATTAGACCCTGATAAAGAAGAACGTTACAACAATTAAATAAAGAGTCGAAAAAATAGAAGAATTTTTACGAAAATGTTTGAATACCAGTCCATAGTGGCGTCCAGAAAGAAACGTGATATACTTCTAGAAGCCCTGGACAGATGTTGAAACAGACATTAGTTCTGAACATTATGATAACATTGTTCCTGAAGAACTTTTAGAGGAAAACGCGAAAACTACGAATTTCCTAATCCTCTGGAAGTGTTCGGACACTAATTTGAATTATTCATTAATTTTTAAGAAACCTAGCCTGTTTAAGTACTGTTTTTTAGCAAAAACATTTAAGTAATAATAGTTAAATTATTATTTTTAACCTTTGTTGTAACTAAGAGACTGATTAGCAGTGTTTTTTTAAAAGAGATACTATTATGTCCCTATTTCGAGGCAGAGGTTTTTCGATATCAGTTGTACAATTGGTTTACAAATTAGATTACGGGTGTATCAGATGCAAGAAACAATATATTTTTATCAGTGTTGAAGGCTTTGCTAAGATATTTTTATGCGTATAGATGTTATGAGAAATATTTATATAACAAAAATGCACAACAGTAACACAGTTGTCTTTAAATGTGATTTATAAGACTTAATTAATGATAATTTCTATTTAAATTTATGAGAAAGAAAGCTTAATGTTCTTAAAATACGCTTTGTTAATTTTTTTTGTTGAAATGATTGACTAAATTATGTCAATAAAAATGTTTTGATTGGTAACAAAGTGGTATAATTTTTTACCTTGATCGACAAAACGTTTATTTTCAGAAAAATCATTGTACAAAGTTCGCTGCTAGAGGTGTATTGCAATTGTTTAGGTATAATTACGCATACATTCAATGAAATAACTTCATTTATCTTTAACGAATAATTTTTTGAAACCTGTTAGTACTAGCGCCAAAAACCTGCAGTAAAAAGTAGAATGACCCAAGTGCGAATTCTTACGAGTAATTATGGTTATAAATGTCATTGTCATATTTGTCATAGACAACATGGTGGAATTCGTG
Source organism: Mecyna flavalis (assembly GCA_949319885.1). Classification (NCBI taxonomy): domain Eukaryota; kingdom Metazoa; phylum Arthropoda; class Insecta; order Lepidoptera; family Crambidae; genus Mecyna; species Mecyna flavalis. The sequence goes on from OX439436.1 coordinate 5,852,323, forward strand.
TTTTGTCGTGGTCGTGGAAAACAAACAATCGCACTAGATGTCGCTAAGGCGATATGTATAAAAATGAACATGATTCGCTGGATTGGATTATCCCAAGGCTATGGAGACTATACTCACCTTTATTTTGCTGAATTTGGAATAAAAAAAATATATTTAAAGTTATAAAAATCCCTAAAAATACCCCTAAAAATATAACACCCCTAAAAAAATCCCATCTTACTTATTTACCCCCTAAATCTGGGGGGAAAACCCCTAAGTTGACAACCGTGCAATAACGTTTTATAAATAAATAAATCAAATTAAATATAAGAGAGAAAGATTTTAAATTTTGCCGACAGATTTTATTTTTTAAATTTATGTAAAGGGAAGTAAAGTCCCACCTTAACAGATTTGTCGCGCGATCCGCTAGCGAGGAAAGGGCCGGCGTGGTTGGCGCGGCGGTTGTCGCCGCCGGCCGCCTCGTTGATGGCCGCCGCCGCCGCGTCCGGCGCCCACGCCACGCACTCCACCACGTGCTCGTGCTCGCGGAGTTCCATCTGGAAATAGACACGTTTTGGTGAAGGCTGCCGCTCAAATACAAATACTATGGAGTTGGTACTTGGTACTATCGGGGTCACCCGCGCGTGATCACCCTAAAGGCTAAAATCCTGTGCAGTATTTTCACGTTTACAAGCGCCGCTCCTAACAAGTCACGATGCGCGTGCACGGTATATTTTTCCAAAAGTGATCACGCGCGGGTTTCCTCGATGGTACGTGATGCATATGTCAAGCAAATGCAGTTGTAGGAAATTAAAAAATTGGCAAACCACAATTATCATTTATATCTCCTCCTCCTTCTTACTTTTACTTTACAAGAGTTTACGCCGCGACTTATTTCTCACAGTATTATAAATAAATATTATGATTCCACTGGGTTCCAGGTAACGCAATTAGCCACCTATTATGCATATATGCTTACTATTACTAAGTGGCTAACTGCAGTCTTTACAGTTGGCCACATGGCTAACATTGTGTTTATGATAACTTAGATAATGTCTATTGTCAATTAAAAAAAAAGAGAAGACGTATTTTTAATAAAACCCATAAATTATCACTTACTAATCTGTCAGCAGTAAAACTGGCTTATTAGATCAAAGTGCTTACTTTGCATTCATTGGTGTCGGCGTTCCATATGCGTACGGTCTGGTCGTTGGAGCAGGACGCGAGCAGCGCGCCGTCCGGCGACACGCGCACCATGCGCACCCACTCGCGGTGACCCTTGTACGTCTTGATGCAGTATCTGCGAACAAACACTCATTAGTCAATACGTCAATTAAACTAAGAAGAGAACGACTACCGAAAGGCTGTCAAGCTATCTGGCGAAATAGTGAAACTTTTTTAAATCCTAATATATAAAAAAACACTTGCGGCGCAACTTGACCAATTTGGTAGTAAACTTACTAAAACGTCTAATCCCCATTGATTAGGATTTATCGCTTACAATATTATATTAAGATAACATTATGATTTAATTAATGCAAATGTTTACTTATCATATAATTTCAAATTAAACAACTATAAAATGTAAACATTTGTACTTGACGAGCCATTTGGTATAATGGTTGAGAAGTCGGCAATTACACCTAGCGGCCGCGAGTTCGATCCCGGCACGGCACAATCATTTGTGTCCATGCGCATGTCTGTTTGTATCGGTCTGTTTCTATGTTTATCCGTTGTCTGGCACCCATAGTATAAGCATAGCTTGTTATATTGTTTGTATAACGGAAATGAATAGTTTTCAGGAATAGATTTTTACCTATTTAAATTAAATACACGTCGAGAATTGGAGGGAGGCGGCGCCAAATAGACCGGAGTGGAGATCCTTATTGCTGGAGGCCAAGACTCATTTTGGGTCGCTGCGCCATGTTAGTAAGTAAGTAAGTAAATTAAATATGAAAATCATAATTTACCCAGTAGCCACTTCCCAAGCCTTGATAGTTTTGTCACGGCTGGCCGAGTAGACAATGTCGCCGCTCGGCGAGAACGCGACGGAGGACACGTTGTGGTCGTGCCCGTGCATGGTCTTCACGCACTCAAACGTCTGGTTGAAGTCCCACAGCTTGATCGACATGTCGGCGCTGCATGACACTGCAATTGGAAATGTATTTATTTGGTTAGGCACCGTTGCTGCTGAATGCTGAACATAGGCCTCCGAACCGATCGGTCCTCCACCACCGACATCGGTCGATCTACTGTCAGGGCCTAACACTACTTATTATTTCTATCGATAAATTATCGATAGTTAGGCAATTCTACTATGAGCGATTCTGACTTTCAACATCTCAACTAACCAAATACATCTTACAGTAAAAATCCAGTAAAATTATTAAGTACCTAGGATACAAGGTGAGCGCTCATGATGGACTTTTGTCCACCGAAGACAAAAATCCCCCAATCATAGAAAAGAGTCCGCCGAGGACAATGACGTTCAATATACAACTAGACACCCAATCTCTAAGAAAAATCCCTAAAAAAACGTCCGAGCGGCGTTGACACAGATGACATTAATACATTCGTTCAAATTAACACCTTATCTCGTGGCAGTTAGTGTTTAATGTCAATCGTATACAACTAAACAAAAACTCTGCCTAATAGTCGGGTGGGCAGACTTTTGCTTCGGACAATATTTGAGCGTGATTGGGAGTCTAGTTTTTTAAGAGGACGAATTGAATATTTGTGTTGCAAGGATATGGATTTTTCTCAGCAATGACTAAAGCTAAGAAAATAAAATTTATTGGCAGGATTCATCATGTCTTTGACTTTGTATTGTCCAATTGAATACACGATTGGTCAACTTTTGTAACACAGATTAATTAATCAAAAATACCTCTATAAAAACAGGGATTGTCATTTTTACGACAATCGGAAGCGACTTAAGCCTTCAAAATTACTAAATATAATCACGGAACCTTACACTATAATTGGGCCATATATTATTTAAAATACATTTATAGTTTTTAAATCACACGGATAAAACCATTTTGTCGCATACGCTCTTTTCGTTTAGAGCGGGTTTTCTAAGAGCGTCTTGCGTCGCGCGGCCCCAGCAGTACGCTCCCGGCTATTGCCAGAGACGGATCTATGACAACTGCTCTCCGCCCACGCTCGCTTTTGTTTTTCGAATATTTATTCAAACCACTGACCTCCATCATATACATAGTACGCTGGACTGGCTATACAGTCTGTTTGCCCAACCTGAGATATGTGTGGCCATATTTAGCTTCTAAGATTCACCATCATGTTTATAATATTATTTTTTATTTTGAATAAGAATAATCTAAAAAGATAGCTGACTACGCACAATCACTATCCGTTGAACTCGAGTCTTCAGAAATGCCGTCTGGTCTGATTCAGTATCAGATTAATTTTTTAATTCTCTTATGAACTTGTACATTTCGGCATCCATTAAGTACCTACTTCTGTTTCGGACAATTGGTCTTCGATGTGGATAACATGTTCACATTGTTTTTGCCATTCATCTGTAGTAACAGTGAGTGACCGATTGGAATGCTTCTTCTTTTAATTTGACAATATTGTTTGCATCTTGTACCACATTTAAACTCTCAACTCGCCTTTTTAGTAGACTCCACATAAATTAAAATCATCCAATACAATTTTCTTTTATTGATAACTGGTGCTGTTTTTTTTGGATAGACCTAAAATAATGGAAAACGTTCATTTGAGTGGGTTAAAATAAATAAAATGGTTAAAATTTCATAATCGATTATTAAGTGTATGCGAATGATAATAGCAATGAATATCTCTAAGTGGGCGGGACCCTACAATCATGAACGTTATTTCTCTTCATACATTTGACAGTCAAAAATTGTGAAATTTAACAGCTGTCAAATCGATGACAGCTGTCGCAGAGATCATCCAAGATTTAACAAACCATAGGAACTAGTTTAGGGATGTCTAAATTCATGTCGATATTATGTCATTTCTTAGTCGATAATTTTATTTTATTATTAAAGGGACATAGTGATCTCTCACAATAATAAACACTTGATATGACAACAAAATAGAAAAAAAACTGATTTGTGATGATTGTATAATTAATTATGTTAAATCAGTCCGATGATTTTAAACCATAATTATTAAAAAATATTACCAAAACAAAACGTGCTAAGTATCTTTCAATTGCTGTTTGTATGCAGAAACAAAAAAAAATTCTTTATCAATGACCGGTGAGAAAGTTAGACATTTTTTGACTCTGCAAATAATCTAGGCTAGATAATGAAATTTTATTCGTGCATTAATTCCAGAATATTTTGGAGCATTGTCACATATTATCTCGAAACGTTGTTTTTAGACTAAAGCCCGTAGTTGTAGTTTTGTCTAAAAATAATATTTCAAGAGCCATTAAATAAAACAACTGAAACGGATAAAACTCGCGATTTATCCGTTTAAGGTGTTTAGTTAATGAGTAGTAACTACTATTATTATATTATTTTACTAGCTGTGCCCGCGACTTCGTCCGCGTGGAATAGTGACTTTTCGGGCAGCTTATTTTAAATAACAAATACCGTCCTTTGGGTAGCTAAAAATTTGAGTGTTTACCCGTGGTCCCGTTGGGTCGACCCATTAACGGGTCCACGGGTAATTTTCATTCCCCGTGGTCCCATTGCATCAGGGATTGCTTTCCGTTCTTATGATTTTATCGATAGAAAATAAAAACAGTTAAACACAAAACTTTACAGTATGCTTCTCTGTAGGTATACGATATGTGACGTATGGCCATCGGGAATGAAAGCATACAGGCTCCTAGGATTGCTAACCCGTGTCAGAGCCACATACAACTGACCGTGCGAGAAACAGCTGATACTTAGATCTACACCCACAACTTTCATCGTCTGACCTTGGGCTTTATTAATTGTCATCGCAAAACATAGGCTGACTGCAAAAAGTGTTAAGATGTGTAAACTAAACGTACAAATTTTATGAAACAAAAGAATTGCTAGAAAAATTAATTAATAACCTGAGCTTATAAACTTGTTCTTAAATAAAGAAAATCAAGAAAAGAATTGCCTAACCTATACCAAATACTTATAAATTATTCATATATACAAACCCTAAATAAAAAATTAAGATAAGTGTACCAAAAATCAAGGAAAGAAATGCCTAACCTATAACAAATGCTTACAATATTTATTTACAAATTTTTAAAGAAAATTAAGAAAGACAACCTAACCTACAAACCCTTAAATATAAATAAATGAAATATCCAAACTATCAGTATTCAAGTAAATCGCAATTTTCGAATGCAACTACCTATTCGCCATACTCTCAGCGCGCTTTATATACGGACGCGCAGTTCAGGCGCGAGGCGTGTACCTTTATATTGACATAACTTTTTTATTTATGAACCGATTGACATGAAATAAACACTAAATGTTAAGTGAAGCTTACCACAATATATTAGTGAAAACCGCATCTCAATCGAATAAGCCGTTTCTGATATTAGCGTGCACAAACACACAGAAAAACAGACAAAAAAAGTTTTAATTACAATTTCGGGTTCGGTATCGATATAATAACAACCCCTGCTACTTTTTTTTAATATATTTCCATTGTACAGACACCACTTTTCTACAAATTTATTATATGTATATAGATTTGTGGCAGTAACCGCGTAAACATCAGAAACCACTATTTCAAGAGTCATCTTAAGATCGATCTCATAGTTGAGACCTGTCTAGAAATACGGGCCTTAGTGACATTTGGAATTATCTAAAAGTTATAATAATTATTTGGGGTCTTTAAAAAATTAGGAATAACTTTTTTCTTTTATTTAAATAAAATAAGTGACTTGAGAATATTTTCTTAAGGACCTATCCCTCCACATAGAGAGTTAATAATAAGATACCTATGTACAGTCGCCAGCACATCAGACTACCCCAAACTGTCAAATTTCTACAACCAATTTTCAGCTTTATTCACTTCACATAGAGTTCTCTTTCAATTGAGATTTTTTGACAGATTAGGGTAGGTTGATCTGCTGCCGTCCGTACTTAGATTAGCTACACAAAGAGGGCACTTTATCTAAAAAAGTTTTTATCGATAACAAAATTCAGTCGTTGTATAGAACTAGTATTAGTTCCAAGTACACTCACTCACTAATTACTGCTCTCCAGCGCAGTTAGCGCCAATATGGCGATTTTCAAATCGGATCAAATAATTGGTAGCGATCGCCTGTCCAGCGTACTTGTATAATGGAGGTCAGTGGTTTCAGTGGACGCGCGGATCTCTTTGCTCCGTGCTCGTCACTCGTCATAAATGTGCGGGGTGGGGGGGCGGCACGCGCCGAATTTCAGACTTTTAGTTGAACGCGGCGTCACCTTAATTGAACGTCATTGGCCGAGGATAAGATTTTTACCCTAGGACATTACGAGTGCCTCGATGGTTAATGAACGTAGTGAATATTAACTTTAACTGTGTACTCCATAAGGCGTACCTCAATATGCGAATAAGTTATAGCTCCTTGACTAAATACCAAATTCACACCAAATATACTATGTACTTTGAAACTTATTTATCTTTAAAAATAATGAACAATAAGTAATTCTCCCTCCCATTCTTCTTCATAACAAATGTTTCATCATAACTATTAAACATAGCAGGCCCGTAACAAACCCGATAGTGTAATGTATGCGTAAATATGACATCTCGACACCGGATTGCGTTTTGTAACGAGCATTGTTTTCTAGACCCCGGCCTGCATTGTTTGGATCGGAGGTGAACATCTTCAATACAAATGAATTCAAGGTATTCTTAGCATCTGATAAATAATGTTATTCATATTATGTATCCCCCCGGACAATAGACGTATTATACGATGCCAGTCGTAGATAGTTGAACTTTTAAAAAGTTTATAACGCAATAAAATTTTGTTATAGCTTGTAAACATAAAAAAGGAAGTCCCAGCTACAGTGCAAAAGCATCTTGCATTGAAATCAAGTAATCATTTCAATTATACGTACTGATTTAATTATTATATTAATCAATTCCAGGAGATACATAATCAAGTCTAAGTCTTGCATTTTTTTTGTTGGTCGTTTAGTTCACAAATCCTCCCCTTCTGTCCGCCACCGCTTCCTGCACTGCACCATCTGATGCCATGACATCAACGCCTATACTACCCAATGGCAAACAGATAGTCTAGCATTTATGTACATTATAAAATATAATGTACGAGTATATGATTGTTTCTTACCCAGCAGTTTTCCGTGGTGGTCGAAGGCGATGTCCTGAACGGAGTCGGTGTGACCCTTCAGGGTTCGTTCGTACTCGCCGCTCTCAAACTCCCACACTTTGATGGTTGCGTCCTCACTTGAGGAGACCATCAAACTGAACACTGGGTGGAATATTACCTGAACACAATAAAAGTATACACATAAGCCAATCACAACAAAATCTTTGACATTCAGAATTTTTCTACTTTTCATGGCAAGGGGATGATAACACTACTTAGTGTGCGAGAAATATTGATAAGACTAGTTCCATGAGGGCGGCAATAAGAGTTTGTGAAATAAAGATCGCCTATTTATAATTAATTCATTGAATATAGTCATGATAATTAAAAGTTTTATTGCATTTAAGATAACCTTAGTCACAAGGAAATTGCTGTTCAGCAATCAGATCACATTGTATCATATTGGGTTTAATTAAATGGCCATAATCCGATGTTAAAATATTATATTTCATATCATTAAAATGACCTTGAATATATTTTTTCTGATGTAGACTATAATGTTGTCTATAACTAGCAAGACAGCTTAGAATGTGGTGTAAATTTCACCCTAAACATGCGATATTTCAACAGGCCTGTTACTACACCCGCATTGTCGCTTTTGCATAGATTCATGACAGTTTGTTCAGTGGTACTTGAAAACACGTGGGATGCGGGTCAAGACCACATGCGACGAAAGCGCTATATCACCAAAAACAGGCCATTACTGTTTGGACAACATAATATACATCATTATGTTTGAGCGTAGGTAGTACACATAAAGCAACTCATACATTGTTGGTTTGGCTACGTACCTATTCGTAAGATGCTTACAAACATATTCGTGGTGTTCTTTTGAAGGACTTTGCACTAGTGCATAAATATGAAGGGAGCTGGTACCGTAGCCAATGTAAGATAGCAACACCACGAGTGCCACGCGCGTAGCAAACCCTTCAACATTTTACGCCCTTCTACGAGGACCCCATACTGTAACCCTCGTGGGAAAGCTCCGACGCGGCTCTGCCCGGTCGTTCTCAGGAGGCAAAGTTTCAAACCGCACAGTAAGCTTAGTAAGTCTATTTTAGTTCTAGTGTAATGGATACATTTCCTGTCAATAACAAGCTATACTACGGAAGAACGGTAACGGACTCATACAACAGGAACCAATGAATACCTTGGTAATGGTGGCCCGGTGACCAGTAAGGCAAAACTTCTCCGGAGGGCGCGGAATCCATTCGGCGGGCGTACGCTTCCCGCGAGTCGGCGCTCCTTCAATGAACTCCTTCTGTGCCTCCGACAGTTTGGACTCTAGTTCCATAACCTGGAATGACAGTTATGCACAAGTTAATTACATGTACTACGTTGTACTACGCACTTTTTATGTGTCTGATTTTTCAATTCTTATAAAATAAATATTAATGCGCGTAACAACGGTCAACACAAGACATAGTCGTCTGCACGTATGAAAGAAATATATTCCTGGAAATAATCCCTCTCCGTAATCTGCATGTTACACACTGAAATATGCATACGTATGCACATCGTACATAGGTAGTCGGCAGGCAGCACGTGCATTAAACAGACGCAATGCGGTTGCTCGCTATGAGGAGTATGTTCATCTGAATGTTTCATAATTATACATCGTTATCGCGCGGGCAGTTTGGGGGCGACGCATAGATGACCGAAGGGCTGTCACACGTATATAACGAGTATTAGAATATTTGCATGTTTTTTTATTCTTTAAATTAAAGCCTTTCATGTTATGTATATTCCTTATGAGGATAAATACCTTATGAGGATAAATAGAATATTATTTCTATTTTGATATTGTATTCAAAATTGGGACAAAGTAGTGTAGAAGCGTTGTTTAAGTTAGCAACACTTTCTCTGAGGGTTGATTCAGTCCAGTAAGTCAGAAATTGACATCATACAGCTATAAATGAGTAATTAGGATAAAAATAACATTTTCATAAAATTGGTTAAAGTTATCGAAACCGAAAAAAATCGTAAGGTAACATTGTTGTGTCAGTGGTCGATTTAGGATTACAAATAGATTTAATGCATAATATCGATTTAAAAATCGATATTTTTATTGGTCAAATATAATTTAAAAAAAAAGATCCATGCGTGGCAACCCTATTCGTCAGTATCCACGCGTCGCCCCCAAACTGCCCGCGCGATAACGATGTATATTCATAATATTTAACTTGATTGGAAATCATTATCTACGTGCCAGTATAACAAACCTTAGAGATACCGACCTAACTTAATGTAAATGGATTGTAAATTTAAATTTAATAATTCACACGTACATTTAATACGCAATTACATCATTCCAGAGAGGTCAATCAGCCAAACAGACTATCCCGAGATAAAATTTATAGGCGTCTATTAACAGCGCAAGGTTCAAGACGACGAGTGGAGCGAACCAATTACCATCACCTTGGGGTTTATTTGTTTTGTTTTGCAGCATTTCTGGAGCGATAGTCTTTGTATAATTGTGTCACAGTGATATACGACCAGCACGCGTTTGCATCGACCGGCGTCGAGTAGGAAAATCGCTGCTGACCTAGATACGGCCAAGGCAGATCGATCAGATCTGTTTCCCCCGCTGTGAACCGTGTCGGGATGTCATTAAACTTTAAAGCCACAATGAAGAAATAAATCTGTCTACGAAAACTTTTAAACCTTGATTGGGCCATTTAGCCGATTGTCTGTGCAACTAAATTGATGATAGTCTCAGGATGAGATCTCACGGATTACGAGCACGGCTACTAGAGCATCGTCACGTTCACGTGTTAATGACTGTTTATGTAATCGCGGCTTCATATAATACGAGGGTTATGTGAACCGATATAGACATCATTAATCATTAAATTTTACTTTGTACCTAATTCAATTCAATAATTATTGGTGCCGTCAATAAATGGAAAGAGTTACACAAAATGAAATAAACGCTTCCGCGAATGCTCAAACGATATCCATGTAAGCTTGGCATTAACATACTTATTGAGCAATGGCGAGTTTTATTAAGAAAATTATTTAAGCTGTGTAGAAACTTTCATTAAAATACATGATGACTATAATAAGTACCTGGACTACGGCTTTTAAGGCAGTGACCCATTAATTCCTTATTATGTTAAGTGATAATATTATATTTTTTTGTAAAAAGCAAACGGTATCAAGGACATCACGCATCGTATCCAGGTCTTCATCAACCGATGCCTTAGGCAGATTCTCGGTATTTACTGGCCCGAAAAGATTTCAAACGAAGAACTGTGGGATCTCTGCTCCGAGACGCCGATTGGTCTCCAAATAAAACGTCGCAAGTGGTGTTGGATTGGCCACACCCTAAGAAGAACACCCGACCACATTCCTAGGCAAGCCCTGGAATGGACACCTCAAGGGAAAAGGAAACGCGGCCGTCTTAAACACACTTGGAGACGTTTAGTAGCAGCGGAGCTAAAGGCGATCGGGTTGACGTGGTCAGAGGCGAAGCGAACTGCCCAAGACAGAACGCGATGGCGAAGCACTGTAGAAGCCCTCTGCCCTACCTGGGGGCCATAGGACATTTAGTCAAGTAAGTCAAACGGTACAATTATTCCCATTTTATATGATATTTTTAAAGGAGGTACAGATACAGAGATATCAATAAAAAAATATGCCTGTTACCTTGAAAATAGTCAATTAACAACTAAAAAAGGTTAATGGCTGTCAACAACTTTAAGGGTTAAAAAAACTTATTTCGCAAACTCGGCTCATTACTTTCCATCTCCTGAAGTTAAACGCAAAATAATTAACCACTTTGGGGAGACAGACTTTAGCCAAAGCCACCAAACGAGTGGAGGACTGGACCAATTTAGAAGACTGAGTGTTATATTTTCTGGTCATTTGCCCTTTCAGTATAGGCAATATTGACTTAGGAGCCAGTACACTTGAAATTAAATACTTGAAAATCTGAGGAGCTTACAGTGCACTGTACAGTGTACACTGCAGAGCGACCTTCTGGCTAGGTGTCTCTCAAAGGAATAGGCCGCAGTCTCCACTTGCCACTAAATGAAAGGCGTGCTTGTCTGCTTACTGATGGATGTGGTATAAAAAAGGGATCGTACCTTCTTTTGAAGCCTAATAACTGAAGTCCATTTCTTCTCGAGGAGGCCGCCGAACTTGCGGTCCATCTCGCCGGTCATGTCGGCCTCCTTCTTGAACGCTTCCAGCGCGTCCGTGTAGCCATTGCTGCCTAGATAGTCGGCGATCGCTTTGTTCCTGCAACAATTAGACAAGACCAAGTCAGTTATCATGAGTAAAAAATACGGAACTTGAAAAAATCTTTTTATTATACAGGGTGTCCCAGAACTCAACATCAAGCCGAAACGGGGTGACAGGATTGATTGTAACCATCATGAGAAAAATCAGAAAAAAATCTAACCCATGCAGTTTGGAAATTATGGGCATTTAAGAAAAACCTAGAAATTTGGTCGAACTGTAACCATTTTTCGGTTATTGTGGTTAATTTTTATTATTTTTGTTCATTTAAACTTTGGAACCGTAACCCTAACCTAAATACTATTATTAGACGCCGCTCTGTGTAAAAAATACTAAAATATAATTATTGTTATTCATTGTCAAAAGTAACAAATAGTACCTAGTATTTTTCTAGGAAAATATTATTGTTCTAATTTCAATGTATTCTAATTTCTACGCGTAATAACGACATAGTATATCATAGTGTGTATAGGAGTAGGAACGTGCCGTGTTACTGTTGATTAAAAAACCTTGTATCCACAAAAACACGTCATCATCTCAAGGGCGACAGATATCCTGAATCATAATGCTGTACGAAAAAATCTCTAACGTAAACTGCAACACATGTGGTAGCGATGAGAAAAAACGCAAATAGCGAGGATGTTCACCGTAAGGCGTGACACAGACGAGAGATTATCCGTGACGCACGGAATGTGAAATAACCTTTAGAATTTTATGCAGGACACACACGACTCGAATCAAGTTTGTGCAATGGGAAACTGTCGATGTCGTCACATCACGTCACGTCAAATTTCAATTAAACACAAACGCGCAACTCATATTTACATGATTACATGTATACTAGGTATGTATTTATGTTATACTCTGGAATCGTTCAGACTCCAATTATGCTTTTGCGTTCGAAATAACTAGTTTTATTACAATTCTAGGCAATTTGGACATGCATAATTGCATATTCACCAGGCAATTTCGTAACCACAAAATCATTCGCTATGTTTGCAGAAGGCCTAAAACAAGTTACATTAGTTCGATTGTCATCTCGGAAAGAATTATTATATTCACGTATTATGCATGATTTAACTAATATAATAAGCAGGCACGTCATGTCCTTGCGGGTGCTTATGTTATACAACTGATATAATAATAATCCTCTTTTTGTTATTTTTCGTCAGATGTATTACAGATGATGAAGTTGGATCATTAAGTGGTTCAATAAACAACCCAACTACACTTTTAGTAGCCAATTAAAGAGAGATGTTTATTTGAAAGTTTGGTTTAAAGATACCCTTACCAAATAAACAAATCATCGAAAATAATACCACCATATATGGTGATCCCGATTCCCTAAGAATATTATGTACCTTAAAACAAACCTTCGGATAAGACGAGCGTAGGCGTATCATAAAATACTGAACCAAAAATACCTAACACTCGTAAAATCTAGATCCGTTCTACTAATACACAGTTAGTAGGGGAAGAGGAAGCTACATTTTAGTAAAATTCAGTAAGTGCGCCGGTGCAAGGTTATAGTTACTTTAACACTGATTACGTATAAAAATGTAAACAAACATTTCAAGAATATTCTCATGTTTGTTTTTTGTTGGGTCGCGAAAAATTATTAAATTATAACTTATGATAGATTAAGCATTTTTTTATAGTGTCTTCTATCGCTTAAGGATCTCACCTCAAAATGGACCTGTAATGTAATATTAATAACTAATTAATTGACTTGAGACATTTCATCCAAAGTTTCGGGACTTACACGCAAGAAAAAATATTTGAAGTAAAAACGAACATTATCCTTACTCGGACACGAAATTACTAGCATCGAAACTCTTGTTTAGTCTGACTCTGTGGCACGATGAACGAGACGAAATGATAGGATATTAGGATGGAATTTCCAAGTCATATCATATAACAATGTTATATTATGTATTTTATAAAGATGATTGTAATGTCCTCAACCTACGAGTATACATTGCCATTTTGGAACTCATAGTGTATGTAGGTATGTGTATCTGAATACGAAATTGAGTAAGCGGTGAAAGGCAAAGGCAACTCATATGCTCCTCCAGTAATTTGCTCCGATTAAATGAAAAGTAGGACTGAAAGCATTGAACTACAATTACTAGCGTATGGAACCGACACCGCAAACAAAATTTTTGCGCGATGCTTTGTTGACACGCTGTAACAACTCATTTAGTCACTCGCCTATGCTCATCGCGACCGCTTGTCAAAACTGTCAATTAAAAATGCCGTCTTGCGTGTTAAAAACGAGTAAAAACCAATTAAATACCAAATATAAAACACTGTGGAGTGACTTTTCATCGGTGAGTAAACAAAATATAAACTAAAACCAACCAAAATTATTTAATGTACAGAATTTTCGAGTGCATGACGCTTTGTATGAAAATCATAGATTATGAAAAGTGAACCGTACAGATAGTATAAGCAAAAGGTTGGTATTTCTTGAGTTTATCTGATATTTTTTAGCTCTATTATTATCCTGTCTCTCTGTCTGTCTGTCACAGAGCTGTATGTATAAAAAGTAGATATGTAGAAATAGCTAGTTGAAATGGTCACAGAATATTGTAACTTGAGTTGACTTGACTACCGCCCGTACCTATGTTGTTGGCTGAATAAAAATCTTAAGTTAAAGCTTATAATAAAATTATATAAAAACAGCTACCAGCTACTTTTGTAACCATTACAATAATAAAAGTGAATGTTTACTTTTAGATTTCCTCCTCCTGGTCAGGACAAAAGAAAAAACGAAAAAAAACTCAAACACGACAAAGACGAAAAAGAGAAGATACATGGCTGCCGAGCGAAGATTCAAATGATTATTTGTATGCGCGTCAAAAACTTACTAAACTAATAATTAGTTTAGTAAGTTTGATGCTCATACAAATAATCATTTGAATCTTTATTATTGTGTGTGTGTGTACCCCTTCAACCAGTATAGCAATTTAAATTTTAATTGGTTTTCGCCTGAATGACAAAATATAGTATGAAATTGCAATGATGGATTTTTATTTCACAAGATAAAAGTGTCAGGTCTGGTTAGCGATTTTAATTTTAAAACACTTAAGTGCACATCAGTTTATTTTCTTTTACTTTTCTTGTTTTACCTATTAGGCATTAAATGAACAAAAAGCTATGTTTCTTCTGTAGTGTAAGATCTTTGAGATAGGCATTTCGAACAAAACGCGTAAGCACCTTTCTTTGCATGGCGCTTACGGCGTTTTGGTCGCGAGAAAAATATACTCTGTAAGTAATCTAGCGCTGCAAGTCTTATAGTTTGGTTAGACGACATCCGCTGTAGCAAAATACATACATCAGTTAGTCCAGCGTGCTCGCCCCGCCCGCCCCAACTACCCCCGACATCATTTTACGACACATTTTTTGTTCTGTATAGCGTCTCTATACGAAGTACTTGTAACTCAATGACTGAAAGGCGTTTTGCAAAGTTACGTGTACTTTCGGGCATACTTAAAAACAACCTGAGGCTTGGCGTAATGTTAAATGCGCTAGCTTCGCTTTCGAATAATATTAAGATCAGCTATGAAGGGTACATACAGGGTGAAAGATGGAACATTGTTTTTAAAAATAAACGTAACCAAATACTAAGTAACTAGACACTTCAATCTTACTACATATACGGATCTATATACAATATGTATATTACAGCACAAAATCTAAAATAAAAAATCATATGAAAATATTAAAATGGCAACTCATTGTTAGCTGAATAACGACAGAAAATATAACAGACTTCTAAATATTTATCCTATTTATACAATCCCAAACGACATGTGTGTCAGCCGAACTATTTGTACAAAATAATTGTTACATCATCACTGTGTTACGAATAACTCCGATCGTTTAACTAGAAGCCGCCCAAAATGCACATTTCGATAAGCTGCCCTTGCGCATCGTATTCATACCTGTCGGGCCTTGTGACCACGTCAGACACACGGCAATCAACTAGGAAATTCCTTCTACGATAGCTTCTTCCTAGTCTAGTCACAACAGAGTATTATCTACGTACTACATTTATGTCGATGAATTTTGTGACCTAAACTGTTTTGTGGCACTGAAATAATTCAAGCTTTGGATCAAAAACAAATAACACGTATGTTACTAATAATAATTATGTATTCTCCGGTGCAGTGATTTCATACTTTGGTCTTTACCAAGATATCGTAGATTTGATTATAATCATTTTTTAATATACGTTTGGATTTTTATAATATTGCTTATTTCTATTTCGATCATTTTATTTCAATTATATGAGCGGCTAATTTTGTTCTGCAACAAGAGGATGTAGGTGATATTTAAAATTAGATATTTAACTTGGAAAAATTATTAGGAAAATAATATATCTTTTAAATTTTTGCGTAGTATTGACAAACGATATTTTTTCCAACCTTGTACCTCTTATGGCTGTTAGCTTTATAAATAGAATGACACAGCATTACAAGATTTACAAGTGTTTGGTGAGGTCATCATCACCGATGAATAAATGCTCTTAAGTTCTGGTTAGGTAACATTATAGAAAGGTCAGAGGTTTAAAAATATTCGAATAAATTAGAACAAAATACTAAAATTGCACAATATGCCAGTCACATACAATACACGATAATCGTATGTATTACGAGCTCGGCATTATCAGCGTTACACTGCGCCTGAAAAATGTATCTACAATGTTGCCCACCCCTAACGTGATGATTAATTACTACAAACAACATTAATTTATCCATTGAGAGATACCAAGAACAATTAAGAATAACCTTTTTAATGTAAAAGAAAAATAAGTACTTAATGTTCTGCTACACCGCGACACTACACCGTAGCATAGACCGTGGACTACTCTGATTTTCAAGCATTTAATTTTAAATGCCTCCTATGATGTAGCAGTCTTATTTTACTTTAGCATAATCATGACAGCTACGTTTAGTTGGCACATTAACACAAATATTTCCACCTACTTGATTAGTTCACGTAGCATGTCTCCGGAGACAACAGCTGTGAACTAAAACGTTTTCTCATGAAATGAAAAGGATGTCCGAGTTTTTGTAACATCCTATGACTTTTTTCTTGTCTGGGCTTGGCATACGATAATTCAGCGGAAACAATCACAACAATCTGTTACAAATAGACTAATTGATTACCTCATATCCATAATGGTAATTTATAACATGCTAAACAAGTTTAAGTATAGACATGACTAATATATTGAGAACCAGTTTTACATGACAGACAAGTCAATATTTTAGTAGAAAGAGTGATCAAATCTATTTTTCTACATGACACAACATTAAGTTAGAATGTGTTTTTATTTCTTTTATTGGCGATATGTATTTGTGGTTTATTTAATAAACTTTATTATTAGTATGTAGGACAGATTGGTGTTACTGATTTTACATAATTTTTGCTGCTTGCGAGCAGAAACTATGTAAACTGAAATGTACAACTGAACACACTGAAATGTATTGTTATTTATATGTTGTAAGACCTGTAGAATTACTGTGTTAATGGCAAATAACTTATACTTACATAATAATGAAATTCTTATTTAAAATATCATATTGGAGCAAAATAAGCCTAAACATGATTCGTTTTGCTAGACATTAAAATAAATATGAAAGTCCAGAGAGTATACAGTTTTAAGTACTGTAAAACTGGCAAGAGAACAGTTTCTTGCCTTTGAGTACAAATGACACTATTTCAATACACGGTTTTAGATCATTTTTATTTTACTATTATTATGAACTTTCTGTATTTGGCGGTGCTTCACATCAATAAAGGTACTTTTTATTAGTGTTTTCAGAACATTGTTTCACACGCAAAGTACATCGTCGATTAGTCTAAGTACAGTCTTAAACAGCTTAATTTACGTCATTTTTCATGCTATCACTACATAGTATAAAACAAAGTCGCTTTCTCTGTCCCTATGTCCCTTTGTATGCTTAAATCTTTGAAACTACGCAACGGATTTTGATGCGGTTTTTTTCATTAGATAGACTGATTCAAGAGGAAGGTTTATACGTATAATACATGCATAATTTAGTAGAGAAACACTGATAATTTTAGAGGTTTTTAATTTGAGGTCGTAAATAATCGCATTTTTTTGCGCTTACATTGCAAACGCTGGCTGAACCCTACGAGATAGATCAAAATAATGTACTACACTATTGTACACCTTAAAAAGTTTTACAAAAAAGTCCGCGATGGTATATGTCTATCTCTTAGGGATAACCCACAATAACCATTTTCCTTTACTTATTACGATAAAATAATGGCTTATTTACGAAAAAGTGATTTTAAGCAATACAGTATTCATCCTTATCCAATAAAGTACCATAAATAAATTGTGCATGTAATATAGATCAATATGGCCCTCTACATCATGTAATTTAAATGAATAGTTTCGAAGATATTACAGATTTAAAATGCAGGGACATAGCGGTTGCGGCGGTACCGGCCGGGGAGCGGATGGATGAACTTTTGTTATTCTTTCACGTAAAAACTATTCACGTAAAAACTACTGAAACTTTACAATAATATAGCTTATACATAAGGATAACACATAGGCTACAATTTACAAGATATTCCCGCGGGATAACGTCCTATATATAGTTCACGCGGGCGAAGCCGCGGGCGGAAGGCTAGTAAAGTATAAATACCAAACAGTAAACGATTAGATGCGGCAGTGCTTTGTGCGCATGCGTCGTATTTGCATTTAGGTGTATGAATTTCAAGATAGCCTGCCCACTCGAACTTTCTAAGTGCAATGATAAGTGCCCAGGTTTATGGGATTAGCAAGTGCATACTTACGCGATACACATTAATTCTAATGTGTATCGCGTAAGTATGCACTTGCAATAACAAGCGTAATAATTGGAAAATATGCTTGTTATTTATAAAGCTGAGTATATAGACTACAACATTTCCTCGAGCGCGAGCGTTTTGGTGTAATGTACCGATCGTACGAATGGTACAATAAAGGTAAAAGCTCGGTAAGTCTCAACATTTCCATGTAATGAATGTAACGTTCGTGCGAATACTCGGCGTTTTTTCTACGGGTAGGTAAATGCTTACAGCGAGTGTGCATTTACCCGTAACATTTCGTTGTACCTGCGTTCATCCTTCTTTGAAATGTCGGACCGACGCTGCTCGTGCAAAGGCTGTAGGTAACAAAACATTGAGCGTCGTGTTCGAAGAAAGGTTCGAGTAAATTTAAAAACGGCGAATGCTCGATGTTCTTATACAAGTAAATGTTGTAATCTATACTCACCTTAAGAATAGTTGGATTAACATAATCTTATTTAGCACAGAATGTCAATAACAATATTATTTAACTTCATGTTACTGACATTCTGTGCTAAATAAGTTAAAGGTTACAAAAAAGAAAGTATTGTTAGGTGTCTATTTGTATCTCCAAGATACACTGAAATAGTATTAAGGTAAGTACATCGACAGCACTTTCGTTTGTAACATTTGTTCGACTTTCGCATATTATGTGCCAGTCAAAAATGACTCCTCGTCTTATACTATTGTGAAAAAGCTTTAAGGTTTAGCAAATATTGTTTAATAAGGTTAACACATGAAATATACCTAATTATGTTTAAGACAATATTTTCAATCTTATCTAATGTTAATTGTTGCATATTTGATTTAATAAATAAACCAGTAATCCAGTAGCACGGAAAGTTTGAGTGAGAAGGCACGTGGTTATTGAATGTACACTGCTAACCTAGTGCAATCAACCGCTAAAACATTCACAACACTACAACTCAAACCATTCAAAAACAATTTAACGCGTAATGGAACACATTCAAGGGGCCAAAGTAAAATAAATAATTGGCGAAGCTAATGGTTGTGTAGCCCGTTAACAAGAATCATTTTAGTCGGTTTAGAAAATATTATTGTTTCCGGACAGTGGAAAGAATGTTATAATCACTAGCAGTCTACGTTACACATCCTTTGGTAATAAAAAAAAAGAAACAAAAAAAAACTACCTAAAAAACTGAAAAGCAAAAAATAATTTTAATAAGACATTCATCAAATGCGCTTATTGTCTAAACCTATTAATTAAATTGTATTTTACGTGCTAGGTAGGTACCTACTAATCTGTTTGAAGTCGGTGCCATAGTCGAACATATAACCTCCTCCTTTTTTGAAGTCGGTTAAAAATAAATAAGTAAGACATGCGAGACTCAAAAAAATGCTAATTCATTAACCCAAACTAGAAGTTGTTGGAAATGTTCCTGAGTGCCGGTGAGGCAATGTTGTTGTTTGCCGGTCAAGACAATATCATTAGGCTGTGGAGTGCGTTGCGTATTGCGTCACTTTA
The DNA here is from genome assembly GCA_949319885.1 of Mecyna flavalis. Classification (NCBI taxonomy): domain Eukaryota; kingdom Metazoa; phylum Arthropoda; class Insecta; order Lepidoptera; family Crambidae; genus Mecyna; species Mecyna flavalis. The sequence continues at coordinate 5,872,215 of OX439436.1, forward strand.
TTCTATAGACGACACACAAAACGGTAAGTCGAACAAGTGAACAGAGTAACATAACTCGATTAAGCCGCATTACACAACGATAATCCTGACGGTAAAGAATCGATTAATGGATTCTTTATGCTGAATTCGCAATAAGAGGACAATTATTATTAAGATCATGAAGTAGGTTTAACATAATTTATGTCTTGATAAGAGAGAGGGTGCGATGACGTCACTTTGTATAGTCCTTGCATGCTCACACAACCCGCTGACAATCCCTCCCCTAAGTTTTGCGTAATAGGGGAGAGGATAACTTACAGTTAAGTCAGTCAACTGAGCACCATTTTATAAAAAGATGATGTCTTCAGAAATGAAGTATATTTTCTAATTTTGAAGATCTCTCTTTAAGTAAAAGAACCTGGGTTTTAGTATGTAATCAGACTGAATATTCCTTAATATCGAGTAGGTACTCGATAGTATACCTACATATTTAGGAATATTCAATAACTACTACATACCATACATTATTCGAGACTTTAAGAAAACGCAGTAGCAGATAATGCGGCTCATTAACATGGAAAAGCAGAAAGGGTCTTTTATTTACTTTTAAGAAATGATTATTGTACCTATTCAGTGAAAACGAAACTTTATCTCACTCGGTACGGAGACAACCGTTAAATCGGCATGGCTGTTATGAATAGAGCTCATTTCTTGCTTGATTAATACATCAATCCATGGCGGTTGTAAGGTGAAATTGAATCGATTCAAAGACAATCAGTTTCGCGGGTGTCCCCATTGTTCGCGTGGGAGCAATCATATTAACTATTCTTCGAGTGAAAAGATTTAGCGAAGCAGAGAACATGTACAGCTATGCATTTTTCTTTATTGCCCTTTCAAAAATACAATGGGCAATGGCGATGTGGTCCAGTATATTTAAATAGTGGAAGGTTTACTCGATAACTGTTTACCTAACTAGCCATTAACACTCGTATTATGATGAATAGGTATATCAATTAAATAGTAGATCTTTTAATTTATTTACATCCCTCCCTGCACTGACAAGTACAGAAATATTTAATCTGTTTATACCGCAGAACATTATGCTCTGTAGTCCATACTGCAGCCGGCTGCAGCATAAGCTATCCGCTAGTCTAGTATCACAATTAAGGGTAAAAGTATAAGCTTCATCGAAGTCATGTTTATTATTTGTAGATCCCTATCTACCAGGAATATTTATTATTAATCTTAATCGACTATCGAACCGATGAAAAAAGAAGAAACTTTTACACTTGAAAGCCTTTTTACTTGAAATTAAATAAACACCTCACCGGTAGCCCAGAACATCTCCGGTAGATAGTTGAATTTAATTTTATTTTACGGGTGTTGTTAACTTGTTAAAAAACCGGTGGCGAATTATCAGCATCGCAGCACTTTTTGTGACGTTAAATTGCTGCTAATCGTTTCGCATTATGGTCCACCGCTGCGCCTTTAACCTTGGGCAGCATGAGAGTTTGGCAGAAATGTTGGGGCTCAGCGAAAGTGGTTTCGTGCGTGGAGGCGCGGGCTGGGGACTGCCTGAGAAAATAACTTTCACGATACATTTCCGTCGTTACGTCTCTGATCGCAAGGACAAGTGCTTCTAGTTTCAATATAAGCCTAACCCTATAATTAAAATGAAAATATGACAGCTGTTGCATAATCAAATCCTACCTAGCAACAAGTGAATGAATTATAAGGTCAGTTTTTTAATTTATAATTAAGCAGATTACATTATCTGTCTTTCTTGAAATCATCATTTCAGCCGAAAGACGTCCTGCTTAAAAATGTATCAAAAGTTCGAGTTGAAAGAAGTCATAGATTGGCAAACAGTTGGCAATGTTGGCACCCTTAGCCGGTTTCTATAGGAAATAAAATGAAGTATGAACACTGACTCCATTAAATAATATTCTTCGGTTAAAAGACTGATATAATAACTAACCAAACATTAGGACGCAAATGATCAAATACAACACAAATACGATTACCAAATTAACATGTCCGACCATTACCATGAATATTACGTGACAATCGGTTAATTATCAACGCAAGTAGGTACACCAAGCCTGATTGGATAACTGTGAGTTACGTTACAATGCAATGTTATTTTGTTTGTTGAAAAAGTTCTCTGCAAAATGCAACGATCTAGGTATTATTGTAAATGATAAATTAATTACAGAAGAGTCAGCAGATTTTTTTTTATGTCAGAGGCGGCAACGGGTCGCCTGATGGTAAGCAATCACCGCTGCCCATGGACATAGGCTAGTTGACAAAATTTGGAAATTCGTTTAAAACTATAGTTTAGTATCTAGGTATTTTACCCCAAATATATATTATTTTTAGAAAAATAGGCCTTTTTCATAAGTATTTTGCTTTTTTAGAAATAAACTTAAAATTAACTTTGGAAAGGCCAAGACTGTCATGGCGTCTTGAATGACGTCTATCCTCGCGAAACAATCGAGTTTGTTGATGTCAGTCGACGAGATCATTATACAGCTGCAACCGGTGTTTTGCGAGGACTGACGTCACGCTTCTCTGATTGTTGTTTAATGTCACGTGATTAAATAAGTAATTTTGCCGATTTTAATTTCCAAAAATATTTGTAATCTTATATTATTTTAGTAAAAAAGTTGTTTTTTTGTTTACTACATATCATGATTAATCATTAGAAACTCTAAGCCATCCGATTCATTCTTAGTGGAAACAAGCCTATTGGACATCTGCAACACCATGAGTAGGTACAGCTAGATTAATTTATCCGAATGATTATTAAAACGTTTAAATACAGTTTTATTTTATTAAATAACGCGTATTGAAGATAACATAATATGATGAGATTTTGTACGATGCAATGCTACAAAGTAAACCGCTAGCCGATAAACACATCAATTGAAAAAAACCGGCCAAGTGCGAGTCGGACTCGCCCATGAAGGGTTCCGTAGCAGCAAGTATCATCATAATAATTAAAAGTTCTTGTAGTTCTTTGTAAGTTTGATCGACGTTTTTATATTTGAGTTGATTGAATGAGAGGAAAATTGCGGTTTACGATTTATGACGTTTTAAAAAAAACTAATTACTTGATCTCGTTCAAACCAATTTTCAATGGAAGTTTGCATAATAATGTACATCATATATTTTTTTTAGTTTTATCGTTCTCTTATTTTAGAAGTTAGAGGGGGGGTGACCAACATTTTACCACTTTGGAAGTGTCTCTCGCGCAAACTATTCCGTTAAATTTTCGAATTTCAGTTCTAAGTATGGGAAGCCCCAAAAATTTATAAACTAATTACTTGATCTCGTTCAAACCAATTTTCAATGGAAGTTTGCATAATAATGTACATCATATATTTTTTTTAGATTTATCGTTCTCTTATTTTAGAAGTTACAGGGGGGGGGACCAACATTTTACCACTTTGGAAGTGTCTCTCGCGCAAACTACCTATTCAGTTTAGAAAAAAATGATCTATGAAACCTTATTATCATTTTTAAAGACCTATCCATACGTAAGGGTTGGATGAAAAAAATTTTTTTGAGTTTCAGTTCTAAGTATGGAGAGCCCCCAAAATTTATTATTATTTAAATCTTAATGCGGTTCACAGAATACATCTACTTACTAATTTTCAACAGTATAGCTCTTATAGTTTCGGTAAAAAGTGGCTGTGACATACGGACGGACAGACAGACATGACGAATCCATAAGGGTTCCGTTTTTTGCCATTTGGCTACGGAACCCTAAAAAAGATAGCTACTGTATTCATGCATTGACTTTTGCATTCACATCGTGTTGAATCTACGTAAAAGCTCTTTAGATTTAAGTGTATTCGCGAATTTTCTCTCGATAAGTATTCTTACATTTGCAATACAGCATTACGAGTATGTTCTTAGGCCTATTTCAGATCTCAAACACATAAAAAATTAACCAACCGTGAACGAGGCGTGTAAGTTGTTTCTATTATAGTACTTTGTTCGATTATTGCATTCTGCTTTTTAGTATGTTTTGAAGATAACATGGTTACTTTTATCTGTTACAATTATTGTCCGTGAAACTTATGGTGCGTCTATGCTTACGAAGCGAACACGAGCGGCGCACGAGCGGAGCACGAGCCGATCCAAAATTCGTGTACTGTGGACGGACTTGGAGCCTCGAACGAGCGCGCTTCGAGCATTCGTTTCGTGCTCGACTGTGCTCCGCCCGTAGACAGAGAAAACTATAGACAAATTGCATACAAATTGATAGTATCTATCGCATTCACACAAGAAAAAGAGGGCGATACGGATAGACCACGACGTAAAAGAAAGAGATAGAACTACACAATTTTTTGTCTCGCACCGCGTGCCGGTTTTTCGTAGGGATGTTCCGATACCACCAAAGTATCGATACCTACTCATATGAGTAGTACTCAAATAGTCTTTCGATACTACTCATATAAATACTCCTAAAGTATCGATACCTACTCATATCGATACTTTTAGATTTTTTAATGAAATCAAAGATATTAATTTTATGAGGGCAAAAAATAAAGCTATTTTTCATTGGTTTTAGTGAAATATGTCCATATTGTTGACTTCGGTGGTGCCATGATAATAATAATAATATAATAATAATGTTTATTGCACAAGAGAAATACATACAGAGGAGTTATAAAAATAGACGGTACAATATAGTTGTGCTTATTATGAGTTGTATAGATAGGTAGGTAATTAAACAGGGGTTCCCAAACTAGGCAATGCCTGTATCTTGGGCAACCAACGAGTTACACTTAAAGTTAATCTTAATTTTACAATCACAGTGAGGACACCATTCAAAACACTGCCCAAACGCATGACACCAGAGCATCAATTCAACAGGTTTTCGGTACACGAGTAATCTAAAGAAAGTAGCCATTCCAGTAAAATTGACTTCGCCTTATGAAGAGAACACGTTTTAATGTTGCAGAATCCCAATACCGTGTTGTAGGTGTAAGCCCTGATAAAGTCGCCGAAACGGGTTGCAAAATGGGAATGTACGCTAGGAGTAGGCAGTTTAAAAACGCGTTTTTTAAGCAAATTTCTGTAACTGTCTGAGGTAAGTAAAATTTTATGGGTTAACAGAACTGTTCTTAAAATGAATGTCTGACGAATAGTCAAGACGCGAGCTTCTCTATAGAGATCTGTGGTTGGAAATTTAAACGGTTTTTTTAACATGATTTTGAGTATGGACCTGTTGGCACGTTCGACTGAGAGTAACGTCGTTTTTGCGGCACTTCCCCAGACAGTGATACAGTAACCGGCGAGAGACGCAACAAGAGCTTTATAAATTAAGATTAATAAATCCATGCTCGAAACGTCTCTGAGCCTCTTAAAGATACCAGACATTTTACGGATGCGTTTAGCCAGTAAGTCAATATGAGCTTTAAAGTTTAGATGTTCATCGATCATGACCCCTAAATATTTGGTAACTTTGGTACGGTTAATACAGTTGCAAGTGCAGATATCAGAAGAGTTAGAGTTACAGGAGTGAACTTTCAATGTATCGTTACAGGTGGGCCTTGAGGCTGCAGTTTTGTGGAAACATATATAACTACTTTTAGACAAATTTAGAGTGAGGAGGTTGTTCCTAAGCCAAACATAGATCAACGACATACCAGATTCAGCCTTCCGTAGAGCATCGGCCCAGTCATTGCCCCTAAAAAGAACAACGGTGTCGTCTGCGTAGCATATCACCTCGGCATCATGCAACTTGAGATCAAGTATGTCGTTGATGTATATGGTGAAAAGAGTGGGACCAAGGATGCTGCCCTGGGGCACACCAAAGCTTATAGGAAGTCGATCACTTTTATGTTCACCTACCCTCGTAATTTGATATCTATCGGTAAGATAACTCTTAAACCATTCGTGGGCAAGACCTCTTATTCCAAGACCTTCCAGCTTACGAGACAGCAACCCAACAGACACAGTGTCGAAAGCTTTGGCTAAGTCCAGAAAAACTCCTACACATTTCTGGCCCTTGTCCAAGTAACCCACTACTAGTGATAATTGGAACAATGAACAGATGACTACAATATTAAATTAAATTCGCAAACAACAACTGGACATTGACTGGACGCAAATAAACTGACAAACAAAATAACTCAAATTTAAATAAAATAAAATGGCGGCACGTCACACAATATGTCCGCTTTAACGACAAACTTAACTGTTTCGGTGGCCAAAATTGGAACTACGTGAAATGTCAGTTTTTGCAATACAAAAACGAAATTTAATGACAGTACTAAAACGACAGTAGCGACGACGCCACCGGAACAGATAAGTTTGTCGGTCTACCGAACCGACACCGAGCGAAGAAAAAAAGCTGTCGCTCTCGGTCTCTCTGGTGCGTTCGGAAATTTTAAATAAGATAATAATATGGCCAGGTTTGATTCGATTCGATACCAACTACTTTTGTTTCGATACCGAGTAAGTATCGAAAGATTGATTCGATGCTAAAAGTACTTGGTATCGAATAAAAAGTATCGAGTACATACTCGTATTTACTTGTATCGGAAGATCCCTAGTTTTTCGATATTTAGGCTGAAACTATGTTCGAGGAGAGATCGTCGTAGGCTCGTGGCAGGCTCGTTGTGCGTCCACACTTGTCACGCGAGCAGAACGGTTTGACTCGTGCTCCGCTCGTGCTCGCTTCGTAAGCATAGACGCACCATTACAAGAAGGCAATATCCTACATAGACTTTTCTTGATGCTGAGGGCGCCGAACAATTATTTTCAGAGCCGAAAGGACCCTTAAGAGAACGCTGCGAGAGTATAATCGTGCCATGCTATCAGCCTTCTGTACATTACTCTTCCGAGGATAAACCTATCGTGAATAGCAGAACGGAAACTTGGTTGCGAGTGTAGCGTACTATGCGTCATGTGAGCCGATAACGAACCGTAATAACGACCACCGATAATGCTCCGTGCGATACATGCTTTCGTTTTGCAAGATTGCTAGAGAAATAAGTGCCATTCTGATTCTTCTTAATTTTTGTATACTGTATTACCCGTGCGTCGAGGACCGGGCTTATTAATTTTGATGCAAAAATCCACTCACTCAACGGTTCCTTAAATTAAGTTACTTTATTATTTCATTACTACATCATTGTAGACATGTGGTTCATACTGCCATTTTACAGAAAGAGCGGAATAATCATCGACTAACGTAGAACGAAAGAAGGAAGACTAATATATTCTAAATATTGCTGTTACCAGCCTAATTTGTAATACCGGGATCGTGCCTGTATGCTATTACATCTTAGCTGTACTTTCAGTTAAAGATACGGGAATTTTCATCTAACATTTGACACGTAGTGGTACCAGTAGAAACAGCAAGATGGGCGTATTGAGGCAGACGTGAAGATGCACGGAACACGCACGTGCTGTTATTGGTGCCTGCCCCTTCATAAGGTCAGTGAGTAACGTTAATTCCAAACTTACAACAAAATGAATTGCTCAAGACCAAGATAAGTAAAAGTACGTGATCAACATCGCAAATTATAATGTGCGCGATGACGTATTTATGCAAAACGACAGAAAAATTCAAGTTTAGTTAAATTTAAACAAATAAAAGGGTCTATCTTAAAACGTCTTTAAAATAAAAATTGCCTGCGAAAAATATATTTATGCATACACTTTACTTAAAACATTGATGTGTCTTTAAAATTTTTAAAGACACATCAATGTTTTAAGTAAAGTGTATGCATTTTTTTAAATGAAATGCAATGTGTACGTTTCAAAGCATGTCTATTGTTGTTTCACTGCTATTCTCCCTTCACTGTTGAGTTCAATTTGCATGCGGACGACACCACACGCAATTTGATGAGATGCAAATTTTATTTTCGAACATACTCTTCTCTAGGCTTACGTTACGGTTCTTCCGCAGTTTGGTCGAAGGAAACCTTTTGTTTTACATGTAAAATTGTAAATTGTATAAAAGTACTTCCATAACACGGAAAAGCATAGAAGCAACACAATGGGAAATTTATAAGAACAACGTTTTTGTGGAAAAGCTTTTTGGCGCATGATTTATCTACAGGGAGTTAGGGATATTTTAACTTTATTATAATTGAGAACTATCTGCATAATCAACATAACAAGATCTGATTGGTTATTCAAATAATCCTTTCAATAACTTTTCAAATACTGATAGAGAAAACCGAGTTGTCTATTTATTTCATGATCGTGCCACCAAAGTCCTAGTTAAAATATGTAGTAACTACGTTTTTCGTTGATTGCATCAAAATCAACTCTTGTTTACTACTCTCCTACTTGTACTGACTGTTAAATAAGCGTACGAGCGAGCGGATAGTTACTCTGGCACGGGAACATAACCTGAAGAGGTGTAGTTTAGAAAGACAACCTTGATTGTACAACCTGTGCACATCGTTAGATCGAATCATAATGATTTTATAAGAACATTCGCGTACACTAGCTAATACAATATTAACATTTGAAATCGTCATGTTTTATTAGTGTATAATTTGTAAAAGGTGTAGCAGTAAAGTTTTAACCTAGTAGACCAGAGGATTATTTATTATCTCCTAAATCATGTTATTAGCCACCTGTAAAGAGCTGCAGCTTACGAATGATAATAAGTAGGAAATGAAAAATGTAATGTGAAAGCAAGGGTAGAGAAATACGATCTGAAAATATTATATTCTCCTGATTTAGCCCTTAGGTCCATCTTATTATTCTTAGAAAAAGGACCATGAACGGTGGGTGTTAAGGTCGAATGTCTAAGTGCAAAACTCTGGAAATAGGGGGTGGACGCCCACACAACTTCGTGTATCGATCGCCCCTCCCTTCCGAGGCGCCGGCTGGCTCGCTACGTCAGAACACAACTGCGTCATTGCGAATCCCTATTCCGCTGGCCTTTTCAATCCACCTCTCATGAGACCAAGCCACAGAAAATTTAGCTGGTAATACAATAAAGGCCCAATAAGGAATAGACGAAAGAATAATGTATGAAATTTTCCCACTCCATTGGGACTATGCGAAGATTGCATACGACAAATTGGCTTTGGCAAATGGAATGTACAGCCTAACGATGCACAGTAAAATTTGCTCAGATTGCTGGCATCAGTCATCATAATCTTTCTTATAGCAAAAAGGTTGGATTTGTAGTGACTAGAGATGAACATCAAGTCGTCAACGTGTAACTTCAAAACACTTCCTTCCACATTCACATTTAGGCGTATAGCGTTAAAGCAAACATTAATGTAAAAGTTAATGTACTGGAGTAAAAATGTGAAAGAACAATAAGGGCAAAGTTAAAAGGTAGGTAGCCCGAGCAAAGACTTTGAATAATTCAGCCAGAGAAAATACATGTCTAAATAAGTGACATTAAGAATGTTAATGTAAAAGTGACAACAGCTAATACAGTATTTTAAGTAACTTTAGTATAGCCACAGAACATATACTAAAGTAGTATAGCTAAGTCAAAAGAGAAACCTATGTTATTATTTCAAAAGTCTCGATAAGCGCCGCGACGCCGACGACCCGGCATTATTATGTTGACGCCGGTTTCATGGCACGTAATAAACACGGGTCGGAAGGGTAATGAAGTATTGGGAAAGCCAAGACAAGCAAGGGGGACGAAATGCCAGGGGCGCGATATTTTCACGGGGCAATGAAATTTCCAGGACAAACAGGCGTACCTATTGCACGGCTGCACGCGCACGAAATCAATCCGACCAACATTAACGAAATTGTTTCATTTAAATAGAAGCTTCTCGTATGTTAATTTAATTAATTTCGTGACCTGACTACAGCTACGTAATGATTAAATCCTTTCAATTAGTAGATTGACCGTATACGTAATGAGAATCTAAATTTCACTTGATGTATATGCAACTGTTTTGTTGATACAGTAGATAAACAAATATGTTCCATTGTGGCCTTTACACCCATAGCATTACGACAGATAGTCATAACAATATTCGTTTTAACATCTGATTATATCTCAGCACTTGTTAACAATAAATTGCTTGAGCGCTTTCAATTATATTTGAAATCGTAACTTGATGTACTGATGAAAGATAATGGATCCCAACACAAGTATTGCAGCGCATTCATCAATCACATAGGGTCTTATTATGACATAACATAACCCATATTGATAGTTTTCGTTCACGTTGAGTGCAATTAGGTAATTTTAAATTTTCGCATACTAACAACAAAAATATGCTTTTAATTTCCACAATTTTGAATTTTCTTCATGATAATTAATTATCGTAAAATGTTTCAGCAATGGGAAACATGCGAAATAAAAGAATTTAGTATTCGATTTACATATTTAAAAAGTCTATACCTACTTTTTGCATGATTTAGTTTGAAGCTCAGCAATTACAAGTCAAATCTTTTTGTCATGCCAATCCACGCTCACATACGGTCAATTCGATTTGATCCAATCGATCGCGTCATGGCCAGCATAAACTACATCAACAATGGAAATCATGGCTAAATAGTCCAAGCCAAAAAATCGACACAGCAAAGGAAATGCCTATCGATCTAAAATGCATAATGAAAGTATAGATTCAATATTACTGCGAGCGAGGGGTCGCGGCATAAAGAGCACAGTATGGCTGCATGCACGGTGCATGCGGCAGAATGACCGCGAACCTGCGAGGACAACATTCCTAGCGATCCGTTCGACGCTTAGCGGATGAACAACGGGTCTTGGACCTTACAATGACTTACATTCCACGATTCTTGATCATGGGAACGCTATCGAGAAATATTACTCTGTTTATTATACGCACTATACGCGGCCTAACTGGTAATAACGCGACCCCGTACTCTCATTACCGTTTGAATTTGAAACAGGTACAATTTATTAGCAAGATTAGAAAAGGCTAACAAAAGCATACAATTAAATAATGGAAGCGAATCTTTTCTCGTATTATTGGCTTATTGATAGAAATAACGGATAAAAGAATGTTATGTGTTAACTATCGCCAAATAGGTATTTTGTTTACCATGAAAACAATAACGAATCTGCATGACATTTACTAAGGCGGGTTGTCGTTTGTAAAGGTAATATAAAAAACCTATTCAAATTTTATGACTAACTGTCGTTTCGGACACATTTTATTCGGACACAGTGTCCGAATTGACACTTTTTAATTTTAACATTTTTTCACTGTCGATTCGGACACCGCGATATAGGGTGGGTGCACCAGTGCCAAACCAGGTACCAGTAGTAAACCATTTCTAATTTCACATCAAAATATTAACCTTCTGTCAGATTTCCCGCCACTATTTTTACGTTTGGTAGCACTGCCGTACTTCTATGAATCATATAGTCATAGATAAAAGCGACAAACACGCCATTTACATCAGTTTTAGAAGCAAAATTCGAAACGACAATCGTGCACTTCGTTTCGGGCGGCCATTATAGTAAGCGACACGTCGACGGTAAGTTTTTTAAATTCGTTTAAATCTTTGTTTATATCAATTGTTGTAACTGTTTTTTTAATTAATCGAGTAATATGGTTTGTAAAGCAATAATATTACGTCTTATTTTATCAGAAAATGCTAATTTTAACCAAAAGTTGTCATTGGTCAACTAATGGAACACGAATTTAATGATTTTCCAGTAATAAACCATTTGGTCTACTACTGGTGATTTAGCTTTTTGAAATTATTTTTACTTTTTCTTTTACATTTATGTTTACTTAATATGGCAATAAATTATTATAAGACAAACGATTACAATATCCACAATGTTCCAGTTGTAGACCAGTGGTTTATTACTGGTAATATCTATACTAAGAGTTTGTTCCAGTAATTGACCACCTAAATTTTTTTTTATAGAAAATGCAAGATTGAAGATGCACGTTGATCAAGAAAATCCTTCTACAAGAAAACACCATCAACCAATAAGCCCTGCATTTGCATCAGCATTTGTGTGGTCCTCTGAATCTCCAATTATAGGCAACCAGAAAAGGCGTAAAAAAGTTCGCCTACCAGATGTAGGATTAAGTATTACTTGAAACTTGTAGCCTGATGAAAATCTGTAATGATTACTATGTACAAAACATTTAAGTAATTAAAATTTAAATATTCTTCAATAAGAGAAATTATTTTATTTATTGGTTTACTATTGGTTCAACATCTGGTCTACTGCTGGTACAATCTGGTCAACCTTAGGCACATTGCGACTTTCCACATTGATTGTAAAATAAAAAGAAACCTAACAGCTATTAAGAAAACTTGATTAAGCTACATGCTCCTATGGTAGACAAGGAGTACTTAATTCATTTTTTGCAATGATTGTTCTAATAATTGAGTCACAATATCAAAATAACTTTCAAAATGTCGCTTAATCGGTTTGTTACTGGTACACTCACCCTAAATAGCTGTTTTGTACAGTCAGATAAAAAATCTTCCTAAGATTTCTTTACGTTATAAAAATAAAGTCTCAACGAAGCCTTCTACACGAAGCTATCGGTAGTGTTTCTAAAGATGACTGGGTCAAATGTGTGATGCATGCAGAGGAATTACAGAATCAGGATTTAGCCAAGGCAATTTTAAAAGATCAGAGAATACAGCCTCTGGTAATAAATTTACTCGAAGATGACAGCGCTCCTCACCCGTGGTACAACTGCGATGTCCAACTAGTTGTACCACGGGGAAGTAAAGTTACCCATGGTTCAACTGGTTGTTCTATGGGGAAAAATCTTTACCAATAGTTCAACTCGAGTGAGTTGTTCTTTCCTTGGTCCAACTAGTTGTACCTACTACTGGGAATCGCTCCCGACCCGTGGTCCAACTGCTGAAATAAAGTGACCCATGGTTCAACTGGTTGTTCTATGATTGTTGTGGTTGTCCCCCTTTAATCCTTGATTCAGAATACTCAGCAAAGGGTACCAGGACAACATGACCTTAGTGGAGTTATAAAATGCGCTCCCGACCCGTGGTCCAACTACGATGTTCAACTGGTTGTACTACGGGGAAGTAAAGTTACACATGGTTAAACTGTTTGTTCTATGATTGTTGTGGTTGTCCCCCTTTAATCCTTGATTTAGAATTCTCCGCAAAGGGTACCAGGGCAACATGACCTTAGTGGAGTTATTTAAAAAGTTTACGTTATCCAGAAAAGTTATGTTTGATGAAAGAAGATTGCATTTGTCCGCCATTCCTTAATAGATTTTCAGACACGCATTAGTTCAAAAAAATCCACTTTGCTGAGAATTCTGAATCAAGTGTGAGTTGTTTTTTCCTTGGTCCAACTCCCTGTAATACATATCATGTATATCAGGGAGATGGATCATGGGGACGCACAACAATCATAGAACAACCAGTTGAACCATGGGTAACTTTACTTCCCCGTGGTACAACCAATTGAACATCGCAGTTGTATCACGGGTCGGGAGCGGGTCCCCGTGGTCCAACCAGTTGGACATAATTCAACCGTTTTACCACGGGTCATAATCATAAATATCAATAAAAAGGGGTGAACCATGGGTAACTTTACTTCCCCGTGGTACAACCAGTTAGACATCGCAGTTGTACCACGGGTCAGGAGCGCTGTCATCTTCGTGTAAATTTATTACCAGAGACTGTATTCTCTTATCTTTTAAAATTGCCTTTGCTAGATCCTGATCCTGTAATTCCTCTGCATGCCTCACACATTTGACCCAGTCATCTTTAGAAACATTACCGATAGCTTCGTGTAGAAGGCTTCGTTGAGACTTTATTTTTATAATGAAAAGAAATCGTAGGAAGATTTTTTATCTGACTGTACAAAACAGCTATTTATATCGCGGTGTCCGAATCGACAGTAAAAAAATATTAAAATTAAAAAGTGTCAGTTCGGACACTGTGTCCGAATAAAATGTGTCCGAAACGACAGTTAGTCAATTTTATAACTTACGGTCAGTGTTTATGTTAGCTAAAACGCGAGTTTCTGCAAGGTGAAGTGACGAAAGTAGAAATTCATCCGTCAGTCAAGGCTATATTATCAAGTAAGGCGGAGGAAAGTGAATTAAGTACACAGCCATTTTGGTTACTATGGAGCAGCAATAGAACCGACAGTGAACCATCTCTTGTTTGACCTTGGAAATAGACCAAAAAGTTTCATACATGTAGCAGTGATGTTTGTTGTAATCAAAAGTGGTTAAAATTGAATAAAACTTTGTTAATGTAAACACTGATTATACATAATAGACATTACTGAAAATTAAAGATAGGTAGATGTTGCATTCAATATAAGTCATATTGCACACCAGTTTGAGATCTTTTTATACATTTACTTATTTTAACTTCACATTTCTTCAAATGCCGGCTGCTGTTGGTTATTGTTATTACAAACATTTTAAGATGCGATAACTGTCATTGGTTCAACGATTTCCTCGATAAACGTTTGGCAATAGCGCTCTATCATACACGTTACATAAGAAAGATTATGATCTTGATCGATTATGGTAATAAAATATGACGCAAGCAGTTTTTGCTATTTGGGTGTTCAAAACTAAGACAACTCTCGATTCGACCTGGTTGATTCAAACCAATGGGAGGTCTCAAGCCGGCCGCGGAGATTGTTATCACTAAACTAATTTGAATAATATTACACTAGAAGCATTATGCACGTGTTTGTTGGTACACTTTCACTGATATTCTTTTGTATTTCTATCTCAGCGGTCGGTGTTTAAAAACTAGTTGAAAAAGCGTCTATCTGTGCTTCATATAAATAAAGAGCTAATTAACAAAGCATTGGAACAAGAAGAGGAACCGCTTTGATTCGTTCCATATAGGATGTTATTTTTGGTAATAAGAATTAGGAACGTCAGCAAAGGATTAGAGCGGCATGGGAAACTACTGAACCGATTTGAATAGCTCTATCACTGTTGGAAAGCTACACTTTCCCCGGGTGACATAAGGTACTTTTAATCACGGAAATGGGGGGAAAGGGGGGGTTATTTGAAAAAAGAAATTACGCGCCGGGTGAAACCGCGGGCGAAAGGCCAGTTAAACATAAGTCTAGTACCAAGCTCCCCATTTCTGGCTGGGTCGGTCGGTGGGGTGTTTTGTGAACTTATCCACATGAAACCAAATCACATCACGAACATCGATTGTGATGATTTTCCCTGAATTGTATAAAAGATGAATTGTGTAGAAGCATAGGATTGGCACGCGCGTCTAACCAGCCCCCCTAGACAAGCGGCATTTATGACGTTCGTTATAGCCACAGAGATAGATTCTATCTCTGTGGTTATAGCTCAATTTGCGATAGCGAATGTCAAATCCTATACTTTCAACACGTGACTTTTCTATGGCATCTGTCAAATCCATACAATTTAAAGTTAGCGAATTTCGCTATCGCTGTCAAAATGTTACTTTGTCTAGGCCCGACCTACATTCGTTGAGTCAAGGGCAAGCAAGTACGTTGTATTCAACATGAAGAAACACCTGCTTTTTACTTTTACATAAAAATGTTTAATGACGCTCGCTATACATAGTATATCTGCCTACTATTTGTGCACCTGCCGCGGACTAAAGCATAAAACTAGTGTTGCACTTTGTATGCGTTTTTTACTATAAACGTCTTTTGAAGATTGCACTAAGATCATCGTAATTATTACAAAAAAATGCTGATAAAATCATAACTACTTGTCAGTTCTCGTTCGAACTTACTACATTATCAAGGATTAGCTTTCGAAAGAAAATAACAATAAAAATTGGTAAAAAAGAAAGTATAGTCGAATTCTGAAAATCCTGAATCATATTTTGAAGTCAGTCAACAATTTGGACACAAAAAAGGAGATCTACTAAATCTCAATCAGAATGTCTCTTGGTCAGTCCAATGTCCCAGTCCAATGACCAGACCAGATTAATTATTTAATAATAGACAATAATGCTGACAAGTTGCATACCGGCTTGTCTTATCTCTAGCAACTGATTGATCATTGCTCTTTATGACATAGATTTGGATATTCAAGGTTATTTTATCTATACTCGTAATCGTAAATTCAGCTGATTAGGGCACAATGCACAATAAATTGCACATGTTCAAATGACACATTGATAAATATCATTGGTATTAGTTTTTGGTATTAAAAAGAAATAGATCTTCTATTTTTATATATTTAGATTAAGTGCGTAGGTTATAGGCAATCTTCACTTTAATAACTTGTTTGCATAAAATTATTTCAGAGGATGATATCAGAGGTTTTGTTTTATATTAAAAATAAATGGAATTTTACAAACTAGTTCGTCAAATATCAGTATAAGAAAATATTTCATTAGTCGCCTGTTATGCCATGCGACTAAATTGAAATATGAGCAATATAACCATATTGAAGAAATATGAACGTGCGTGACCCTTAAACGGACGGTTTTGAAAAATAAATGTACACTGTACAGATTACTAAAATGTCATTTTAAGACTAGGTGTCATGCTAATCAGTATTTTTTAAGAGATAAAGTATTACGACGAAAACATGCATGTCACTTGAAAATCTAACATTCAATTTTACAATGAGAACATAATCGCATTTATCTAATTAGATTACGCAAGTCCTAACACTCAATTCGGGCAGGTTACACCTTGGACGCGTTTAATAACGAGTAACAATAGCGTGCGAACAACGTGCCCACATCTTTGTTTAGATAAGTGTCGTAGATCGTTCTCCTTTCACTTCGGCCGAGGCGAGCTAAAGGGTACCGGTATGGCATGATAGGGCATTTTAGACTACGAGCTCATGACCGAATCTAAACTATGGGAATCTGATATGTATTTAAGTTTGAGTAGGAACTTAAAAGTTGTGTAAGCATTGCTGATACGAGTAGTAGATATACAGTAGGCCCTAAATTAAAAAATGAAAGTACATATAGGCAAGTTGTTAAGTCACCTTTAAAGGTGTGCTTCTTTCTTAAAAGGCATACCATTTAAAGGAAAATAAAAGAAAGGAAGGAAGGAGATCAAGTGAACGTAAAGTCAATCGTGGTGTACGCGGCGATACACATAATAGGTAATATAGCACATACACGAATGAGTCTAAAATAGTGCTACCTACTTATTTTCGGTCTGGTCAGTTAGTACTAAAGCGACAATATGATGTAATAGAGTAAACATGATGTCAAAGATCTTATTTGAAATAGATACAGACCGTGTGAAGCTTGCAAAAATGACAAGGAAACTAACACCAGAAACAACTCTAGCTTATACATTCATGTTGACAACAATCATTGCCTATAACTTTTTGTTTTGACAGTCGTTTGCACATTAACGATGGCAATTATCAATTGTAAAAGATTACTAGCAATTACGACATGAGGTGGTAAAATATAATGGTGGGATTTGTAGGTGTAAGAGGAAAGTTGATCATCAGGCGGTTATGAGTGCTGCAGGAAGGCGCCGGTGGCGGGGTCAACGACATGACAACTGTAAGAGCACTGTTACTTTCAAAGGTCGTGCGCGGGCGCAGGTCGAGGCGCGGCTACTGGTTCCGATGGGCTAGGTCTTTTATGCAAGGAAATTAACTTTTTATTCATCATTTGCATAAAGATCACACTGTACTCAAGTCCAAGGTAGTACAAATACAAAAACATTAGAAAATATATTCCTATTTCATAAAAATCGGATTTGAGACGTATTTATATGGTCTATTCCACTTTGATCACCTGGGTGATATCACCCAGGTGACCATTGGAAACAGTTTGAGTATCCTCTGGTCACCTGGGAA
Organism: Mecyna flavalis; assembly: GCA_949319885.1. Classification (NCBI taxonomy): domain Eukaryota; kingdom Metazoa; phylum Arthropoda; class Insecta; order Lepidoptera; family Crambidae; genus Mecyna; species Mecyna flavalis. The sequence continues at coordinate 5,889,929 of OX439436.1, forward strand.
AATGATCACCTAGGTGATCATAGGCGACTCCAATTAAATATCTCTGGACATTATTCACACAGCGCCATCTAGCCCCAAACTAAGCATTAGCTTGTGCTATGAGTGCTAGACAACGGATAAACATTACTTATATACTTTTTTTTTTGTAAATACATACATATTATACATAGAAACACCCAGACCGATACAAACAGACATGTTCATGCACACAAATGTTTGTACCGTGCGGGGATCGAACCCGCGACCTCTGGTGTAATAGCCGACTTCTCGACCATTACACCAAATGGCTCGTCATAATTAAAATTATTATTTCGGTATCCGTAAATCACCTAAACATTTTAGTCTTTTTTAATCACCTAGGTGATCATAGGCGACTCCAATTAAAACTATTATTTCGGTATCCGTAAATCACCTAAACATTTTAGTCGTTTTTAAACAAATGCATTTCGGGAAAACAAATGAATATCGGGAAAACAAATGAATGTCGGGAAAACAAATGAATGTCGGGAAAACAAATGAATGTCGGGAAAACATTGTTGATTGATCTGAAGTAAAAAAAACAGGTGCATGCGATTTTCGACCTTATCGACATTTACCAAAATAACTGATTTTAATGAACTAGCAAAGTTAGTCGACAAGCGGTTGCGAAAAAGCAACAAAATTTTAAATGTCAATAAGGTCAAAAATCGCTTGCACCTGTATTTTTTACTTCAAAACAATAGACAAACAAAAAAACAGGTGCAAGCGATTTTCGACCTTATCGATATTTACCAAGTAACTGATTTTAATGAACTAGCAAAGATAGTCGACAAGCGGTTGCGAAAAAGCAACAAAATTTTAAATGTCCATAAGGTCGAAAATCGCTCGCATGTTTTTTTTTACTTCAAATCAATAAACAATGTTTTCCCGACATTCATTTGTTTTCCCAACATTCATTTGTTTTCCCGACATTCATTTGTTTTCCCGATATTCATTTGTTTTCCCGAAATGCATTTGTTTAAAAACGACTAAAATGTTTAGGTGATTTACGGATACCGAAATAATAGTTTTAATTGGAGTCGCCTATGATCACCTAGGTGATTAAAAAAGACTAAAAGGTTTAGGTACACAGACTCCGATGGCTCGGTCATATTGAGAGAATGGCTTCAGATCGAAGTGTCAAGAAAGCATATCTCGGAAAACCTGTTGGTCGACGGCCGGTTGGTCGCCCTCGCTACCGGTGGAGTGACGCTGTAGATGCAGACCTCCAAGAGCTTGAACCGGGAGACTGGCGCGAAACCGCAGGGGACCGAGATAGGTGGCGCTATCTTGTATCGGAGGCCAAGACACACTTTGGGTCGCTGAGCCACAGGAGTAAGTAAAATGTTTAGGTGATTTACGGATACCGAAATAATAATTTTAATTGGAGTCGCCTATGATCACCTAGGTGATCATTTTCCCAGGTGACCAGAGGATACTCAAACTGTTTCCAATGGTCACCTGGGTGATATCACCCAGGTGATCAAAGTGGAATAGACCATTTATATGTATTTGTAAAGCTTTACTTAATATTCCATCATAAATTTAGGGTACTGAGACGTATTTATCTCCTGCGAGCTTAGAAGTTCATCGGAAAGCCCGTAAGCCGTTGGAATGCGGCTGCCACTAATCTCTCTCTCCGGTCGCATTAGATTACTATTCCACATAACTGAGGGTAAGGGAATAAAGAGCACACCTGTGTTTGCGTTCTCGCTTATGCTCTATAATATTATGTCCTGCTGTATAACTATGCAATAACACGTCGTTGCAACCTGTAGCTAGCTAATAACTCATAATTTTCAAAAACTTGATAATGAAGGCTACATTACAATTCTGAAACGTTAGGTGTAAACCCTAGCCCCATTTTACAAAAGAAAATAACATAAACCGTCTTGGAAAGGGAATAGGTGTGAATGATCCAGTAATACGTACATCTTTTGTATGGCCTCCGCTATAAAAAGCCAAAGAACTTAAGCTAGTTTTAAAACTGTTTTGAAATATGTAATTACGAGAAGTTTACTCCACAACATAAACGTAATGGGTGTATCATCACGTCAGTATCTTCGAAATTAACTGTATTACTTGTAATAAAGAAACATTTTATACATCTGCGAGAGGCAAATCATTGAATTTACTCCTAGATAGCTTGAGTCGAAGAGGTCGATCTTAAAGATATTGAAAGATGACAAACCATAATGGATTTATCAAGTACCTCTGAAGGGTAATGTATGTTTAACAACACTCACTTCAATGTGGTGATAACTAACTGGACACAATACAAGGTCATACGGTATGGCATGAAAGACATGTCCGTCTAAACTTATATGTAAAAAACATTGCCTATTTCAATTATATGACCGAAACGAATGCTAGTCGTGTAAAATAATATTAGTTACTACAAGCAACTCAACAGCAAAAGAAGATACACTGTACAAAGTACCGTAGATGAAAGCACTTTTTAAGTACTGCCGATCGATCTCAACAGTATCTTTTAAAGAGGAAGTGTCATATATTTTTCTTAGAATAGGAAATTGTACTTGGATAATGTTATTTAATTGAATTGTTATTATTTAATATTTATCTACTACATACCTATATTATTTGGCGTAAAATATAGATGGCAAATGTTGCAATGGACAGACTGTTGATTGTTATACTATGGTTTCTAACCCACCAATTGAACATGTTAATTTAAAAACGAGCATTAGGTTATTTTTGAAACTAAACCAATTTTAGAGGGCTTTTTTACGTTATAAGGACAAAACTAATAATCCCCTAAGTGATTTCAAATTGCACAATTTTAAATTGAGCGACAAACAACCGTTGCTTTGCTTTAGATATCAATAAATTTAACGACTATCAAGAATGGTTCATAATTTAAAAGCAGTTTTGGTAGTTAAATAAGTGAGTAACGTTAATAAAATATACATACAACGTGAGATAATATAAAATGTAACAGGTAGCGGAAGGAAGCCAGTCGTTAAATTTCTGTTACTCAAACAAACAAGTAGGGCTACTACCATTGACTTAGGCAATAGGGGTGTGGACTTAATATGCAAAACTTTCATTAAATATGCCAAACGCAAGTAGTTAAAAGTTAATTACAAACATTCTGACGTCAAAGTGGCGTTGAAGAATCAAGGCTGCCTTCTTAGAATATAGCCTTCATTTAGTATAAATACTTTTTTAAAAATGCTGTAAGCGGGCAGAAGGGCGAACTAGAGGCCAGATGTATAGAACCAAGTAAATTTTCAATTAACATCGCTTTCTCAATTCAGTTAGAATAGATTGCGTACCACTTTAAACACCTTTTATATGCAACCTTGTATAGTCGCACTATTTAGACCAGACTGAAATCTCAATAAAATTGTCTTCCAAACGTTATACGAAAATACCTACAAGTAGTAGCAGTACCTAGTTCAGACTTTAGATGCTCTTTGATGATTTATACCCCGCGTTTCATGTAATTACAACGCCAAATGCAGTGAAGTTTCGTGTAGCCGATATACCTAAAACAATACTACCTTCTCCATTTACCTAATTGCTTTACATTTAAAAGTTACATAAAACAGAACAGTTACATAATACGGAAGTTATTTTTGAACGTTTTTTGTGAGCGCGTAAGTTGATAAAAAATTACACAAATTCTATAAATCGGCGAAACACAAATACCTACCTATTCGGAACACATCAAAGGCGCAAGCAACTGAAATGGATCCGCTAAAACTGGGTCAAGTGCAACTTGGACTTGCTCTCAGTGTTTCAAATGAATTAATTAAAAATAATACCCGAAAAATGCAGTCTGTGAATTCTGCGATGCTCTCGTACCATGAACCAGATTGTAGAAAGTGGTTTGTAATTATTTCAGTATTCAAAAGGCGCCATTAAAAGCGAGCGTGGTTTTCGTTTGGTGGTGAAGTGCATGAATTTTGACAGAAATTAGAGATTAAGTTGAAATATGTAGGTTAATTTATAAACTACGATTATTTTCTTTTAAGTATCTAGTTTAATATACCTTATAGTAAGTAATGATACAAAATTATTTATAGTTAAACAAATACATAAATTTAGTAAAATTTTATTTTAAGTACCTTGTCTGTTTTTTTCATAGCTAGCATGGGCTTGTTGTTAAATGTATAATTATATTGTTGTTGTTAAATGAATTTCTCAATTTAAACTATTCTCTCACATTTCTTCGTGCTTGCAATAATATGTTAAGCTCAGTTACTGCCGCGGTAACTTAGCAAGACTCCATTAATATTATAAACGCGAAAGTTTAGGAAGATTAAAGTAGATAGTTTTCAGATCAAAATTGAGATATAATGACAAACTACTTCAAAGCCATGAAAATAAACTTTTGAAGTCCACACAGACAGTATACTGATATGTGGATAGTTTTTTTTTTTTTTTTGTATTAAGACTAGTTAAAGGAACATCATTATTATGCAATATTAATCTACCCATACACTTAATGAATTGGTCGACAAGCAATCGGGCTTTGGCATTCAATTTTGTACAGAAGACGCTTACATTCTCAAATCTCTACAGCATTACAAACTTTATAAAAAAAAATATGTAAGGAAAATAATATTTTGAAATGATTTGTCACAAATTGTATATTCCCATCTGATCTGCCATTATATGAGTATCTTTATACATAAATGTAAAAACAAACCTTTTTGGTAAGTGATGCAAATAAAATAATATTTGTTTAAAAGTTTTGTCTTTTTAGAATAAAGCAGTTATGAGTAAGTCCTTACTTTAACTTGAAAATACTAAGTTCTTTTTACTAGCACAAGTAGCACATGCTTATTGAAACTTAATAAACATGCCAAAAGGGCCACTAAAAATGTTCCTCAATTCTTTAATTTATCATGTAAAATCAAGGCAGAAGAATGCTGGTATTCCAAAAGTAAGGTACTATAAAGTTTACTATTTAAGATTGGACTAGGTCAGTTTTGCTAGAGGATGGCAGTATTTATGTTGTAACAAGCAAGGCTTGCAGTGGCAAGAAAGGATCACTTACAGCTCCTCTCGTTGCCGTTGTGACAACACCATTTTCATCGTGGTCGAGTGGCGCAAGAGGCGGCGGTCCCTGTAGGTTCACTGCACTAGAGTCTTACAAATCACGCGGGCGACGGCAGGATCGCCGTTGCCATTATCACACCTGCATACAAAAAAGAATCAATTACTATTTGTTTCATGACATTTACATATTTTCTCACTATTTTGTTTCTAATTAGATTTGTGGCATAAATTTCTACTTTCTACCTATAACAATGTCTGATGAGACTAGCTTCATTAAGTGTCTTCACCCATTTATAAATGTTCAAAAATATAAAATGAAAAATAATAAATTTATCCCCAAAAAATAGTAGGCTAGCACCTAAAATACTAAGTTAGCATCTAACTTAGTAGTTTAGTTGCTAACTTAGTAGTTAAGGTGCTAACTTAGTATTTTAGGTACCAACTTAGTATTTTTGTGAGTTCGGTTAGGTTAGATTGGTGATTGATTAATTACAACCCGTATAAAACCATTCAGGAGTATATTACAACAACATGAGTCAGAATTTGATATCTCATTTCAAAGGTATCTTTAATTTAAAATGTGCTATTAAACACATGTTGTACTAGCCCACTACAACTATATGGCTTCCAGTTCAAGGACAAAATATATACCTATTTTGACAAAGTGCTAATGAAACCTTAAAGTGGTTTTATGTTTATTTTACCATCTTACTAAATATTGAATAAACACCAATACTTCAGGTTCTATTCATATAGAGCATCTGTGTTTTCATGAACACAGTTAAAAAAGTCTACCAAAATCGGGCCTATATTTCCAATTATGAATATTGCATTACTAGCGGTCTCCTCCGCGATTTCGTGTAATTTCTTTTGTCAATTATCCCCCCCCCCCCTTCCTCTCACATTTCTGGGATAAAACATACTCTATGTCACTCGGGGATAGTCTAGCCTTGCAACAGTAAAAAAATTTTGCTAATTGGTCCAGTAGTTATGAGCTTATTCAATACAAACAAACAAGCAAACAAACAATCAAATCTTTCCTCTTTATAATATTAGTATAGTTAAATTTGTTCCACTTCTAAGCCAATGCATGAAAACTACTTTGTCAAATAAGTAGCCCAAGTAAAAATACTTTATACCAACATAATTATCTGTTGACTTTTGTTTCCAGAGCAGATTTTGGCAATTTTTTTTTAAATATCTCGCTTGGGCTCTCTATGAAGTATTAAATTATATTATCAAAGTTAACATAATAATAGTTTATAGACCATGGTACATTAACGGTGTACATTTATTTTACATAGACACCCAGTTGCCTAAAAATTTATTTAGGTAGTTTTATACCATAGAAATACAATAAAAGCAATACATCTAAATCTAACATAGATCATGTAAACAACTACTTTTGCGTAATATAGTCATGTTATTTAATATTAATATTATTAAATTCTAACTTATTAAACTCATTATTGAGATTTAAATCTGGCATGCATGACACAAAAATTTTAGAAATAGTGTTTCTTGATTGCATTGTCTCTGTTTATGTACGAATGTGTACATTATTTATCTGAAACATACAAATATCGCACGCACGTTGTTTGATTTTTCTGGGCTCTTTAAAATCGAACTAGAATAATACCTTTTAAAAATCTGTGAGGTAAGGTAATCCACTTTACATAATTTGCTCAAAACACACCAAATGTACCATTGCTTCAGATGCATTAGCAGAAGTCTATGTAGTGCGTTAAGCTACTATAGTTTATTTCAAAACAGGTGCAAATAATAGGCATTAAATAATAAATAGCAACGAAATACTGCAGTAAAATGAGTCAAAAATTAAACGTCAAATCCAACAGGGACCAGGGTTACTGTCAGTTTGCCACATCAACGTACCAAGAAAATCATCGTTATTATTTCATAAGCACGAATAGTCTCAGTTTCTTGTCTATTTCTTCAGAAACTTAGACAATCCTCATAGATATGACCAAATAATATAAAAGAACGGCCATATTGAACACTCAAAAAGAACGAAGAAATTTACTAAAAAATTTTTGATCCTGCTGAGAGAACTAATATTAATGTAATAGGGTATATTTACTTACAAATCACAAAAGTTGCACTGTTAAATTGAAATAAATAATAACACACACAAGACAAACACAATCCACACAAGACTCGAGGCAGAAAACCGTTTTCGTTGCAATGGCTCAATCAAACTCACTCAAGACAAGTTTCGATTTTTTAGCTTTCCTTTCTAAGTCGCTAGCGCCATCTGTACTAAAATGTTTATAACGTTATCCTCTTCTGGTCGCAACACTTCCTGCTAGAAAGAGACACAGTTACAGGATAAACCCAAGAAAGACAGAGTAAGCAGAGCTTAGTGTTGCCATAACATTGTGGTTGTGTAATAAATAAACCGAGTTGTACCAGAAAATAGAGATGTAATACGATAAAAATCGTAATTGAGTACTTTTCAGAGTCAAATGAATAATATGCAGTGATTTTCCATAGCCTAATAATAATAATAGCGGTATCATAATATTTGGATCCTATAATATATTTTAAAATAATCTACGATAAACTATTAAACACTCAGAAGGAACTTTTCTCCTGAAATGCCTATGATATGCATAAGTGGAACGATATTTTAAAGCATAATATACAGCTTTATTAGCTTCGCATTAATATTTTTTGAGAAAATTATTTTAAGCCACGCTCCTTCGAAGGATTTATGTGTGACTCTGACTCCCCTACCAAGAAAGCGGGGACCCATAAGTGCCAGACAAACTGGCATTGCCTTTGTTGTCGTAACCCCGTTGTCGTGGCGCATCTACATCTTGCGGGGAAAAAAGTATCTTGCGGGGGGCTGACGATGACGATAGGATCCAAGAGCTACCATCAAGCAGCCTCAGACCAAATAAAAAACCAAGACGAAACGTCCCGAACAACGCACTGAAGCCAATAAAACTACGTTACGGATGTATATGTACACAGCGTGCGTGAGTTGCGTGACGCAAAACTGACGTAGTTTTGTTACATGTGTGTCCGTGTCACAGCCAATTACAGAGCGCGAGGGTCACGTGGCATCACCGGCACGCACACATCGAATGCAAGAAAAGTTCGACAAATTAAAACAAAAATGTTGTTACGGAATTTTAATTTTAAAATTCCTTCAACATCTAATATCCGTAACCGAAGTTATCCGAAACTAACGGATAATCCAAAATAATTTAATATCCGTAACCGTATTCTTATCCGGTTTAATATTCATTCCTATATCCGTATCCTAAATAACGAACAAACACATGAATGGGTTTAAGTGAAATGAATACGATTAGACGAACGAACGATGGCAACCGAGGCATATTAGTTAGTGTGATCTGTGTGATACATACATAGATATTTATATTGTGGTGTTGTCAAGGTGGTTTTATGGTAAACACATAAATAAGAAAAAAGACCCGTTAACCATTATCTTATTATACTATTATTATTTTATTTTTGTTTCCTGCCTGCCATGGTGGATGCCTGGTTTTTGTGTTTTAAAATATTTTCTTCTACCGTTATTGGCATTGTAACAATTTGATATAATACGTTATCATGATAGTAATGTTTCATTTTAATGCTGAGTAAGAGACTGTTTGATTATTTAAATGATATTATCTGTCACTAAGTCACTAGATATTTTTAACAAAATACGTATACTTATTATGTGATTTTTAATTTGTTGACATTATAAAATACCTCGGGAACAGATGAATAGCGAGTACCTACCTACTCAACAAAACAAATGTCCGATTCTTGCGCCCATTTCGTAAGTTCCTCAAACGACGGGAAATTTGACCAAACGCCCCAAAAATATTATAATTCATTAAATTTTGGATAACGTGTACTATATCATAAGATATTTTTAAAAATACGCAACAGTCTGTTAGTTTTATTCCAAGAATTTCTTAAGAGTTTGATGTTTCAATAATCGTAGATACGTAGACGAAAGGAATCAAGTTTCATAAATAATGGTGTTTGAGTTAGCGTAAGACCAACAATATTTTGGAGGTGTTGTTAATTGAGGATTGTCTTTTTATCAGATATAATGTGGACCTCAATATGGCAGTGACTAGTGTTCACCTTTCACCATATCTAGTGGTTACGGTTTAGTCTATCGATGTGGTGCTCGTTTGTGGATATACGGGGCACGGATGCTGTCTCCAAGGAGCAGTTTGTGCGATGGTGATAGCAAAGAGCAAGAAAGTTAAACCAATTATGAACAACACGATAAAGAATATGGACTACAACTGGACACCAGGACCAGACCCGCCAAATAACCAAGATGTGGGTGTCCCTAGAGCAGTGTTCATTCCCCACTCTAATTCTTTGCCATTTGATGAGAGACGCGTCACATTGGAACAGCCAGTCAAGGTAATTGGTTCAATTTATAACCAAATTCTTTTACATTCGCCTATAGGTTAGCAATTACCATTTACAACTTACAGTCACCATACTGTGGTAAACAATTTTTTTTCTAATGCAGAAAGAGATGTAGTCATTAGGTTGTCAGTGATTAACATTACAATACACAGTATAACTTGCTGAATTAACATTGTCATGACTGAGTATTGCTTGCCACATAATGGAAATGTACTACAGTGTTTTCAAGTCTTTTATGTTTCCATACAAATGAAATTTAAACTTATCAGCTTACTTACTACTTACCTAGCTAATGAACTATAATATGAATTATTTGAAACAATTTTAAATTTATACCAAGTTATCAAGTCTCCTCAACCCAGTCCAATCCTATAGGTTGTTTATATAAATCAAGCAAATTATTTTATAATTACCAATGACGTATTGAACGTCATTGATAATAACCTATTTTTTTCTAGATATAAACCACATAATACTAGACAAGTTTCTTTTTTAGAGTGGAGTTATTGCCTAGAAATCTAATTAACAAGGAAAATATATATTTTTTCCTGAACATTATAAAAATAATAATACTAACTAAACATCTGTTTATGCATCTGCATGCTTTTTGTCAGATTTTTACAAATACCTAGTTGTAAATCAATAATGCTTTCAGGATATTTATTTAAAAAGAAGTATGTAGGTATCAGTAAATAAAACATTTTTCATTCCTCTCTTTCTCACTTTTATTTAGTATACTGAGTATATTAATAAGTCTTATTCTGTATATAATAAAGATTGTATACTTGAGATTATTCTTCTACCATTTTAACTATTCTTCATTGTAACTGATAAACTATATTTTGATAGATCACTGATCATTGGGAGTTTTCAAATTTCAGATACTGACAATATACCTACAAAGATGATAATTAGATCATAATATCTATCTCTTCAATAGTCTTTATTGTTAAATAACAAGTGTTTAAATAAATCTATGGAGAACACTTGACCCCAAATTAAGTTATCTGTTTACCTGTTTCATTTCTCTATCACTTGTCAATAATAGAATTTTGGTAGATGGAGTTTGGACCCAACACATTAATTATGACACTAGGGCCATTTATACCAGTTATAAGTTTCTGATAAGTTTATCTGTCAGACTTCAAAAAGCTGTCTCCTTATTTTTAAATTGACAAGATACCATAATACCATCTAAGATATCTATACTAATATAATAAAAAGAAAAGATTTGATTGTTTGTTTGTTTGTATTGAATAGGCTCTGAAAGTACTGAACCAATTTAAATAATTCTTTCACTGTTGGAAAGCTACACTATCCCCGGTAACCTAGGATACTTTTGATAAACTAATTCTTCAAGTGGCAACAATCAAATAAAAAAACAATAAGATGTCATTTATTAAAGTCTGTCAAAGTGTGATGTCAATTGTCAACCTTACCTTGTTACTATTGGATGTTTTGAGTTATTTGTGAGTATAACCATAGCAACCAAGTGTTGTTATCTGTTATTAAGCTCATGTGAGACAAAATGTGCAAAAAACAAAGCACCAATAAAAATTTCATTCAATTAACAACCTTTACAGACTGAATAGTCAGTAAGCAGCACATCAAACTACCCTAATCTGCCAAAAAGTCTTATTTGAAATAGGTAGAACTTTATGCAATTAACATTATACTTAAAATTGGTTGCAGGAAATTGACAGAATAGAGTAGGTTCATGTGCTGGCTGACTGTACTGCTGAGTACAGTCAGCGCCAAATTGATCTAAGTATTCAACCCTACCAAAAATGTCTGAACATTTGACAAAAATAAACACAAAACTTTTTGGTGTAAATATCGTTTGTTGTCATTTGTTCTCAAACAACAAATGAAAATGCACCTGTACGTCTTAACATTATGGTTGATTTTTGTCAAATGTTAAGATATTTTTTTATAGTTTCAAACGCACAGATAATTATGACGCTGACTGCACAATAAATATTAAATTAGCAACAATACCTAGCTAGAGAAGCCAGTATCACTAGATTAAATGCTCATATTAATAGATTAATTATCAAATCAATCATTAACATGGTGCATTGTCTCTTGTATCCAATGTTTTATCTTATCATTGTCAATAATAAAGACAATATCTTTGCGATATTACCAGTACTAGTTTGATGATCTTCAGGTTGACACTTTACTCATGTCAATGACCTGAGTTGGACAAGATTCAAGATTTGATTGTCTTGTTTAAAATACCTAATTACCTACTTTTTTACATTGAGTTACAAGTACTACATAGAGAGGCTATACGGAACAAAAAATGTGTCGCAAAATGATGCCTGGACTGACTGATGTATTTGCTACAGCGGATGTCGTCTAACCAAACTATAAAACTTGCAGCGCTATAGATTGCTTACAGAGTGTATTTTTCTGGCGACCAAAACGTCGTAAGCGCCATGCAAAGCAAGGCGCTTACGCGTTTTGTTCGAAATACCTATCTCATAGATCTTAAATGAGTTGTTGCCGTAACCATGGTAACGGCAACAAAGCATCGCGCAAAAATTTTGTTTGCGGTGTCGGTTCTATACGCTAGTTATTGTAGTTCAATGCTTTTTTATATTGAATCTTTGGTGTAGGCTTGTTACACAATGGTATTTTGATACATCTGTTACATTATGTTGAAAACTTTTTGATTGATTAGTCACTGCCAGGTCTTGATTTACATTCCATCTGCTGCATCTGTCTTTTGTTTAATACAATGACGTTAAATTTTTCAGCTATTTAGGTATTTAGTTTATACATATTGATAAGTGTAAAAGCAAGTTTTGGGCAATTCCAACCTGGAGTACAGCTTAGCGATGGTACATTTAACCATAGAAACTTTGAATATAAAAATTCGTAATTCAATCAGCTGATTGAAAGGCACACTGGATGCCTAAAAGCCTATGGATTTTCTTTATGACGTATTTGCTTCCCATTCTTCAGTATATAACAAACAAACCATAATATGTATGTACAACAAAAAATTCTTTAATGATCTGTTTGCGCTGACTGATAATAAACAATCTAAGGGCTTATTATAGGATCAGATCAATGCATGAGGTGATTATTGGGCTTACTTGGTAAATTTATTTAAGAAAAATATTAATTTTGCCTGAGGCCTTGGCTTCTTAAACTTCTGGAATTGGCCCTTTACCAGAATTATTATTGCGTGCGGCTTCCGCATGAATCCTCAAATGTCTTACAGAGTTGCCGCAACCAATCCCCTGCAGTCGGCCTCATGATACTCATGCATTCCTCCAGAGAAACTATGGTAGTTTTAGCGGAAATAAGTAGACAATTTACATGACATCTAACTTAGCCACCCTTCCTTTCAAACTTTCTTAAAATTATTAGTTGATATTTAAATTCGCACTGATATTCGATCTAAGGCAAATCGAGCAACCGTAAACAAAAGAATGCACTTGCAACAAGTTATGGAGTGGGAGTCTCGTCACAGCCCTGTTTAACAGTTTCAATTGCGTCGCATCCTATGCATTTATCTATAAGTTACTTTGTATGCAATCCAGGCACGCCAGTGTGAGGGTGTGTAGACGCATGAGTCAGCCTGACACAGGGCTACCATGTTGGGAAACGTAATCGTAATTTTATCGACTATGCCACTAAAATGTGACCAGGCAGAACATGGATAAATCAGAGGAAAAGATTTTATTGTGAAACCTCTTAATTAGCTATGCGCTTTTTATGTTTTTATGACATAACTGTCTGTGACTATAGCACTCTTGCATGTCTACGAATCTGAATTTTTATAGGATACATCATTAGCGAAAATGCCAACTCAGAAATCCTATATCATTTTGTGGGCTTAAAGAATTTCGTGGGTTATTATTCTATCAGTAATTTCTTTTTAAAATCGTAAGTAATAATATCATTTTATCGCTATGCCGCTGGTCGGTGCTTCCTATTTTTCAATTCCATCCACAATTCCGGCCTGAATCTGATAAAAGTTTGTTACTCGCCGCTTTTATTGTATGTTTAACCCGTCTCCGGCGTCCATGCTGTTAGGTTTCATTTCCCTCCCTGGGCTACAACTTCGTAATAACCAAACTCCACCGTTCATCATAAACCTGTACCATTGCACATTACATTGTATGTAGTGCAGACCAAAAAGATAACTCATTTTCCTTACGCTTTTAGACAGTATAGTCTTTTTAAATCGAATTTCCTATTTAGCCGTCCGTTATTCCGATCATCTGACAACCCTCATATGACCCGAGGTGCTCGAGACTGCCACAATTGTACATTGGCAATTAAATTCAATGAGATTAAATTATGCTATTTCTGACTACACATCTGCCGTGAGATAGAAACGGAAGCCGATTATCAGTTTTTATGATAATATTCGAACAGGAAGGGTAATGGTTCCTCGTTGAACGGCAACTTATAGTTGATTGATTGCAAAATGCAGTTTACTTAAGAGCGTTAACTAAAAATGCGTCGCGTCGAGTCTTCGAATTTCGGGTTTCGCGCATGCGCGCCAGGTCAAGATAAGCAATGTCTGGCTGTAGTCAAAGTAATAACTTTGATCCTTTTGATTTAATTTTAAATATTGTTTATTTTTAACTATTTATATTAGTCAATATTTCAAATATACTAAATAGTGTGTAGTTTTTATATTATATTCTTACTTACCCTTACATAATCATAACAGGGCATAAGTAAGTGTGTGTTGTAATATAATGGGTAAAATATTTATCAATGTAGTAAACATTGACAATATCTTACTGTTTACATGAAGTACCTAGATTTTATAAGAGTAGCCAATTAATACTAATAAAGTAATCCTTCCCAAATGTGTGTGTAAATACTTACTCACCTAATGAAAAGTGTTGACATTATTATGTAAGTCTTTTAAGTATGACCATTCGATACGTAATTCAGAAATAAAATACCGAGTTCAGAATACCATTTTTATAACAATCTGATTTAGACCTATAGACCGTTTAAAGTCAAATGTTAACATCCCATTTGAATAAAGCACATCACATTTTAAGTGTGCCTACTATGTATTACAAAATTGTTCTGTTCAAATTTCGTTTACAAAATAAAAGTAAATATTTTAATCAAATAACCACTATTACAAATGACATTATGTAGACTTATCAAAATGTGTGTTACCTGTTAATATGAATAGAATTACATTTTAATTTCAAATGAAAATGAATAACTTTTATTCAGTTTAGGCTGATACAGCACTTGTGAATGTCAAAGAAGTTATGCCACCGGTTTGCACTATACTTACCATTCAGCTCTTGCCTTAACTAAGGATTCTTCATTTCCTTTTCTTATTTTTAAATACAGTAGAAATTAGAATCCGTTTATTATGACTCCGCCTATATTGACCAACCCACGGGACCAATCGGTTATTATGACGTAATTACACTAAGAAGTTTTTTTTTCATGTAAAATCTTTGTTAAAATGTCGGATATAATGACTTCGCTTACGGTAACGTGTCGCTTATTATGACCTATTTTTAATAAATTGTCCGGTTTTAACCACTCAACGCCGAACCGGCACTCGGGTGCCGCATAACAATAGATTTTCTATTGTGTCTAGTAATCCGGGGCTAGAAGGATTAATGACCGACATGATTCGTATTGTTCGTTGATTCCCGACGACGTTTGGCACGCGGTTCGTTTTTGTTTTAAATCCAAGTAAGTAGTTGACACTTGAAGGTCATGCATTGTTTTTAGTGATATCCTGTGAAAAAAATGTCATCTCAACGCTGTAAAACATTTACAATTGAGGGGGAAAAATGGAGAATCATACTCATACAACCGCATCAAGGAATCGTTCAATTGAACCCTTTTGGATTTAAAACATTTAAATTGAACGATTCGAAAACCGCGACAAGAAATTAACGCATTAATACTTAAAATATGTAGTTTTAAAATCATGAGAAACAAAAAAATAAACTTATTTTTAAAAAACGCTTTGTATGACGTCCACTTATTATGACGCGTTTGTCAATTCCCATCGATGTCATTATAAACGGATTCCACTGTAGTTTAGCTTTATTTCCCACTAGCGGTTGCCCTCGCGGTTTCACCCGCGCGTAATTTCCTTTTTTAACTCCCACCCTCCTTCCCTCTCCTATTCCCCCTCCTATCCCCCTACCCCCTCATATCCCCCTATCCCATCATATCCCCCTTCCCCCTCCTATCCCCCTACCCCCTCATATCCCCCTACCCCATCATATCACCCCTCCCCCTCCTATTCCCCCTACCCCCTCATATCCCCCTTTCCCATCATATCCCCCTTCCCCCTCCTATCCCCCTTCCCCCTACTATCCCCCTACACCCTCATATCCCCCTAACCCATCATATCCTCCTTCCCCTCCTATTCCCCTACCCCCTCATATCCCCCCTACCCCATCATATCACCCTTCCCCCTACTATCCCCCTTCCCCCTCCTATCGCCCCTCCCCCTCCTATTCCCCTAACCCCTCATATCCCCCTTCCCCATCATATCCCCCTTTCCCCTCCTATCCCCCTTCCCCCTAATATGCCCCTTCCCCATCCCATCCACCTTCCCCCTCCTATCCCCCCTTCCCAATCCTATCCCCCTTCCTCCTCCTATCCCCCCTTCCCCCATGAAAGTATCCTATGTCAGTCTCCTGGGTCTAAGCTACCCCTCCACTTATTTTCAGCCAAATCGGTTCATCCGTTCTTGAGTTATAAATAGTGTAACTAGCCCAACTTTCTTTTATATAATATTTATAAAGATATAGATATTACATTTTTTATCCAATTAATGTAGTGTATATAATATTAACATAAATTCATAACCATAGTCTTATAAAATATTTACTCAACATAGTACTAAGAAGTGTCGGTTGCGCTTTAAACTGTACCACGCTACGCAAATCAGCGATGTTTACGGCACAGCCGTTTCTGGGTACGAGCGACATACGTCCTGCCTCTGAAGAGCCCGGCGGCTGACTAATTTGAAATGTTTTGCGCGGAGTGTTTTATAGCAGTTTAAAAAAATGTCTATAAAATAAATTGTGCATCATTATATAGGTTTTATGTATTCAAACTTAAGATAATATGTTGTTCTTTTAAGTTAGACTAAAAACTTTTTGTAAATTAAAGAAATTAATGGTTAATTTTGCATGTTTACAACAGTGATTTCTTTGTAATTTCGCTGTAAATGGATTTGAATTTCGTATGAAAATAATCTCAAATTTAACTCATACCCCATCTAACTATTTGCGTAATGATATGTAGACTTGCATAATAAAGTAAAATGTCCTATTTTTACAATGGTATTAAAACAATTGAGCTTCGAAATCGATGTTAAAAGTGAAGTTTATAAAACACTGCTCGGGTAAATTGTCAGTATTCACAAATACTCCATAGAAAGAAAAGTGGTATGGGCTACGATTTTAGACAAAGATACTGTTTATAATAATTTGTGAGTCGCATGTTTCTTAGATCACGTTTTCATAGAAAATATCTCGTTGAAAACTGCCTATTTTGAGTCAAAACGGCGATCGACGGAGTCAACAGTCTTAAATAAATATATAATGAAGAATGTTAACTAATTTTGATTATTAGCACTCCATATTCTTTGTAAAAAATAAAAAATACTAGTGAAAGAATTACTTCGATACGTCAATTAGTTTCCGATTTAGAAGTAAAACAAGTTGTAACCGCACGCGCGTGCTGCCGGTGCCGGTGTGACGTCATTGTACAACTCGCTCAGTCTGGCGCACTCAGTCCGCTAGCGTTCGGCGCCCGTGCCGTCGAAATTAAACCTAAATACTTTTAAAAATGTCCAATCCAAATACTAGGAAATCATGTGGTGTGCCTAAATGTAAAAATACAACTACCAATTCGCAGGAAAAGTTGTTTTTTATAGTTCCAAAGGACGTTGAGGCTCCTCGCTTCGACGATGTAGCCACATTAAAAATCCTAGTATGTTTACAGCCACCTCTGCTGGCGGCACAATCTTCGCAGGTTTCATTTAAAACTTCTTGATCCTTATCAGTTTAGAATGCAATGATAAGGTGTGGTACGTATGCGGTGTTCTGGCGTGATTCTACATTACATACATCACCTAGGTAGGTCTTTTTATTTGAACATGACTAATAGCATCATCGCCATAGCTGTCTCTTGCTGATCTGAAATAAGCTTCTTTTAAAAATAAATGGCCTTACGTATTTTGTAAGTAAAAAAAAATACAACACTATATTTACTTACATCCTAAGAGCGCTTACGCACTACGTCCGATCCGAATCCGATCCGTCTCCGTGAAATCAAAATCACAAAGACATTCGGATGACGGGTCTAGTTCGTAAATCACTAGAAATACTCCGGACTGTTATTTCACAGAGACGGATTGGATTCGCATCGGATTCGGATCGGATAGTGCGTTACCTTACCGCTCTTATTCCTAGGTACTATCCTAGTTCCTACTAATATTATAAACGCGAAAGTTTGTGAGTGTGTGTGTGTTTACTTGTTATCTTTCACGCAAAAACTACTGAGTGGATCTGGACGAAGTCTGGAATAACATATAGGTAGGTAGGCTACTTTTAATCCTGGGAAAATGTACAGTTCCCGAGGGAAACGGGGGCGAAGCTGCTGGCGGAAGCTAGTTTGCAATATATCAATGTACCTATGTAGGTATGTATTTATTTAAATTTACTAAGAAGAGCGGTACCTATATGTACATACGTACCTACTTACCTAAGTTACAAAACTATAATACCTACATTTATTTGTTGTCTATAACATAAACATTGAATGGTAAGTAGATACTTTTACTATTTGATATTCCTCGCATTTCGGCGGCAACGAAATCACTATTTGTTGTTAAATAATGCGCAACCATTAATCCATCTATTTTAGGTAGATTATATTATCCGATTGCCCTTTTTCGTCCATATTATTAATTGAATAATATTTACTATCAGGGACTGTTTACCGGTATGAATAACGGTATAGTTTTTTTCTGTATGACGTCATTTAAATATATTTTGATACTGTTAAATTCCAGTACAGAATTTTTTTTTGGTACTGAAAAATTGTTGTAGTATAAACATTTTTGTACAACAATTTTTTAACTGTTATTTATATTAAAATACTGAAATTTTGTAATGGCTTAAATGGAGGGACACGGGGGTACTTCTAGCTTAGTTAGCTAGTTAGTTGATTTCAGTCCTCTCACGCGTCCGCTCGCACCGGTCTGTATATTGAACAATGGATCACAAGAACAGAGGCTGAAGCAAAGCATTTGTCGCGCTTTTCAACGTAAGTTTTAATTTATCTATTTGACATTAAACTTAGGTAGGTACCTATCTAAAGGTAAGTATATCTTTCAATGGCAGTTACACTCGATAGATATTGAACTACCTACTTAGCTGCTTAGTGCTTACTTAACGACGATAAGTGCTAGATAGGGAATAAGATCATAAAGCAAGCATTAGTGTAAGTACTGGTAAGTAAAGTCAGATATTCAGTTCGTGCTATGATGTAGGGTGGAGGCTCCTTATATCGGCCCCCTCCTAATATCGGCCGTCTAGAGAAAATGCGCCATAACTTAAAAGAATGTCCTAAAATCATAATTGTTTTTATGCAAATAGCAGCTGTATACCCTTACGCTTAACCTCCCTTAATTTTTTATGAATATCTCAAAATTTGAACGAATGATAGGCAAAAAAGTGCAGGAGGTACGGACGTGCGTCGTTTTGCGGCATTTTCAGGTCAAATTCGTGAATCGAATCATTGCGTTGAGAAGTATTTAAATTGTAATAAACATACCAAAGTTATTTTATTTTATTTCTTCTTAAAGATAAAGAGTCAAGGTACCGTTTAGGTAGTATATTTTAAAATTTGTTTATTTTTTTCATTTAATAATTGCGTGGCCGATATTAGGGATCAGTATGATCGACAAATCTCAATATCGGCAGAGTGGTCGATATTGAGATTTGTCTATCGCAATTAGAAATCCTAATGTCGGCTGCCTGATATTCTTTGTGCGCCAGCTATGCGAAAGAGTTGATGAGTGATGTCGAAGAAGAAGATAAAAATATTGGATGTGACGTATGCCCCAAATGGTTTCATGTAAACATATATTGCCATCACTGTCTGAAGATAACTTTACCTATTATGTAATGTTTTTGGTAAATTTCCCTCCTATGGGATCCCCTCTGCAGTTTGTGCCTGAATCATGGATTTCCTGACTGAACGTCGCATCAGAGTAATTCATGATGGGTACTATCGAGGTCACCCGCGCGTGATCACCCTTAAGGCTAAAATCCTGTGCAGTATTTTCACGTTTACAAGCGCCGCTCCTAAGAAGTCACGATGCGCGTGCACGGTATATTTTTCCAAAAGTGATCACGCGCGGGAGACCTCGATCGCACACCTCCGACTCACTTGCAATAAATGCTGGCTTCCCTCAGTGATCTGTGCTTTTAGCTACACTCTTTCTACTGCACATCGATTATATTGTTAGCTACGTCCGAGATTCTGGGGTATGCCGATGATAGTACGATAGTCGAGGGATACTTGTCGTACACGTGCAAGTGGAGGTGAAACTGAGGCTTAGGATCTAACATGGTGGACAAATTGAATCAGACCCTTCAAATTGTCTCAGACTCAACCCCACCAAAACGCTGGCTTGTATATTTTCCACAAAAAAGAGTGGTTTTGGGCTGGCTACCACTTTTCGTGGCGTATCCGTTCTTCTATCTGACCGACTACAGCTCTTAGGTATGGAATTATCTTCCAACCTTAACTTCGGGAGCTATATAGAGTCCGTAGCAGTAACTGCTTATAAAAAGATTGGCATCCTTTCAAGAACCATACGCTACTTGATTGCGAAAAAGCTCCTTACCCTTTATAGAGCTCAAGTCCGTTCCTGCATGAAATATGCTACCATATTTGGGATAGTTCTGTTTAATGCCAGCTGGCTGCCTTGGACTCTATTGAGCGGCATGCGAAGAGGCTTTTCGGCGATGATGCTTTGGTCGAGAACTTGCAAAGCCTCGATCATCGTAGGAAGATTGATTGCCTACCTGTCTGATACAGGCTCTACTTTGGTGAATGTGCTGCTCGGCTGTACGATTTGGTTCTACCAGCTCCTTTCCATCACCGAACGACTTGACTCGGTCAGAGACTCCAATCCTTATACTGCGAAAATGCCGCGCTTACGAACTAAATGATTTGCTTCATCTTTTTTGATACGGACTGCGCAAGTTTCTCTCTTTACCTGGGTCTGCCTTTCCTGACCATTATAATCTTGGTGCTCTTCAAGGCAAGAATTTACACAGGCCTTTCCTAAGCAAGCGCGCTCCAACGTAGACCGCATAGATGTTTAACATCAGGCTACTTTGTGATCAAGTCTTAGTGATGGCATAGTAAATATATTCAAAGAAAAAAATTGTAAATTATTTTTAAAAGACATATTTGTAGAGTTAAATAAAATATGGTTTGTGAAGTGGAGGATAAATGATATTCAGAAGGAGTGACTATGTACAGATTTATTTACAAGACGACACACCAAAAATATATTACAATAAAACTGACAATTCAAAAACAAAACACTTGACATTATCAAAAAGAAACATTTCGAAAAACAAACAGTAAAAAGTATTTACACGAGGTGAGCCGCCACATCACCCCCCTCCAGAGACCAGGGGTCGAATGTTGACCCAGGCTCGGCTGCCTGAACGAAAGAGCTTCAAGTGCCAGTGAGATTCTCGATTCCACGGTGCGTCGGGAAGAGAAAGTAGAAGTTGCTCGATTCCTCGGTGAGTCGGGAAGAGCTTGTGCTCGAGGCCACGGTGAGTCGGGCCGAGCGCGTAGTTGCTGATGTCCCAGTGAGTTGGGATGAGTGAAATGATTCTCAAGTCCGCGGTGAGTCGGGATGAGTGAGATGATACTCAAGTCCGTAGTCAGTCGGTGTGAGTGAGGAACATACTCTAGTCCGCGGTGAGTCGGGACGAGTGATGAAGAGTCGTGCGATGTAGGCTCCATGGCTGCCACGACCGATGTGCGCCCAGAGAGTCCGGACGTGGGGCGGTGAAGTCCTGGTGTCGCGAAGTAGCTGCCGGAAACCAGGAAGCTGTTGCGTAGTTGCGGTGGTTCCGTGTGGCTGAATGCTGGCTTGCTCTGACTGACAGCCGAAGTCTTTCTGGTGGTGAGACGTGGCTGAAGAGATGCGTTGACATGCTGGAGGCTGATGTTGATGTTCACCAATGTGGTGGTCGCCAATGTGTTCAGCAGGGGTCACCAAATGAAGTGGAGGATAAATGATATTCAGAAGGAGTGACTATGTACAGATTTATTTACAAGACGACACACCAAAAATATATTACAATAAAACTGACAATTCAAAAACAAAACACTTGACATTATCAAAAAGAAACATTTCGAAAAACAAACAGTAAAAAGTATTTACACGAGGTGAGCCGCCACAGTTTGAAAATAAATAAATGTTATAATACTTTGATTTTATACTTTTTGAACAAATTTTTTCCCTTTGAAAAGGTATTCCGATATTATGGTTATAGGCGGCGGATATTTGGGTGCTAAAGGCCTATATTAGGGGAAATCGGCAAGTTCGGAAACAAACATCTATATATTCAAATCTAACAAAGAATTCGTTATTTCGCGAATGTAATAATGGAGTTTCATTATCCCTTTACCTAAAAAAGTAGTTGAAAGAAAGCAAAAGTTATTAATGTAAAAATTATAAGCACTGAAAGGTCAAAAAATGTTGGGCCGATATTTGGTGCCTCCACCCTTTGTTGATACGTAGGTATATGTAAAAGTATGTAGGTATGTATGTATGTAGGTAGGTAATGTAAGTATGTTTAAAGAAATAATAATTATAAACTTTTAAAGAAAAGTAAAACGTTATAATTTGGGTATTACTCGTCCGCCGTATGAAAGAAAAACAATCGCGATCGCCAACCTGTCGGCGCGTGTTCCGTGAATCCTAATCCTTTCCCGCCCGCCGCGGCCCCTCGCGCGAGCGGCACCGCGGGGCGCGGGCGCGCGCACTCATCATTTCAGTATCAGCAATAAAATTATTTTTAAATAACTGTATAAACGAATGAAATCTGTACCGAAATTCAATGGGTATAGAATTTTAGTACTGATATTTTTACTGGTACTATAACGATATTTTATACCGGTAAGCAGTCCCTGTTTACTATTAAGTCTATTAACGAAAACACAACAAAATACTGCACAAGCTAAGCGCAAGCTATGCAACTTGTACTAAGCCGGGCTCGGCCCGCGCGGCGGGTTGTGAAGTGACGTCACAAGCGGTCACGTGACTGTTAGCGGGACTCGATATTTTTCGAAACTTTGAATGCCTATAGAATCAAAACTACTAGGTATTTTTGACTACAACAAAAACTAGTGTATTTGTATACATACAGGCATTACTGAGACAAAATTTCAAGCGATTTGGCATACCTAGTAACATTCTCCATTCAACCCCTGTCCTCGTCTTTTAGCAATGAACTGTTCGTTTTTAAAAAGAATTTAGCAACCTCCTCTTCACCTCAACGTCAAATTTAGTTTTTTTATTCAATGCAGCATTCATCACTATCACTTTTAATTTACTTTTCTTAAGGCACGTACATTGATTGAATCCATGATATCTGTGACCCTGAGCATTGGTAAAAATCTGAGGATTCAGGCAACTGGGACCATATAAAACTGGGACCGTGGTCCCTCGCCTGACGAAATAAACAAAAGCTTAACAGGCACTTGGGATCGCGGTCCCAATTATGTGGTGGTCCCAGTCGCCTGAATCCTCAAAAATCTTACCTGTATTTACATATTACAGTGAAGAGGGTTAGGTACAACCAATTTGTATGAGAATTTAAAAAGATCGAAACGTATTCGTGGTCACACATTGCCGTTGACCAGCCCATCCCTATTTAGTCCAGCTAACTCACCGACGAGTCGTCCACGACCAATTGCTGCTCGCGCCCAGCATGACATTAACGGCTCGTGCATTCTATTAATCAACTTTAATTTTCTGAGATTAGTCATCATTCGTAGGATCCGCAGAGACACGAGGTCTACACAATATTATTTCCGTTGACTTCATATCCTTTCCTTTGCTAAATCGTTTTTTTTTTCTACCTACGACTCCTTAACTAATAACTGGAACTATTGCTACTACATGGCATAGTTCACTAAATAGATGATACATAATTTTCAGTGTGCATACAATTATAACACCTATGTCACTAACCATAAGGGTACGGAGGCGTGACTGCAGACATGAGTCAATAGTCACGGTGCGTGCATTAGAGTAATTATGAATGTAATGTAAACGTGATTTGAGTCAATAACAAAGGAGTTACGCAAGCGAAGTCATCTACCTACTTCTGTGAACTGTGAAGGTGTCTTCCGTTCCGTTATCCAATGGAGTCATCACGACGCGACTGTGGTTTCCCCATATGCAATTACTTTGTGCTCAGGCTACGAATTGAATTACCCGGGGATGGGCTGGTCAATAGCCATAAGGCTAGCACCGGCTCGTCCTAATCGGGTGTGAAGGAGAAACCGGGGGAGTTTAGTGGGTAGTGGACGCTTCAGTCTTGAGTCCCACACACGGCCGCGGGTCTAGCTAGCCTGCGCTTATGGTGCATAAACACATTCTCCTACGAGAAAAAAAAAAGGCTACGAATTGAATGAACCCACAGATTTTTAGATTAATTTAGTTAACATATTGGCAACTAGTAGTAGGTAACTTGTACTACCTATCTAGTACAAAGAGTATTCTGTCATAAATAGATAAAACAAAGAATATTTTTTTAATAATAGTTCGTAATACGCGTTGTCGGTCGTACAGATAAATGTTAAAACTTATATGGGACAATACTGATGCCGATGAGATACGGAGCTCCTGTAGTGCTGCCCTACTATACTTGTTTAAATCTTTGATGATCTCTGCGACAGCTGTCATCGATTTGACAGCTGTTAAATTTCACAATTTTTGTCTGACAAATGTATGAAGAGAAATAACGTTCATGATTGTGGGTTCCCGCCCACTTAGAGATGTTCATTGCTTTTATCATTCGCGTACGTAATAATCGATTATGAAATTTTAAAACATCGGAAAATTTTCATTTTGTTTATCTCTTAAAAGTTAAAACGTACAATTTTATAATAAAAAATCAATTAATTTGATTAGAAGTAAGTCGGTTTGGATAAAACAATTTGAATATGATCGAAGTCCGAAATTCGAAAATAATAATTTGAGATTCTCCGACAAACAACCAAACTAACCTAAATGTTTTCGCATAGTCAAAGATCATGCCATGTGTCCTTTGTTTAAAATTACTTTTATTAGAGGTCCTCAATCGTTCAGTGTAGATCGATAGAAGAATCGATTACTTACGAATCGAAATTTTAACATTCGTTCATGGTAAGACTACGCCTCTAGAAATGTCACTGCGACACCTGTCGCAGAGATCATCAAAGATTTAATAAAGTTTAGGTCAATTTTGATGGGCAAAAAGAATTTTCAATTTTAAAACTACATTTACATAAGTAATGATAATGCGAATTAGTACAGAAATCCCTTTTTTTTCAACATAGCAACAGCTGCACAATTTGTGTTTTGGTGGCAGGTTGGGAGGCGTAGTATCGTTGAATTAATATCTCATAAAAATAAAATGGATTCTTCCATGAGCCGGCAACGAACAGTAAATGGAAGAGATGAATGATATTTAGTATTTCTCTTTTTTTTCTATTTTGAAACAAAGTCATAACGCCGAAAGTAAATGAGTTTAAGTGGCTCTGGAAAAATTGTATAACGCAAAGTGAGCGGAGGGTGGAAAACGTAAAAACAAATCGAACAGATAGGTGTTTTGCAAATAGGAAACGATACTTTTTCTTTCCATTCTTCTGAGGTATTAGTAATTTTCTCGATGCAAAAGCGTTTTTCCAGGCTTCAGCAAAATCAGAATGTCAGAGCGTTGATTGTTTTCATTGTAAATTAAAAAGGTATACATATGCCTTGGATAAATTTATGAATTCATCCATACTAAAACGTAAAATGCCTGATTGACCTTCTTGTTTTTTTAATCAATAATTTTATCATTATCGTTAATGTTAAAATATTTTTTTATTAAGTGAAAGTAACTGTTGAGTTTCTTGCGGCACTTCTTCTCAACAGCAAGCCATTCATTCACGTCGAAGTGCTGGTAGGAAAAAAAGTTTATGACGTGCAAAAGAATTTCTTGGTAAATCAAATTGCAAAATAAATACTTTGACTTTGACTTTGACTTTAATAAAAAAAGTGAAACTACGCGATGTCATTTTATATGATTAGACTTTTATCGACATAATAATAATGTTATTAATGATCAACGGCCTTTCGTCTACTATTTAATTAATAAAATAACAAGATCTTGTGTTAAATCTTGTGTTCAACATTGTTTTTGATGGTTAAATTGAGAATTCGAGATCTAAAAAAAAACCGCGACAAGTAAACTTTTTGGTATACCTTTAATAAATTTGTACTGTTTTGTTTTTGTTTGATGAGGTTATAATTTTTTAGTCAGGAAGTTTTGTAGTCACTCAAATATCATAAACCACTTAGGAAATGCTCTCTTCTTTTAGCTTTATTTTAAACTATTTGATATATAGCAAAAAATCTGATTTTATTTGATTTGTCTCTATGCATAAAGCCAATGAACATTTATTTTCTTGTTTCTGGTAATGATAAAGAAACTTGCTTTCAAATTATCACCTGTATTGAGGCAATATGGTGAGGTGACGATATGGTAAACAGTAATTATAAAATGTAATAACTAATAATCACTTAGAAAGTAACTATTCACTCGAGCTATTAATGTCGTGGAAAGGCTGAATAGTTCAGGGAAAATATCTATTAAGTCAATACTTGTCGTCAGTATTTCTACAAACAGAATAAGTATGGTCGGTCTCACAGGCCGGTTTTGTGATCAAGGCTTTGGCGTTTTTGCTTCGGAAATTTTACAATGAAATAGTCGTTTCTTTCTTCTTACTACTAGTATATCCATACTAATATCATGAAAAGGAAAGTTACTTTTGTCAGTTTCAGTGCTTTTCTGCACGTGGATTGATTTTGGGTAAAATTTTAGACCATACCGATAATCGAGTTTTTAGCAAATAAACATTCACATATTTATGTTTTTGAACTTTTGCATACGATGGATGGTAGTAAGCAGTGAAATAACAACGTTAATTTATTAATTACTTATACATAATTAGTTTTTCTTCAAGATCAGTTGATTGTAATGTATTTAAAATATTTAAATATTATTTATTTTATTCCAGATTGGTCGTAACGTGTACCGTGCGACGCCGAGCCCTAGCAACACGATATTCGAATGCAGGGTGCTCTCGCGGCATCACGCTACGCTCTATTATGACAAGGGGCACTTCTACCTCGTGGTAAGTAATCGTACTCGTATAAACTCTCATGCCGTCATGCGTTATGTCAATAACATTTACTGCAACATGACATAATTCAGAAATGGTGTCGATAACATTCGTATACTCGATAGATAATCGGAGCTTATCTATGTAGCTTAGTTCATCCCATGAATCTTTGGCCTGGTTTCCATCAGGCTATTGTGCCTTAAAGTGATACAAGAGTCTATACTTACTCTATGTCTATTATAAATGTTCCATTGACATAGGCGCATTATAGGTACGGTACTAGCATCTCGTTCTAAGTGGCAAATAAAAATCAATGTGATAGGACAGCTGGTAAGCCGGTATTGCAAGGTGATCTACAGCCATCGACAATGGAACTTGTACTCAACAAAAACAATCGTATCCATTCATAGGCATACGCAATCAATCTTAGTCTGTGATATCATAATAGGTATCAACTATCACAGGCACTGTACAAGCCACAAAGAGAATGATGATTATGGGATATGAATCATGGATAAGGGATGATTTGAGGGCTCCAATTAAATGTATGCTGCTTGCTTGTTTGGACTGATAGTGATATCTAGAAATCAAGTAATAAGTAGAGTAGACATACTCGTACGAGACACGAGGAGGAACCATCAAAAACCAATAATTGTAAAAGTACGTAAACAAAAAGATGGCTAGATATGGCCGATCAGAACACCCAATGACGACTGCTCAGGATGAATAAAAAACAAAATAAAATCGTGAGTTATTTTGTTAACATGTAAAGTAGTACAGATACATGATTGTACAATTTTTATTTTGTTGTACGTCAAGTGTTTCCAATGATATTTCGCTGATATCACTGGTTCGCTTACCGTGTCTTGTTTAACATCACGTTATCGACGCGGTCGGATCAAAAACAATCATTGACACATCGTTTTAAACGCTCTCGCGGAGTGTGAGCACATCTTTTTGAATTATCACGTTTATCTGCATCGTCCTTTTTAATAACTGTCGTCTCGGTGAAGCGGGCGCAGGGCAGTGCCAGACAGTAAAATGCTTAGTTACTGTTTGGCACTGAACTGTCTATGGGCAGACGTGGCGCTTACCATCAGATGTACGATCTGCTCGTCTTGTTACACATTGCAATAAAAAAAAACTTTAGTTCACATTGGGTTTCGTTCTTTTAAAGAAGAAATTACATAATCATCTCAATCAGTTTTAATAAGTTTCGTAAAAAGAACTATTTGGATAATAATTTTACAATACTTGTGTAATTACTGTGACGTACCTACTTGCTTATTTGAGATTTTTTTGGGTAACACCGATAAAGTTTGGCCTTCGACTGCTTATTATTATCTTAATTTTGCGTGTATACGCATCTGTAGGTACCTAGTCATGAACTGGGTATTTAAGTGATTATTTAACATATCGGATTATGTAAACTTAGTTTGGGCGCTGTTCTCAGATCAATGTCATTCTGTGCACGTTTAAGACCTGATTAGTGTCTGCACATATGTATTAAAAAAGTTCGCTAAAGTACTTATTGTATACATAGAACTTGTGTTAGTAATATTTTATGTTATCTATGACTTTTAAGGAAGCTTAATTTACAAATAGCTACATTTAAGCTGACGGACGTTATCTTCGCTCATAGTGTATGAGTAAGTTAGTTAATTGTTGTTTAGAAAATAAATAGCTATGTCAATACTGTGCAGTATGGACAACATTACCTACATGGTTCTGAAACCAATCAAAGGAAGCAATCAAGGCTGCAACTATAACACAACATGTATTATTTTGACACAATATGATGTGAAACACGTCATGTAAAATGTAATGTTGATGGATTAATTTGATAGTATTTTACCAATACATATCTGAAAAATTGGTAAGAGTTGTGTTCAGTTCTACATCAGGGACAAGGCGTAACTGTATCTATAGCTATCGCTGGCACCGGCTCGTCCCAATCGGGTGTGAAGGGGAACCGGGGGAGTTTAGTGGGTAGTGGACGCTGTAGTCTCGAGTCCCACACACGGCCGCAGGTTTAGCTAGCCTGCGGTTATGGTGCATAAACGCATTCTCCTCCGAAAAAAAAAAAAAGGCGTAACTGTATCTAATGACGAAGTAAGAAGATATTACGACTGTCAAAAATGTTTGTAAATAAGAATTGGCAAAAAAAATGTTCATTGTGAAAAGGTGCTCGCATTACGACATTGAAGTCATCGACTCATCCTACATGCGACGTTATGAAAGAACCTTGGACTGGTTGTGTAGTAAGGTCCAATAACGTGCCGCACTCTCACTACTTCCGCCCACAGGCGATTTCTATGCGTGTGCGCTTCTAGTCTCGTGCTAATTCCGTTCACGAAATTATGTCTCCGGTTTTACATTACCCAGAGACAGTTATCTGTGATTGTCAAAATACTTGATTGACCGCTCACAAGTTGGGCCGATTGTAGTGATTTGATCCAAATGATACAATCACGACACGATGGCAGGAGAATTAGATTAGGAAGAAATAATATTGAAGCTTTGATCTCTAAGGAGGCAGAAACACAATATATACTTCTATCATAGACGTGTTATAAAATAACGTTGTAAATATAAAATGAAGATTTTTGAACATTAGTCATTTCGATTTTATTCATTTTTTTCTTCAACGACGAGAGTGGTATTTAATATCGTTGTTTGTACCTATTATGTGATGTTGATGTGCCGCTTTGCACTCCATCAATCACCTTCAATCAAAACCGTGCAATCGCGTAAGGATTATTCGCGATTGACGACTCAGGGCCACTGCTGTGCAGAGGTTGCACGCCGACATTCATTTTGGATTGTCCGGTGGACGTAAGGTCATTTGCACCGTTGAATTGTTAAATACTCTCTCATTGAAAGCCATTGTATGCCGTTACACGAAAATTATGCGTACGAATAGCGTAGGCTCATTTTATGGACATGTCTTGTCTTAACCCTGCCTTTTGAAATGTTTCGCATTTTTGTGTCGTCTGTACAAATCTTATTTGAATATAATATGTTATGCCTACTCCACTATGTTCTGAGCTTGATTTAGCATTTGTATTCTAAATTAAGCGGTGTTATGTTTATGTTCCGCAAGTGCGTATAAATCTAATTACGACATAGTTTAGAATAAATGAATGAACAATTTAGTCAATACACAAGAGTTGACAAGATTGTCAGGATATCAGACTAGTGCGTATTTTACCACTTTGTTATTGAATATTGTAGGATGATTACGGACGCTCCCAGAAATCAAGACCCAAACCAATATAATAAGTTCGTCAATCGTCTCCCAAGTGATTCTTTGTGGAATTGAAGTCGACCACATTGTTTGTTACTTCAACTTTTGCGTTTTTCTTAATGAAGAATAGATCAATAATTTCAAATATGTATGTTTTATTTATTTTATATCAGATCAGAGTGACACGTCGTAAATTGTTTGCCATAGTTAACAAGAGGTCTATAAAATCTTTTATTACTTTAGATCCGATATTGACTTTCACGTGGCTTTTCTTCTTCTGGATACACCTAATAAACTGTTTATACCGAAGGTGAATCATAATACTGCTAATTAATATGCGGCATAAGATTGTTAATTGAGTATCTTACTAGATATGCTAATATTGAAGAATATTGAACATCTTTGTAGAAAATTGTTACCGAGTTGGTGTTTCATAACAATCTATAAACTGTCTATAGCCGCTAAAGCACTACTTTGTTGCATTGGACTAATATTAATCGAATAGCTCCTACCTATTAGTGGGAATGGTGAAATGGTCGATAGCGTTGAGATTATTCTGCTTTATCTTACCTCTTATCCCTGGGAATGAAGCTTGTTTCCGACGGACAGTGTTGACTTTCTATGACACATAAAATACAATGTGGGCGAGCCGCGGGTCAAAGCTAGTGATAAAGAAAAACTTACGTCTCAAAAATCTCACAATGTTATGTATCTTAAAATTTTATTACAATTTTGAATTAATAGTTAAGAGGGCTATTACAAATTTTCACTCTGCGAGAATAGGCATTTGACATGTTTTGACAACTCATTGGTCACGTGACCACAATACTGTGTTGAAATAACGACCAAACCATTATGATACTTTTCCCAAGTTTTGTTGTTTTGTTTCTATGGAATAATCGTTATCGCTATACCCGCACATTTGTGCCATGGATCTAGTAGGTGAAGAAACAGATTATAATATGAAGATGATATCATAAATGAGACAGATAATATTTGTTAAAAATTAAATTTATTTTATTACCTTGTCATTTATCTAGCAAAGGACGTATTTCGTTTTAGATAAAAGTTATAGCTTAGATTAGAATAAAACTTATGACAATTTACATGGTTAGTATAAAACACCATAAAGTAACTAGGTATTTTGGTGTGAAAAAGCATTAAAAAGACAGTGTTTTTATTACAGAGTCAAACGAGGCCAAACATTTGTTTAGATTAGAATACTATATGCCTAAATGGCATCGATTTTCGAGAGTTGACTATTTCTGGGAGCAGACACTCTCGTAGTAAAAGCGTGTCAATTTGGGTAACATCTCGATGTTACAAAAGTTATCGTTCCGTGGAACTCTAACTACTTTCATTAATAGTCCGTACCAGTCCAAACTGCAAAAAGGCAGAACTACGTAATCTGTCACCTGAAACAATTATATTTATTAATAAAATATGAAAATAGAATAACAGCTTCAAAATTCTTGGGTTCATTCATACTTACATTCTCAGATTCTGTTTCTATCGTCCTAGCATTTATCTCCTCAAGTTCTGCTATTGGCGGTTCGTCTATATTAATTGATTTTTTTTTGTGTTTTGTGTTTTTCGACCCATGCTGAAAATAACGAAATGAATATTAAGAATAATTTAACAACATAAAAAGCTTTGTAAACTCAAAATAATTTTGACAAAACAACCGACCTCAAATTGCACATCTGGCACAAAAAAAAAACTTTTGGACTTCCACTACAATAATAATATTAACTGGTAAATGCTTGAATAGTTATTAAAATTACCGAAAGCGGTATTTGTTTTTCCAAATCAGTCATCAAATAATATCTGCCTATATTGCCGAATATGTTCGGATGGCCATCTGCGGTCTTCTTATTTAGTTCTACCACACCAAATGATACTTTCTGAATGCAAATGCTTGATTTGTAGCTAAAAATATTAAAATCTTTGTAGGTATGTGCCCCTATAATGTTTGAGAAGTTCCCTTAGTTCCTCGGGGATCCCGTCATCATAACTGGATTGTAATGACAACGGGACCAATATGGACTTAAATGTTTCTAAATGAAAAAAAAAAAAAGAAAACGGTTTATAATTACAGAGTTCTGAGGTAACAACAGACGCGACCAGACGCGACGACGCGACGCGACGATTTGAAGAGTAGCTGTCCAATTATATTATCATTATTATTTCAAAAATTTCGGAAAACAAATGCATGTCGGGAAAACAAATGAATGTCGGGAAAACATTGTTTATTGATCTGAAGTAAGAAAAACAGGTGCAAGCGATTTTCGACCTTATCGACATTTCCCAAAATAATGGATTTTAATGAACCAGCAAAGGTAGTCAACAAGCGGTTGCGAAAAAGCAACAAAATTTTAAATGTCAATAAGGTTGAAAATCGCTTGCACCTGTTTTTTTTACTTCAAATAAATAGACAAACAAGAAAAACAGATGCAAGCGATTTTCAACCTTATTGACATTTAAAATTTTGTTGCTTTTTCGCAACCGCTTGTTGACTACCTTTGCTGGTTCATTAAAATCCATTATTTTGGTAAATGTCGATAAGGTCGAAAATCGCTTGCACCTGTTTTTTTTACTTCAAATAAATAGACAAACAAGAAAAACAGATGCAAGCGATTTTCAACCTTATTGACATATAAAATTTTGTTGCTTTTTCGCAACCGCTTGTTGACTACCTTTGCTGGTTCATTAAAATCCATTATTTTGGTAAATGTCGAAATAATAATGATAATATAATTGGACAGCTACTCTTCAAATCGTCGCGTCGTCGCGTCTTGTCGCGCAAAAAAATACTCTCAAAAACAAGTCCGCATTCGTACGGTACATAATATAGGCATCTACTGGGGTAGCCACAGAGATGTATTGGACTAGAGCCCGCCAGTGTAGCTACTTCGCGTGCCCAGCTTCAGTCCATCGTACTGAATGTGCCGATTCTTAGCTTTAGTCCCGCGCGACCGTTCCCCTTGTTAGACGTCAGACGAAATAGCAAAAAATGACGATTTGTGCTATTTTAAGCTGCAAAAACAATACCAAAAAGATTACTCCACAAAACAAAGATGTTTCCTTTCATCGGTAAGTCATTTTGTTATCTGAATACGCGTAATTTATTTTAAAATGAATTATTTATCAATTTTGAGAAAACAATTATGTAAATAATGCTTAAGCCGCGTGAATCGCAATTTCGTAATACATTGCGTATTTTATACTGGCCTTCCAATTGTATTGCGTGCTTTATAAGCAATGAATATCAAACAAGGCGGTACTTTCGCATATCGTTTAAGTTTCGTGGCACAGGCGTTTTTAGTCAAATACAGCGTTTAGTGATGTTCGTTCTATGCAACATACACATAATGTATTAAAATCGATTAAAGGTACCTAGTCGATTTTGGAAGCAGGAATGATAATAGGCTATTTGACAATGTGAAAAATAAAATCAAGCATAAAGTGACAATTAGGTTACATTAGGTACTGTCAACCGGCGTACAAATTAAGAAGAGTTTAAAAATGGATATTTATTAACATTAGTTAAAAATAATAATTTATTTATTTATAAACTAGCCTTCCGCCCGCGGCTTCGCCCGCGTGAACAGTAGTAGTGTATAGGACGTTATCCCGCGGGAATATCTTGTAAATTGTAGCCTATGTGTTATCCTTATGTATAAGCTATATTATTGTAAAGTTTCATTAAAATCAATTAGTAGTTTTTACGTGAAAGAATAACAAAAGTTCATCCATCCGCTCCCCGGCCAGTACCGCCGCAATCGCTATGTCCCTGCATTTTAAATCTGTAATATCTTCGAAACTATTCATTTAAATTACATGATGTAAAGGACCATATTGATCTATATTACATGCACAATTTATTTATGGTACTTTATTGGATAAGGATTAATACTGTATTGCTTAAAATCACTTTTTCGTAAATAAGCCATTATTTTATCGTAATAAGTAAAGGAAAATGGTTATTGTGGGTTATCCCTAAGAGATAGACATATACCATCGCGGACTTTTTTGTAAAACTTTTTAAGGTGTACAATAGTGTAGTACATTATTTTGATCTATCTCGTAGGGTTCAGCCAGCGTTTGCAATGTAAGCGCAAAAAAATGCGATTATTTACGACCTTAAATTAAAAACCCTTAAAATCATCAGTGTTTCTCTACTATATTATGCATGTTTTATACATATAAACTTTCCTCTTGAATCACTCTATCCATTTAAAAAAACCGCATCAAAATCCGTAGCGTAGTTTTAAAGATCTAAGCATACATAGGGACAGACAGACAGGAAGCGACTTTGTGTTTTATATTATGTAGTGATTTTTATAATCGAATCGAGAATCGAGACGAAGTGGGCGTGTCCCTACTTCTCATCACTAAATCGCGCTCGTTACGTCACAGTAGGTACAAAAAATATGGCACGGTCGGTTCTCATACAAATTGACGTACTTGCGGGGTCTAGTTTAATCTCTGGTCTGTGGGGGTAGCCCTTCCTACCTATCTAAATAACCAGTAGGGGCAGTCGAAACTTTGCCCCTACTAGGGGCAGACGGAACTAAAAAGTTTCGACTGCCCCTACTGGTGGCAGACTTAGTAGAGGCAGTCCGGAATAATCCCTACTAAGTGATAGTGGGTACTTTATTTTGTCAGTGATCAACTTACGAGTTGTTTATAAATCAACATTTGAGAAAAACTTTATGGAGGCCCTTATTTTGTTTTGAGTAGGAGATTCAATATAAAACAAACACTAAAAATAATTATACTTACGTGATGAAAACTTGGTAGTCGCAGTATACACTGACGCTCGCTCGATCGTACTGGCGCGAAAAAATTCGACATAGGTCCAACGCCGAGAGCGCTCCGCGCAGTACTGAGTTCGGACGGCCAGCGCATCGCATTTTGTAGTAATTTTGCAGTTATATGAATGTTATTATCAAAATAGGATAATAAATGAATGGTTTAAAATTATAAAATCTTCATTCCTCATGATGTAACAATTATTTTGGTATATATTTTGCCTAATTGTGTTGTCGTAGAAAGGAGAAATTCACAGTTAACTTAAAGCGATTTTCGAAGATTTTTGCTTTAGGACTAGATGTTTTCTTATATATAAAACCAAAGATATTTAAAAATCCCAGGCCGCTAAGAACTATACGACTATATAAGAGATAACATTCTATTTTTTTTATTTAATTTGCTCAGAACAGTAGTTCAATCCAGGAGCTTAAAAATGTGCCTTCGCGCATTTTATGAAAATCTTTCTCTGCAATTTTGGGTTCAATTAAAAAGATAAGCAAAATTTCGAAAAAGCAAGGCCGCTACAAACTATTCAAATAGATACTCTACACTATTTAATAAGTCATTATTGTTAATGTATTTTTGTTTCTGAGATCGATAACGCCAAAGTTGGCCATTTTATGCAAAAATCACAGTCGAGATGTCATATGACTCTTAATCTTTGAGTGTTTTATTTTAATTGGCAATAAAATTACAATCGACCAAACACTCAGAGCCAAATTTAAAATAAAAAACAGAGGTCGATAATGGGATGAACTTTCAGAGAAGCTTATTCTATCAAGATTAATTATTGCCTTATTTGCTAAAAAAAAAATTTTGGCAACTTACAATAATTCTACTGATTTTAAAAATATAGTTAAGCATCCCTATTTTTGTGAAAGAACTTAAGATTTGAACGTTTTATTTTAGAAAATACAACCTTTAACGTGAACCCTTTGCAACGCTAAACTTGATGATTTCCTTTTCTGCATATTGGCAGTGGGTATACTTACACAATACTGAGAGATAGAACTGTGTAAGTGAACGAACCCACAGTAAGTTAGACAGTAAGTACTGAGAGATTTCCTGCAATTGGTTTTTACAGACGTTGTATAAGCAGACTACTTGGAAGGGTTTCATATGGGGACTGGTATTTGCTACATTTTTCTTTTTCTCCCAGAGCGGAAGATGCAAAGAAAAATTACGTCAACTTCGCATCATCATCATCATCATATCAGCCAAACGACTTCGCATTGTAACAATTTTTTTTGTGTCTAATTATATGACAGTGACGTCTAACAATAGTATTTTCACATTGGAATATATTTGTTTATCTATTTTATAGCAGGCAGTTCTGTGTAGCCTTTCATCTGTTATTGCTTATAAGTCTCAATTAACGAGTTTTACAACAATTGTATTGGTTGTTTGTAGGACATGTACCTACTTACGTAATTATAGTGTCATCGGGTAAAAAACCGTAAAAGTATTTTGATAAATACATTGTTAAATTAAAGGCAGACGGAACATATTATTTTCAGCAATAAATTGCAAATTCTGTTTTATATTTGTAATGTTACTTCTATATTAATCATGTATTTGTTTAGCATAATGTTAAACGAATAGACCTTGGCTGAGGTCAAATAGGGCGCGTATGGCAGTGAAGTATGTATCAATTGAAAAAAAGGTGTCCTTTTATGTACAGAGCCTTTTATGTTCACTAATGTTGTTAAGTTAACGCTAACATGTTTATAGACTAAACGAATAAGTTAAGCGTGATAATTAAGCTACTTATCATTGTAAGGACGACTTGATTTCAACTATGAATGCATTTGTCATACAATGGGGAAATAATTATGATGATAAGTCTAAGCTTTAACGTTCGCGTTGCAATATGAATTTCTGTTTAATGTTTTTTTTTTCTGTAATGAATGACTGAGAAACGATCTCGGAATCTTATGCGTTTGGATTCACATCAGTGGTTTATTCAGTGCACGATTGAAATCGGTTAAATTGAATACAAGGCCTAGTGGACTGCCTAATTATTGAATACTACCGAAGTATTTTGATGTTGAGTTGTATTTATGGCACCAACTGCTAACATCAATACTTACCTTGTTCAGATCTATGTTATAGGTACATACTTATGTTGCTGCTTAGTTTGTAAATCTTAGAATCGTAAGATTTCAAACTTATACATTAGAATTTTGTTATTATTTATATTCAAATACCTGTTAATCTATAATATAAAAGAAAGTCATGTTTGTTACAACACTTATAACTCGAGAACGGCTGGACCGATTGCCATGGTTTTTGATTTGTTGGATTTGTTTCCGTCCCGAATAGCAGAATACATCTTAACAAAGAAAGGATTTTGATCAATTTCCACGGCAACGGGAACCACGCGGGTGAAACCGCGGGCGGCCGCTAGTATAATATAATATATTTATTACCGTTAATAATCCTAAATGGCATTCAAAGTATTCGAACCCGCCCTTGGCGGATAGCGCAGGAGGCACCAACTTTAACAACATTGTATCAATCTTGCAACCCAAAGGTATAAGAGAAATAGGTACATTCATCAGTAGAAAAAAATCGTAACGTAGTAAAGTGAATATGAAATCATATAGATACATTTATGTTTATGAAACCAGTGTATTAAATCATAATTTACGAGGTAAGGAGTTGGTTCATTATCGTATCGTGTAATGCTAAACAATACATAAATATCAAATATGGATGCCATGTCACTAGTTATTACATAATATTCAATCGGGTTTTATCGAAAGCGAATTAATGGCACCTCGTTAAAATGCGTCTGACTCTGATTTTAGCTGATGGACGATAAAACTGGAGACTAAAAACATAAACATTATTGTTATTTTATGCTTGCTGGATTGACGCTGCAAATTATAATAATTTCTTGCTCATCCACACGTTATGCTAATTCTCACAAACATGCTTCTTGGTTTGTAATACAGAGTGTCTCTAAATAAAACTAAAATCAATAGGACGTAAGTTTTATTTTAATAGTTATTGTTAATTATCTAGTACATATAAATTTGAAATTGTACCGCAAGAACAAACTACTTGGTCATTCATGGTTTTTGATACGTTTTCTTTTTGCGAAAAAAACTCAAACGCAAAAAGAAAACGTGTTGCAGAAAAAAGGGTAATATTATTATAATTATCATTAGGCACTCCCGAAAGGGTCTGCAATACTGTCGTCAAAACAGTGGTGAGCAAGTTATTCGAAAAAAAAAAGAAACATGCTGTATTTTATGCATACATAAATACGTCTTGTAGAATGCAATAGCCTCGAATTAATTATGTAACAAAACTTAGGTGTTAGAAATGACAAAGTACGTTGATCTTCAGTATTGGAGCGAGTTTGATATTCTCTTGCTTAGATTATGTTATGTCCTTCCTGACATTTGATAATAACATGTATGAATTCCTCTTATTAATAAAAATTACTACGTCATGTTTAGCAAGGATTCTGATAAGAACTTACAACATACTAAAAGCAATTCGTTGCCTACATGGAATTGATTTTTTGAAAAGTCATAATTTTTACAAGTGCAGTGTGATTTTTTCGGTTAGTCGAAAGTGAACATATTTTTTTTTTTTAAATTGACGTACTGTAGTTATAGTCAGAACTATAAATACATGCGGTTCTATTAACACTTCGTAAGTTTTAACCGTAACCGTAAATTGTATAACCTACAAGAGTAAAAAAGCATCGTAATTCGTAATGAAGCAAATATTGTTTTCGTGTGCGCTATGACTTGCTTTCATGATCCCTTGACATCTACCAACGCATTGATATAATTAGGCTATTACTAGACTTTTTTTTTACTACTAGACAAGGCCCGCCATAAGACTAACTTATCCATCAAAGCAAGTCTCAATTAGGGAAAGAATTCTATTGGTGACTTTGCTTAGTATCCGTGACGAACGTTGTCTTTACGTAAGGCCGTGTCTTCGTTGACGGCTGGGCGTGGGACCAGTTTGACATTTTTATGACCCTGAAGTGTCCCCTTCAAACAATGTGAACTCTCTAGAAAATATCAAGTTGGGGTTAGGATGAGTAAAAAGTTTAGATATTCTCTGTTACTTTTTTACTGATCTTTTCTAGGTTCTTGATACTCTTGTACCTATTGCCAAAATCAATAATAGGGGTGAGCGAAATTCAACTTAAGAGTGGCGTTATCTCCTAACATGATAAAAAAAACATTTTGGTGCTTGCAAATACAAAGCTCACTAATGACGTGATAATGTAAATAGATAAATGGTAAAGTTACATCTTTGATTAAACAGAAAATGGCTAATATTGCTTGGGTCTTAGTAAGAGAGACAAACATTTAATAGAGTATGTTATATTCTTATGCTGCAAATTGATTAAACCGTTTTATACCATACCCCGGCCTCTAAAATACTCGTTACGCCATTCCTGTCATGTAGTAGATGTGGGCATAACTTGACGCTGTTACCATAGTATTTGCAAGGAAAGTAGAGTATCTATCTTAGTATGAACGGTCAGTAATACAATGAAAAAAAGGCCTTGTTACGATCAATCATAATGTTTCGAGTGGCATTTGGTGTTTGTTGATGAAACAGTGTTCGTCGCGTGGCTGACCATGAGAGTGATTTGGTCATGCGGTCGATACGCTAGAGATGTAGGTACGCGGGCTGATGAGACGAGTATATCCAATGCGAGCTGTTGCAGACACAAACGTACCTCTCGACGCAAGACCGAAATCATTGATATTTAGTATAGTCAAATTGAAGCCGTTATTGTAGGTATGAGTGAAATAGACAAACGTTGCTGTTTACTGACATGGCCAGGCTTGATACTCGTGGCGCGGCCAAAAAGATATTTATGTAATGATTTGACTTGTATTTCTTTCGTTTCGTTTGCTCCTGAGCTGCGACAACTCATTCAGCAATATCTGAAATGGGGAAGCTAGTTTATGGTGCGAGACATTAATTTTCTGGCCGTTGATAGCATGACCTATCTTATAGTTATCTAGTAGTCTATTTAGATACATTGGGAGCACGAGACGTTTATTTCTTTATTGTACTACGTCAGGTGTTACACGTCACTAGGTATAAGGTATGCTATTGTGTTATGTGAACGAGCGGTGACGCGGTGTTTGTTTGTTTTCAGGACAATAAGAGCAGCAACGGCACTTTCATCAACAACAACCGGTGCCCGATATCGAAGGCGCAGGAGCCGCACGAAGTATTTTCGGGGGACGTGGTGCAGTTCGGAATACCGGTTGTCGAAAATGCTATTGGAAACTCAGAAAAGGTAGGCATTCGAGTATCCTTGGTAGAAAAATATTTAATGCTAGAACCTTAGCGACCTCAAAATTAGCCATTGTTAAATAAAATTAAATGACAATATAATGTACTTATTTTTTATCGACTTTACTTTATATTTAATTGTGAGAAGATTGCTGAGATTTATTTTAACATTGCTATTTTGTACGTAATTATGTGTATGATAATTTTGGAATTATGATCATAATATTGTGTACATCTAATGCAGTAATTTGATATTATTAAAACTTGATAACTTTTAATCTCCTGTGTGAAGCAAATAATAGAGCAGTTGTGTCTGATTCTGGTCTTGATGGAACATTGTTTAAAGAACAATGCCCATTTTTGGCCAACCCGTGGACAGTAATATAAATAAAATCTGAATTTTGCAATAAATTACTTTAAAATTAATTTAATTTTTGATAGTTACTAGAAGTCCGCCAGATCTTTAATTATTTTTATGATTTAAATAAATTGTGTAATTAATAAATCACTTCCGCATTACAAAATGTTGTCAGTATCTAACATTACAATCGATTTCGTAATCGAGTCAATCCTGTTATTCGATTGAACTTTTTTTTACTCTTTATAATTATTAAGCATCTCTGCAATAATCATTGTTACATTTTATTAATGTAATTACTTATTTATTACAAAAATAACCTTAAAGCTTTTTCTATAACTGTAATAAATATAATTCCTATTAATTATTAATATCGCAATCTATATCGATAATCGGTATTATATTTCATTTATTCAAAATGCAACACTGGCAATTATTTTTGTCATTGACATTATGACAGTCAATCTTCATCATGAAGTGTCATTCGAAAGTTGTCAAAATACGAGTAAATAGTTTTCTCTGTCTACGGTGGTCTATGGAGGAAATCAAAAGCGAATGACATTTCATGATGACGATTGACTGACAATGTCAGTCACTCAACGAAAAGAATAGTACAGTCAAGAGCACGTCCGACGTAACACTTTGAACTTAGTACCACTCTTATGTCAGGGGCATAAGTGCTATTATCGAACTGCAAGTTTTAACCGTGATGTGCTGTTGACCGTACATATACGTCATTTTGTGCTGCGGAAATGATAATATTCTTTGCACAATCTATTTAAATCATAAAAATAATAAAAGGGCTGGCGGACTTCTAGTAAATACCAAAAATTTAATTAATTAAAAAGTTATTTATTGCAAAATTCAGTTTTCATTTATTTGACTGTCCACGGTTGGCCAAAACTTGTAGGGCTCGTGGGCATTGTTCTTTGAGAACAAGTTCATTCGAGGATTATATTATTCATTATGTACTCTATAATAACGAGTCTTATGACATCAAAACAGACTGATGGCAACACGATGCCGTCAGTTGAGCTGCGCTCAGAATAAGGACTATAAGCATAGAAGTAAGGCTAAAATAAGAATTGAACAACTGTTATCTTACTCATTTTAACTTCATTAATTCGGCCATAGGAGTGAGTGAATCAACATGATCCGTATTCGTTTCTGTTTTCCAAGGGT
Source organism: Mecyna flavalis (assembly GCA_949319885.1). Lineage (NCBI taxonomy): Eukaryota > Metazoa > Arthropoda > Insecta > Lepidoptera > Crambidae > Mecyna > Mecyna flavalis. Next base: position 5,931,745 of record OX439436.1, read on the forward strand.
CGTCGCTAGTCTATTGTCAAACGGATGTCTTTGGATGTCTTTTAACTCCACCAAATTAAAAATGCGTAGGTTGTTTCCTCATGCTTGGGAAAAAGTGACAACTTAACTTAGTTACATCATATTGACAAATACTTTCGCACAAAATTTGAGACTCCTCTGAACTAAATTAATTTAATTTAATGCTAATAATCAGTGCAAGGCTTGAAAACAAGATAAATCTTGTTTTGTGATAGATACTCGGTGCCTGTGTAAAATGTCTTGTGTGATTGAGGGCTGTAAATCACACACTGGAAGAAAAGAAAATATTCAAGAAACCGTAACCTTTCATCGGTAAGTTTAGATTGTTTTCGATTATTTCAATTAAGAAAATAGTGTCCTAACTTTTAAACTATGCTTAAAGTTTTTGATTATAGTTGTTTTTGTCCAATTCAGTATCGAATATTGCTTGAATCAAAGAAATTTTGTTCAGATCTTAGAGGTTATATTATTTCGCTTAGTGATGTGCATTTCTATATCGATAAATCAATATTAATGAGTCATTGGACTCATTGGTAAAAACTAAACCATTTTAGGACTGGATTGGATTTATCTTTCAAACAATAATATTTACTTTTACTTTTCCTACACTTTGATTAGATTCAAACGAATTGGTTAGATGTTTATTTAGTGTTTATTTCTATACAATACTTAATTCACTAAATGGTTCAAATATTTTAAGATTTTTTTTAAACATTAGACTAAAATATAAAAAATTAATTTGTAAATTTGAATTATTACCAGAGAACATAATAATATTCAATATCAAGTACCTACATTTTTATTTTTATTTCAGGACAGACTACCAGTTCCTATGGACATCTGTGATGCGAGTGATGCGAGACATGGCAAAGTTTCTAGTTCTGTAGCAGAGTCACATAAAAATGTAATCATTGATGTTGAAAACAAAAGTAAGAACACTGTTTTGTGCATTTATTTATAATAATAATAATAATTCTTTATTTCAGATCAAAATCCATATCAAGATTTATATTAGAAGTGTATTTATCCGGTGTCTAATTTACTTAGTTCTCTAATCTAATTTAAATAGGCAGAAATTTGACCGCCATCTTGCCATTTATGAAATACGGTCAACTACTACAAGCTCAATTATTTGTATTTCAGTTACCATTGCCCAGAATAAGACAATTAAGCAACACGTCTGCAGAGACTGCATGCAGTCGTCATGAAGCAATTATTTTAAGATTGCAGCGACAACTAGCAAGAACTAAAAATAAATAAATATTGTAACCGTGTAAATGCAATAAAGAAATAAATAAATAAAATAGTTTCCCAGCGACGCCTTCGGAAAATAAACGCACTTACATAATAAAATCTTTTATATATTATTAACCTTGTAACAACCTCTTTTCACAAAACCTCAAAACGTCAAACATAGTTAGTTCATTCCCGCGCCAATAGATGGCGCGCAAAAGACTTTAATTATACCAAGCGTTACGATTTTTCGATTGTATAAGTATCCTCCATACATTTTGAACTTTGTCAAACATTATCAGTAGATTGCACTCAAAGTAGCTTCTAATCGTTAGGACTGCTTTGAGTATCTAATTGTTATTGTTATACGCTCCACTGTGTACTAAGCGCACCACGCCTCGTGCTTTTACTTAGTAAGACACGTTGCGGGGTCCACCTATATTTTATGTACCTTCGTAAAATACACGAACTACCCAACGTTGGACGTTTTATTCCTGCTCGCCACCGCCGACCTCTTCCTCACCCGGCTACCCTGTTACAACCTATGTTTTATAATCTTTCAAATATAAAATCTCTACCATAAGGATGGAACAAACAACTCACTTTCGCATTCATAATAATAAGTAAGGACTTAATCTTACTAATCAAGTAGTTTTTGAGTGAAAGAGTAACAAACATCCATCCATATATACACACAAACTTTCGCCTTTATAATATTAGTAAGTATTTCGCCTTTATAATATTAGTAAGATAAGATATAATATTAAACCTAAGTCGTAACTTTACCTGTTAGGTTTATTTTTATCGACTTTAAGTGCCGACAAGGAACGTCACTACCGTAGAAAAAACTAGGGACAACCTACAGAAACTGACTCATGACAAATATTATACATCCCTTTCTAACGCATTATTGTCATTCATATGAATAAAAAGGATGAGTATATGTCTTTGCTTGCTATTTTAGTCAGGTTTCTATGCTTATAGTCCTTATTCTGAGGAGCTGCGTGCCTGTTTGCCAGCTGAAGTGACATAAAAAAAGTGTTTTCATTTTATTCTAAATCAGTTGGCAGACTTTTACGCAGCACACCTAATGGTAAGCGGCCACTGCGGCCTCCATTGACGGACAACAAGAAGCGTCGCTCAATATACGAGTAGTGCCACATTTTTTTTATCTTTTGTTATCTTCGAGGCTTAATTATTATATTATTTTTATGTATATTGAGTGTCATCTTATGTTTTCCAGAACACTTTCCCGCCAGTTGTTGCCCTCCTGAAGTTGTACCATCCAGATGGCAAAGAAGCGAAGCTCTCTTTCAACCCGACCATGACGACACCCCTTCACCTCAAGGAACTTTACCAGCTTAATAACTTTGTTCAGGTGCGCATTATGTATTTTTTTATGACTTTCGTACTCCTACAGAACGGTAAAACATCTATTGGTACGTAGTAGCAGATGGATGATACCACAAATAAAACACTATTTTAGCGCTCAATAAATTTATCGGTTATGACACCCTGGTTCAAAACCTCAGGTCGTGGGTTTGATTCTCATCCTGTAAAAGGCTTTGAATTAACACCTGTAAAGAAGGTGGTAATTCTTAGAACTTTCTTATTGTAATGACTCCATTAAACACACCAAATCGATTATGCCAGCCATTTCAATTGTGGTGGTGAAACCAGCTAGTAGGCCTTTGAAAGCTAATATTATGAAATACGCACGAGTATGTATGAGTGAATAGCCATACTAACGACATAATTATATGATGTCGTGGGAAAGTCACATTATTTTATCATAACATTAACACTTACTCGTGCAGTAATAACGAGTATTTAACTTTATTCAAGGATTTTGTTAAGAGCTTTCTATGCATTCCTCTTTAAGGCTAGCGCTACACTTGACGGAAATTCCGCCGCGATCTTCCGCGACGGAACGCCAACACATGTTATTGCATATAAATTACAAACAGCGGGCACACTACGCGGAAGATCGGTCGCTCCGTCGTGGACGGTTTTATATGAAATTATTTCCGTCGCGGACGATCCGCGGCGGAATTTCCGTCAAGTGTGGCAAAGGCCTAATTCTTCACAATATTTTAATAAAAATTAGAAAACGGTGTAGTTGTTTACGTACCTGGCTGGGCTGGTATCTCGGGGTCCTGGGTTTAATTCCTAGGTCGAGCAAAATTGGTGGTTTTTTCTGACACAGCTCGGATTTATGGTCACCAATCCGCATTCGGCTAGCGTGGTGATTAGAGCTCTTTCAAATTAGACGTATACCCTCTTATTACAAAAAACATCGCTAAAACAGGTTTAAAACTGTACTAGTTAGTACAGGTTTAGGTCCGGACTATTTTTTAAAACTTTCCTTATTACAAAACAAATACCAACATAAGAATAATTTACTGGTACTAACTCGTTCAGTGCGTTTCATTTTACAAGACTTTGTTTTATGACATGTTTTAAAATCTTTAAATATGATAGTAAAAATAATAATTCTTTATTTATAAATATGTTTTAGTAATGTAAGAAAAAGTAACAATAATTTTTAATTTTCTGTTCACAAATTTAAGTGATTCTTTTCAAAAATTGTCTTTCTATACGTAGAACGGAGCGGAATTTAAAAGTGTTATCCTTTTGACGTTTGAAAGTTAGTCCATAGTAAAACTAGGGGCATCGGCGGACTTTCCTGGGTCTAACTTTAGTTCTCGAAATGAAGTAAAACTTCGTTTTGTAATAGCGTTTGACTTTAGTCAGGAGTTTAGTCAGGACTAAGCTCGGTTTAATTTTTAAACCACGTTCTGTAATAAGAGGGTTTGTGTCGGACGGCTGCGGTACCGTACCTCAACCGTCCGACACAAAACGTCTAATTTGAAAGAGCCCTTAAGTCGCTACCAGTCAATGTAGCGATGACTTGATTTCAATGATGGGAGGGACATTATGTGACACTATAGGACATAATAAGCTGATACTTTTTGACTATAATAGAAAAAAAAACCTGTCACAGGAAGCAATTCAACGCGAGGCATCATTAGAAAATCGACTCCGCACGCTCCGCGAGTGTGTGGAGAGGACCCGGGCGGAGGCGCAGGCGTCGTGGGAGCTGTTCGTCGGCGAGCAGCGGCTGCTCATGCGCGTGCACACGCTCGAGACCATGCTGTCCGTGGGCACGCAGCCCGACGCGCACCAGGTGGCGCAGCTGCTCAACGACAAGAGGAACTATCAGGTGAGAGGACCCGTGCGGAGGCGCAGGCGTCGTGGGAGTTGTTCGTCGGCGAGCAGCGGCTGCTCATGCGCGTGCACACGCTCGAGACCATGCTGTCCGTGGGCACGCAGCCCGACGCGCACCAGGTGGCGCAGCTGCTCAACGACAAGAGGAACTATCAGGTGAGAGGACCCGTGCGGAGGCGCAGGCGTCGTGGGAGTTGTTCGTCGGCGAGCAGCGGCTGCTCATGCGCGTGCACACGCTCGAGACCATGCTGTCCGTGGGCACGCAGCCCGACGCGCACCAGGTGGCGCAGCTGCTCAACGACAAGAGGAACTATCAGGTGAGAGGACCCGGGCGGAGGCGCAGGCATCGTGGGAGTTGTTCGTCGGCGAGCAGCGGCTGCTCATGCGCGTGCACACGCTCGAGACCATGCTGTCCGTGGGCACGCAGCCCGACGCGCACCAGGTGGCGCAGCTGCTCAACGACAAGAGGAACTATCAGGTGAGAGGACCCGTGCGGAGGCGCAGGCGTCGTGGGAGTTGTTCGTCGGCGAGCAGCGGCTGCTCATGCGCGTGCACACGCTCGAGACCATGCTGTCCGTGGGCACGCAGCCCGACGCGCACCAGGTGGCGCAGCTGCTCAACGACAAGAGGAACTATCAGGTGAGAGGACCCGGGCGGAGGCGCAGGCATCGTGGGAGTTGTTCGTCGGCGAGCAGCGGCTGCTCATGCGCGTGCACACGCTCGAGACCATGCTGTCCGTGGGCACGCAGCCCGACGCGCACCAGGTGGCGCAGCTGCTCAACGACAAGAGGAACTATCAGGTGAGCAGCCTTTATGGATACCCCAGCCGCTTAGGGGATCAGCTGAGGTTATGCCAGAGTCAGAGCCCTTCTTCGTTGTACAATCCTACTAATATTATAAATGCGAAAGTCTGGATGTTTGGATGTTTAGATGTTTGGATGTTTGTTTGTTCCTCAATCACGCCTAAACGGTTGAACGGATTTAGATGAAATTTGGCACACGTATAGTTTATAATCCGGATTAGAACATAGGCTATAAAATTCCTAAGGGAAACGTCTCATTAAACGGGGATAACAATTTTGCAACTACTAAACCCATTTGAATAATTCTTTCACTGTTTGGAAGCTACACTATCCCCGGTGAACATAGGGTACTTTTGATCCCGGAAATGTGGGGGGAAGGGGGGGTTATTTGAAAAAAGAGATTACGTGTGGTTGAACCGCGGGCGGAAGGCTAAAGCTAAAGAATAAATAAATAAAAGAGGCGTCGTTTGTGTAGGAAGTGGCGCAGGAGAGCCTGCGCGCGGCGCACGAGCAGCGGCTGGCGCTGGAGGAGACGCTGGAGCGGCGCAGTCGCGAGGCGGCCGCGCTGCACCAGCACAACTGCGCGCTGCGCCTCGCCGCCAACAACGCGCTCGCCGAGCTGCAGGTCACACCACTTATAGATTTAAACCGAGCGCTGGGCAGACGTATACCCTTGTGTCCACTTACGATTGTTCAGTGTGTTTATGCGCGTTTGGTCTTATTGTGAAAATGGCTCCCTCCTTACAGTCCGTTCACCATAAGTTGTCCCCTAGCCGCTATATTGGTACTATTGTTTGTCAAAACTTACAAAGCATAAAGCTCTGTTTGTTTGGTGTTATTTTTAAAATTAATCATTCCAAAATTATTCAAAAGCAGTGCAAAGGAGCTTCTGTTGAAGGTGCGGGAATATAGCGAAAAAAAAAACCGTAGGCAATGCTGCCAATATAACGGCTAGGGGACAACTTATCGTGAACGGACTGTAGCTTTCGTGCTCGATAATGCATATTTGAGATAACAATGATGCTGTTTTTTTTAAAGTTCGCTAAAGAGATAACAATCAAATTATTTGACTGATAAATTATTCACATTAAGTTCTCTGTCAGTTGTGAAACTGGACCTAAGATTTTTTGTTGCTGTTGGCCGATGTCTATTAAGGAGCACATCTACCGTAATTGGTCTGTACTTACTATTCATAATATGTAGAGCAACATTTTAATTTTTCACGTAGCAGCAGTTTTTCGTCGCAGTAGAGACCTATGTCTCTAAAACATTTAGAGGAGTGTACCTATATTAAATAAAAAATAGTTATAGGTGTCTTGTTTCAGTGGGATGGTGGTATGTAAAACATATTTTCGATGTCTATGTTTGTTTTTAATGTATTTCTCGTGTGTTCGATATGCAGAAGCTGGCAGCGCAGTGCGAGCGCAAGATGTGCGCCGCGCGGCTCGCCATCGCCGCCGCCGAGGAGCGCGAGCAGGCCGTGCGCGCGCATCTGCCTCTTGCGGTCAGTGGAATCACGTCGCACCTTTTTTTTTTTGACGTGACAACGTCTTATAATTCGATGAAGCCGGCTGCACGCACGAAAAAACATGACTCGTGCGGCGTTCCATTGTGCAAGCAAGAGCGCGGAACGAGCGACAAAGAGGCACAATCGGCCTCCGCGTTCGGCAGCGTTCGACATCTCTCTCCTACTTGAGTGAGCGATGCGTCCGCGTGGACAGCTGCTATACAATAATACATTTACATGTTTATCCTTTGAACAGTATTCCTTTTCTTATAACGTTGTCACGTTCAACTATCGTCAGTAAACCGACTTTACAGACAACCGATTTTTTAACTTGAACTGCGCCAACATAATGAATGTGGAGGGGGGAAAAGAGTCGTCTCGGGGGGCCTCACACACAAGGCGAAACGTAGCACTAATGCTACTTCACGCCGGTCTTCTGTGAGGTCCCATGTACATAGGGTAAAATGGGACACTATTAGGTACTAAGGCTGGTTTAAGAGTCGCCCCGACTACTAACAATTCTACTATTGTTCCTCAACAGTACACAGTACAAAACGGCGAAGCGAAAATGCTCGTCCTCAGCACGGACAGCAACAAGCTCCAAGAAGCGAAGCGCGGCGGCTCGCTCGAGGACGCCGTGAGAGCACTGCCCGATTACATCAAACTGCTGCTGCCCCAACATCTGCTTAATAAGGTGCGTACCTTGACATTCCTGAAAGAGAGGGTCTTTCGATAAGATTATCTAACAGTAGTTGGTGACACATAATACAACAAGCTCCAAGAAGCGAAGCGCGGCGGCTCGCTCGAGGACGCCGTGAGAGCACTGCCCGATTACATCAAACTGCTGCTGCCCCAACATCTGCTTAATAAGGTGCGTACCTTGACATTCCTGAAAGAGAGGGTCTTTCGATAAGATTATCTAACAGTAGTTGGTGACACATAATACAACAAGCTCCAAGAAGCGATGCGCGGCGGCTCGCTCGAGGACGCCGTGAGAGCACTGCCCGATTACATCAAACTGCTGCTGCCCCAACATCTGCTCAATAAGGTGCGTACCTTGACATTCCTGAGAGGGTCTTTCGATAAGATTATCTAACAGTTGTTGATGACAAATAATACAACAAGCTTCAAAAAGCGAAGCGCGGCGGCTTGCTCGAGGACGCCGTAAGAGCACTGCGAATTGCATCAAACTGTTGCTGCCCCAATATCTGCTCAATAAGGTGCGTACCATGACATTCCTGAGAGGCTCTTTCGATAAGATCTAACAGTAGTCGGTGACAAATTTTACAACAAGCATCAAAAAGCGAAGCGCGGCGGCTCGCTCGAGGTCGCCGTAAGAGCAATGCCCGATTACATCAAACTGCTGGTGCCCCAACATCTGGATTGCAAATTTATTAATGTTGCAGCGGTTTTTGCTGTCATAAATCGAGCGGAGTCACAGATGCATGTGATCTTGCATTATTACGCGGGCAATGGAGCGGCAAATTTAGCAATTGATTCACAGAGATCTATTGGACTAGAGACCGCAAGTACATCAATTTGTATGAGAACCGACCGTGCCATATTTTTTGTACCTACTGTGACGTAACGAGCGCGATTTAGTGATGAGAAGTAGGGACACGCCCACTTCGTCTCGATTCTCGATTCGATTATAAAAATCACTACATAGTATAAAACACAAAGTCGCTCCCTGTCTGTCTGTCCCTATGTATGCTTAGATCTTTAAAACTACGCTACGGATTTTGATGCGGTTTTTTTTAATGGATAGAGTGATTCAAGAGGAAAGTTTATATGTATAAAACATGCATAATATAGTAGAGAAACACTGATAATTTTAGAGGTTTCTTATGTGAGGTCGTAAATTAACACATTTTTTGCGCTTACATTGCAAACGCTGGCTAAACCCTACGAGATAGATCAAAATAATGTACTACAGTTTTGTACACCTTAAAAAGTTTTACAAAAAAGTCCGCGATGGCATATGTCTATCTCTTAGGGATACCCCACAACAATCATTTTCCTTTACTTATTACGATAAAATAATAGCTTATTTACGAAAAAGTGATTTTAAGCAATACAGTATTAATCCTTATCCAATAAAGTACCTTAAATAAATTGTGCATGTAATATAGATCAATATGGCCCTTTACATCATGTAATGTAAATGAATATTTTCGAAGATATTACAGATTTAAAATGCAGGGACATAGCGGTTGCGCGGCGGTACCGGCCGGGGGGGGGGGGGGGATAGATGAACGTCTGTTAGTTCTGTTATGATGTATTAAGTTACCACTAAAGTGATTATTATACTTACTTTGTTGTTTTCACATTTTTTATCGCAATTATTTTCGAAAAATAAGCCGACCATGATTTCGTCTACTTGGGGCAGGTTTCTGCTGTTTGCTTTTACGAAATCGTTTTCCATAGTAAAAGTACTTCACCGAGTTTGTGTAATTTTTAAAATGCTATTAAAACAGATACGAAAGCATAAAATCACAAGTAGGCGCAAGGAGGTAAACGAGGACGTGAGGCACGTGACGTGATTTTTATTTACTAATTTATAAATAAATAAATTATTATTTTTAACTAAATAATGTTAATAAATATCCATTTTTAAACTCTTCTTAATTTATACACCGGTTGACAGTACCTAATGTAACCTAATTGTCACTTTATGCTTGATTTTATTTTTCACATTGTCAAATAGCCTATTATCATTCCTGCTTCCAAAATCGACTAGGTACCTTTAATCGATTTTAATACATTATGTGTATGTTGCATAGAACGAACATCACTAAACGCTGTATTTGACTAAAAACGCCTGTGCCACGAAACTTAAACGATATGCGAAAGTACCGCCTTGTTTGATATTCATTGCTTATAAAGCACGCAATACAATGGGCGATTTTCTGACAGGCCATTTAAAAAAAAAAAGGTTCCAAAAGCTTTACTAGATGGCGTTGAACCATGTATGATTTTCTTGCTATTTCTCTATGATTTCTTCCTCTGGTATTGTATCTATAATGACCTTTAATGCAGTAGTAATAAGGTTGCTGTTACAAGTGAAAAAACATAACGACCTGCATGCCCATATATATTATGGCATGTGTCATAGTGTTCGCTGACGTTTTGTTGTGATTGTTATTTTATTCATTGTTTTTGATAAGTTTTTAAGTTTATAATTCGTTTTTGTTTCTCATCCATCAGTAGAAAAGTTACTTTTAGTCTTATACATATAATTGTATTAATAGTTTCCTTTGGGTTTTTAAACAGTTACTTATTAATATAAAATTCATGCCAAAAATGTCTCGCGATGACAATCGCAATATCACCAACTTCAATTATTATTATCCAATACAGTATGGCCAAATGAAAGTCCGTTAATGCGTGCCGAAATAGTCGTATTAAGTAGAGTCCAGAATCCAGTAAGCAAGCCAGGGTCAAACAGGATTCACCACACAAAACACAATACGAAACAAGTGTTGTGCGTTACTCTGGCGGAAAGCGCGAAATGTTAGCACGTCTAGAGATGAAACAATATACAATAATTTGTGCATTATACGTACGAAATAAGTAAACAGTTTTCAGTTCAAAAAGTTGATTTATTTCGTCAATATCAGTAGGGTTATAAAATTTTGTCAGAAGAACCTTGTATCATATAGGCATCAGCTACTTGATTGAGACATTCAGCGCCTATCGTAAGTAGTTCAAGAGGTAGAGGCTGTTTTCGTTTTTTAGAAAATCTTTTGTAAATCATTAATAATAATAATAATAAATATCTCAGGACATTATTCACACAGCGCCATCTAGCCCCAAACTAAGCATTAGCTTGTGCTATGGGTGCCAGACAACGGATAAACATTACTTATATACTTTTTTTTTGTAAATACATACATATTATACATAGAAACACCCAGACCGATACAAACAGACATGTTCATGCACACAAATGTATGTACCGTGCGGGGATCGAACCCGCGACCTCTGATGTAATAGCCGACTTCTCGACCATTACAAAAAATCATTTCTGTACGTCCAGCTGTTCTGAAGATATGGAAAATAAGCCAAACGTTACTGCAGCGGCATTTGCAATTACTCAAAAACTACGGGGGGCACAAATGCCGCTGCTTGGCTACTTTAGGGCACAAATTTAAGCTATCTTTTATGCTACTTAAAATTGCCCTAGGACCAATAGGTAAAAATCGTTCCGCCAGGATAACGTTTTCAAGCGTTACGCTGGCGGAATCGTATTTTCATTAATATCTCAGAAACCCCACTTGGCACAAATTTTATATATGGTGCACATTTACAGCATATAATGCACAAATTATTCTAATTTGTTTCATCTCTAGACGTGCTAGCATGCCGCCAGAGTAACGCACATAAGCAAGTGAGCGCATTCGACGAACCGAGGTAAGCTAATGGCATGCATGAGAATTTTTCGGGAATGACAATGACATCTGACACCAAACATAAACAAAACGTTCCGTTTTATGAAACAAAATTCACTTCGAAGTCATTCGTTCCGTTCCTTGCATAGAAATTTTTTTATCTTCTAACTAGTCTGTGGTTCGTTCCTTGTGGCTGCTTAACATTGACTTTTATCATAGATGGGGTGGCGCCATCTATTGATCAAATTTAGAACTAAAAAAACGAGCTGTCAGAAAATCGCCCATTGGAAGGCCAGTGTAAAATACGCAATGTATTACGAAATTGCGATTCACGCGGCTTAAGCATTATTTACATAATTGTTTTCTCAAAATTGATAAATAATTCATTTTAAATAAATTACGCGTATTCAGATAACAAAATGACTTACCGATGAAAGGAAACATCTTTGTTTTGTGGAGTTATCTTTTTGGTATTGTTTTTGCAGCTTAAAATAGCACAAATCGTCATTTTTTGCTATTTCGTCTGACGTCTAACAAGGGGAACGGTCGCGCGGGACTAAAGCTAAGAATCGGCACATTCAGTACGATGGACTGAAGCTGGGCACGCGAAGTAGCTACACTGGCGGCCTCTAGTCCAATAGATCTCTGTGAATTGATTAGTAGTAATTGCAGTCTGTAAATTTAATGCGTTACGTTTGATAGTGTCCCTTTTATTTTATAACAAACTGTCAATTTATTAATTCTATGCTTCGATCATAATAATATATACCTGTAGATGCACGAACGCCGCCCGAAAAATGGCACCATCAAAACAAGGCGAAAATCGCCGAATCGAAGATTCTATGCTATATAAATTCTTCTATATTTTATGTCAGTTTAAAAATGATGGAAGTGTCGTAAATATCGGACAGATAAGCTACCACTTATTTGACATCCGTGGAACAAGCTACATTGTCTCAGTAAATAATTAATATTTTATAAAGTTTATTCAAATTGATTGCTAGTGTAATTGCTGTTAGTGCTGTAAAAGGCGTTTTAGACTATCTCACCGAATCTGTATCAGCGCGAACGCTTAAACATTTTGTGACGATAATTTTATGTTGGTGCTGTATAATTGAGTATATGTTTGTCCCTTGTTTATTTCGTCATCTACAACGCAATTGTGTAAAGTTCTGACTTTCTTTTAAATATCTCAATTTAGACACTACATATTTACTAGCCTGATTAACTGAGTGAAAGAGAATTATTATAACGAGATTTCTATTATTGCCTATTATTATAATATTTTCTAACATTAATCGTTACTATGTTTCTTATCCATTATAATATCAATAGGTTAAGGTATTATAATTAGTTACGTATTATTCTGTTAATAGGTTGGCATAAAAGTGATATCTGCCGAGGGCAAATCCGCAAAGGAGTTCGATCTGATACTGAAAAAGAACAACTTTTACAATTCGGAAGCCAGAGGTGAGTGAACTCGTTTTTACGCGCTATTAATATTCGTAACAGGTAAAGTTACCCAACGTTGCATTTTGAACTATTGCAATGCGAGGAGGGGTTACTTTTGTAGTGATGCAGATGATTTGTGCGCAGAAAAGCAACAGGCGGAAGAGGGCGGGGTTGGAGGCAGCGGGGAGGAGAAGTCGGGCGAACCTGACTCCTGTACGGACGATGAGAAGCAGTCACGTTTAAACCATGGTGAGATACAGTTTTACATGCCTCCAACATAAATATCTTTTTCTCGTTGCAATAGACCATTTCCCTCTTATTACAAAAAGAATGTTAGAACGGGTTTTAACCTGTTCTAGTCATTCCAGGTACTAAAGCCGACATAAACAATTTACTGTCATTAAGTCGTTCAGTGCGTTTCATGTTACAAGGCTTTCTTTGTTTTGTTACATGTTTTAAAATCTTTAAATAATATAGTATAAATAAAAAATAAAATATTACATTTTTTAATCATGTCCCAAACAGCATTTGGAACTGTATAAAGCCTGTACAATAAGATATCTTTTTACTTCAGGCTGTTTAACTTCGCTGTATGGAGGCTGTATATCCGTATATACAGCCATAGTACATCCTAAATAGGCCCCAAATTATACAGCCTTAAGTGTAAATATAGCTGGAAAACAGCTGTATTATAGCTGTACAGCCTAAAATAACAAGCTGACTTAGGGTGTAATGAGATTCCGTTATTCAGCTACAGTTCTTCTTTTAGAATACTTTTAGTGTTTTAAACAAACTCGGGCTTGAAAGGAGTAGACATTTAAGTATAGTGTTGATTTGTACAGTGAAAGTCAAGTATTTAGTTTTTCATTACAAGACGACATTTTGTTAAAGTGAATATTATAGTCGAAGTATACGGTAAGTAATATTTTTTGTTTCTACATTGAATTTTTTCTTGCGACGGTAAGTTTATCGTGAATATATATATCATTTAATAGCAAAAAACTCACGCGCCCTCGAAATAATAGATAATAATCTGTTACACAAACTTACACACAAATTTACCACAATATTTCTGTTATTATCTTATTATCTATTATTCACGATAAAGTTACCGTCGCAAAAGAAAATTCAATGTAGAAACAAAAAATGTTACTTACCGTATACTTCGACTATAATATTCACTTCAACATAACAAATTGTAATGAAAAACTCAATAAAACACAACTTTGGATAGATGTAGATCTGAATATTCATGAACAGCACATAAAATCGAGCAAAATTCTTTTTTGGAACTAATGACGTCAAAATTTAATATAATTGTTCTCAACAGTCTCTCTGTTCTGGTCAGTGTATTTATAATCCAAATTTTATTGTACGGGACCCTCTTCGTTAGTTACCAATCCAATATTTATTTTAGTTCATATTATCAGAATATAGTAACCAAGTTAAATTTATACAATAGCGTTAGCTTCACAATAAGCTTCTAAAAAACTTTTACTCAGCCGTCAGCATTGCATTACACTCTTGTAAAGAGCATTGCTTCAGAGAGTTTCCTAAATAACTTTTGTTCAGCTATAATCCAGCCTAATATGCTTGAGTTACAATAGACTAGGTTTACACCAATTTACAGTCATCGGCAGTAATATATACCCTTGTACAGCTGCAGGTAGTACAAAGGAATAAAACAAGAGCAGCAAACAGTCGTTGGGCAGCTCTAGTAGTCTAAAATTGCTTGAAGTATTTTGTTATCCTGTTAATCCTGCATTTTTGAGTTTCGCAACACTTTTATGAAGCTAAAGGTAATGATTTCGACACTATACAGTCGTAAACCAGTTCTTCTGTATAAAACGACACAGTTACTCCAATTCAGCTTTAAATATATTTTTACTCTCTTTTTCAACGTTTATGAAGCCTTTGTCTGTTAATGCACTGTTTTAAAGTTTATTTTGTTACCTAAATGTTTATTGGAGTGTTTCAGTAATGTGAGAAAAAGTAACATAATATTTTTTATTTTCTGTTTACAAATTAAGTTATTCTTTTCAAAAATTATCTTGCTATACATAAAATGGCCATTGATAGTGCTCGAACCAACGTAAAACTTAGTAATAGTGTTTAGTCGTAGTCGTAAACGAAGTAATAAGCCCGGTAGCATTTTTAAACCACGTTTTGTAATAAGAGGGTCAGAGTCTGATACATGGATGATAAATTAGGTCGAATGGAATTATTATGAAACCTTTTTTATTACACTCAATCGATAAAACAAGAGCTATGACTTATAATATTTGAGCTACATATTGCTCACGAACGATATTAATCACAGATAAAACTTTCCTCTTTTGATTGAATAAGGGGGAACAGTAACAAAAAAGACGTGGGAGTCGTAAATTTACTTTTGAGAAAATATTTTTGAGGTTATAAAGGTAATTATTTATGTCTGCAGAGCCGGGACACGAAGACAGTCCGAGCCCGCTGGACGGAGAGCTCCGCCCCGACAACAACGCCAACTCGACCTACAGTGAACCCGACAACAGGGAAGACTCGCCGGTTCGTACTATTCATCTTAATAATATGTACATATAGGTTACCTATTGAAATTTATAACGTTTTTCAACGTAAATTTTCTTTCCCTTATGAAAACCTTTATGTACGTATGGTATGTTACGTTAAAAGCCTCTACTCATTAAATGAAAGAAAACCAAGGAGCATTATGCAATACAAGAAGTGGTGCTCGTTTTTGAATTGAATTGTCTAAAGAGAAGCAGAGTATTATTAAATAAAACAATCAGATCATTGTTGTGGATTGTAAAATATTGATAACGACGAAACTGGCCCTTAATATTTTGTTTTGGCAAAAACTTAAGGCTATTTATTATTAGCATCATATAAAATACTGCTTTTTCGTATTCCTCATAAGTTTTTTTTTATGGAATAGGCTGTAGAATTTAACTATGAGGTTTTCTGCTGATTGAAGTAGGACAGGATTTAGAACACCAAAAAAAAAGAAACAAGCATATTTTCTGTAATATGAATTTATTCATTATCAGCATCATCATTACCATTATTAATTTAATAATTATCACCATCATCAATTTATTCATCATCATCATACATTTTTTCATAATCACAATCATCATAAATATTCGTCATCAGCATCATCATTAACATATTCAATTTAATCATCCATTATCGATTTATTCATCATACTATCATCGCTCGTAATCTTCCACTTCGGACGTCTTCGATAAGCTACATAAAAAATTGCAATACGTGTTACAATGTGTAGAGTAAAGCGGGCGTGGAGTACGCGAACATCCTGCGCGTGATGGCCGGCCTGAACGAGGAGATCAAGGTGCTTCGCGAGCGGCTAAGCGCGACCGGCGCGGAGAACGAGCAACTGCGCGGCGTGCGCGACGAGCTGCTGGCCGCCGCACCCGACGCGCCCGCGCCGCAGGCCGAGCCCGACGACGCCGCCGCCTACCGCGCGCGCATCGCCGACCTGCAGGTGAGCGCTGCCGGCCTGACCAAGGAATTCATAAAGTACATGGAGCCCGCGCGTCGGACTAAAAAGACAAGAAAGGACAATGCAAAACTTGCCAATGTTCTTGGGCAAAAAAAAATTTAAGTTAATGTGCAGAGATAAGATGTATTCTACGTGAAAGACCACACACACACCATTAACTTTTATTATGATGACACCATAATCCATCCCAGGGGGAAAAAGTTATCGTCCATAAATAATTAACATAATAAACTTATTTTTTTCACTGGAACCAATTTTGTCGACGCCATAATAAAAGTTAAAGGTGTTTATTGGATCTACTTCGTAGTCTATGTCCCAAATCTGCTCAACATTTTTTTGGGCCCAGTCTTTTGCATTGTCCTTTAAATGTACTTATTTGATACTAGCGGCCGCCTCCGCGGTTTCATCCGCGCGTAATTTCTTTTTTTAAATGCCCCCCCCCCACCTTCTCCCCACATTTCCGGAATAAAAAGTACCCTATGTCACCCAAGGATAGTGTAGTTTTTCAACAGTGAAAGAATTTATCAAATCGGTTCAGTAGTTTATTTAATACAACCAAAGAATCAATCAATCAGATCTTGCCTCTTTATTATAAAAGAAGACTATAAGATTTTATCCTCTCTATTTCAGGCCCAGCTTACGAGGTCGACCGTTGCGGAGGAAGCGAATCAAGCGGAGATCCAGCGGCTCGCGTCGAGCGCCGCGGAGATGCAGGCGGAGCTCGCGTTCCGGCCGACGCGCGCCGACATCGACGACCTCTCCGCCGTCGTCGGCAAGCTGCGCGCTGAACTGCTCGCCAAGGTATGTATTGTATGCTTGATTATCAGGTTACATACAGTAACTGCCTAGTTACTGTTTGGCACTGAACTGTCTAAGGACAGACGTGGCGCTTACAATCGAGTGTACCTACGATCACCACACATCAAACACATTGCAATAAAAAAAAGGTTATGTGTGCTTTGTATACACTGGTAATACGATCTACCCATTGTAAACCTGTATCTAAGACAATACAGAGCGATAAACTTATCTATTCCGGTGGCCAAAATTGGAACTACCGTCTGTTCACCATAAGTTGTCCCCTAGCCGCTATATTGGTACTATCGTTTGTCAAAACTGTCAATCTGTTGTTGTCAGATTAAGAAAGCGTAAAGCTCTGTTTGTTTGGTGATATTAATAAAATAAACCATTCCAAAAGTATTCAAAAGCAGTGCAAGGGAGCTTGTGTTGAATGTGCGGAAATATTGCAAAAAATAAAAACCGTGACATCTTTATTTTAAAAACTACCAAAGAATAGTGTTGCCAGTTGTTGCAAATAAGCCATTAATTTTATTTGGTTAATCCAACATGAATTGTTAATATTTAGAAATAGAATTTAACAATAAAAAAAGGTGTCTTCATTGTTATTTTAAGTTTTTGTCAACAACAACCATTATTAAAATATCAAATTAACGTTTTGATCACTTTTTGCACACTACAATAAAATTATTTTTATTCCCAAAAGTGCAAAAATGATATTTAATGGCAATACTAAAACGACAATAGGGACGCCGCCACCGGAACAAATAAGTTTGTCAGACAATAAATGATTTTGATCTGATTTGAAGGACCAGCTGATCGACCGCCAGCTCGCCCTCGGCCGCGAGAAGCCCACCGCCGACAAGGCCGTCGAGACCGACGACGACGCCGACCGCAGCGTCGACGCGCGGAAGATCTCCGCGGACATCGACGAGATGTTCCGCCTCGACTACGACGACGACGACGAGGAGACCGACTCCGCCGTCACCGAGATCAACAAGGACGAGGACAGCCTCGTGACGTCGGAGGCGGCGGAGGGCGCACGCGCGGACGCGGGCGAGGGCTCGCCGGCGGAGTTCGTGCGGCTGGACGACTCTGCGCGGCTGCAGGTGACGCTGCAGAACGGCTCGCTGCACGCGCTGGAGGAGGAGCTGGTCCGCGCCAAGGAGCGCTGGGCGGAGGTGAGCGAGGAGCGCGCGCGGCTCGCGGAGCAGCTGCAGCAGCTGCAGACCCTGCGCGCCAAGCGGCCCGCCGCGCTCACGCTGGCGCACGCGCTGGCCCTGCTCGTGCCGCTGCTGGCCGCCGCGCTCTACTACGTCCTGCTGCCCTACATCTCCTGATTGACGGCCACCTGGGACCCGCCCGGCTACGCCTAGCCCCGGGGCCCGCCCGCCGCGCGACCGCCCCGGTGCCGTGCGGACGTTTCCGGTTCCGATTCTTTGCTCACGGACCTCGAACCTCTCTCGTAACGACTTCGAATTGTTCCGAATGATTAAATTTTAATAATGTCGCCGACCCGCGCCGGCCTCCCGCGCCCGGACTCGTCCGAGTGTCTTGGGCTTTGGTAAAATGGATTAGAGTAATTTTTGACGCCCGATCGACGTCGGTCTTGTTAACGCTATCGGCGGGCGGCGACGCGCCCGAGCCGAGGCCGGCGTGGGTCTCGTAGGACGAATGTTAGTGAATTCGATTGAGCTTGTGTCGTAAGTGCCATTTACTAGCGCGGCTGCGGCGCCGCGGGGTCGGTGCACGTTGTTATCGCATGTATATATTCTTAGTATTGTTTCTGTAAAAAGTGTCAGTATCGTATTTGATAGATATAAATTGATTGTTGATATCTGCCATAATAAATAAATGTAAATTTTATATTAAGGCCTAACGACTGTCCTAAGTTATAAAATTATTGTTGTACGGGGTGTGTCGAAACTTCAGCCGAGCGGCGCTAGGACTAGGGCGGCGCGCCGTCGCTTCGGAGCTACACATATCATGGCGTGGAGCGTCGCGTGGGCATTTACTCGACCGTCTTGACAGTTACTCTTCGAATCGTTTGCATTTTTCTAGTCTTTAGAATCGAGGTAGACTTGGTTGCATGAATTTTGTGCGCTCCTGCGTTTTCCATTTTTCGATCTTATTTACAATTAATAAATAATATCAATCTGACTGTCAGGTTAGTGCGCATTTACCGTGCATCTTGACGCTAGGTTTTGACGGTTAGCGTTGTTTTGGTTATAGGTGCGGTACCCGCAGGTTAGAGTAGGCGTTTTGTGCATGTTAGTTTTCTGTTTGTTTCGTTATTTTGAGTGCCACTTGCAAACCGGCGAGCTGTTGGCCGCTGGGCTCCGCGTACAGCCGGCTCTTGATCGCTTAGCTCTGTGATGTGAAGGCCAATAGATAATTTTGTAACAAACTTGTATAACTAACAATTTATTATAATATCTTTAGAATAACTATAACTTTACCACGTTGAAGTCCACTGTCTATAAATATTTATTATTTTATTGTTGCACTGATTTTGTTATGTTCAATGTTTTATTTTGTGTTTTAAAACCACCATATTGTAAATAGATTGTATCTTATACTCGTTCGTATGTTTAGTTTCAGTTGTCGGAAGACTTTTATGTTGTATTTTATGGAGTAAAATTAATATTGCATTCAAAGTGGATGTACTGATAAATTTATTGGAAATAATATTGATTTGTTTAAAAATACTGGTATTTTCTTTCGAAGTGTGAGCGGAAAAATAGAGAGAGAAAGATTGATGAAGTGCTTATTATTTTATTATCTGCAAAATTAAGAACTGATCACAATCACAAATGACAAATTATTAACAGAAATAAAATAATAAAAATAACTTGTAAAATTTCAAAAAAAGAATACAGCATCACTGTAAACACGAACCTGTGGTAAACTTAATAACTCGTCTCTCAGAGCGTAAAGCGTTGGCCTTCATACTGTTAGGGAACTGAGGCCGCAAATGAGATAAATAGGTAAGTACATAAAATATTTAAATCATTATCATTGTCCTGCCCTAAATCCCTCATAACATATAACAACATAATAGATTTTGGACAATTATTTATTTTGGATTATCACAATAATTATGATAACCACTTTCTATTCACGTAACAAGAAGGATTGGAGCACTGGATGTGGTACCCTATTATGGAAATCACGCCTGGTCCAGTGTGTTGAGCACTTTTAAGGTCAATAAAAGCGAAAGTTTAAAACGAATTATAACAACAACAAAAAAACATACATACCACCGAATTGTAAACCTCCTTGTAAGCTAATTTATTAGGTGGTTCTAAAATATACGCTATCAGAAGTCGCTGACACAGCTAGTGTGGTGACAAAGCCAGTGGTGATGACTGGGAATAGACCATTTTATCAGCCTATTAATGTTCCACTGCAGGGCAAAGGCCTCCATCAATGAAATCAAGTTATCTTTACAATGATGTCACCTCGCCTGCCAACTGCGTATTGGTGATCACAAACCCGAGCTGTTCCAAAAAACCGACAACGGGTGCTTGACCCGGGAATTGAACCCAGGACCCCGAGATCTTGGCGCGGCACTTACACCGCAAGACCATCGAGGCTCAGAATAGTCAGAATCATGGTGCAAGTGTACCCTGACTTGTCCGGGACAAAACGCACAGAGAGACTTATTATTCCACCTTTGCAGTTACACCAATTATATCGTTGCAGTACACCTACGTATTCAGGACAGTCATTTGATTTCAAAAATTCGTGAAGTGAGGCATTGCTTTAGTGACGCATGTGCAAAATAATAGGCTGACTAACGAGATACGTAACTGCCAACTGGCGACGCGCGCGCTATTTTAGGCATGGCCAAACAGCGGAAGACAATTTTGCTGATGAGTTGTTTAGCGAATGGTTTGCAAGTTTGCTAATCGGTACGTATTTTATATCTAGTCCAAGTTTTATATTTATATCCATACTTACTGATCACGGAATAATCTAATTATAAATGCGAAAGTAAGTGAACTGAACCTGAACCGATATTAATGTAATTTGGTGTAGACATAGACTGGACATTGAAAAAGACAAGATCTACTTTTCCCTCGGGATAATGCTCATTTTCCATGGAATAACAGAAATAGGAGGGTTGTCTTAGTCCTTTCACATCGCAATGGAACGACGAATCGACGTGAATTTAGATATGGGGATAGTTTAAGATCGGGAGAGTAATTCTTACACTGTTCGAAAGCTACACTATCCCCGGTGAACATAGGGTACTTTTTATCCTGGAAATGTGTAGGGAAGAGGAAATATTTGAAAAAAGAAATTACTTGATAACTAATAGACGGCGTAAATAGATAGTCAAGATGAATGAAGAAAAGTAATAGCAACGATCTTTTATAGAAAAACAAAACTTTTAATTTACTTTTTATTACTGTCAAACTTTTGTGGCATTATTGCCAGTGCTACTTTAAAATAAAAAAATAACCACGAAGGTTACATCAAATTAATAACCAAGCAGGTTAATATAAGTTTTTAAAAATTAAATGCTGGCTAAATTATTCAGAAAAAAATGGAAAAAATCTATAAATTTAATTAACTTTTTATTGCTGTCAAATTTCAGAAGCATTGTTGCCAGTGCCCCTTTAAAATAAAGAAGGTCAACGTCTTTTTAAAAGCTTTTGATATTCCTTTAAAAAAAAAGATTTGCTTTTTATTGCTGTCAAATTAATCGTAACTCTGAAGCCAGTTACATTGAAAAAACCAAGCAGGTTATTGCAAATTTTTCATTTGATGCTGGCTGGATTCTTCAGAAAAAAATCTAAACGCCTATAAAGGAAAAAGAAACAATTATTTTCTTTTTATTACTGACAAAATGGAAATTATGCTGCTAGCGTTTTTAATGATCCAAAAAAGGTTGCATGTTAATTTAAAAGAATGAGATAATGAGATACAAAAAAATTATAATCGACTCAATGACGTTCAATTAAAAAACTAGACTCCCAATCACGCTCAAATATTGTCCGAAGCAAAAGTCT
This sequence comes from Mecyna flavalis, assembly GCA_949319885.1. NCBI lineage: Eukaryota > Metazoa > Arthropoda > Insecta > Lepidoptera > Crambidae > Mecyna > Mecyna flavalis. The sequence goes on from OX439436.1 coordinate 5,953,713, forward strand.
GCCCACCCGACTATTGGGCAGAGTTTTCGTTTAGTTGTATACAATTGACATTAAACACTAACTGCCACGAGATAAGGTATTAATTTGAACGAATGTGTTAATGTCATCTGTGTCAACGCCGCTCGGACGTTTTTTGAGGAATTTTTCTTAGAGATTGGGTGTCTAGTTGTATTTAACGTCATTGAATCGACTACTAAAATATTAGTAATTTTAATAGTCGAAACAGAATAAATATTTGATCATCGAAACTACTGAACCGATTTGGAAAATTCTTTCATTGTTGAAAAGCTAAACTATTCTCGGTCGACATAGGGTACCTACTTTTTATCCCGGAAATGTGGAGGGAAGGGAAGGGACACTTGAAAAAAGAAATTACGCGCGGGTGAAACCGCGGAGGCGGCCGTTAGTATCTATTAAGTTGCAACGTAGTCATACTTCACAGGAAATAAGATTACGATAGTTGCTAAAACTGACTCGATATCTACCTACTACCTATTCATCCAGTTACCAACTGTTTGCGTAATACAAAAAGTCGATGATCAAGTTTGAGTCAATATCCATGATGTCATTATAGTATTAATTAAAGCTAACTAAATGATACAATTATTTTAATGGAAACCGTAACTATGTGGTGTCGGGCGTAACTTTTTACAGTTACATGGTTTTCTATACGTGCGAATATAGGAATATTCCATTATGTTGCATTAATGTTGTTGGAGAATGATTTATCTATGTTATTATGTATAAATATTAGGAGTTCTCGGACCCATAATACATTGTTTCATTAATCATTCAAAAAATCTTCTATGTTCATGGCGGTTTCAGAGATGCACTAATGAATCGTCCATTACAATGGATGACTCTACCGCCGGCTTCGAAATGTTAATTTTGAGAAGAACCGGCAAGAGATTCGAATCTTTTCAATCGCTAAAACTTCCAATATTTCCCAATACAATATTTGATTACTACATTACTATACTAAATCATACAGTTTTCTCATTAAGAGATACCTAGTATTTTAATATACTTATTGAATTATTAGGTATCTAATAAATAAATATAAATTATATTTTTTAATACTTAAGAATAGATTGATTGGGTCCCAGCCGGGATAAAAAATGAGCTTTATCATTATCACTCTCAAGCTCCGAAACTATCATATATATACATAAACTAGTAGGTATAAAGGTATGTATGTATTGACCATAATACGCGTACCTATAAGTAAATATAAGGAATTTAGATAATTTATTATATTTATTTGTTATTTCTTTAATCTCGCTTTACTGAGATATGTTTTACAAATAATAAGGTGAATTCTTTCCATTAGTAATGATTGTAAGGTAGAGCTATCATGAACATTCGATCGCGTGTGTCCTAATTAGGTACAATAGCGCTCTGAGGTTTACCTACTTTGATTCTGTAAGGGGTGCTAATATCTAAGTAAAATCGAAACGTTTTCGTAGTGTTGTTACAGATTCTGTTTTATAGCCTTTTTTTTTTCGGAGGAGAATGCGTTTATTTATATGCGTTTAGTCGCATAATGCCCAATTCGCAAAATGGCTACCGAGTCTCGAAAGGACTACTTCGCAAAATGCCCACTTAGCTAAAGGACGACTTCGCGTAATGCCTAATTCGCTAAAGGACCAATTCGCATAATGGCTACTTAGCTAAAGGACTAATTCTTGAAAGGACTACTTCGCAAAAGGACTAATTTGCAAAATGGCCAATATTTACCAAATGAATTAAAATTAAAATGAAATCAAATACCAGTTAGATAGTCCTTTCAAGCATTAGTCCTTTAGCTAAGTAACCATTATGCGAATTAGTCCTTTAGCGAATTAGGCATTACGCGAAGTCGTCCTTTAGCTAAGTGGGCATTTTGCGAAGTAGTCCTTTCGAGACTCGGTAGCCATTTTGCGAATTAGGCATTATGCGACTAAACGTTTATATGCACCATAACCGCAGGCTAGCTAGACCCGCGGCCGTGTGTGGGACTCGAGACTTAAGCGTGCACTACCCACTAAACTCCCCCGGTTTCCCCTTTACACCCGATTGGGACGAGCCGGTGCCAGCCTTGTGGCTATTGACCAGCCCTTTAATGATATCGTTTATATTTTTTATGAAATTTTGCAGATAGTTTCTCTGTGAAATGGAGTGTACACTTATCAATCAAATCTTGGGGCCATCGTGCCGATACTGCATGCATCGCTCCAATGTTGCCGTAGAAACTCGTGGAAGTAAAATGTAAGGAATAAGGCCTATTTCCCTTGGTCACATGTTACAGGCTTACAGGTATGTATAAATAGATTTTGATAAATCTAAGTTCATAGTTATAGCTGGCTGGCAATAATTGTGTATATGGTAGAGATAGGTCAACTTGAATATTGCACATAGTGAACTAAATATGGTTATTCTTCATAGTATTCAATTTGTGAAATAAGCTTTTTCTAAAACTCTTATGGAATGACTTATTTCTTAGTCAAAGAAATCATTAGTCATTTCTTAATCATTAAAACATAATAATAATAAATAAATAATAATAAATCATTTATTGTGCATGGAAATCACATAGCTACATAATTTAAATTTCTATCTTTTGAAGGTCAACTCTTGGTTGTTGCTATGCGATTGATATACTTTCACCACATTTCAGGAAAAAGTTCATTACTATATTAGATGTTCGATCATGTTCAAGTTCAGACACAGATTGGGGGTGATCTGTGAGTTCAGAGATCCAAGAACTTTAAAATAAAAGATAATAGAATTTCAACAGAGTGATGTTTGGAACCCAAAATGTTTTATCAATATATTTAAAATACATACTTACTTAAATAAATTATCAGGTTTAAAAGACTACATTTTGAGCTTTATAATTTTTGTTTATGTATGTTTATTGTAATATAAACAGGTTTTATCTTCAGAATTTACTAATTAATACACGAAGTAAATACACAATTTGCTAATTTGTTCAGTTTTTCAATACAAATAACTTATATTTTAAGTACATAAAAAAGTGACTGTTGGTAAAGAAACATAAATGTTACATAACTTTGGAAAATCATAGGTGTGTATTAAGAGACCATACACTGCAAAGGACCGTCGTCGCAAACTTCCTAAAATAAACATCCTACTTAAAATCGAAAATCACGGTTCAACACAATGTTTAATTTGCTAACAGTATTTTAAAATGATGACGACGGCGAAACTCGTTTTGTTAAGCTATAAAAAGTTGATCAGAAATCAGATGAGTAGTCTCTCTCTATAACCCTAGTAACTAAAATATAAATTAATACATATTTATTATTAATAGGTTAAAGTACTATATTAAAGTTCCATCCAGTCTCTGGAATTCTTGCTTGATCTTGGTTCTTCAGTATCGATGTTCAACTAGTATCTTCCGCTTTCTTAACTTCTTTACTGTTTTCTGCACCGTCGGCCGATGTTGTGGAACAAACGTATAAGCGATACAAACGGACGAAGATCCCACCGACCCGTGTATGTCGGCCGAACTGGGAAGTTCGTCCGGGCGTAGCACTTGATACTGTTCTTCTTTCTTCTGTCTCCAGGCGAAGGCGAAGATTACGCGATCCAATCATTTAAAATTTAATCACAAAATCTTAACACATATTTTAATTACTATATGAAAACTGTTTTAATTATGTTATAACTAAAAGGGTTATAACAAAACATCGTTATTAAGGAAATAAATATGTAGGTATAAAAATTCAAACTCTATAAAAATCGACATGCTTAGCATGTAAATAAATGACAGAAAAATATATTTTTCTCTGTATTGTCATTATGAATCATCACAAACAAGGCAAGTCTGTGTGAGTATACAGTAAACGCACGATAATATCAATAGATATGCAGATAATAAAAGAAATTGCTTAACGCTGTTCGTAAGTCATAAAATGATAATAATTTTCACCTGTAAAACGGCGGATGCTAATGAATGTAGATTCAGCGCGGAATAGGTGCTCGGTTGGCTGACTTCTGTCGACCTTCGATCGGGTAAGCGAGCTAGTGAACGAATTGCTTGAGGAGCGCGGCGAGCGGCGTGCGGCGCCGAGCGTCGGCGGTGAACGAACTCACCTTGACAAATGCACCATTTGGCATTGTTCGCGGGAAAACCGGCGGCCTTGCGCGAGCGCCGCCGCCGCACGCGGCAACCAATCGCGAGCCTTCGCGCCATAGCCTGCGCCTGTTTTGGCGGGAACGCGGCGAGCGCGTCGACTGCGCAGCCGGCCGCGACGCGGCGCGAGCGTCGCAGGCGGCCGGCAACATTGCGATTTCAGCGTGACGATTACTATACCACTGCCGACCTTTCCTTTAGCCTTGTTTGATTGTTAATAAAAATACAACCATGCGGGCCAGAATCTGGTTGCTTAGTGCGCAAAGTCACGCCAAACTCAGTTGCTTGCTAGATTTTTAAAATTTTCATAAGATGGGGTTGCTTACTTTAAATTTAATTTGTTTTGTTTTACTTAGCAGTTTGCAAACACGTATAAAGTCTTCTAGTTTGCTTGTATTAAACAAATATTTTAGATCGCTTAACAGCAATCCGATACTTATGTACCTTAATATTTATTTCCTTATTGAGACAATGGCATTGTTTTGGTTTATTATTTGCAAAAATAAAATAAATCCTTATAATATAATAGTTATTTTAAGTTATTTTAGTCACGTATGAAAGTACATCAAAAAACAACAAATAAACAGTTTATAGTGGCACATTAAATAATGAATGAAGTATAAATTGCTTAGCTAAGTTTACTGCACTGCAAATAGCGTCAACATTTATGAATTGCATTCCTCTACGAAACTTGTGTTTTATAGGAAGCAATAAATGTTTAATCTGCGATAGTATTAGTGATGTTTTATTGAGTGTACTATATAAAATGGTGGACTTGCTAAGCTTGACACGAATTTCGTCCCTTATCGACTGGTATTGATTCGTAGAAAGTACATCTAAATTGTAGTATTAAAACCTAGTATTAAAACAAAAAAGAATTTCTACAAACACCAAAAAGATATAGACAAGGTATTTCCTTACCTTTTGCCCTTTTGTATGAGTTCAGATTCAGATTCTTTATTACATGTCACAGAAAAATTTGCTGTTACATTAATATAAAGTGCCTATGTGACGCCCTGCAAGGGCATAGCAACTTGCGAGAGTGCTGGTACGCATGTCATATGTATAACTACATAGGTGTTAGAGTTTACTCATATTAGGATATTATGTAAAAGTTATTGGTAGAAAATCCGTATCAAGTACCTTAATAATAATTTCATGTAAAATTAAGAAGTTTAATAGATAAATAGGCGGGTACGTTAAGAATTTTAAATGCCAACGAGGATAATTACAACTGAGTTAGCTTTTAAATTAGTACAAATTCAGTTATTATTCAGTTATTTTGATGTTTAGAAGCATGACATTTTTTCGTGGCTTGATAATCTCGTTAAATTGAAGTTGTTAAAAATATATCGAGTGTGGGACGACTAAAATTGCAGTGCTGCTTAAATTGAATGCAGATTAACACCCACGATGTTTCGATTGGCTGTATAATGGTATTTCTTAAAGAAAATAATGCCCTGCGTCAAGAATATATTTACCGACTTATTGGCAATAAATACCACAATTATTTAATTGCCATAATAATTATTATGACTTTGTAAAATTTTATGTGAGAGCTTATACTTCACTGCACATTTGTAGATAAATACGTGGATAGGTATATCAGATGTGCGCACACAGCGTGGTTCTAGTGAAGAACGCTCAATGGTATAAAATCAAACAAAAATCAAAATATTGTGTATGGATTTATTTATACGAGCATACAGCAAAAATGTATGATTTTAGGGTCTCGTAGTCAACCCGTTTTATGAATAAAATATGGTCCATCGTAGCGCAAGTGCGTAGTATGCTACGGCGTAGCACAAACGACGTATTAGGCGATAGCGACTACGAAGTCCTTGTGTCCTAATAATTAGTTGTATTAGTTCTAATTTATAAAGGTAAGTTCATCGACCAGGCAATGTGACAAACAATTGATTATTTTAAAGAAGTTATCTATCATACTTGTTTTATCAAAGATAAAATTAAACTTCTGTTTATTATTAAAACCAACGAAATGAGGGCAGCAAGGTATCTGTCATGAACATCAAAGATAATAAGTTTGCAATTTGCAATGTATTTTTATTCCTAGATTCACATTTTCAAAAGAAATTATTAACAAAATCAGACAAGTTTGCAATGTTAATGGCCATTGTACTTTAATAAAATGTGTACTTAATTGAAATATGTAGGTATCTGATGTCTTAAATTCTGCATAAACGGTGGGGGTTAAGCCTTCAATGTAAACACTCCTCATAATCCGAACAAAAAGTACGTGCAAATGCAGAAACCCAAGGCCAGTCAAAAATAACAGAGTAACAAGGAAATTTGCAAAATAAAGGCACTTGACGGCTTTCGAAAGGTCAAAGATACTCAACCGAGACGGACTGTAATTTCGAACACAAAACTTATTGTTCGGGTTTCGTTATTTATGCAGTTTTTTGCCAGGATGCATTAATCAAACTGCGTCATCCGAAAAGTATCCCTGCCTAATACGGGTGGCGCGGTGCAGCGCTAAGGCGTTGCGCACACGCCGTAAAACTAATGTCACGGAGGATTTCAAATTAGTTATGTCGTATAGAAAAAATTGTAAATTCATTAATTTGTAATCGTATATATTGATCAGTTAACTGTAGTGGAAGCAGCAGAAATTTATATTTAATGTTACATAACTACGGTAAAAATTTTTGATAATCATTTATATTTAATGTTACATAACTACGGTAAAAATTGTTGATAATCATTTCTAACAATAATTTTCAAAAAAATAAATAAAAAGAAAACAAAAACAAAAACCAGACGTGTCAATTAAAGCACTCTAATTTTTATTTTTTAAATTATTGTTACAAAAACTGCAGATTTAATAGTTGTGCCAAAACAAATTTAATTAAATTTTTAAGTGGCTAGAGCCCGGTGAACAGAGCCTAACGGCATGAGCTAATATTCTCGGTCTGTGTTTAGGGTCCTAATTAATGTAATCATCTTGGAAATCGTATTTACGACCGCAGACTTTTTGGTACCTTCGTGGAACGAGTAGGCATCCTTATTGAGATTTGAAAACCCTTTCAGAAATAATTTATTAATTGACATTAAAATATTGCATTTACAACGCTTCTTCTCAAGGCTTAATAATATGTTTTGAAATAAATAAGTTTACAAAACAGCTTTATAATGTATGGTGTTAAGAATATTGTGATATTGTCATTATTACTAATCGTACTTATTACTTATTTTTATACCTGAGACTTCTTGATAGAGGTTTAACTAAACTTTAACTTAGATTTAAAATCATCTCATCTTATTATTCTTTGATGTTTATGATAATTTATTACAACTGTGACATATTGTGTGTCATAATATTTTTTACTTTAAATATGTGAAGACGTTTAAAACTATTTTTTTCAAAAGTAAAATTTGTGTTTGTTACCTATCACGGTTGTATTATCTCCTAATCAAACTAAGATACGAAAACTTAATTAACAGTATAATTATACCTTTTAAGCGCATTGCTTACTTTCTCAGTTCTGTTGCTCGGTTATAAATTTTATTACAAAGCAACGTGAAAGATAAAAATCACGAATTAGTAGTTATAAAAGTTAATGAAGGATTTTAGCAAATACGGTGTTAATATGAAAACATAAATTGCAGAATGGTCAGTGGTTGTCATTCGCGTTCAAAGAGCGCCGCAGGCCGTGAGTCAGGTGTCGTTAACCCGGTCGCGTCATCACAATAGCTAGTCCGCCATTTTACGCCACTTTTTATCGCATCTCTACGTCGCTTAAATCTTAACTCGAGCGATCTGCGCCGCCACTTTCGGCTTTGGAAAGTCTGATTAGCTAAATTCTTTCCTACATTGTATCTTATTCACTTACTTGAGCATTATAGCCTGACCAAGAAAATAAAAAACCTGCTCTGGAGGCGCCACATAAGCTATGGTTATAGCAACACTTGGTTGCTATGGCTATACTCACAAATAACTTTCAATATCCAATATAAGGCACGGTTGACAATTGACATCACACTTTGACAGTCAGCATTATTTAATGACATCTTATTCTTTTCTTATTTGATTGTTGCCACTTGTAGAAATTAGTTCCAATATTTTTCCGCAATATGTCGAGGTTTTTTATATTATTGGTCCATTATTGGTCGGCCTATAATGTAGTTATGAAAGCAAAAGAAAATGGGTCGGTAAGGAAGATTTCTTAATGCCCTGTATCAGTTAAAAGGATTTAGTTGTCAAAATACTAGCCCAAAGTTTTCAAGTTTATTGGTTTTAGTACTCAGTAGTAGGTACTAAAAACATAGATTTTCTTAAGCGACTTTCAAAATTAATTTCAAACAAGGTAAAAAACGTCTGCATTATACTATATTAGTTTGTAAAACTACCTGGGCCGGTCAATAGCAAAGCTGGCACCGGCTCGTCCCAATCGGGTGTGAAGGGGAAACCGGGGGAGTTTAGTGGGTAGTGGACGCTTTTATGGTCTCGAGTCCCACACACGGCCGTGGGTCTAGCTAGCCTGCGGTTATGGTGCATAAACGCATTCTCCTCCGAAAAAAAAAAAAAAAAGTTTGTAAAACTACCTACTGGTTAGCAAAATCTTGTGGGTTTTTATCTTGGTTTACTTAAAAGACTACACGCGAAAAGTTAAATGTATGTACTGTTAAATTGATGATGAGAAATTGTATGGAAATATCCAGGTTGTTAAACTCTGCCTAAACTTGGCATTAGATTTCCATACCAGTAGCTTATTTAGTGTAAGTTAATTTTTCCTCTTAGATGGAAAATTTATACACAAAGTAAAAAAAATAATCTAAGTCTTACACACGGCGCCGCTGGTCAGTGCATGAGCACAATTATATGATCTTTGTGGCCACAGATAACAGAAACTAAAGTTTAAAGTTTTTATTTTAGATCTCTTTGTTTGTGGCTATAAAAATGAGGCGAGCTCTTACCGTCTCGTTAAAAAAGACATGGATGGGTGGCTTTGTTTAGACAAGGCATTTTATTATAGGTAGACACGTACAGCCTTGGTTCAAATATATTTATAAATATTTATTAGGCGTGCATCCGGGAATGTGACTCACACGGCGCTGGACGCAATCGAGGTGAGATATTGGTGACTATTATTATCTTTGCAATATGTCGTATAACATGTGATTATAAGTAGGTAGTTCGTGATTTTCTATTTTAATATCAAATCGAAAAACGTCTGGCCTACCACTTCCAGTGAAATTTAGAGTAATTTTTTTTTATCTGTGCTCTCAGTCGATTTCTGAATGAGTGTCACATCACGAACGTTGATCTGATCTCAAAGTAGCTTAAAGGTGGGTCTATGCTTACGAACCGAGCACGAGCCGCGAACGAGCGGAGCACGAGCCGAGCCGCTCTGCTCGCGTGACAAGTCACAAGTGTGGACGCACAACGAGCCTGCACTGCGAGCGCGATGCAAACCTCTTTGTGTTCGTCAAAAACCCGACATTAGGCGGAGCCGTAGACAGAGAAAACTATAGACAGCTAGTAGAAAAACCGGCACGCAGTGCGAGACAAAAAATTGTGTAGTTCTATCTCTTTCTTTTACATGGTCTATCCGTATCGCCCTCTTTTTCTTGTGTGAATGCGATAGATACTATTAATTTGTCTATAGTTTTCTCTGTCTACGGGCGGAGCACAGTCGAACACGAAACGAATGCTCGAAGCGCGCTCGTTCGAGGCTCCAAGTCGGTCCACAGTACACGAATTTTGGATCGGCTCGTGCTCCGCTCGTGCGCGGCTCGTGCTCGGCTCGTAAGCATAGACACACCTTAAGCACATGCGTAATGGATAATGGATATACAAATCAACAAAATTACCACAAATATCCATCCATTTCGTTTGTGTACTAAAAGGATACTACTACCTAAAAGATCGACTAAAAAGTTAAAACTCAAATTATATTATATGTTTTAACTTTTAAGTCGTGGTATTTTATTTTTGTTTATAATAAACAAGTTTCGTGAAATCAAACTGGTCACTCGGATTATATCAGTTTTGTATTCAACATCGAATCGGCAGAGATTATATGAATAAAGTTATTTCAAATAAAAAATGAATAATTTTGGAAATACGAGTATAATTGGCTAGAAGTTGGACATAAACATACTAATATTTATGCAAAATTATGTATAGTGAATATAATTTTCTCTGATGATTGAAGTGTTGTTATGTATGAAGCATGGTTGGGTATTCCCAAAACGACATTCCGCGAATGAGTGTCACAGCCACTGTGACTTATTTGACCCACTTACTGGTCGTAGGTAAAATATACATTGTAGAAATTTTGTTCATTTAAATTAAGGTTTTTAACTAAAGATTCTTTTGCCGATTTTGATGAAAAGGAAAAAAAACAACAGACAAAAAAATCTAGAGAACCCTATTCTACAAAATATGTGTTTGGGTACAATAAAAGTTAGTTTATTCTTTTTTTTTGTTTAACATAAATAAAAATTAATGTCTGATTTTAAGCTCTCATTCCCTTTCCATTCTCATATTATACTCGACATTTTTGCATTTTAAATAAACTGTATTACCTAGAATTAGTTCAAAGACTACAAAACTCGGATTAATCATTCATGGCGAAGTATAAAAAACCTTTTTATATTCATTATGTGTTTTGCGGTCAACTCAAACGTTACAAAAACGTGTCTACAGGAATTCCCAGGACTGCGAATCCAGTTTATGCGCCTAATCAATAAAATTACTATTCAAGTTGAATACAAAATTGACGGTACGCTAAATAATTCAGGGGTTTCTTTGAATCGGCATTTAATAACGTCACCAGGACCATTGAACCCGCTCGTAATAGGCCGTGTCCTTCCGTCCTTAGGCTTAGATTTTAAGTATTCAGAACACGTCCGGTCAAATAGCTCTTAAAGATTTATACAATAATATCTTTTATTTATTCTTTTATTAATTGTGAACGATCTGTGTCACGAAGTTACGTAAGGTAAATTATATAATTAGATTTTGTTTTTCTGTGGTGCTTGTATCTGATTCATATTATTTTTCTGCGGCGTAGTCCATCGAGGGACACTTTACCAGCTAGCATCAGTCAATTGAAATCCGCAGCCAGAACTGATATAGCGGCAGATTCTACCTCTGGGGTTAGAAGCTATAGTTGAAAGTTAAATTCTGAAAAAGTCCTACGACCAAGACAACCCAAGTCGGGATTAAACTTACGATCAATGGGTTTTAGAGTCGAGTACTGTTCCACTCAGAAAGGACAAAAATGACTGTGCGTGTGTTAACTAGTGTCTAGGTCTAAAAATTAATTATTAAAAACGCAAATTAAAATGTGATTGTGGTCTCCTGTCACTTACTAGTATTAAGCTACTATTGTTATTAAATACTTTCTTTTATCCGATTTCATTACCAAGAGAGTACCAGAAGAGTTCAATACGTCAGCAAATATCATTCCATTTTATGCCATGTTCAGGGTTTCTGCCAAACACTTTGCAGCGAAGAAAATTATCTGAAACAAAACGAAGAAATTATTAGTTACATATATTCAGCAAAATCATAGTTAATATTTCATTATTTTTTATATTTCGAAAGAAGGCAAACACCATTCAAAAAGAACGTCACAAAGCTAAAATGTATTCAAACGAAGTTAAAAAAACCTTGATAACGATATCATGGTATTGTTGACCGCTCTATCAGCGGATGGCTCGTGACGATAGCGGTTATCGTTACATCACGCTCAGCTGTTGGACAGGTCTGGGCCACATTCCTGAGGGAACGCCGCGGCACGAAAAAAGCTAATTATCTGTCGCTATGTGCAAGTGCGCGCCCGTCCGGCCAGAAACTACTGGGAATTCATCGAGGTTTGTGTCTAACGTGAATTAATTGAAAAGAATAGGTAAGCTGTTTAGTTTAATTTTTAATAGTTCACATCTATTTATTTTACAGGATCGAGACCGTAAGCCGATAAGTAAGTCTTGATGGCAATTTGAGACGCGATGGGCAGATAAATATTATGTAGTAAGTTTTATACAAAAACAAAAATTGTTTAAGTTCCAATAAGTTACCATGACATAGGCACGTGTCACTTTTATTCATTTGTTTCTTTGGTTACTTATTTTTTAGGTCTTTCGTATTTTGACGCAGGAAATTTCTGAGCAAAGGAACCTATTCAATGCATGTGTCGGCAATAAGATTTATTTGTCATTTAACAAAACAGAATTACTATAAAATTAAATGAAGTAATCAAATACATATAACCGCTCATTTTCGTGAGATACCGAATTGAGAATGGACAAAAATATTTTTATTTGAACGAAGGTATTTTATCATGATTGGTCTTCAGTGTCAGACTAAGGAATGTTCATAGAAAAACAGTATAAAGACGTAATTACGTGACAGTAAAGACAGCAATTATTTGTAATTGCTTTTATATGATCGCTGCGTGTGTGCGCAACGGGAACGAACATTTTACGATCTCAGAAGAAAATATGTTAATAATAACAGAATTTGAATACAGAAGAATACTTACTTTGATATTTTAATCAAAACTTTAAAGCTATTAATTTTCATTGATGTATTAACTTAAAGGTTTGAAATAAAATTTAAACAATACAAGTTTTTGAAACTTATTTTTTTTTTATATAAAACCACAGAAAAAATATTATTAATAAATATTTCGATAAAAAATAAGGACGAGTGTTGTCAATTAAAAAAAATGAATGTATTTTTTTTTTTAACACAATTTGTTTCTCATATTAACCCTCAATAGCGTTTATCTAAATTAAGGTGCATTGTAAGTACGTCTAATTTTTATGCAAATTCTTTTCTTCTATTGCACTCTTAATACTCGAAATACAATGCTTGGTGCACACAATATTGAGAAAATGTAGTACCAAATATTGATATCCGAAGTCGTTATGAGATTATGTTATGAAATATAGCAAGCAACCATATCAATTGGGGAAGGAGGAGCAAGGTGTGATGCGTACACTCAAAGTAATCGAGTCTGTAGCCACGAAAAAGAAAGATTCCATTATCAGTTTTAACGACATCATTCCCGAAAAGAAAGGTTTCTTTTTCTTTGAACCCAATGAGATAGTTCAGAAATGAACTGAGACAGAAAATAGACTTCACCTGTTATTTATGAGAGTCTTTACACCTAAATACCCTCTGGCAGCGGGATCGTGTAGGAGTCGTGCGCCCGGCGTCTTCTGTTAAATCGGTCTCTCTCAATGCTACTCTATTATTGTCGCGTGCGCTACGATTGTCTTGTTTATATTTTTAAATTACACCGCATCTACAATATAGGCAGTAGGCGGTCAACGTTTGTACGTAATAACAAGGAATTCATTTAGAAGCAGTTTCATAAATAAATTAGCTGCGGATTTTATAATTAAAAGACATCTCCACTCTTAGGTACTCCATGATCCAAAATGATCATATCTTTCTCCGAAAACGCTTGCACTATCATCCAAGATTTAGCAAAAGATAAATATGTTATTACGTTGGTGTTAAGTTAATTATATGTATTTTAGTCGAGATGCCAGTAACTTTATAAGTTGTTCATAAATACGCGTTTATGTACTCGGGATTATTTTAAAATTAAGTACTTATATGAAGAAACCTTTAGGGGCTAAATCTATGGCCACTGTGGACTGCAATAAGCTGATGATGATGACAATTAATGTTGGCACCATGTTTCACCAACGTTGATAAAGAGCGTGTGCGTTGTTTCTCTTTGTGAAGTGTTGATTCACTTATAGTTTGGCAACTCATTGTTTTGTTTATTTTTATCCCCCTGTTACAGTGTTTCTTTGTCAATATGACCTTTCCGAAGACGTATTAAGCTTCATTTGTGTTAATGAATGTTATGGCTCAGACTTATTTTGCGTGTAAAAAATACATTGTAGTTATATTTAAAACATCATTGGCATCAATCTACCTATTGGGTTAAAATATTTTAGCACTGAAAGATAGTAAAAAAACACCTTTTTATCCAAACCATTCTGATTATTGTTTGTTTTGTATTTATTTTTAGGATGATAATTTTTCTTACTACAAAAAATCAGGGAAATACTTCTATTGTGGTTTATAAAGGCATACAAATATTATACATACTATTTAGAGTTATATGGTGTTTGGTATCTAATCAGTGACGGACCAATTGCCGATTGATGGGATTCCGGTTGCACTCACTGAACAGCTATGCACCACGGTCGGCCTTTTCTAAGACGCCCCGGCGCATAAGAATTTCCGCGCGCTTTGTTGACTACGCCGTGCGTGTCAAAAACTTAATAAATAATTTAAAAAACTTTAATTAAGTTCGTGATGATACCGTGTGTGTAAAAATGTGAAATTATGAAGGACATAATTATCAGGATCCTGTTATTTTAGTGTTGTCTTCATATACCTATTCACAGGAGCTTGGCCGTTGTAAAGCTAAGGTTAGTCTCACTCCGATTCTATTTGCGGTATAGAGTTTTTTCTGATTGATACCAAACTTTTAGTTATTAATCTGGTTGACTGAAATTCTAAAATCCTTTTTTTAATACAGTCCACACTTGTTGCTCTTCTTGAGTTCGGTACCCTCCCTTTTTCTGAGTCTAGATACATTATGTCCAGAGATATTATAATAATGTATACTTTCAGATATTAGTAGCAAACGCAGAAAGCAAGCTTTGACTACATTGGCGGCAAATGCTAGGTATCTGGCTTATAGTTTAATGTCCTAATTAGGGAATTCTTGTCCGTCCGTCACGGTTCGTTAACTGATTAGATTGTGCACACCGCGGCACCGTGGTGTTTAAATTTCATCGTGCCACTCGTATAATACCAAATACTATTGTTATATTCGTAGCAATATTTATAAAATGGTGTATTACTGTTATAGGTACTGTACCTACTAACGACATAAAAAATCGAATGGAGTCTCTACAATAGAACATCACGACATCAGAAATGCTACTAGTTATTTATACTAAGCATTTAATATAATTGTGTATAATGAGGCAAACATATTTATATTAGTTGATAAATAACAGTGATGTCACCATTCGGGAGTAAGCCTGAAGTCCGGGCTTCAATTCAATCGATGTCTATTTTATGGTCGTCAATGATCAAAATAATGCAAGTTAAGACCAAAAATATTTATATTTTTTTAAATAAAATAAACTAATAATTTTTAAAATTTAATGATGCATTTAAAAAAATGTAGCATTTCTCCACCAACCCGCACTAGGCCTTCGTGGTGGAGTATGGCCCACACTATCTCACAATTGAGATAAGGCCTGTGTCCCAGCCGTCGGAACGTCGTATACATATAGGCTGATGATGATGAATGATACATTTATATTAGTATCTTCTACATAATATGCAGAACATACTTGCTCTTAACTTAGGTAATTAATATATTATTTAAATTAATATTTACCAGATAAAGACACAATTAAGCACTGCATGAGTGTAAGGGGTCTGCATTCAAACTGTAAGAAGCTAATTATACCACATTATGTTAATAAGTTCACGTGCGTAGAGTTCTGGTGTTAATTAGACGCGGTGAGAGCAGGTTCTAGAGACGGCATTTCGGGATATACGAGTATGATGCTCATTTGCATTGTATAATGATTTTATAATCTGCGTAGAACATAGATAAAGTACACTTAACCAAATTCAAATAAGTTATTAAACGTTTTCTTACTCTACCAATTTTATGAGAGTTTGTATGTTGGACTTATAGTAGAACTCAAAGTAGACACGGACCCTATAAAACGGACCTATAGCAGTCGTATATTTTTGCGCTACTTGATTCATAAGTTCGGCTTATTTGGCTATTAACTAAAGTCCTGTCGAAATTCTTTTAACAAATCTGTAAGTGCACGTGATCGAATAAAATCGTACATTGCATAAGTACTTAGGTATCTTAGACGCCAATTTATAGTACAATAGTAGTTTATTATTAAATTTTATTTGGAATATGCCGACCCTATGGAAATGAAGGAGTCGTTATATCTGAATGACAATACGTAGTTCAATAAAAAAGCCCTAAAGTAGACCTAAAGAAGATAAATGAGTGTCAATTGTCGAACATATTCACCTCGTGAGTATCCGATGTCAACGTACTGTGAGTACCAAACATCATGTATTGTGGCCTTTGGAACTGAAAAACGTTCAACGTATGCCAACAGTCCACAGGAAATTATTAAGGTAAATGTAAGGTGTAATATAAGTACATATCAATGTGTGTAGTGCGTTCACAAAAAATACTGTCATTGTGTCGAATTATAATTTTGTTTTACCGGCATACCTCGGCACATTAGTTTTGTTTCTGTGGCAAAAGCCCGAGGATCAGCATTAAAAGAGTAATGCTATATCCTTTCTTCTTTTACGAAAATAGACTGTAATATTATCAAGTGTGTTATGTTGTATGAAACGTGGTAGAGTCATGCTGCAGAAAGTCGAAGTCTGTCCGTCCGGTAGTGAACCGATTACTTAACATCTGGTCTCAAACTTGGTCGTTTGTTTCTGTCTTTCATAAAATAAACAATACCAAAATGTCTTATCACCGCTAGAACAAAACACACAAAACGTATAAGATAAGTTATGAGTATAATTTGGAAAAGGTTTAAATCAGTAGGGCCTCTTTACATAAGAACATTAATCTAAATCGTCGCCGAAGATAGACAATCGAAGCCAGCCCACAGCATTAACCCGGTTCCGCAGATAGGGGCATTAACATATTATTAAGCGGTTCCACCTCACGTATCAATTTGAATGAATTATGTTTTGTTATATGACATAATCTGCGTCCGCAGTTTTCATCGGATAGTTTGGAAGCTCGCCAAATTTTTCCGGAAGCCAATGTATGCGTGTGATAAACATTTTTCCACATTCCATTCCATTCCACGATCTAAATATACGTGTGACGGTAGTGACGATAGTGACGTGCGCTGACGCAGCGCGGCCCACGTCAGCTCCCACTGAATCACGCGCCGGCCGATGCGCCCGCGCACGCTTCCGCGCTGCTTTACATTCTAATCTTACCCGATATTTTTTTTATCACAGATTCTAGAACATTAGTGAATGTGGGTTGTGCTTGTATTTTTACTTTTTACCCTTATTTTCTCGTAAATTGTACGTGGGTCGAATGTCTGATGGCAAAGTTTCGACTGGATTCTAATGCATAACAATCATTTTTACATCCATCAAATAAAGGCTTCATCCCAATGCAATGCCTCAATGAATTCCATAACTTGATTAATTTCATCTTTGGATACTTTTCCGACCCAGGAATTGGTTGGATCACAAAACAATATATCGAAAAATCAGACATTACAATCATGCTACTTGTGTTCCCCTATAAAGATGATTAATTGAAAAAAAAAACAAAACACATAAACGTGAGTACAATCAAAAATGCAAAATAGCATATTTTAACACTTGAAAAGCCGCATTTTAATTGGCGGCAGTGTGCTGTAAAATAGCTTTTAGCTAACCTCCTGGTAGGATTTAAAAAGTTTGATTGGTTCGTAGAAAGATACCTATTCAAGTGATCCCCGCAGCAAAGCGTGTAAATCAAATTCATCGAGATGATGGTGTCGTCATGCACTCCGCCATCTTGTCTGCAGGGTGGACGAGCGATTTTTTATCGTGATTCATAATTGTTATTGGCATCGAATATGGCAGCTCACGCGATACCTGGCTATAATTTTTTTCATTACACGATAGGATGGCCGCTGGGGCTCATCAGACTGTAACCATCGTTTTTTTTTTGGGTTCTCTAGTCACAAGAAGTTACATCTAGGCAGGTTTATTCGTTCGTCTGTGGTTCACTTTTCGACAAAGTTTTTTGATGTTTTCAATTATCTTGAGGTTTCAAGGCTAGTAGTCGGGATATTAATTGAAGAGGTACGGTTATTTTGAGGGCCAATATCTATCTACGTCTTTAATAAAATTTATTGGTCCGTTAAATTACAGAAATGTTGACAGTAAAACCGGGTCACACTATGCTTGATTGTTATTTTAGTAGGATAGAAAAGCTATTAAAAATTGTCATTTGTCATGTAAGTCATGGTAGACTCCACTTGTAGATCTGGCTATGTTTGGTTATGAGGCAAAATGTAAATCTAAATGAAAGGCTCAGCTACAACAGGTCCATGGGCCCATCAGTAGCCATGGGAACATCGAGTTCAAATAATTTTGGGTGTGAAGGGTAACGAGGGCAGTGGGCACGTCATCCCACAGACAGAAATGAATTCTCCACCGCAAAAAAACTAGAATTGGAAGACCAGTATATCTAGGGAATCGTATAGTCGTCCGCTTACCATCAGACATGTTTCCCAACTGCAGTTGTTTTGAAGGACAATCTAACACATCAAATAGGAATAGTGAATTTTCTGTAAGGAATTTATTTCAGTTGACAAAAAAGTCATATTATGATAACTTCAATGATACCGAAACAGTCGTGCTATTGCATAATACTGATAATATTTATTTGCTACTTTAACTAACTCAATACATAAAAATCAGATAACTCAAAGACATTCATTTGATCCCAGAGCTACTCATGCTTAAGCACTTGTGTTACTCAAGCAATTTATTTCAGTTGACAAAAAAGTCATATTATGATAATTTCAATGATACCGAAACAGTCGTGCTATTGCATAATACTGATAATATTTATTTGCTACTTTAACTAACTCAATCAATACATAAAAATCAGATAATTCAAAGACATTCATTTGATCCCAGAGCTACTCATGCTTAAGCATAAGTGTCCAAATCAACGAAAGTACCATAAGTGTATATCTTAACAGATATAGACACTGAAGAGCAATTAATGTAAAACAAGGCAGATTTTCGCCAACCTGTCATAAGAATTTGAACCACGTTATAGGAATAATAATCTTGACAACTTTCGCAAATTATCACTGGGAATCACGTTTCAGAGTTTCGAGTTGTCTTTCCAGGAATTCTTAATATTATAAATTATTTAACATTCTTACTAAATTGCTCTTCTATAACATTTTGTTTTTTATTAACTTTAATAGAATCCTTTTGAGCTGTGAACTACCCCTGGTTCCCTTATTTTCAGTCTAAAGAATCAATGTAGATTAAAACGAAAACATCAACTAAAAAACTTTATTTTATTAAATGTAGTTAATACCAATAATACACGCTGTTAAAAGTAGAGTCAATACAGAAGAACTATCGATTTATTTTCCGTTTATTATGCTGTCAATCCCGAACATTTAGGGCTTCTAAGTTTAATCACAACTTAAGGTTCATTACCTAGTATTGTTAAAAATAGATCAAAGCTTACCTTGGCTAGAACTCTATTGATAACAGATAACATGCATCTTCGAGTCCCGCTCTACATTTGTAGAGTCGAGTAGTCTAGTTCAGTGTAAGGGCACGAGTTATCAGATAACAGGTTTATTTGGGCAACGACAGAACAAGTTTGTTTTTATAATACTCAATGATGCTAAAAACAATAGATATGACGACATAATTGTAATTATTATACTGAGTCTATTAGTGGCAGTATCTATACTAATTAATATTATAAAGAGGAAAGACTTGATTGTTTGTTTGTATTGAATAGGCTCCGAAACTACTGAACCGATTTGAATAATTCTTTCACTGTTGGAAAGCTACACTATCCCCAGGTGACATAGGGTACTTTTGATCCCGTAAATGTGGAGGGAAAAGGAGGGGGTTTGAAAAAAGAAATTACGCCGCGGGGTAAACCGCGGGCGGAAGGCTATTCCTATATTTTTATTGTAAGTACTTGACATCTTTCACCGATTAGTAGAACGAAAAATACGACAAACCGCTGTACCATAAAAAAAACTACCTGCGCAAAAGTTTTTAAAATGTATAGTATATTGAGATTTTATGGCTAGTTTCAAGTGCAATTTTGTGATAATTTATTTATCAGTTAACTTATATGTTGTTTGTTGTCTATTGTCAATAATTGTTATCTAACAGTTAAATTATTAGAAAATAATCTGATAGTAATGGAATATTTTAAAAGTGTAATTGATAAAATATTAGTAATATTTAAATATCATTTTATTCTGAAGAGATTTATTATTTACCTTAATATGTAGGTGCTGAGAATTTTTAAACACTGTTCGTACTGCGATGTAATAAAAATGGTATAGTGTTTGTTTTAGTGATTACGCTAATAAATCACATGATGTAGTGTTAGATAGTCTAGGTGTTTCATTTTATTATCTTGAACATTTTCTTTTTCTGCACATTATCATACATCTTATATGATAAATCTTAAGAGGTATAGAAATGACATACGCAATTAAATATATTGTATATAATAAAAAAGTCCCTGCATAATAAAGTTTAATTATTAAATAATGGTCATAATTGTTGTTAAAAAACCGTTTTAAAACAATAAATTGACCATTATATATTTAAATTTTATTTATAATAAATAAACCGTAATCACCAGTCTGTGGAATCTATTAAAATTTCTTGTTGTTACTAGGTGCCTCTAAATCTACAGTAGTACGTATCTATATGTACGTATTATATTTTGTATGTAGATTTTTTGATGGGCTGGGAACATAGAAATATTATGTACTAATAGTAGCTCAATGGCTGGGAAATGAGTTTTGTAATAGGAGTGGCTGAAAAATGGAAAAAAAGCAATGGTGCTTAGAGATGTATAGCGAATTTATACTTATGTTTAGTATTTTTGATGTTTGAAAACAGAATATAACAAAATCAAGATAAAAAGATATCCTACGTCATACATGCCGAATAGGAAAAATACACACATAGGTATAATGTGATGAAATTCTTCCATTATTTCGTCTAATTCCTCTACTGGAACTATGATTCTAAGCTATAAAACTTATACTTAAAAATAAATTGTCATAAGACTCATAAGTGTTACATGGTATGAGCTAGTGGCACTAAGTTGCTAAGGGCACGAGACTAGGCAAGGCAAGCAAGCGCGGTGGTCGGCGCGGGCGCAGAACCGGCCGTGTGACTCATTGGCGGCCGCTATTGGTCAGGCCGCGGCTTTTCTAACTCTACAACGCAAAAGTAGAGGTCATGTCACTATAAAATACAAGTCAGCTCTTTGCTGGAAATTAAGCTATAATATTTTTTTAAGATTATATTATTTTACAAATTTTTTCAGTATAAAGTTGATTTTTATTATTATTTTTTAAAAATCAAGGATAATATTCTAACGAGTGCCTTTAAGAATAAAAATAAACTGTTTTTAAAGAAATGTTCTTTATATAGACACGTATCAGTAAATAATAATACAATTCAATGTGGAGTTCATATTTTTCTTGGTAAAATGAAACCGGGTCTGGACTTGCATTTGTAGTAATTGTAGTATATAGTCTTCCTGCATTCCCTCATTCCCATTATAAATTCATAATGGGTAAGATACATGCAAAGGGCGACTGCATATCAGAAATTTAATTACATTTTCGATTTCTTTTGTTTACAAATAAAAATTACCTTATATTTATTTTTAAAATAAAAGTGACAATATTTATTTAAAAATTGAAGTGAAAGAAAACTACTCGAGTGCTATGTAGAGCTGTTTGTTGGTACGCGCCGCGACAGGTCTCGACATGACGTTCAAAGGCGATCGCCCTCCTCCCGGCTCCTTGCGATAACCTCCGCTTATTATTTAAAACTGAGTGCTTATACTCGACTAATATACCTATCATAAACATGATTCCGGTCAATACTTCTATCAAAGGTATCGTTTGTGGTAAAAAAACAATGTTGAAAATGTAGAGAGCGTTTTCTATTCCAGTTAGTGTGACGAATAATGAATATCTATGGTCTTACGTATTTATTTGGTTCAGATACTTTTGAGTAGGTATTTAAAAAACAAAGAACTGTCTTTAAATAAAAAAATTATTGAATGGGAAAATACAATATTTAATAAAAAAAACTTATAGAACATCAAAATAGGATAATATTTAGAACGATACGTATTGAGCAGGCATAAAGGGATTTTAAAGAAATGTATCCTCGAATTAATTATGTATATTTGTTTCTTTAACGTGAATACTAAAGAAGTTTACAGTGATTATCAAGTTTAGTTGACATTAAGGTCCTCTTTACGATAAACGAGTCTGTTAGGACGGACGTGTTGAAACAAGTCGGCGCGAGTTAATCAGTGCCCTCTTTCTTTCATTTATTGAGACTATTAAAACTTGCAGTCACAAGATTTTGCAGATCGAGTTGCTAGCAAAATAGAAACTCGATATACATCACTATTTAGCGGAAACATTGTATTTATTCGACTGACAGGTTATATTTTGTTTATTAGTTGAACTGTAAATTTAGGTAAATATAATTTTTTACTGCTGGCATAATATTGAATTATGAGCACTCTAATAGTTAATAAACAAACATAAAGCAAAGCAACAGCGCGTAGCGTTATCAGTTCAGAGAATCGATGGAGGAAAACTTATGAAAAAACTATGTAGAGTTGCAGTGATGCTCTTATTATTTGACTTATTGAACGACCAAGTAGTATTTGCCGCTAACTCTATAATGAAGAATGTTTTATGTCGTATATTGCGAATCGATTTATATTAGAGAAGTTAATTTCAATTATAGAAGCATAACTAAATTCCCTTAATTTGCCTTTTTTTCTCGTTAGCGCCGGTAATCAATATGTTAATCATGGTTGGGTTGAAATTAGTCGGTAAATTGTCGTTATCAGAGACAATGTCGCAAAGTTCAGCGGTCGGTGCGCGGGCGGCGCGGCACGCTGACGTCACGCGGTGGATGCTTTATCGCACGTATGTATTATGTGCCGCCGATTGTTTTGTGGAAAGGTCGCGATACTAAGCCATCTGTCTCTAACAAATAAACCCGTGTTACCGCGCGATAACTTCACCTGACCTCGTTGGGATTGCGTAGGAAAACTGCCACTCGATCATGCACCATGTGCTCCCCCGGCTCCTGCGCCCCTTACCACGTGTGTTGTTTTATCAGTTTCTAATTGTTAATTAATTACCATGTGCCACGTAATTGTTAGCCAAAGCAATTTGATATTTAATGTATTCCGATACAGTCCTATTTAATTGTAGAGTCCAATTGGGCCGGTTAATATAACCACGCTCATATGAGAGTCAAATTACTTTCATTCGCTTCGCTACACAGCATTTTTACATGAGTGACTAACTTCATGAATCAACGATGGGCAATGTTGAACGCGTGTCACGTGCGAAGTAGAGTTCTTGTTTCCAAAAGTGGTAGATAAAAAGAAGCGGAAATGCTCATCCGTCTGTCAATGCGGCGACAATGTCGTGCTATTTGTGTTAAACGAGCGATTTATTTCAGTCGGTCGCGGCGTGAACGTCCGCGGCGGAATTTCGGCCGAGAGGAATCCGATT
Organism: Mecyna flavalis; assembly: GCA_949319885.1. Taxonomy (NCBI): domain Eukaryota; kingdom Metazoa; phylum Arthropoda; class Insecta; order Lepidoptera; family Crambidae; genus Mecyna; species Mecyna flavalis. Next base: position 5,977,231 of record OX439436.1, read on the forward strand.
CCGTTAGATCGCGAGAGCCGGCGGGCGCGGGCGCCGCGGCGGAGCCGGCGCCGATGCGCCTGTTGCCGGGCGCGCACCCCCTCGGCGACACTCGCACCATTCCTACTAAAGGAAAATTCGAGACGCCGCTGACTCATCACCCCGACCACCGCACTCCTTTCAAACACTAAAACTCACTCAATTTTTTTTCGCTACTGCCAAATTTTTTGCGCCCACTCACCTCCGCGGCCATCCACATGCGCAAAGAAATAAGAACGTAGTTTCAGCCGGTTCACTCACTGCATTGTGCACAGTAATATCCGATCGTAAATCACACTAAACGTCGTCGGCGGGCGTGAGAGGCGCGGCGCGACTGGGCGTGCGGCCAGCGCGCGCTCGCGGAACTGACTGCGCCGACGCACCATTTGGGTCACTGTCATTCTGTGGTGGGGGACACACGTTCGCCAACTTGCCTCTGAAAAATTAGCGTCTCGCGAATATGTTTCACCGACGCGGGCGTTTTCCCCGCGCCTGCGCCAATCCTCGGGCTGCGCGCGCGTCGCCGCTCACTCCGGCACTTTCGGCGGTCGTCGCTCCGACACTTCGCGACTTTACCGTTTGCCTCGCTGTCCACGACTGATGAATGTTTCTAGACGTGCGGACCGCGTCTCGACACCGAAGATGCCATTACCTTCATCGGATACATAGGATTTATACAGATAATGAAATTGCCAATTGTTGCTAGTTGCACCTGTCATCTAATAATTTCATTCCTTTTATGTCCATTTCCAATAATTATTTCTTATTGTTCAACTGCTAAAATAAGTTTCATTCATATTACTATTGAAACTTAATTTCTACATTTCTCAAATATACCTACATTAGAAATGGTATTTAAACGTGGTAAAAAAATCTCTCAATTATTAAATCTTTATACAACGATTATACTGTCTAGTTTTATAGAAATAAGCGGTTAGAAAAGATAATTTCAGCATTTGAGCTCCATTACATGCATATTTTTAAATGATCTTCAAATTCAATATTAACAAATCGTGTCATATGTGTTGTAAAAGTAATGTTGAAATCAACGGTTATCTAACACCACATCCGTATCCGTTTACAATCTAAACCACATTTATATTGGTATCCGGATGTACGCTTTGTGGGAAGTAGAAGGCGACTCTACATACTTTTTGGGACGCTTTTTGTGTTCTTGTTATATTAAGGAATTTAGCTGCCAACCAATAGATCGGTATGAATGCCTACAGCCTATTATATTGTTCCACAAAACGTACAATACGCGTTGCGGGTCTTTATAAAAGAAGACTAATTTACTTAAAGTTCCTTATAGTATCCAAAATCAAAATATTTTTTATTCATTTAGGCTTTAAAGATGCTTTTATGAATGTAATACTCTACCTAACTCTTCGCTCTGTAACATTAATTACAGAGCGAAGAGTTAGGTAGAGACAGGGTAGAGACCACCGAATTCGGTATGTTGTTATCTATCAAGAAGAACCGGCAAGGAACTCTAGTATGTTTAAGAATATAAAGTAACTTAATTTAATGATACATCTTTGCAGGTCCTTTAAAGAAAGGGCATGGGCTGTTCAATAGTCACAAGGCTGGTACCAGCTCGTCAGTGGATACAGTGGTGAAATTGTCCCGAGTTTCAGTATTCTCACACTCGACTCTCTTCCATAAAAAAATCCTTTAAAGAAAATTGGGAACATGGATCTGCCCCATAGACAAGCGGCATTTATTATGACGTTCGATATAGCTCAATTTGCGATAGCGAATGTCAAATCTCATACTTTCAACACGTGACTTTTCTATGGCATCTGTCAAATCCATACAAATTGGACTTAGCCAAATTCGCCAGCTATGAAGCGATGTCATCTTGTTTAAGCCCCCAGGTCGTTTAAGAAACTGTACTCGTAGGTAGATTGAAATTCTGTAGAGATTATGCATGCAGCAATGTATAAATATATTTGTGTCTAAAAGTGTGTCATGATCGCGGCGCTGTTATCTTTAGGTCACGACTTCTGTGACACGTTGAATGCACTCTTAGAAAATACATATGTACTACTGACTGGACTGGACTGACTATAAACGCATATTTTTTTCTACAACTTCAGTTAGCTGACAGTCACGTAGGCCACTTGGTGGTAAGCGGCCATTACATCCATTTAGAGATACTTTATGTACTTGTGTTTAACGTTGCTTCAGCTTAGACTCCCTTAGTATACAAGTACTTTTATTTCAAAGGGGTATCTCACTGATTTATATTTGCTGTAGACCAGAGCTCTAATACAAATTTTACCTATGGTGGGTAGAGAGGAAGTGAGCCAGAGTGGCGATGGAAAGTCCTGCTGCTGATCAGAAATTATTAAATGACATCTGAGCTGAGGTTGTAGGCTGTTGATCAAAAATATGACCTATATCTACAAAGCAAAAGCGTATGCTTTACGGTTGAGGTCAAATGATAATTCCAATCGCGTCTCGGTAAACGTAGTGTAGGACGCCCTCGGGCCAGGTGGAGCGATGATCTGCGCAAGATGGTTGGCAGGAGCTGGATGCGAGTAGCCGAGGATCTATCAGCGTGGCGAACATTTGAAGAGGCCTACGTCCAGCAGTAGACTGTTACAGGCTGATGATGTGATGTGATGTGATAATTCCAATTAAATTTCTTAAATATTCTTCATTGTTCTTAGACCACTGATATTTTAGGATAACTAAACGCGAAACATTTTCTCTACATGAAGATTGTCCAGCTATCCACTGTCAGGCATGGGCCCACATAATTTACCGTTAATATATAGACATTAGACAGGAACAGGATTAATAGCAGAGGATACTCGTAGCTCTGGTTTGTGAGCCGTACTTCGATCAGTACCTGTAATTGTATTGGTGACATGATTTCAATGATGAAGCGATTTGCTCCACACTGGAACACTAAGAGGCTGGTACAATTTTATTTTACTTAGAAATTACTGTGTAAGTATGCTGAATAAATATGAGTGCTGAATAGGTGCAGTCTTATTTTTATACATTACTCTGTAAGAATTTTCGGTATCTCCAACTACCAGAAAGCTTATAGTTAATCGCCGAAATGAATATGCATAAATACTTTTAACTTCAAAACAAGACCAGCAAATTAGACAGGTAATTACTAGTGGAGGAGGTGGGGAGACACTGGTAGAGACAAGTGGACAAACCGTTGTTTTCATTGTGTTTCCGATCACCGATTCGCATTTGGCAAGCGTGGTGATTAAGCCAGTACGCATTATTGTAAAAATAATTATTGTAAAGATAACTTGATTTAAAGGAGGCCTTTGCACTGCAGTGGGATACTTTACTTTTATTAAAACAAATTCTTTAGACACAACTCAGCGGCGCGACTACAAGCTTATTAAACCATCGCTCGCATCATTGGTAGTTAAGTACGGGCGATATTCGGCAATTACTGAACGTTGATTCAACGCCCATGGCGTTCCATTGATGTTTCAAATGATGGAATAATTGCCGTGTTGGCCCTGTCCATTGATGTGGCGGCGCCGCGTCGTCTGCTTGTCTTGTGAAAGTTGTATCGTTTATAAAAATTAATTTACTGGTAAATGTTACAATGTTAAAACCTAGTTGTACCTTGTTTGGAAGGTTGCCGATTGGTAAGTCACACTACCTCAGGTTGAATTCGAAAAAATGGTTTGTTTTGTTTAATTATATGGATCGGTTTGGGGAGTGAGTGACTGGTGTGAGAGTTTTACTAGTTTAGAGCATTAAACTATTACTAGTGACATAGCTAGAGACGTACGGATAGAAAAGCAAAGCACGTATGTCATAAATTCGAAATTGAAAACCTATTGCCGTGATAGAAATGAATTTTCATTTCTATTTCTATCTTAAACAAATTAAAAAAAACCTATTTAGGTTGATTGATATATTCTGTTCATTTGTTAGATTATTTGCACAGTTTTGATTATTGTAGTCTATTGTCTATAAGTAACTAGTAAATGTTAAATAAAAGGATATTCACTTTAGCAAGTGAGGAGAAAAGGACGGACGGTCCAGCACATTTTCTTAAACATTCAAAATTCTGTCCTTCGTGTCAATAGCAGTTTATTAGCAAGAGGTATATGTTTCAATTGCTCATACTAGAATACACCATTCTTGACCGACAGACATATAAGTAGTCCAGTAAAAGTCCACTCCAAGCAATTCATCGACGAAAATAATTATGATTGTGGTTGCTTTGTTCTCTACATATTTATCGGTAAATTTGTTTTGACTTTTTTTATTTAAATTATAAATAATTCGTATGAGTAAAATAATTTTCTTTAAAACTTCAGTTGGGAGACGTAGGTAGTCCACTTTATAGCATGTAGCCACTGCAGACTTTCCCATTCGACCACTTCACTCGAAAGCATCATTAATAGTAGCAGTATAGTGAAAAAATATTCTAAATAAATTGGCATGATGGCACATTGGCTAGAGCCATTGCAACTCCTTTCTCAGAGAATATAATGAGGTATTTCAGGTATGGTCGGCGCCTTGGTGTCTGTAGAGTAGATCTGTCGAGCTGGGTGGCCGTGAAAGTACCGACATGGCACTGTGCGGCAGTATATTTACATGCAGCTGGTGGGCTGAGCAACTAAATGCCATCTAACATAATAAAACGATAGACCCACTGACCATCTGCGGTCTGTATAGGAACTATATATTCTAATATTGGAACTAGGACTGGTCCTATGGCATTTTTTATGGAGTTCCATTTAGCTCTGTAACTGAGAATGGTGTGGATTACATGGACCAGCTAAGGATTTTTTGAAGGTCAATACAGTAATGGCACGTATCCAGGTCAGGTCGGGTTTATCTCTCAAAAATACTAAAATATACATTATATTTTATGGCTTATTTTTCTCATAAGAATAGAATAGAATAGAATAAATCTTTATTTGGTACCAATAACGCGACGAGCCATTTGGTGTAATGGTCGAGAAGTCGGCTATTACACCAGAGGTCGCGGGTTCGATCCCCGCACGGTACAAACATTTGTGTGCATGAACATGTCTGTTTGTATCGGTCTGGGTGTTTCTATGTATAATATGTATGTATTTACAAAAGAAAAGTATATAAGTAATGTTTATCCGTTGTCTGGCATCCATAGCACAAGCTAATGCTTAGTTTGGGGCTAGATGGCGCTGTGTGAATAATGTCCAAAAAAAAAAAAAAAAAAAAAAAAAAAAAAAAAAAAAAAAAAAAAAAAAAAAAAAAAAAAAAAACTTATCTAAACTAAACAGTACAAACACAGTAAAATTAATCAAAAAAAAAAAAAATAGAAATCACAGAACGAACAAAACAAAAGGATCATTAACAAAATAAAAAATCAGTACATACTGAATTTAAAATAACAATATTAACAAGGTTGGTACCAAAATAATATTTGTATATGCATAATTTTGTTTGTATTGAGCGGGAATAAAATCTACATGGCAAAATCACTTGTGCATCGGCAATTGAAATATATCCCTTAAGAAAAAATTAAAGTTTTTTTTTTTATTCTAAGTCAGTTGGCAGACAGACACGCAGCCCACCTGATGGTAAGCGGCCACTGCGCTGCGGCCTATTCCATTGAGGGACACTTCGCCAGGAAGCGTCGCTCAATGTGCTGCCAGACTGTAGACTCATCTGATCTTCGAGCCTTTGATTTCAAGTGTACTGGCACATTAATACTGCCGGAACACAGCCAGAGCTATTATGGCGGCAGATTTGGTTTATGACCCGTGGAACACCTAAGTGGTTCACCTAGGTGTTCCACGGTTACTTTTTTGTACCCGTGGATCACCTAGGTGTTCCACGGTTACTTTTTTGTACCCGTGGATCACCTAGGTGTTCCACGGTTAACTTTTTGTACCCGTGGATCACCTAGGTGTTCTGCTACCACTTTGGCGTTCCACGGGTCAGAAAGGAATTTTCTGTAGGTACCCCTGATCTTGTTTTACGGCTAACTTTCTGCACCTCTAAATTTTAAAATCGATTGGATTATTTCTACGGAGCCAAAATTGCCGATTGAATACGCTATACTCATTTCATGACATGTCAGGTTTTCTATCTCTTTCGAATTCATCATCCACATAAAGCGGATACTGGTGTGGTACCAGGGCAACATGACCTTATTGGAGATGTATTTTATTTTTTCATGCATTTTTTCATCAAGATTTTACACACTGCAGCTTTTAAAATCTCTTTTTTCTTCTATAGATCAACTCGTAAAAAAAGCTTGACAAAATTACATCTCCAATAAGGTCATGTTGCCCTAGTACATTTGTAAATTAATCTTTTAAGGACAAACGGGAATGAATCAAAATTCTCTCTATCCACGGGTGGACAGTGTCACAATTTTTGAACCAGACCAGCTAAAAAGTTGTACCGTTGAGAAAGAAAAATAGTTGATCCGTTTCAGTTGGTCCGTTCAGTTGGTCAGATAGGAAGGACAGACAGAACACCTAGGTGTTCCACGGTTACTTTTTTGTACCCGTGGAACACCAACACCTAGGTGATCCACGGGTACAAAAAAGTCACCGTGGAACACCTAGGTGAACCACTTAGGTGTTCCACGGGTCATAAACCGGCAGATTTCACCTGTGGTAGCTTGGTAGCGTGGTAGCTAGCCAGCCGGACTCTGAAAAAGCCCTATCACCAACCAGACCCTAGGTGGGAATCGAACCCACGACCTCCGGGTTTTTATACCCGAGCGGCTTAGCCACTGTTCCATGGAGGCGGTCAAAAAGTAGCAATTCTGTTTAAAAAAACAATCACTCACTTTAAAACCAAAACTAGATTATGTTAGTATGAAAATAAATACTTTTAAGTAATTGAAATATATGTCTGTCTGAAAGACTGGAATATAAATCTCCCAGAACATGCGTCAACAAATGAATCGCTTATTAAATTAGAAGAAAATGTGATGTCGTGTAAAACTAACATAAAATGTACACAACCTATTACGGTGCTTTTTCCTGAGAAATTTATTACCTACAAGCTCCACTATTCTGTGCATCTCTGTGAACATACACATTATTTATAATAACTGTATTCAGCTAACAAGAGGATAAATTACTAGAAGAAATGTAGCAATTAAAATTGCTTTGTGGAATCATTTATAACAAATTACTTGGTAAAGAAAATTTGGTCTATTCCAATAAGTACGAAGGCTCTCTACATCTTGAATTGGCTTTGGCAACAACTAAGTGGAATATTAATCGAAGCAAACCCTAGTCTAAGTTTTGATATTTATTGAATTCAGAATCGATCATATTATATTCATAAAATAAAGTTAACTAAACTGGCAACTGGTGAATACACATTAATAACTCCTAGGTTTTTGGTACCAAATACAAGGGGAAGATCGCCTTGCAGCATATAGAATATTTTTATGCAGTAGAGAAATTAAGATCAACGACAGCATAAAGTTTGGTAGAGACAGTTATAATTAAAATGTTGTTTGTACCTAAGTATGTATTCTTTTATTTTGGAGTAATTGCATGAGTAAGTACATAAAATATTCTGTTTTAAATACCTACCTTAAAACTATGTAGATTACCAATTCATTAGTAACGGATAATTTGCATTTGAGTGATGTTTCATACTTATTATGGTGCCCGTGCAAAGGCTATGAGGCTATGTGATACGTGCTAATATAAAGTTTATATGGTAGCATGTCATAATTCAGCGTGCAAACAAACCTTTAATACAAAAAAAAGTTGCGAATACTTATAAAAATTGTACAGGACTGGTACAGAAATCTATCTGTTATGTAATTCTGAGCAATCAATATTTTAAATTACTGCTAGGCCTAAGTAATTTTGACTCGTAACCAACGCTTAAAACATTGTCAGTAATGGTTATTGACATTTATAAGGCTTAATATTATCGCACTTCCGTGAAAGTACCTATTTAATGCGAAACATCTACATACATTGATAAGATAATGATGGAATAAAGAACTTACCAAAATGTTTATAACACCTGCGCTATTCGGAAGCGGCGTCGCACGGCGCACCGTCAAAATTCTTCGCAACACAGCTCCCTAACACTCTACAAAACTAGTTTTCCTTGTAAAAAGGCAGACAAATAATCACGATCTCGCGGTTGTTTAAAAATCCTTATTGATACACACTGTTTGGCATCATGTGGAGTGACGCGGTCGAAAAAAAGCGCGGCAAAATGATGTCTGGGCGGGGCGGGGGGCGGGCCAGGGCGTACGCCCTTGGCACCGCCCCGCTGACTCACCGGCGCCCGCGCACCCAGCGGTAGGACCAAGAAAACGCCGTCACACTCTAACAACGTTTAAATCAAATCTTTATCGCTATAATTAATGCGTCAAAAGAACAGACTGTAACATTGAACAACTTTGCGAACTGTATAACTGAACTATGTCAAAGTGTCCCGTTGCTTCTATTAGAGACGGTCGAAGACGTTTTTTGTAATACGAAGATGATTGTTCAAATAAACATTACAACATTTTATTTTAGTCTGTATAATATTGGTTACAACAAACAAGTTTCTTATCGGAAACGATATTTTATTTAAGAAGGGTTTGTTGCCAAGAGCTTTATTGGCCACGATTACAAACAAAGTCATAAAACTTTTCAACAATTCAATGTATTTTTACATAGTTCATTATTCATTATGTGCCTTTCTTAGACACAACTTAAAAAATAATCACTATGTTTAGTTTGCCATTGAATTAAAATAAAAGATTTATTTTTTCCTTTACCATAACCTATGTAGGTACTAGAACCTATTATATTTATACTATTTATGAGCTGTCATAAATTAATAACTATTGATGTCATAAAACTCATAAATCATACTATATTTTATCTAATCAAAAAAAACAACTGCCTGATTATTATCGATGTAGGTATCTTATTTGTGTCGTCAGTTTTCTTACAGTAAAATAAAAAAAAATAGTGGCGTTTAAGAATAAAAAAGTGTGTGCCCTATAATTAGCGTGTCATCAAAAAGCAAAATAAATACTCGTTGTCATTTACCTACTCGTACTAGAATATTTTATGAATTGATCATTTAGTTGCATTTGTAGTATCAGCGTTTTGGCCGAAAGAGTAGGTATTATGTTTATTTATTACATACACATTATTGACAATACATTTTTATTGAAACCGTGAATTCCAATCTTCATGTTCAACTTTCTAAGGGATACTTACTCTTTTACCTCTATTTCGCTGTTGGCTTTATTTATCAATATTTATTCCAGTTTATTAATCGTAAAGCAAGATAAACAACATAATAGTAATAGGAATCGAGGCATATTAGAATAGGAAATTAATAATTATACAGGGTGGAAAGTTTCAATGGGGCAGCCAAGGGAGGTACCTTAATCGTTGCAGCTACAAGAAATTGGTCTTAGGAGACTATCCATAATTTTTCAAAAAAATTTCATTCCTATTCACAGATTTAAAAAAAAATGTACGGTTGGCAAGAAAATAACCATTTTTCACAAAAAAAAAAAAAAATTATACTAGCTGATCAAAATCTTCTATGGGACCAACTGAGGTTTCAGTACTAGAAAAGTCACAAATCAAAAAAAACTTTTCCCATACATTTTACTAGGTACTACTAATGTTAAAATGGAAATTTTCAAATGGTTGACGTACAGATTTCTTCTTAAAAGAACCACCTTCAAACAAAATTAACAACAAAATTAATTGACTGATGTATGGGAAAAGTTTTTTTTGATTTGTGACTTTTCTAGTACTGAAACCTCAGTTGGTCCCATAGAAGATTTTGATCAGCGTACAAAATTGGACCGACTAGCATCAAAAATTTTTTTTGGGAGAAATGGTAATTTTCTTGCTAACTGTACATTTTTTTTGAAATCTGTGAATGGGAATGAAATTTTTTTGAAAAATTATGAATAGTCTCCTAAGACCAATTTCTTGTAGCTGCAACGATTAGGTACCTCCCTTGGCTGCCCCATTGAAACTTTCCACCCTGTATAATCCGACAGAAGGGTTTGATGACCTCGGGTAATCTGGAGATAGAGCAGGCGTATAATCATAGATATAAAATACATCATCGACATTTTCAACAACGAAATAGGCTTTTTTTGGTCTTCAAGTCAAAGTCAAAATTATTGTTTTTTTTTTTAGTTTATGCATTGCTCCAGGGATAGCGCATTCTAGCCCGCAATTAAATTATTTCTGGCCTCTAAACCTTATCCTCCGTTGATGGGAGAAAAGTATGATTGGTTTATCTGTGGTCTGTTTAGGTTCCATAGCATGGTGTGAAATTTTATTTGTAATTAAAAAATAATCTCCGTATCCTTCAATAATATGTATATTTTTATAATAAAAGGAGGCAAAAGAGCAAAAGATTACCTGATAGTAAGTGATCACCGTCGCCAATTTTTTTGTTGTGTTTTTTATGTTCAAAACAACCATGTTACCAATACAACATACCAATGTTACCTCTCATTCTTGAATTATTCCTGTAACCGTTTGAGTTCTTTCTAAAACTTTATTATGAATGTAAATTATAGAGAAAGTATTATAACAATAAATATCTGATGTCTGTTTATATAAAAACAGGTCTTAGATGGCAGAATCATTCTTTGGCTTTTTTTTTTTTTCGGCGGTAGGAGTGAAACTAGAGTTACACTAGCTCCCAAAAATTTTTAATTTAAAAATACTTACAGTTCTTTTATACACTTAAATTTAATATTTTCTGACTGCTATAAGCTCAATAATCCCACTCTAGTGTTTTCTAAGCTGTGTATGCACATTTAAGTGTGTTTCACTGCACTGTCCTGCCGGTCACTATATCTCTCACTTATCCACCACATCCACGCAAACTTCAGTGATATGGCGAACATCGGCACAGTCCTCGAGACGCAGCACGCACTGGAGACCACACTGTTAAGGAAGATGAGCGAAATGGAGGCACGCTTCCAGTCCGCCCCACAGACTGAGAACACTTTGGCTCGTCTGCGAGAGGAGTTCAACGAGTTCAAGTCCAATGTCCTGTCCATCCTGCAGACACTTAGGCAGCAGATCTCTCAACTCTGCAGGTCAGTCGATGAGATTGAGATGAGGCATCGCAGAAAGTTCCTGCTCATCGCTGGCATCCCTGAGGACAATGGTGTGGACCTTTCGGTGGTCGTCTGCTCCATATTTAACGAGAAGCTGGGTCTGGATCTGACACAGCAAGCTTTAACTGTTTGCCATCGACTTGGGAGTGTCTCTGAAGGCAAATGTCGTCCTGTCTTGGTCCGGTTTGCTGAGGCTTCTATTAAGGCTGAGGTGTGGAAACGGAAGACTGCTTTAAAGGGGACGCCGCATACAGTCTCCGAGTTCCTCACTCGACAACGCCAAGCAGTTTTTGTTGGGGCCCGCAAGCGTTTCGGCATCAGGAGGTGCTGGACAATGGACGGCAACGTGATTGTTAAGCTTCGTGACGGGACCAAGCAGCGTCTGTACACCGAGGCTGATCTTCTGGGCCTCGCGGCGACGGAGGACGAGCCTAACCAGTCATCGGCACCGGCTTCTTCATTCCCAGAGCCCCGGTCGCGACCTAAGCGAGCAGCCAGGGCGAAAAAGTAATTATTGTCTCATTGAGCTATTGTTTTCACAATGTTGACTGTTTTTAATATTTCGTTTTGTATGTATTTGAATAATTTTCTTGTGTTTTTTACTATTCGGTTTACATTTATTTTTATATGGTATAACTCAATTATTTTTAAGCTTTCTACCCTTAAATTCTTGTATAAAATTTGTTACAACAAGTCAGTCAACTCATTGTCATTGTTTATTGACGTTTGACATTTCTTTTTTTTTTCTATTTATTCGCCCTGGAATGCGCTTGCGTTTCGTTAGTTCAATGTTTGCATGTTATTTTTATTTTTTTCTCAATGTCAGCCGGCAGGACAGATATTAGGTTTTTATTTTATAGTTTTATTTTTTGATTTATTTTTAGTTTATATTTATTTACTATATATTTATATGTCGATGTCTGATGATGATTCCTTTTACTCTGCTTGTGATTCAAGTTTTCCCTCTACGTCTGGCTCGCTCTCAGATCCAGAAACATTAGGGATTCAATTAAGTAATGTCTTGCACGACTCACCTCATTCTTTTAACGTGTGTCACATTAACGCTCAAAGCATACCTTCTCACTACACTGATCTGCTTGATACCTTTTCTCCCACGCCCGCACATGCGATCTTATGTTCTGAAAGCTGGCTCAAGCCGTGCCTTTCGTCTTCCACTTACTCCCTTCCAGGATTCACTTTGCTGCGTAATGATCGTATTGGGAAGGGTGGTGGGGGCGTGGCTATTTACCTGCGTTGTGACATACCGTATAAGGTGTTGTCAGTATCGCCATCTGTGTATTCTGCATCTGCTGAGTATTTATTTTTGGAAATAACTGTCAGGGGGGTTAAAGCTATTCTTGGAGTTGTATATTGTCCACCTTCCATTGATTACTTCGCTCAACTTGAGACTGTTCTCGAACCGCTGTGCGCGGACTACAGGCATCACATTATTATGGGAGATTTTAATACCGATTTAACTGTTACTAGCTCTGCTCGTTCCCTTAGATTACTTAATATTGTCAAGTCCGTAAACTTGTCCGTTTTGCCACTAGCGCCTACTCATCGCAACCCTGCTTCCCAGGACACATGGCTTGATTTAATTATTACTTCTCCCGATCACGTCACCAACCATGGTCAGTTCCTTGCTCCTGGCTTCTCTAAACATGACCTGATTTTCCTTCAGTACAGGCTGAAGCCTCCGAGAGACAAACCTGCTGTGGTATGGATGCGTAATTTTGCGCGCCTAAACTTAGACCGGCTTAAGGAGGATGCCGCTGAAATTGACTTTTCTGCGGTGTTTGATGCATCAACAGTGGATGAGAAAGTCTCCAATTTTAATATAAGTTTACTCAAGCTGTATGATGTTCATGCGCCGTTGAAGGCTGTCAGAGTGAAGCGCCCTCCTGCACCTTGGATCAGCAGAGGCATCCGGATGGCTATGACACGTCGGGATCGGGCTTTTCGTGTTTTCAAGCGTGATAGGTCAGATGCGAACTGGAATTTGTACAAGATCTCACGAAACCGATGTAACCGAATGGTAAGGACTGCTAAGCGACAATACTTTCATAATAATGTTTCCAACTGCTCTTCGGCTAATATATGGAAGTTTCTTCGTTCTCTTGGTTTGGGCAAGGGTTCTGCTCAGCCACACTCATACTCTTTCACTCTTGATGAACTAAACAATCACTTTTCCGCTACTTCCCCTATGGTCCCTGCCACCAAGTCTGAGACCATTAGATATATAACTTCCAAAAGCCTTCCTTCTTCTGATTCGTTTACATTTTCTCCTGTGACGTGTGACGAGATACTGAAGATTATACAATCAATTAAATCCAAAGCTGTTGGCTGCGATGATGTTAGTAGAGAGATGATTGTTACTGTGATCGACTATATCCTGCCTGTTATCCTACACATTGTTAACTTCTCCCTGCTTGCTGGTGATTTCCCTGATTGTTGGCGTAAAGCATTTGTTATTCCCTTGCCAAAAATTTCCTCTCCCAAGGAGCTTAAAAACTTCAGACCCATTTCCATCCTTCCCTTCCTTTCCAAAGTCCTTGAAGCTGTCGCACATAAACAAGTCTCCTCTTTTATTTACTCCCACTCCCTTGTTACTCCTTTTCAGTCTGGGTTCCGCCCAGGTCACAGTACTTCTACTGCTCTGCTCAAGGTCACAGAGGATATTAGGCTTGGCATGGAGAGTCAACTGGTCACCATAATAGTGCTTATAGATTTCTCTAACGCTTTTAACGTGGTTGATCATGACATTTTACTTGCCATCCTGAGGTCTTTGCAGTTCTCGTCATCTTCGCAGGATTGGTTTTCCTCATATCTGCGCGGTCGCCAGCAAGCAGTTCGTGCTGGGCGCAATGTGTCACAGTGGAATGTTTTATCTGCTGGTGTTCCGCAGGGTGGAATCTTATCTCCACTACTATTTTCCATTTTTATAAATTACCTTTCTTTCTCGCTTGGCTGTTCTTACCATTTCTACGCTGATGATTTGCAAATTTACACGCAGACGTCGGCTGGGAGTGCCAATTCGGCAATTGCGTTACTGAATAGAGATTTACAGATCATTAGTGAATGGTCTGTTAAGTTTGGGATACCTGTCAATCCTAATAAATGTCAAGCAATTGTTGTGGGTAGTACTAAGCAGATGGCCAAGATTGCGGTTGGTTCGCTCTCACCTGTCATGTTTGAGAACTCTCCTATCCCATTTAGCCCAAGCGTTAAAAATCTTGGACTCTTCATTGACTCTACGCTTAGCTGGACCTCGCAGATCGCTGAGGTTAGTCGTCGTGTCATATCTTCGTTACGATTCTTAAATCGATTCAGGAATTTCTTACCCACCAATACGAAGGTGTTGCTTGTCACTTCCCTTATTTTTCCTCTCATTGATTATGCTGATGTCTGTTATCCTGATCTTAATGAAGACCTTTTGAATAAGTTGGACCGTCTCTTAAATAATTGTATTCGTTTCGTTTTTTGTCTCCGTAAATTTGATCACGTCTCTTCTTACCGGTCTCAACTTAACTGGCTCACAATACGTCAGCGCAGACAGCTTAGATTGCTCTGCTCACTCTTTTCCATTCTTTTCAATCCCAAATCTCCTGATTATTTAAAAAGTAAGTTTAAATTTCTTTGTGATTCCCATGACCGTCAACTTCGATCAGCTAGCTCATTGGCGCTCACTACTCCCCTTTATCATACGGGCTTCATGTCCGACTCCTTTACTCTTAATGCTACACGTCTCTGGAATAGTCTCCCTGTCAGTATTAGGAAAGCTCCAAATAAGTTTGCGTTTAAAAGGCAGGTTCGTGATTTCCTGTTAAAAGCCTGACGTGGTATTTATTTTCATCTAGGTTTTCACTTTTCATAATTTGAATCATTATTTAGGACATCATCATCAATATGTATGTATATATGTATATATATATTTATTAATAATATAAGTTAGTATTTGTGTATGTTTATTATATTTAATAATCTTGTTTTGGTAAAATTGTGTATCCTTTAGGTTTTTTTTAAGTTAGCTCTTTGCCGCATTTATGCATTTCGTTTTTCCCAAAGGTTGACTGGTAGAGAATGCTTTTAGCGTTAAGTCCGCCTTTTGTACCCAACTTGTGTGGTCAATAAAGTTTTTATAAATAAATATAAATAAATAAATAAATCATAATATCATTAGGTCTCAATATAACGTCACTAATTTAAACAGGTTTATAAAGTGTTTGTAATATTTGAAACAAGTTTCTGTCTTCATAGTTTTTGCAGTAAAGAGTTTATATTTTTACCATTTTGTTTATGTGACTTGGTGCATTGATAAAAGTTAATGTTACATCAAGTTACATCCATTTGAACTATTCCTTTAGTCGGCTAACATAACATAATAATCTGTTTATTTAAAGCGTATGTTTTGTGTAACATAATACACATGTCATACAAAGTGCATACACTCGTGTATTCTGGTATTTCAAACATTTACGAACATAGGTTTGTTGATTATCTAACTGAGTAGGCGTTGATGTCTTTTGCATGGTGATATATTTAATGGGACCCATAATAGAATTCTGTTGAATAGTACACGGTTGTTTTAAAGCGTTTAAGTATAATATATTTTAAGTTAGTCATTTGTAAATAATCCCTTAATGCGAATGTTACTTTAGGTCACTTATATTCATTAGCCAGCTATTGCACGTTAGTTTGATTATTTTTCATTGCATGAAAAATACGAGTATTTACCCTCACGAGATGAAAAAACATCAATAGCCCTAAAATTAATTAAAAAATATTTGCTTTTTATTAGACGGACGGGTTTAATGAAGCATATCATTATGGGAAAGCTAAAAGTCTCATCGTTGGGAACGATGGTCCCTTTTTATCATCCACTGGTCTGAATAATAATATCCTGAAGTCTAATTATTTTGTTAACCTATATTTGAAAATCTATTTCTTTTGTTAACCTTTATTGTCCAGTGGGACAGCATAGGTTAGAAAAAGTTGACTGCTGGGCAAAGGTCTCTCACAAATGGCTTCACACATCTCTAGTTTAAGCCATGGACCATCCCCTGTGGCTCTGTCCATCCTTATGTATCCACTGTGTTGCGATAATAGCTCAACTTTCCTTGTGCATTCTGCCAACATGACCGTCATAGTCCTACTTCAGTTTAGTGGTTTGTCTGCAAACACGTTTTACATACGTTTTGGACCAGATGATGAAGAAATATTTTACTAAGTAATAACTAATTAAAAAAATACAACATATCATCATCATTACATTTGCCTACGTACGTCTACTCTAATGAATTTCATAATGCTTCCTGTCTCTGTCCGGTTCGGCACACGCCATTTCTTGCTGCAGTCTTTCGCAGATCGATACTTTATTGACTATAATTTCTTCACAAAGAAGCGGTTTCCAATTCTCATCAGGTCCAACTTAATTATAATTTTTATTTAACGTCTTTAAGAAATACGGAGTTCAAACCAAAGAAGAAGTAAATATTATGCGAATGATTTTTTTATTACTTAGTCTTGTACTGGCAGAATGTTGTATTGTATAAGAAGGGGTGGGGGGGATGCCTGGTAACTAACACCAGCACAGATCTTACACTGAACGAGGAACAATAAAAATATAATGGAGCTGCAATGGCCGTCTGATGTATGTACCGTTGGCTCAATCGCGCGCAGCCTTCGACAAGTCGCTACTTTCCAATGCGCGTGAGTCAGGCCCGGTGACGTCACCAGACCCTTGCGGCTGCCGCCAGACCCTGCCCCCTCCGCATTCCTTCCAAGATATCGCCTGTTTGTTGTTCTCAAAACTTGACAGAAAAATAAACTATTTTGATGTATCACAAGCGGCGGTTTAAAAGGAAATCTATTTTTAGAACTTACACGTGTCTCTGTCCGACTTGACTGCTCTCGTTCGAAAGAATCGAAAGGTAATTAAGATTATGGTTAACAGTTCATATCGTCATACAAGTGGACTGGATAATCGACCAGTAATATATCAGACGAGATGGTTTTGCACTTCCCAAGAAGTTAAACTAGTTTGAGCCAGATTGACTGAGGTCTTACTGATTTTTCAAAAATGTGGACCGGTTTACGGCTCGCGAAAATTGAGTTCCTCTTTATGTGTTTTCTCAATGGACCTGAGACGAATGTTTATTCAATGCGAATTGAATTTTCGTTTATCTGTAAATGTTGCGCAGTGCACGCGGATACGGGCGGTCGTCGGGTGCGGGTGAACGACCGCCAAACCGCGCCAATCCGCCATCTTGGATTCGTCACGCCGCGCGAGCATTATGTCTTCGGCGCGGACTCGCCAGCATCATTCACTGGATGGCATAACGTGCCAAAGAACAATGGCAGTTTTATACCTGCATGTTTTTAAGGTGTCTTAAAACTTGACTTATACAAAAACGATTATTTGAATTAGCCAGATTTTTACATCATAACACATTTTTATTTAAAGGCTGATATTAAATTATGTATTATAAAAACCTCTCAGTTGATTACAATATTAATATCTTACGCGTTTGTGTTGCCGCTTTAGAAAAAATAACACATTTATATTTTTTTCAATAATAAGAAAAAGGAATAAAAATAATTTATTTCAATGCAATGTGTAACTTAGAAATTATTTATCATTAAAAATAGCACAGTGGAAGTTCCCTTCGTACATAAAATAGCGTAATGTTTCTTTATTGGTAAAAATGTAACTTTTAAAGCTGTCTCGCGTAATATTTAACTATCTGCCAATTGCAACACTGCTACTAAAGTTATTTTGACAGCAGGAAACTGCAAAGCAATTTGTTTGACAGTCTATTTTTTTTATAGGTTTTGGCTTTGCACGGTTTGTACTTTAGCCACAGACGATATTTAAAAGGTCCAGTATTCTCATAAATGTTTTAGGAGACTGTTTATTTTTCCTCTGACTGCTTCTAAGATGACTATTTTAATAAAAAATAATTTTATTAATTACTAAAAGAAGAAAATAAACAAGGATTTGTTTCATTACCAACATAACCTCAAAGTACAAAAATACTTATAACTTTTTTTTGCAACCACCGTTTGTTAAAATTCTTTTTGGAAATGTTGATGTAATGCAATTGCTAGTGTATAAGCATTTTTTGAATCATAGACGCCCCAATTTTTATCCAGGACAAACGTAGTATGGGACTTTGCCATTGTTCTTTGGACATTTATCGGTATAACATGGTTTTTGTCCGGTGAGCGCACTTCATAACCAGACTTAACCACAACATTGGTAAATTAATTTAGATATTTCATGTCGTTTAACTTGTCAGGAGGGTGGTTGATTATTGAGAATTATTATGTTGTCAAGTTTAATTAAATAATTGCTTTATTTTTAACCTTTTCTAAATATAGACCTTAATTCAATAATAACTCTCAAATAGGTGTTGGTAGTTATCACAGAGATGAATAGAAAACTCCGTGGTAGTTATAAAAAAATAAGGAATAAAATAACTGTGATGTTAAAGACTAATACCTATCTAGCATTTAATTTAGCGAGCAGGCATTTCTGTAAAAGTCACAGTATAAAACTCTATGATATAAAATATTACACATAATACCGACGTAATAGATCGCTTTGTAAATCGATGAAAACAAAATGAAGTGCAAAAGTTGAAAACCGCAAGACGTCCAGGGAATGTGGCCATAAAGACATAAAGGGGCAGCTCGTTCGCACATAACAAATTAAATCCCCATGATGTATAGCATTCGGGTGACATTCCTCGCAGGGGAGAAACTAGTCGGACCGCATTCAGGGCTCGCCCTTAACCGCCGCCGAGGCCTCGTACCGTTTACTCTGCCATTGCTCCGAGGGCTGTCTAGCAACACTCCCGCATATTGCGAACATACCTGAGATGCTTCAATCACTCCGATCAATCCGATTTTTTAATTTTTTTTATTGCAATGTGTAACAAGACGAACAGATCGTACACCTGATGTTATGGTGGTGCCAAACAGTGAGTTAGCATAATATACTGTTTGGCACCGCCCCCTGCGCCTGCTACACCGAGACAGTTAGTAGGTCTCATATACCCAGTAATTTCACTAGCTTCAGTGCCCTTTCCCCGAAACACAGAAGTGCTTGACACTCTTGTATTTTACGATTGGCGGAATCTATCGCTATCAAGGCGAATGGTGTGTGGTTTATGAAGTTAAAGTCAAAAATTAATTAATTGTCTCGGTTTCAATCCTTGCACAGTACGAGGACCTAGACAGGAAAAATATATTTTCGCCGGTTGGAATGTAGGTAATCTCTTTGTCAGGCCCTCGTATGTGTTAGAGATTGTAACGTTTAAAATCATGTGGTCTTAATGTGTACAATGTAAAGAAGAATTAGATTTATCCGTTCGGAAGAGCCCATGACACAAGTATAAAAAATACTTGTAATGGACATAATATAATAGCTCAAAATTTCAAATCTATTATATTTTATGTAGGTAATTAATTTACTTCATATAAAATTACGCTGAAATAGCATATAAAAATCTTGAAAAAAAGTAACGAAAGTAAATTATCAATAGAATAAATATAAATATTTGTATATCTTATCTTACTGAACTGAAGGTTTGATAGCATTATCAGATAATAAATGAAAGCAGGAAAAAAACACCGAATAATACCGATGACCCCGGCATAAGTCCACTTGATAAATTTCACGGCTAGTTGGATAAGTCCTCTTATCTAAAAGAAAGGTGTCAAATTCAATAGAAATATTATAAAAGATAAGGCAATATTATTTACAGGCAGTAAGACACCTCCGATCTAATTCTATACTACTATAAAATAATAATTACTTATGTTAAAAATAATCTTGTTCACAAACGTAGACTGCTCATTAATGTATGGTTTCGGATTGGCTTTTGTGCTTTGAATATATTAAAATATCACATATTTAGGTAATATAAACAATATTGAACAGTAAAAATAAATTTTCTGCTGACTACACTGACAATTAAATAGGAATGCATGACGAGATGCATATCTTGGGGCCTGATGGGTATTCAAGGTGTTAACACTTATTATTAGCAATTAAGACATAATAAGGAAGAAACTAGAGTCAACAGACTGCTTTTGATGTAGTAGGTACGAGTATCATACCTCTATAATCCACAAAAATCCCCTGGTATTCCACTCCCCGATGCCTTCCTTGTGCGACTGACCGGCTTACGATTATATTATCGTTACTATACTGAGGTAAATTAATTAGGACATATTTTATAAAATAGCATTGATTTATACATATTACCTATCTATATAGGTACGGAAAAAACACCAGCCTGACCATTACTTTACATGTACGCTGATATTATGTATAACAAAAATAAATTACTAGAACTTGTAATCTGGGTGGAATGAGAATCTACCTTCACTTTTTTACATTTAAGTACTAATGTTATTGCGTTTTAGGATTATTTTTTTTTGTGTGTATGAATAGAGAAGTGTCAATGGGGTTATTGGAATGTTTCTCACAATATGACGGTACATAAAAGTTGATTTTTTGGTGAACCCTGATTGACACGATTCCAATAGCAATAGCACTTATAAGGCGGCACGACCTGTCTAACGGCCTGGCCGGTAACATGGAGCACTTACGAGGTCACCTTCATAATGTAAGGAGTTTTCCATAGATGACAAAAACAGCATTGTTTTGAAATTCAATTGTTTTTTTAAAATTGCAAGTACATACTACTTAGCAAAGGAAAGCCAACAGAGAAAAAGTACATTTTGCAATTTTTTCCTCAGAATATTGCTGATTTTTATTTTTGTTCGTGTTACACGTAAAAGTCTGTTTCAACAAATATTCATTTTTGGGTTATTTGCACGATTATTTACAGAAAACAAATAAAATAAGAAATATTTTTCATGTTGAAAAATGTTTCGACGGGAAGCATCGCCTCATAAGTTTTCAGAAAAGTCTATAAAAAATTCTAATTGTTTGATACTGAAGCCTTCTTTGAGATTGTATCTTGTTTTTTTCAAATTAATACCAATAAAAACTCCAAATACCCTTAGTAAATCTCACTGCGCTAAAAGAAGTAGCATTGAATTTGTGATTGAGGTTTAAAGTGATTGTAAAGAGCTTTTAATCATTTCAAGCCTTCCAATCGGCGCACATACAGTTATTATTCATGTTAACAAAGGTCCGGCACTTTTACTTGTGAACAATCGGCTTATATTCTCAAAGCTTGGATGCGGAAGCGAGAGGTGGCCGCATCAATAGGAATGAACGACCGGCCTTGAGGAATGCCGTCGCGCGGAGTGTGGCAGCCGACATCGCTGCGGCTCGCGGTCGCGTCTACCGCGCCAACAACTCGCTGCTAGACAACATTGTTATCTGTTAATCATGAATATAGAATATGTAAACTAGGGAGTAAAAGTATAGCGTTTGAGGGAGCAAATAAATAGGTATTGTACAACAAATTACCGTCCTTCATTAAAGATACGGACTCCTTAATCAGTTTCAAGTCTCGATTGCGCAGCCACATTCTTGAAAATCATTTAGAATAGGGGTTCGGGTTGGAGTGCCCCTATTTTATAGTTTTGTGTTCGAGAAATTGTTTGTGGTGATAATGAACTCAAAATGGATCCCCTGTAATCTTGTTTGAGAATAAATACTTTAAACATTAATAATAGTTTGGGGAGAGACCTATGTCGAGTAGTGGACTGTTTAACTTAAGAGTAGGAAGATGGCCTATTATAGGTACTTTCCCCGGTTCCCCTTCACGTCCGAAGAGGGACGAGCTTGTGCCCGCCATAAATGGCTATTACAAATATTCATTCATTTCATTGCGCAGGGTCTCTACCAAATATACTATCGGCCTTGTATCCTCCATTATTTATTTTTACTGGACAGCTTAGAGATAATGGATTTCCTGTATAGATCACACCACTGGTCGGCCTCTAGTAATATTATATTCCTCCACCTACACCCCAAAATGGTTGGGATCTCCCATTACTAACCATTTTCTTCTATAAGTCTACTAACTTTTTGTTTCATCCTTGGGAATGTATTAAGCACCGTCACACAAATTAATTATATCATGATAGTTACCACAGATAGAGTTATATGAGTATGTATGACTGTGCAGGTTTTTTAATTTATTTTATTTCAACTTCAATGCTTTGAATAAGCACTAAAAATCTCATTACTGCGATGGGAAGTGACTAGACACGATTGCTCTTCAAAATACAAACTCTATCAGAGCTAGTTTCTAAATTTCCTATTGCACTTGCCCGTATGGATTTCTAAGCGCGATACTAAGTATCTCGAGTTTCATCTCGGCTCTACTCGCGAGCTTGTTACCACTGCTTTTGCTTTGCAATTTGATATCTTACAAACGGTCTTCGATAGATATTTCACTATACGAAAGGTCTTTGTTACATAAACAATCATCATTATATTATTGCATACTAGCCTTAATCCGCCCTCGGTTTCACCCGCGCGTAATCTCTTTTTTCAAATATCCCACCTTCCCCCCACATTTCCAGGATCAAAAGTACCCTGTGTTCACCGGGAATAGTGTAGCTTTACAACTATTTACAACAGTGAAAGAATTATTCAAATCGGTTCAGTAGTTTCAAAATTTACATTCCTGCGGGAATGAGACGTTTCCCGTAGGAATTTTATAGCCTATGTCCTATTCCGGGTTATAAACTATACGTGTGCCAAATTTCATCTAAATCCGTTCAGCCGTTTAGGCGTGATTGAGGAACAAACATCCAAACATCTAAACATCCAAAAATCCAGACTTTCGCATTTATAATATTAGTAGGATAGTAGGATGCACGTTCGTGAATAACATCCATGAAAATAAAAATAAATCGGTTGATTTGCATGCTCAATATGCTCATAGTATTCATCTATAACTTTACAGAAGAAGCCTTTACTCATTTTATTTTCTAGTATGACTGACCACGGGAAAAATAAAATGAAGGTTACGTGCAATAATTCAGCACTTACTGTTTTCAGTCCTGCAACTAATTGGGTGCTTGCTAAACGCCGGTCGATAACCATTTAATAACCAATTCAAAATTGAAAAAGGAGTAAGTATAAGAGTAAAGGAGTATACGATAAGGCAGTCGGCTATAAAATTGTTCAAGCGAAACATTTTAAGAACACAACGCCTTATCTTCCCAGATTTATTAAGCTCATGAGATATAAATTATGCAAAATGTAAAAATACTTATAAATTATAGCCAATTAGATAGCCTATTATTGTAGTGTGCTTAATTAACGAAATGAACATGGTAATTCACTATGGGAATGCGAACACTTTAAATGCGTTGGTATATCACGCTGGTAAAACGAAGGGAAATGGTGCTTAATTAATACTGTAAATAGGTGTATTAGTGATTATAGATAAATAATAAAATAGTTTGAGGGGACTAAATTTGTGTTCCTTGACAAAAATACAATCTTTATTATAAACCGATACTTATAGGTACACTATTGCGCCCGCGGTTTCACCCGCGTGGTTCCCGTTCCCGTGGGAATTAATCAAAATCCTTTCTTAGCGGATGCCTACGTCATAACATCTACCTGCATGTCAAATTTCAGCCCGTTCCGTCCAGTGGTTTGGGCTGTGCGTTGATATCTATCTATGTCAGTCAGTCAGTCAGTCACCTTTGAGTTTTATATATACAGATTTTCTGTTTGTAGGTAAAATTAAAATCTTCTATCTTCTTCTTTAAATATAAAACTCAAAGGTGACTGACTGACTGACTGACATATATGTCTATCAACGCACAGCCCAAACCACTGGACGGATCGGGCCGAAATTTGGCATGCAGGTAGATGTTATGACGTAGGCATCCGTTAGGAAAGGATTTTGATCAATTCCCACGGGACCGGGAACCACGCGGGTGAAACCGCGGGCGGCCGCTAGTTAAAATACATTAGTTCAACTTCATTAGAACTAACATTCATTAGGTAATATTCAATTTGTCCAGCAGGCAAAATACTTCAAAAATATAAAAAATAACCAACATTCACTTGAAGTCAGAATTTCTTAACCAGGATAGCCAGAGCGAAGAAGCTGGACTGGTTGGCTGGCAGCAAGAAAAACATACTACAATAATTATTACAACAAAGCGTTAGCTTCGTCGTACATTTTCAAAGAAAATATCCAAACAAAGGGAGGACATGATTTGTTTGTCGCAAACAGGCAGATAGTGATGCAATTCCCGGAGTTTGACTCACCTCGGCGAGAGCGGAGTGAATCACCTCGGCTGATGTGCGCAGTATCACGCCTCATGACCATAGAGGTTATAATCCAATTGGAGGGGTTGATTATCACCGTTTCCCTGCGATTCGTGGCAAGGTTGTTTTTGTTTCGGGTTAGAGTCATTGTGTGGTCATCGCGGCAGTTCTTTATTGATTTAAGGCTCATAAAAGTGATTTGTGGAATTCAATTTAGGCCATTATAGTAATTAATGCAATTACTTTAAGACAAGGAATCTCCACAGGCCAGTCTGAAAGTAGGTACACTTTTTAAATTAATTTATTTATTCGCAGATACATGGTTTATACTTATTAATAAAAGAGATGCATTGATTTAATCCAAAACGCTCCAACTTATTCAACTAAAAAACTATCAAATAATAAATATTTATATTTTTTTTTATTTCACTGACTTTATCTTATAATATATAAAACTCAAAGGTGAATGACTGACTGACATAGATAGATTTATCAACGCACAGCCCAAACCACTGGACGGATAAAAGGATTTTGATCAATTTCCACGGGAACGGGAACCACGCGGGTGAAACCGCGGGTGCCCGCTAGTGATCTATAAAATAATTAAAAAAAATAATTAAAATCTGATGTTTGAAGAGCGAGAGATAACTGTTTTAAAGCTGAAGTTAAACAATTCATTTTTAGTATTAAAATGTAGAACTCAAGTAAACCTAACTGTCGAGAGAAAGTTGAACAAACAGTATAAATAAGTTCTTTTATATTTCCCCTACTTGTAATAATAACGAAATGTAACCAGCATCAGGCACCGAAATCGTGGCGCGTCAACGTCCCAAGCGCAGACCGTGACGGCGAGCGGCTGGTTTTAATTTCAAATAATAATTATTTCGTAGCTCGCCGGCTAATTAAAGAGCTGAATAATATCCCCGCTATGAATTAGGCACACGCTTAAATCCAAGCCGTAAGTGCATTAAGCGTCTTGCCGGTTGCCAAGCCCTGCAGGCGGAGTAAAGACATTGACTTCGTTATTCTCAAGACCAAAAGATAAGAATAGTTCAAACCAAACTTATTTTTATGCTTTACAGATTTACTCTATACAGATATAAATACATAATCAATCGGTTCTATTATATTTTCAGATACAGAGAGGGATCCAGGATAGATTCCCCCCAAAAATACAAACGCTGTCATAGTACGATACTGCAGGTGATTTGAATTCATGAGTCCTGCTCTATAGTAGCGTTATTATAAAACAACTTCATGAGTAATTGAGAACGTTGAGAAAATGTTTTTAGACACAGTAAAGAAGCTGACTTTACATACGAGTATTGCTGATGTTTTGACTAAAACACTTTTCTAAGGTTGCTCTAAAAGTTTGTTTTCAACATATAGGATAAAATCAAAAAATGTGATAATTTAATTTTTTTCTGCCAATTATCAAATCCAGGCATCTTACAATAGTTATTTACATACCACTGAAATATTTAAAAAAAATGTTAAATGTAAAATTGGGCTAGCTATAAACCAAACCAGTAATAGAATGTGCCCGCTTACCAAATCAAACGATGTTTATCAATAGCTTTGTCATGCTGCAGTAATTAATTAACAAGTCTCATAAATGTTCATGTAGGTACATAGGTAGGTACTCCTAAGTCCTACGTCTAATAAGGAAGGAATATGGTTGACTGAAGCGATGGCTGACACAATATCAAGAATCAAATTCATAACTGCCTGATGATTCATAAGAATCATGTGCATCTTTGAAACCTATATGAATAAAACAGATTTTGTTTTTGGTGGGATTGCTCCGTCATTTAAACGCGCATTAAGATATCTTACACCCTGTTGCAGAAAGCTCCATTAAAGTTAATGCTTCATTAAATCTAATGCTGTCACTTTTCGTTGTCACGAAATAAAAAGTGACAGCAATAGCTTTAATGACACATTAACTTTAATGGACGTTTCTGCAACTGAGTGTTAGTCTACCAAGCAACAAATGATGTGTCTTTACAAAGATTATTGTTCACAGGTACATTTCATTGAACGTCGCGGTCAGGCCCAGCGACAAAGTGCACGGCCGGCTGCTCAATGGACTCATTATCGGCATGATAATCACGTCACGGAACATAAAAGCTTCTCTTCCATATTCCATGGCCTGGCCGTAGCGCACAGACGGTCGCCCAGACGCACGACGAGAGCGGCCGCGGAGGGGGGAAGGCTGGCTGGTGGTAGGGTTGGCGGAACTGGGGAAGAAGAACAAATTTAATTTCAGCTTTAAATGATTGTGATGAATGTAATTGAGTAACTGACTGACGATCAGTAATTCCAGGAAGAGGAGGAGAAGAAGGAATTTCGAATTTTTGTTAATGTTCTCTTTTCTTGAAGAGTACCTACTTATGTATACATTATCAAAAGTACTACGAGTATGTGATACCAATGAAAATATTTTGTAATCTAGGTGCTTGACAATTGACAATTACAACTTGCACAGATAAGCTTATTAAAATACGTTATACTTGTGATCAGGTGCCACCTCTGCAGCTCCGAAGACTGGTCGGCTGGTGATCAATCTATTTTCAAAATGTTTGTTTTCTATTTCATATTTGACACAGAGAACTTTACGAATAGGCATTACTAGACAAATAAAGATGGTGTACTGACAATGGTTGAAAACTGGAAAAGTAATAATTATCGATTTTTTTCCGGTTCTTCTCGATAGATAACGCTATTCCGAAACCGGTGGTTGAGTCATTCTCTACCATTGATAAGCCTAAGTACAATTTTAATTTGATTATTTTGAGCCGTCAATTAATTAAGATAAAGCTCAATTTTCAGATGCATCACTGCTGCAGCCAGCAGGCAGCCCTAGTGAGGGGGGGGGGGCACGTCAGGGGGGAGGGGGAAGCGAAGGCTGCGTTACGTCAGCCGCCGCATCCGGGTTCGCGGCCGCCGCACGCGCCTATTGTCCGCGAGGGCAGGTGGACCTCTCACTCACACCATTTTACACCATTTTACCTGCTCAGCAAAACTGACAAGTTCCAATACAGGTCTGGGTGTGATTGATAAGGACTTGCTGTGTGATAAACACGAAAAAGACTAATTAAGTCTTTGTTTCTCACGACTACGGTTAAGATGTTATCATGAATAGTCTAATCTATCAACTCGGTTAATCACCACGCTTGCTCGTAGGTCGTTCAGCACTAAAAACCAAATTTAAAAAGTCTGTAACCAATTTTGTCCGACACGAGTACCTATTCAACGTCTATTCTTGAATTAAAGGCAACCTAGGTACGACAAACGAGATACTGTTTTTTTTTAAAAAGCATACGGATTTATAAATAAAAAAAGGCAAAAAAATTACTAGCATAATTAAACCGAAAGAATTAATTTTCTCCACTGGTCCTACTGGCTTAATCGGTAAATAACTCGTTGAAACTTACCCCGGCAATTATAAAGGTGCACTCTATCAATCTGTAAAGCAAAGCTCATTGTATGGTAAGCGAGCTTATAATTCAGCCACTCGCGCAAGCCTCGCCGGAGGGGGGCAAAGGCCTGTTGGCTGTTGCTAGGCTGCGCTCGGGCACCACGCGCGGCGATCGGAAATTGTCTAAATTCTAGGCCATCATCACTCTATCCCTTTCACACCGCTTCAAATAACTGTGGCCTGTGCGCTCACATTTTTAATACAGTAACATTATGTCAAAATGCACACAAACCAGACGTTGCGTCTACGTGGAAATATTAATTGAACGACCTCATTGATGTAATGTTAGTCATTTGTTCTATAATATTTAACACCTGTAATAATTAATTAACACCTACACCATAAATGACAATCAATATTTTTATCCATAAAAACTCCTTCCATTTAATTTTTTTTAAATCATTCAGCTTATTAAAACCTTATCAATTTATTATTAAGATAAAGTAAGGCTAATTAGTTGTTTATTGTATTATTTAATTAGGTAATTATTTATTTAATCCCAAATCCAATAGTCTCATAAAACTCCCCATTTAACACACGTATTAAATATACCCCATATAAATATAAACTCAGCAGACAAATCCTATACCATTGCATCGAGGAGTGCGACAAGGGGACGTCATCTCCCCGAAATTGTTCACAAATGCAATGGAGGATATGTTTAAGACGCTGAACTGGAAAGGACGTGGCATCAACATAAATGGCGAATACATCTCTCACTTGCGATTTGCAGATGACATCGTCATAATGACGGAGACGCTGCAGGACCTACAACAGATGCTGAATGACCTGGCTGATTCTTCTTTACGCATCGGCCTACGGATGAACTTGGACAAAACCAAGGTCATGTTCAATGAACATGTTCTACCGGAACCGATTGCGATTCACGGCGCCGTCCTCGAAGTTGTTCAAAAATATGTGTACCTTGGGCAGTCATTGCAGTTGGGTCGAAACAACTTTGAGGACGAGGTAAATAGAAGAATTCAGTTGGGTTGGGCAGCGTTTGGAAAACTACGTCGAGTCTTCTCATCGCCGATTCCACAATGCCTAAAGACGAAAGTCTTCAATCAGTGCGTCCTACCCGTCATGACATACGGAGCCGAAACGTGGACACTTACGGCACGGCTAGTCCACAAGTTTAAAGTCGCTCAGCGTGCTATGGAAAGAGCTATGCTCGGCGTCTCTCTGCGGGATCGCATCCGAAATGATGTGATTCTGCAGAGAACCAAAGTCACCGACATAGCTCGCCGGATTAGCCAGCTGAAGTGGCAGTGGGCTGGCCATATCAGCCGTAGAACCGATAACCGTTGGGGTAAACGGGTTCTAGAGTGGAGACCGCGTCTCGGTAAACGTAGTGTAGGACGCCCTCAGGCCAGGTGGAGCGATGATCTGCGCAAGATGGCTGGCAGGAGCTGGATGCGAGTGGCCGAGGATCGATCAGCGTGGAAAGCATATGGAGAGGCCTATGTCCAGCAGTGGACTGTCACAGGCTGATGATGATGATGATGATGATATAAATATAAATAAAATATCTAGATGTTCATTTACCAAATGAATTATTTTATAATATTATCTATCTCTAATATAGTCTCTTTGTCTTATAATAAAACGTCAGTGACTTGTTACTAACAGATATCTACTTGTGAATGACTATATCATTCCAATATTTTTAGACTACATATTTTAAAACTTAAAACTGAGTCTGCGCCGACCATTAAATCGCACTGTCATTTGTGATATCACCGTGCAGTCACGTTTTCGCACTGAGTACTTACATAATAATGAAAGCTATTTATTTGATAGCATCTACATTCAGCTAACAGGATGTAAAAGTTTATTAAGTCCCGATAGACGGATCAACGCCTAGCTAAAAATACTAAATGACTGCTATACTAAATATAAAATAATATGAATATTATAAAGAAATTTTAAGAAATGTCTCACTTATGGGTAAATAATACGTCCTCCACATCCTACTAACCCTCTCCAGATTGGGCTATTTACCCCTTGATCTTATCAGTGCGACCTCTGGAATTTAAATGATTTCTTCAGCATTGCGTCTAATTTGCATCAATCACGACTTGAATGCCATAACTCGGAGCTTTGCAACGCTGTCAAGCTTGTAGATCGTGCTAAGCCTTTGCCTGACACACGAGAATATTTACGCAGGCTCTCGGGGAAAGTGCGTGATAGCATATATTGGTGATAGTTAGACATCTTTTAGATCCTGAGTTTCTGTCATCTAGAGCATTTGGTTCCAACGTAGGCCTTATTATTTTATTAGGAGTTAATTTTATACTTTTTATAACCTCGGAATAAAGACGCCATTGAACGAATGACGTAATATTAAGAGAAGGGTTGGTAGGATTTTTATATTCCCTGATAATCCCTTGCATGTGCGTATTTAGGTACCACTAACTCGGTGGTGACGTTTGCACAGTCGGATGGCTGTGTAGCTATAATCCAATTGGTCTAGTATCCCTCTTATTTCTGAGGTCTGATGACAGTTGCTCTAATGGACTCGGCAAATCTTTGATCTTGGTGCAAGCGTACCTTGAATGAATAGAATTAAGACTCTACCTTTAAATATACAGCATGCTTTTGGTGATATCATACCAAAATTATACTGCTCACATATAATTAATATGTATACAAAGATTTCTAGGATTAGGAGGAACTCCAAATCTCTGCACTGACATTGGCAGCAAAGAAAGTAGGACGCAGAAAACAGATTAATCAGTTAAGACGAGCAAAAATCCGCCTGGTTCGTAAAGTCTGGCATAAAAGTGCAAATGACGGGTTCATAGTTCGTAGAGCAGGTATTACATTCCGCGGTTAATGTCTTTGCGCTGGCAGCGGGCCAGGCGGTGCATTTTTCGCCAACATCGGACCGGTTACCGAAAGTTGCGCGGACGCGTAACGGCATAGCATGGCTGATCTTAGGGTTGACAGCCCGGGGTATAGAGACACTTTGAAAACAGTGAATGGGGATTTTGACGGTACAATACTTTAACTACTTTGAGCATATCTAAATGCTGCGTTTTCAGTGTAGTTTGCCACTTGAAACTAAAAAGGGAATGTCTCACGCGTTAAGTTATTTAACATACGGCTTATTCTTAGCCGTCTTTTATTCAGCAAAATTTTAAAAACATTTCGAGTGGGAATCAATAGAATTCTTATAAAAACTTTTCATTCAAGGACGTGTCACAGATGCAAGCATTTCAATGAAATGAGATGGGACGATGTTAGCCAGTCTGGTGGTGACGGGCAACCCTAGGAGCGAGAGGCGCGGGATCGCGCCGTGGGAAGAGCTACAGCCAGTTCCGGCTGTGCCACTTGCGACACGCCTTTCACCGCGCAAGGTCGCCGCGCGGCCGTGCCGTGCCACTTTCTTCTATACCCGCGCCCGCGACCGGAATGTGACACCCGAATTTATGCCGGTGACGTCATCAGCTGATTCACCGCTCCGTCCTAGCATTTGCATACTGTCACTAGTCACCATCTTATTCTTAACGTAGGGAAAACTGGGGAAGTCTTTACATTTAAAAGTAGAGAGCGTAAACTAGACAGGAATAAGATAGGGAGCGGTGAGATAAACTATCATTTAGTAATAGATACAGTTAAAATCAGTTTTCAGGTAGCATTCATTTTCTAAATTATCATCGTAATTTTCTGATAAATGGTCGAATTAATTACAATTGTAGAGTCAGATAGTCAGGTATTATACAATAAGTTTACAAAGTAATGTGCATTATTACCTAATTTTATTCTAGCTATATTTCTGACGCAATCAGTGATTCACCATGCCATCAGCTGCCTCCCAGTACATATTTACATATGGTTAGCAATCGGATAAACCTGTCACCAATGCCACGGGATCAGTGTGTGTGTTGCTAACGACTCATGAATTGTAAGGTCAACCTGTTACGGAGACGTTTTAGCTATTTGTTACAGCGTAGACATACATAGATGCATAAATTTTCCTTTTATGACTTGTGACTGCGGTTCTAGTTTACTAGTCAAAATGTATACAGTGTAGTGGTCAATTGGAAGATAAAATTACTAAGAGTTAGGTGAAGTCATCAGCCACAGTTTTATGGGTGTAAATGACACCGTGCGTATGTATGTGAAAATATGTATGGCTTTTCGGTACCACCAAGGCACTTTCCAATTACACCAAATTCTGCTGTCTGATATGTGTCTCTAGGTACGGTCAGAGACAGAAAGCAGACAGCAGAAGTTGGTGTTATTTGAAAGTGCCTTGGTGGTACCGAGAAGACATATTTCGACGAGCCATTTGGTGTAGTGGTCGAGAAGTCGGCTATTACACCAAAGGTCGCGGGTTCGATCCCCGCACGGTACAAACATTTGTGTGCATGAACATGTCTGTTTGTATCGGTCTGGGTGTTTCTATGTATAATATGTATGTATTTACAAAAAAAAATATATAAGTAATGTTTATCCGTTGTCTAGCACCCATAGCACAAGCTCATGCTTAGTTTGGGGCTAGATGGCGCTGTGTGAATAATGTCCAGGGATTATTTATTTCTATGATTTCTATCATTTAAGTAGCCGATGTAGTTATATAAACTAAAAATATTATATAAATAATCAATTCCCTTAGCAGTAGACAGAAATATAAAGGAAAATTAAACTACACTTGTAAATAAGTGTCAATATCAAGCTGCTGCTTCATACAAACTCTGACATGAAATCTAACATGAACAATGATTTTTAGCAAAAAGCTAAGTAGGTAGCACAGAAATCTAAATAATATTTAGATTTCTGTGGTAGGTAGTTAGTTCAAAAGTTATTCTCTCTCATTGTATCTAGGTATACATATAACTAAACGTTTAGAGATTTTTAAAAGCAGTCGACTCATTCGAATGCAGGTTGTTAGCTTGAAATCCCAAAAAAGACAGCCGGTTACGCTCACTATCTAGTACTACTAGACTTATCTTTAGGTTTCACATCGTATCTGACTGTTCTGACTGACTGATGTCCTATACAGGGCGTCCCACGGCCATGCTACACGGAGGGAAAGTATATTAAATATTGAAGGTAGGTTATTTTACTGAAAAAAGACAGACATTCACAGATTTTTTAAAAATTGCCTGCCCTTACCGGGAATCGAACTCGCGTAATGTGAAAATAAGAACACCATGTATTTTATGATAACTGTCAAAAGGGTTAATCATAAGGATTATTTTTTCCTAAGAAACATGGCATCTGTACTGAAAGGAAGATCATAAAAATTAATATTTTATTTAAAATAATTAAACACGAACTACAACATATTGTAAGTTAAAGGAAACACGACAAAGTCAGACGGAATTTTACTGACCAAAATTTTAATAAATTTTCATGATCTTCCTTTTATTACAGATGCTATGTTCCTTAGGAAAAAAAATCCTTATGATTAACCCTTTCGACTGTTATCATAAAATACATGGTGTTTTTTTTCACATTTCGCGAGTTCGATTCCCAAAAGAAGCGGCGATTTTTAAAAAAATTGTGAAAGCAGTTCTATTAATTATTAAAAATAAAATGATGTCTTCTTTCAATAAAATATCCTACCTTCAATATTTAATATACTTTCCCTCCGTGTGGCATGGCCGTGGGACGGCCTGTATATTGTAAAATGAAATGAAGCATTCAAGGTGTATACCTTTTTATGTCCTGTTCATCTCTCTCTGTGGTCCTGTTAGTCTATCATTGATATTGAACTTCGTAGTCAGTGTTTGGCGAAGCAAAATTTGACAAGAAACTATGTAGCAAAGTGTTGTGGCCAACTTTTATGTACAGTTAGGTATGTGCAGTGGTGACAGCATGTATCAGCGTGGTAGTGGTGTAGAAACTAAAAATTAGTCAGCATTTTTGTTAGCGGAAAGGAAAACAGCGCACTATTTTCTGTACTTTTGGTCTAAAGTTCTAGTCCAAAGTATTCCTGTTCATCGCAGCCCTGTCGGTGATTTTCACAGAACAGACTTCTAAATATCTGAGCTTTTCCATGTCCTTGTCCTAATATTTGCTTGTTTTTGCTTTACCTATATGGTAAAAGCGTGTTGAGGATTATTCTTTCGGTAACCATTAAGCAGCGTGTGTATTTGTGTTGGTAGGTATTCTTTTTTAGTTAAACTTAATGTTTAAATGCAAAGATAATTGTGGCAGTAATTTAGTTACCTACTTAGTACGTTATTTCTTTCATTGAACGTAAAGATGTTTGTGCCAAAGAATTCAGGTCACTAGAAATAAAATTACTAGCCACTATGTAGACCCGCCTAAAATATAAAGATTACTTACATTCTTGTAAATAGTGAGACAAGTAAGGTGAGTTTTTATTCCATTCATAGGGCTAGCGAGATGAGTGTACAAATCGCAAAGCTGTAGTTCTACTTATAATAACGAAATGGGTTTTTATTAACGTTTTTCTGTTCTTATAAAAGATCGAAATGACGACGGCTTTAAAGATTTAAAAAATTTTATGTGGAAAGTTAGAACTATTATATCATAGAAAACATTGTAAAGTATTATCGTACGCACGACGTTGTTTATAATTTTTATTTTCATGGATATTTGGATTTAGACCGCAGTAGAAGGATGGGTAGGTTTAGGCCGCAGTGGCCGCTTAACATTTGGGCTGTGTGCCTAGCCGTCTGCCAACTGAAATAGAATTTAAAAAAAAAGTCTAAGGGCGCGATGAGATTGTCACCGTCAATCTTAATTATGTGAAGTGGCGTAGGTAAATGCTTGGATATCAAATCAGAGCAGGTACTGTTACGCTAGTTGCTCATTGCCCTACAAACTTCCATTTCAAACCACCTCAACTTTTTGCCATTGCCGTAACGAGGTGCTATCAACGTGCCCAAGCCCAAGGCATTAGTGAGACGGCCGTTCACGCGGCAAATTGGCAACGTTAGAAAGTGACACGCACATCCGGCAAGTTCCGGAACTGGCATGGCCGAAACGCCCGGTTACATCACCGCGGTCGGTTGTCGTCATCGCGTTCAACAAGGTTTATAACCGCCGGGTTTTGCAACAGACTGCTTAGAACTCGACCGTCAACCTTCGAAAGGTCAAATCCTTGACTGTCGTGTTTTATAATATATTTTTCTACGAGTAGAAATGCATTAATTTCGCCGCTGGACTGACGGCTTGGGATAAAGGATAGCAATGCTTTTTTTTATTATTGGCAACAAAACAAAAACCAAACAACAGAACAAAACTCCACAGCCAAGTAACAAGCACAGCGATGATTTACTTAAATGTAGAGCTCACACTATCCACTTATGGCTTTAGTCAAGGACTTATTTAATATAGGTACTATATAAATTGTCACTCTATACTAAACCAACGATTTAAATATGGACTAAATTGTCATACATTTAAATATATATATTGCAGGCTATATTTCATAATAAACTAGGTTTCTAATGTGCCTAAAGTTTACGTAAATAAGTCTGGGCAGATATCCAACTAACGAACTACTGCACCACCGTGTGTGGTTTGAATTAGAATATTGCATAAAGATTAAAATACTTATATTACTTAGGTATAATCATTTCATCTACCAATCAATCAGAGACGTAGGAGCATACAGGATCGCTTACTCGAGTAAGTCACTCGTCGGGAAACGTACATCCACCGAACAGAAGACCAGAGTGTAGTAGCACTACATAACTATTGTGTTTCTGTATAGAGAAGTTCGGTGTCCACTCAAGGGAAGTGCATGGCGACAATGGCGCGATGGCAGGTGCTGGGGCATTGCACAGGCCACCTCCCCCGTCGGACTGGAAAAGCTTGGCACTCCTGACTATTCCCGTAGTCCCCTTCGTCGTGGCTGTTCAAAAGTTCAAAATGGATCTCGGAGCCCCACGACACCAGTATATACGGCAGCGAGGAAGTATCGCGGAGAATTTTAGTAGGTAAATCCTTCCCCCGTTTCAGGGGCGGAGCAGCGTGCTTCATAAGCCACCGCACTCCCACACCACCACCCTGCCGCCCAGCAGGTGGGACGGACGGCACATAAAGCGTTTGCTTCCACGACAACAAAAAAAATGCGACTATAGCGTTGGCGCCGAAAAGAACCTTTTTAATGTGTGTAGTAAAAAAATAATGATCTAATTAAAGTTGACATATGTAATAGGTATAGAATAATTTTATCTAAGGCTGAAATTGTTTTTTTGATTGTGTACGGCAAAACACGCACGCACTGGAGCTCCGGTAAATGTAAATTAGATTACCCAAATAAATTAATTTACTTTTACGTTATAGGCTGAAATATTAAGATCCCAATTTTAACGTCATATGGCAGGGCAATAGCTTTCTCTTTTTTTTAGGCGTGGTGGAGGAAATGCTTTTACGCATAACTTACGAGTATAAGTCTGTTTTGGGGCGAGCAAGCGGGCTGGGCGTTAATACGAACCCCTACCGAGTAAAACCTCCACGCTACCCAATCCACCGACATCAACATGGACGGAGCAGTGGGTCAATAATTTAGCAGACTCGACCGCTAAAAGGTAATTGACGGTCCAACTCCAATCTCCATTTTCAATTTTTAATTTAGAGGCAAACGATGGAACCAATAGTAATTGATCATCAAAGATAGGTACGTATATTGGGAAGTGATCACCATCTCCAGATTGCATGGCTTTGCATAAGGCGTTGCCGTAATTCAAGCAAAAAATACGCTGTTTTCTTAAAAACGCTAGGTACAGCAGGCCAGCAGCAGATCAACCTACCCTAATCTGTCCAAAAATTCTCAATTGAACGAGAACTCTATATGAAGTCAATAAAGCTGAAAATTGGCTGTAGAAATTTGAAAGATTACATCACATCAGCAGCACAACTGCTGGCGACTGTATCTTATTGGAATAATGTGATGTTTGATTGTATACTTCGTTGTAGAGAGACTTAGAAATACAACTTGAATAAACCGGTTCCAAATACTTTTAATTTAATGCTATAAAGACATGCGCTTTCCAGATAGATTAAAAGCTCTTTGGTTTGGTCTCTTTGGTCTTGGTCTTTGGTAAGGGTCTGTTCTAAAACTGGTAAATTTATAGTTCTTACATTACTGTAGGTACATAATAAAATATAAAATTCTTTATGGTTGATAACCGGTCGTCGATTTCGAGTTCTTGAAATAGACGACCGAAATTGACCGAATATCGATCGACCATCACGCGTCCATCACCGATTAGATGTAGAATTGTAGACATTGTAGTTTCTAAACGCATATCGAGCTGTCAATCTGTCAATGTCAATTGAATCGATTCGATTTGGTTTGGATTTTTGTCTGCAATTTACCCCACGCTTTTGGTTTTGCGGAATCGTTTTCAAATCAAAGAGCATGTAAAAGACTGTATTATTCAATAAATCGTTCGTTAATAAGCCTTTGTAATCGTGTGAGGTATATAAAATATAAAAGATCAAGATGATTTTGGTGCAGTGACCTCATGATGTTTGGCTGGAACTGTTGATCATCATAACGTCGTAATTTGTGATTATAACCAAAATAGCAGTGCGATATGGAGCCAGTGACAAGTCCTCGGAAAAAACTTAAGAGTCCTGCTCAAGACACCGTCATAAATTCCAAAACTTCAATTACGTGAGTAATGTAATTTTTTAATACTAAATACCTTCTACCTACTTAAACGTTGCATATACGACATAGTTAGTCCATCAACATTCAATATGCCTTAATTGATTTTGTCTTGCGTTAGGGTCCGATGAATACGGAAGCACATCTTATTTGTGGGTTCTCTGGAGCACAAACCAAGAGAACCAAAGAGAAAACCTACGAGTTATTTTGTGCTTGTACTGATATGAGTGTTAAAAATGTAGAAGAGCATTAAATTTAATTAACATATATAATTCTATAATATCATGCCTTGAAGTTAGTGCATTTTTACTGTGATGTGATAGCCCATTTAAAGAATGTTTGATAAGAAGGCTCTTAATATAATGGCACTTATTTTATTTGTTTTCTGCACAGTACAAACATTTGTGCTCATGAACTGAACATGTCTGTAAGCTGTCTGGGTGTTTTCTATTTACAATATAATACACTTATAAAAAAATATATACAAAAAAAGAAAGTTTATCTGTTGTCTGGTATCCAAAGGAAATAGCTAGGGTTGGTTTTTCTATGTGAATAATGTCAAAGATTTATTTTTATTACAGATGTTCAAATGTCCCAGATGGCCTATTTGATTCAACAGCAGCAAAAAAGCATTTCAGCAAGTTTGGGCGTGTTCAACGCATCAGATTGTTTCCAAAGAGACAAATATGCATTGTTGAATATGACTTGCCTAGTGCGGCAGAGCGTGCAGTTCTCAATGCAGGGGCCTATGACGGATTTATGTTTGATGTGACAAGAACCAAGGCTCGAGTGTAAGTTGCTTTTGGAAATACTGCTATATCGAAATTTTTTAATTAATATTTTTAATGAATTTTATTTAATATGTTGGGTGTGCTAATGTTAAAGTGTATTATTTGTTAAAGAGAAAAGAAAAATACTTTGAAGAACTAGGTCTAGAAAATAAGCCAATTCTGCTTTAAAATTTTATAAGATACTACATATACATACTACACACTAATGCATATGAGAGAGAAAGTACTTATCTTCTGTTTAGAGGCAAATGTTGTAGTTTAATAGTAGTTTATTTCTGATGCAAGGTTTTCATATTCATATATTTTTGTGTAGAAGAAGGAGAAGCTCTAAGAAGGAAGATGATCCAGACTGGGTTCCAGACTCTGATGTTGAAGAAGAATTGTCAGCAATGGGAGGGGCTCCAACTTACAGAGTCACTAGACAACGTAATAATACATTTCTTTTTCTTATTATTGTCCTATAATCATGTTTAAGATACTGAATGTATCAGTAAAACCTGTTTAATGTTACTGCAGTTAATAAGGGGTTATTAAAAATACCAGTAAAATATGAATACATCACCAATTTCAATTGATAGAATTAATATAGTTTGCTATTTATGGAGTACAATCTTAGAGAATGCATTTACTTATTTTTAAATTATGTTGGTTGCTAAAAAACTATTTTTTATGGTTAATGTGAAATTTTATTTTCAGAAAGATCACCAGATGCCAAACCTGAATTAGGTAAACCAAAATTGATGAAAAGGGTAATCATGTCAACTCCTGTTAAAAAGAAACTTCCTGTTGTTAAAAAACATCCCTCCATGTAAGTCATAGTTGATTTGTTTTAAATAAATATAAGTACAGTCGAAAGCACGTCAGACGTACCACTTTGGACTTTGTACCGCTCTTATGTCAGGGGCATAAGCGCTATTATCGAACTGCAAGTGTATACCGTGATGTGCTGTTGACCGTACTATAATATAAAAAAGATTTAACTTCGAAAAGTAAATTTGTATGCACATACATTGGCTGGATAGTTAGATAATTAGATATATTATAATCAATTAGAATTAGAGTAAATTTCAGGTCATATCGGGTGTGCTGCTTGATAGTCAGCCAACTAATCAAGCATTTATAAAAATTTAAATGAAAGTGAAAAAGACACTTCTATTATATGTCATAATAAAAGGTAGCTAATTTATATGACTTTTGTATATTATCTCAGGATGCAACCACCAAGTGGCATTGAGTCACCAGTTCAAGTGCCAACAACACAGACAAGTATGAGCACATCCGAGGCTGCAACTGAGCTGCACCAGCTTCGCTTCAGGGTGTCTTTAACACCGGACGAACAGTGGAGGACCCTAGAAGCTCGGGACAGGTAAGCATCATTCAATAGATTTTTTTTGCCGCATGTATGAGAATTCACACTCACGATATACAGTTCTATTTACTTCAAGAGCAATGATCATGTCGGTTTAGCAATTTCCACTTTTCTCTACTTCCCACTCCACTCTGCCAGCAAGTTAAGCTCCCTATATTATATCTTAACGAAAACTTTTTCTTGTAACTGTGTAGTTTCTTTTTGATCTACCTTTTCCTCTTCTTTCAGTTTATAAGTGAAATTTTACGAGAATGATGATAAGTCGTATTTGTATTTGTTAAGAATTTGCCTTGAAAGTTTCATTTGTTCTTCAGTCATAATTTATGATTAAGACATATATGTTATGATTTATTTGTATCCCTTCTAGAATATTAAGGGCGTGGGGTGGAGCAGGATCACGTGTCAAAATAGGCGGCGCCACTATTGGAACATGTCAAGATATGTGTCCAGAGAAGGAACTATTGCACAGACAAGCTGAACATCAGGTATGTAATTTAAACTTTTATTTCTAGTTGTTGTTATTTTTTTGTTCATCAATGAACAAATACGTAATTTAGATACAAACGGGTTGTATTTAACTGCACATCAAAAAATACTGAATTGCTAACCTAACCTAACCTTTGGTGTGCAATCAGTTATTTTGATGTACATTTCAGTATTTTTTTGATGTACACCTAAAAATATTCCGACACAAACAACCAAATTCATGTACACAAATTATTGGACCGTCCGGGAATCTCACCCGTGATCTCTGTGGTAGCTGACTTCTCAACCATCACGACAAATCGGTTGTGTGATACAGGTCGGTTAAATGGTCATTAAATGGTCATCTCAACAGTTTGATATCACTAACCATTGCGCTTGTTGGTCAGGTGATGACACTAGAGACGTTCGCGGAGGGATCTCGTGAGGGACAGTTGGAGGAGTGGCGCGCGGTGAAACAGTACAGCCGGAGCTCGGCGGACCAGGAGATGCCCATGTGCTACGAGCTGCGCCCGCCGCCCGTGCTCGCCAGGACCACCGCCTACCTGCTGCACGAGGTCGCTGACACCAACAGACAGGTGAGGGACTTTGAATGATTAAGGCCTCTGCCTCGTATTTCGCGGAAGCGGGAACAGGGCCAGCGACAGTTCCGGTGCGGTACTGTCGCTCGCCCCGTTCCCGCTTGACAGCTCGTGACAGCCCGCGTTAAGCCTCGCTCCTGTTTCCCTGAAATTCGAGGCAGAGGCCTCTAATATAACACATTACGGGTTTTCTTCTATGGTTGTTTTATGGTTGCTTTGATATAAGGTATCAATTTTTGAAAGAATCTTAAGTATAGACTATTTGGAAAAAAGTCACCATTAGGTAGCATAAATCTTCATGGCCGTTTGAAATACATAACTATATAATATCATTGCAAATTAATTGTTTTTCTTATCTAAGAACGTAACTGTTACAGGTATCGCTGGCTGACTGGTTCCATTTTATGTGGGATCGGTTCCGCAGTATTCGGAAGGACATCACGCAACAAGCACTTTGTTGTGCCCGTAAGTATATTTATTATACATTATGAGAAAATTATTAAATATTATATTTAATATAAATATTTAATATTATTGAATTCAATCAAGGAAAAATGTACCAATAAATTGCCAGAGTACTCTGCTAGCGTTATTTTGGTCAAGCATTCAACCTGAACTATTTATTTTTCCGATTTAGTTGCCCTTGAAGAACTTATTTCAGAATGAGTTTTGTATAAATATGTCTTCAATATCAGGTAATGCTTAACATCTGAAATTTCAAGACTAATTGATAGTATCGACACATGGCTTCACGGAAGATTTTGAGCTCCTTAGTACCCTAACACTGAAATTGAAACTAAACTGGGATTTTGTTTAAAGTTTAGTTATCGTATTTACAGAATCGATTCAACTAGTGGAGGCGTGCGCGCGTTTCCACGCTCACTGCGCCGCCCGCCTCGCCGATCTCGAACACACGCAGTTCGACCAGAAGCTGAACACGGAGAACCTGGCCAAGTGCCTGCAGACGCTCAAGCACATGTACGCGGACGTCGGCGCGGCCCTCAAGCCGAATGAGGCCGAGTTCCGCGGTTATATTGCGCTGCTCAACTTGGGCGATGCAAATTTTTGGTGGGAGGTCAGAATTCTATAATAATTATCCTGATAAATATTTAACATCTTGCCATCAGATCTAAAACTCAATAATGGTACAAACCATGGATACTAGACGTATGTCTAGTATCCATGGTTTGTACTTTCGACTTACTATTCGACGACTTACTACTCAAACTTTCGAATATTCCTTTATGATAGAGAGATTATGTATTTGCGTATTCTCTATTACTAGTAAAGTTATTAAAAGAATGCTATTAATTCACATTGAAAGAGGAAGATTGATTAAAGGCTCTTTAAAACACAAAATTGTTTATTACAGATAAAACAGTTGCCGCGTGAAATCCAGAAGTCGGAACCTCTAATTTTCGCTACGCAAGTCTTTAACGCCTTGGATAACAACAACTACGTCAGATTCTTCCGTCTCGTGCAAGAGAAAGCAACCTATCTGCAAGCGTGCATTCTGTTGCGTTATTTCAACGACGTACGGGCTCGAGCGCTCGCGAGGATCGTGAAAGCCTACGCTCCCAGAGGAGGATCGCGCTTCCCAGCAGAAGACATGATGAATGCACTAGCATTCGAATCAGTAGACAGTATGAAGTGCTTCATAACCCATTATGGCTTACGATTCTCCCACCTTGGAGACTCAGAGCTAGCAATAATTCTAGATAGAAATCATTTTATAGAAGACAGCGATCCATATCCCATTTCAAGAGCTATATCGCTTATTGAGTCTAAACGTAGACACACAGTGGGCGAAGTCATCGCGGGCGGTCGGCTACCGAGGCCAGATTACAAAAACCATGTTCTCTACACCAGTTTCACTAAGGACGGTCGATTGAAAGAAGCTGCTTTGCTAGCAGAAGAGCAAGGGTACAACACAGTCAACGATAGTGGCAAAAACATTCTATCTTTGAAAGATGAAATAACAAAACTATCCCAAGGGCAAAAAATAGAAATGAAACCAGAACCAAAACAAAATCTATTTGTTAAACCAGAGCCAAAGGCGTTGAGTCCTGGTAAATCTCAGATTCCATTTGGTTCACCGACAACTCCTCCTAAGTTTTCCTTTAAACCAGCAATACCAGTGGCGTCGACGGATATTATTAAAAATTCGCCTGAAAAAGTATTACCAAATGCATTCTCATTTTCAAAGCCTCAAGAGTCTTCAGGTTCTGGTATATTCGCAGCTAAAAGCACTAATAACATATTCAAAGCTCAAACGGGCTCAAACATACCCGTG
This sequence comes from Mecyna flavalis, assembly GCA_949319885.1. Classification (NCBI taxonomy): domain Eukaryota; kingdom Metazoa; phylum Arthropoda; class Insecta; order Lepidoptera; family Crambidae; genus Mecyna; species Mecyna flavalis. The sequence goes on from OX439436.1 coordinate 6,020,153, forward strand.
TTTGATGTAAAGCCTGAATTAAAGAACATTTTTGGTAAAAATGATGAAAATAAAGATCCGTTCAAAAGTGTTGGTAATGTTTTTAAAGCCACGGATGATAAGACCGATTCAGGGAACATATTTAAACAACCAGAATTGAAAAAGTCAATATTCGGTCAATTTGACTCACAGAATAAAGCTCCAGCGAATATTTTCGCTAAGGCCAAGGACAGTGTTACACTTGCTAAACCTGACAGTACTGTAAAGTTTAATAACAATAGTAACAATTTGTTTGCAAGACCAGCAACTCAAGAAGCAGAAAAAGGGCCAAATATATTCGGAGACTTTGTGAAATCTAAATTTGCAGAAAACACGAACATTTTTAAACCTAACACAGATAATACTAGCGGTCAAAATTCAATTTTTGCTCCTAACGGGAATGTTGCCAACAATAAGTTATCGCCTGGAAGTATATTCAAAAGCGCACTGCAGCCACAAAACGGCACCGACGCCAAGCCTTATTCTATATTCAACAGTAAAAATAAAGGTCCATCTGTGGCAGACACTATATTTAATTCAATACATAATACCTCTATTTACGATTTCACTCAAAACGAAAACGATCTGCAGCCTCTAGGTGATCAAAATCAAGATGAGTATTTGCAACAAGAAAAAATGAGAATGGAAGAAGAACAACGAAGAGAAAGTTTAAAGCGCCAAGAGGAAGAAAGGCGGCTAGAAGAAGAACGGCGGAATGAGGAAGAGCGGCGAAGGGAGGAAGAGAGGCGTCGAGAAGAAGAAAGGCGCAAAGAAGAAGAAAGGCGCAGAGAAGAGGAAAGACGGAGGCAAGAAGAAATAAAGCAATTAGAAGAAAAACGTAGACGCGAGGAAGAAAGGAAACAAGAAGAGCTTAGAAGAAAGATCGAAGAGGAAAAGAAAGCAGAACTAAAACGAAAAGCCGAAGAAGAAAAGAAGTTTAAAGAAAGAGTTGAAAAAGAGTCTGCTGAATTAACTGTCGAATTAATTGATGCAGTCAATTATGAAACAGTTGTAGGAATTATGAGAGAAGAAAAGGAGAAGTTAAATAATCTAATGGCATATGCGGGCATTGTCACAGAGGAAGTATTATCTGAATTATGTAATGAAATTTGTCATTCTGAAATGAAAGCCGAAAAGTTTTGGACCGAAAGACTTATGAAAAAATGGTTCTGTGTGTGGAGAAAGCAATTGAAAACTAATTTGAAACGCAGAACACTACTGGAAAACACTCCAGTGTGGTTAACAGAGCGAACTCCTCTGGAGGAAGCGGCGATTCTGCGTCGAATGGTGGAAGATGCTGCTCTAAAAAATATGAACGCTTTTCATAGAGGTTATAAATTTAATGGTGAATTGAAACTACCTCCTCCGCCTGAACCATATAATTTGATGGAAATAATAAGGTCACCTTTATTAAAGCGAATGAAACAAATTAATTACCCTTATAATAAATGTTTCTTTTGGAAATTAACTTTAGTCTCTCCAGGTTCTATGAAATGGCTCTATAAAAAAATAGAAATCGAAAAGTGGTTATTGGATGCCTTTGATGATAAGAAGGATCATGACGCCTTTGAAAGTTTGATACAAGTTGGGAAGCACTCATGGAATAATTTGATGGATTTTGCGATTTCGGTTAGTTTAACTAGCAATGAAAGAAAACATTGCAATGAAGCCATTGAAGGGACAAATGGATTATTATTTTACGCTACAGAAAAAGATCAAAACTTTAACAAAACTGTGGAAACAACATTAAAAAATAAATATCCGTATCAAGTCGTACCAGTTGCAATCATTATGCCGCAAGTACAAGACATTAGTGAATTAGAATCTCTGTTGGCCTCCTTAACTGACAATAAAGTAATAAGTGCTTACAAAATATTTGTATTGGATGGCCAAAATGTTCCAGAATCTTTGAATGTAGCCACGAAAACCGCTTTAAAATGGTTGGCTAAGAAATGTCCACAAAATCCGCCCTTGGAAATAGACATGCTAAAATCAATTTGTCAAAGATACCTTGGAAATGAAATATGGTGTCTGCTAAAAACTGAAAACGACAGCCGTGTTAACTCGATACTCAAAAATTTGCGTAATCTGATAAAATGCTACAATATAGCTGTGGATAAATTGACAGAGGTAATAACAAATGAAGATCTGTTTAATTACCCTTCATTTCCACTTGAATTTAGGGTTTACCTTGATGACATGTCGCCTTATCCAAAGCCCTACGAATTTATTTCCAGCAGTGTAAAAAGCTCTGAAAATGTTATGGCAATAAGGAATATGATGAAACAGTTACAATTACCAGACCCAACGTCAAATTTCCAGCCTTTATCTATAACTAGTATGCAGCAAGAGATACGCAAATACTGCAATCAAATAGGTTGGTTTGAAAACCCAGAAGAAGTTGTTTGCAAAGTTGTAGCATTGCTGCCAAACGAGTTTTCCGATGTAACGATGCCATATGATCAATTCAGCAAACATTTCGCTAATTTTGACCTCATAGATATCCTGAATGTGATAGTATATGAAAAAATTAATAGACTGAATAATTTTGATAAACGATTTGCCATTTATGAAAGATCAGTACTTGAAGAATATCGCAACACTGACTGGTTGTACGATATTAGTGTTATTGCAAATATGAAACATAAAGCTTTAGATTATGATGACGATCTTGATATGTTGATAGAAGCCAAACGTCGGAAGATTGCTTTTGATTCTATGGAGTGTTTGATGTTAGAAGATAAAGACAGTACACTTGTTGAAGAAAATATTAAAGCTACAGATCAAAGTATTTCTATGTATAATGATTGTACTGAGGCTGTTAAACAGCTTGAACAACAAATAGAAAATGAAAAGAAGAAATCTCTGGAACTTGAAAATTTGTTAAAACTTGCTTTGTCTGATGTGTAATTTTTTATTTAATGAATGATTGTAAATTGATGAATGATGAAATATTTTTGTAAGTAACAAATATTGTTGATTAAATTGAGATTTATTTTGAACTGGAAGTTTATAATTTACAATATCCTTTAACCAAACATTGAGTCTCAAATAATTAACTGCCTTTAATAACAGTTAAAGTTGTAATGTTAAATAAAACGAGGGTGTTTGTAAAAAATCGAGAGATAAAGAGAAATTATTTATTGTCAGCAGGCTGTACAACTTTAAGACAGGCATCTACAAATTCAGTGAAGATTGGTTCTTGCATATACTCTTGAATTAATTCATCTGGATGTGGAGATTTATCTAGTAGCTCTAAAATTGTTCTTACATGGGGATTCTCCAAACATGTCCTTAACTCAGTTGATTTTTCTGAAAATTAAAAAGATGTCACGATAAATAGACAAATTTAACAAAAGGATTGCATTCACAGGTATGTAACACTTGATAATTATGAATTGTAAAAGGAAAATATTGAATCACCTGTTTTTTTTTTGTATAAAATAATATGACGTTGATTTAGTTTAATTTACTTTTAAAAAATGGTTACAAGATGCAGTTGTGATAATTGTAGCAACTTTTTACTTTGCTTATTGCCACAGCATGTGGAAGTGGTTCCGAGATGCACAGGGTATGGCAACACTCCCTCAAGCTCTCACCTTACAGGCCGTCTACCCACTTGGCTATCTCTGTTTACCAGGGAGCAATTATTTCTTCAACCCAACTGCTACATCTTCCCCTGCAACATGGTTATAGCCCTCTGGAGGGCAAGTGTAGTGTAGTGGGGGGTAACTTACCTAACAATTCTAACTTTTCTATAGGTACAGTATCTTCAGTTGGAAATTCATAGGTGAATGTAGATTCTTTAGTTTCTTTGACGACAGGTTTATCTGGAGCACTGCACGGAGTTTCTCTGTGAATCTTGTAACATGCTACTGAACAACTGAAAAAAATCAAGTCAAGTATTAAAAAGTAGAGTATTGCACAGTAATGTGATAGTCACATTGGTGTTAGGCAAATAAATGTTACAGAAAGATTATTATATTGGAATATATTTGCGATAAAGGGACTTCTCTTAGATTTAACCTATGTATTGGTACAATTTGAGGTATTTTGTGATATGAAGTTAAGAATATATTATGTTAGTTAGTTTTAGTTGTGACATTAAGAAATTTCAGGAACACAAGTTGGAATATTAAGAGGCTATAAAAATACCCCAATCATCTATTTAAAAGATAACTCATTAATTGACCATTAGTCTGGCAACTAGATAAAGGTGTACATATATGAGGTGTGCTATGTATGTTTATATGTCGAAAGCAATGTTAATATTAAACAATTAGGAAACCATCTTTTTCAAAATAATTACAAATATCAACATACTTACTATGGCACCCTACAAACAGGACACTTGTATTTAGATAGTTCTTGGCAGTGTATGCACGTAGTATTCATAGTTGTCGAATCAATACTACCTACTCAACTTATTAATACAATTTTCAGGGTATTTCTTTTATTATTCTGAGTTTAACAAACGTGTTGTGGTTGTAGTAACGTGCGTGTGATTTTTTTTGCTGACATGACAATTTGACATACATGTTGACAAAATGCAAACGTCAACCTGTCACTGTCAATGTCAAAAGTTGTAATTTTTTTCAACATCGCAAGCAAATGATTCAATTTAATCTATGTTATTCTTACCGGTTCTTTCCGATTATTTTGTATCACTAAGCCACCGGTGGTTATTATTCTGTACTATTCACTAAGCATAAATAAGAATATAATTATTTTGATTTTGTTTGTAACTGGCGAGAGCGGTGTGATCTCTTGTTGTGTGTGTGCAGTGTGTGTGTGTGTGTGACTGTGAGTGTGACTGTGAGTGTGACCGACCACGGAATAGAAAAAACGAGACTGCGAATGACGATGAGACGGTTTGGTTCCACTCCACGGAGCCGGTCAAATATTTTGCTTTATGCTTTTATAAACAGCAACAACTACAAAAAGAAAGGTTTCTTCTAAATATAAGAAATAAAACATTTTCATTCTTTATAAAATGTACTTTATTACAACTTCTAAAATATAATAAGTATTTACATTTTTGTAAGATCTGATATTTTTTATTGAATAGATTTAGAATCGTACTATGTATAGGATGGTCTTTTAACAATTTGTGCAAGTGCACAAAATATAATAACTCGGGTACCAAAAAATAGAAAATTCTAAGCACGAACGAATAGATATCGGTTGTAAGCCTTGAATTGAATGAAGTTATTATTTTACGTATGAAAGGCTGTCACGAAAAAATATAATTTTATTATTGACTCAAGAATGTATGTACCTACAGTACAAGATAGATAATTCACACGTCCAAGTTCAGTGCTACTAAGGTAGCTTTTCGTCAAAATCAGCTTTTCATTATTCACACATCACAAAAGTTATAAATAGGTACACGTCATGCTTCATTTTTTTATTTAAAGGAGACCGGGCGAAAGTGGACCGTGAACCAATAGCGATACTGTTGAGGTATCTATGTGGGGATACCTCAACTACACCCATGTGCGAAGGGGCATCGAAATCTGACCCGGCAGTTTTGAGAAAAAAGTATTTTTTGTTTTTTGTTTGAAGAACATTTAAGCCACTGTCTGTGAACCAATAGCGATACTGTTGTGGTATGTAAGTGGGGATACCTCAACTATACCCATGTGCGAAGGGGCATCAAAATCTGTCCCGGCATTTTTGAGAAAAAAATATTTTTTTGTTTTTTTGTTTGAAGAACGTTTAAGTCACTGTCTGTGAACCAATAGCAATACTGTTGTGGTATGTATGTGGGAATACCTCAACTACACTCATGTGCGAAGGGGCATCGAAATCTGAACCGGCAGTTTTGAGAAAAAAATATTTTTTTGTTTAAAGAACGTTAAAGCAACTCTCTGTGAACCAATAGCAATACTGTTATGGTATGCATGTGGGGATAACTCAACTACACCCATGTGCGAAGGGGCATCGAAACCTGACCCGGCAGTTTTGAGAAAAAAGTATTATTTGTTTTATGGCCTATGTCCAGCATTAAACTGCGACAGGCTGATGATGATGATGATGATGATACATAGCTGAAGTCTAATGCATTCAAAAATAGTCGACATAAGTTTCTCAAACAAAAAATGTACTTTAAACATAATATGTATTTTTAAGTGTTTTTTTCTCAAAACTGCCAGGTCAGATTTCGATGCCCCTTCTCACATGGGTGTAGTTGAGGTATCCCCACACACATACCACAACAGTATTGCTATTGGTTCACAGACAGTGACATAAACGTTCTTCAAACAAAAAAAAAACAAAAAGACTTTTTTCTCAAAACTGCCGGGTCAGATTTCGATGCCCCTTCGCACATGGGTATAATTGAGGTATCTCCACATATATACCACAACAGTATCGCTATTGGTTCACAGACAGTGGCTTATATGTTCTTCAAACAAAAAACAAAAAATACTTTTTTCTCAAAACTGCCGGGTCAGATTTCGATGCCCCTTCGCACATGGGTGTAGTTGAGGTATCCTCACATAAATACCACAACAGTGTCGCTATTGGTTCACGGACTCCCCACTCCACTTTTCATACAAATGTGCCCAGCCAGTCTCTTTTAAAACTGTTAAGGCAATAAGGCAAAGTTTTAATACTGCTATCTAATATTATACTAAAGATACGAGTACAACATTTTATTCACTTGCTAGTGACAAGTCTAAGTTTCTTCATTTAATACAACCATAGAGATTGAAACAGAAATATTAATTAAGTTTTAAATATTTTTATGTTTTAAAATAAATTCCTACAATCCTTAAAATCGAGCACATCACTAAAAGTAGGGGAGGCAGGGGGAATAGCGCTCACTGGGTAATGGCGCTCACCTCTATAACTCTGTCAAAATGGAACGTAGCAACAAACCACGTCGCGTGAAGCGCGAGAGGATGGGACCTCTAACAGACAGCGATGCAAACGGGCAATCAGCTCGCGTCATGTGACAGTGAAGTGCGTTTCTTCGTTTGCGGCCGCGCTGATCTAATTTTTGGTTATGTGTTTTTTGCCGGTAAGTCCAATACCTTAATGTTTATTTGGTTAATAATTTTACTTTTCTGATAATAAAACTGTTCTATTTTGTGATAATGCAATAAATACTCAACAACTGTGTATGACTTTTTTTAAATTTCAAATTAATTACAAAAAGACCGCCTGGGGTTATACCGCTCATCTGAGCGCCATCCTCTTGCTTGGTGACTTATTTTCTTGTTGTTGTAGATATGCCAAGAAATCTTCAAAGGATCACCGCTAAAGCGGCTTGGAGCGAAGAATTTGGAAAAATTAACGAGTTGGTGGTATCGCTGCACCATCTTATTGTTAAATTGAAAAAGGATAATCTTACATACAAATGGGGATAATTGATACTTATTTGCGATTGTAGACTTTACTTTTATCGGATAAGGTTGATCTCAATAATATTTCTTTGATTAAAATGTATCTTATTTGTCAAAAACATGTTTGAGCGGCATTACCCGACGTCAGGGGTAATGCCGCTCAAACGTGTTTTTTTTTAAATGTTTTCCTACTACTAGTAGGTCAAAGATATATGCTTTTGTTGTTGAAATGTTGATTACTCTATAAATAAAGACTTTGTTACTTTTCTTAATTTTGATTTATAATAAATAATTATAAAAATATACCATGTTTTCCTTAAGTGAACGCCATTCCCCCGCCTTACCCTACTTCCTATAATCTAATTACGCATTAACTTAAATTTGGTGTACTTCTAGCATTGTTGAAAACAACAACAATAATTGTATAGGTAAATCTAGTTTATCTCAAACCATGCTAATTTATACTATGGTAAACTGTAAAGGCAACATGGCAGTAATCGGTCCCATCTTTATCATTGAAAATAAAAGAATATGAAACGAAAAGTAACTAGCGGTCGCCCTCGCGGTTTCACCCGCGCGTAATTTCCTTTTTCAACTATCCCCCCTTCCTCCCACTTTCCGGGATAAAAAGTATCATATGTTCTAATCCCGGTTATAAACTATACGTGTGCCAAATTTCATCTAAATCCGTTCATCCGCTCGTAACAAATAGATTAATATTTTTTCACAATGAAAATATAACGTTATAGTAACGTTAATAAACGAAACATGGTATGTACGGTCAGCATAACAACTGCTGCTGTTGACAAGTTGACTGACATTAGAAATAAAAGAATAGAATGTTATGTAAAGTAAGTCATATTTAATTATTACTTGTACAGCAATATTTTTCGCCGAATTTACCATGTTTTTATTCTCATAATTTTGAGGAAGACCTACACTTGAAACATTATGGATTCGAAACTTGTTCGAACTTAAGATTTAATAGGCCAGTCATCTAAGACATCCTAGGTCGCAAATAATTGCAAGGTTCTGATTTTTTGTGATGTTGTTAGGATAGATACCAATAGTGTAAATCTAAATTTGCAACCTCGAAAGACCTGTGCTAACTTCGTGGTGCTCGAAAAACCTCTTAATTTTCGGACTTTTGGCTTACAGCTACTAAAATATGCATTTTACAGCAAAGTCATCTATGACACTTTCAAAGAAGACAAAATAAGCAACAATTTGAGTGTAACCCCAGCTCTGTATGTCTAACAAATCTCAAGATATAACATTTCAAAAATGGGCAATTTTCCCTAAAAAAATTAAATTTCTAGTTGGCAAGACTTTCGAACAAAATACTGCCTAAAATACTAATTCTACAAGGAAAGTTTACGAAAGTTGAGTGTAGAGCAGTTATTTAGCTTTAATTTAAGTGTAAAAGCAACTGTCTAGGACCACTAGTTTTCAAATTATCAGGTAAATAAGGAAACATCTGCTCTTTTCGGGCAAGGGAAAACGAAGATGTTGAGCGTCTTTTCAAAACATCCAGACCTTCTTGATGCAGCTAACACTTTCCTAAATAATAACGCCACCCATGAAGAGATAGCCTCTGCTGGAAATAAATGTCTTGTGGCGTTGTATGGTGGTGGAAAAGAGGATTCTCTCCACGCCTTGCGTTACGAATTATTTGGCCAATCTGCTGCCAATGCCAGAACATCCTCGCCCGTCTGCCCTTAACTGAAGAGGCTGCTGCCCAACATTCCTACAGAACCTACCACCCACTACTATTTATAACATTCCTGTCTCATTTTCAATTACCCAATATAATAGTCTTTTGTTACTATTACCCATTTTACCTTCTTTCCGTTTTTTTGAGATTGTGAGGGAACAGCTAGTCTCACAGACTTCGTTTTGTGCTCTAATAAAAGTTAAATAAATGTACTACAAAATGTTTTCAGTGACCTTTCTTCATAGGCCAAGTGGGTTTGCCAAAATTTTACGAAATAAGTGGGAGTATCTTAAAAATTTCTTATTTCGACAAATATTGGTCATCTTCAAAGTGCCATAGCTTGGCTCCTATGAAGTCAATAGCGGTGCTTTTAGGCTCAAATAGAAGTTAAATAAATGTACTAAGAAATATTTTCAGTGACCTTTCTTCATAGGCCAAGTGGTTTTGCCAATATTTCACGAAATAAGTGGGAGTATCCTGATAATTTCTCATTTCGACAAATATTGGTCATCTTCAAAATGCCATAGCTTGGCTCCTAAAGAGTTAATAGCGCTGCTATTAGGCTCAATTTACAAGTAATTTAATACAGGTTATAAGTGTAAAAAACATCATTCGCAATAAAAGCATAGTTTTGGCCCTGGAGAGCAAATAGTAAAAAAAGTCCCAAAATTTCGAAGATTTTCTCGATTTTCTCAGTTTCCACAGGTTTTCCGAAGTTGCAAATTGGAATTCACACTACCCTAATAGACCCTTACAAGATACCAAAAATGCAGAACTACATCACGCTTTGCGAATTTAATGTCTTTATCCGATATAAAAAAATCTAATTTCCTTATTTACCTGATAATTTGAGAACTAGTGGTCCTAGACATTTGCTTTTACACTTAAATTAAAGCTAAATAACTGCTTTACACTTAACTTATGTTAACTTTCCTCGTAGAATTAGTATTTTAGGCAGTATTTTGTTCGAAAGTCTTGCCAACTAGAAATTTAATTTTTTTAGGGAAATTTGCCCATTTTTGAATTGTTATATCTTCAGATTTGTTAGACATACAGAGCTGGGGTTACACTCAAATTGTTGCTTATTTTGTCTTCTTTGAAAATATCATAGATGACTTTGCTGTAAAATGCATATTTTAGTAGCTGTAAGCCAAAAACTGAAAAAAGTCCGAAATTTAAGAGGTTTTTCGAGCACCACGAAGTTAGCACAGGTCTTTCGAGGTTGCAAATTTAGATTTACACTATTGGTATCTATCCTAACAACATCACAAAAAATCAGAACCTTGCAATTAATTGCGACCTAACGCGATTTTTATGTCTTAGATGACTGGCCTTAACCTGAGCTTAGGTTGACACAAATAAATAAGTTGCATCATATTCACAGCATTAAAAAAATAACCACTTTGCACGCCTATTCATCTTTAATCTTTTAATCTCTTAACAATAGAAGTTTTGTTAATTTTTCACTAATGTAGAGACTAATCCTATTGTTTATTAAAACATGTGAATAACATTTAATTAAACTCTGTACTTAGTATGAACTAAATTGTCCACAGGGCTTGTTATTGCTAATGTTAAGTGGTGGGCTGTGGGGCTTGTTGGCAGCAACTGTCTTTCCGCCCTTCGAGACAGTGTGTCACCTTTAAATTAACTTCGGCTGCATCCAAACTCAGCTTTGCATCTGTTGGTGAAGTGAAAATAATGGTTAAATGTTTGATTCTTTGATTTTATTCTACTTTTATATTCTAAATCAAATCATTCATTCTCTGTCGAGTAGTGTTGTCGCTTCTCGTTAGCCGGCCGATTTATTATTTTATTATTGTGAGGAAGGCGTTACGTACCTCACAATAATAAAAAATGGTAAGCGGTCACACAGTTACACATTGTTGGTTTAAATCTGGACGTAATCGTGGGCGGGTATCATCATCATCATCATCAGCCTGTGACAGTCCACTGCTGGACATAGGCCTCTACATATTATGCTCGCCACGCTGATCGATCCTCGGCCACTCGCATCCAGCTTCTGCCAGCCATCTTGCGCAAATCATCGCTCCACCTGGCCTGAGGGCGTCCTACACTACGTTTACCGAGACGCGGTCTCCACTCTAGAACCCGCTTACCCCAACGGTTATCGGTTCTACGGCTGATATGACCAACCCACTGCCACTTCAGCTGGCTAATCCGGCGAGCTATGTCGGTGACTTTGGTTCTCTGCCGAATCACATCATTTCGGATACGATCCCGCAGAGAGACGCCGAGCATAGCTCTTTCCATAGCCCGCTGAGCGACTTTAAACTTGTGGACTAGCCGTGCCGTAAGTGTCCACGTTTCGGCTCCGTATGTCATGACGGGTAGGACGCACTGATTGAAGACTTTCGTCTTTAGACATTGTGGAATTGGCGATGAGAAGACTCGACGTAGTTTTCCAAACGCTGCCCAACCCAACTGAATTCTTCTATTTACCTCGTCCTCAAAGTTGTTTCGACCCAACTGCAATGACTGCCCAAGGTACACATATTTTTGAACAACTTCGAGGACGGCGCCGTGAATCGCAATCGGTTCCGGTAGAACATGTTCATTGAACATGACCTTGGTTTTGTCCAAGTTCATCCGTAGGCCGATGCGTAAAGAAGAATCTGCCAGGTCATTCAGCATCTGTTGTAGGTCCTGCAGCGTCTCCGCCATTATGACGATGTCATCTGCAAATCGCAAGTGAGAGATGTATTCGCCGTTTATGTTGATGCCACGTCCTTTCCAGTTCAGCGTCTTAAACATATCCTCCATTGCATTTGTGAACAATTTCGGGGAGATGACGTCCCCTTGTCTCACTCCTCGATGCAATGGTATAGGATTTGTCTGCTGATTTTGTACTTGGACGGACATGGTGGCTGCTTCGTACAGACATCTCATCACTTGAATATATCGCCAATCTACTTGGCAACGCTGCAGGGACTCCAGAACAGACCAGATTTCAACCGAGTCGAAGGCCTTCTCATAGTCCACGAATGCTAGACACAGGGGTTGATTATACTCTTCGGTCTTCTGTATAATCTGCCGCACAGTGTGAATGTGGTCTATGGTGCCGTATCCGCTCCGAAACCCAGCCTGTTCCGGTGGTTGAAACTCGTCGAGTCTTCGCGCAAGACGGTTCGTGACGGTTCGTGGGCGGGTGTTAGTGTTTAACACAGAACAAAGAAAATTTTCTCTCTGGTGTTTAAAGTGCGTGGGCTGGTCGTCGCAGACGTACTTAGTATTCAAGGGCTGCAGCTGGTGGCGCGTGAGCGAGGGTATTAGGAACGCATCCCTAAGCGGTCGTTGTAGTTTCACATTGTTGGCTCAAAGAACTTGTCAGCACGACTTTTAGTGGTTTATTAAAGTCTGGACGTACCTGTGGGATGGTGTTAGAGTTCAAAATTCGTTGGCTGGTCGTCGCAGACGTAGTACTCGGGGCTGGGCGGCGCGCGGGCGGCGTCGAGCGCGGCGAGGGCGCGGTAGCGCGCGCGCAGGTGGTGCGCGCTCGCCTTGGGCTGCCGCGACCGCGTGAATATGCCCTTCTTGTTGCCACCGATTCGTGTTATACCTAGGTAATGAGTTTATTTGTCACAATCATGCATATAATATTACCTATATAGAAAAGATTTACTTATGTAGAGAAACTTGGAACAAATTGCGACTCGCTCACTGAGGGTAGGTTGAATTTATTCAGATATTCTAATGCATGACATTGTTAAGTATATTATGCTTTCTGGTCACTATATATTCTATTAGGGCCACAGCTGCCTGAAAAGTTGCTTGTGTCACATAAACCTTTCAGATAAATGATGATGCTGTGTTCCTTAGTGAAACTGAAAGAATGACTGACTGAGTATTTTAAAGACATTTTAATAGAATAATTTAAGAAAATAAAGTTAATTATAACACTACGTTAATAGTTTATGAATTTCTAAAATCTTGTATATTTATAAATTCTGTATTGTTAGTACCTTGTTTTGTAGCAAAATCGGCGAAATTCCAGATAAATTCGCCCATAAAGAATCCTGTTTGCCGCAGTTGATCAAAGGCTTTGAAATGTTCCGACATAAGAGCTACCTGGTAATCTTCAGAGAAGACATACTCTGGTTTCTAGAAATGATAAACATATTTATTATTACACAAATATTAACCAATAATATAGGTACACATCAGATTAAAGCATTTTTGTCATTCAGACTGCTGACTTCTATCCTAAAATTTAAGTAGAAACCATTGGCTCCATTAAGTAAGGGCTTACCGTGTGCATTCCGGCAATCGTATCAGCTCCGTACTCCGACATAAGTACTGGCCTGTTGTACTTGAGGTGCCACTGAGTGGCTTCCTCCACTACTTTCTGGGCAATTTGCGTCAGTGAACCTGTGTTTTGGTACCACCCGTTGTACCGGTTGAAACTGATCACGTCCATGAACTTGCCCTAAAAATTGAAGAGTTTGATAAAGATAGGAATTCGTTACAAAGTTTCTTAAAAGTATTAAAATGGCAGATGGATAATTTATATAGCAAGGAGAAACTTACGATAACATCTGCGGTGTCAGCAAGTGCAAAAGTTATTGCTCTTGATCGGTCGAGTTCCTTGACGTGGTTTACAATTTCGCTGAAAAATAGAGTCAGAGGAAGGATTAATTTTCTGTCCCCTTGTTCCAACCCAATAGTGCAGGTATGTACAGTCGATATAGGTACTGTATATTTAAGTCATAGTCGCATTGGTCTCGGTTTACTCTCTGAATCTTATTTTATTTTTGGTTATAGCAATGATTGTGGCCCGCTCGTGTTAGGCGGCTAGAATTACTTCTTGATTTATATTATTGCTGATGAAGGTAGGGAAGTATTATGGAAACCCCCTGTAAGATGTCGTTTTGGCTTCAAAATTGACTTAGCTAAAGCGAATATTTCTAACAGGAGTAGTTACCTAATATTTTTTCATTAATAAAAGAAGGATCGTTGTTTCAAATTGGAACATCCTGATCTGTAAATATTCCCAGTTGAAAATTGATTTAGAAGGCCATATTGTATTACCTGTAGTAAAAGTCGCAGTTCTTGTTGCTTCCGCAGCCAGCGGGCTCATTCGCAACAGACCACATGATGACGCTTGGGTGGTTTCTGTCACGGCGGATCATCTCGGTTAGGGATTGTTTGTGCTTCTTCAATAGTTCGTTTGAGTAGAAGCTGCAAAATCACAATTGGTTGCAATGCTTATGGATATCTGAACTATCGTCATTTTATAAGATGGGATGAAGCCAGAGATAAAATAGGAGTTTAAAGCTTATGTTCTTGTCTATCGATCACATTTATTTTTTCACTTTTGCCCTAGCTTCAAATTTTATAAAAAGATGGCGTCAGTAGTGGGCTATCTTCTACAGTTGTCTTCTCTGAAAACTTGGAATGAAGGTAGGTACCTATATTATTTGACATAATATTGGAATCAAGTACTAACTTGGCGTTTACGCTAGGGCATTCTCCTATTATCATGATCCCTTGTTCGTCGGCGAGCTGGTAGATCTCTTCTGCGTAGGGGTAGTGCGACGTCCGGAAAGCGTTCGCGCCCGTCCATTGGATTAGGTTAAAGTTCCTTATCCACAAGGGAGCGTCCCAGCCTTTGCCGCGAAACTAATATAAACGGAACATGGATTAAGAAGAGAAGATAGCGATAAAAGTAGTGTTTAGATAATACATAGTATCTACGTTTTTTAAAATACTCACATCAGAATCTTCATGCATCCCAAAGCCTCTTAGGTAGAGAGGCATATCGTTCAAGGTGACCGTTTTGTTCGTCCAACTTACAACCCGAATCCCGATCTTTTCACTGTAAGTGTCTATGAGGTCGTCCATGCCTCCTATTAATGACACCTGTGGATTTATTTTTAGTAATTTAGAGAAAAGTTGAAATATATATTTTGCATTTAGGATGAAAAACTTTAGTAGGTACGAGTACGCCATTTGAGAGAGCGAAAGAACGATGTTTGTCTACCATCGAAGACTTATTAATCTTCAAAGAACCTTTCAATTCAGCTAAAGGGGACGAAGTCTACTCCATATCCTTATCCAAACTTTAGAACTTTTATGGAGATTGTATTGTATTATGCCCATAATAGTTGCCTGTTGCGAGCTCTCCTCTATAAGAGTTGAAAAGGTGCAGTAACTGGTGCAGGATAGCTAAACTGCTCTATTATAAATTATGAGCATTCATGCTTCTTACCTTGAAAAGATACAAATAACCAGGGGTTTCGTGCATGAGATACGGCCACCACAGTTGGGCGTTGGCGATGTCGATGACACCAGTGCATGCTCTTTGGGCGCCCACTTTGTTCTCATTCTTGTCGAATATCTCAATGAGACAATCTACGTCACTGTCGCCAGCTCCTTTGTAAGTAACGTTGTACGTTACCAGTCCTGTAAATCAGAAACAGAATATTAGAAATAAAAAAGTATTCGACATTAGCTTCTATACAAGAGTTTAAATACTAATATGGCTGTCTTCTTATTTTTATTCGTATTACTCATGAGTAAGTATAACCGAATCACTATGTGGAATTTACTTAACTACGTCTCTTTTCTAATTGATTGATTTGCAGCATACATAATGAGAAAAGGTTTACTCAGATATTTGCTTTGACCGATAAGCAAAGAATATGTTCAAAACATACTGTGTTTAATATTGTCAACAAATACAATGACAAAGGTCGAGGATCAAATTAAGTCGCAGTTAGGTGATATTATTGACACCTTTGAAAACTGTTGAGTCATGCCTGCCCATAAAAATAGGGTATAATTTATTCTGTTATCTTTGGTCTAAGTGATGGAACGACAATACACCAATTTTGTGTTAGCACTAATTT
Organism: Mecyna flavalis; assembly: GCA_949319885.1. Lineage (NCBI taxonomy): Eukaryota > Metazoa > Arthropoda > Insecta > Lepidoptera > Crambidae > Mecyna > Mecyna flavalis. Next base: position 6,036,103 of record OX439436.1, read on the forward strand.
ACTATTCTAATAAGTTTTATGCAGGCGAGTGTTTTCGTATTACCTGTATATCCTTGTATATCAGTTTGCGTAACAATGTCTTGAATATAAACTTGTGGAGTAGAGTACAGGTACACGGGTCGGTGGATGCCAGCATAATTGAAGAAATCGTATCTACAATAAAATGTGATCAAAGTTACAAATTATTTCTATTTCGATATTTTTGTCAGATATAATTCGCTAATTTTTCGAAGGACAGCGTAACTCGTCGGCAAATCCAATCTGATCCCGGGATACAAATACAAATTATTCTTAAAAGTCATCACTACCATGTAGGACCTTTCTACGAGTACTTACCCATTCTCTTGCGGAATAGTATTTCTCGTAAGGGTATTGTCGATCACCACGGTGAGAAGGTTACTGCAGTTGAAGCTTACCACGTCAGTTATTTCCACCTCGAACGGCAAGTGGCCAATTTCATGGGAGATAACCTCTTTGCTGTTGACGAACTAGAACAAAGACATGTCATTGCAGCAGATTTGTTAGTAACACAGTTTGTAGTTGAGAGTGATAGGACTATAATATGAGGGAGATGTTTAGATGTTGGTGGAAGATAAAAGTAAAACCTGCATCGGTGAGGCTACAATGAAGCCTTGTTTGGAATTTTAAATGCAAGCGTTGCATATAAGCAAGAACACAGGTAAAACTTGGTGCATTCAAAATAGGTAGGTTGTATATTGTGGGTTAAAATATGAGTAAAATCAATCTGAGATAATGTTACGATTTAGTTTATTTACGTAAGAAAAGTATTAGTTATCTTCAAACTTAATCGAGTAAAAAGTTATGTAAAGTTTGAAATTATAGTATTTTTTGCATATTTAATAACACAAGATGAAATTTAAACCAGAATAAAATTATTGTGTCCATACAAATAACTTAATTTTAAATTCGCAGCGACACGAAAGTCACCATTAGGCTAATATCTTTTATTGCTTCTCATTTAATTCACAATTTTAGATTATGATGCTTGTTATTGCTTTTATGGCCGTTAGTGAAGAAAACTTTTCACGTTACACAATCATGGATGTTGGTAAACATGTTCCTTTGTTGGATTGTTTAGTAAAACGGCTTTTTAGAAATGTATATTTAATCGCTAAAGTCAATCCTTCTGGGTATTTATGATCGATGAAGTTTTAAGATGAAAATGTAAAGTAAGAAGCCCATCTTCACTCTGGTAATGAGCCATCTTCACTCTGGTAGCATCATCAACAAGCAAATTATATTCTTTTCGATCTAGGTATAAAAAGTTTGAACCCTTCATAGCTTAATCCAGGTCATGGATAAAATATCATATTTAGGAAAAGACATAGGTACAATACATTTGATAAAGTAACTACTAGGTGACACCGCAGAATGCTCGATACACAAAATTGTTATCATAATTTGGTCTCCTGTGGATGAAACATCGAAATACGTTTAGTTGAACTGTTTTGATAAACAGCTGTATTGTTGTCACTTGCTGTGTGTTTTCGATAACTGTGTATATAAATAGGTAATTTTATTTATTGGTTGGCAGTTCATTTCTTTAACATTGTAACGTTTAAAGCAAACTTTTATTTAAAGATCTTGTATTTGCCTTGATCGCTTTTACTTGTATAGAAAACTTTGCAGTTATCGTCTATTATATTACCTAGAAAGACACAAAAGTAAGGTAAAAAAAAAATAGTTATCAGTTTTTTATTCAAAGGCAAAAAGAAAATCGTCTGGTTAAAATTCGGTTTAAAGAAATTGCAAGGTCAAATCAATAAAACCTAAATAGTACCTATCCTTCCTTGTTAACTAGTTTTCATACCTCGTAATGTTTTGAATTGGAATTCATTTTATTTTTTTGATGAATCTATTTGGCATATATATTTGTTTGACGACAAACCAATGTTTTTTAACATCCTTACGGATTGATATTCTATTTATATTTTTAAAAGAAATACCGAAATTTCATTTAATTTTTGTAATCAAATTCGTTAGATGTCTTCTATTTTTATACTGGTCTTAATTTATCTTATAAAAAATTGCTCAATTGACTTTACTGTCTACCCGATTGATTTTTTTATTGGATCGCTGACGTACTTGTGTGTTTAGCAATTCGTGTGTTATTCCCATAATTATGCGTGTTTGTCCTGTGTCTGAGTGTTTTTATATTTGTGATGACCTCCGACTATCCTGACATCCATTAACCTAAGGTAAAGATCAGTGATGTGCCGTTCTCGAGAACGTTCTCCTAGCTGAGAATATTCCCGGCAGCGCTCCCGGCAACGTTCTCCGAAGCGAGAATGGTTGAGAATCATTTTTATAAAATGGAAAAAACCAAACTTTCTTAAATAAAATAGTATCAAATAAGGTCGACAGATCATTGTGTATAAAACAATTAACTCTATTTGCAGTAAAAGACTATATTCCCAGTATTCTCGAGAATATTCTCGGGAACTTTCTCGGCAATATTCTCAGCATTACTGCAGCTATAATATTTTTTTTGTGAAATATTGTTTTATTGATAATGGACTATGATAGCATTTTCTTTTTACACGTAATTAGATAATAAACAGTTAAATTGTTCTTTTACTGACATAAAATATAAATAAATAAATTTTGTATATAAGTAGAATGGTCATAATAAAACAAATTTTCGCAATCAACTCTGTTTAATGAGACAAGATAACATCAACTTCAGGACTACAATATTGATTAAGAACGACTGAGTGAACGCTCTGAAATCCGATTTAAAAAAAATAAAAAGATAATTCAGTCATATTAACTACTGGATAATAACTTAAAATGAATCAACAACTATCCAAAGATAAAATCAACCGACTGATTAGAAAATATCAAATTAGAACGAAACATCTAAAAATCAACAACAATATTAAAATTAACTATATTTAACGACCATAAGATAAAATCTGAAATGTGATTAAAAAATTAACAATGAGATCTGATTTAAAAATATTAAAAACCGTTTCCGTATGAGAAAATAATTTTAATCTATCATAAGAGGATCTTCAAGAAGTAATGGTTCTTCTTGAATATCCTGAAACTCTTCCAAATCAAAAGTTTCTATGGACTCAAGCATAGCTTCTTCATGTTCAGAGTCACTTTCGTGGTTTGCTGAGGTGGCTGACGATTGAATTGTAGAAGACGATGGACGATTATTTGAGGACTTAGGAGTTTTATTCATAAGCTTCCAATTATGAGCAACGTAACATAGTTATCCAGCTCTATCAGTCTTAAGTTTGTTTCTTTTCTGGCTATGTATATTAGAAAATGTCGAGAAACTCCTTTCCACAGTTGCCGAAGTTGATGGTATGGATAAAATTTTTAGAGCAGCTCTCCCCAAATCTGAGTTGGGAAAAAATAAGTTCCACCAAGACAAAGGTTGAATCGTGTATGCTGATTCCCAAAGAAAACTTTTATCGTAAATGCCAGTTCGTCCTTTATAATTTGCTAAATCTTCAAGAATTCTTGGTCCGTTTGTCCCGTATCCACACTGCGCAATATTCATTATTGTCTGGCATCCTTCGAGATTGGCATTAGCAGGTAAAGTTGTACCTTGGTTACCAGGGTCCAAAATAGTGGCCGCAAAATGAACAGACTTTAATGCATTTTCTTTTCTTTGTGTAAACTTAGCCAATATGTCTTCTAAATGATTTCCGAATATTTGGTTTGCATTTTCTGAATGAAGCATTTCTTCGATTTCCGTGAATGCTTGGTGAACTAAATGAATTTTTCCATCGTCTCCTTCTAATTTTGTTATCCAATCTACAATTGGCTTTAAAATTTTTGCATGCCGCTCTATTTCAACCCACGTAGCTTCATCCAAAATTTTGTTTTTATATTTAAGCATCTCCCTGTTATTCTCGTTAATAGACAGTATTTGTAGTAATGATTTGGATTTCCTAAAGTTTTCAATGCAATGTAAGTAACTTCCCCAGCGTGTTTTGATTGGAAAGATAAGTGATACTGTCACGGAGTTTTCTTGTGCAACTTTTTTGAACTCCGCATTCAGGAGATGTGACTGCGTGACCGATTTCACAATCGAAACAATGAAAGAAAATATTTCTTTTATTTTGTCATTCTTCAAAATATCTCCAATGAGTAAATGTAGAGTGTGAGCTGCACAACCAATCCACACAACATTATCGTATTTAGTACTGAGTATCCGCCCACATTTAACCATGTTTGCTGCATTGTCCGTAACGATGGCCACAAACTTTTCAACCCCTAGATCCTCTAAAATTTTTGATAATTCGTCGGATAAGAACTCTGCCGTATGCCTTTGAGTTTTCGTCTCCAGAAACTGATGAAAGAATGGTTGCGGCGTGTATATAATGACATTAAGAATCGAATCATTTCGTACATTGGACCAGCCATCCACTGCTAAATGTAATACTTTTGCTTGGCGAATTTTTTCTAAGATTTGTCTCCTAACATCATTGTATTCTACATCTAAGAGCGTTGTCGCCATCATTTTACGCGTCGGTGGATTGTAGTTAGGATTTAATGCATGGAGCCCCTCCTTCCAAAGTTGATGATCAAACAATGATAGGGGTTGTCCCGTGACATATACAGCTCTTGAGAGAAGACGATGTATTTCATCCTGAAACAAAAGATAACTGATGGGAATCATAACTAAAAATTATCGTTGTTGCACACTAGCTTGCAAATATGAGGTACCTAGAGTTAAAACTTAGACAAGTAAGATATGAACTAAATTAAATACAGCTGAAGTGACGATGTAATTTAGCTAGCATGCCAAAAATACTCTGATAATAATGCAATTAAATAATAGTTTCTCTGTTAATCGTAGTAGGAACTAATGGCCGTAGTTTATGTTTATAAAAATAAAAGCATTTAATTCAAATTTATTACTAACTAGCGGATCCTTGCGGTTTTACCTGCGTGGTACCCGTTCCCGTGGGAATATCGGGATAAAATATAGCCTATACCACTTGGGAAGAATGTATCTTTCTAAAGTTAAAGAATTTTCTAAATCGGTTTAGTAGTTCCTGCGATTAGCGCGTTCAACCAAAGAAACAAACAAACTCTTTAGCTTTATAATATTAGTATAGATGTAAAATCATAAAATGTATAAAATATGTACTTACATGATTCAAGATAGCATTACTAGAATCTGGAACCTCACACGATGTTGATTGTTCATCATGGCTTGTAGCATTAATTGAATTATTATTAACTGATACATTTTCTTTATTTTTATCGAACTTGCATTTCACAGCCTCCGGACACTTTTTACACTTATTTACGAGGTGACGAACAAATCTAGTTGCATTTTTATTAGTATACAATTCACCACAGTAATTACAGTTAAATTTGATACGGTTGTCGTCTTCTATACGCGTAAAATGATCGAACACTGGGCTTTTTTTACTCATTTTTAAAATTTGAAAGCAACAGTGAAAACTTGCAGCATGTTAAGCCTTTAAAACGCAGAAGCACACTGATTGAGGCAACGCCGCGGCGCGCGTTCGTCACGAAAAGAGTGAACAGGACGGCAATATCTCACTCACACATTTCATGCCTTGTTTATAACGGCATGTCCTAGCGCCCAAATAATAAAACATAGAAACAATGTACATATATCAGCTATAAATAAACAAAAACATCAAATTATAAACTAAATTTATTTTGCTGAGAACGTTGAGAATATTCCCGGGAGCGTTCTAGTTTCTCGAGAATATTCTCACTGGCAATATTGCCGGGAACGAGAAAGTTCTCAGCGGCACATCACTAGTAAAGATTCAGCCTATTCTAATATCCCACTATAGTTACAACTTCCTATATTAAAAATTGAAATCAAGTCATCATAACGTCTATGTAGGTAATCGCATTTTTACATCTTTTTACTAGATCAATATTCGTGATGTAATCCATTTTTTGAACTATTGGTCTGATATTGATTCTCCTTAGTATTAATAGTTGCATGCGGTAGGTAAGTGAGAAGGAAGATTGAGCAACATCGCCGGTTACACGAGGTCAGTGCTTCGTCCCTAGACGCAATTGCAACGATGACCCGCTGCACTGGCCACTAAACTATCTATTGGCTAAGGTGCGTAGGTGGTCCTAGCACTTAGCTAATGCTAATTGTGTGACGCAGTGTGACGGTTGTTTAGGATTATTGACACCGCGTTCCATCAAAGGAAATTAACTCTGAATTGTGTTAGAGAAACTTGTTGTTTATTTTGTAGGTGGATTACATAATTTTTATAGCATAAGTTGCGTAATTAAAATAGAATGAAGAAATTGGTTTTAATTAACATATTGAATTCCATTTACCTCACTGGAACAACATCATCACCTAAATTTTATATCTTTTTTCATCACCAGAAATAATCAATTCTGCTAATTTTTATGCTTAAGTTTTGAATGATAAGTGAGCTCTAGAAGATCTTTATAATAAAACTGAAACTATGTATTACAAAATAAGGAATATCTTTCCGCTTAGACCAAAGGTTGACTGGTAGAGAGTGCAATGGCGGCATAAGTCCGAGTTTTGTAAAAAAAATTAAGCTATATTTTATGACTACGTAAAGAAACAAAACGAGCATCTTTTTCTATGTTCTTGACCCCAGATTGCAGTGTACACAAACCTCAACGCATTCACGTGTTCGCGTCCACGCTAGGTCACGCTTGTACCGCAATCCCACAACTCTTGCGCCGGACAAATTGCCGATACAATCAACCAATTGCCTAGCGACCGACCGATATGAATGACGCGAGGATCGACGCCCTTTGTGCCGATATCAGCTTATGTATCTGTTGTACGAATACTTATTAACCGCTTTGGTAAAACAACCCTCATTGGACAGGCGGAAGGAAGTTACTCAATTTACGAAATGTTGGCAATTCTATATTTGTTGTAGAACTATGACAGTGCGATAGTACACGACGCCACTCAGTTGATCTATCCCGTGCCTTTTATCGAAGCAGTTAGCTTTATTAACTAATATAACATGTTAAAATGTTTAAAAAACTTATTAATATTTCAATCTAAAATTACAATTAGCCTATATGCTTTATTATTGATGCTTATCATAGATCGTTCGTGTAAAAATAAATTGCAAAATTATGTTTTCAATTAACAATAAATTATTTTTTGTAAAAAATGTGTTGCACGAGTTTGTTGAAATCGCGCGTTGATGTCTTTTCAAATGAGTTAAATTATAGTAATGAAGAAATAGCTTTAGCTGTAAAGGAAATAATAAAAATAAAAATAAATAATTGGAACTGTTATCGTTATACGAACACTGGGTATAAGATGGCAAAATGAGTATATGCTCAGTCCTGCGTAACTGTAATTGATTTTCTAATGCATTAATCCGTTTTGAACCATTTCAATGTAGTTGGCGCCGTCTCTATACATCGCTTCTTTGCGATAACGACATTTCTAAAACTGCAATTATTCAGGAGGCCAATTTTTTACATTCAAATGTTTATAAAATCTCTAATATTTTTTATTTACTGTCGGCTTACGATTAGTTTGTTGAAATGTTTGATGACCTCCATAAAAATAATTATGTGTTTTAATTTGAATGTTAAAACCGTTTTTATATGAGATGTCACGTTGTTATCGCGTAGGAGCGACATTATTATATGTATTATGTTATTATGACTTATAACATAATAATTATATTATTCTACCTCAATTTCCAATTTCTTTTACCATTAGGGAGTAATCTCATTATTCTCGGGTATGAGTTTTTTCCAATTTAACCATTCAGGCATTCGACATGGTAAGAATGAACCGCGTCTACTCGTGTCCGAACAGTTAAGGATAGACATAGCTGCTAATTCAAATTACAATTAAAATGAAAAAAAAATACAAACAAAAATACAAAATTGAAATGGCAATTATTTTTGACGAGCCATTTGGTGTAATGGTCGAGAAGTCGGCTATTACACCAGAGGTCGCGGGTTCGATTCCCGCACGGTACAAACATTTGTGTGCATGAACATGTCTGTTTGTATCGGTCTGGGTGTTTCTATGTATAATATGTATGTATTTACAAAAAAAAAAAAGTATATAAGTAATGTTTATCCGTTGTCTGGCACCCATAGCACAAGCTAATGCTTAATTTGGGGCTAGATGGCGCTGTGTGAATAGTGTCCAAGGATATGTCCAAGGATATTGTGCAAACCAAGAAAAAATTAAAAATAATGAGACGCTGATCTGTTCCAACTATAAGTAACGTTATCGATATCGCAATTATAAATACCTACAAATGTTAATTACATGATGTGTGGATTCTGATAATGGTGCCTAGGGCAGGGTCACTGCCGAATGGTTCGGTTCTTTGCCACAAAGCAGGCACCAGCTCTTCCATTTCAGGTAGACGGAACGGACGGACAAAGGACGGAAATCTTTAGTCCCAAGTGCCAACACAGTCGCTGGTCTCTCTAGTGGTGCGTCTATGCTTACGAAGCGAACACGAGCGGCGCACGAGCGGAGCACGAGCCGATCCAAAATTCGTGTACCTACTGTGGACGGACTTGGAGCCTCGAACGAGCGCGCTTCGAGCATTCGTTTCGTGCTCGACTGTGCTCCGCCCGTAGACAGAGAAAACTATAGACAAATTGCATACAAATTGATAGTATCTATCGCATTCACACAAGAAAAAGAGGGCGATACGGATAGACCACGTAAAAGAAAGAGATAGAACTACACAATTTTTTGTCTCGCACCGCGTGCCGGTTTTTCGATATTTAGGCTGAAACTATGTTCGAGGAGAGATCGTCGTAGGCTCGTGGCAGGCTCGTTGTGCGTCCACACTTGTCACGCGAGCAGAACGGTTCGACTCGTGCTCCGCTCGTGCGCCGCTCGTGCTCGCTTCGTAAGCATAGACGCACCATAGCCTTTTTTTTCGGAGGAGAATGCGTTTATGCTCCATAACCGCAGGCTAGCTAGACCTACGGCCGTGTGTGGGACTCGAGACTAAAGCGTCCACTACCCACTAAACTCCCCCGGTTCCCCTTCACACCCGATTAGGACGAGCTGGTGCCAACGTTGTGGCTTTTGATCAGTCCTGGTCTCTCTAGCCTGCGGTTACGGTACAAAACTCGGCACTCTGCGCAAAACAAAGGGCAGTAAGTACCGCTAAAACAAAAAAATTGTTCAACATACGACTTGTGCATTGTAGTGTACGCTGCTGAACCTCAGCCAGACACGGTGACCCTGTGCCCAGCCGCGGGGCACGAAGAACCGCCGGTCGTACCACACCACGCCGAGGTGGTCCCGCAGCGACGCGTCCGTCCCCAGGTCGTTGAACGATGAGGGCACCGGCATTGGTATCACGGGACCTGTCTGTAAAATAAATATAATTTTAACCACATACCAATGGGGGTGGGTGGCGTTGTTAAATACCTTTTTTATGAGAACAACGCTGTAATACCCTAGGCCTGAAAATGCAGGGGGTTATATTGGACGCTGATTAGTAAAACTCTAGGATACCTACTTAACCCCACAAAGTCCAGTAAATGCCTTAGCACTGCCAACATGATTACTTAAAAAATCAAAGTATCAGCCTATTTAAGGTCCCACTGCAGGGCAAATGCCTCAATAATAAAAATAAAGAGATCGTCACAATGACTTGCCAAAGGCGGATAGGTCAAATCCGAGCTGTGTTCGAAAAATCCGCCGCATGTTTTGGCCCCGCATGTTTTGGCCGACCCGAGAATCGAACCCGTGATCAAGGGGTCTCAGGAACCTGATATTTACAACACTAGACCCACGAGGCGCTGATTGAATAAAACCAATACTAAACAGATGAAAAGATTGCATTCTCGTCCGTTTGTCAGTGTGCAGCATTTTTTCCATCTCGCTAAGCTCTAATTATTATGATAATTTTTCCCAATTTCATCATTGAGATATTAAGTTTTTGCTTCTTTTTCCGGTGCTCTGGCTAAGTAGAACGAATGAGCTAATAGGCGTCATATAAAATTATTAAGCGAAAATTAAGTGCCAAGGTGAATTGGTTTATTTATTGATAAACTAAGCTTGTCAAACATACTCGTACTTTTTTAAAATACAAATATATGACCTATGTATATTGAGAATACTTATTTGAAGATGACGTTTCTAAATATTTGATTTAAATCATCTTCCTGATCTTGCAATACTTACATTTTGATTTACAAGGATTATAGTAAGCTCATTATCGGTAGGTAGCTCAGATCAGGGAAAATCTCTGATCTGAGGTAGGTAGCGTCACAGAGTTAAACTGAAAAAACACTTTTTCACTGATGCATGACTGTACTTACGGATACGAAACGTGACCTTTTTATAAATTAAGTTTATTTACAGTTGGCAAATAAAATGGTACATATAAATCTTCATGAAATTGAATAAATTATGAATGCATTCCTAAGTGAACATTTACCAATTTCAGTGATTCTGTGAGTCATGTTGATATTCAAAGTTTGTGAGATGACCTGGCATTGTTTTTTTGTTCAAGACATTCTTTTGTGACATTGTTTTTATTGATGGTAAAAAGTATCAAAAAAGAGCGAGTAAATATCACCACTTCATCCTTTTACGGATTCTTCATTACAAATTCTAAATATGTAAAATACAGTCGAAACAAACATTGAACCCAGGGCCGCTTTATTATTATGGTTAATTTAGCACTCAATAGTGCTAGACATTCCAAATCTAGGATTTCCTCATAATTTGACTAAATACCGAAACGATCAAAATTGTTTCCTAGTTGGATTTCTTAAATAAGCCACAAAGTCTCAAATTATTTAGCAAATGGCGTTCTACAGGTACAAAACATGGGTAAGAAAAGTGATCAGAATTAGTCCAAAACTTTTTATAACTTGAGTAGGCTTGGTGTTAATTTCTATAAGGGACCTGGATGCACCTGGATCATTTTACCTGTGTGCACAAAGGAAGGCACGCTAGTTGAATATTGTATCGAACTGCACTTACCTTATAAAGATCCTGGTCTTGCCACCCATTTAAATATCCATAAAGTGGGTTTGCTGGTGACTTGCGGAAGTTCCATATCCCATCCAGCGACTGAATCTCTCGTGTTTCTGTGGCACGTGGGTACAAAGAACCCCCAGTATTCCTGGTGGCCTTCCTTAGCACTTGTTCAATGCCATTCTCGTTGGTGGTAACGGGCACTATGGCGTTGATAGTGGATATCAGTGCCCCGATGACGAGCACCTGTGCTCGTGGCAGCCGCATTATCTGAAAGAAAAAAAAGTAACAGTATTAAAGACGCTATCAAGATATTTCATGGTTGCATTTGTATTGTACAGGGTGTCTCGTTAACAACTCTATTAACTTAAAGGAGAGCCACGAATAGATGGGTAAGTAATCTCACTAATATAAAAAAGACTTAGGTATAGTTCACCATTTGTTTAAGTACGAGTAGCTCTATTGCTTTTAATGTTTGTTTCAGTTATTTATTTAATTCTTATGGTTGTTCACAATATACTTAAATGGGGGAAGGAAAAAACAACTGGATTAACAGAAGAACGGATATCGTCTGTTATCACGTCTGTTATTTTATATTTAGAGAGAACTTATACACAATTTGGGTGAATTAAGACAGTGCTGCCGGTGCCCATCATTGAAAAATTGTAAATACACATTTTTGCTTATATTTAAATTAAACTACGACACGGTTTAATTCTGGTATGATTTATTTCCTTGCCAAGAGTAACGAAGGGTTGATGACAACATTACAATGAATAGACTTGCTAAATCTACAATACAGTCCAAGCGTGTCCCGATAAGATCGACACAACGCTTTTGGGAAACGATGAATAATCCAGATAGCTAATTATGAGGAATCAAAGTCGTTTACACGGTGTACTATTAGCCTGTTATGACTAATTCATGCAAGTGAAACCTATTCAAGATGCAGCAAAGGCGGACATGTCACTATAAAATCGCATGTGCTGTTTGTTGATTTGATTGATTCGCTTTACCAAGTACGGCAAATGAATTTAGTTCAGTACTTAATATACTGCATGGAAAAGTTTCTAAGACGATTTCTTAAATTATCTAATGTGACTCTGCTCTAGGCCTTTTAATTGTTGTCGTGTGATTCGCGAGGTTAATATGGGGTCGAAGTTTTCCAAGCCGTGGAGACCTATGACACGACTTGTTTACCATTGTTATTTTGCGATAAAATCCTCGACTGACTTTCGAAATACAGAGAATTATTAGTAAACTGCCACCTATCCTTCACCACCCTTACTGACTGCAAAAATTCTTATGAAATTGATGCAAGGAAACAGAAGGATTGTTCTTAACTTATTTTCTTTGGTATTTTTTTTTCTTTATGGCTCAGAAAGGAAAATTATTAAAATTGTTATTGAATTATTTTTAACAGGGATTAAGGTAGGTGGGATTGGGCGGAATTGGCACAGGACCGAAAGAAATGGCGAGATTTGACGTCGGAGGCCAAGACCCATTTCGGATCGCTGAGCCAGCGTAGTAATTAAGGTAGACAGCTTATTGAATATAATATGATATGAAATAATAATATACCGATTATACGAATAATATCACTCTCAACCCACTCTGCTTGCCTGACTCCAATTTTAATGATAAAATTAAGATGAAATGTGCCGCTATAGCTACGGATGTGTTCTGGCACGGCAATATTGTGGTAACCTAAACTAAACTTGAAATCAAGTTCCAAGATCATACTGTATGGCTGCACTTCTAGTGATGATTCCCGAATTTCCCTCAATGAAATAAACCAAAGTGGCCCCTTACCGCTAGTATGCAGACTTAATCGAAATCCTATTTTAGATGTCTAATATAATAAATTATAATTAACTTCCTCTTTAGGTTTATTTTTTGGTTGGAATAACACTCTAGTCTCTACCACAGTATTTATGTTGTAGTCAGGAGGCCAGAAACGAATCCCAGTGGATTTATTTGTACTCTTTATTATGCACATCGGGTAAGTAGTGTCTGGAATATTCATTAAATATTCCTGGACATTTCACACATTTGTTTCTAACCGGAACATTCTTGTACCTAACCGGAATTTCTCTAAGAAACAAAACAAACATTGTGACTTGTTGTTTTGCTGATTATTCGGTAGCTATACTTATCTTATCTTACTCTGTGTAGGTCGGTAGGTTAAATTTATCCACAAGCATACTGGTGACACTATAGGGGGCTTAATTAAGGAACATACTGCTTTCAATTCCAAAGAGCTAGTATTGTAATAGATAAAACTTTGCAACATTTTATAAATTCATATACGGTACCTACCGGTAATAGGCGCCGACGACGACGAATAGGTACTTTTGAGACTTAAAAACCAGATTTCTGTGACCATGAATAGACATTTTGTTTTTAATTTTTTTTTTTATTCTTTAGTTGATTAATCTTAGGGACAAAAAAACCGATTAAGGGCCGAATTTCAATATATACTTATCTTGAAATAATCCGGGATTGATAATAAGTATGACTCAAGTGTATTTCATTATAGGATTAAAGTTAAGTGGCACCTAAAGTAATACACTTTTACCTGTCAAAAGTAATACTTATCTTAAATGTAATACTTAACTTAAGCAATAAGATAAGGTTACATTGAAATACCGGCCCTTAGACAAGTAAGACTAATTCAAAACGTTCCACTGGTGATCTTGGAATGTCCCTCTATAAGCGAATTATTGTCATTGAAGATAAGAATGTTTGTCGGTTAGTGTTGTTGACATGTAGCGTGATTGTCTGCAAAGTAGTCATTCATCGCTTCCACTCAAACCCGATATGGAACAGCGGTCAAGGTACCGATGTGTAAACACTTTCGTTACGTATCAGAATGAGGGAAACTGACTGGTAATCGGTTTTCACGGAGATAATTAACGGCTTTTTTATTGCAATGTGTAACAAGACGAGCACATCGTACACCTGATGGTAAACAAGCGCCACGTCTGCCCTTAGGCAGTTCAGTGCCAAACAGTAACTAAACATTTACTATCTGCCACTGCCCTGCGCCCGCTACACCGAGACGACAATTATTAGGTCTACCCAGTAATTTCAATAGCTTCAGTGCCCTTTCCCCGAAACACAGAAGTGCTTGACACATTTCACGGGAAAATATATCTGGCACTGCGGTGGTACCCACCTAGACGGTCCAGTACAAGAACCTACCACCTAGTAACCGGCTATTGGGTTATTTCGATAAATCAGTAATCGATAGTCAGTAAGCTAATCATAGGTTGTGGGAATTTGAAAGATTACAGCAGGTTAATATGGATTTTTCAATGCGTATTTACCACTAGCTGGGCGGTGACGGAAAACAGCGTGAGGAAAGCCTCACAGGCTGTGCACATTTTGTGCTGCTCCAATGTAACAACTGGATTTGCCACATCCTGGATCATGGTTCAAGCGTACCCTGATTAGTTCAAGCGTACCCTGATTAGTTCGAGACAAAAGCACGGGTAAAGAAAACTAAGTTGATTGTTTATTTGAACATGTAAGCGTTTGAAAATATGTCAAAAGTTGTAGTAGTTTAGAAAGTATCGGATCTCTATTTACGGAAGTTGGCATATCTCTATTTACCGTTATAATTATCACTTATTTATAAGATATTGTTGCATTATTGATTTTTATGTACTCCATCAATACTTAAATCAAATGAATAAAGATAATAAAGATCTAGTGTTAACAGAAATACCACTTAACTACACATTAAGCCCAATAGCCCATTTAACTACATATATTAACTTTAGAGTAAGTGTATGCATTGTAAAGTGTATTTAAATTAGCTAATGTTTTAAGTTACCTGGTTTTAATAAAGATGAACATGGCTGTCCCAATAGCATGGTTTAGATAGAACGAATACACCCGAGCACCTACATAGTGAATTGAGTTCAGGACAAACACGTAATATCGTGTATTATGTTATGTAGATTAAGCGTTAGGAACATAATAGCTATGTAAATTTACGCATTGGTGAGTATTACAACATATGCTTTCTAGCACATGCAATAAACCACAAGCACTAATAGAAATTCTCTCGCGGATTCCACCGGCTAACAGTCATGTACACTCATAAATCAGCATTCTTAAAACACTTTTGAAACAGATAGTAAACGTTATTCTAAGTATTTTAGGTATTGATTCTGTCCGTTAGTAGAAAAATACGAGTTAAGTGGGTTAGAATGCATCCGCGCTGCATATCCTAGAAAATATTAGAAACAGCGAATGCATTGTCTGTAGCCTGTGTTAACATTTTATTTTGAATTTCTTGTCTATACTTTAATCCATATCCATACTAATATTATAAAGAGGAAAGATTTGTTTGTTTGTTTGTATTGAATAGGCTCCGAAACTACTGAACTGATTAATAGTTTTTTCACGGGTTAGGCTAAGTGCAGATGGTCGCGCGTTGACGCGCGTACATCCTTACGCGCGTAAAGAATTCCTAAGTAAATATATCAGACTGTTCCTTCGATCACTAATAAGAACTTTATTACTAATAAGCAGTGTTGGGCAAAATGTAATTAATTACTAATTACAAATTACAATTACAAAATGTAATTGAAAACTTCAATTACAAATTACTGGTAATTGTTAAAAGTAATTCAATTAACAATTACAAATTTGTAATTGTAATTGGTAATTGCAATTACTCAATTACTTTTTCGGTACTTTTTAAGTTTAGGTAGTATATAAATAAAATAATTAGGTAATGATTCATCAAAAGTATATTTACGGAAAACAGATCAAAAAAGAGTTATGTATTTAGAATTGTAAAGGCATAAAATAACGTGCAAAATACCAGTCATTGCCCATGGTCATTATCCAATAGGTACATAATAGGTAATAGGTGATTTTATATCGTCAACAGGTGATTATAGGGTAGTGTAGTAAGTAGCCTTAGGAGGTGTTCAGGGTGCCAACATAAGGGGGTGTTTCTTGGGTATTTATCAGGGGATGTTTTCCGGGTAGTATTACCAGGGGGTGTTTTCAGGGTATTAACATAATGGGTGTTCTCCAGGAAGAATCATCAAAGGGGTGTTCACCAGGTTGTTGCATCGGGGGTTGTTTTCAGGGTAGTCACATCAGGGGGTGTTCTCCGGGTAGTATTACCAGGGGGTATTTTCAGGGTATTAACATCATAGGTGTTCTCTAGGAAATATCATCAAAGGGTGTTCACCGGGTTGTTGCATCGGGGGTTTTTCAGGGTAGTCACATCAGGGGTGTTCACCGGATTGTTGCATCGGGGTTTGTTTTCAGGGTAGTCACATCAGAGGGTGTTCTCCGGGTAGTATTACCAGGGGGTGTTTTCAGGGTATTAACATCATTCATAGGTGTTCTTTAGAAAATATCATCAAAGGGTGTTCACCGGGTTGTTGCATTGGGGAGTTTTCAGGGTAGTCACATCAGGGGTGTTCACCGGGTTGTTGCATCGGGGTTTGTTTTCAGGGTAGTCACATCAGAGGGTGTTCTACGGGTAGTACCAGGGGGTGCTTTAAGGGTATTAACATAATGGGTGTTTTCCAGGAAGTATCATCAAAGGGGTGTTCACCGGGTTGTTGCATCGGGGGTTGTTTTCAGGGTAATCACATCAGGGGGTGTTCTCCGGGTAGTATTACCAGGGGGTGTTTTCAGGGTAATAACATCATGGGTATTCTCCAGGAAGTATCATCAAAGGGTCTTCCCAATCTTACCTGCCGGGCAGAAACACTTTGCCCATCTCTAAATATCAGTAATAGTATCATAGTAAAAAATCTGACAAACATGAAATACACAGTTTGGTACTCCGTTCCATGGCGAATTCGACAATCTAATGCATTCTGAGTTCATATTAAAAAAACACTGTTTCTAACCATAAAAACCGTAAAACACCGTTTTAAACGGTTTTAAACCAAAATTTTGGTCGGGTTATAGAGGTTACCCGGTCAAAAAAAAAAAGATTTGTTAAAGTAATTGAGTCATTACAATTACAAATTAATGTAATTATAATTACCAATTACTTATGTAATTCAATTACAGTAATTTCAATTACATGTAATTGCAATTAAAGTAATTGAATTACTTTTGGTTCAATTATTAATTAAATTACATTCTTTATTAGTGATCGATGGACTGTTCACATGAACGCGCGTCTACGCGCAACTACGCGCGATCGTCGCTGCACCATCGCCGGTATCTTGATGCGCGCGTGTACGCGCGTTTGCGCGCGTATTGAGTTCCTTTGTTCATGTATCAACGTGTTCAGTTGACTCGCGCGACTTCTAGCGTGCAGACGTATGGAGCTGCGAAAAATGGAGGAGGATTTCGATGTCGATTTATTCATTGATGAAATAGAAAAAAAGACTTTAATTGTATTAAGTAAGTGAGAGTGAGAAAAGAAAAAGATATTGGGTTGGTTGGTGGATTTGTCTTCGTCGTTTTTTGAGCCTCCGATACAAAATCCACTAACAGATTGCCTCGTCCACTTCCATTCTCGATTAATGATCGCGCCCGACTGCCGTGAGCTTACGCTTGTCATGTGAACTCCTTGTCGTGCGTACACGTGCGTCAACGCGCGACCATCTGAACTTAGCCTAAAGGGGGCAACTAGTCCCAGTCCAAAACTGGGCCCGGGGACCAGTTCCACCCTTTCTAATTTGATAGTGGTCAACTGGTCCCATCTTGATTCTGGTGTTGGGACCAGTTGACCCCTGAATATTCTTTTCACTGTTGGAAAGCTATACTATCCCCGGGTGACATAAAGTACTTTTGATCCAGGAAATGTCGGGGAAGGGGGACATGTTTGAAAAAAGAAATTACGCGCGGGTGAAACCGCAGGCGGAAGGCTAGTTTAAACATAAACCTGGATGGTAAATTGTAGCTCAAGTGTCAGACTATTTAACGTCCCACTGCAGAGCAAAGGTTTCCATCATTGAAAACAAGTTGGTGTCAGAATTATGAGTCTAAGCTTAAAAATCAAAGCAGTGGCGTAGCGTGGTTGTCAGCCGCCCGGGGCGGAAGACAATTCTGTCCCCCCCCTTTTTTTTGCCCCTCAAGTTGGCTAAGCAGCCCACCTGATGGTAAGGGTCACTGCGGCCTATTCCATTAAGGGACACTTCAACTTTATTTGAAATTTTTGCCGCTCCCTAAAAAGTGCCGCCCGAGGCGGATCGCTACGCCACTGCATCAAAGCGGTTTGACTTGGTACATACTTATCCTGATAGACCATCAAGGGTGGTTTAGCTATAATAATAGTTCGGTTTGTGCCTAACTGATTTAGTATAGGTAACTGTATTTTTTTTTATCTACACAGTAGGTACAAAGACTGGTAAGTATTCGAAGTTTTCGGAATAAGAAAACTTACATTTGTACTTATCAGAGTACTTTTTAATTAAGTTGCATAATGCCTAATGCCTAAGGAGAAAACAACTTTCCAACCACACCCAAACTACAACAACATGACATTAAAACATCGAAAATTAGCTGACTATGATCGTTGATGCCTATAATATGCTTTTTCTCTCAGGTCACGTCAGGTCATGATGTAACCTTTTAATAGGTTCATTAACCTTAAAGCATGAAAAGTCAATCAAACAAGAAAACGCGAATGACATAAACAGTAATCTAAAGTTCACCGCCACTGCCTCACCTGGCGATGATGTAACTAATATTACTATTAACAACCATGATCACTGACACAGGTTAATAACATAACTCATAATCATAATCAATTCCTCAAACCAATTCAATGTTCGTGTTTATTAATCTAAACAGAATTAAAAACAAAATCTTTAAATTGTAATTTAAAATTTGTATTTTTGTAAGTAATGTCTTTAAAACTTATATTTAGTAATTTACTAATTGCATTTAAAGCTTTTCAAGTCGTTGACTGCCCGATAGCTCAATAAATCTTCATAGTAGTTTCAGTATGTTTACCAGCCAACGCACGTAAATACGACAGTGGTATCATTTATTATCTACGTCATGTTATCAGAATTTAAAAGTCAACTAAGTAAAATTATAATCCTAGTCGTTTCCTTCTGCAAAAAAACTGTCATTATCATTACTACAAGAGTCATCTTTCCGGGGATGGGCTGGTCAATAGCCACAAGGCTGGGACCAGCTCGTCCCAATCGGGTGTGAAGGGGTAACCGGGGGAGTTTAGTGGGTAGTGGACACTTTAGCCTCGATTCCCACACACGGCCGCAGGTCTAGCTAGCCTACGGTTATGGTGCAACGCATTCTCTTCCGTAAAAAAAGAAGAGTCATCTTTGTAATGAATTAATGATTTTTTGAACTTTAATAATTCAATAATACCTAAACTCAAGCTAATGTGCCATGGCCAAGGCGAAGCCATACACATAATAGTGCATTCTGTTCTCTCATGTAACCATAATCTACAGAACGCCATTAAAATTCCCAATCCTTCCATCCTACTGTTGAATAGACGCATTGTGCCTTGAGGAATGCTTTATCGGTGATCTCTTGATGGACATCCGTATGCACAAGTTGAAACACTTAGTAACTTTATTCAATTTACAAAATTCAATGTTTTTATTTTGTAGTTAATAAAGTAATCTATGTTTTAATAAAATTAAGTACCTATATTTTTCTGAATGAGATTGCTAAATTTCGGTTTCAATTTCGGTTGAAAAGAAAACATTGTTAAGTAAACGATGAACTTAAATTGAAGTTAATCAACCGCAAGTTATTTTCGTTAGTTTTGTTTGCAACCCGTACTTAATAATTGGGTAATAATAGCAAATAACAAATAGTAATGTTTATGGCTAATAGGTGATATCAATAAGATGAGAGGGAGGGTCATTCTTAATTTTTTTTTTACTTTCTTGTTTCAGTGCTGAATTAAAGCAGTAATGTTTCCGAGGATTATCTTCATTGAGAAGAGGAGTCGTCACAACTCACAACAATGGGGCATGTGGGTAAGTCGGTCAAAATGTAATAGCTATATCCTAAAATGGTTATCTCATCCAGGATTCTGATAGCTGTTTTGTATTTTAAACAAAGCAAGACATCCATTTACTTTTCACATATTCTAACCGTCGACTTGTGATAGCGAGTGTACGAGTGTGGTCTGGCGGGCATCATTTAGCGGACTTATCGTACGATCAGACTCGCAGCGGCAAATTATGAATAGGCACAATACTCGCGGGTCACAGTGCTTTATACGTTACTGGCGCAATCAAGATATCATTTACCCGCGAATTCCGCACTGCGTTATTATCACGCGTTTTAACTATTTAATATTCATCGTGTTGATCTGATTTGGAACAAAGTCAAATTATTTAAGTTCTCTAAAATGCAATGAATAATAGTCGTTTCTGTTTACGTTTATCTGTGATTCCAGAAAGTGTCAGTATTACAGTCGATGTCATTACCAAGAAGAGAGTCGTTATTCGTTACAAGAGACATGTAAAATGTTAGATTTACACGGATATCGTAAAACAAAACGTTGCAATAATATTCATCGACTTTGTGTCATCTCTTCCAAAATTATGTTTAAGTTAGCTCTGTTCCTCCTCTAGCTCTATTGTTGTGTATAATTTTGATAATTTATGCTGATGGGCCACAGAGTCACTTAGGCGACTACACAATAATAAATTAAACAAAAAATTATGTTTTTTAATTGAAACGTTGTACAATAGTACATATAAATAATGAAAAGTTATTACCTCTGTCCTTTCCCAATTAAATTTAATATTTTAAGTATAATTGTACCCACATAATATCCTGAATAGAACACGACACAACGACCCCATCTGTCTTCCGCTCGTAAGAAAGGAAATATTAACAATCTAACAATTAAGGTAATTGACCTAATGAGACTTTACATTAGGACCAGTTAACGGGACAACTCATTTGGCAGAACTAACAAAGGGTCGGAACCGTGTTAAATGATGCACTTTTGCGTTAAATGCTAAAAACATTTGCGTTAGCATATCGTTAAGGGCATATTAATTATTTGACCGCAGAAAAGTTTAACTTTAAAATGCAATTTTGAAACGAATTAGGGTTATTTATAAGTGACAACTTTACCCTAAATGTTAATTTTTATTGTCATTAAAATCGTTTGGCAATATGATGAATTTTTTGATATCGTTAACCTATAATAGCTAAATAGATTATTCTTGTGTAATTTTGGACTGTACCGACAAATCTTTGTTATGATTTATTCGCTTCGCACATTAGACGGAGTAAATATTTTATTTTAAATGGTTAACGTAACTTTCGATGCATAAATACAAGAAAAGTTGGCATCCAAATCTGGTTTTATATAAAAGGAAACCAGTCAAAAGGCTTCTATTTTAATTCTTATTTCTGCCTTATACTTAACCAAGCGTTTGTTATCACGTGAAACCGCACTATGTTGACAAGTTTACCGTAGCATTTTACGTGTCAGGAAAACAAACTTTATTAACCCAGTTCGGGTAATGTGAACAAACGTGGTTTATTTATACATTGGACACTGACTACGTTTCTATGTACAGTTTTAGGCGTATAATATATGGAGGTTGGGAGAGGCATAATTATACATTAAATTATGGAATAGCTCGTAAGTACCAGAAACAAAGAAGACAACAAAAATAATATTCATAAAATAGAATGCTACATTAAACAAATGTCCATATTTTTATAGGTACACTCAAGTTATCTAGGGCAGGGTCACAAGGTATACAAATATACCTAAAGATAGCTAATTAAATAGGTAATATTATATGTATGTGAAGGACGTAAGGATACATTTATGTAAAAATGTAGTCTTAGTTGTGTCTTTAAAACAATAACCAGTTCTGGAAATCGTTACATCTGTTTAAATATTAATATATTATGGTCAATTATTAAAAAGAAATTCGCGTGAAGGAGATTTTCGACTGAGCTCTTTCAATGTAAATGATGTTTATTAATATTATTATTTGGTGGTCATTTACAATCTCTCCCGGACACAAACATACATAATTCTTTAACCTTTTTCCCATGAAATTGTTCGTAAAAATTCCAATAGTCGTGTTTATTATTGCAACTTCTTTTCGTATGCATATAAAATAGTTTCACGGTAAACTAAATCGTGATCGCTTTGTTGCCGACTACAAACAGATTTCCCGCTTATATAAAATCTACGCGCTAGCCACCCGGGTCACGGATGTAGTGTTTCAATATGACTTAGTATTCTTAACGCTATTCAATATATTGCATACGTCTGATACCGGGCATTGTCTTTATTGGTATAAACTAACAATTACCTAACAATCCCAGCATACCGACCAACTTATCAGTTCCTTTATTCAAGGCATCAACTAATTTCGATAGTCCATGCTCTTTGTAGAGATTTTAATGTACTATATTACAAGCAAAATCCATAACGGTTATAAAAATGACATTTCGAGCCAAGAAAATACACAGTATCCGAACGGTATCGCATGGTAGCATTAATGTTTCTTAGTTAGGTGTTACTCATTACGATAAGACGTATTGGCCATATACGAATTGAACAATTTGTACTGTGGTTAACTTGGAAATCTCTCAACAGACTTAAGAGTCATGATGGCCGCTGACTACCTGCAACTGCAACGTTGGGGGTACGTAGAGCCTTTTGAAAATGCACAATTAAAAAAGCTTTCTTAGATCAATAGAAATGAATCGCAAACTTTGTATGTGTGTCCGTAACGTCACAAAACCACTGCACGAAAACATTGTTGTTTTTTAATGTCAGGACGAGCTATTTAGAAATTATATTTTTACCCCTTACGAAAGCTAGCCGGGCCTTGTTATAAATAAATGAATTTGCAATAACAGAAAATGTATAAAGAAACATGGTTTGTTTGTGCCCTTTTGAACCGTTGCAGTCAATGGGTGCAGTAATATTTTTGATCATAATCTCTGTTTACCTATTATAGTAAATTCATAACATGTTACGTACGTATTATTTTGTGGTTACGATAATATAATGCTAGTACGATATGTTAAGATTTTATGATCATAAATTAGGTGAAACATTTTATGAATAAACTTCTTAATTAATCACATCAGGCATAGTTATATCATGCTTAGTGCTCACATAATTAAGGCAATTAAAATATTTATTATAACAATTGAAGAGGAGGCTTGCAAAATTGTACTAAAGACCTACATTTAGTTACTATTTTGCAAGAGGTAAAGTAAAATGGGTTTCTATTTGTTCTTAAGTAGGTAATTTAAGCAATACAATTATTACAGATGAGTTAATCAGCGTAGTGCCTTGTGGGAAATTAATCTTTATTTTGCCTATGTCCAGCAGTTGACTATTACAGGCTGATGATGATGATGTATTCGTAGTAGTGGTTTAAATAGGTATAGAGCCCTAATCGTGATCGGAGTTTTTGGGCTAAATCCTGAATCTTGGCTCAAGATCAGTACATAAAAGTGATCGTAATAAATTCAAAGTATTTATAAAAATCTTTTATATCTTACTAGCACTACGACGTGAATGGCTTGTTGAGAAGATGTGCCGCAAGAAATAACAATAAAGAATTAGAGTTGTTGGTCAATGTCATAAATCAAGTTGGTTAGGTAAAAGTTAGTTTTTTACATGCAAGTCTTTACAGACGTTAGTTGCAATTAATCAGAAGTATCTTTTGACTATGTAAGTACTGATACCAAAAGTGGTAATTTTTTATAGTAGAAAGCAATTTAAACTATTAGAATGTTAATATCTGAAACTGTTGTCCTTTTTACTGACTTAATAATTTTAAGTTAATTCTGTCATTTTTGAAGGAAAAAGATGAAAATTGTAATGTGCAATTAACAAGGAATCTAACCAAAAATTGGCAAGAACAATCAACCAAAAAAAAATAAAAAAATACCAGATAATAAAAGCCTTATTATACTTGAACTCGATTTCTGCTCACTGATACCAAAAGCGAACTAAAACAACAGGATATGTCCCAATTGCCAGAACTTATATACACATGGGTAAGTAAAGGAATTCCGTTGGCATGTGCTTGAACGACAGCACATGGTTCAAATATCACGTTATCAGTGACACATGTATGTAGGTGCAGTCTATAAATCAGCCTGCATTGCGTAGATTTGCATTTATCCGCAATATTTAAGCGAAGCAGGACATAATATGATTATAGTAGTTATTCTTATTTCGTCAAAGTCGAACCCGGCCACACTGGCCAAATACGCACCACACAAAATATGCAATCCATATAAAATGGTTTGAACTAATTGTAACGATAATACAGATACATATTACGATATTTTTATTTGCAAGCAAGGGTTTTGTACTGCAATAAAAGAATACTTAAAAGTACTAAGGAACAATTAAGTTTGAACCAAAAAAAACCACTTTTTTGAACTGCTTTTTGATCTCAATCATGTGTTTTCAGCTACTTAATTACTTATGTCGGCGCTATTTTGAGAGAAAATGTTTCTAGTACCGTGAATTTGACTATGTTACTTTTTCCGGAAGAAGCTATATTTATATTATAGTTCTTTGATAAGTACCTATTAGGTACTCTTACCCCTAGAGCCGTTTTATATTATGTTAACAGGATGGGTATTTAGTTATTATTGTAGAGGGTAAAAACAGCAACTCGCTATAGTAACTTGGCAGTCAAATACCTGTGTGTCACCTAAATTACCTAAGTAGGTACGCTATGAAACTAAACGCACTTAAATAAAACTTTTCTGGTTCAGATGATTATAGAAGATAGAGTAGATAATACTTTTTGACAAAAAACATGCTAGGTATGTTAAATATGATAATTTTATGCTTGCGATACCAATCCTCTTAGAAAAAGTTGAAACAGATAAGGAGATGGTTTAGATATTGCATTATGTTAAATTCTTTGGTGAAATCTATTTAGGGTATTTATTTATTTTTAATGCAATAAATTAAATGTTGCGAAAACAATTAGTATTTTGTTTAAGGAGAAAAAATATATACGGTACTCACAGTGTTTGCAGAAAATACTTCGCAAGATTAGGTCTTGTTTTTTGAGAACTCACTCACGACAACCAAGTGCACCTTTTATTTACTAATACTAAATGCATAAAAAAAGGTAAAACTACGGTCTATTGACGGTATTAAAATTTATTTGATGTTTATAACATAATTTTAAAAAAATTATCGTCAGATGTTTCGAAGTTTTGGCGCGAAATTCAAGAATCGAACATGAGCGCGGTCTCCGCCAGGCGCGTCGGCGGACTGGCTGGATGTAAAAAACCCTTGTCAATGATCGGTACGCACCGGCATAAGCCGACCAAATCCAAATTAACACATAGTTAGCAATTCTCGCTCTGAGCCACGAGGCATGTTGACTTGGTCGACTAAACTATTCACTTTCTAGGCAAAGACGTGACGGCATCGCTCCAGTCTGGAACGATAAAAACAAGTAGGTAACTGATTATGTCAGCAAAACAATGATGATAACACGCGATCACTTACATTATTGTGGTATGGTCGATATTTTAAAGCGCGCATGGTTTGATTTTATTTTCTTAAAACAAATGGTGTATTTTTATTTCAGTATTATTTCAATTTATTTCGTTAAAAGACATTTTTAAATCATTGATAAGGACTTCATGTAATCACCTAGACTAATTCGAAACAGTAACATGCGGGTGGTGCACTACAGACAATAAAAAATCTACATAGTTTTGTGCGGAAATATTGCAAACCTGTTTCCACACCTACCCAAAAAGATAAGGATCCATTTAACAAAAAAAAGCGTGACCGACCACATTGTGTGGCGTCGGTTTTAATAGAGACGGTCATTTACTGTTTTAATTAATAATGTACCTTGCTATTGGATGAACAAATTAAATAGACGCAAACAAAGGGTTTTTCGGAAAGTAGGCAAAGAGGTACATTTTATTCAAAATTATACATAGTAGGTTTGCAAACTGGTACTAATTGCCTAAGTAATTTTATTGATGTGTACTGTTTATGAAAGTGTTCCTCTCATCTTCGATCCTTTCATAATGCTCCACTCCTAATAATGAAACAAAGCCTGTCGAAGTCTGAAAAACGTGTTTTTGTAAGTAAAATAAGTCCTTCTGGCTATGACGTTCGACCCTGCAGTTCGGTCGATCGAAAGCTCCTGATTTTGATTGATCTAACTATGAAGGATCCTTTCTCTTCTTGTTGCTTTTTCGATTTCATTGCTTAAAATTATTTATACGGAATATTTACATTCGAATTATCGTATCACAATGGTTTAAATCTTTTATATATTAATTGTGTTGCGAAATTCGGCAGAGCTTGCAAATATAAGGAATTTAAGTGGTAGTATAGTGGTGGTGGTAAGTTTTTGTTGCTTTTACAACATTTTGTATTGGAGAAACAAGTGTATTTTTATTTCTAAATTATTACTTTATGATCTTTTTTCGATAATGAAATGGCATGTGATCAAAAAAATATACTCACTAAAATATATCTGGGATGATGAAGCTACGAGTAATATAGCGGGTCGTTACATCCCCTCAGCTACGATTGAGCTAAATGAAAACTGACACAGGTGTCACCAAGTTCATCTTAGAAACCTATGTGAAAATAATGATTTGATTTTTATTTAATCTGAAAAAGTAACTGGGTTTAGATGTGTTTAGATGTATTTCCGATGTTCCCGTCATTTAATAAATTTTAAAATGTTTAATTCCTGTGAACCTTTTTATTTGCGAATCATGTAGGTATGTTTAATATTTTTATTTGCATGGCGTAATCATAAATGCTATTGATCAACTGAATTTACTTACTGATAGACGCATTAATCTCCTGTGGTTTACTCTGACCACAATAAACAAAACTCATTACAGCTACATTAATTCCGCAATTATCTTAATTGCTTCTCTTACAATCGCCATAACGAACGTTAACCACGATTTAATGGAAAATTTGATTTGTTGAATCCCTACTCATATTAGAAAAGCGAAAGTCTGCATGTTCCATGTATTCATTCTCACACCAGAACAAAAACTTTTGGTTAGTTTATCCACTAACAATGTTTCAACACTTGCTGCTATTAATAGTTGAAAACCGAAGGACAATATCGGAGAGGGACATTAAAAACATGTTTGTTATTTGACATTTGGTAGTTAAAAAAATTTAGTTAGATTCCCGCCTTGGGTCTAGTTGGTAGTAGGGCTTTTTCAGAGTCCGACTGGCCAGCTACCACCCCCACAGGTGAAAACTGCCGCCATAACAGTTCTGGCTGTGTTCCGGCAATATTAGTGTGGGAGCCAGTAGTACACTTGAAATCAGAGGCTCGAAGATCAGATGAGTCTACAGTCTGGCAGCACATTGGGGGACGTTTCCAGGTGAAGCGTCCTTCAATGGAATAGGCCACAGTGACCGCTTACCATCAGGTGGGCTGCGTGCCTGCCTGCCAACTGACCTAGTAATAAAAAAAATAGTTTGGGTACTAGTATTATACATTTTATCTGTGTGGGACAAAAAATGAGAGAGGATACAAACTAGTAAACCTTTTGTTACGAGTATCAGTGCGTGGCTCCCACAATCATCGGGAGTCTAAATGTTATTTATTTTCATACTGAAATGCTGCGCTTTCAGCAGAGAATCCCTTTACCTTTCTTCTTTGCCACTCACCCTGAGGTGCTGCGTCATCGACTTTTTTGTTGCACACTGAAGCACACTTTCCGACGGGGGTACGAAAAGGTAATGTTGGGCTCTCCCCCAGGATTTGGGCCTTCCAACTAAAACAACAGCGGCTCTCCCACCCGAATTATAGAGAGGTATCCCGGAATCTACCAAGTTATGTCCCGAAAATGCGTGATCGCCTTCATCTAACTAAGCCATATTAAGTACTTACTTGTGGGACCTAAATATACGTTACCGGGATTTGGGCTGGGTGACCTCTCGAGTTCTCGCCTGACCTTGCTCCAGCATTGTCCGGCCCGCGTGACATTGGCGTACAATGATGCTGGCTGCCGACCGTATTCATAAGAACTGAATCCGTGTGAATTAAAATATATTTAAGCATAATATACTAACATATTACGAGTATATGTATGATTTTGATGTGTACGAAATAACGAATTGTTCTGTGGATGAGATCAAATGAGCTCGTTTTGATGGTTGGTTAAAAACAAATTCATAACTTTAATTTAAATTAAATCTTGTGAAACCAGAAGTTTATTTTAAAAATGATATCGTATAACTTTGAGAGCCCTGTAAGTCGCGACGATATAGACTAGAAGTCCACGTGGGAGTCAGCGTTAATTTACTTAAAAAAACAAATAAATATCTTTTGACGAAATTCCATTCTATCCCATGGAGATTATCATCTTTACAATCAATTAGGCGTTGCAATTTTTTAATAATATTTTTAATCGATGTAGGTTATTGAAGTTTTCAGAAGATTTATATCCGATGCATTTGATTTATGGGAATAATTCGAAAAATTCGGATTTGTCGAATTCTCTCATCTTTTATTGTTGTATCTTAAGTATTGTAATAACGTAGATGGGGTAATATAGCCTAACTAATAATTATTTACCAGGTGACATGTTACAGTATTATCTACTTATATCTTATGCGTGATAGGTGAGTGTTTAAACAAGTACGTAAATAAATATTATAGGACATAAGTAAACTACAAATAGCAAGGTTTGGTTCGTTGTGCCCTAAGCTAATATTGTCTACGCAAACTTTGTTGAAACATATTTTCCTGTTTATTGTGAAAAAGTATCGATTGTATGAGATTTATCAATATGTCAATCGATTACGAAGGTGAACGTCCAGTTATTCTTAACTTTACCACAGTGTAATTTATTCATTGCAGTATGTCAATTATAACTTACCTCTCGGTCAATAACAATACTTTCAACTTTGCGTCTGTATAAAAAAAATATAGTTTTAAAATCAAAATGTCTAAAATTATGAGTTAGCAGTGTATCAGAGTGTTGAGCAGAGCTTCTTGTTAAGTTTCCCTTAATGGAATGAAATAGAAATATAAAAACGTTTATTTGGCACCAAAAATTATGTACAACACAAGATAATTATATAAAATGAACTTAAACTACAATTTCGTCGTAATTGCCGGTTTTCATCAGGTAGGGTCCTGCCTCCTGGTGGGCTTTCTTAATAAACTGGAGTTGAACTTTGCCTTCAATTATTAACTTTATCAATGACAGTCTTATTAGTTTGGAAATAATACAGTCAAAAGTGGCAGTCACTGCGTACCTATCTATTTACCTTTTCAAAGGCGAAATGTATTGTTATTTGTTTTAAATGAATGGGAAAAGCACAAACAACGAATCTTTGAGAAGTATATACTGTTGTGTCCATGCATTGGACTAGGAATATTATATTATATGAACTATCCCAGTGGAAATAGGGCTTACTTATTTCAATTACTAATCATTCATTTGTTTCGGAGGCAAGTGGCCCAGATAACTACTTTGTTGGATAGTTCTTTGATGCGTACAACTTTCAACTTGTGTGTACTGTGGTATGACTGATAAAGCCGTGAATCGTGATCGCATAAAAACATATGGCTCTCATGTTTAGTCGAGTAGTAAACATACATACATAGTATACGTTTAAACAGACGGTTCAATAATCTCGTAACATGCTTGTTTTGTATAAAGTTAATATCTCGAGACGATTAATCATCGATCAAAAGTTAACATTATTCAATATTTTTTTGAAGTTTAAGTAATTATTTAACCGCGGGAAAAAAACTTTCTGGCTAATAAGTATTTTTTTAATTATACCGAGAAGCTTACAAGCATAAAGTGACACGACGACACGTACTTAGATGTCCAGCAGACGAAGAAAGCAGTACTTACTTACCTATCTTCTCAAGATCTTACCATGACACTACTGCCAATATAAATCATTGCTGTAGGTAGACTATTACAAAGTAGGTACATACAGTATAGGTAAATAAATCAATACTTTAAAAGCACAGCAGCGCAGTCTAGCTCTGAATTAAGTAAAGCTTGTAGGTAGGTACCACGGAGTTGAATTAGATCTCTGTGGTAGGTACTATGGGCAGATGGACGACGAATAAACATTACTTAACATTACTAGAATTATATCTGGGCTTTACATTACACATCTTTTTTAAATTAAATATAACGTAATTAAATATACATACAGTACGGTCAACAGCACATCACAGTTAACACGTCTTGCAGTTCTATAATAGCACTTATGCCCCCGACATAAGAGCGAGCGGTACAAAGAAGTGTTACGTCTGACGTGCGTTTGACTGAACTTATACATAAAAATACCCAGACCGATACAAAGCAACATGTTCAAAATTATTCATGCTATCAAATGTTTGAGTCGGTCGTAGATCGAACCAGCTACCTCTCGTATAATAACCGAATTCTTAACCAATTGATGTAACCAAATCGGTCGGAAATGGATGGTTGTTACTGAGAAATATTTTCATTTAAAATTGATGGTGATCCGAGACGAGCATAAAAATGTCCTGATTCCTGCGTTTTATTGGAAATTCGTATTGGGTAAACAATCACGTGAACAACAGAACAAACATTATCCAAATCTGGATTCGATGAAGAGATATAAAAGTTAACGGTACGCGTAAAATGCATGCTCGTTATTATGTATCGAATCGTGGAATTACATAAACTTTTACGATTACGATACCATAACTTAATAGCCATTTCGTGGAAAAACGCATGATAAATTGGGAATGTTTGTGTTTCATGCAGTTTATAGCGTAAAATACGTTCCTGGTAGCAGCTGGTATCGCAAAATCGAATGAAAAAGCAGTTTTAGATGTTACGTAACGATATAATATAATATTTAGTTTA
This sequence comes from Mecyna flavalis, assembly GCA_949319885.1. Classification (NCBI taxonomy): domain Eukaryota; kingdom Metazoa; phylum Arthropoda; class Insecta; order Lepidoptera; family Crambidae; genus Mecyna; species Mecyna flavalis. The sequence continues at coordinate 6,066,899 of OX439436.1, forward strand.
TTTTAAGATACAAACATGACGTAAAATTTCGCTCAAGACGGTATAAGCATCGGTGGTTCAGTGGTAGAATGCTCGCCTGCCACGCGGGCGGCCCGGGTTCGATTCCCGGCCGATGCAATACTAATTTTGTCAATTCTTATTACTGAGATTTTTATTACATTACAAAAGAATAACAATGTAATTCATTAATAATAATATTACATATTTTTTTCATAAACGCTGGATTCACCAGTTTTGTTTGCCACACCCGTTCAGATAAGCTCCTATGAAACTGGTGGACTGGTAAAACAGGCCAGGAAGACCTGGTACATGATATGTTTGTCTAATATGTCAATGTTTTAAAAATCAATTTATTATAATTTATATTATCGGCATCTGTAACTTGAAAGTACTACGTTGAATTAAAACTAAGAACTACGTTGAATTAAAACTAAGAACTTATAAAAAGAGAATACTGCCGAAACCCGGGATTGAACCGGGGACCTTTAGATCTTCAGTCTAACGCTCTCCCAACTGAGCTATTTCGGCGGTGGAAGACCAATCGAAATTATTAAATAAGGTGTGTTGTGTGATTCAATATGGTGTGTGTTGTGTGGTTATACAGAAAAACTAGCATATCACGCTGAAAAAAAAAAACAATAAGTGCGCCTATTGTTACATAAATTGATATGCAGGTATTTTGTATTTTAATGTTAATAAATTGAATTTTAGTATTTAATAGTGCCATCTGTTATGTACCAATAGAACTAACTACAATGCACGTTAAAAAGCATAGTAATGCAACATAACATACATTACAAAGTAGTATTCTAGTACAACGCTAGGTGGCGCTGACATTATCAATCAGAGATTTAAAGTAAAGTGTAGAAATAATAAATTATTACTTACTTATATAAAGCCTAGTAATAAATGTAGTAAGTACATAGTATCAGCCATTGATGTCCCACTCAGAGCGAAGGCTCCATCCATGAAATCAAGTATCGTTGCTTGCTATGATGGGTGGGTACGGACCTTGCCAAATGCGTATGGTGATCACAATATCACAAACCCGAGCTGTGTCCGAAAAAACCAACACAATGTTAGCTTGGGAATTAAACCCAGGATTCCGAGATTTCGGCCCGCTGCGTAAAACAAAAACGGACATGATGATAGTCAATTATATTTTTATTAATTATCATTGATGATTAGGTACTTATTTGATAAAGTTGTTTTGTGAAACTGTTGGTTGTCGTGGTCTTTTTTTACCCGGGGAATCGAATAGGTACCATCCGCACCGTTACTCTCCTTCGGGAGCGCAGCCTTTGTTCCGGTTTGATTGACAAAAAGTTACCTGCATGATGCATCTTATCTATGATTAGAGATGGGCATGCAACCCGGTTAATCCCATTCTTGGGAAACTGCCCAGCTGGGTCAAAAAACCCACCGCCCGCGCCCGTAGACGTAACCGTATATTATATAAGAAACATCGGATCACTTGACCTTTGTAATCAAATTCACTAGGAACCTTTAAAATTACTGCCTTTTATCAGAAAAGTAACCAAAAAATTACCGGGGTTCCGGGGTTTTACCGCGCCCATCTCTATCTATCTATGATTAATTAATATAAGGTTCGATATAAGGTTGTATAGAATATAAAAGGTGTTAAATGGCTTTATTTGAGACGGGATTGTCATACCTTACCTAATCCCACCTATGTAAGCAAGAACGTTCCTTCCAGATTTTAACTTTACCGAAGGGATTCCAAAGAGTTTTACCGTAATCCAGCATAATTTGTCATAAGTCGACGCCCGTTATCCACGCTCAAACAGATCGCAATGTAACAAGCTAAAGGGAATTCCAAACTGACGCAAATAAACCAATCAGAGACTGGATTTAATCCCTTTTGGCATCAGGTCTTGCCCTTTATACCTAGCTCGGGAATCGGGAATTCGGGATTTGCTTTGTGCAGATACCTTCGATCCGTTAGTGTTTGAGGCTTAATAGGAAGGTACATTATGGTACTTTGTATGGTACAGTTATGTAGTGAACTTCCTGGCTTATAAAGGATTAGGAAAACGCCATGTACTTTTCATCCTATTTAACATTATTAGGTCTTAAAACAATTAGAACTTATTGTTTACAAAAGCACTAGGTACCTATCTAGTTTTACTTCGTCAGTCAGTCAGTCTCGTCAAAATCGGTTCTTGATTCGGTTAAAGATCTAAGACACTAAATACTAAGTAAGTGTATAGTATATATGTCGCAATAAGATAGATAAAGCTGTAATATAGTTACCTATATCCCAGGGTTATAATTATGTAACGTAAGATAGTTATAAGGAGCGATTTATAACTATCGTACGGTCACAATCTAGTAATATGGTTATCTGACTAAACTAATCTAGTTATATAGTTATAAATCGACTGGGGCGATTAAGAAATTAACGGGCGTCTAAATATTTTATAGTACGGAATTATAGATGAGGTGTAATAAATATAACTTGGCGACTAATAGTATTAGTGAGGTAATAAACATTGTATAAACGGCCGGAGGCGGAAATCGACTCGGATGGACATAGGTTAGAAGGCTAAGGCGGGAGCGGGGCGTAGGTAGCGGAGCTCCCGCCTTAGCCTTCGTGGTTATTTTTTTTTAACACCTATTCCCTAAATTAATGAAAGAAATGGTTTTTAAAATTACGTATACGGACTGACACGTTTTATTAATAAAAAGTATTGTAATGTTACTAATTGTAGGTTACAAAAAGTTGATTATAACAAAAATAAAGACCATTAAATCGTTTTATTTAATTGTTTAGTAGATTTATAACTATGTAACTAGATTAGTTTAGTCAGATAACCATATTACTAGATTGTGGCCGTAAGATAGTTATAAATCGCTTCCTTATAACCATCTTACGTTATAATATAATTATAACCCTTGGCATATAACTATAATTCGGCTCTAACTATGATACTGCGACATATATATATATATAAAAGGTCTAATAATAGGTGTTATACAGTGTTATAGGAAAATATTTTAGAAAAGGACATTTCAGGCAAATAAAATACAAAAATGCAAAACAAACACATAATATAATATCAGTGATTCAAACTGCTATAAATTATTTAAAAATCATTGTTTGCAAAACTTAATTTCCAAATCATTGTGTGAAACCTTTTTTTATCATTCGAAAGCTGGTTTTATGGGTGCGAGCGGGTACAGTACAAATCGGATTGCAAAATTAGAGGGCCCAGTGGGTGTGGATTATGGGATAATTGGACCCAACCCGACACAACAAAGGGAATTGTTTGCAAAGCAAAAAAAGCGCAAGTTACGGTTATTGTGTTACACACGCTCGTTAGTATTCGGCATGAGTAAAATAATTACGGAGATAGGTACTAGCAAAGGCACACTATGTAAATATTTTTATTAGAAAATTATAAGTCGAACGAAAATAAGTTAATTTATTGTTTCATTTCATACTTTCATCTTTGCCAAGCTCAAACCATGAAATGAAATGAAATTTTTTTTTTTTGAGTATAACCAATTCGAGTAATGCCCTGGAAAAGAGTTAAAACTAAAACAGTATGACAACGATTTCGTTATTGTGTTCAGTTTTTTAGCTCAGTACAGATTTGGACACAGTCATGTTACCAGGTTACCACATCCCTATTTATTAAATAACTACTGCTTAAAATAAAATAATATTCTATTTAATTATCACGTAATAACGCAATACCTTATTTGGAAAATGAGCTTCAAGTTCAATAATTTCTAATCAGCAAATAGATAAGTAATAAAAGCGACAGACAATGTCGCGATGAGTCAGGCAGTGACACACTCCCCAGTAATGAATGTTATTGATTGCTGCAATCAACGATATTAAATACCCTAGATACAGTGACAGCGCTCGAAAAATGTCCCGCAAAACAAGTGCTTAAACACGGTTTAAGCACTTGTTCGCTTCCAGTCGCACGCGAACCGGCCTAGCGTCACTATGCCGAAGTGCTCCGTAAAAAAGTGCAAGAACAACACTTTAACCACTCAAAAAAAGGATGGAGTTTCGTATTTCCGGTAAGTAATAAATCCATCTTTGATAATAGAATGCATTAATGGTAAAAATTATCCTAAAACGTGCTAAAATTGTAATTTTCTAAAAAAATCGGAAGAAATCAGACACGTGGCTGGCTGTATAGTTGTCCCTTTCCCACGCGCTGCGGTATTAATGCTTCTAACACTTTCACACAGAGTAATATTTGGAACATAGTAGGTTTTGTAGAGGAATGGAGTCGCGTAGTACTAAAATTTACTATGGTATTTTTTTTATTTTGTCCTATATTACAACCAATATTTGCACATCTTTTTACAAAAAAATCTGTATAACAATCAAAGATCTGTAAGAATAACAAAAGAATTTGGTGTTTAATTATTTAATAATTACACTAGTAGATTACCATTTTGTTTTTATCTTATATTTATGAATAAATTCATTAAAAAAGAATATGAAGATTGTTTACAATATTTGACAACAAAGAATTTTTTTTTTGTAATATTATAGGTATTCATTTTTATTAGTAGGTATCGTTATAATAAATATTTCATTTTTATTAGGTATTTTTATAATAAGTAAGATAATATAGTAAAGCCAATTACAAGTTTCCACCTTTAGACAGACAATTTATCTAACAGTGGGCAAAAAGCTATAGTAATAATAAATAAATATCTCTGGACATTATCCACACAGCGCCATCTAGCCCCACACTAAGCATGAGCTTGTGCTAGGTAGACAACGGATAAACATTACCTAATACTTTTTTTTTGTAAATACATACATATTATACATAGAAACACCCAGACCGATACAAACAGACATGTTCATGTACACAAATGTTTGTACCGTGCGGGGATCGAACCCGCGACCTCTAGTGTAATAGCCGACTTCTCGACCATTAAACCAAATGGCTCGTCGCTAATAATAAATCATATGAGTTTAAATTTAATAAAAAATCGTTCCTTCGGTAGATAAAATTTAGTTAGTCATTTAACAAATAAATTTGTTTTTTATTCTAATACATTATAAATAAAAAAATAACATCGACGAAGACTCCTCTACTAACTCTGTTCCAAATGCAACGATTTTATGATTTTCAAACAGCGCAAACTGAACTAGACCTTATTTCTATTGGTTTACAGCCTACATTCGTCTTTACAGCAATAAAGCAATAAAAATTTTACGAGCTTGCTGCCTGCTACGTTCTAAAATGTCGTAACTTTCGGACGCCTGCATTTAAAGTGAGATCGTATACCTGTGCATTAAGGTCAACGTTTGAATATTGAAATTAGAGTTGATATTATTTTTCGTCCTTAGCGCACCTCCCACCGTTGCTATCTACTTTCGGGACACTTTTTGAAGGCGGTTTTATAGGCAATGTTGCTTCTAGGGTATTTAAATTCGTTGGCTGCAATCAATAAAATAAGTAAAACATGCACTTGTGGTGTTCCGCACAGACCCCTGCACTTTTCACCATTCATTAATCAACTTTAATAGAGGGAGTTTAAACAGGTTTTCAAAGCAGGCGAAATTGTAATTAAAATTAATGGCGATTATGTACCTACTTACCTCGTTTTTAGTCATAAATATGCCGATATTTGCCGTTATTGAATAAACGTTTTGTCTATCTATTTTATACCAAAAAATATTGGTTTGTGTAAAAAAAACAAAAATTTTAGTAAATATTAAAAATGAAAACAAAAATGGTATTTTGCGCCCAACGTGGGGCTCGAACCCACGACCCTGAGATTAAGAGTCTCATGCTCTACCGACTGAGCTAGCCGGGCTTGACATCGGGTGACGAAATTATGTGTTAAATACTGCATAACAAAGTCCATCAACTCGTGTAAGTTCTTTTAATGACAAAACGGTCTATTGAAAAAAAAAATATTTATTATATATTCAATAATAATTATTAATTATTATGAGTCCATATGGATTTATTTATTTTGAGGAAATGTCAATAAATAGTTCCAAAATAATACTAAATATTTTGTCAACTGGGCGGGTTTTATTAATAAATCCTTATTGATATGGTATTCTACCATACTTACAATCGAATAAATAATGTTTGATGTTATCTGACTGGTCAATGTGCAATTAATCAATAAACCATTTATACGAGTACAATCTTAGGGCGCCTACATGTTTGTAGTTCTTTTGTGAGGTGAGGATTGATTAATAAATGGGAATAGAAACGCCTGGGAGTTGTATTATCTCAATAGGGCATTTTACAAAAACCAGGTTCAGTAGAAACGGATTTCGAACGAAACGGATCGGACGGAGGATTTTTCGCCTAATGAGCGCGCAGCCCAGGAGTGAACCAAAATGTACCCTACACCAATGGCCTATTTATGCTAAAATAATTTATTCATAGAAATACGTTGTAAAACAAAACAACAAAAAAGGTGCTAGACCTAAACTTAATTTTTAAATTGAGTGAGACGTTGTATAAAAGTGTAGTTACAGTGTAACAGGAGAAGAAAATATAAGGGTCGATCAACTTTTAAATGTACGACGGCAACATTACCCTGTCCCTGGCCTATTTCAAAATATCTATATAAAATATTTGTTGCAAATGTGTATTTTCCATTAATATTGACATTAACAAACCTATTATTAAAATAGCTATTAATTTTTTTGTAATTTATCCGTTGATATTTGGTTGTCCAAATGACAAAAAGGGTATAAAAACGGTATTACTGAGTGTCCCCGACTAACAGTGCATCACAAAACTTTGTCTAACGAAAAAAAAAACACTATTAGGCAATTCATATAAATTATTCAAAATTATTTATATGAATCTAAATTAACAAGAAAACAATTGGAGTACTTATTTAATTTACTTAAAATACGATTTTTGTACATTTAATTTTGGTCCCCTACAATCTTGAAGTCACCCGGACAACCGAGAATTACCTGAAAATTCAAAACATGATGGCGTTGATGCGTCCAAGGTGACAAGCTGAACATAATCCGATCATCGCCGATCGACACGACCTACCGCCATCTTGATTTCACCAACCATCGCGGCGTCAGCCGGCCGAGTTTTGTGTGAGGGAGTGCGTGTGTTTATTGTCAGTCCATCGGACCACCGTCGGATTTACGTAAGTAATTGAAATGTTGTATTAAATTATTATGCAGCAAATTCTATTATATCTTTATTTAAATCTTACGATGAGGCAAATCACAAAAACGCATTAGTATTTAGTAGGCAGCTCAAAATTGCGTAAATGTCCCTCGGACAACCAGTCACTTGGACAACGAAATTGGTTGTCCCTAGGACAGTTTGGTTGTCTAGGAGAAAAATATAATGCAAAAGGATTCCTAAAAGATTTTAAACAGGGAAATTTAAGTGTTTTTCATGGTTTTTGTTAATATTTTTAAGCGCTGGTGGCTTGGAACTCTCAATTCGAGGATCCCTGATTCGATTCCGGGCAGTACCAATGTAAAGACGTGCGTGTCAGATCCACCAACCCGCATTGGGCCAGCGCGTGTGGATTAAGGTTTAGACCCTCTCAGCTCTGTAGATAGCAGAGGGAGACCCGTGCACCGCAGTGGGGCATTTATGGGTTGCTTTAACTAACTAACTGTTTTTATTTTTAGAGTATGGGATTGTCGGAAAAAGAAAAGTCAAGACGGTATAGGGAGAGACTTAAAGCGAACCCAGAAAAGTTGGCTGAACGGAAGAGACAGAAAAGGGAAAGCTATCATTTTTTATTATTATGGATTACCTCACTCCACCTGATGGTAAGTGGATGTGAGGTCCAAATATAAGGTTGACTGGCTCAATAGAACATAGTACCCATTGAGCCAGTCACCCCTCACCTTGAAGGCCTGCTAAGATGCCGCTTCACGCCCCGCTTTAAAAGCCCAGGATTATAGGAGGAAGGAAACACGTAAGCCGGAAGGGCATTCCATGACCTAATGGCACGAGGTAAAAAAGAGGAACTATACCTCTTGGTACGGGCCACCAGTGTCTGGATGGTATGCGGATGGCAACGCAGTCCGGCGCGTGTTGTTCGGGAGTGGAAAGGAGAGGACGGAATGAGTTGGAATAACTCTTCAGAACATTCCCCATTATAGAGACGGTAGAGAACACTCAGACTGGCAACGTCTCTACGTAGCTGAAGAGGTTCTAGGGTCTTAGTCACCTTTTGATCACCGACAATACAGATAGCACGTCGCTGCAACTTGTCGAGGGCCTCCAATAAGTACTTGGCGGAACCATCCCAGAGATGAGAGCAATATTCCACACACGGGCGAACCTGTGGCTTCTATAAGAGACAAAGCTGAAAGAGTGAAAAATCGTCTCACTCTTTTCAGGTCATAAAAACAAAACATTGATACGAATAATGAAAACGCTACTGGAAGTTACCAAAAGGTTAGCCTATTGTGATCCACATAAAGATGTGATGCATAGTATTATTTTGTCATAATGAGACTTTTATTGAAGACTGCGATATTAAGTTAATAAATGTAAGGAAAGTTAACTATGTAATTGATTAAAAAGACTGCTATAATTTGTAAGGATGTTGATTACGTTTGAAATTTATTAGCGTTATTGAGAATCCTAATGCTTTAGGAATAACCTTTAACCCTTTCCCCGCCACGCTTTTTTCCGAAAATGGTGCCCCACACGCCACGACCATTAAAAAAAAAAATCCAAAAAATTATTAGGTTATACTCAACTCATTCAGGCAAGTAAAAATACAACGTTTCTTGATCATGTTTTTTTGTCTGATATATCAGACATTGGCGTGGTGGGCACGAAAATGGTTTGTCTGATATATCAGACATTGGCGTGGAATAGGTTAATACCTAAATATAATACTTTTGATACTTTCTTTAAGAAACCTGTTTCATTAATAATCCCTTCCTATAAAGATCAACGCTTTGTCATATATTTTTCCTTTGGACAACCAAATGTGTCAATTGGACAACTAAATTGTCCCTATGACGAAAAACACTTAGTCATATCGTTTTACTTTATAAAATATACTTTGTTCATGGACCTTTTACAGATCAATGACTACAATTCAAAATAAATTGATACATATTATTGTGTTGCTTAGTTATCATTATTTCCTGTTTTATTGAAAAGTTGATTTGCGTATGAGACAATAGTTGTCTTGGGGACAAATTAAACAATAATATTTCATAGGTTATGCGTTATTTGATTTTTTCATACATGTAAACTTATAATACATCATATAAATTTTATAACCAAACTGGTTATTTTATTCTTAAATAATATTTGCATTGTTTAAAAACCATTTTAGGTTAGTGGTCCAGAAGACAGATTTCACGTGGTTCGTTAGAATTTTTAGTTAAAAGTGCTCTATTTAAATCAACTGTGCGCTGCTCTATGTCAAATTGTAATAAATAATATTTTTTCTGTATACTAAAATAAAAAAAAGTGGAAAACGAAATTATAAAATAAAATGGCAAATTTTCTACCTGACGACATTTAAAAGTTGATTGACCCATAAATATAATTATGCTATAGGTGGATTTGGGTCGGAATTGATTAGCCTCGGACATGTTTCAAAATATGCATATCGAAAAAGGTGCATTTCAATGTGTACTATTTAAAATAATAAAATTCAAGTGTAAAGTATCAGTTAAAGTTGAGTCTAATTATCTAAATAAAATTGTTAGTCTCGTTTGATCAGTTGATGTGTAATTGATTTAATCACTGTGCTTACCGAATGCGGGTATTTTTTCTGTTCCGTGGGGTATTCTATCTAAGTAATGTCCGTGAAAGCTGTATTCATAATATTTATTCGTCAAAAGTCGTTTCGGATTTTTCCATATCTCAAGTTCGTGAATTTTGTTGGAAAGATTAGATGTGCTGAGTAGCGTAGCAATTGGGGGGAGGGGGGGCGGTCCGCCCTAGCGACACTTTTTAGGGGGCGGCAAAATAGCCTGGAGTAGCAAAAAAAAGGGCGGCAGAATTGTATTCCGCCCCGGGCGGCTGACACCCACTTTACGCCATTGTGCTGATGACTGTACATGATTCTCCTTTCGGCAGAATGCAAGCGCACATGGGCAGTGGGCCTAATGCAAATACCGGCGCCTGCGCACGCATCAGTATTCAGGCTGCGCCGAAGGAAGTGGCACGCAACGTGACAGTTAGCCCGGCTTAGCAACAATCACTTGGCTGTGGATTGCAGACCACACTCATAATGTTTGTCATCCTTAGATCACATTGTCATGTTGGTTTTGTCTGATAATGATTATCGAAAAATAAAGCTTAGTGGCAATACTTGAAGGTTTATTTTACAGTGTACGGACAATAGTGAAATAAGCTAGATGGGGGAGTTTAGTGGGTAGACTGACTAGTGAGACGAAATATAGTTCCGAGTCATAATCACGGCTGCAGGCCTCGCCTGCCTGGGGTTTTGGTGCATCAATCAACGCTTTTTCAGTTGCAAAAGAAAAAGGTCTAGGACTCTTAGCACAATCTAGTTTGGATCCTTTATATGTAGATGATGAAGATAATATAAAGAATAAGATTTTTTTTTAAATTCATAAATAATATATAAAATTTTACGTTTTTTATATAATTTTTTTTTATAAATTACACAGAAACTGAATAAAACTATACGTAGAATTGCTTACGCATGTTAGAATTTCCAGTTCATTCTCAATATATGTGTGGATGCCGGTCTTAAATCACCTCAAGAGCAGACATTCTCATTATACAGACCGCAAAAAAATAGATGATAATACTTATAGTAAACATTATAGTAAGTATAGTTACGAGTACTATAACTTCTTGTGACTCGTTTCGTCTCAGAGCTTGTGTTCATGGATACCGGGCCGCATATAATTTCTTACGACAGTTAGTAAAAACTTTGTCATAACAAACACTTCAATTTACTTCATTTTTATAGATCATAAGATCAGTAGCCGGCGTACTTACTAGTAATTATATCAACCCATAAATCTTATGTGTGACTAACTCGTCTCGTCTTGATTAATGATCTAATTCTGAAAACATACAGGATGGTGGGAGAACTGATGTTTGTTATACCGCGTTTACATTCAGCCATTTCCGTTGCTGCTTGCCTTGCCGTACATATTTCCCCGTATATTGATGTGGCAACGTCAGCGGAAATGAGTGTTTACATTGCCGCTTCATATGTATTTTAAATTCGACTCTGGGCCATGGATAACGTGGAAATTGTCGCAGCGTCGGCGCTCTGCCTTTTAAGTTTAATTAATTATTTAAATGTTTAAAAAAAAAATAGAATTCAAAAGAGACGTCGTCGTCAGAGGAGATGGTGGATGATAGCAATTTATCGTAATAGAACAATAAGAATTTTTAAAGATATTAAAAATACTTATTGTTCTATTACGATAAATTGAACGACTGAACGAGAGAGCAACTGTAAACACACGTTGCCGCTCGCATTGCCGCGCTTTGATGTCCGCTAGAAAAACCGCCAAATGGGGGATAGCCGGGCAATGCGAACGGCAACGTCAAGGCAATGGAAATGACCTGTTTACATTCTCGCGTTTCCCAGTTTATTCCCCATGTTGCCGCGGCAATGGGCTGAATGTAAACGCGGTATTAGTTTATTATTTGAAAAACGGGGCTTCTTGTTTTTGGCTAAAAATAGTATGATGAACATAATTAAAAAAAAAACTAATATTAATCTACTCTAAGCTGAGTATCGATTACGTCGAATCTTTACCCTGAACCATCACTGCAGCCTGTTCCAATGAGAGACACTTAACCAGGAAGCGTCGCTCAATGTGCTGCCAGACTGTAGGCTCATCTGATCTTCGAGCCTTAGAAGTTAGAAGCCTTCTTTTCTTATAGTTCGGAAGGACAGTATTCTGACATAACCGGAGTGTAAGAAATGGGAACAGTGGCTTTAATGCGCAAGCACAGCTGCATTCGTTTTGGCCAGTATTCTGATCTCTCTTTGGTAATTTTTAGGCTTTACGAGTTGTTGTCACGGAGGTATTTACACCGCCAACTTTTAGACTACGGACTTGTAGTGTATTCATAGTTCGGATAGAAAACCTAATCACAAATTATCTGAACGACTAGGAATTTAATACTAGCTTTAAAGTTAGACATCCTAGCAGAATACCATCAACGGCTTTATTGTGACAATGAACAATATGAACATGACTGTTTGTATGTTTTAAAGTCTTAATATCCTGAGTCTGGAAGTCGACGTACATTCGTGTATCTCGGAAAATACCTACCTAACGTCATAAGCAGGAATGCTGGTAACTCCATGTTCTATTTTGTTTTACCTCATCAGGATGTTATCCTTAGGAAAAAGACTTTTCCCTATTGGTTTTCAGGCTTTTATTACATTTTGACAACTATATTTATCCAGGGTAGGGAGGCCTTTGCCCTGCAGTGGGACACTATAGGCTCCTAATACTAATAATAATCTATAAGCGGAAACTTGTAATTGGCCTTGTTTTGTTACACTTTTAGTTTCTAGCTGTAAGATTCCCAAAAATTGTAAAATAAAATAAAATAAATATTTATCCACGGAAGCATGGAAACAAAAACGAAATAATAAATACTGTGTTGGAATAATGAGTTGTTTGCAAATGGTGATACCTACATACATACTTATACTTATTATACGACATGTTGAAACCTAATGTTCATTTATCAACCCTGTACACATGTTTCGAACAAATAAATACATCTTTATCTTTATCTTTATAAGTATTCAAATTAGAAAGTAAATAATTTTTGAATGACTGAAATCTGCTTTAGCACAATTTGATTCATCATCAATCTTAGTATGTAGTAGCTATCCCCAATTTAGGCTTAGGGCTAAAGATCGTTTAAATAGGTCTATGCGACAAGCATGGTACATTTGAATTTCATATGAAGATTCGGCATTGGGAGGCATTGTTTCTTAACTATTATTATTTTAAAAGCTACGTACTGCGAGATTCGAAATCCAATTCACTTACTTAAAAACCGCTTTCCTAACGAACTCGGCCATTGTTTACCACGTTTTTTAGGGATTTCAACTACGTCGTTTGCAATAAATATGTTTTCATAATTATTTATCCTGAATTCCTATACCTAAGCTACACCGCGGATAAATTAATTACCAACACGGGTTGCCGTTTGATGTTTTAAATATATTAATTAATAACAATGTCTCCTGGAAAATAATACACATAACGGAACATTACAAAATAATTACAATGTCGATTTTTTATCAGTAATAAAATTAGTTATAAATGCTAATTGTTTATTATCGTGTGATTAATTCTTGTTATTTAAATATTAAATGTTAAATGAACATTACGTTGATCACATGGGTAGGTATGTAGTCAAATACGGAAAATAATGTGAAATTGTACAACAGTATCAAATGTATATTGATTGATTTTTAAACTTTTAGGAAGGAATTGCTATTATTATAACTACTATAAGTAATCGTATTTAATATACCAAACACGCAAAGTCAAAATAAAATTATAATGTGTTGTAGGAGTGAATATTATTATGTCTTAACGATAGATACACTATTTACTGGTAAAAGTTTTATCTTCTTTTTCGAAAATACGATACTTTTGCATATGCTCTGGCAAAGGACCTATGGTCAAACCGTTTGGATTTATTCAGTGTAATTACTAGCTTTCCGCCCGCGGTTTCACCCGCGCGTAATTTCTTTTTTCAAATATCCCGCGGGAATGAAACGTTTTCCGTAGGAATTTTATAGCCTATGTCCTACCGGGTTGTAAACTATACGTGGGCCTTTCAACTAAATCCGTTCAGCCGTTTAGGCGTGATTGAGTAACAAACATCCAAACATCCAGACTTTCACATTGTTCCCGATTTGTTCTTTCCTTGTACAAAATATGATCATCTAAGGTAAGGTTAGTCGTATGCTCATGAGAAACAAGGAATATTTTTGTATTTCGGTATATGACTCTATTCTGAAGTCCATCCAGAAGTGGTTGGCCGGAAGCCAATTTAAAAACCATTTAATTGCTAAATCATTGTTAAAATTAATGACAAACTATGACATAAAATATGCCATGACACAGATAAATGCGATTAAAAGTACTTGAACCGGTTTAAGTTTGTAATACACGACACAACATGACACATTTTCTTACTTATTAAGTATTTCTTTAACTTTTGCGGTGAGGTTCGTTTGTAAGCCAGAAATTTTATTGGTTTTCCCAATGATTCATTGTATCGACGTCAGTAAAGTTATGAAGAATGGAAGTAACAAACTGTTTTATAGGTATTTGAGGTAAGAAGATGTACCAAAAAACTTTCCAAGTACTTTTGCATATTTTTGCTTCATCTGTAATTGGCAGACTGACACGCAGCCCACCTGATGCAGCCATTGCGGCCTATTCCATTGAGAAACACTTCATTAGGAAGCGTCGCTCAATATGCTGCCAGACTGTAGGTTCGATTGCTCTTTGAGCCTCAGATTTTAAGTGTACTAGCTCCCACATTAATAATTTGAAGAACAAACCGTCAGCGCGCGTAGGTATCAGTCATTATCGCTATTATTAGTACACGGTCTGACTTTCAAATGATTTTAGAAGTAGCATAAACAGTTTTGAAATTTACTGATGTTAAGGGGATCAAACCGCATAAGGACCAATTGTCATGGTGCACCTGGGTTTATCAGCGTGATTCAGGCCTGGACGCGACAGTACGTCAATCAGTAACACTAATGTATGTTATTACGAGAATACTTTTGAGGTCGAAAACGTCCGTTTCTTTTCCTTAAACTTACTGACTAATGCCCCCATTTGGCCTAATGGACATTTGTGTTTGGAGTATGTATACCTATTAGTAGCAGTAAAAATAAAGTACCTGAATATTGTATGTATTAAATGTAGTACCTATGTAAAGCTACATTTTTCAACCCATGATTTAGTTTTCGTTGACGACGAAATTTAAATCTTTAGCAGCTTGAAGATACATTGGTGGGTACATCTTGAACTCTAGTTTGTAAGTGCACAATGTGCAGTTTTTAGCCAAATCAGTTGAGTACTTTTAGTATGAAAGTTTTAAAATCAACACTACTCACTTTTTATGGCCACAACACAATGATGTGTTGTGGCCGTAAAAAGTGTCTAAGCCATTACAGCGCCTTAACGCATTATCTTTAAAAAAAGACAAGAGAAGTAAACACTACCCAGTCTAGTTATTTACTAGCACTTGCGCGCAGACTATGGTTATCGTCGTGTCGTATGTAGTTAGTTATCGACCGCGACTGCAAAGTCCTTATTTAAAAAGTAGTAGACCCTCTGTAGTACAAATAAAACCATCAAATTAATTTGCCAATCAACTGTAAATTTCTGTTGTTATTGAACATCGCGGGTGTTATTTAAAACACCTAGTAAATTAATTACAGCGTACAAGCATCTGATTACTGAGGCTATAAAGGCATTATTTGTTCATGACAGTGATGTCCTTTAAATGTCGATGTTTACCAAAATAAAGAATTAAAAGCTAGATCCAATTCAAAGATCACCTCAGTGAGATTTATCTGTATGTATCTTAATCTTAGTTTGAGATCCGATATATGCAACGGAAAAAGGCTGAAATGGATGTGATCCACGCAACGACATAATAATATAAACAGGGTTTACTATACCAGACCAGACCATGAACTAGGTAACCAAACTGCTGATGTTTTTTTTTAAAAACGTATTTGCATTTGCTATTAGTTAGTCAATGAAAATTCCCAATTAATACAAACAGACTTACTAATGAACGCACAATATGTTTGTTCAATTTATATAATACAAATATATTTTTGTATTGGACGAAACTTCAGCTTTCGTGGTAACCGTTTTCTTATTACAGCGCTAAAACAGATATATATAAACAGATACCTTGTTTATATATAAAGTCATGTCACTTCTAGAAACCACCATCGCAAATGACATGATTAATGATCAAACAATATCGATAAAGTTTTGAGCATCACTAACCTATAAACAGGGGTGAACGATACGATATGTTCGCATATTGCGACGCCCAAGAGATGGACAAATAAAAATTAACCCTATTGGCATCCATCTGGCGAAGGCCACATTGCAGGTGATTGTTTGTGCAATCAAAATTTATCGGGAGACAAAAGATCCGACTGTTTTATGCCAATATTATAAACGTTTCTCGTTACCATCAAAAATTACATACATAAGACTCAAAACGTTTCCACAGAAATGCGGTGAGGGCTATAAATGAAAGCACGCGTTGTAAAATAAAAATTAAAAATGAAACCGTAATTCAATAAATACCTACCTATGTGATAAAAAAATATGTCTCACGTTTCCCTAGACACTAGCCATATGCGACTACACTGTGAAACTTCCTTCAGTCGTGTTTTCAAACCATATGAACACAAAACATACAGGTAACATTAGAAAAATCTTCAAAAACTGTGCATACGAGTATTCTTTTCTCAGAGGCAGGCAACGTATTTATAATCTAGTCTTCCGCCCGCGGTTTCACCCGCGCGTAATGTCTTTTTTCAAATATTTCCCTTCCCCGACATTTCCGGGATCAAAACTACCCTATGTTCGGGTCGGGGATAATGTAGCTTTTTAACAGTGAAAGAATTATTAAAATCGGTTCAGGAGTTTTGGAGCCTATTCAATACAAACAAGCAAACAAACAATCAAATCTTTCCTCTTTATAATATTAGTGTAGATGATCCTCGATGCAGACCAGATCCGTTCGACCGGTGAACACTTATCATCAGGTAACTCTGCTCATTTGCCTTTCTTAAAAAAAGTAACTGTACCTCGTCGTTACATAATATTCTCTGCCGGATCTCCGTGATGTCAAGTGTCTGTCACTTATGTTAACATCCAGGGCTGATGTTAACGAAGGTTCTTGAACCGACCAGGAAGTCACGGGACCAAACAGTTCGTCATTCGGCGTATTATTACTGTTCGAGACAATGAACTGTCGAGACAAAAGGTTGTAAAATTATGTGGCTGTAATTTCAAAGATAAAATAGAAGGTAGGGTGAGATGCAGTGAATATTTCGACCGAGATGTTTGACCTTTTATGATTAATTACGAGTATACTATAAACACATAATATGTTGTAATGCGTGAAAATTTTCCTGTACCTAACAACTTTTTCCATGCATTGAATTTAGGATGCTATCGTTAAATAAAAATAAAATAAATACATTAAAAAGAAAAGTATCATCCTCTTAATGTCCCACTGCAGGGCAAAGGACTCCTTTATCACGCTTGCTGTGTCCGAAAAACTGACTCAAATTTTGCTCGACCCGGGAATTGAACATGCATGGCATGAATATACCTACTGCCAAATTGGTACGTTTAGTAATATGGTTTAATTTTTAACCCAAACTTGTATTATGGGTGCTAGACAACGGATAAACATTACTTTCTTTTTTTTTGTAAATACATACATATACATAGAGACACCCAGACAGATACAAACAGACATGTTCATGCACACAAATGTTTGTACCGTGCGGGGATCGAACCCGCGACCTCTGATGTAATAGCCGACTTCTAGACCATTACACCAAATGGCTCGTCATTCATTTCTCCTTTCTGTAGAAACCAATTTCATTGCAATTATGTCAGAAATTTTAATGAACCCGCCATCACGCCTGGAAAGGAGATGTGTCAACTCACGACGAATATCTACTAATATAGTATTTTAATACACACTTTCATTGTATGGAGAGTGGTGATGAATGGTTGATAATACGATCCAATTTGTAACAATTAGTTTCGGCCGTCAGAACGACGACCCGACGCATCCTGCGATAGCGTACTCTATACACCAGAGTGTATAGACACTTGTGTGTAATTGCAGCCATTATATCATTATATCAGCTGCTGTGCTACTTTATACGATGGCCCCGTTGGTACGGTGGACAAAACATCAAACCGTTTTCAAGGGAATTCGATCGCAAGTAACACATGCAGTATTAAGTAATTTTCCGGCTTTTTACACACACGAATTAAATAGTTGTTGAAAAGCAGTGAACCGATTATCTCACTCCATTGTACACGACAATTGCACTAGGGTCAAGTTTTAGCAGGCATGAGGTGACATGATGGAAATCAACTAAAGAAATAAATACTCTACTATTAGAGCGACGTATGAATAAACATGTCGTCACATAGGTATCTTCGTTACCAGCACGTTAAGTTTTCTTATAGTTCCAGTACTTTTGCTTTCAAGAGCCTATTCAAGGAGGTCTCTGAAGGCTGTCCTAACCGTATTATGGTGTCTGTCAAAGTAAAAAGCGAGGTATATAGGCTAACGGTCCATCGAAGACACAACTAATGCGAACTCGTCGATGCAAATCTGCAAGTCATTTGATTAAATAAAAAATATTCAATCACTAGATCACTACTCATGTGGGTAGGACACGATTACATGAAACATTATACTTGCAATAGGATTGTAGTACACAAGGGGCAATGCTTATAATACCGTATGTCTGGTAATCTGCAGGCTCACGACCAGACATACGCTAAAGCTCCCGCCTTTGCCTTCGTGGTTATTTTTTTTAACACCCATTACTTTAATTAACGATTTACCATTCGTTACTACTGTAGACAAAAATACATTTCTCTTGATAATTACAATTTAATATACTTTTACAATATTATGCAATAATCGACATAGCGGTACAATCTATCTGTCAATCTCCCGGACTAGTGCGGGGCACCGTGACCATAGTGATGTGTTAATCGAGTGAACCAATTATTCGTCTAACGCTATGCAGACTAATTATGCAAAGTGCAATAATGAGCTTTTTTTCGGAGGAGAATGGTTTTATGCACCATAACCGCAGGCTAGCTAGACCTGCGGCCGTGTGTGGGACTCGAGGCTAAAGCGTCCACTATCCACTAAACTCCGCCGGTTCCCCTTCACATCTGACTGGAACGAGCCGGTGCCAGCCTTGTGGTTATTGACCAGCCCATCCCTGGGTACACCAACTTGAGAGGCCTCAAGTCGGGGTAGCGCCTACGGAGACTGTCACTAGCCCTAAAACATTTATTTCTTTAGTAGTACTGAAGGTCTCGGTGTACCACTTGGCTTAAGTAGGGATCGGATCAATTGATACGCATCTTTAACGGTCGTAGTTTGTCGATATTTCGAGCATTGTTTCATAAATCGGATAATGGAATAGACACAAAGTTCATTCAACAGTTACTACCTACTTAAGTAACATGGGAGCTTTTGTCTGCGCAGTGCGCGTGAGTTTTGCGTCTTAAGATTAAGTAATCAATGTCTTTTAAATATAATCCTAAGGTGAACAGAAGTAGACAGCTACCGAATGTGTAATATACATACAACTTTTAAAAAATGGCCTGTCTTGTTTTGAAGGCTCTGCTTAGTCGAGGTAGGTGTCTGATAATTTGGTAGGTATAGTAGTATAATCGATCGCAACAAGGCAGGTAACGGCTCGTCCTCTTGGGGGGTGAAGAGGTACCGGGGGAGTTTAGTGGGTAGTGGGACCCTAAAGTCCCGAGTCCCACACACGGCCGCAGGTCTTGCTAGCCTGCGGTTAAGAATATTCTCTTGCGAAAAAGGTATAGTATTATTACTTGTTCTATTTTGTGCTTAAGTGGTATTTGCTGAAGTTGTTTATAAATATTCGTAGGAATTTCGCGAAAACGCTTCCTAAAAACTTAAGGCAAAGCCATCTTATAAAAGTTATGAAGCTATAGATACAGCTTTGATTGAAATTTAACTTGTTCTAGCCATGTGAAGAGGCATAAACCTCCATATTAACACAAATCAGTCCTAAGGCAAAATATAAATACATACTAAAAGTTAAGGGAGTCAAGCTGATCTTTAAAAATAATAAAACTTCAAAAGTTCCCAAAGGTGTCTAAAATGATGTATCATTAGTACAAACCGTATTCGGAGTGGGCCATACTGTAACTAACTGCCTTCAAATATTTCTTAGAACTCGTCATGTGGAACTCGTGCTTTGGACTTAAATAAAATAAAATAAGCAAAAGCTTATATTTTTGTTTCTTTAAATTTAACGACTAGGATCCATAGTGATATTACTGTTGCTGAGTTCTATTAGTCAACATTGTATTGTGGCAAAACAAATCAGATATAAATATCTGATTTATAGATGACCGGATGGAAGCAGAAGTTAAATTTAACTTCTGCTTCCATCCGGTCATCTTTGGTGACCTGTAACTGGAATAAAGATTTTTTATTTTGCAGCTTCTTTTGCATTTTTTTTAAGTAATCTTGGGACGCTATATTTAGAAATTTTGGAGACAAACTTTAATCGTGAATCTGAGAATTTTTACTAGGACCTCAAGCTCGTTACTTCAACAACAAGACCAACGTGACGTTTGACTAATTATAATAAAGGGTAGTGACTAATAGTTGACGAGACATGTAATCTGATCTCACCATTAGTTACCGCAGGTAACAGATTTTTCTGAACGCAACTGATTGATATAAAGAATTCTACACAGTCATTATGACTCAGCGTAATGCCGCAAAAAATGGCTAACCTTCGACACAGAAAGACGATATCAAAAGCGTTCCTAATCTCTGGAAATCGCGAATAAAGGTTTCACTTTTTTTACTGAATGTACGGTATAATCCGTTGCCAAGCAAAATGGGTGGTCTAGTTTTTATGGCATCAGCCAAAAAGCTCAGGTTGCTTACAAGCCCTAGAATGGCCCAATCAATCACCAAAAGGCGGATACCAGCTCTTTGTATTTGAATGGAACGCCGAGGTAGTTTTGTTGGCAGTGGATCGCAAGTTCCGAGTCCTACACAGTCTACCTACACACACGGCTACTTGCACGGTTTCCAAACCACGACATCGATTGACCACTGGAGTTTTGCGTTTAACTTGACCCGTGGGGTCTGTCGCTAGATTAATTTCAAACATTTTCTTTCTAGAAACAAAAATGCTAGAAATGGGCAAAATAGATTACTATTATTTAAGAAGCACGCAAACTTAATAAAATAAATATATCCTGACATAAATGTAAAAGCATAGATTGTTGGAAATCAGACAATGTTTGTAAAGTACGGGTAACTAACCGCGACCTCTATTATAGTAGCGAACTTCTAAACCACGAAATCAGTCGTCAAAATATGACGGTAAAAGGGACACAATTAACCAGTTTTTGTAATAGTATGTCTAAAATACGGCTTATCTGTATGAGTTAGTCACCAACCGCGTAACGGTAGAGTCCATCTAGGTCAAGTATCTACTCAGAAATTAGTGGACACGCGATGAGACCGCGTTTGCTCATATGTTTATAATCGCGGTTTGGCTGTGCCGGTGCCGCACCGGCTAGTAGGTCGCATTTCAACGTGACTCTTGTGCCGGGAGTTTAGGGTCCTTTTCCGACTTAGGTCTACTGCTTCAGGCCGGAGTACCCGGGGATGTCTGACTCGTCCCTTTTTAGATGTGAAGGATACTGGGAAATTCAAGTGGGTACGTACACGCTACGCAGGTCTGGTTAGCCTGCACTTAAGGAGCATAAAATAAGTAGACGTATGTCTTCCGCACAAAAAAATAAGGATCGTAGTATTTTCATAGTCGAATTAATTTAAAAAATTACCAGATAAACTTGTTGCTAAAACTACTATTGAATTTCTAAAAGCACCTGTGGTACATTTTACCAAAGCAATAATAATATTAATTACGTTGACAAGGATATTTATCACGTCATAGCACATTTGTGTTTCGTACGAAGTCTTGTTTTAAATGTAGGTCAATCTTGACTGACCCGACGAACAGACAAACACCTGGTTGAATGCGAAGTTATTTAGTATATAATAGTACAAATAGTTGTAGACTAAGAGCGTATTTTTACTAAATTATTAAGTTGTGATTATTTCAGGTCCCTCATTCCTATTAGGAACCCTGGGTTACGGCCGTCGCTAAAGTGGGGCTCTCTAGTAGTTTCTGCCTAATTTTTAACATTGGAATATTTGCAATTTTCCAAAATCAAAATGCAGGAGGTATACAATTTTCCAATATTATTTTTTTACTTTTTATTATGCGAACAAAAAGAGTCAACAGGATAATCACACTATTGACCTATTCCGTGTTTTATAAATGAGGTTCGCTTAAACCAAAGCCTAAAATTTCCTTTTATACTAAAGTAATTGCTAGAAATATCCCTTGTAAATTATATTAGAGCCAACTCTTGTGCGAAAATAATGGAATAACATACATTTCAGTTATAGGGAAATACGCCGTGGAAGAATACTTAAGAAGGAACAAGTGGGTATGAGGTAAATGTATTCTTGTAAGAATTGAGGAAATATTTTGTGTTTTGAATAAATCTACGCAAAACACAGTTACAAATACGTAGTAGTAGTGTTACAACGAACTTGTTAATTACGAATATTACGATGCTAATTACTTCGAGTCCATATTTTGATGATATTTGGATGTATTGAAATTACTTTTTCAATACATATAAATCGTACTGCACTGGATTAGAACTATGGTATGAGCATACGTTCACAAAAAAACCACTATTCCGATTTACATTTCCGAATTACCTATGTTTTAAAACTTTTTGTAACTTAAAAGCAGCTATTCTGGAATGGAATTGCGATCATTGGTATACCTACCTACTACTAACTCGGTAAGGCCTACTAATCCTACTAATTATAAATGCGAAAGTCTGGATGTTTGGATGTTTGTTACTCAATCGTAAACAGCTGAACGGATTTAGATGAAATTTGACACACTTATAGTTTATAACCCGGATTAGGACATAGGCTATAAAATTCCTACGGAAAACGTCTCATTCTTGTTGGAATAACAATTTTGAAACTACTGAACCGATTTGAATATTTCTTTCACAGTTAGAAAGCTACAATATCCCCGTCGAACATAGGGTACTTTTGATCCCGGAAATGTAGGGGGAAAGGGTGATATTTGAGAGATTACGCGCGGGTGAAAACGCGGGCTAGTTATTAATAATATTGCAATAACTTATTTCAAAGTCATTACCTTAACTGTTTTACAAAGTTCCTAATATAAATCTACATATTTACGTCTTCCACATTTAAATCCACAACACATATTGACTAAGCTGTTACATCATTTGCGTGGCAAAGCCGGAATGAATAGAATGGACGATGGACGTGTCCCTCCAACCAAATCCAAAAGTAAAAGGGCACATAAAACAACCGGTAGCGGACGAGCCTTTGTCGCCGTCGTGCGCGTGACACGAACAAGCGTGTCGCACGAGGTCGTGGGTCAAAGTCACGTCGCGCCTCCGATTATGCTGACTGCGCCATACACGGCTACCTTTGGGAATGCTTAACGCACCATAACCCCGTCCTGGGGGACGGACAGGGCCTTGTATGGGGCTCCCAGCGCCCTAAAAGGACGCTGCTCCTGGACTAGCTTAAAAGGTCCAGGGGTTTACCCACTAAACCCCGCGGTACTCCCTCGTTGCTTTGTTTGGGGGCCACGGGTAACAGCAAAGCCCTTGCTCCGTGAGCCTGGGCTTTGCTGTTACCCGTGGCCCGGTGCAACGTAAGATAAACTTTATTTAAAGTCTAAAGTAATCCTCGCCGTGACTAATTAAGTATTTTAGATCAAAGAAATTAATACCAAATAGGTTTTGATTTTTGACCACAATTTTAGAGGCTGAAAAAGTAAAGTATAAAAAAAGTAAAGTAAAGTGGGTAAGTAGTTGTTACACCGCTCGTGTCTAAAACTCGTGGGTGGCCGATGTGGCAATACCATCGGGCGGGTTACGTGCCTGTGTGCCAACTAGAAAAACTTTAAAAAATGTACCGTCGACAGCACATCAGACTACCCGAATCTCTCAAATTTCTACAACTAATTTTCAGCATTATTTACATCATAATAGTGATTTATTTCAATAGAGATTCTTTGACAGATAAGGGTAGGTTGATCTGCTGCCGTCCATACTTTATAACCATTGAGATGAGTAGAGGTTGATGTGCTGCTAGGGTCATCTGTCACAAATGACACCACCTTCAGGCAAGGAGGAGCATCCCTTAGCCAACTCACTTTCTAGGACGTGAAAGTCACGCATACAGCCCTCCGCTGTTGAAAGCGGATGAGTGTACGTAACAGGTTAAAAAAAAGTTGATATGCTGTTGACTGTACTGCCCAAAAGTTCGTTAACACGAAACGAGAAGTCTCTCTTACGATAACTAAAGTAACATGTTCATTGTAACGAGGTACGCCTATCGCTATGATAACATTCCTTATGGGGCTGTAGAGTTGAACCATTGTTGGCTTCCACATTAGGCATTATTCCTTATCCGATGAGGCGTCAGATTAATGTGCTTGTATCTACCTGTTTATCCAAGAGAGGAGCAATGCTTGGTATATTTACCCGCTACGGTATGGTAGTTACGTTACTTTAAAAAAAACTCGGCGACAGTGAATACTGGATTCGCACAAAAAGCCGTATAAAAACAAGGAAATTGACTAATAAATTAGCATAACCTATTTTATTGAAAAAGGAAGAAAATTTCTTATTTAGCAAAGACTGCAAAGGTACTCGTATTAATCATTGTCCGTGGTTTGACTTAAAAGTTACAAATTAGCTGCAGTGGCCGTATAAAATACCTATAGTAAAATAAAGTTATTCGAGTAATTTGATTTTTTACTATTCCAGATACTACTTATGTAGTATAAATTATACAGGGTAATAATTTGTCCTATATACGAGCGAGAAGGAAGTTAGCTACGGACGTTTTTTTCATGTGTTTGTTTTAGTTTTAAGGGTTGTCTAATATTGAATGCAATGACCTATCAATTTAGCGATGCGACGATGATTTGCTACAGCAGGGGGCTTAGACAAGATGATATCGCTTCATAGCTGGCGAATTTCGCTAAGTCCAATTTGTATGGATTTGACAGATGCCATAGAAAAGTCACGTGTTGAAAGTATGGGATTTGACATTCGCTATCGCAAATTGAGCTATAACGAACGTCATAAATGCCGCTTGTCTAGGGGGGCTGGACATTAGGCTGATAGGTAGTGGCCGCTTACCATCAGGTGGGCTGCGTGCCTGTCTGCCAACTGACTTAGTATAAAAATATATAATTTTATCAGATTTCATAATCTTCCATATTGTTTAAAACAACAATGTCTCTTGATTTGGGGATGACACAGTTTATTAACACATTATGTGAGTCAAGGTGGCGTCACGTCGTTTACACTTTTTTGCAGTATCAGCGGTAAATCGTTATTACGGGTAAATAACATCATAATGATTGTGAATGAAAAGTGAGTAAGCCACAACACGATTGATTTATTTAGTGATTGATGTTGTTTCTAAGAATAAAATTGTACCTATCCTTTATGTTCAGGGTTAACTTGAACTGTTACAATTATGTTCAGACTTGTCACGATAAATGCTGTGTACTTATAAATTATACAATGTGATTGTCAAATGTTTACTTATTCATGTTTTCTTTCGCTTCTGTTATTATTTATTGGCAAGACAGGCTGTCGATTCGACTTCGTAAATTAGATTAAGAATATAAATATAACAAATGATACACTAATGCATTGTTGAGAACGTAAGTTTATTAGTAATGGTTTTAAGTATCAGAAAATGACTAAGTTCTGCTTTGAAATATGCCCAAGGACTTTAAATTACATAATTAATTTTAAAAAATTACTCACTAGAACACGGTATGGCTTGAACTCAGCTCTTTAAAAAATATATCAAAATAGTTGAATCTACTGACACTTAGCTTTACTAAACAGTAATCCGTAACATGCAAAATAGATAATTTGATACTAGCGGTCGCCTCCGCGGGTGAAGCGCGCAATTTCTTTTGTCAATTATTATCCCCCCTTCCCCCCACATCAAAAGTACCCTATGGCACCCGGGAATAATGCAACTTTCCAACAGTGAAAGAATTTTTCAAATCGGTTAAGTAATTTTGGAGCCTATTCAATAAAATAATAAAAAACAAATATTTCGTCTTTATACATATTAGTATAGATTTATACTACAAATCTTTGCTTTTCCGAGAGTACAATGTCTATAAATATTTGAAGTTGTAAATCCCGGGCAGATGTGTGTAGATATAGAAGTGCGTCTAGACGCCTAGGGGACCCTAGCTTCTCCAATGGAAGGGTCCGGCCCGATTTCGATTTAGAGCCATTGTACCGTATACTAGCGCCGCCAATTGAAAAGACTCGTATTTGTAAAAAAGATTTAAAAATGCAATTCCCGATAAAGGTTAAAAAATATTTTTATATGAAACTATTATAAAACCGCCTTATTTGATGCATATAGCTCTAAAACGATTGTATGAAAATAATTACATTTTTGCTATGTTTATTAAAATGACTTGGTTTTAAACGATAGTTTGACCCGTTCAAAGCAGGGGCGGACAGCTCAGCCAATAGAGGGCTACTTAAGATCACAATTTGGTCACTACAAATTTAACTTTAAAGATACATTTTTATTATTAGATCAAAGTATAATGTATACTGAATCAAAAAAGCTTGTTTAGCTAGAAATTTAATAGAATTTTACTAAATTCTATTCTGTAAAGTTGATTGATTGATTTTAATTTATTGATTTTATAACTAGGGCGTGGAGATATTTTGTAATAAATAAATCAAAGGCCTAAAGGATATTTATTGGTTTGATAAAGTAAACAAGAGACAGCGCTTTTAAAGTCGTCATTACGATACGCGTCCTTAATCATGTATTGTTTAGTGAAAACAATAGTTCAATAAATTATATAGAAAAGCTGGTTAAACAGTCCCGAAAGACAAAACTTCCAGCAGACCGTTAGCCCTCCGGTCTCCTCTTATTTACATCTTAGCCTTTGTTTGCATCCTGAGTGTTAATTGTATGCATCTGAACATCGAATTGCACACTAATAAGTTCCCCTAATTCACCTCACAAAGCCCGTATAGAAGCTCCGAAACAAAGACCTCACGCAAAAACCTAAAAGAAATTTTAATCAAACGAAATTGTTCCTTAAACGCACTTATTGTGCGTCGACAATAATATCCACACAAAGGCGTGTGCTACAGTCCCCACACTTTTCCGAAGAAGAGGATTTTTCGAGACTACAAACGCATTTTTAGGGATTTTGATAGTAGACCGAACTTTATTGTGAAAATGGCGTCTCGGACACCGGTGTGTATTAAAAATTTGAATATGGGATTTTCTGGAGTGTTGTATTTTAGGCTCTGCAATTCTTTGCTCGTAAGCCTAGTTTTTTGAGATCTTTTTTTAGCTTTATTCGAGTAAAGATTAAAGCAAATAAATTAATATCGATTTGGTTATTTTGCTATGAATTCCAACAAGACTAAAAACGATTCCAATGCACAGTTTGTAAATAATATACAGAGGTATTTTACATTCGATTATTTATTTAACCTACTTGTACTAATAAACCTGTAATTCTAAAAGGAGGAAACAAAACCCTTTGCAAATAATAAATATGAGTCAAAGTCGTCGTCAAAGTGTATGTCATTGTGGTCATCGCGCAAAAGGATCATTTCATTGAGGTCAAACATGAACTTATACTTATTAAAGTAAATAGGTATGAAAAAGTACACATATTAAACTCATTATTACTTTATGATATAGTATTATAAGTAATAATCTGACCTGTAGAACAGTTAGATACTATTTATACAGGCACCCACTATGTTGGATAATCACTTTCTCTATTATTATTTTTTAATCGATTCAATTCTTTTACTGTAGAATATGGACAGTAAACGGGAAAGCAGCATTCTTGTATCTAGTTTGCACATATGGAGAAAAATATATTCAATATAAAATAAATCAAACACATACAAGTAAAGTGTCGCAAAGTTTTACACTTTTAGCCTTAACTCACATTTAGCAAACATCTGAATATTGCATTCTTATATGACTTTTGTTTTAATAAAAATTGTGTGGGAGAGTAATCAGACAGTTTTTGTCTGTCTGTCAAAACAAGCTGGCCCGACCGGGGAAAAACCGCCCTAAGATGTGCGACGCTTTGTTATTGCGCTACGATTCGTCAGTAAAAGTTTGTCAAATGCGAGGAACGAATCTGGGATCGCAGCCACAGGTATCCCCAGGCAGTGATTATATCATCAGATGTCACTCTTGCTTGTTTGCCTCACTCTTTCATAAAAAAAAAAACAAATGAATTTCTTAATTTCTAAGTTGTTGGTCGAGGCAAGATATGTCGCTGCGTTGAAAACAAATCAAATCACACTAGGAAACGATGTCCACAGCATCGCGCCTTACACTTTCGATTCCTCTATTCCCATTGTTTGCGGTTCCGAGTTCCCCATGAATCAGCGTGAGTCGAGTGTGGGCACCCCAGCGGTCCGCGCACGTAAAGCTTAGCTCAGTCAGTAGCGACCGGCGTGCTCGCAGTAACGCGTGTGTTGCGTCGCTAGCTCACTCATAAACTTCCGAGCCACTGCGCTTTTTTTTCAACAAAAGTGAAAAGTCGCGTCGCGTATTATGTTTTGTGATATCTGAAGTTGTTTAGTGCTTCCAGTGTCGGCTTGTGAGCGGTCCAGCGGTTGGACGAAAGGGAAAGGGAGATTGCGCAGGGAGCTTTGTTTTGTTTTCGTAATTTTCGCTGCAAAATAGAGCGGATTCAGGCAGTGTAAGTTTTTTATTATTGGAATATATGTTAAGGGTTTACCATCAAGTCTTTTTCCAATAAGAAAGGCGTTAATAGTTATACTTATCTTCCCTGTATGTTGTAATAAATATTAAAAGCTTGAAGCCCTACTACTAAAGCTTTATATCTTAATACCTATTTGTAAAAGCTTACTTTCATATATTATATGTGAACGTAAAACAACTACATTGTTTTTGTGTTGAATTTAAAAACTTTACGGAGCTTTTTTATTCAAATATTGTTTTTATTAATACTGATCTCTGACAATGACAATCGAATTTTCATCATTTAGGATAAGTATAAATTATAATCAAAATATTGTTTATTTATTTATTATTGTGATGTATTTTTGTGGTTACTTTTAACTGAAATGAAATGCATGCTACCACAATCAAAACTTATTGAATAGGTAACATAAAGCTATTGATTTACTAACTGAAAGTTTCTTTTGACGAGTTGTCAATGACGACAAATCATTTAGTTTAAACACAAAATATCTCAATCTGTACAATTTCGAGATCACAAACTCTTGGTAGAGTTGGTCGTCAATTCGGTGGTTTGTATGTAGAGCGCTCGCGGTCATGTGGACGTCTTCAATTAAACCGGCGCGTTATAAATAGGCACACTTAGGGACTACTTGCGTCTAACTTGCGATGTCTAGCTCTACAACTGATGGAGATATTACGGAGATTTGCTTTGCTCGTAGAGTTTGAAGTTTGTTTGTGAATCTGTTGTTTATAGTGGCAAATATAGTTATTTTAACATGTCTTGTCTAGAGGTTGTATTTTTTTGGGAATTTGACTACTATGAACAAGTGGTTTTTATGTCAGTCGTAGAGCACATGCCTTTCTACAAACAGAAATTGTAAATATAAGTTTTTGTTATTTAATACAAGCGATATGTAGTTATGAAGTATTTCGATTATACTATTTATATTTTCGATTTTATATAAACAGACATAAGTAAAATTCAACGTAAACTCAAAATAAAAAGAATAATATTGAATATGCCTATCTGGGTAAGATATAGAAACTTGATCAACTGTTATCAATCCTATAATGACGCACAAACATTGTACCACCAACCTCTGCTCTCTCTTTAATACTTACAAAATGTAGAGTCAATGGTCTCAAACTAATTGAGACGTTATTATGATCACTACACTACACAATAATAAAAGAAAATACTTACTTTACTTTAATTACCTTTAAAAGAATCATTTAACTGCAACTTTAATGCTAACTAATAAAAAATTCAAGACTAAATGCTCTTAATACTGCAATAAATCTACGTTTATTATACAAGTAGACTCTATATAGTAATTAACTACGATGTTTCCTGGGGCTTTAGTATAGGAGCGAAATAAGAAACTGGTTGTAGAGATTTGCATCGTTATGACCTAGATCCGAGCTAAATGTCTCTACATTTCTGCGACATACTATGAACGAAATAGTTATTTGAACACGTGTTCACTTCTTCCCGGCGATCAGTGATTTCAAGGACTCGTTCTATGAAGAAATTGCCAGATGGTCAAAATCCTACTGTATGACTATTTACTACTGTATTTAATTTTTTCCCATTTATTGATTAAGATTTTTGCTTTGCAGCTTTTTTCATTTGTTTTATTGGCAACAAAATCAAAGTACAGTCGGCCTTAAAATTAACTGATCATTTAGATCTAGTTAGGGTACCTACACTTGCACCATAATCCAGGATTTGGCCAGTTTAAGTATTAAATTGGAGCGATTGTCTGACGTGCTTACTATATTAACAACTACAGGCAAAACCAACATAAATATTCTAGGTAATATTGAAATAACATTATTTTATGAAAACTAGAAATTCAAGTATACATGTGTCACGATGTTCTGCGAATACCTTTATTTATTCATATGGTACACAGCAATAATGTAATGAACTTTGGAGTTCAACCTCCGGTGAACTCATAATAATATCATTTATTAACGAAAGCGTTGTATTGGTTTAACGTGTATTAGTTATTTGTAAAGCCACCAAATATTAAAGCATTCTGCTGAAGCTATTTTGACCTCTGCAGGGATTATCAAAATTTAAACGGGCAGCATTTTATAACATTTTTATTATAATGCGTAAATAAATAAACGTGCTAGACTGTACTGTTGGTATGATAACCACATAAAATGTAATAATGTCGTTTAAATTGACCTTAGATTGATACTCAATAAAACTGAATTATCATTGAAGTCAAAAGACAGCTGTAAAAAGCAAAAAAAAAATTAGCAACAATAAGCGTTCTTTAAATAAAACAAAATATATAAAAATGAATGCGTCTGCCCGAACTCGTAGACACAAGTAAAATAAAAAAAAGTACTTCGTACTAAATTGAGTTATCTGGTAAACCACCTCGTGACCTTGACCTTCGAGGTAGATAACAATTTTGACTCATCTTGTAAATTGGACATCTCTTCAATGCATCTAGTGTCAAACTTTGATTACTAAACATGTTAGAATACTTAGGATTCACTGGAGGGTAGGCGATGGGTCCACGCGTCTTTTAGTTTTAAATCTTTTTATTTGTGATCTAGTGCAGTTTGGTGTTGAAAAGTGGTGTGATTTTCATTCAGTAAAGTGTAACGAAGTGTCATAAATAAGAAAATTGAAACAAATTGACTGAATGGACGGGTATTGCGTGTAGTGTGTCTCATCGGTAGATGAGACGCTCTTACCGCAATGGCGTCCATTCCCCCGTGACCTTGAGAGTATCCTCCAGTGTTTCCATGAAGCGTTAAAACATCTTAACACCAATGTTTTAACGCAAGGAGAATCTCCCTCATCCACTTGACATTGGCAGAATCACCGCGCCACAAAAAGGCGCGGGATAGAGTCCATTATAAAAAAAAAAAAAAAAAAATTAGAATACTTATTCTGCAAGTAATTTAAAATCGACGACGACGAATAGACTACTTACCCTGCGTTGATCAGACCAGTTTTTGACCGCCTCCGTGGGATACTAGTTAAACCGTTTGGGTTTTGAAACCCGGAAGTCAGGAGTCAAAATTGTATTGGAAACGTTTCCGAAGGGTACATTTCTATTGCTAAACTCTATGCTAAAGTAAAGTTTCCTCTTCAAAACAAGAAGGAATACTCCTAGGCTGTCACACATATCATTGGTCACTCACATGATTCAACCTCAGCCGCATTATTACTTTCCATTAGGTGAGATAGCGGACAGAAGTTTGGCCAGATATTCTTTAAAAAAATAGTTGACTAGCTTCCTATCAATCAGTGTTTGATTGTTTAATTCACTAGAGTACTTATCATATTCTACTGGACTGGTATGGACCTCATGAAGGAAGATTTATGTAAAGGGCAGGAGTTATCTGAGGCATAATTCACCGCGTCCTTATCTTCCGAGTAAACTTGTAGCATTATTTTGTCATCGACTTGGGACTCGAAGGAGCTCGTTATCATGGATATCCTGTTTTCAATGTTACTATGTTATGACTATACGCAGTTTCTTAGTATGTTCAATGACATAATTTATAATCACTTGTTTCAGTTTACGAAATGCAAGTATTCGTTTATCGTGTATAGGGCTGTATGTATTAATACTGCTGTGATAAACCAAAACATAAGATATTGCAAGTCATAGTACCTACCTAAAACGAAAACACTAAAATCAAATACAATAATCAAATCTGAACTAAGGATCATTGGCCAGATACGATAAAATCTGGATTACACTAGAAAACCAAACTTCGTATTTGCGTGGGGATTTAACTTTTTCTTTACATTGAAGCAATGAAGGGTTTTATATTGTGGTGGCCACAGAAATCTAAATAATATTTAGATTTCTGTGGTGGTGGCCTACCTAGTACCTACTGCTACTATCTCTCATTTGGACTGTGCGATTCTTTATCGCCTTTGAGACAAGTACGAGTACCTATAAGAACTTTGCATTTTTCGTATACTTCATATGGGTAATTTAAGAAATTATAGTTTTATCATTTACACCATATCATTAATGCAGGAGCGTTTTCTTACTTAGGTAAGTCTATGGGTTCATGACTTTACCTTGTTTAAGATACTAGTAGTTAAATCGAATAAATGCAAAATTTATCTCATGCATTTGTAAAACGAAAGTAGGCAATTTTTTTCCTCCTTGTCAAGTACACATTTTAAACTTCACTAAATAAACATCTATTACTGGACTAAACAAATTTTACTTGCACGCTTTTTTAGTTGAATTACAGGTTTGTTTGCTTCTTGACTTAATTGTCGAACAGACTTCATGTGTCTATAATAAAAGTGTCTAAATAAAAATGAATCGCCAAAATGTGCGTGCAAAACTTCCGAACGACTGAATCGCCAAAATGTGCGTGCAAAACTTCCGAACGATGTGTGTTTGTTAATTAGGACATAATTTTGTAAAATAAATCCCCGTGCGAATCCAGGGCGGTTAGCTAATGTACATAACTGTATATATAAATATATGAAAAACCAATAGGTCCTGAATTCTACATAGCTTTAAAATTCACCAAGCATTAAGTAAAAAATATTATTCTTGAATTTTTTATACGCCATATAAATTCTTTGAATATTAAAATCTTGATCTAATACAATGTAACATTCTCTTATCTACTATTTAATATGCAGATTTACAACCTGCGACAACTATGCGTAAACAAACATTTGTAACTATAAAAATATTGATAAATCTGATCAGTAAGCTCGCATTTCATACCAGAACTTTACATTAATCATTTTTTATCATTTCCTTGTTTCAGATATCACTCCAATAATCTTGTGCTTACAAGGACATTATAAGAATAGAGCAAACAGCCACGCCACACACGTTGCGAGATAACGCATCCCACTTGTTGAGATTTTTTGGTCAAAGCAGGAAGCATGCAGTTAGAAAGACTATAGGCTGCTCCCCTGCGGAACCCATCAGTTTTGCACAGCGAATATGCTCAGCTGACAATACCCTCACTAAAATGCCGGCGGTACAACACACAAAACAAACACCAAATATACAACAATCTAAAGATAACCAGACTGAGAAAATGGACGACCTAATCCAAGCTGTAGATAGATGTACGACCAACGATAATCATTCCAATGATAATTTAGACGAAATTCACGAAACGACTGATTTAGATAGATATAGTATTAGCGAATATCGAAAAGAAATTTGCCCACACACAATGGGTCGATGTGAGTTGCATAAGAAGAGTCCTGTGTACGGAAAAGGATTGATTGTGAAAAAGTGGATAGGTGACGTATATGGTGGTGCAAGGCAGGCCGCTGATTTGAAAGGCAAATGCCGATGGGATGCGCGGGAGCGTCTGGGGGCGGTCGGGAGGACAATGGACGTATGCGCGCGCGCAGTTTGCTTCTTGGTGCTGATGGCGCTGTTAGCGACGAGCGACGCGGCGCCGGCGAAGTCTCGGCAGACCAGGACTACTCATCATCAAACATCTGTGGTAAGTTTTATTTGAATTTTATAACATGAGAGCAAAGTTAGTAACAAATGACGTTACAAGCTAAGTTTAGTTACAATATTTTTTTTAAATAAAATTCACACACCTTTGCCGATTACCCACTGATTATTGCGGTAATACAAAGCCGCATCAAAGCTCATGCAAGCTACTAACTTCCTTTCGATTTATTTATCATTAGTTGTGCCTTAGAAGGTATATTTATGACATACGCTATTAAACAGAGCACTACTAATTATAAATTGACAGTTATGACCGACAGTTGCAGAATTCTAGGAAAACACGATAGTCAAGCGTAGTTATTTAGGTTGCATCACAAAAACATTACAAGACATGGCAATTGCTTGTTTTAACTTAATTTATTCAGCAAGAAAAACTTTTAAAATTTCGTATATCCTACTTCCTACTATATTGTTTATATCCTACTTATTATTATAAATGCGAAAGTCTGGATGTTTAGATGTTTGGATGTTAGTTACTCAATCACGCCTAAACGGCTGAACGGATTAAGATGAAATTTGGCACACTTATAGTTTATAACCCGGATTAGGACATAGGCTATAAGATTCCTACGGGAAACGTCTCATTCCCGCGGGATATTTGAAAAAATAAATTACACGCGGGTGAAACCGCGGGCGGAAAGCTAGTAATATAATAATAAATCATATAATAAATTGCTCAAATAAAATATTCTAGAGTTTTAATTCTTTTTTTACTCAGACTATTTATTTATTTAAACTTTAATGCACAATCAAGAGAACATAAGGCGGACCTAATGCAGACGCAACCTAATGGACCTAATGCAGCAGAAAAAATAATAGTAGGTAGTGCTAACGGGCAAAAGAGAGAGAAATAACGAAAAATAATAGTAATAACGAAATCCTAAAGAAATTAAATATGCAGACTATAATGCAGATACTTTTAGCACTGACCTTAAATTCGTTTTCAGACAAGGCATCTAAGTATATAGTTTTGAAATGTCTGGCATTTGTCAAGTGCGATAATTTATATTGTACAGGTACCGGCAAACTTCTTGAATATCGGGTGGGGATTGCGCAAAACACGAATTTTGACACGCCTGCGCGCTATTGGTCACGCGCAAGTGCACATGCGCGAACTTTCCCCCACTCCGTCGACCGATGTTTAACAAGTTTGCGGGTACCTGTACTACATCTAAAGATCTCTAAGATTAAGATCCCAAAGTAGAACGAAGTTATTTAACTTCATATTTAGGGCGTTCTTTTGTGTCAGTAAACTATGTTCTTGACTTAGCGGTTTGTATTGACGGAAGGGCAATAACCATGTGGCTTTGATCTTATCTGTGGACCGATTGTACCGTACTAATGTGTTTACTATTTCGGAAGTTAGTAATGTACATAAAATTTCTGTTATTTCAACAAGTTACACGTTTCCGTGTTCGATTTTTTCTTAGAATTAAAAATAATTACAATGTGACGAATTTGCTTTACTCATATTCGACACATACAAGTACCATTAGCTACCTATTTCCGGATACAGCGAAATTTTAAAAACTGCGTACCGTTACGTGCAAAAATTGCAAATGAAATTATCATATTTAGATATAATAAAAAGACTTGATGACATACATATAAATAAAGACCACAGTAACTACGTAATTTGTTTAAGTTTGTAAAATCAGACATTGTACACAGGTATTACGTACCTACCTACAGTAAAATCAATGAATCACAAAACACACATAATAATTCACACGCAATTATAAGTCAAATAAACACACACAGACTGACAGAACCACTTACAAATGTGTCACAGTTACATCTTAAATCATCTTCAGTTTCGAAAAATAAAACAACAAAAGTTTGATTGACTGCTTTCCAGTGACACTAAAAGTAGAAAACGGTTGACTCATATTTTTTCTCGCATAACAGTTTACGTGTCCAGTTTGGCCATTGTCCTTTAAAATATTGAATAACATTAAGCAACGGCGAGTCAGGAATACGTTTGGGAAGTGAAGCCATGCCATGAGCATCATATACGTATTACATGCAGCGGATCCTCGAATCGCCTCATGCATACTAAACAGCGTAAGATATCCTGACGACTGCAGCTTTAGCTCGTCTCGCCGGAACCGGCTGCTTATTATACTGCATTGTCTGCCCTGGGCTATCTGAACTCGTCTGATTTGTTAGACAATGTCCCAACATCCACTTTTCCTTTCAAAAGTTTTCATAACACTTTATCTTAAGGCGATAAGACGCAAACAATAAGAAACTTTTGTCGTTATAAATGTCGAAAGCTGATTGTAAAACGGCGAATCTTAAGCTGTGTTAGGATCTGTGGACACGATACAAATTGATATTATTTTGGGGCATAATAAATATCCAATAAATAAATATCTCTGGACACTTTTGAATGTAACGGTTAAAGATGGCCTGCACTTGGAAACAACACTTATTTACTGAACTGAACAGAAGCTTAAGAGAACGGCAATATAATATACACATGATGGTTAATACATACCTACGAGTATATCAATCTCGAAATTAACATGAATAAATATAAGAAAATTTACCTACATTATTAAGCCTGTAATTTTACGTAATGTTCTTACCTAATCTTTTGTTCCTGACAGACGCGAGTAAAAGTAGCTTTTAAAATTTATTAGAATAAAGTAATCGTTAAACATGCCACTACTTATGTAGCCGGTTCTAAAAGCTAGACATAAACAAGCAGAGTCCTTTATTTGAACTGCTGATTCTTACTTTCTAAATACACTTCATAATTATTCTTCGACAGCTTTGTCGCGATCTTGAGGAGCAATAGCCGGTGTTTGTCCGTTAAATATCTATAAGGAACCGGTGCGTCAAAGGATCTGTCAAAAATAATGATAGGTGCTGTCCGTTGACTAGGCCAGGTACTGTTCGCGCGGGTCCTTTAAGTGGACTACCTCGCCTAAATCGTATTCATCCCTTATCAAGAGCGTTTGATTCTCTGTGTCGTCACGAACACCGACCTCACGCGCTCGTCAGTCACTTTTCAACATGTACCCAGCCTCCTTAGCACAATCACCTCCACCATTACAAGCTGATTCCCGCGATAAATGCGTTCGCTCCATCTCTGGCGTGTTTGATGCGTCCATAAAGGGAGCTTCCTTACTCGGACGGGTCGCTTAAGGCGTATTTCCGAGGCAGGACAAAGCCGCGTGTCGTATTAGATTACCAGTGACGGACGGACTCTGGGATTAATGGGGTAAGTGACGAGTGGGAGTGGCCGTTTAGAGGGCATACAATGTAAGGATTTCTGGGACTGGGTAGTTAAATTAGTTTCTGATTGCTACGTGGTGACATTGTGGTTGCCTTCCAACGTCTAAGCTACAGAAAATATACTTAGTTACGTAGTTATTATTTTCCGTTAAAAAGTACCTATTCAATAACACTTTCTTATAAGTATCTTATTTTCTTATAGAATATGTACGTGGTACATAAAAAATATTATATTATAAAATATATTATTATGCTTAAATGAAATGGTTTTTACTTTCTTTTCTATTTCATTTTATGCAGGTAAATCGAGAATAAATATAAATATTATTAAAGAATCCGTGGAATGTACATACATATGATAAAAGATGTGGTAAGCCTTTCGCTAATGGATACGAAGAGGAAAGGTTTTTACTGTACGTATTCAATGTCCCAATATATTCGACCAAATTAGCTGATATTGATAAGGTTTCTTTGTAGGAAAGATCTTATTGACCATTCGCCTACAAGATCGATTTTAAGTTTTATTAGAGGATTTAGCCTCATTGACGTGGAAAGACATATTTTAATTTCGTAAGAGATTGTGGAACACGACGTACAATTCCGAGCAAATTCACTGTTTTCATCCACACAAGAAGTGTCGTGATAACATGTAAATTTCGGTACGATCCGAAAAATCCCGCACACCTGGGCACCGTAGCGGGTCGGGAAGACATCCCGGTTCATTTATTTCGCGGACCGTTACAAATTGCGAAAAATCCGACAAATTTTCGTTCGGCCACGACGTTGAATGCCTCATTTATATTGCCGAGAACGGGAACCTTAGCATCTATTTCGTGGGTGTAATACTGACAAGTACCTAGTCAAGCAGATTCCTTTTA
This sequence comes from Mecyna flavalis, assembly GCA_949319885.1. NCBI lineage: Eukaryota > Metazoa > Arthropoda > Insecta > Lepidoptera > Crambidae > Mecyna > Mecyna flavalis. The sequence goes on from OX439436.1 coordinate 6,105,182, forward strand.
AAAGTTTAAACCAAGTTTAAATTTTAATCGTTATTAAATATTTTATATGATACTCGTATTACTACCGCGCCGGGAGCAAGAGATTACTACCGCCAATTCGGAATGCGTTGCCTGTATTTGAGTCAATAATAAACGAGTACAGTGGATTGGCTCTATAGCTCTCACCTCTCCCTTAATATTCTATTTATCTTTCACGGGATGAAGATTTAGAGTAAGGGGAGTTCGTTTCGGGCCTCTTCAACTTCGGGACTCACCGAACAAAGCGCATTAATAGCAAAGCTAACTCAAAACTAACTTTGTAAAACCCTCTTACTAAATGAAAAGCTAAAGAATTATAATTAACGAATTTAAATAACATTACAAAAAATATACCTTTCAAATCAACATGGGTGGGATGAGATCCCGAATCAGAGTAACCTCAGTTTAATTACAGTACGTGTTTGCAGCGGTTAGCGGCTTCCTGCGCCCGCGCAACTCGCTATTTGCCTTGCGCTTATGTAAGTGATAAATGCTAAACAGTGTGCTGCAATGGCCTCCGTACGTATTAGACCATTGTACATACATTAATCCTTATTTAATAAATTTGTATGCACTAAGTGCATCCAATTTGCAAAAGAACCTACATGTCGTAAGTAGGTCAGTAGAGTAGGTAATGGGATTCGAAGGATTGATTGAATGGAAAAAAACGTCTTTTGCATGTTTGAACTTAGATTGTTTAGTAATAGTTATTTATGTGACTGTTGCATAATGAGGGTCATTAAAATACGAATGTAGTTTTATGAAACGAACGAAGTGAGTTTCATAAAAGGATCACATGAGTATTTTAATGCCTAATTATGTACAGTCACATACATAACTTTATCTTCATTCATACGATAAATGTATATTTTAAAGTCAGGATCGATGTGAAACCGAGTAGAATATAATCCGTAGTACCAGGAGAGCAGAGAAGAACAAGAAGCTAGGCTAGCTCGCGTCTTTCAAACTCTTTGATTTAATGAATAGTTACGCTGCGGTTATGCTCTCCTGGTACCTTTGAAAATACATCAAGATGTTTTGCCTACATATGTTAGCTTCAAATCCATTAATTTTTACTTTTTAAGAAGACGTTCGAAATTTGAACGTAATTAAAGTATCGGTTACCGATACTAAAATGTAAACATTACGATGCAGCCACAGATACTTATATCTAAATGTAGGGCGTTTGCTCATCGCTACTGACTATAAAATAGACATATTATGGTATGGATGTAGATAAAATAGTTTAAAGCTGGAACTTTAAAAAAATTCTTTGATACTATTATACTTCCTTTTACAAAGAAAAGGGTTTTTCAGGAATTAAAGGAATTAGCTTACCTACCTATTGTAGTAGGTACAGTGGAATATTAAAGAAGTTAGTTTATATGGAAGGAGGTAATATGTATGTCAAAATGACCAACATTTTTTTAACAACTAGCTTGTAGCTTTTTTTATAACTCATAATTCTTGTCCTTATTTGAAAATGGATTGGAATAGAAAATACAGCTCCTTTTTTTTATAAGAATATGAAATTTTCCATTTACTCTCAAAATGCCCTATCGGTGAGTTGATTGAGGCGGCAAAAGCGCATAGCCATAGTGCAGCGAACGTCCGCGTGCTGGCGACATCGCGACATTCCTCTGAAACAAAGACCGTCTGCGCCGCAGGGCTGCTTCTGACTTCACTATAATATCTCACTCTATTTGTCAGAACTTCAATTATTATTCTTAAAAAAATTATTGTCAGCGTGGCCTGTCTAGTGAGCTCGGATACAATAAAACCAAAACTTCAATCAAAAAATCAAATTTTTTTTTTTTTTTTTTTCTAACCTATGCTGTCCCACTGCTGGGCAAAGGTCTTCCCCAAATCTCTCCACACATCTCTGGCTTGAGCCAAAGTTTGCCAGTCCTTGGAAAAGCGGAACAGATCGTCACACCATCGTTTTCTGGGCCTTCCCCTACGCCGCTGTCCATCTTTGGGAGTCCATTCTGTGACGATTTTTGCCCACCTCTCCAAGTTCATTCTGGAAACATGGCCCGCCCAGTCCCATTTTAGCTTGGCAGTTTGCTTGCCAACGTCTGTAATGGAAGTTTTGGAGCGGATGGTAGAATTTCTTATTCTGTCTGTGATTTTAATATTCAGAATGCTCCGCTCCATTGCACGTTGACAAACCTCGAGCCTAAACTTTTGGTTTTCAGTCAGTGACCATGTCTGCGCACCGTAGGTTAGGACGGGCAAGATGCAAACGTCGATAAGCTTGCGCTTCAGTGCTAATGGAAGGTCTCCCTTCATGTACGCCTTCATGGACCAGTAGCTCTTCCAGGCGTTTTCGATCCGGCGATCGATTTCCTTTTCCTGCCTGTTTTCGAAGGAGACTAACTGGCCCAAGTAAACATACTCATCGACGTATTGCAATACCTGCCCATCTACCATTACCCTACTTTGTGTGTGGTTGGACATCACTTTTATTTTTGACCAGTTCATCGTTAGTCCAACCTCAAGGCTTGCCGCGCACAGTTCTTCCAGCATGGTTTGCAATTCGGTGGGTGTGTTTGCGAATAGGACGATGTCATCAGCAAAACGAAGGTTTGATAGATTCCTTCCTCCTACTTTGACACCTTTTGTGTCCCACGAGCTTTTAAGTACCCTAAATACCTCTTCCAGAACGCTGTTAAACAACTTCGGGGCGAGTGGATCGCCCTGTTTGACGCCTTTCAGTACTCTAAAAATCAAATACAAATTGTTTATTCTTTTTTTAATTCATGAATACTTTGTAATTCGAAAGGTTTCGAAAAGGAAATTAATCGATGTTACAAAATGACAATCATGTAGAGAAAAATAAATGTCTTTCTCGGTGATTTTCTACTACGACAACAAAGTTTAATTACCCTGTGGTAATTAACAGGAAAACCCAATGAAAAATTAATAAGGGTGTTTCCGAATGGAAAATCCGCTACGTGACCATAATGTCCAACTAAAACGTGATTGATTTATTTTGATGGAAGACCTCAAACCCCTCATGAACAAAAAAAGTCAAAATGAACCAATTACGTAATCTACGTAGCGCCATCTAGCGGAATCTCTATTCTGAAACTTCCTCATTTACCTATCATATTAAGAATCATACTGCTACCTGTGTCATGTCACCCCTGGCGGCAGAGCAGTAGGATCACGTCCGCGCAACTCCGCGCGATATGCAGTGTCTGATTGTCTCCGCTGTCTCTGCTCGCGTAGCTGTCTGCGGACTGACTCTGGAACGACTTACTCTGTGGTGCATGCTGCTTACGATTATAACATACAACTGTGTTGTTCATTTTTTATCTGTATGTTTTTAGTTGCAACTGAATCCATTTATGCGTTATTGATAATAAACTAAACGGCAGATTAATCTTTCAAGCCCCGGATCACCAGACACAATAGAAAATCTATTGTTACGCGGCACCCGAGTGCCGGTTCGGGATTGAGTGGTTAAACTAATTCCCATAAAAATATATATTGCCCATTTAAGTATGTAGTTGAAATTCAAACCCCAACCAAGTATTTTGCCAGGTAGACACTGAAGAACTTTTGGTCCAAAGATGCAAAGCTGCCAAGGTCAGTCTTGTGACGAGAAAAAAATATTAATCTTAAAAGTAATTTGTATTGAATAAATTAAACAGCATAGAATTTTAAGACAAGACTAAAAACTTTGAAATGACAAAAAAGAAATTTGCGCCCAACGTGGGGCTCGAACCCACGACCCTGAGATTAAGAGTCTCATGCTCTACCGACTGAGCTAGCCGGGCTTGAAAGCAAGTGCCGAAAATACGGATAATAAATAACTCGCAATCTAAACATGTTTTAACAATTTTATTGATCAACTGATATTTATGTTAAAAAAAAATGCTTGATTTATTTATAGAATGTTATTTTTTTTCCGATTCATTTTTTATTTTGTCAATAAACTTATCGTAACTTGGTTCTTATTCTTTACCTACCTATAAATACCAACCCCACCCCACCCAAAAGGCACATTTTAGTGCGAGGCCCAAAACAAGTAAGTGAGTGTTGCGTTAAGTTTTATTCGTTGTCTCGTTAATTTTTATTTGTCTGCCAATTGAAATAAAAAATAAAAATCGTTGTCTTTATATATTTTTACGTTAAAAAACTTTACGTTGTACACGTGTAGAAAAGAAAGCCATGATCCCTTTCGAACTGCTGGGTTACATGAGTCAGCATTATTTGACATAGTCCGGGGCAGTGACTTTGAATATATTAATGCAGATGAATGTTATCTTGCGACTATTTTGGGTCAGCTTACCGACCCCTATATGCAGACAACACGACCACAGACTATGTAACTCGAATGGACACCACTTATAGGTATATTAAGAACACAAAGTAAAGGCATGTAAAGGTCTGTTATATTACACTGTGTGCGATTAATGTACCTGATGTGTTAATGTTACCGTCCTTTTTCTTTATTATAGCGTCTAAAGATTACCTTTATTTTCTCTAATACATTTAGAAATTAATTAACCTACGTTGTCTTTTGCCTCTAGTAATATCAGCGTCATACATGTATATTATTATTCGATAGACATTTATATTTTTAATTTTTGTCAAGTTAAAGAATCATTGACTAACAGTGTTATGTAAAAAAACATACTAGTACACTCAAATTGGATGTGAAACGTCTAAGATGTTAATGCTCCTTAACCTCACCCACAAACGTCATACAATTTGCTTTCAAAATTGGCTCCTAAAAGAGCTTTAATTTGAGCGAGCTATCATTCTGTCAAGTACAACTTGTTTTCGCACTAACAACATACCATTCCAAGTATTCCAACTAGCCGTTAGCTATTGGGTTATTACGTATTGTCAATCATTACGTCAATTCGCAAATCGGAATGTGATGGAGCGTCTGTCCACTAATTAGTCTATGAGCGCGCACGGCAGATGCCTATGTGAATTTCCGATTCGGCGCGTTTTAATCAGATGTTAAGCTAATGTTGTGTGTTTGACCGTAAATTTTGTAATTAGAATTTGCATTTGAAAATTGGTGTCTGATGGGCGGATGCGTAATTAGCACCTGGAGCTTCGTCAGAGGTAATTAAGTCGCGCTGGTCGGATCGCCCGAACAAGCCGACCCATTTACATAATAATCCAACTTTGACGTTGATGCGGTTAAGAACTAATAAGTGAGGAAGTTATATCCTTTGAAAATCGGGAATTCCGCACAGCTATACCTTCATGGTAAAAAGGTTACACTTTAACTAAATTATTATGTATTTTAAAATATCAATAATTCTTTGGACATTCATCTGTCAGGGCCATACCTCCAAACTAATTCTTACTTGTATTTGACACACACAACAACACAAAGTATAGAACAACACAGATACAATCATTTCAACAATTTTTACGAAAGTAATTAAACAACCACACGTAAAAATTTATACTTTATCCAGAATTTAATGTGCTAGTTAATAACAAACGTTAAACTAAATAATAATATGTTAAAATTAATGAACCACATTTTTAGTTTCACAACACTTGTAAAATAACAAAATATTTATGATAATATGATTAATTGTCATATTTATTTCTTAGTAGTATTATATACGAAACCCCTAAACGAATAAAAAAAGAAAAATATGTGCTTGATCTTAAAAGTCCTCAATAAAACACGTAAGTAAACTGCGGTAGGTAATCCCTCGCAACAAACATTATTTCTGTAATGAGGAAGCACACTCTGATTCCAGTTAATTTTTGCTTGCAATCCAAACTGGCCAACCAAATGTCGAGTATGCACGGACCGGAAATTGCGTCTCGCGAGATAAAATTAGCGCCACAGACAGGGAAGGGAATATAAAACTGCATTTCACAGTACGGGACAAAAAAAGATAGATATACCTACTTCACATCGTACTGCTTTTTGTTGCGAAGCTCATCGGAATTGGTTTATTTTTTTGTGTACGCATGTACTTTAGCCTACATAATTAGGTTGGTATACTGATGGGTTTCTGTAATACTGTGCTGATGCTGTGAGTCTCTTGGATAATCAGATAAGGTAATTTTCTACTCATTTTTTTAAGTAAACTTGATGATCCCAGTGGCTTAAGTACTGGGCCTTGATCGCAGGGTCCTTAGGTTTAATTCATGCGAAGACAAAGTGCATATATCTCGGCTTTGTGATTACTTTATTAAGTAATTTATATAGGTACTTATATTTATTGAAATAAATCAGAAAAAATGGGTTAAAATATAAGGTTGAAATCTAAGTGCTAATAATTGTAATTATAAAAATTAAAAGGATATTGGATATCGTTATCTTTACCAGTTTGAGTCAATCCTACGGTCACATTTAGGAATATTTCGGTTTTAAACTTATTAAATCTGTTTCATTAATTTCCACTATCGCCAAGCAAAGTCACAAACCTGTACGTAATATTCGTTTGCTTAAACATTAGCTGGCTCGAGAGAAAATTATGTGAAGAAATATGTTTCCTCTAAATCTAGCGACAAATGACCTGATGCATTATAACCGCAGGCTTACAAGACAGGACGTTCGTCCCACTATACTCGTACTATACTAAACTCCCCCGGTTTCCCCTTTACGCCTGAAAGTGGTGAACTGGTGTCGATTGACCCGGCTTTTTTTTGGAGTAGAATGCGTTTATGCACTATAACCGCAGGCTAGCTACACCTGCAGCCGAGTGTGGGATTTGAGACCAAAGTGACTACTACCCACTAAACTCCACCGGTTTCTCCTTCACACCCGATTGGGACAAGCCGGTGCCAGCCTTGTGGCTATTGACCAGCCTATCCCCAGGTGTCGATTGACCCGTCTTGTGGCGACTGACCGGCCCAGGGGTCAAATGGCCTTGATCAATGATCGTTTCTCCATAATGTTTTACTTTTGGGAAACACCTGCGACACTGATTCAAAGACGAAATCCTGTATGTGACTATTAACAAAATACTGCGATTTATCTATCCACTTGCACTGCAAGACCACTGAAGCATTTATCAGTTATACCACCCACACGTGTCATTAACTAGGTTATTAATATTAACACAACATGTTTCGAGATTTAAACAATATAAATGACGTACAATTTGTAGTTAATTGTCGAGATGTTACTTATAATATGTTTATAATTAGTATTCATCATATACATTGAGTACCAGGTGAGGTCTGAACAATTTGGCGCAGACATTGTTCCGGTGACTCATTGATATCCGTTAGTTGGATCATCCTAAAATAATCTCTATCACAATAAACTTAAAATTTATTTTTGATCTAGGCACCTCGGGCGTTAATCCTGAAGTGGCTATTGTTATTCTAAATATGTGCTAACAGTTGTATTTTTAGCCTATTCTTTTAAGTTTACGTGCGTGACGTCGAATAAATCGTTGACCTACATCTGGCAAAGAAGTATGAATCAAACTTTTTCTTTCGCTGTCCGAAACTTTCCTATAGCGATGAATCAGAAACGCATTAAATCTAATAGATATTGTTAAAGTTCGTTCCCACTTGTTTAATGTTTTTACAATTCGTCTGCACTGTTTGGATCGGTCGATTTTTATAACAAGTAGCTTTCGCGCGATAGGTATTTCAGGCATCGTAATGGGTTGGCAAAATAAAGATTCAGATCTTTGTGCTTTTCATCCAATCACGTTGAGTTGTTTTTGCCCAAGTCCTTACCTTATCGTTCATCCCGGGACAGCAAACTGAGAGGACCAGAGTGAAATGAAGTGACCAATTTTGTTATCACGATTACTACAAGTTTTTTATATACCGTGAGTTGATTAGCTCCAGTTCGTTTTATCTTAACATCAGAAAATAGTTTTGCTTAACTACGCAGAATGTGTCAGTATTATGAAAATACTGACACATTCTGCGAGGTAAAGCAAAACTTTTGCCATTTGTAAAAACCTTAAACCCTCATATTATTAACAAGCTATACAATACTTCCATTAAACACATGACTTCCCACGCATGCCACTTCGCATTCACCTGCTTGCTGTCTGTCGCCAACCCTGATCGGATTTCCTGAGGACAAAACGAATTTTCCTCAAACCACAATGGATCCAGTGGCCTTAAAATTAGGTTTATTTTCATTTGAGTGTTGGTAGGACATATTGATAAATATAGGCTCAGTTGAAAATAACTCTAAAAGGCATTATTATAAAGATCACAGTTAGTTGGACGATGCTCGGTAGCGGTTATTAGGGCGAACGCACTCTGTCAGTAGCCGGGCATCCTTAAAAGTGCATACAGCATTCTCTTTAGCCGCCTTTTTATATGGTCAAGTTTATTTCTTGATCTTGCTATGTAATAATGACATATCTAAGAACAAACGTATAAATGTGGACAGGTAATACTAGTATTGGAATAGAAAAAATATTTTGTGTGTGTCTCAATGTGAAGCTGCCTTGCCTTGGTGAGTTTCACATTCGTATTTATAAATATTAATCATGCTAATTTAGGAAAAATTTTAAAAATTATCTTTACTATGTATGTAGTATCCTTGAGACAGGATCTCTATGGTGTTTTCGAATTTAAAAAATCTTTATGTGATATGAATGTCTAGGGTTGCATATTTTTTTTAGGTACCTTCCAGTGATAAATTTTTTGTGAGACAGTTGGTAATAATGTGTGTCCAGATTTATGAATGAAACTCACGCGCCTTGCGTAGGTATATGCAATGCCAGTAATGTACCACCCACCGATTCATTCATGAGTACAACAAAGGCGAGATCTGTTAATGAGTTACTATATACATTTACACGCCTATCTAGGTATCAATTATGCAAAAACGCTTACATGTGACTTGGATCACTCATTGCGTGTCTTCCAGCCCCTGCTTTACATAAAGTACGGACTTTTGTAAATAACTTAATGGAATAGCTGCTTTTTAAGTAAATTTCTACCTACGTCTGGGTCTTTCGTTTAGTCTGGGCGGTTCCAATGCAATCATGTCGTTGGTTTGTTGCTTCTTGATTACTCGTAATAAAATCAAATTGTAGACATTATCATTAATCCATCAAGCCCCGGAAAACCAGACACAATAGAAAATCTATTGTTTACGCGACACCCGGCTTTCGGTCGGGTGTTTAAGAGTTAAGTGGTTAATTGGAAATATCAGATTATAATCACTTGCCTGAGTCAGTAATTGTAGTTATTAGACTAGGTTCACTTAATTCAGGTACCGTAAAAGATAGGCAATTTTAAGTTTGGTTTAGAAAATCTTTTACTTACTATCTTTCGACTAAAAATTAAAATGAAATTTTGTCTGTTTGTTGTTAAGTGACACAATTAATTTCATGTCGGCGATCTCGTAAAAACTCAAATTTCGTAGTCTACACAGTCGGCTACCAGTAAAATTTAATTTTTATGATGTCTCAAAAGCTGCTACTTACAATGCTCAAGCCACAACAGACAAATACGAAACATTATTTTCGTAACAAAAGGAAGAAATATAAGTATTATAAGGATTAAAGATTTTGATATAACACTAATTAATATTCAACCTTAATTATTTGTGATATACTCGTCCATCGTTAAGCGAGTCTAATCGAGCTGTAACTATATCGGGCATTCATAAATAGACGGACCAGTCCATAACGCAGTTAAAGCACAAATATTAATGCAATCCGACTGCAGGCGGGGCCCGGGACGGCGCGGGCGCATTGCTGCTTTCATTCAGAACGAAGCAATTGACATGTAATGGACGAATATGAAAATGAAAAATGGCACAATTTCATAAAATTTTGAACAAGTATTTAAATTTAAAGAATAAATTGGTAATTTCAATAAACTTCGTCTATTTAAATGTAAAAAATAAAATAAGTTAATATTTGTCTGTGTAGTTATTTCCATAAAACCATTTCCAATTTAGAACTTAATAGAAAGTTAATCGAAGGGTTAAGAAGGATCTTGTCAGTATTGCAATGTCAATAGATAGAAGGTCTCGCTGTCGTGTCCTTCATCATGATAAGGGGGTTCCACTATTTCTTAGGACCATTGTACCGAGCTAGTTTCAAAAAGTGACACGGGGTGACTAAAACACTTGGTATACTTAATTGATGAAGATCAGAAGGACGTATTTCAAGTATTTTACAAGTGTCAAAATAACATAAAAGTTGGGCCTTACTGAATCTTTTATTTTGTGTTTTAGAACACATTATTTTGTGTTTTAAAATTGTTTTAAATAATGTTAAATCTCCCATTATGTATTAATTAGCATAGCGATGAATTCATTTCAGATTGTTGACAGCTTGAATACTTGTCATTCATTACAAAAAAAATTGTCGCCATACAATTAGGGAAAAATAACACAGTTTGTTTCAATAGTGTAGACATTAAAATAAGCATAATGATAAAAAAGTTCATATACCCAATTCTACTTGAGTACGACGAAACACCGCACGTCGCTCGCGCACGTCTATCTAGGCGCTAAGTTTAGCCGCGGGGTGCGCGGGCGCAGCGCGACTATTTATACTGCACTTTCACTCCGGTGAGGGCGCGACCCGCTCGTCAGCTGATGCACCGGCAAACGGGTCAGGGATCAGTCATCATCACTTTGCAATGATGGCGACATCCTTGAGGCTGGTTAGTTCTGTCTGGTAAACTTATTTACGATCAAAATAATACAAGGATTTGTATGGTTAGTTCTGTCTAGTAAACTTATTTACGGTCAAAATAATACAAGGATTTGTATAAAGTATCACTATAGTGCTTCTGCTTCTTACTTGACTTCGTCGTCCGCATGGATTTCAGAATATAATAATAATAATACCGGGATATCTAGTTCTAGATCAATGCAATATTTCTGTTTTTTACTTTAACTTTTACTTTGACTTAAATTGCTTTTATGAAATAAAAACCTTTCTTTAAAACTTAAAACATCGTGTATTTACTTATACATTTAAAAACAATGAATTTTTTATGACATTTTGTTCTCTTGACATTTTACAATCAAACTATTTTTATACTTTCTTTTAATGGCGTCACACTTTTTCTTATATACAAAGAGGTTTTAATCATTTTAAATTATAATGCATTTTTACACTAACATCCCGGCCACCAAGGACATAATTGACAAAATGTCCTTCAACTACATTTTATAATTAACTAATCTTCAAAGACCAGAATTAAAATTACGACATAGACACACATAATAATGTACAATGTACGTACATACACTAAACCCTTATAAACTTAATCTTAACAAAATTACCGTTATAATACACATTACTTAGGATACTTATGAAAGGAGACTGCGATTTACTAACAAAAGTTTTTTATTATTAAACACTCTTCCACGATTTATTAAACTTGTACAGATCCAGAAATTATCCATCCTAATGAAGTTAATTGAGCTGCTAAATACTTGTTAGAATTCTTTTTTATGCCGTTTTGTATAATTTTGCTGTAAATGTCAGCCCCTAATAACATATTTACTTTGTTAGGAATAAAATAATTCGAGTCCGCTAAAGCAACGTCGCCCCAGTCATCTACAGGCACTTCTACTGTAGGCATCGAAGTTGCAATAGATTCCACTACATAAGCTGTCACTGGCATTACAACTTTGGGGTTAACCCTTGATCTTATTAAAAGTTTTACAGTGAATCGGGATGTCAAAGCCTTGTCACAACCTACAAACGTGATAGTTTTATTTGACGCAATCTTTTTTAATCTTAGTTCTTTTACCACGTCTTCAGTGATCAATGACACCTGCGATCCCTGGTCCAACAATGACCTCACTGTGCAATGGCTTCCATCTCTCGATTCAGCTTCAATAATTGCAGTTGGCAGAAGTATCGCTTTATTTTCATGCCTAGTCTTACATGGGTTATCTTTCATTTGTGTACTTCTTTTCCTATATGATAAGTTTTGACAGTAAGCAGCTTCTGCCTTATTTTTTGAGGATATATTTTGATGAACTAATGTATGATGACGTTTTTTACAAATTCGGCATCTGCTTAAACAATAACATTTTTTTGCTAAATGATTTCTTCCTAGACAATTGAAACAAAATCTGTTTTGTTGGACGAACCTGTATCGAGAGTCGTGGTCTTGAGCCAAAAATTCTTTGCAGTATGTAATTTTGTGATCGCCAGAACAGAATTGACAAACTATTTCTTTTTTGTTTTGACAAACCATATGAAATATTTGTGACTCCTTTATACTCGGTTTATTAAATTTAATGTCTAAGTTTTCAAGCGCTCTAAAACGATCAGTTAAAAAACATTTAAATTCAGATAATGTAGGAAAATTGTCTGTTGGCATCTTAGAAACTTCGGACTCCCACTGTTTCCTGCTTTCTAAATCTAACTTTAAGCTTATTATATAAATGACAATCATGTCCCATTGACTTACGTTAATTCCTAAATTGGTTAGTGCGTTCAAGCATTCGGTTGTCGTATTTAGTAATTGCTTTATTTGTGTTGATGATTCTAAAGACACATTTTTTTGACTAAGTAATCTTTTTAGTATATGATTGGTAAGGAATCTTTTATTCTCATAACGTCTATTTAATAGATCCCAACATACTTTATAATTCTCAGACGTAACAGAAATATGTCGTAGCAACTGTTCGGCCTCTCCTACAAGATGCCCTTTTAAATATTGTAACTTTTGGACATTACTCAGTGAAACATTATCGTGGATTAGAGAGAGTTTTTCTTTTAATTCTGTTTTAAAATCAAAGTATAATTCCTCGGTCTTATCATAACATTCATTCTCATAGTAATGAGACTTCCTATATTCATCTTTTTTTGTTTTACTAATTATTTCGTTGTGTGTGTTGTTACACAAAGTCCACTGTCTTTCCAAGTTATCTAACCGGGTTTCCAAATACGCGGATGTCAATCGTTCATGCGGGGCCTTATTAAAATTGATTCTGTTTTTTTTAATTTTCTCAAAAATGTCCTCCTGTATTTCGTACAAAGAATCCATGGTTACAATTTACACTTAACATAGGTATATACAATTACACATAAAATAACATCAAGTTTAATATTTATAGCGTCTTCCGTGACAGTTATTTATACTTAAAATGTTAACCAAATAATAATATATACAAGACCTTAAACATAAATATCTGATAATGTCTTTCTTGATAATTGTTGAACTATGAAGCACCACCGCTGGACTTACTTCTCGATTAAACATAAAAGTTTTTACTCACAAAATATTTAGAAGTAGTTGTTTCAAGTATAAAGACAATGACGTCACACCCGCGCCTTGTCTCCGTTCCAGGACCGTGTCGCGACCGCCTCGCACACCGTGTCGCTGCTCTCTCTTACTTCTTTCTGCTCGGATGTCTTGTTTCATCAATCCCGCGCTTTGCATTTGGATATAACGTCCACAGGCGTGTCTCCTCCTTGTTATCCGATAACCTGTTATTTTACTCGGCTTCGACTGAATCAGCAATGTGATGATGAAATATTATTTTCTGTCGTAATAATTCCAGAACAGAAAGATTCGGCTTCTGAAGGACCAATGTTTTTTTTTTTTTTTTTTTTTTTTTAAAACTTAAAACATCGTGTATTTACTTATACATTTAAAAACAATGAATTTTTTATGACATTTTGTTCTCTTGACATTTTACAATCAAACTATTTTTATACTTTCTTTTAATGGCGTCACACTTTTTCTTATATACAAAGAGGTTTTAATCATTTTAAATTATAATGCATTTTTACACTAACAATTTCTAGTATTCGATTTACAATTAAAAGTAGCAGTGGTAACCGCACTGCTTGCTAAACATCTGATTGTGACATTTGTGTGTAATATAAATTATTCAAGTTCAGAATTTAACCCAGGATGCTATGGCCATTGGTTGACGAACTAGGTTAGACGAATTAAAATCATCCACATTTTTGCCTACCTAATTCGTTCATATGCTAATTACGGGTGCGAGAAATACAGGAGTACCTATAATATTGTTTCATTTATAAACTAAAATGAGCTTACATAAAGCTGTTTGATTATCAATTTAAGATTCCTCGTTCAACCATTAAGTATAAACAAAAAGACACAATGAACAATACCACATTTCTTTCAGTACTCCAGATAAAAATTGTGCACGCATTCATTTTTTTACGAGGCATCCATGGAGAATATCTCACGGATTTTTACGACGGTAGTTTGTAGAGCATATCGGTAGAGTATTTGTAAAGGTCGGCGGTACCCCCGTCCTTATAAATAGATATAGCAACCCTCGGGGGTTGTAAAACGCACGGCGCCACCCCACTGGTGATACATCAAGATATCGAATTCCGAGCCCTCATGTGCCTGTACTGCGTTTTCGTTTATTTTCGATGCGAGTAATGTCTTTGGCCTCTTGGCCTAAGGGTAGGAAACTTATCCTGAGATCCTAAGTGATTGGGTTCAAGAGAGAGTTCAGAATGGATACTTCAGACTGCGTTTAGCACTACTCTTAAAATAACTGTTGCTGCACCCCATTTTTACATATAAACTTAGACATCATTGATCTCAGTAGCTTAGCATTCCAGTGTTAGTAATATAAGGAGTAAATAAAATGAAATAATGGAGTTAGTATTATAAATTAAAAAAAATAGAAAGATAAATGCGTTTGTACCCGTATCTAGACAGATAAGTCAAAATATGTTATGGACATTACACTGAAAATTGGTTGTGGGAATTTGACATACATAATAATTGATAATGTTGAACTTGAACATATCAAATATCTTTGAATAGTACTTTTTGGATTTCCATGCAGTCAAGAAAAACATTAACAGCCTTACTGTTTGTTTAAATTAAAGAGAGCTTTTGAGTAAACAGCTTATAAGCAGCTTATAACACTTATAAGCTACTTCTTTTCCGACGGTACGAGGAAATCTAATTTTCGCCGTCACCACGGGTAATCTGATAAGCAATAAAGGTCTGGGTGAACTTGCCAATTAGAAAACACTTTTGGCAAAGACTTCAAAAAGCTTTTGGCTTGCGAAAAGAAAATGTTTTGCTTAATTAGTGACTGCTTCTTTTAAGTTTTCTTTTACGAGTACAATAAAACTGAAAACTTGGGTTGAACTCTTTGGACTTACGTTGCATATCTGAAATGTTTTTTTTTTACATTTAAACAACAATAAAATTTACCGAAATTGTATTTTGTCAATGAGTTTATGGGTAAAATAAGAAAACACAGTCATCAATCAAGACAAGTTTGTTGCGGCACTTCTTTTTGCCATGTAATTTATATCAATGGACAGATACCAGCTCGTTCCTACCAGATGTGAAGGGGATACCTGAGAGCGTTTAGTGGGCAGTGGGATAAAATACAGGTGCCGGCAAACTTCTTGACCATCGGTCGAGGGAGTGGGGGAAAGTTCGCACATGTGCACCGATAGCGCGTGCGAATCTCCCGGTCGCCCGCGCGCGCTATTGGTCAGAGGTTTGCATATTACCAATAGCGCGCAAGCATCTCAAAATTCTCGTTCTGGGCAATTCCCAGCCGATTTCAAGATGTTTGCCGGTACCTATACATTAGTAATGATTCCCACACAAGGCCGCAGGTTTCGTTAGCTTGCGGCTATTTCGCTTAAACGCAGTCTTCTCCTCAAAAAAAGGCAATTCATGTCTATGGGCTGGTAGGTTTAAAATGTTTTATAATCATGGACAAGGACAGGTTCCTCTGATTTAAGCAAGTTTGTTAAGCTTATGATTTTGAATAGTGTTGGTGAAGTTCGTTGATGTCAAGAGGAGTGGATTTGTGACCTTACTGAGAAGTATTTGAAGTGGTATATAAAAAATATTCTCAAAGGTGTTCATTATTAATACATACTAGTATGTCCAAGCTAACACTTTGACCTTTATTAATGAATCATTTTATCGACCTGTGTACTTTACTAATGTTTGTACTACAAACATTAAGTAGTTACGTAGTTTCATTTTGCGCCCTATTAATTTGAAGACAGCTCGCAGGGAAAACAGGAATAGAAAGCCATATAAAGGCCAGATAAGATAACCAGGAGTGCACATTGGCAGGAAATGTTTTACTTGCTTGTACATAATGTTGTTTTAGGAAGCGAACTTCTTCTTTAAACTTACATTTGACGACCGACTTCATCTAATTGGTGTAAGACATTAAGCCCCCCGATTTGGGCAATAAACCATGTACTGGTACCATTAAAAGGATGACATTTCGTAAATGAAAGTTTACCCTTAAAATCTAAAAATGGATTATAAATATAATTCCTAAAATATTTCCTACTAGTCATCCATCCGGCTTCGCTCGTATGGTTTGTACCTGATGAAAATAACGAAAACGAATAAAACAAATTCCTTAAATAATACTTTCTGTAAAAATTAATCATCTTTACAAATTGACCATTCCAACAAACGTTCCGTTACCCCAACCCTAGCTAGGTATTTAAAAACGCAGTAGCATGTAGGGAGTATTAGCATGTAGGGCCCCATCGCATCTGAATGGAGCAGTACGCCCATGGCGGGAAGCGCAATCGATGCCGGGTCAACGGCACGGGAACTGACCTTTGAACGCCTCAGCTGATCGAACATCGTGACACATCTACCATCGATTATTTGATTTATTTAATTCGGACCTTGCGATTCAACTTGACCAAGCAAAAATTATGCGTTGAATTATTATACTTATTTGAAGCAGTCAAATTGATTTTTAAAAATGGGCCCTAAATGGTCTAGTAGTTAAAGGCCCTTGTTGACATCAAGTTCGGTATACTAACCAAAAGTGTCAAGAACGACCGTTTTGGTACGTTGATGCAATCAAACTATAAAAGTAAAACATTTGAAGTGTTTTTAACGATAAAAGTAAAACATTTAAACATTTCGTGTGTTCATATAGTTCTTTTGTTGATCGTACGCGCCAAGCCCAATTTCCAATTGTTAATTTCTGCACAGTCACTACCCTAATTTTCGCACATCGGTTTTCCTTCGGTCATTATGCATTGGTATAGGATTATATAGTAAGTAAGCATTATTAAAAAAGCCTTGACAGAGGCTTAATAAAAGGCGCCTTAGAAAACTTTAACTTCAGGGCAAGTACAAGTACTCTCCATTGAAGCAATAAAGTACTAAACATAATACCTTATAGATACCGTAGCTGTAATGTAGCATGTTCTAAAGTAATGTAAGTAACAAAACAGAAGTGAGTAAGTACTAATCGATTAGCATTACTTCGCGTACGACGAGGAAACTGTCCTTGACATTTGTGTTCTCGTAGATTCCTTGTTTAGGCTTATTGTTCTTTATTTTCTCCAGTGAACATTCGCTCGTTTCGGATTTACAACCGATGTTGTAGACAGCATACAAGTCCGAAGTGTAAAAAGTTGGGATTTTATTAATACAAATAAACTTGCGCGAACATACGAAGTTAGTTGAAGACGAAAGTACTATTTGTGACCGTGTTCAGATGCGAAAGTTTTCATTCCATTACGGGTACTTGATGTGAATGTCAAAGATTTTTTCTTGTAATGTGCTTTGAAATTGATGATGTGCTTAGTGTTCAGTTTTCATGGCATTGAGGTAAGGCATTGGTTAGTTCAGGTTAGTCAGTGTACGTGTTTGCTATTTCTCATCATATCTACAAAATATTAAACTCATGCTATATATAATTCCTTGTATTGTATACAAACCTTGACTTGATAAATAACAAACACAATAAAAAAACTCATCCATTTGGTGCAGTTCTGAAGTTATGGATTATTTTTTGCAAATTAATATAATTTAAGGTAATTTAATTTACTTCGTAATCTCTAATAGCGTAGCAATAGCGTAGATGATAATATGACTGTCGAATAGAATCAATCATAAATGACGTTTCTAAAAGGTGGCTCCAGGTGTCTCTACATTCGCGTGCTTAGATGTATTTTAACCAATAGCTGTAGTGTATACCAATGCTTATACAAATAACTATACTTTACTAAGGTATATTACATTTGTAAACGATTGTTAATGTATGTTAACATAAAACATTGTTCCACACTTGAAGTTGTGGACACAGAGATAAAGCATTACCTATCTTTCTAGTTCAGCTGCATTGCATAAAAACTGATACAGAAGTTCCATTTCATTGCATTGCTGGTTTATTATGTTTATGAAATTATGTTTTGAAAATGAGCTAAATCGGGTTTTCCGGTTCTGTTTCTTGTAGAGTGGAAGAGAAGTAGCCGCTTTCTTCTTGACATTTACGATGATAGCTCAATGTAACTAATAAAGTTTTAGGTACGACGGGTAAAACTTATTAAAATAGTTAATCGCAAGTTCATTTTAAAGAGATAGATACCAAGTTTGCTCAGATGTAGGTACCTAAATGATTAAATCACTCACTTTCTCGCTATTTCTTAAATAAGTCACTCTCTGTATTTGGCTCAAGAAATTCATATCGAAGTTCGTTTTGTCAACTTTTCAATAATAATTAATATTAATTTTTAAATAATAATACGTAGTTAACTTCAAAGATGTGATAATCATATCTGAAAAACCACCCTCTCATCGATAAAAAAAACTAATGTATGTTTAAGTTGTTGGCAAAACTTCAGCGACTAAACCCGATAGACCTTCTGTATTTATAAACTGAACAAAAACGTAAAATGCATTGCTTTTGGTCGCAAGCAGCGATGCGTTAAATAAGCTATTAGAAAGTCTTTTTGTTGTCGTCTGCGCGATTTAGCTCAATTTCTTCGTTCCCTACTCGACTTCATGTGATTTGGTAGTCGTAAATTGTATATCGATCATTGAAATACCATTCGATGGGTGTGCTTTCTTCCTTCGTAAATGGTTTTAAATAAAGCTTAGAAGAGTATTTACAGTTTTATAGATGGTGTATAATTACTTTATAAACTTAATTCTTTTTCCGTCATATGGTTGGTCTTCTATATTATTTTTAAATTATCAGGCTTAGCTTATTTCATATCAAACTCGCCAGACATTTAAAAAATACCAAATCACAACACAACTAATATGGTTCGATGGCGCGTTTGGTACTGACCCTGCACAAGCGCCAGGGGTCAAATGTGAAACAGGAAAAATATAATACTGTGTTTGTTCTTTATCTGGCTGTGGTACTTAACACAACAGTGTACACAGTGATACCTACTATCTAAACATAATAACATACCTCACGAATTAATAATTCAATTTGATTTGAAGTTTTTATTTGGATCATTATAGGTGATGTATACCATTGTCTACCGTTCTTTTTTTTAATTTCAATTATTAAATTCCAAATTAATTATAATATTCTTTGAAAAAGAAATGACCATTTTATTTTCTTTTGATCCGTTTAAATCACAAGTAAATCCCATCATATTAAAAGTAACAATAACAATCAAAAAGAAACTGCAATTGGCATAATTTGTAAGGCAATCCGCAGCATTGTTGATCGCCGAATAACTGTAAAACAGGTATCCAAATGAATCATCATTACAATTCGACTGTGGCCGAGTTAAGACGATTATAGTTGTGGCTGCGATAAAAGGTTGTTAAGTAACCATGATTCATGTTGAAGCAACGTGGACTGTTACCCAAGAAATGTAGGCCACTGAAAATGTTGGTAAACACTGCACCGACGAGTAAATATATTAAACAATTACATAGTACCTACAAATAAAATTGTTTTTTAGCTATCCCCAATCGATTAAAATAACTTGAAATGAACTTTAGATTCATTTGTGGAAACTGCGAGCAAATATAATAATTATTATTAGGAGCCTATAGTGTCCCACTGCAGGGCAAAGGCCTCCCTACCCTCTTTCCATTTTTCGCGGTCTTGGGCAATGGTGTGCCAGTTGGCATGAAATGAGTCGAGCTCATCTCGCCACCTCCTTCTAGGTCTACCGCGAGATCGGACCCGATTCGAAGGTATCCACTCAGTGGATATTTTGGCCCAGAGCTGATCAGGCATGCGGCAGACATGACCGGCCCAGTCCCACTTCAGTTGTGAAGCCTTTCTTGAGACGTCTGTCACCAAAGTCCGGGAGCGTAAGATTGTGTTGCGAATACGGTCTGTCAATTTGACACCAAGCAAACTGCGCTCCATGGCCCTTTGGCAAACTTCGAGGTCGACCTTTTGACGATTAGTCAAAGACCAAGTTTGAGCACCATATGTGAGAATGGGAAGAATGCACATATCCATGATTTTACGTTTCAGCGATATTGGAGCGTCGCTTTTAAAAAGGTTCTTAAAGGACCAATATCCCTTCCATGCGTTTTCGATGCGTCTAGTAATTTCTTTTTCTTGACGCGATTGGAAAGAGACTATTTGGCCTAAGTAAACGTATTTATGGACATATGCAAATTTCACATTATCCGCATATATTTTGCGTTTGATGCTATTTGTCATTACCTGGGTCTTATCCATATTCATCCGAAGACCGACCTCCAGACTCTCTTTGCTCAGTTGTTCGAGCATTACATTCAACTGCGCGGCCGAGGATGCAAAAAGAACTACATCATCAGCAAAACGAAGGTTTGTTAGCCTTTTTTCGCCAATGATCACACCCTTATCTTGCCAAATAGTTGCCAGATTTTTGAAAACTTCTTCTAGGACGGCATTGAATAATTTCGGCGACAGCGGATCACCCTGCTTGACTCCTTTTTGTATTTTGAATGTTGGACCAGTTGCCTGGCACTTGACAGCGGCTGTACTATTGGCGTATATAATTTTTAGCAGATTGATGTATGTTTTGTCTATATTCTGATTTTTTAGAGCTGTAAAGATGGCTAAGTGGTTAATGCTGTCGAAGGCTTTCGAATAATCTACGAATGCTAAATATAATGGAACTTTGATAATGGAACTTTGAATTCTTCATGCTTTTCTATGATCTGATTTAAGGTATGCAAATGATCAGTGGTTGAGAGGCCTCGGCGAAATCCTGCTTGTTCCGGTGGCTGGCATACATTAAGCTGATTTGAAATTCTATTTTCTATTATTGCAAATATAATACAATGATTTTATATATTGCTGCCTATTTAATATTAAAACGTATATTATACACCAACCTGTTTTAGAAAAATAAAATTGTACTTATATAATTGCTCAAAATTAACAATTCTATCGGTACATTATGCCTCAACCAAATTCTGACATAAAAAATGGCAGCTTATAAAATTGAAAACTCCAAAAAAACTTTTTCAACTTATTCCTATGTGAGACTTACCATTCAATTTGGAAACCGTCCAAATTAATCACGTAAGTGCTTCCTACTTTCCATTTTATTATTTTTATAGTACGAGTGTTAATGAAAATTTAAAAGAAAAAGACCGGCAGTGAATGTTTTAGATGAGTTTTAGCCAAAAATCTTTTTCTGATGGACAATACTGAAATAGCTTATAAATAAAATCTAGTCCACATATTACTTCAAATGTCAATCTTATTCAAGCTAATTCTTAAGCTACTATCAGATTCAAATGCTATTAGGATAATACCTTTTGGAATTAAGCGACAAATGACGTCAACTGCGCCTGTGCGTTAGCAACGCATTATTTTGTCAGTGTTTGTGTCAGTTTTTACTGTCGCTTAACGCAACTTCAAAAGGTATTATCCTAACAGCATTCGGGAACCAGGTAGTACTTGCTACTTACTTGACACGTTACTTACACTTGTTTTTGACGAAAACTAGGAACGGGCTCATTCTTAAGGGCGCGGACTCTTCTTCTTTTTGTTTTTGTTTGACTATTTCCTACTTTTGCGTTGCCGCGTGATCATTTTTTTTGTGTCGGACTGACTCCCACCAGATCTACCCTATATCGCGTATGTCTAATGCCGCTAATGCTAATTATTTTGACCACTTTCGAAGATCTATAATTAAGCCGCTCGGATGTAAAACCCAAGTCGTGGGTTTCATTCTCACTTTAGGTCTGGTTGCATTTGCAGGACTTTTTAGAGTCCGAAAAACTCTTCTAACTACCACTACCACGAGTCTCCATTGTAATGATTGTGTTCCGGAAATATAAACGTGCCAGTTAAAAATCAAAGGCACAAAGATAAGAAAAGCCTAGTTGCATCTTGATGTATTGTGCGATGCTTTCTGGTTGGTAGTGGTCGCTTACCATCAGCTGGGCTGTGTGCATGTCGGCCAAATGAATTTCATAATCATGGTGCCTAATCATTCATGCCTTCGGTGTTGTGAACTTACGTTTTGCAAAATTGCAATAACAGTGATCACATCAATCATTGCAAAGCGGTCCGTTAACAAATCAATGCCGGGCATTGGGCCAGTGCTTTCATTGTGCGCCGTAGGTGAACGACTCATTTATTGACTTGACATCCATTTAGTTAACCAATTTGTACCATTTTATTATTTATTACTTATCTGTAAATCAATGATCTATGATTGTCGGGCAGACGACGTCACTATCAGCCTAGAAGCGACAATTTGCCTAACATAAATTATAGTAATTGAAAAAAAAAATGGGTTTTATACAAGTGTACCTGTTACAATATTGTACTACTAAGACATCTCAAACCAATAATATGAAGTAATTTGTTATTTGTTTAATTAAAATGACATCTGTGACTAACTCAAAATTTAATTTACACTTAAAACTAAGACGATTTTGAATGGGACAAATGAGCAAAACTTTACAAAGTAACCAGTCACATAGATAACTGTAAAGTAAACAACTTGATTGAAAATAAGGAAGACTATGTACTAAAATCATGACTGCGGTGCGTCGAAATATCGTCTAAGGCAAGTGCTCGAAAACTTAGGTGAAACTTCGACTACATAGTAAAGCGGGATTATTTCCTCGTAATTATGTGAAAAATAAAAAGTAATTATAAAATACTGTCTTTGTCGTGGTGGATGTTCATTTTAGGTTCATTTGTTGTATCTTTATACTCACAAGTTTTGGGGATGGATCAATGTATGTTTTCCAATATTTAATATAACGTTATGTACGATTTCAGATTAAATAAGTAAGAATAACATATATAAAACATAGTTTGTAGGTACCCTTGTAAAATTGGCCCGATATTTTAGCCCCATGACAACTTAATAATAAATTATGTGAAATGTTGAGTAGCACTTAATATTATTTTTTTCATTCTTTAAGTCTAAAAGCATTTATTACATGCAAAATTCTCCATACATATATTCGATGATTCATTCATGTTTGTTTAAGTGTCGACAATTTTACAATAAGTACATAAACCCAAGCGCTAGAAAAGTAATATCCTATTAACGATCAGGCTAGTGTTTATAACTATTAGGTTTAATTACACATAATAGATCAATAAGTAAAGTTTTACGATGGTTTTACTAGGACGGCGCGAGCGCACGTACGATTAAATCATGATGACCGGCGCCGCTGACATAATATTGTGAATAGCAGTAATCCAATCCATCTTCTCTATGATCTTAAAAGTGTTGTAAAGTATCAGAGGTATTTTTGAACTGATACGACTTGCAAATCTTTGTAATTTCTCCGGTGTTGCAGATGTCTATGGGCGAGCGGTGGTATAGTCACCATCAGGTGTCGCGCATGCTCGTCTGCCCACTATTGCTTAAAAAAATAAATAGGGAATGTCTCTCTCATTGCTCTGTCGCGTGTCGGGAAGCGAAAGCCTATGTCGTCTTGAACAAGCGTTTCGTCCTTCCGTGTATCTTCCTAGTCGTTTTTATTTTCGATACAGACATAAAATAGACTTTGAAAAAAGAGGTAGGCCAATTTTCTTCCGGGATATTGCTTGATTCCTATAACAGATAATAAGTCTGCGCGGATGAATCTGCGTCCGAGTTCTTTACTGTGCCGCCGGTTCCTGTACGCATGGACCATTTAATTATCTCCTCATAATCTAAACGAAGTCCTAGACGTTTACATGTAATTATAGCGCTACTCCAGTGCGTAAATGGCTCAATAATAGTGGTGTAATTTGCTTAATATGGAAAACGTCCTGATATTATATTGCGAATAAGAGCCACAAGATAAGTTTCAGAAGGTCAGTAGAACTGCAATAATTGTGCTGTATCTGCATAGAGGAACTGAGCATTTTACCGAAATGAAAATTAACCTTTTCTTTCCCAAGGTCTAGTATAAGTTTTTTTTACGTCTGTTGGCAGACAGGCACGCAGCCCACCTGATGGTAAACGGCCGCTGCGGCCTATTCCATTGAGGGACACTTCAGCATCATCGCTTAATGTATTGCTAGACTGTAGGCTCGTCTGATCTTCGAGCCTTTAAATTCAAGTGTACTGGCTCCCACATTAATGTAGCCGGAACACAGCCAGCGCTGTTATGGCGGCAGATTTCACCTGTGGGGGTGGTAGCTAGCCAGTCGGACTCTGAAAAAGCCCTACCACCAACCAGACCCAAGTTGGGAATCGAACCAACGACCTCCAAGTTTTATACCCGAGCGGCTTAGCCACTGTTCCACGGTCAAAAAAAGTTTTTAGGTACCAAATTTCATAAAAAAATGATGCAGTGTGTTAGTGTGTGTGTGTTGTCAGTCGGACAGACAGAATTACTTTCGCATTTATTAGTATAGTATAGATATAACTTATTCATGTTTTTTTTATTTTAACTACAGAAGATAGTTTATGTTGTTTGTTCTAAGCAAAGTCAAAGCGTGCGTTATAAAAATGAACTTTAATGTATGAAGATGAGTACAGTTCTTTGCACTTTGGCTATAATTGAACGTTATACGGCACAGCAGCACTCGTTGTATCGATCACATCGACGCAGCTATAAACATTTTACGACTTCGTAAATAATCTTTTTATAAAGTACTTTTCAATCGTTTATTCTCTTGACTAGACTACTTAAACTGATTGAAGAGTTATTGAAAATGTTCTCTTTAAGTATTGATATTACCCGTAAATTGAATTCAAACTGTAATATTGTGTAGTGGGATGTTAGCAATGCTTTTTGTTTTGATTGATGGCATTGTACGAGTAGTAAAGTGTTTTCACTTTCTCGTTTGAGAAAATTAACTTTTAAACTTTTTTGTGTTTTGACGACCGATTTGGTCCTATAACTATACCGATATTATGGTCGTCTATTACACCCGGGGCGCGGGTTGGCTGCACTGTACAAACATTTACGTGAATGAAGATGCATATCTGTTTGTATCAGTCTGGGTGTTTCTATGTATTATGTGTATGTGTTAACAAAAAAAAAAGTTGCCGAGTTTAGGACTAGATGGTGCTGTGTTCAAGGACTTTATTGAGATGCAGGTTTTGAGTAAAATTAGATGTTTCATTAATAAAATTATCCCACCTGATGGTCCATATAGCTTAACTTTTTGTAGCATGCTTCATTAAAATTATCCACCGACAGTTGTTGGTGACATAAATCCACATTCATTTCGTCAGATCTAGACCTTGATACCTCCCCCTTAATATGACGAACTAACGTTCAGAGTTTGAAAAGTCCTTTACAAGTGAACCATAGCACAGAATATATAATAGACCATACTAAAGGCAGCAATACCCTATCAGAGTTGAATATCAATGAACTTACAATAATAATATCAGGGGGTCAAATATACTGTCTCGATAACTTTTGTTTTACTCGTAAATACAAGTCTCATCGCTCAACTTGAAGCTATTTACCATTCAGTGCACAGAATTATTCAACCAGAAAGCAGAGACAACATATGGATGGACAGTACTAATTTGCAACACGTGCATTTTACAATCACAGCGGCGCCTGCGTTGGTAGGTAATATTGCAACATGTGTACGAACAAGATTAACTGAGCATCGAATAATTTTAAATGCTTTATTACTACTTAGGATCTACAACAATGTTTCGACTTCTGCTACTTCCATTTTGTTCAATGTAATTATTTTTAAGGGAAAATTAATTCATTAATTAATTCATATTTTCCCGTGAAATAGAAGTGTGTCAAGCATTTCTGTGTTTCGGGGAAAGGGCACTGAAGCTAGTGAAATTACTGGGTATATGAGACCTAATAACTGTCGTCTCTTAAGGCGGGCAACGCGCCTGAGACCCCAAGGGGGTCCCGGGTGCTTATGGGCGGCGGTGATCACTTATCATCAGGTGAACCACTTGCTCGCTTGCCCCCCTATAATATAAAAAAAAAAAATTAAGCAGTATAATATGTCACTAAATGCAAACGTCCGAAAAATTTAAAAAAGACAAACTAACAGCATGTGATCTTCAAACCGGTAAATATTACCTTCACAGTCATATAAAAAATAATGAATAATGATAAAAATATGTATCTCTGGACATTGTTCACACAGCGCCATCTAGCCCTCAAGCATTAGCTTGTGCTATGGAGGCCAGACAACGGATAAATATTACCTTTATACTATTTTTTGGAAATACATACATATAAACAACCAGACTTTTCTATGGCTAAGGATTCAGGACACCCAAAAGTGCGAATTAAAATATCTCTTTCTATAAAAAAGTATGCAAGTACCTACGTCTTACATGCGAACTAAAATTATTGTAATTACGAACCTGGATTTACAGTGAAACAAATCACTACTTCAATTTCTTCAGCATACTTCATACCTACACAGTCTCTGTGCTTCGTGTGCATTTAAGTAAAAAGGAATAGCCAATAAGGACTGGCCCAAACTATTAAGAATATGATTAAAGCGTGTAGTAAAATACTCTAGTAATAATATCATCTTCCATACAGTCGTCCCATTCAGTATAATAACGGCCCGGTCGGGTCATTGGTACTCAACCCACAAAAGTTATTATGCAAATTGCATCCTTATTTTTCACACAATAAAGATGAGATCGTACCGTTGTACCTCGTAAACCAAGTTCAGAAAAGCTTCTCAATGGTTGTGATGGGCTACATCCTGTAGCTTCAATTACGTTGTGAGTAGGGTTGGCATTATGAAAAAAATGTTTTTGGCATTTGCTAACCCGCTTCACAGATACCAAGTGTATTGAATTCAAGTAGGTGGAACGATTGGAACTTGGAACAATACCTAGCGATGATTATTACTACTAATACAGTATTCGTTCGCGATGGGATTGTAAAAGAGGATGTATTTATTAATAAATAAGTCTGAGTAATACTGATAACCAACAGGTATCGTAAAACTAGGTTACCTATACAAACTATTGGTATCATTTAAGACAGAACTGTAAATACAAATTACTTTGAAAATAAGTATAAGTAGTGCATGCATACCAATGTCTTGCTATAATATCCCAAATATGAAATATGATGATAGTTTTATAACATCATATCATCATCATCATAACACCTTTAAATTTAATTCTAATTTAAATAACAACCACACCTTTTAATTCGGCCGGGTAGCAAAACAAGATGTTAATATATTTTCCTGAAAATGAAAACGCTACCTAATATCCCTGATTTATAGTTAAAACAATAAACCGATGGCAGCCCTAGTAAGTGTAATTTATAGTTGATTGATACTGCGGTCGTGTTGTGATATCGTCCCAGGTCGTTATCTACAAACCGCTTTATCTTTTCACTATTTATCACACTTGTTTGTTTTCGATGTAAACAAAAACTGCTCTTTCATATTTTGAATAAGATTTACTGCAGCCACTATCTTAGGATGACGAGTCATCTTTTTCGATTGCATCTTTTTATTTCCTAAATACACCTGTGTTAAACCTAAATATAATACAACTTCACAAATGATTTGAATCAACAAAGGATCACAAACACCCATACAAATATTTGTTTTACCATAAAAAAATATTGAGCTTATGCAATAGGTATGAATCTGGCGTATCCTTTGTACCGTTGTAAAAAGGGCATTCAATTGGTTATAATAGGTCGACGTCTGATTTTAATTAATGCGTGCTGTGTAAACAGATGATTAAAAAGCTATTTTACCCACTGCTGGCGTCCATTATAGAAAATATTGTACTAATAAAAACAATTATTCGTACCACCTCGATAGCTGGGTGAATTTCCAGCAGTTTTGTTTAAAAATTATTATAATTTATGGTACAATTAAGCTTAAATTTTCTTAAAATCTGAAAAAGTGCCTGCAATTCCCATGGTATTTGAAGACATCTGTGGCTTTGCCATCTGGTGACCGCCATGACTAACGATCTTACTGTCTTTAACTGCCTGTATGATATGCACAAAGATGAAATAAATAAGGTTTGTTTTTTTTCTAACACTGACCATTAGGAGTGGTCAGTGTTGAGTGACACTGTTTCAAACCAAACCTGATCGATACCAGAAGTCATTTCTCTTATCCACCGAGAGATCAGCCGCTTTAAATACAAATACCTAAGTAAAATAATTAGCAACTGTCTCTTATGAGTTATCCTCTTGTAAATAGTTACAGGGTTACTGATCTTTATCTATTTATCAGCTGAGTAACCACCTAACAGCGATTACAGCGAATCGTGTAGGAGTGCAGAAAATATTACAATGTTTATTTCTCTAACGTGAAGGAATCCAAAGCTACACTCGGTAGTCGGATTTTTGCATTTTGCAAACACTTAGGTTTGAAAAGCTTTACGCTGTTTGCCGTCAGTCTGGACGCAGAAGTGGATTTGTGGAGTCTACATCAATGGGAAGTCTCGATGTGAACCCTGAGCTATTTAGGGCTTTATTGTGTGCCAAGATTTCCTAATGCTTTGTGAGCGCGGAGGATATTTCTGCATTTGCAAACGCTTTATTGTTATTCACTGAAGTTAAATAAACTTGAACGCATTAACACAATACTGTGAAACTTCATGCCAACGGTTCCTTTGCTTGGATAGGAATAATATGAACTATCACTCACAGTACTTAACAATACCTATGAGTATTTTCCGTTCGTAAAGGTTAAAATTTATCAATTTATAGATTTGCGCATTTCAGTTTTTTTTTATAGATTATAAAGGATTTGTGCTTTTGAGATTATTCAGTCAGACTTACGAGTATTTAGAAAGTTTATTTACACTTCTGCAGTTATTTTACCTTTAAAATCTAATGATGTTTTTCTTTTGTTTCAGGTATGTTTCTTTGTGTTTTTAAGCATTATGAACGTAAGTATATATTTAAATTAATGCCTACTCAGGAATCGAACCAAGGACTCCCGGACCGTGCACTGGAATTATGTCTACGAAGCACGTGCATGTAACAGTCATAAACTTAAATGTTACTCGGTACAAACGATCGCTCGTAAAAACGGTTTATTCCGAAAATCCCCACCGACAAATCCCTACCAGTGGGGATTGTTAGTTTTTTTTCCTAAAATCCCCACCAATAAAACGGTGGGGATTTTTGGAAAAAAAAATAACAATGCCCACCGGATTTTTTTATCAAAATTAAGGTTTATTCCCGGTCGTCCCCACCACTGGGTACGAGTGGGAAAACAAACGCTTCGTTCGTCCCACTCGTTCCGCTATAGACCGAGGGTCAAAAAATAGGTTTGTTGACACCAGTACCATGATACAGTTCCATGATGGACCGACTGATACTAATTTGTAACACCAGACAGATACATATTTTCCGGCACAATAGAACTTTTTTCCCGATGACCACTACTAAATTGTATTTCTTTTTTTTTATATAAAATAAATAAATAAATAAAAAATAATAAAATGTGTTCAAATAATTCTGGAAAACAAATGAACGTCGGGGAAACAAATGAACGCCGAGAAAACAAGTAAAGGTAGGAAAGCATTGTCTATTGATAAGTTGAAAAAACAGTTGCATGCGATTTTTGACCTAATGGACATTACCAAGCTAACGGATTTTAATGAAACAGCTAAGTTAGTAAAGCGAGCGTTAGGAAAAAGCAACAAAATTTAAAAGACCAATAAGGACGAAAATCGCTTTCGCCTGTTTTTTTAACTTTCGATCAATAGACAATGCTTTCCTACTTTCACTTGTTTTCCCGACGTTCATTTGTTTCCCCGACGTTCATTTGTTTTTCTGACATTCATTTGTTTTCCATTTATTTATATTGACATTTATAATAAAAGTTGGTTATGGTATTGACATGATTACTTATAGTTCTAATTTTGATGAAAAGAAACCCGGTGGGGATTGTTATTTATTTTTCCGAAAATCCCCACTAAGCTGAGCTAGTTTTATTGGTGGGGATTTTCGGAAAAAAAAATAACAATCCCCACTGGTAGGGATTTTTTGGTGGGGATTTCCGGAATAAACCGTAAAAACTTCTATCATTATGGTTTTCTATAAAAAGTATACGAGTTACCACACTCCAACCGACGACAACCGATGATTTATTTAACAAAAGCTTTTTTATGCGTTTTATGTACATAAATGTAATGAAAGCTGTGCCTGCAGACATTTATTTATTTACTTTAGCACACTCTATTACTACTAAGTCGTTTCAACTAAGAGATTACCTTAGTGGTAGCGAGTTAGTTGTAAGTAGTTGTAATATAAGCATGATCGTCAAAAAGATATTGCCACTATATTTTGTTGAATGTCAAAGAAGTTTCCGGAAAAAACTAATAACATGTCAGACTTGATAAGTCACTGAATTAACTCGGAATTACATTTAAGTTTCTATAAAACCTACCTACGACAACAGACTTAACTAGTCTTATTATCTTCGCATGGTACCTAGCTATAAATCATAATGTACAAGGCTTTTTAAAGTTTCATTTCGGCGAAGCTTATATGTATTGAACATTTGTTTGGAATGGACTCTTACTATCCACAAAACCAATTCTATATCTAGCTAACCCTTTGTTTTCTGAATTTTTCATCTTTAATTTATTCTCACACTAATCTTATTAGCATTGTACTTAATTCATAAATAATCAAGTAGGTACAGACTCTCTGTTTACTCGTATCGAGTAAATATAAGTTGTTATAAGCAGTACTAGCTAGTTAGACCGGTATAAAACAGCGAACAATGAGACAAAACGCTGCAGAACTCTTCGCGTATATTTGGAATAGCGAAGCGCCGGAGTGAACTAATGAGAAAATGTGTTGGAGTGAAGTGAACCCATCTCAACCTGACAATAAAGTAGCCGAGATGTTCCTCCGTTCGCGGGGCATTGGTCAGACGGTCAGACACATTAATTTACCTGCTCCGATGAGCATTTGCTACCAGGCTTCAATACGGATCGATAATGTGTACTTAGCCTTTGTTTTATGAGGAGATAAGTAATTTGAAAACTAGAAAACCTACTAGACTCGGACAAAGACTCCAACTGCATACATTTGAGATACCGAGCTTACAGACTAAGCGTAACTTTCTGCCTGCTGGCTAATTTTTACATTCAAAAAAATTACGATAATCCAATAACTCCTAGGTAGGTAGGGTAAAGTGGGTCGTCACTCGTCACTGAGCGTGAGAATTTTTCTTGCTCTGTCATTCAACGCATTTGATATGGATCTTCGGGTCCAACCTGAGGTGCATGCTCGTTGATGGTCCACTCCTTGTCACTCCTGGTCACTGGTATTACCTTGCAGTAGTTATGGGCCGATGTTTTTAAGTGTCCATGCAGCTTCTGCAGAAATGAATTACGCAGTTCATAATGACTGTTCGATATTTAAAAGTGTTTATTGCAATCTTTTAAGTCTACTCTGTAGATTGTGCAACATCAGTAGATCGCCTAGAAACCCTAATAATATAATAATAGTACGAGCTCAGAGTACGAGGGAACATGTGGCTATTTCTAAATTCAACTGAACGTAAGTACACTCGTAAATGGTTTCAATGGTTTCAAGTCTACTTGAGTATAGTATCTGATTATGCAGCGAGGGTTGAAAGAACGCTTTATTGTCTCCGTCATCCTATCAATCAATGCATTTCAGTTTTAACAGCGATGTTTAACGCACGTTCGTGTGATGGTTTGTGTTTTCTAACTTTAGAGAATAGGGTTGCTCTATGTGGTTTTGTATGTGCGTGGTGCACATGTGCACATGCCATTGTCAAAATCAACAATAACGCCGAAAATTCTGATTACGCATAAGAAAATTAACATAACTAATTTATTATTATTATTATATACAGTGGCCTCTCAGAAAATATAAGAGGTTATTGTGATCCGTTCGGTGTAGAAAATGTATAATATTATCCAACAATTAAACAGACTTAAGAATATCCACTTCAACTTACGGTAAAGTTTTATCTAAATCCGTTTAGATAGATAGATAGATAGATATACTCTTTATTGCACAAAATTATAAAAGAAAAATATGTTACAAAAATGGGTGATACAATCCAAGTTTAGTTAATAGTTTTTGGTGTGAAAGAGTAACAAACATTCATCCATCCATCTTCACAAACTTTCAGACTTAGTATAATATTATTTTGTTCTAAGTGATGATGGTGACAGCCCTAGGCTCGCGCTGGCACGTAAGCCCAGACGTAAGTTTTAAAATAAGTATTAAAGTTGTCATTATAGTTTATAGAGGACATTTATCCATATTAGGATGGAGCTATACCAAAGACAAATATTTCAGGGCGGGTTCTTTGTTATAATTTGAGAACCTACATAAATATCAATTTAAACTGTTTTCATTTTACAACTTCAGAACGGTAAACAGGCACGTAGATCTTCTGATTTTTTAAGCTACTGCAGTAAGCAGACAGCACCGTATTCCATTCAAAGGTATTTCATTATAACACAACGCTCGTTGTTATCATATAGACGGACTTGAAAGTCGGACTCTTACTAACTTTAATTTAAATTCCTAAATTAATATTGCAGCAAAAAAGCTAGTATAGATTAATAGGACGGATGGAAAATGAACCAAAGTGCATACAAATTTTTTGATGTAATTAAATACGCACTTTATTTTTTTAAATAGTAATATGTAAAGCTCACAGGTTTATGAATATACTTCCTTTACATGATATTATGTATAAGACTCAGAAGCAATACAGTTACATTAATGACAATAGCTAAAGGTTAAAATTAAAACCAGTGTTCCGAAAACCATTTATATTATTCTAAGTTTCTAAGCAATGTTAACATAACATAATGGTTATAATGGGCAATTAATATAACGCATATACAGATATAAATTATAACTAATTATATTTTATGGTCTCTATCGCGACAGATCCAATTTCAAAGGGTTGTGACCAAAATTATAAGCCCGTCTCAAAATCATCTTGAATTATCTATCTATTCATCAAGTGGAAAGGTCTTCCTACTAACTTGGCAATTTCATGGTTCGATATAAACTTAGCTTTCATTAGCAGTGTGAGATCTGTTTACATAAGGCACAAGACCGGGACTACATAGTAAAATAACGCATTTAATAAAATTTTCTTCTAAAATCTATTATCGTGTTTATTATGGTATATTCAGAAGAACTATGACCGAACACTTGCTTCTAGCTTTCCTGCATTCAATGAACAATAGTTTATTACATGTAAATAACTTAAAATCCACGGGGCGTTTAGTTGCTTAAAATGAACATAATACTTAGTGTTATGGTACGTACGAGTAACATACTTATACAAGTCAGGACTATGAGAAATTTTCAGCCACGATAGGCACGATATAATACTCAAGAATAGATTACAAGGCTGCTAACGTAGTAGAGATAAGACACAAAAAATCTTCCGGAAAAACGTTCTGTGCTTTGAAATAAGCCCAATGGCCTTTCGAATAAAGCCTTTTGAATTAAGCCCCAAACGAACTGTCGTATCTATTCAAATGCAGTCTACTGCTTACTCAAGTTAGAGACAGAGATAGGCAGAGGATCCTTTACCATAAGAGGAAGAAAACAGATTAATAGTTAAGATATAGAATATTCATTCCAAGTAGCTCATTAATTCTCTTAATTGCGGCGCAGTAACTAATGCACAGACCAGCGCTACATTATTTATAAACTTAATAAAAAGAGCTTTTGTTAGTCACAACTCTCAACAGAATAATACCATCATGTTTATGTGTTTGCGCATCGGCATTTGTGCAAGATATCCATTTGCTTTGTGAGATGGAATTACTCGTTAAATCATATCTTTTGCAGTTCACTTCATTTCTGTGTACAGTCAAGAGTATATTTTTTAGGGTTAAATGTGACGTAATGTAGTGAATCAGTGCTATCTAAGCAGGGTGGATGTTATTTCTCAAGCGGCCATAAAATATAAGGATATCAATCTTTATAAGCGTTGAATAAATGAACGTTACGAACAAAATTGAGCGATGTTTTTCCTATAGGCGCTCGCTAAAGAAATATTGTAAACAAGTTACTTACATAAGGAATAAGGCTACCTAATAAGGTTCATACAAAAGGAATAAGGTTTTATTTTTCTCACATAATAAGTAGTTTAAAACAATAAATTACAACTATAATGTGAACATTTAAATCCTTGAACTCTAATTTTCTATTTGCTGGATAGATTAGGTACACATTTATTTCTTATTTTAGAATCGCAGAATTCATTTATTAGATTTAAGACCATTTACATTACAAGTGTAAGCAGGATTAATTGCTAAACTGAGCATTCTTAGATCACATATCAAACTATTGCCCGATCATTACTTAAGTAGGTAGATGTAAAGTTAGGTGTTTGTTACACATTTTAGACACAGAAGACTACTTTCAGATCTTGACGAGTTTGTTTATTATTCGCGTCGTATTTTCCTGAAAGGGATCATAAATTGAGTTACTACACTGTACGCTACTCAGGTAAGCACTCATGTTTATATCCGTGAGCATCTTGCATTTGCGCAGCGAAAGCTTGTAAATGTTCATTGGCTCTTTATTACCGCTTGCAATTAAACCACTTTGACTCACAGCACAGCTTTGTTGTCTACTATTTTAGTTCCTCTGTAAAATGTTTGAAAGTGGCGTGATTGTTCTGTCATCATAATTTGTGGCCTAGTTTTAGTACACCCGTAAATAGATGTTGGAAGCGCTGGGATTTTTATGGAATAGAATAGCCTAGGGGCGTTGTAATGAGTGGCAATAGTAAAATTGTTAAGACACATTTGGTTTGACGATCAATTTCAATCGTAATGGTCGACATTTTTCAAGCTTAAGTATTAATTTACGCAAAAAACTATCTATTTATTTACTTGATTAAAAAAATTATGTGTATAATCGCGTAAGCCTTAAGTAGGTCAAAACATAATTTTAATTTGCCGATACGATCGTAAAAGTAAATAAACAACCACAATTTTACCATAGGCAGTAATCAATCCCGTCGCGCCGTAATCGCCTCTTATATTTTATACCTGACCATAAAACCTAGACAGGAAAATGTCCAAATCTGATTTGCGTCAACAACATACTACAAGAAGTTTAAAAACTGAATTGAAAATATTACGCCCAACAATACTTTACAGATACTGTAAAGTATCACTCAATTTTGTAATATCAAATTGCAAAGAAAGGTGCTTTCATTGTTAAAATTAATTTGTAGTTACAGTAAGTAGTAAACAAAATCAGTGATGCTGATACTTATTTCCAGTCATGTCAGATTGTGACCTCATCGGGCTTTAAAAGAAGGGAATAAATAGGATGATAAATAATTTCATTAGTAATTATAACTGATATTTTATTTTTGATTTAGCTGGAAGTCTAAATTATAAAAACTTCATGTTACATTCTGTATAACTTCTTATCAATCCACAAAGCAAATATTATTACATACTTAATATCCATATTGCAAATGACGTTAAAAACACTTTATTTATGGTTCCTTCTGAAAAAGTAACATATTTTAATAACGTTACCAAGAAATTGGTTCGCGACACATTATGACCGGCGCCTGAAATCGTGATACCAATGCTAATATGAATTCGTGTCATTATCAGATTTTCAACCTTAGGTCCTTGTCTTAAGGGTGTTTGATAACCAAATATTCCTAATTAATCGTTATTGGAGTACAGGAGATTGGTAACATTCTTCGTGATGTAAATAAAGAGTGAAACTTACACTGAAACTTCATTTTTTATAAAATCAGTAGTTCTTATTAATTCATTTAATACTATGTATAATTATACCAGCGTTTTCGAACATAGATCAATCAATTCAGCCAACTGTCGTCCAATGCTGGCAGACCCCCTAAATCCTAATCATCCCTTATTTTTGAACATACTATATCCACTCAAACGTCCCCGATTGTGCTATGAACGTCTTCGATTCTACTAAAAAAATTATCGTAAAATCCATGCTCAAGAAACGATGAAGTTCACTCTTGGCAGAACTCTCATGGATGCAAGAATTTATATACTATATTTATAATATTTTTTTGCAAAATCGCTTTAACTATTTCCTCCTGTAACAAATTGTCGTGAGCTCCTGTACTAGCGATGATTCGCCGAGGATGCAGTCCAGACGCGACGCGTGACGTGGCCGGACACTCATTGTTGTGCGGGATTAATTATTGCATTTAAATCATCCTTCGCTGGAAACTGTAACCGTATGCAACAATAAATCTTTTTTCCTGTCTGAGTCTGTTAGTTCCTGTCGCAGACTGTTCCGCTGCACGTAAACGAGGTTGTTCATATTTGAAATCATAAGGTTTCTTGTTTATAAGCGTATTAGTTACAATAATGTCACAAATAGTGATGCTAAGGCCTAAGACAGTATTATTTCCTTCTTTCCGTGCTATGTAAAGAGCTTTATTTTTTTTTCTTATATTAACGGCCCCCTGACGTAGTCAGTCTTTTTTATGCCTATTTATTTGTTTGCTTTGTTGGTATTTTTTTTTATGTATGCTGTCCTAAGTTTTGAAACTTAGTATAAATTATAAATAAATAAATTATAATATAATGTCAGGTGGTACTAGAATTATGTATTAGAAGATAGTTAGTAACAGAATCAACTTATTATTTACACCAATTATGCTCGCACTTTATATTTATAACATACCTACTCGTACCGTTCGTGTAAAATGAAATGTTTATCTACCGAAACTAGCAAAGTTTATTAAAAAAAACATAAATTAGATGATAACAAATACAGGAAGGACTTTTTTCTAATATTGTGCATTACAGGGCCATCCTTAGGGTAGCTTAATTGTGCCCTGCAGTGGGCGCAATATCCCTAATGAGGGTGATGATGGTGAATGGCAAATAAAAAAATGACAAATTAAGTGTACCTTAATTAGAGTGTAATGATTAATAGAAATTCTTCCTCTGTCGCCAAATTCAGCTACAGACGTTCGAATTTACCCTTTCCAAGAAAAATACTTACGTGTTCAAGAAATGAATTGCGGCTGAGCATTTCAAAGCCACCCTTTAACGGGTCTTACAATGCGCAAATTGCATATTTGCACCGTTAATTGAACAATGCGATTTATAACCCACGGACCGAAAGCGAGTGTAATGAATGCAACGCTTTCGTTTGCACCGCACGTAGGGACGAACACCCGAATATGTTGCGGCCATGTTGAAATGGCCGGACAGGCGGCTTTGAAACCCTGAACCATTAAGGTAGTTATAAGTATTTTTGCAATTGCCGTAATGCTATTGCTTAAACATTACATAGGACCTTTAAGTTTGTAGGGTTGATAATGAAATTAACAATACCGACGTTAAAATACTATTGGTGCGAAACAGCTATAGTAAGAATCTTTGAAATCAAATAACGAATTATTTTGAAACAGAGCGTAAATATATTCTCGTCTCTAATTGTCATATCATGGTAGCCCTAACCACTGCAGTTGCAACAATGACGACGTAAAAAAAATTCGGAGAGAATTATGCTGGCTGTAAATAATTTTAAAGTGACCATTTGGCGGGACGCCGGTGAGGGATTTGCGCCCGTTCGTGACGTGAGAATGAAAATGCGACATTTTTAACGCGCTATAAATATTGTACAGAACGTATAGCCGGCGATCGTTGATTGTAAATAAAACATAATGAGTCAATTAACTTGAACTGTTTTTGCTTTTGTCGTGAACGCTTGGCTGGAACGTTTTAGTCAGAAAATTTTCACCGTCTTGTAGTAGATCTTGATAAGTGGTTAATTTCCTTTCTTTGTGGCACCGAAACATAGCCAGGAGACAGGAGTAGAATTGAACAATATTATAGCACTTGTCTCATTTCATGTGTTGTGGAGGTTTGACAGCGATCGACTAAAAGTGTTCCAATAAATTACTTGCTGCAGCTCTGTATAATTTTGGTTCAGTCTGGCATATTCCGCATAAATTAGGACTAAGCGCTCGGAAAACAAAAAAGATGATTGATAAAGCAAACAAAATTATACACATATTTCTATAATAAAATAACAGCTATAAAATCATATCTTACTAATTTTTTGTTCTTCTCTTATTAACAAAGTAAAAGATTTGGTATTTTAAGCCATATTTACACAGTCTTTATTAAGTTGACTCACATATTTATCGTCTACAGTCTACACCTTTAAATTATTTATAATATAAATATTAGGTCAGTCTTTATTATCAATAACATGTTGCTCATGACTTTACACAAATATGTCACAGCATA
Organism: Mecyna flavalis; assembly: GCA_949319885.1. Classification (NCBI taxonomy): domain Eukaryota; kingdom Metazoa; phylum Arthropoda; class Insecta; order Lepidoptera; family Crambidae; genus Mecyna; species Mecyna flavalis. The sequence continues at coordinate 6,143,515 of OX439436.1, forward strand.
TCATCATGTTCCCAGGATAAAATTTCTAGGAGGAAACCAAATTGTTACGTACGTACATTGTTAGGTAAGTTATTAGGTCATTCAGTGCATTTTATAAATGTTTTAAGTAAAACCCGCACTCTGACCAAAAGTAATTTGAACCATAAATTACAATCATGTCCAATATCTCAAGCTCAGAACGTAACCACAACCTACTTTGCTATTTATTCAAAAATGTCTCTTTTCACCACACCTGTCGTTATAAATTTTATAGGTCGATGATAAAAATTCACACTTCGTATATTTTATTAATCGTTCAAGATTACAATGTTTCGCAAATGCGACTTTTATAAGGGGTCGCGCCTTTTTATTTCAATGCATTCATAATATATTTTTATGCGATTTTTATTGCAAGTACTTACTCTGTTCTGAAATAATGCCTTCCTTCTGTCACGGTATTTAAATAATTTACTAGCATTGCGTCGAGATGTGCCGATAAATTAATGATTGATGGTCTTTTTTATTTGAAGAATTTACCTCATGTGAAGGAGAATTAATAGTATTTTTAATTTATATTAACATTATTGGAAAAGTGACATGTAGAGAGAATGGGGGAGGATAGTGCGGCCAAAAGAGGATATCTTGGGCAAACGACTCACAGAAAGAAAAAATGGGGCGCTGACTGTGGGACCACGGAACTAGTCAAAATCATTCGCCAGAAGGCTAATAATGCGAATCGTTTTTGTCATAGAAACTATCCGTTTGGCATTTGTTTATTGATATTCTGCACAAAACTTCTGTGGGTAACCTTCTGCCACCAAACTTGATATTGTATAAAATGCTACGTATTCATCAATTTAAAAGTTAGAGCTGCTAATTACTTCGCGACTTATTATCTTCCAGCGACTTATTTCGTTTTAATTAACTTGCGCATCTTCGTATTAATTCCAAGGCAGAGGGCGGCGACTAAATCTCCTCGCAAATAGGGCTTAATTAATTTAATTTTATTCCCAGTGAAGTTATGACGCGTGTCGACGCATTAATTATGCGGATTTTGGAGAATCTCACTCGCGTCCTAACCGCGCTTTGTCGTGTAAGAGCGCTTAGAGCGCTTACGCACTACATCCGATTCTTATTCTATCCGAGTTCTTGAAATGACGGTCCGAAGTAGCCGTAGAACTATTCCTTAGGTGAATTACGCACTACGTCCGATCCGAACCCGATCCGAGTCCGTGAATCTCCATTCCGTATTCAATCCGAGCTGCGTAGGGTGGAGGCACCAAATATCGGCCCCCTCAACTTTTTTTCACCTTTCACTGCTTATAATTTTTACATAATAATTAATAATTTTTGCTTTCTTTCAACTACTTTTTAGGTTAAGGGATAATGAAACTTCATTATTACATTCGCGAAATAACGAATTCTTTGTTAGATTTGAATATATAGATGTTTGTTTCCAAACTTGCCGATTTTCCCTGATATCGGCCTCTTGCACCCAAATATCCGCCGTCTATAACCCTTATATCGGCATACCATAAAAAAATAAACAAATTCTTACACGGTACCTTGACTCTTTATCTTTAAGAAGAATTAAAATAAAATAACTTTGGTATGTTTATGTATTTCAATTTAAATACTTCCCAACGCAATGCGTCGATGCAGGAATTTGACTTGAAAATGCCGCCAAACGACGCACCTCCCGCACTATTTTACCTATCATTCGTTCAAATTTTGAGATATTCATAATAAAAACAGTTATGATTTTAGGACACTTTTTTTAAGTTATGGCGCATTTTTTCTAGACGGCCGATATTAGGAGTGGGCCGATAGAAGGAGCCTCCACCCTACGAGCAGGCAGTGGGGTGGGCGGGGTCAATATACTCTATGGGCCTCTATGGGCGGGGTACGTGCGTGACGTGTCTCAGAACAATATCTACTAAAAAAGCAAGCAAAGACATATACTTATCCTTTTAATTCATATGATGACAATAATGCGTTAGAAAGGGATGTATAAATATTTGTCTTGTGTCAGTTTCTGTAGGTTGATGGTAGGTTGTCCCTAGGTTTTGGAAAGTAGTGACGTTCCTTGTCGGCACTTTAAGTCGATAAAAATAAACCTAACTGATAAAGTTAAGACTTAGGTCTATCTATATCTCATAATCAGATCATAAACTTGTCTACCAGGACAGGATGACTTGTCACTTGTCCGCTGGAGTATGGCCCTCTGCAAACTAGCACGCTAGCGATAGACTAGGGAGAAAGGTAATAAAACATAGGTTAATAATATATAAAAGATTTTATTAATTCAATCATTTCTTGAATGTCGCAAAATCACTGCCCTTTAAATAAAATGTTTTATTAAAAAAGCTTGTGTAGTGTTTGAAACAAATATGACTACGTTTATTCCATGTCCATGCTCTTCTTACACATTGTATTCCATGTCCATGCTCTTCTTACACATTGTATTTATATTTTTTCATGTCTTCATTCTTTGGAAACCTGTAACCAAAAAGTAGGAATGTTGAAATAAGAAATAATTGTACTATGACCTTGATCTCTTAAAAAAGTTGGTAAATATTATATTGTATGTAAGATAAATGATCCAATCAAGACCTATAATGGTTTAGTTTTTACCAATGAAACATTAATATTGATTTATCGATATAGAAACGCACATCACTTTGCGAAATAATATAACTTCTAAGATCTGAACAAAATTTCTTTGATTCAAGCAATAATCGATACTGAATTGGACAAAAACAACTATTATCACAAACTTTAAGCATATTTTAAAATTTACACACTATTATCTTAACTGAAATAATCGAAAACAATCTAAACTTACCGATGAAAGGTTACGGTTTCTTGGGTATTTTCTTTTCTTCCAGTGTGGGATTTACAGCCCTCAATCACACAAGACATTTTTACACAGGCACAGAGTATCTATCACAAAATACGTTTTATATTATTTTCAAGCCTTTTACTGAACAATACCGCCAAAATAACTTACGCACTATGGTTTGTTAAATCTTAGATGATCTCTGCGACTGGTGTCGCAGTGACATTTCTAGAGGCGTAGTCTTACCATAAACGAATGTTAAAACTTCGATTCGTGAGTAGTCGATTTAAAATTTGTTTATTTTTTATGGTTTGCTGATATTAGGGTTATAGACGGCGGATATTTGGGTGCAAGAGGCCGATATTAGGGAAAATCGGCAAGTTTGGAAACAAACATCTATATATTCAAATCTAACAAAGAACTTGTTATTTCGCGAATGTAATAATGAAGTTTCATTATCCCTTAACCTAAAAAAGTAGTTGAAAGAAAGCAAAAATTATTAATTATTAATGTAAAAATTATAAGCAGTGAAAGGTCAAAAAAAAGTTGAGGGGGCCGATATTTGGTGCCTCCACCCTACGCAGCTCGGATTGAACCCGGAATGGAGATTCACGGACTCGGATCGGGTTCGGATCGGACGTAGTGCGTAATTCACCTAAGGAATAGTTCTACGGCTACTTCGGACCGTCATTTCAAGAACTCGGATCGGATAAGAATCGGATGTAGTGCGTAAGCGCTCTAACTCTATGCATTCTTGTAACTATCATTATTCAGATAACTCTCATTGTAAAATTAAATTTTATATGGCTAAACTTTTTATATGATCATTTAGATTGTAGCTTTAATAATAAGTTCATTAAATAAAATACCTTGCATTTTTTCAAATAATTATATAGGTAAAGCTAATGGAATTAACTTAATGTGTTATAAATATTTAGATATCCGCAACAATACTTGTAATTACAATGTCATACATGTGACAATGCTCTTTATTTGAAGTAAAAAAATCGACTCTACATTAGGTATATGTTTATTGTTATAAGCGTTACAGCGAAGCTTGAGGATACTTCACAATTTAAATACCTTAATTGTTATTCCTATGATAAAATTCCTCAACTTAAGTAATCGAAACGTAATTATCGTTTAGTTACACTGCAAATTCGTTAAATGAGGCTGAGCCACCTTTAATATGTGAGTAGGTAAATGACAAATTACATCTAATAAAAAAGATCTGCCTAATAATATTCCGTGGAAAAATCCTAACACTCAAAACGGCCTAGTCATACCTTAACAGGGTCTCAGAATCACCTTGCATTAAAGGAAGGTAATTCCTCCGTTAGCCGTTTTTCCGAGTCGCCGAGCGCGTGGCTACATCAAACGAATGAAAATAGATTGTTCCGTCCGAGTCCGCTCCTCTGGGACTAGGCAGGAGCGATCGGGAGAATGAGCAGGGGTGACACGAAACTCAAATGTGTATCTACAATTCTTTTGAACAGATTGGGTGGATAACAGACGAGCACTGGTCAAATGATCAGCGTTGATTGATAACCATCAGTTAATTCACTTGCTCGTTTGCTCCAGTATTAAATAAAAAGTAAGATTTTCATTACGGTAACTTCATTATCTTTTCATCACATTTTTGTTATGGTATCATTAAATAGTAAATACATATAACATCAACGTAACTTTATTGTCTTTTTATCTCAATTTTATTAGCGTTAAGGTATTCTCTTTTTATTACATTAATAACGTAGAGCATGAGTTCATTCAGATACAATAATACTGTGGGTCTTCCTTACTGCTCTTGCTATAGTAGAAAAAATATGTTTTCTGTGAGCTACTTTCTGTTTAATCTGAAGACGATAATTTCACTACAAATAGTATACGAATAATATTTTTTTTTGTATTTATCATATAATTATCATATAGGTGAATCTCGTAATGCGGGTTTCTCAAAGATCTCGGTGTAAATCTAAGCAAAAGTTGCAGATAAAAAAACGAAATGATAATTTACGAGTGTCTTCTATTCACTTGAAGAACGAATGACGGATTGTGATTTGAATCAAGTTGACAGCGAATGGGATAAAAATCTAAGAACAGTGTAATCGAATACCTCAATGAAAAGGGACAAAAACGAGAAAGAAGTGATTGAATGACCCGGGATGTGAGCGGGAACAGCCCTGGAGGGGCGCCTGAGAGACGGCCGCGCAGCTGAGTCACCGGCCTCATTCGCAGCCCGACGCTTCCCTGACACGTTGTGATGTCACGGTGTTTACAATCACATTATAGCTAACGACGCCAGGCTTGTGGTTTTAACAAGTGTATGAGGAGAGTCTTGGATTCATCGTTACTTTAAATCTATACAAAAAAAAACCTAGATAAAATAATGCCTCGTTGGCCTAGTGATGTAAGGCACTAGACAAAAGATGCATTAATTTATTTTTATTCTTACTGATATTTCAAATGCGAAACTGTCTGCCTATTACGTTTTTATGCCTAAAACACCGAGCCGATTTTGGTGATATGTATTTGGTGCCGATAGAGATTAAAGAAGATAGGTTACTTATTTATTTATCCCGAAATGCTCACTTCCCATAGGATTGTTACTTCCCATAGGAGAGTTAATCATTAATTGTATTGTGTCAAATTTAAAGAGCTTATAAAATATGTAACTCGAAAGGATTTTATCTGCAAGCCTCTCTGGACAAAACTTGCAGCAAGCAAAATCTTTCGCAGCGGCAAAGGGTGTTTACGTAACCCACATTTGAATGTTTAAATATAGACTCTACTTACATAAAAAAGTCGTGTACACAAATCGTCTGCCGAAGAGTATCATTATAAGCGTTGAACAGTTTTGACAACTCCGCGGGCGGGCGGGCGCTTACTTACAAACTTATATGCCACATGCGTACCATCAACTGCCAATATCTTTGCAAAATAAACCTTAAGTCAACAGGATAAGATTGCATTTCATTCTTAAGTATCGTCAGTGAGCATTAACCGTGATCAGAATTTGTACGGTTAGTTAATTTTAACACGTAACATTGTTACAAGTTTAAATCTGAGGAAAGATTGGGTCAAGTGTCAATAACATTTCTTTTTCAATTATCTACCTTGGTGAAAAGGTTTACGGCTGTTTTATTGGACAACTGTTAAGTTATTGGTTTGAAGACATTGTAGTGTTGTTGATGTGACATGCCAATCTTTGTCATTTGCACCCGGAGTCTTGAGCTCCTTCTGAGTTGACTAAGTAGACGGGTTTTGTATTAGAAAATAAATTATTGCAATAAAATTGAAATAGTCAAATAGATTGTTTAATAGTGAGAGTTACAGCTGTGACATAAATTCAGCTATAAACCATGAACCATAATAATGTACAACTAATAGATTGATCTGAATAATTAAAATGGTGAGGTATTTCATAAACTCATTTAATATCAACACTAAATGCATAATAAACCACCGATTCATGTAAAGTGATGTCTGTTTAGTTAATTTGCTCGAGCATGATATAAAACTGACAAAACGAAACAAATAGTCTGGTGTTTTCGTGGAAGCCGGTTGAAGATCAGCCACCCCGGGTCCGACCCTTGTCAGTCGATACATGACCATGAAATCATGTGGCACTTCGGAATGCGCTTGCTTGCAGGGCTTCCCACGCCACATCTATTTAGTTCACGTTTTAGTCGGCTGTATTACACGTTTTAGGTATCTTCAAGAAACAAGAAACAAAGAAGATGATAAATGAGGAGTTCAGGTACATATAACAAATAAGATAGGCCCAGTCGATCGCCATAAGGTAAAGCCTTTAGCTGTGAAAGAGAAATCAGGGAGTTTAGTGGGTAGTAGAACGAACGACACGACTTTAGTCCCGATTCCCAGACACGGCAGCAGTGTAATCTTAGACATTCAAAATGCAATGATAGTTTCTAAAACGGTAGTCCTTTTTAGTTTTTATCGGTTAATGATTTCTAATATTTACACGGTTACTACTCATTAAATAAAACAACTTTAAACGGATGAAAACTCGCGTATATTCTACATTTTAAAATTAAACCCGACGTTTCGACTACTTTTCAGTAGTTTTTTTTTTCTTTTATCGGTTGCATGACCAAACCATAATCAAAATGTCTTGTCTAAGATTGTACCAAATATCATCAGAACAGTATAGTGGTTTATGCATAAAATCGTTTCAGAATTTTTAATATTATCTTAATATTATGAATGAACGATAAAAAGTACGAATGAAAATTAGCAGTTAGCTCTTATAATTAAAGTTTTAGCGTAGAATTTTCTGGTTTTACGTCCAATTTATTTAATGTGCTCAATTAATCACGAGGGTAATTAAATAAATTGGTTACAGCTCTGTTATCGCACGTCGTATCGGCTTTGTCGACGCTCAATTACCTAAAATTAAGCTCGCCATTAAACTAACAAATACTGACAATGTGTTGCAAACGTATATGCTTTTGGGTGGTACGTTTTTTGCATATTCCGTTTCTTTTTGATTATACAATAATAAAATAATAAAGACAATGACAATAACGAAAGAAAAAGGCCTCTAAGTGTTTGCTGGTTTTTTCAATAGAACTTTTAATTTATTGTCTTGTTTGTGAATTGAAATACGAGTATATTTTATAGAATTTGATTTCTTATCCAGATTTATGTTAAAATCTACCTCTACATATTTTTTAAAAATGCGGTATTTTATTTTGGAAAAGTTTTTGTGAGTGTACTGTTTATACCGCCATTAAAATGCACTCGAACACGGCTTTTCATTCATCTCTTTTTACGTCGAGTCAGTGAACTTCGGTTAACCCGAATTGGCTCGTCTGTTCGTACTGTCCGCAACATTAATCAGCAACAAACAGTGAAGGGACGCTAATATCAATGAACAACAAAGTGCAGAATACCCTTGTTTACTTAATCATATTTGGTCTTAATTAGTACTGACGACGTTTGCAAACATGCTCATTATTTTTGTATCTGTTCAGTCAATTAGCGTCCAGAATACCTACAATTAGAAATGCTAAGTTCGCAGTTTTTTAAGTCAAACTTCTGATCTCATTGGTTGTGATGGCTTGTTTTAACAAATGCTATCTTGTCGCGTGAACCAATAAATAGATTCTTATCTTTTGGTGACATCAACCTGCATCAACTCCAAATTATTGTTAAGAAAGTCACTTAGCTTTCCAATAACTGCAAATCACCACCGACTTCCTCGAAGCAAGGCTATATTTCTGCTACAGCTCGGATTTAACAACCCAAATCACAACTAAAAATTAACCTATTTTTCTATCACGTTTATTGTAAGGCCAAAATCAGCTAAATTTAAATAACCCCACCCTTATAATTTTACAAGAAAGCCTTCTGTACTTCACTTCTTCGTGTTGATATATCCAAGGACTCCATCAATTTATAGCGATTCCCTAACAAAGTCCAGCGGACGATTAATAGTTAAGATAAAGTGCAGTTTGCGAGTTAAATTAATGTGGCTGGCGACTAAGCGCTTGGCGCGGCTCTGTCGTGCACGATTGATGGTCGTCACGTGGATCCTGTCAACGACGCAGACAAAGCCAGGGCGAAAATATTTTTTACGACGAGAAATTAAAAGAGTCCATGCCTAATTTTCCTACTATTTGTACTTGAAATCATGATGAATTTATACATAGAGATACATGATGCTAGAAGGATGCGTCGTGGATTGTCCAACGACAGCACTCAAGTCAACTCAAGAACAACGACAACGATAAGTCAACACTTATGGTCGTCACGTGGTGTCAACGAAGCAGAAAAAGCCCGGTCGAAAATATATGACAAGAAATAAAGAGAATACGTTTGTCTTATTTTCTCACTATTTGTACGTAAACTCAGATAAATACAGAGAGACATGATACTGAAGGATGCGTCGTGGATTGTCGTTGACTTACGGTCGTCACGTAAACCTGTCGACGAAGCAGGAAGTAACAAAGCCAGAGCGAAAATATAAAACGTGAAATAAAGAGAGGTTTTGTCTAATTTTCGCTTTTTTATAAATAAATAAATAAAAAATTGTATAAAAAAATTCGTACTATTTGTACGTGAACTCATGATGAATTTGTACATAGAGAGACATGATAATAGTTGAACGCATCGTGGCCTGTCGTTGCCTTTTTGGATCGATTTTTATTGCCACCAAATCTTTATAACAGTGGATAATTTTGCGTAGACTAATATAGATACTTCCGAAAGGCTTTAAAATGGTCTTTTTTATCTTTTCAATCAATAGGGCTTAACTTTCCAAACGTAAATCAGTGATCACTAACCGGCATTATGTTAACCCTTTCAAAACTGGCGTGCACAATTGTAGACATAAATTAAAAATGGAAATAATTATCTATACTATGCTTTAGATGCAGGGAATTTATCAAATCCATCGGATCAATAAAATAATTCTGGTCTGAAAGGGTTAAGTTCCCAAAATATATAATTCCCAAATTCACTCTTGTTAATGATATTAGTTAGTCAAAGTCTCCGCATCTTCCATCCAAAGCCTGTTAATATGCATCAAAATTGAGTTGACAACATTATAGCCCTCCTATTTACAAACCATAGAATCAGTACCTAACTGTAGTGTGTAGTATAAGGGCAGAACCCCTTTATCTCTCTTCTCCATTGATGCTCTTTTGCTGTATCCGCAGGGTAAATAAAACTTTGGGAGCTTTAATAAAGTAGAAAATATGTAGAATAACATTAAATATTCTATCGGGAGTTCACTGAAACAAAAATACATGTATAATACTTCTTTACTTATATGAATTTAATATTTCAAACCATTGAATAAGAATTCAGAATCCTGTAAGCGTAGCCTTTTGGGAGTTATTAAATAAACAACTACTGTGTAGACAGAAGCTTTAATACTTTGCTAGATATAGTAAATTCTATTTTGCTTTGTAGCTATGCGAGACAAAGAACTTTACTAAGCTTCTCTTGCAGTGCGAATTTGTTTACAGATAAAATTAAGTTCTCTGAGCATACACACACAATGATGCAAATCTATTTAACACGTTCAGTGCATTATGAGGTCGAAACGCCCCATGCGTGACTTCTTGCTGGTGCGGCAGTCAAAATCACGATCTTTCACTCTGTGCGGGGGACGATTATGATAATATTCCTAGTAGTATGACAGAGACAAATATACAAAATCAATTCTCTTACGAAATCTAATCCAATGGCGTAGTTATTAAGACATGAGGTTGAATAGGTCTCATACGCACTGAATAAAAATTAATCAATTACAGTGCGGATTGAGGTCAAATCTGCCTCATAAATTTTAGGACTCATAGCCGCACAGGGTGAAGTGCTGCTAGTTTAGTGTTGTGATAAGTGTCGATACGGGAGCACAGGGAGGACAGAGAGTCACAGTTTGTTTTTTAATCCAACTGTTTTTTTGCAAAGATTACGTTACATACAATCTATTTGCTAAATATTCACCTAAAATAATAATGTATTTAACTTTTATTTAATAAATAGATTTACATAGCAACACAGCTAAAGCCAAAGCGATAGTAAACTTCAAATAATACTTTGTCTTAAATGTTACACTTTATGTGTTCTTTTCCCTAGGATTGAGTTGTTCCAAAATTCCAAATACATATATTTGATTGCTACAGCATGGTGTGGTTTTAAGCTTGTTATATCTACTTGTAACTTAAATTAAGTGTTAAGTTTATATTTCCGGCTTATAATTCCAGGTTATTTCCGTTATGAAGTCAATTTTATCTTTTGGCAAATACAAGTTCGTTTCTGCAATGGTCACATTATACTCAGAGTAAGAGTACACACACACTCTCTCTCACACATGTACTCACAGTTTATCACAAATATGCACACATTCATTCCCCTAACATAAAAACACACTGACATACTTTATCTTAAAAATCGCGTTCATATCTAACGTGAGTTTTATTTCCGGATTTCCTAGTGGCAGATGCGTTGATCATGTACTTTAAAAGTGAACATCGAAAACGTTGCGTAGGCTGCTACAACAAATTAATATATATCGACACTGCAACTTTCTTTTACTCCCATCACTAGTCGAGACACGAATCGAACTTCATTTCAGTGCGATGTGAGACAGAACAGATGCCATATATATATTTTGCATTTACTCAATACAGAAATGTCATAACTGCCGGCGAAGCTATATTTAGATTTAACAACTATTTAAGTTTGTAATGGTAAAGTTTCAAGCAGATATTGTCCTTTTTGAACTACAATTAAGGTATTTTTTCAAAACATAACTTTGTGAGGCCGATATGGTCTCATACGCACTGTAAAGGAGTTCAAACTTGTCTCGAATAGACCTCATTCGCACTGGCTGAAACTCCATAAAAAATGGCTACGCAGTGAACGTGTTAATACGTGTAAATGGCTTTTTTAAGAGTACCTATCGTCACGTACAAATAAATATGTAATATTAGCTCAGTATTTTCATTAGTCATTTTTATCTACAAACAGCGATTGATTCCACATTAGAATTTGTGCATGTGTGACCTGAAAGGCATCTTGAATGACATACAGACCCAAGCGTATGTAGAAAAGTAAAAGTGAATATTATTTTTAACGATATAACACTTACTTTTAACCGTTAACAAAAAATAAGCAGTAAGTTATTATCAGTTCCTTTCATAAGTAACATCGTGCACAAAAGTTTAACAAAATACCATAATTTTCTATATATCTGACATTATCATGATCTAAGATTTTCAGTGTGCGAATATTGTTCGAAGGCCCATCAGACCTTGAACCCTAATCGAAGCAACAACGTTTTCCAAGATTTGGCAGTGAGAAAACAGATAGTGCTAAATACCGAAAGAAAAAGCTCTATTTCATAAATTATTAAACCTGAAACAAGATGACATTGGAAGTGATAAAAATACGACGACAACAAGGCATTTCTGGGAATCCTCTGTCATGTTCGCACGTCCCTCTAACTTACAATGGCCTTGCCTCATTGGCGCTTCGACCGACCTCCAGCTGTAATAATGATCGCGAATATGCACTCGGTCGTTGACACCAACATTCTGTTATAAATTCAACGGCCTTAATTAGAAACTTTTTCCAGACAATTTATAAAGATTAAGTACTTTCATGTTTCATTATAATCTTTCGTCACTTCGCTCTGCAATTTATTTCTGAAGATTCGTTGAACTTGCTTCTCCGCATTCCATTGAGACTTGGAAAGCTACCTATACTCTTATTGTCTATGCACTGGATTTTTATTATATTACGTAACATAAAAAAATTAAAAGAGTCTGTCGCTTTCAACAAAAACAGTATGCCATAACGATTATCTGCATAAATTATTCAAGTAGCTGTAGGAATGTACAGTAATATTAAAATCTAAACAATCCATTACTTAATGCTAATGTTTCCTTATTAAACATTTAAGTACTTTTAACAATGACTTATCCGTGTGACGTTACCACTACGTAATCGTCAGAACTATCGCCATATTTATATGAGCAAGCATAACTGTCAAAGGAAACGTGCGAATGTTCCGTGGAATACTTTCTTCTATTGAGTCAGAGTGACCTTGCGTGGCGGTTCGGTTTGGCGACCTCCACCATATGATCGCGAATGTGCACGGTCGTCGACCTCTCGTTTGTATAATAAATTCGGGAGGCGTGGAGTCGCTGACCTAATTTGAGAACCGCTAGCGGTGTTAGTTTATTGTTAGGAATGAAGAATTTAGTGGATATTCTTTGCTAGGTGTGACATCTTAATGATAATGCGTTGACCCTCACCGATTTTTTTTATACCGATCTTTGTTTATTTTGTTTTAGATTATTTGTCTTTTGTTAGTGTTATTTGAATATAAACGTGAAACATTTAGATAAAAAAGATTAATATTCATAAAAAAGTTAGGGCCACAATTTTGTCGATTTTAGTAAAATAATACAACTTTACGTGGTGTACAAGGGATTAAATGAAATATGCAAATTTTGTACTACTTCTATGAAATTATAAAAGTCTTGTCAGACAAAATTAACAACATATTGCAGCGTGTTTAAAAACTGGTCCTCTAGACGATTAAATATGACATGAATGCGGGCAAAGCCACCGACAATAAATGCTCAGGCAAACATTTTAATTCTCCTAAAATTTCATGATAGCAAACTTACAGAGCTAAACACTTTTACTACTTACTTAACGTTCTTATTTTCTATTTATTATAAGTCTCACAGACAAGACGAGAAAGAAAAAGTTAAAAAGAAGGCAGATGTCTCTATCTAGAAAGCCCTAAAGGGACACTTTACAAAATAAAACTTTCTTAGAAAATTCTTAGGTGAAAATACGCGTCTAAGCCCAGCGCACAAAGTGCTAGTTTCAGTTATTGGTTCGAAGCAAATAGTAATATCGGCCACCTCTGTATCCAGGGATATTACTTGTGGGTCACAAAATACTTTTCAAATGGACCGAAGACCCGTTTTTATACTTCAATAAGATAGGATATATGACACAAGAGTGAGTTAAGAAGTAAAATCAGTTACCTGAAAGACCAACCATTAGAAATAGCTTATTTTTGTTTGGTTTATGAATCATTTACGCCACCTGTCTTCAAAACTTCTCGCTATATTCTCTTAACTCTTAACTCTCACTTGAATCGAAGCATAATCCCAAAACTACTGCTCACACTTCTATTTCTTCAGAGAAACATCTGTTATTTATCACCTCTCTAATAAATGTTGTTCTGATAGATGATAAACAGTTAATTAGGTTACCTTCTACACCACATCTACGTTGTGACAAGTAAGTCTTGTTTCTTTCGTAAATTACCGGGTTTCCGAAATTTCACCAACGCGACTTCTGTGTCGTGTTACTCCGTTCTAGTTTGGTCCGCTGCAACCCAAACATCTCAATCAGGCTTAACAGCAAGAACTGACGCGAAACAAACTTGTCGAGTTTAATTAGCAGTAGTTTCTGCTTTGTTATCGGCTTGCACAATTGATCACAAAGCCTGAATCCCAGTCCCAGCTGTAGCCAATAGTCGAGTCAGTGATTCAGTCGCCTTGTATGTACGTAGTCTGTTATGGCAACCTGCGCCTGCAAGCACAAAGAATATGGATCGCGATAAATTAAAAATAACAAGCGAACGTTCGACTTAGAAAACATTGTGGACCAAGTTGAGTGTTTTCTTTGTTATTAAATCACGAGCGTGTTCATGGTAATGTACGTAATATCCTTATTATGCATTCGCTTTCGTGAAAGGGAAATGTTCTAGCTTATTACAAAAGGACAACTACAAAAGATAACAGTACAACCTTGGTTACCTTAACTAGTGTTAAATATCAATATAGGAGTCAGCAAACTTTAAAAAAGAGTTTTGAACAAAGCGACCAATGCTTCCTAGGGAATCTGTCCGTCAAAGAATACGAAACTTAGTAGCTCTTCTTCTCCTTACTAAGCGAGCTGTACTTACTGCCTACTAAAAGATGATTCCTGATTAAACGAAGAATCTAAATAATAAGTGTTTTTTATGGGGATTCAATGAAAAAACTATGAGTATAATGCTATACGTATATAATGAGTATATCAGTGTTACGCATTTTGACCTTTGAATATAGGTTACTGAGTTATTATCACATAAGAACACAGACACCATACCTAACAAACGAGGCGTCTTGAGATGGTTCGGTCCGGGTCGTCCATATCGAGCACACGGGAAGACCACCCACCGGCCATCCCTTATTGTCCACACTTCCCTGTCTAACGGATCTCAAAGGTCAGTGATCTTAATATCGACAATTCATGGGTCAATGAGCCGTCCACTGTGACGTGTAGTGTGAAAATAGGGAGGAATTGATCAGATAACCTTAAGCGAAGTGGTACGAGTATATTATGACCGTGTCTCAAATGGTATACTTTAATGGAATAAAAATAAAAGGGGTTAACAACTGTTTTTAAATATGTCCATGGCATGATTGGTAACTGACTGACTGATTGGATGCCTGACGATTGTAATGACTAGAATTAATTCTATACTATTTTATATATAAAATATGCAAACTTGTTAGAAGATGTCGTCAAATAACTTTTTACAGTATTTTACTCGTACTTTAGAAATTAAATCGTGCATACTATGCGCAATCTCTCTTTAAGATATGTCAAAAGTTCTCACAGAATTGCATCGCAAGTTAATACATAAAATATTGATGCCAGTTTAAAGACTCTTTCATTAGTTCGTTCCCAGCAGACATTAAACAGATACAAACTTTAACAACAATTTGTGAACAAGATTATTCAGTAATCTTGTAAAAAGAAACTTATATCTTTGCTCGCGTCTTCATTAATTTGTTTTGCTGTGAATGACACATTGTTGAATGTCAAAAGATATATTAAAGAGATATTTAACACTAATGATTATGGATAGAACCATTCATGTGATTTATATTTACATATTTGATAAAGATGAGACTTTTATGATTTTAAAGAATTATGGGATTAAATATCGTATTTAAAATCGTGTGATGTATATTTTGATGATTTTAAAACGGCCTGCCAACGAATTTTAATTTAATATCGTTGCAGCCTGCTTAAAACATTACAGGATTTACAGGTTGAATAAATAAATTAAAAATATTTTAAGTTAAATAATGATCCTAATAACTCAATCACCTCGTTGATCTGTTCCTAGATCCTTTAACGAATGTGACTGTGAACGTGACTTTTTTGACTTTGGCTTAGCAGAGGAAAACCAGTTTTAGTTATTAGTGAATGCGAAATCTAACCCGCAGACCATCCATTAAGCGTTGGAGGTGCACTGTGGGGTTTTAGTTGGTAGTGCCGCAATTGTTAAATCCCACAAAACCCTGTCGCTCTCATCCAAGTGGCATGATGCATAACGGGATTTCCCCCTATTTTTTTACACCATAACCGCAGGCTAGCTTGACCTACGGCCGTGTGTGGGACTCGAGACTAAAGCGTCCACTACCCACTAAACTCCCCTGGTTTCCCCTTCACACCCGATTGAGACGAGCCGGTGCCAGCCTTGTGGCTATTGACCAGACCCCCCCACTTTCCTCCTAGTAAAAAAAAGACAATACTGTCGGTATAATTATGTAGATCATGTAGCATTCCTAATAAGAATGCAATTTTAATCATGTTTATTATAATAACATAAACTAATTGTAATGTTTTCAATAATTGTAAACAATGTTAATTGTTCATTTATGTCACATTCTTTGCATGTTATGAATAAAATCTATTATTTTATTGACTGTTATGGTTGCCGCATTTGGTTGTGGTACCTACAAGCGTGGCCAGTCCGATTCGCGTCTCTGTTTGATCAATGATGTTGCCTTTTTGTAGTATCTTTGACAGATAAATTATCAGGAACTTTTCTGACAGTGGTAAGGTAACACAGACACTGTACGGACGGCAGGAGATAAACCTGCTCTAATATGCAATGACGTTCAATATACAACTAGACACCCAATCTCTAAGAAAAATTCCTCAAAAAACGTCTGAGCGGCGTTGACACAGATGACATTAACACATTCGTTCAAATTAACACCTTATCAAATTAACACCTTATCCTATATGGCAGTTAGTGTTTAATGTCAATTGTATACTATACAACTAAACGAAAACTCTGCCCAATAGTCGGGTGGGCAGACTTTTGCTTCGGACAATATTTGAGCGTGATTGTGAGTCTAGTTTTTACATGGAATTAATATTATCATGAGTTTTTAATAGAACGTCATTGCTAATATGTCAAAAAATCTCAATTGTAAGAGAACTCTATGTGAAGTAGGTAAATAAAGCTGAAAATTGGTGGTAGATATTTGACAGATTAGGGTAGTCTGATGTGCTGTCGACTGTACCTACTCCTGGAATCATTCTATTGCAATTGTAAAAAGATATTATGTTAATATAAATCATTTTCGAATCGATTTATTTTTTAAATAAAAGGCGTGTATTTTGTCTTCATCAATTATACTGGGTGACTTTTTTTACCGTCACGACAGCATGATTACTTTGCACTTTTAACATTTTTTTAAATATTTTAACAATTATTTTCCTGACGGAAAAAAAGTCATCCAATATTATTCTTTAAAGCTTTGTCTTAGGGAACAGGGTACCTACAAGAAAAACAAATCGACCTACCCTAATCTTTCTGAAAATCTCAATCGAAATAAATAGAAATTTATACGTTGGTCATTAAATAGAAAATTGGTTGTGGAAATTTGTCTGATTTAGGTTGGTTGATGTGGTCCTTACGTCGAGCTATAAGCAAGTTTGAGAAACTGCTTCAACGAGTTTGCCCGATTTCTAATACCTCTTCTGTATGTAGCTCTTCAATGCATACTATATTAATTTAATCATTCAACACCTGCAGCTCTCATTAGCACATCATAAACAACATATAGATTTTGTAGGCCGGCAGTAGTTAAGTCGAATCTGACCGAGATCTTCCTTCTGCGGTGTGAAGTCAAACGACTTGTCTTGCCGGAATGCCCTTAGAAGGATGATATACTTTGCCTATTTCGCTAATTATGCAGGCATTCTGCTATCATTATTCAAGAATCGTCTGTTTATACAGTTTTGTATTTATTTATGGTCGATACCCTTTTAATAATATCGATATTATTTCCGGGATGGGCTTCTGCTCGCAATGTTTTATGTATCATTATAATATGTGATTATAATAAGTTACTAATTAATTAATAAAATTGGTCAATCAATGTCTAATGGTTTAAGTATCGGGCCGCGATCTCGGAGTCCCGGGATCGATTCCCGGGTCGAGCAACTTTGTGTCGGTTTTTTCGGACACAGCTCGGGTCTGTGATCACCAATCCGCATTTGGCAAGCGTGGTGATTAAGCCAATATCCATCTTTGTAACGATGACTTGATTTCAAAGATGAGGCCTTTGCCCTGCAGTGGGACATTAATAGGCTAATACAAAAATTTTATAAATACGGTGAAGTAGTATTAGTTAAGTGATCGTGTGACGAATGTAATCATAATTTTAATTTATTTGCTATTCTTGTACATTAAGATCTTAATAATAGTATAATGACCAAAACAAGAACCCTGTAAGGGCACTACAAATAACAATAATTGTACCGAAATACATACCAGGTATTTCGAAATAAATAAAATAAAACTTTAATCCATCAAGCCCCGGAAAATAAGACACAATAGAAAATCTATTGTTTACGCGACACCCGGCTTTCGGTCGGGTGTTTAAGAGTTAAAACAGAACAAAATAATAATAATGATAACTTTTATCAAACAAATGTGGTACCTGCGTCAATTAATTCAGGTTGTATGTAATGTAGAAAGTTGATTAAAAAGGGCTCGGCTATATTATAATGCTTATCAAGAGCAAGGCATCGTGATTCGGATTAGCTATCACAAATCCGAGATAATATTCGAAAATTCCGACACGAAATCTTCCCGACCAAGGAATTGAACCCAGAACTCCAAGGTCCAGTGATCTTTCTAAGTTCTTGGTGAGTGGTTTTGTAAGTCACATTATTACAAGCCATGAAGGACATCTTTAAAGCATACACACACACATAACATGTCTGCAACGTGGCTCTACCACATAAATATTTGCGCATTTAGTTGTGTCATATAGTTCCTATTTCTAACGGCTATAAGTTTAATGCTATAATGGCTATAATGTTTATTATCAATGTTTTAGGTCAGTAGATACCAGGAAATTATATGTATATGAAATCATACTCGTTTGTCCAATCATTCATTCAGTCATTGAAACTATAGCCATCTTTTTCCCTTTCGATACATATCGTGTCTTTCTCCACATGTGGACGAAACATCACAGATTAAATCATTAAATTACGTAGTACATAATTACTATAAAACAATGTATTGGCATTTACACATCTACCTGAATCCGAGTG
The DNA here is from genome assembly GCA_949319885.1 of Mecyna flavalis. Lineage (NCBI taxonomy): Eukaryota > Metazoa > Arthropoda > Insecta > Lepidoptera > Crambidae > Mecyna > Mecyna flavalis. Next base: position 6,162,248 of record OX439436.1, read on the forward strand.
GGAGTTACAACGAGTAAACGGTATTGCAATGTGCTCGTTCGACCCCTGGCTGACTTATCAGTAACCTGCCATTCCTGCCATCAACTACGGTCAGCGTGTTACATTGTCCCTCGATTTTCAACCTTATTTCAAAAGACTTAGAAATAAAAACGTTGTTTTGTGTTGATAGTGTATCGTGACTGATGTAGCTATGCTGGTCGTACGCGACGCGCAGTGCGCATACGCAAGTGCATAGCGCGTGAGAAATGCGCCTCCTGCCTGTCAATGCCAAACAATTTCTTTTTTAAATTACTAGTAATAGCTTGTGTTTTAACACCTACGTCTTTGTTGTATAAGACTTGTGAAATTTTTTACGTAGAACCTGTGCGATCCAGTCTTGAAAGCAGGCGAGATCCAAGGTTGAATAACCAGGAAAGGCAAAATATACCTATTTCACTTTCCCATTGTTGCAATAGTTACGATGATAAGTAGATAATTGATAATATATAAATCAAAATATTTTTTAAAATAAAACTGAGGCTTTGGAGCTATTCCAAACTCATCAAAGTTTGTACCTATGTATTTACTACAGGATTTAATTAATTGCAATAGATTTGTACAATCCAATTAGCGTTGCTTGTAATTTATAATTTTCTTTAAGATTCATTAATTGTAAAACACAAAAGCCTTGAAAATTAACCGTCAATGCAAATACCTATAAGACTCCAAATAGGAATAGTACAAAGACAAGAAACCTTAACACGATACTTCAATTAGGTAATCGTTGCCAAACAAAGTGAAAGGAAACTAATATAAACTGGGAAATTTATGGGTCGTTTGAGAAGAGTACCAATTTCCTAGTATTTCACGTTAGATATAAACTATAAATTATATTAACGCGTCGCTTACAATCTCAACTAGTAAGCTAGTAAATCTTATATAACTCAAAGGTGATTGACTGACATAGTGATCTATCAACGCACAGCCCAAACCACTGGACGGATCGGGCTGAAATTTGGCATGCAGGTAGGTGTTATGACGTAGGCATTCGCTAAGAAAGGATTTTGATCAATTCTACCCCCAAGGGGATAAAATAGGGGATAAAAGTTTGTATGAAACTTTGTCAATTTTAAACCGATCGGACTGAGACTGCATGCATAAAGTTACTATGACGTGGGCATCCTCTAAGAAAGGATTTTGATAAATTCCACCCCTAACGGGATAAAATAGGGGATGAAAGTTTGTATAAATCGATGATACTTTGAAGCCTGGAGAGGAACATACTTTTTATCCCGGAAAAGTATCACATATCACATTCCCGCGGAATAACGTCGTGTAGTCCACGTCGTGTGAACCAGCTTGTCCCAATCGGGTGGTAGTTAGGTTGGTAGAATTTCACACAAGGCTGGAAACAGCTTCTCCCAATGGGGTGGAAACGCTGGGTGGAAAGGAAAGGGAAACTGGGGGAGTTTAGTGGGTAGTGTTTGTGACAACAAAGAATTGTCAAACTTTGGTATGCGTATGGGAATACTTCACAGAATATTTTCAAAGTGTAGTTAGCAATAAAAAAGGCCGACTGAAAGGTGTAATACTATGACGGATTGAAATGGTTTTGGTAATTCTACGAGTATACTAATGACCCTCGCTAATCTCACTTAGTGCTAATTTTGTGGTGATAATAACTCATTTGTATCGGAAGTCGGAACATGTGACCTAATTTTTTAATGCTTTAGTGTAAAATATTATCTAACCAAATTAAACAAACTGATCATTTAAGACAAATCGACAATATATCTATACTAATATAATAAAGAGGAAAGATTTGATTGATTGTTTGTTTGTTTGAATGTTTGTTTGTTTGTATTAAATAGGCTCCAAAACTACTAAACCGATTTGAAATTTGAATAATTCGGAAATGTAGGGGGAAGGCATAGAACTATTATGTACTGAGTAGCTCAATGGGGGAAGGGGGATATTTGAATAAAGAAATTACGCGCGGCTGAAACCGCGGGCTATAATTATAGGATATTTAAGTAATGCGATAGGATATTTTCAATTACGAATAGGTACTTTTTGCTCTCTGCACAATTTAACAAGAGTTTTTCTCTGTTTAATAAGTAAATCGACCGTTATTGAAACTTATTTTATAACCACTCTGTAATTGCTCTATCTCTAAGATCTAGGTCTCACCTTTTTTACTGGAACGTAATAAATAGCTCATTTCCAATGACAGTCGTGCGCTCGATAGTTTAAATGCTTGTCATTCACCACACTCGCCACTCGCGGGAAACTTGATAGCGATCTAATTCCCATTATTCCAATTACCATTAACATCATGTCGAATTGGCTACACAACTGCAATAGAAGTTCACTTGTTTAAAAGACAATTTAGAAAGACGTTTGATTAAGTTATAGTACCTATCTACCATTTTATTATCTGTGATGTTGTCCCCTGGCACATGCAAATTGTTTGCCTAAAACGAGGCATTTAAAATAAAACTCAAATTTATTGATTTAGTTCATAACCGTAATGTATTTCATAGAGGGTATCATTTGTATATATATTTTTCAAAAGATGGCGGGTTTATCGAGCTAATATTTAGATGGTTCATATCATAAATTGACTTTCTGTATTTGAACCTCAACACATCAATCCAAACGTAACCCCGAAACTCCCGCGCACATTACAGCTCCATTATGTAACTATTATCGTTAACCCGACAGATGCTATAACGGATGACGGATGGTAACCAGTTGACCTATTAACTGTCATTCAATCAACATTAAACTATAACAACCTTCAGAGACGGCGACATAATGACCGATTAATTATTGAAATGTTGATGGACTAGGATTAAACGGATTAATAATTACGTTCTTTTACCACCAAAAAAATATTCAAAAGTAGGTATTTGTTGTTTTATGAATGTTCTGCAGATACGATTTAGAAATGCTGAAGATAAAAGATTAAAATAATAATGAGTCACAAACTCCGTTTAGCCCCAAATTTTGCTAAAGGGGCTAAATTAGCATTAGCATATTAAATTGGAAAACGTGGCGAATATTATTAATCATCACTTTTTCAAAGGCTTCGTCCATTTAATAACTTTGCTTTTTATATTAGAAGTATTTGGTGTCCAGTTAGATATTAATAAGCGAATACAAAATATTACGATACTACTACCTTATAAAGTGTATTGTTTATTTTAATAAGTTAACCCATTACGAAGTGCCTCTAGCTCTTAAGTAACTTTCTCTGAATTGAGTTTAGATTTGCTCTCTTGCGTGTTTCAAGCAATACAAACTAGTGTTGCCGACCTATCGATAAAATTAATCGATAATATATCAATAGGCTACAGATAACAAAACTATCCGATCGTAGTATCGATACTATCGATAGTTTGGAACGTATCAATATCATTGAAACAGTGCAATTATCGATATTGATTCGTTTGTTCTCGTACATAAAAATGTATCGTTAATACACCGATAAACTCTTAATATAAACTAACACAATCGAATGTATCGATAGTGTTGCTACTTAAGACACAGACAATATCGCTACTATTAATATTTTCGGTATTACATAAAGTGTTACTAGCATCAACAGCATTGAATTCTTTTTACAATACTGAAAGGTTTAAAACTATTGACAGTATCGTTACTATGGACAATAGTATCGATAGTTCTATCGATAGTTAATTATTTTTCAGATAACATTCGATAGATTCTACTAACAACTTTGCCAACACTAATACGGACAGCAATCAAAGTAATCTATTGGTACAGAGGGTCGGCCGGTAACAAAATGAGGTCCTTGTATTGAATGTAGGGCAAGGGTCTCGGCCAGCAAGCTTGCGTGACGCTTCCCATCCTCTCCCTAATTAATTGACAAATCTCAGTCATTAGCCTGTGCCACTTTCAGGCCATTATTGGTTTTAGATCCTCGAAAAGTTCAGGTTAATGTACGCTTCTGTATTTGTTTGGTAATTGACATCAATCGTGCGATTTCGTGCGATTCCTACTACAAAATCGTAGTTCCTATTAACAAACGTGAAAGTTTGTGACAAACGAAAAAGTAAGAGACAACACTTATGCCTGCTACATTTTTACGCATAAACTTCTAAACTTACAGCTTATAACTAATTAAAGCATATATTCAATCTAACTAGTATCTCAATTAAAATATGGGACAAATGGTATTCTATAAAGATAGCAACATTCTCATTTCGGTGGTAGAGCTCTGTAACAATTGATATTCATGATTCTTAAGTGCATCTTTGAAGCCTATAGTAATACACTTAGGGGCAAAAATATGGAATCACTCCTGTTTCTTTAATCATTCAAATTTCCACCTGAGGGTTAAATTGGTATCATTATAAAGATTAAGTAATTGGCTATGAAATGATAGCAATATTATTTAGTTACTTAAATAGATGCTGAAGAAAATATACGTTTAAAGAAACAGTTCTGATTCCATATTTTTGCTCGTAAGTGTATTTTGATTGCCCCATCAAATGAGCCAAAAGATTTAAACTAATCGATTTCCAATGTACCAAATGATTTGCCATGTCATTTCTTATTACAAAACGTCATTATTCCGCTGGCCCGGTGCAGTCATCTCCGCCAATCGATCCGACCCTAGGGGAGCTACAAATGCATTACACCCTCTGCATCTGTCATCGAACGTCATCCCTTGATTAGAAATGAATATAAATGAGTTGATTGCATGACCACCATCAGGGTAGGTTTGGCCTATTCAAATTAGTTTATTGATTATGATTAATTATAATGATTACACTACTTTACAAGATTTTTTACCCATGGATGAAATTAATCTGAATCGGTAGAGTAATAAACCCTATGTTAGATACTGAAGTGGAAAAAAAAATAGCACGTCAAGTTTTTAAAATATTTACTACATTTGTTTTAACAATTTTTGATTTTTAACTTACAAAAAAATCAAAAATGACAGATTACTTCTTCTTTTATACTGATTAGCATCAGTTTCTCTTAATATAGACCAACAGTAATCACCCAACATATTTTTATCCCAAAACCCTTGATACCTCTCTTCAAATCTTAATGAAAAAGTTCACCATGTTCATGGCTTACGCTTCCCAGGTTTTTAAGGAAAAAAATCCAGGTGCGAATGTAAAAAATGAATTTTTAATGGCATATTCACCCCCATCTTATGATAATTCTTCAACAAATTAGAAACAATTTCTTTATAGTCTTGATTTATGGTTGCCCAAGAATTTTGTTACTATGATTTAAATGAAAACCAAGCATCTTTATCGACACTGGATAAATGACCAACAAAATTTTCATCTTTTAATATTTTGCTTATTTGGGGGCCCACAAAGATTCCTTCTTTGACTTTGGCATCAGAAAGATAAGGAACAGTGGTTTTTAAGTACTTAAAAGCAGGTCCATCTTTGTCAAGTGCTTCAGTAATATATCTCTTGTTTTTTGATAGAATAATTTGACCACAAACATAGCAAAACTTATTTGGATTTAATTTACACTGTCTTGAGACCATTTTAAAACCAATCAAAATTTTTAATTATAAGATTAATACAACAAAAGCGAATATTAAGTCAGCACCAGTAACAAGTTAACGAATTAAGTTAATAAGGGTGTTTTTAAAAAACTTGACGTGATAAAAATATAAGACATATATTTTTGTGATAAGAGGGTAGGTAGAAACCACATTCTGTATTAATTGTTTTTGGGTAAAAGAAAAATTTTTTTTTTGTAAAGTAGTGATTAAATATAGTTTTGATATACAGTACGTGCAGATGAATTTGGAACCCTAATCCTATATGCAACAATTGTGATTATTTGTCACTGGCTGATCAATAAACATCTAATATAAAAAAACACTACAGTGTTAAAAAGTCCTTTATACTAGGAAAACGTCGTCATAATTAACAAAAATATTTTTTAATTAATGTTTACAAAAAACTCATCACAATGATCAGTTTTCTATTTAGATAGTAAATATGTCGATGAACTTTGTGATGTTCTTATTAAATCAGCTAACCCGAATTCTTTTGTGACAGCCAGTCTGAGAAAGTCAACATTGTCTCGAATATATTTCATCGGCAAACTTGTCGAATGACTAAGGGCATACAAGCAGGTAACAATGAAGGAGTCTGTGAAAGTTAAATGTTTGCAAGCATAAATTAAAAGGACAATAAATTTGACTCTGATTGCCGAGTGATTTCAAATGCAAGACGTTAGAAGCTCTAAGGTTAACTAAAAATGTTTCTATGTGCCCATTACAGAGGGAATAAATCCGCAGTGAGACGGTTTGTTACCAATTGATGAACTCAATAAATAGTACCTAAAAAATATTCTTTTAACATATTTATTCAGAGCTTGTTTTTGCTGTTCACATTCATAGCAAGATGTTTTGCTATTTGAAAGGCCTAAAGTAACATGGCAGCCCCTGCCAGTTTTGACGTACTTAATTACTCAAGTCCTCTCTATTAGTTGTATAAGGACCGTGATACAAGATTACTTCTGGATCGGTGAAAAAAAAAATCTCGACCCTGCAAAATCGCGTTTAATCAAAATGGTGTTGGCTTTGCTTGTGTTTTTTTTTATTGCAATGTGTAACAAGACGAGCAGATAAGCGCCACGCCTGCCCTTAGACAGTTCAGTGCCAAACAGTAACTAAGCAGTTACTGTCTGGCACTGCCCTTCACACTTTGGCTTATCCTGGCAACTATAATTCTGACGCAGCAGTGCAGGTAACAACTTTTGGATCCGTACCGCATCTAAGTTTGAGCATTCGGGAAACTGAACTTTGATCCGCTTTACCACTATACCTACCTTTCATTGGCATATAAATTGCAAGTGTCAAAGACCGAATGTTGGGCAATCTACCTGCTGTTTCACTCTCGCCAACCTGCATAGGCTGAGTGAATTATCTGTTGCTGGCTTCCACCCGCTACGCCCGCGTGAAATATGAAACGTTACCGTGTCTGCACAATGATATAATAAAAAGTAAAATATTAGCCTATTAGATACACACTTTTTATCTTCCATGCTAACCCGGAAGAGAAAAAAAACGAAGCCAAAATGTTCTTAATTCAGAAACCGAGTTTTTGGTTTTCGTAGTTCAACATTTTTTGAGAATAATATGAACGTGTGTTCTCTTCATTATCTACAATACATCACTTTCAGTATTATCCAATCCTGATTCCTATTTCACTATAAGATAAAAATTGGTATGCGCAATAAAAAATACTTCATGAGTTTACCACCATCGTTTGCAATCAGTATAGAAAAATCAAATAGGTCTACCTTCTGTGGAATGGAACCGAGTGTTTATTGAATCGGCAGTAAATCCCGTCGAAATTGGCAATCAAATTAACACGGTTCACATTCTATTATACGGCATTAACCTAATTGTTGGCGCATTTGCATCATTTTATGGGTTCATTCCATCCGAGCCCGGAATGATTTACACCTGTGGACCGAGGAGTAATAGGGAGCGCTGACCGAAAACAGACAAACAGATGCTTTGTTTATACACTTTACAGGCAATCTTATTTATATTTTATTTGATAACTATAACAATACAGGTAGGACGCAGACGAGGCAGCGAAAAGAAAAAAATATTAATTTTATACGATCCTGATCACTTCACCCTCGATCTTCAACTTTTTATACATGATCGCCGGTTGAAAAACTAATAGGTACACCTAAATTAAAGGCTTATAAACATATAAAGCCACTATGTTTTTTAGGTTAAGTGTTTCTTAAAAAAGTTGTACTTGTACTAGTTTATGTTCATCTTGTATGTATCTTGTATGTATGTTTATCTTGTGTTGTAATTTTGGTGCCAAATAAACTGTTTTCTATTCTATTCTGTTCTACAGGAGGCCTTTCATCATAGTAACGTGACTGCAATTTGTCTTTATTTATTGTTTCAACAATATTAAAATCAGAAACATTATCATGAATTCCTATCGCGCTTCGGAATCAAAATAAATCACACCACGACCCTCGGACAGCATTTCGAAACACAAATATCCTGTTTAAGACAGGGTGAAATTTATTGCTATGCTTTTCCTTTTCCATATAAAATTCTGTAACGATATATCATTTTACAACAGACATGGTAATTCCCAATCCTTTCGGACTAACTATCCCGTTCGCAATGGCAGAAATCTTACCCTTTGTATCTTTTTCCGCTAAGGTTTTTATGATAGAATTCTTCCGTGGATAATCTTGTGTGATAAAAAAATATTTATTAAATTCAAAATTCTTTTTTGGATGTAATCAAGATAACATTAAAAAATTACACACCGACTCTCTAATCTAATCTTTCTAATCTACTGGGTAGTATTCGTAAATTAATGAATGTACCCAGTTTAGAAAACAAAGTGGTACCTTCGTCTATCCGTGACGCAAACCCACAAAAGGTTAATCGTACCTAAAGACCAACAACATTTAAAAGTCCAACACTAATTAATTAAAACGTATCAATTAATCTAAACTAGCATTCGACGGTTCACGTAAAACCGTGAACGACCCGAAATTGCCTTAATTTACCTTAAACTGTCCAACTTGCAAGCCGAGGTACTTTCCGTCCTTTTCTAACAGATATATGCAAACAATACAGAAGTGAAGATAAGTTAGACTATAATAGAGATTGCTTAACAAACTCTTTGTATTGTATGCCGTCCTCGACAAACGAAGTTAGCGTGGTGGCTCAGTACATAAAGACGGCTTAATTGGTGGCAAAAAACCGTTGTTAACTAACTAGGGGGTGAATAAACGAATGGTTTTGGTAGTTAAATGTCCATTTATAGGTAGACGTTTATTCGTTACCGTGCTACGGCTTCGACTGCGTGAAATTTCGGCTATGTAGGTATAAGGGAGGTAACTTTATTTTATTTACAAAAATTAAAATACTTTACTATCTTAATTATCACTGTAAATCTCGATGAAGCTGATCTATCAATTTAGGAACTGGAACTCTTTGTAGTCTCTAGTAAGCAAATGAAATATCTTCAATAAGTTTTACGACAGCTTGGGACTAATTAGACTGTTACATTCATTATATGTTTATAATGTGAGTTTATTTATGGAATTATTGCAGTTTCTGATATTTATCAAAACCCTTATAATATAAATAGCTGCTAAATGATTAGCGTGTGTGTTTACTCGAGGTTTTTAATTGTATCGGACTTTAACTCGATATGATTACTTACCGTCTACGAATTCTTGGCATGAAAATTTTATGGCACGCTTCATTACCACTACAGGTAAATAGATCAATAAATGTCTAATTTACGATATTCGTAAACCATAATTTTTAAAGCTCTAGGAGTAAGAGTTTTTAATAGCTAACAACAACATCGCTTAGTTTATTTCAGGCCACAGAGTTTAAAATTAATAATGTTTGAATTTTTTATACGTTCCATCTAACTTAACAATACTTAAATAAGATCTCGGTAGAGAATGAGGTATTTCTATGGACCTTTAAAATAATATACGAGTATGATAAACAAAAGTTAACTTTATTCTCGAACTAAATCAACCTCCATATCTACCCCTGTTTATCTCGGTAGCGTTTGCTCAAACGAACAAAAAAGGATCACAAAAAACGAAGACACACAATTGGAACCTTTGTCACAGAAGAGAGGAAATTAAAAATTCAAAGAAGGATGTTTGGTTTGAGGGATAGAGATTTTAAAATTATGATGAGAGTCCTTAAATTGAATTGACGTCAATTTATATTTTTATAATGTCATTGTGTTGTGTAATGGCACTCGTAATCGTATTCAAATTCAGTTATTTTGAAAGCTATCCTCAGTACTTAAATACTTTTATAAAAAGTTACTTTGAACACAAAATCAAACCAACCAATAAGTTTGAAAAGTAATTCATTTAAGTAAGTACATATATCTGCTTGCGGGATTAACGCCTCGATGATCTAGTGGGTTAAGTACCGGGCCGAGATCTCGGGGTTTTGGGTTCAATTCTCGGGTCGAGCTAACTTTGTGTCGGTTCTTTCGGACACTGCTTGGGTTTGTGATCACCGACCTGCATTTGGCAAGCGTGGTGATTAAGCCAGCACCCATTATTGTAACGATAACTTGATTTCAAGGATGGAGACCTTGGCCCTGCAGTGGGGCATTAATAGGCTGATACGCTAATAAATTGAGGATGCCAATGTACAAAATAAAAAGTTAGATGGCCTTTAAATGGAGCTGTGTAATTATTAATAAGACCTTTTCTTTATTTCCAGAGAAATTACCTAGAGGCGTTTGGTTACCTGAAGAAAGGCAAGCTGGAGATGGCTAATCTACTCATGGGAGACAAAGCGAAAGACTATGAAGATGACTTTAGAATTGCCATCAAAACTTTACAGGTGAGTTCTTAGCGAGTAGAGCATCGAGTGAAATATTATAATGAAATGACGTGGAGTCACAGACATCGCAAAAGTTTTACTTTGAAACCACTCAATTTTTTTTACATTAAACTAGTATGAGATTTATATAAATGTGATTTAGTGTACTTTACTCAATTGTCGACTCCCCCAAATTCTTGCCAGTAAAAATCATAAAAGTTTTAGGATGTGCGTATAATCACTAGCTCAGCGGTGCCCGAAAACATCGTGAGGATTTCTGCACTGGTCATGCATGCTAGTTCCCCTATCAAGGGTTACGAACGTTAGTTAACAGTCGCTCCAATCATCGAGTTACAAGTATTGTAGTTCAATGGCTCCAATATAAATTACTGGACTTGCCAAATCTGCCGTCCTAAAAAGAAAAGACGTATCAATTTTTTTTTTCAAAATTGAGTTATGTTTTACATATTTTTTCACGTCTTTTTTACTGATTCCGAATATGTACCTATATAACTCAATTTTGAAAAAATGTTAGATTCGTCTTTTCTTCTTAAAACGGCAGAAATCCTGCCTTATGGTGCCAGCTTACCTTGACTACACCGGGACAAACGCTTGGAGAAAAAAAGTATAAGGAAGTTTTCTGAGGTGATCCTAATACATGTTTTTTACTCGTTCCAGGAATTCGGCGGCATCCCAGTGACGGGGGAGGTAGACGAGGCGACCAGAAGATTGATGCGGCAGAAGCGATGCGGCCGGCCTGACCGAGAGCCTGGCCACAACGAGGGAGGCAGGAGTAAGAGGTTCGCGGTCCAGGGCGAGATGTGGAAACACACCAACTTGACGTGGAGGTAAGGAACTACTGATCGTATAAATAAAATTAACATTAAAAGAAAATTTTGTAAAGCTTTCCACACTTTCACAAAAACACTTTTTGTTCTTTTTATTAGAATATGGCATATTAGGCTAAATGTCTGCGGTACATCCTTAGTTACTCAATTTTGCTACTTACAGCAAAAGATTTAAATCAAAACAAAATTATTGTTCTGTCTTTTTTGCTTTAATTTTTCGTAGCAGATCGTACCTACCTATATTCAAATTGTAACGATAATAGGTACTTGATTTTATTTCTATTGCTACTACTAGTACTTTTAGTAGCAGTAGACAAATGTAGCAAGCAATCACAGAATATTATAATAATGCTAATAGGGTTATTTTATTACTTTGCTAAATAGCTTTGATTGCACTATATTATTTCCTTACAGCGCCATCTAGTACAAAAGTTGTGTACTAAGTTCTAAAAGGTGTACAGTGCCATCTACCGCCTTAGAACTGAACCAGTTAACAAAGATTTTCACGTTATGTTAGTTAATATTTTTGTTACAAGAGGGCAGTGATTGGACTAAAGACTATCAAATATTGCCGATAGATGGCAGTACTAGAGACAAACTAAAAATTATCAACAGTTTTATCAATTTACTATTACTATAATAAATAGAATGCAATTTAATATTATTAACTTTGAGACGACATCTTATAGCATGTAAAACACATTTAAATGTATAATTAAAATGTATAAGTAGGTACTACTTATTAGATACAAAGTTTTCCTTGAATATCTAGACACGCGGCAGCGTGTCAAGCCAAGTTCAAGCAAAAAGGAAAGGAACGGGCTAGCCAGCGCCAAGTGTATATTTACACGAACCATTTGGTGGCACTTTTGACCCTTCTATAACTTAATATCTATTTAACGTAAACACATGAAACTACGTGAGTTTAATAAGATTCATAAGGACACCTAGAAGCCCAAATTTCATGAAGCTAACTCAAACGGTTATAAAGATATGAAGGTCAAAAAGTCGTAAAAATTAGTATTGACTCACTGACTTATAGTAGCAAAACCTAACGTACTTCCAGATGACCTAGAAGGATGAAATTTGGAATCCAGCTTGGTAATTGTGTGTAACCGTAGGAAAAAATCTGAAAATAGAAAAAAGTTAAAAATTAGGGGGGGAAACCCCCCCCCCCCTCCCCTATTTTTTAACTTTTTTCCATTTTCCGATTTTTTCCTACGGTTACACACAATTATCGATCTCGATTCCAAATTTCATCCTTCTAGGTCATCTGGAAGTGGGTTAGGTTTTGCTACTGGTTAGGGTAACAAAACCTAACGTACTTCCAGATGACCTAGAAGGATGAAATTTGGAATCCAGCTTGGTATTTGTGTGTAACCGTAGGAAAAAATCTGAAAATAGAAAAAAGTTAAAAATTAGGGGGGGAACATCCCCCTCCTCCCCCTATTTTTTAACTTTATTCCATTTTCCGATTTTTTCCTACGGTCACACACAATTATCGATCTGGATTCCAAATTTCATCCTTCTAGGTTATCTGGAAATAGGTTAGGTTTTGCTACTATAAGTCAGTCAGTCTTAAACGCGTGCTAAACAACCGGCCAACGCGCCGGTGTGTCTTCGGCGGCGCGCGGCACCACATTAAATCTCAATACCTGCCTAGTTTTCTTTACAAAAAGTAATGATATCCCACCAAAAACATAAATGTGAAACAGGAGAGCCAAGTTCAATACAAAAATTATGTTTGGCTGTGGGCTTCGCCGCAAAAAGAATGGAGATCTAATTGAGTGCCAAGTTCTATGATCTTAAAGTAGGTAAGAGTTGACTTGGCCAGTTTTTATCAGATTTAAAATACATAAAATTATATAATATGTTGAATAACTTTATAAAATGAATGATGTAATAAAAACTGGCCAAGTCAAATCTTACCTACTTTAAGATCATAGAACTTGGCACTCAATTAGATCTCCATTCTTTTTGCGGCGAAGCCCACAGCCAAACATAATTTTTGTATTGAACTTGGCTCTCCTGTTTCACATTTATGTTTTTGGTGGGATTCTTTTTTCTTTGAAAAGCTTCCGTTTTTACACACTATTTGTTTTAAGAGCACATAAAATTGATGACAAATAATAGTTAAATCAGTGACCTCGTAAATTTTACGAGGCTTTCCGCGTGGCATAATTAAAAGAATATGTCCCTTTGACGCCGCCAACGACTGTTTCGTGCAACGCATCAACACGATAATATCCCAATATACCGATCCTGACCCGTGGTACAATGTCCAACTGGTTGTACCACGGGGAAATAAAATTCCCCTTAGTTCAACTCTATTTTTACTTAGTTAGAAGTATATTTTATAAAGTAAGTAGGTACACACATTAAAAAAACACAATGCAGTTTGTACGGGTAATGGAACTTGTAACAATTCTCTATAAACGAGTACGTGTCTACCTTCTGTAAATAGGTAGGTACAGTCTTTCGATACTCAGATTGCTAAACTTCTTTGTCTTCATCCAATTTAACGTAAAATACCTACCTACATAAATTAACTGTGTACGAAGTTACGGCACAAAAACTTACTAAATACTATCTTTTTAAAATAATTTCGATTATCTATACAATTTGGTATTAAATAAAAGTTTACCTACACTTCGCACATATTATGAAAGTTATGAAACACTCAACACTTTTAATTCAATATTCTAATACCTTGAATATTAGGTACTTACTTGGTAGACAGGTACCCATACTAACGTTACATAAACGAAACCTAAGGCACGGGCAGGTACCTACAAATTACCTGCCCGTGCCTTAGGATAGAAACCAATAGAAACAGATGCAATAAAAATGTTCCTGAGAAAGAGCTAGGTATCTGTTGCACAAGCAAAGTAATTAAAAACTATCCCAGAGCGAGGACATAAGTGCATAGCGTGGTTGGCAACTCGTTATCTAAGCTGAGGACGTTGTAGCCTGTCGAGTTTATTCAACTTGGTATCCCTAGAGTGAACCGTCCAACTCGTAACCGTCTATTTGGAGTGGAAACAGCCACAGAGCACGCGGATAATTTGAAAAGTTCACAATCACCTGCGTGGACAGCGGCTTCAGCACAATTTCCTGTCGAATTAATGGTCTGTCAATATTGTAGTCTTCATTACAGCTTGTTGTGCAAACAAGCAATAAAACGTACAGCGCCATCTCGCGGTGGGTTTATAGACACAGCGTCGCCGCACTGACTACGCTCAGGGGCTCGGGGCTGCAGCCTACCAGTCGATGAAATAACACTTTTTTTAACGAAATAAACGCATCGACAGACCTCTCCCTAACCGTGTGGTTTGGTTATTTTTTTATAAGTCTTTGGTTTAATGTATTGGGATAAGAATATTGCATTATTATCAATAAATAGGCGAAAAGGCTATTTGGTTTAGATTTATTCATTTTATTTGTAACCAGTCTTTTCTCCTTCTTCTTCTTGCCTAGTTTTCGTAATTTGTTTGAGGTTGCCTCCATTTTTTTCGCTTCCATTCAACCCTAATTAACGGGTTACTTATCCACTCCTTTTTCTTTTTATCTTTGACGCAATCCATCCATTTTTTTTTGTCACAGATGCTTTCATAGCTTCCTTATCGAACGAGAATCTCAATTTTATCCATTCTCGTCTCAACTTCCTTACTTCTGCTGCCAACACTTGTCTTTCTTCAATCTTCTTATCGGCCCAGCATTCGGAACCATGGAATTAACTTCTTCAGGTCTTATCACACTTTTGTGCCTTATGACTTCAACAAGGGCATGTGGAACGCAGGCTGTTGCAGTGACCTAACGATTAAAATAATGTTTCGTAAAGTTCTTTGTACATAACTGTACATAACAGTCTCAGTCAACAATAAACTTCTTCCAAAATCTGCCGTAGATAAGTAGTAAAACACTTGCCTTTGAATCACAACACAAGTATAATATCTAAAAGCAGTTGTTTTCGTAACAGTTACAAAACAACAGTCCTGGAGCCGCGTATGCACTTGTTGCGCGTGATAAACTGACAAATAAACAAATGCCGGTGTTCCAGACGTCTGATAACGGTAGTTATTACTGGTACAACGGTATTGTTACCATGTCCCTGACAGCCTGACGAGCACGTTCCACCCCCCGCCGCGAGAAGTGCTGTCATCGCCACTCTACCCAACACTAGAAAACAATATGGAAATGATACCCATTATTATATTTTAGCATCTGCAACTGCTGAACCGTATAAAATTTACCTTCCTCATGTGGAGGTGAAATGGGATATAAAATTCATTGCGATACAATAAAATTGTTAATAACAACTCTGTTGTACATTCGAATTTTTGCAGTGATATGTTTAGTATAAAATGCTGATAAAGGAAATAAATGCATAAACGCTTTAATGCTCATTTTCTAAACAAAAACGAATAGCTTGAATTAAGCTCGAGTAAATAAATATTTGTTAAAATATATTATTTATGTTACGAACTGCACCAACACATCATTGAGAAAACATATACCTACAATAATTGTATTATGATTGGCGTCATGAACTAATCATACAAAATTCGTAAAGATAGTGAAGGTTATTTAATTTCTTGAAATTAAATTTATCTTTTATATTAAATTAATCTGCACTACCTTTTTCCTTAAAGCTCACAAAAGTCCAAGGCTATATAATCCACTTTAATATAATTACGAACGGCCATGTACCTACATGTGTTGTATACTCATGTTACAAGTGTCCACCTAGATACGTCTAAGTCTAGGTAGTAAAATAGATGACGAGCCATTATTAATTGTTTCCACCCCCTGGCACGCCCTGGCCAGTACCCCCACCATAGGGTTGTCGGACAAGAACAAGTAGCCGAACACCAAGCCAACGCTGCAATAATCAAGTAGAAAAGGTTATTGAATGAAAAACAAAAACGGGGTGGTCAATAATTTACAGGCACGTACATAGTACTTTAATTTCCAGATAAAGAAAATTTTTAATAAACCACAAGAAAAATGGTGGCCGTGAATTGAATAACTTAAGAAGCGGCTAAGATGGCACCGGCTTAGGATCGGAAACGCTGTTTTAAGGTATAATAAAAATAGTTTAAAAAACTAAAAAACACGCTTTTAGCACGCACTAAAAATTATTCCTTATAAGAGTAAAGGTTACATAAACGCTCCACGCTTTCTTTCATAAGATTTGGCAAAGGGAAAACTCTTGAGTCATCAAACTAAATGTCCGAATTATTTTATACTATTTAGTCTTTTTATTATTCAAACTTAATGTCACGTGATTATATTTCGAAGACCAGGAAGTGGGTCAAATTAAGATTCCAATATTTTCTTACATACATAGTTACAAGTGAAGCTAATAAAAACGTGTTAAAAATATGTCAAAAATGACAGTAGGAATCACAGAGTACTTTTGTAGGAATCCTAACAACGAGGAGTTGGTTGTCAGCTTTAATGGTCGGGTTAATGGTGGTGGCGTTATGTGTCGGGTGGTTACATTCCCTATAATATGGTTGAGTGAAATTATGGCTGGCACATACGTCATACTTGTGCTGCAGGTGCCACCTTTGGGCACTGGTCTTCCAGGGCTCACGGATTTTTCTCGATTATAGTCTCATTCTTATACTTTATACTGTATGGCTTGGTATTCTAAAACTAATCAGTAATTGTAACAAACAAATTGTAAACAAACATGGCGATGAAAAAGAGTAACTGTCGAGTTTCTTGCCGGTTCTTCTCGGCAGATGACTGCATTCCGATACCGGTGGTAGAGTCACTCTGTAATTGACGATTCATAAATACTTGATACAAGTTTACATGAATAAAGAATATTTTGATTTTGATTTTGATTTTGATTTTGATTGATAATACAAGAAAAAGAAAACAATAATCTCTAGTTTTACGCTTTGATTAAAGGCGTGTGCGATTTCCGTATGCGTGATGTAGGATCCCATGCTTTATCAGCGAGATCTTTTTAGAACTTTCTATCAAACAAGCACTTGAAATTGTCTGATGAAAGAGAAGATCGTCACAATCTAAAAAGTAAATTACGCTGGACATTTCAATCGAAGCCACCCGTGTCCGGCAACCCTGTGAAGACTCCCCGCGGCCACACAAACTGGGTCGACATTTCAATATTGAAGGCATTTCACAATTTCTATTGCTCTTTATTGCGACTGTACGACGTAATAAACAGCTTATTATTCGTATATTGTGAGTAGTAAACAGACAGTATTGAGATTATGTACTTAATGCGTGCGAGCCAAAACTTGAGAACGATGCAGTTTAGATAAGAACTGGTGAAAACATGTTCATTGTGATCATAACCGGTTAAAAAGTACTAAACAAAGCAGATATCAATTTTTCTGGTCAAGTATAACATTATATTTGTCTCTTTATATTTTTTTTTTAAATATACGGCTTTCGTCGGCAGTCT
This sequence comes from Mecyna flavalis, assembly GCA_949319885.1. Taxonomy (NCBI): domain Eukaryota; kingdom Metazoa; phylum Arthropoda; class Insecta; order Lepidoptera; family Crambidae; genus Mecyna; species Mecyna flavalis. The sequence continues at coordinate 6,179,889 of OX439436.1, forward strand.
GTAAGCTTTTTCTAAGAAATATTTTTTTACTTATACCATGAATAACCAATCGCTTCATATTAGGCTTAAAGATCGGAGAAGCCAACAATGTGGTAGGTAGCACATTGCCCGATGCTTCGAAGTGCCGCTTAATGGATTAGGTCGCAGTGGCCGCTTACCAATGCATGTGGGCCGTGTGTTTGTGCGCCTAAATAAATTAAGAAATAATCCCACCCAATAAGCCAATCATAATCAACTCCCAATTAGAGTTATATTAGCAAATAATTATGTTATATAACCAACCCGCACTGGGCCCGCGAGGTGGAGTATGGCCCAAACTACCTATCTCACAATTGAGTTACGGCCTGTGTCTCAGCAGTGGGAACGTATATGGGGTGATGATGATATTAGCAAATAGACACAGAATAATTAATGTTTATCAAAAGTTTTCATAAGTGGAAGACGACAGAACAGAAGTCTCCAAACAATTAAATAATTACTCAATATTCCTTTTGCTGTTGCTGCTGTGGCCTATTTCTTTAGATCATAATAATATACCTATGTACTTTTAACCGTTAATTATTTTAAAATTCATTATTTAGTCGCTGCATTTCTTATCTCTCTCATTTATCAAATTTACTTCGCCTGCTAGCTCTGCATTTTAGTGATTTTAAACTATGATGGGAATGAATAATGTAATAACGTGAGTGAAATAATGACAGTATTAAACATAATAATAAACTTTAATTATTGTACAAAAGTTGCTACATCGCCTAATGTTGATCGTCATCAACTTATAAGCCTTTCAAAGGCCTTTCCCAATGCGGGGCAATTTGCTCGATCCTCGGCTACTCGCATCCAGCTCCTGCCAAAACCTGCGCAAATCCGGGTTAGGGGCAACTCGTCCCAGTCCAAAACTAGGCCCGGGGACCAATTCCACCCTTTCTAATTTGATAGTGGTCAACTGGTCCCATCTTGATTCTGGTGTTAGGACCAGTTGACCCCTGAATATTCTTTAGGGGTTATTTGGTCCCAACGTGATGTTGGCTCTGACGCAGGTAAATTGAACACAAATTAAAGTATGTAGATGAACCTTTCGGTTATTGGAGATGTATTAATTCCTGGTCTGAGGGCGTTCTACACTATGTTTACCGGCTCGGTTGTCGGCCCTACGGCTGATGATATTACGGCCAACCCATTGCCACTACTAATATTGATATCCTTATGTCGTATGATAAGGCGTATCGTATGAATTAAATATCTTTAAAATGACAATAAGCACTGCTTTCTCACAATCAAAAGCTCCGCTACCAGACGATTGTCGCTTGTGGGTAATTAAATAATATGTACCATGTTACCTATAATATTTGTTTCGTCTGTTATCTTATCTTGGACACGCTGACACACGCCAGATGAATAATATTATCTAGTCAGTTTTCTAATAATGTAAAAAAATAACAATAACATACATGTATTTCATCATAAAATTCATAATTTTTCCAATGAGGATAAATCGGCCGAGGTAATTAAAACGCAAATAAAGCTTATTCTAATTGAAAGAAATGTCAGTAAAAAAAAACGTTACATAAAGGATGCATTTATGTACCCCTGGTGGGACTCGAACCCACAATCCCCGGCTTAGGAGGCCGATGCCTTATCCATTAGGCCACAGGGGCGATGTAGAGATGGGTGAAATTAGGAATAATGTTACAGGATCAAAACTTGTTTTTTATTTTTACTTAGTACTATATGTTCTGTGTTTGTACTCGTACTACAAAAATAGAATGTCCATAAATGACGTGCTGCCTGCCGTGTCTAAGCTGATTGCTCGGACGGATTAAACTTTATCCCGATAATAATAATAAACACAAAAAATTGAATAATCGTATTTGATGCCCACCGACATTTTCGCGATCCATTTTCATTATGTAGAATATTATAGGTTCATGTCTGTAGATTGTGGTATGTCGTTGTCTTTTTCAGTGAATTAATCAATGATAATTGATGATAATTGAGTAATTTGAATTTGACACTTCTAAAATGGACTTGCCCACTTGAATTTTAAGGCCTATTTCTGTCTCTTAATGTGATTTTAATAATATTTTGGTGCCGTATGTACTCATCTATACTACTTAGTCTTACCTACCTATTCCCCGGTAAAAGAACTGTCATAGAACTATCAGTATTGAGTAATGGTCGTACGACAAAGTAACGTGATCGATATGCTTTGTTGACAATGTTGACATGCATTGAAATGGAACGATCGCTCGCGTTAACGTCCAACACAGTCCAACTCACAGATATTAAAATATGGTCTATGTCTTCGGTCCAATTACTTATGTACCTACCATAGAACTAATTACTATGAGAAAAGATAAGTCTTTCGATTTTAAATTCCTTGCGCAAAATTTTCCGATTACTCAAAAATTTAATATAAATAATACGAATTATAACTTGGTTAGTGATTCGCAATTCGCAAGTGATTTTAAACGTTATGGCTTTGTTTATACTGCAAATTATTTTAACTTGAAAAAACGGGAAAGTTTTAGGCACGTAATCGACTCGCACATTTTATTTAGTTTCTGTTCTGTGTTATTGGCTGAAAGATACCGATCATTTGAATGTAACGGTCAACTGTGTACGTTTGTACACGAGGTGCGTTTTTGAAAATAAAGTGTTGTTTGTAACATGGATGCTGCTATAAATATTTATTGCTGAGTTGGCTTTACCACAGATGATTAATTAAAACAATATAATTTAACATTGTTAAAAAAATCCAAAGAAATAAAATATATTGCATCTATTTTCGTCGTCATAATAAAAAAGGACATAATAAATTAGTTTTAAACCATAGAACGGTTTATTCTTGCACGATCGTTAATCCGATTGAATAGAAGTAAGGTAAAAGATAGTAATTTTAAATAAAAAATACTTTACATTATTAAAAAAATACAAAACATTAACAAAAAACAGCCGCCCGAACAGGGACTTGAACCCTGGACCCTTGGATTAAAAGTCCAATGCTCTACCGACTGAGCTATCCGGGCTCATGACAGCGGGATTGAAATTAGCCTTGACATCTATTAGTATTCCTTCATTCTACTTTTAATAGTAAATTACTTTTAGAATAAATTAATTACTCTGATTTACATTTTATCAGGTTTTTTGAAACAGTAATTATTTAGTAGGTGTTTTTTTTTACTTTTTGATTTATTTCACAATAATTACGTATTATTTGGAACGTTTATACATACTTGGGTTTAGTCCTTACAAAATACTATCACTTAAATAAGTCTCCCCCCCCCCCTTATTTGATGCCATAATTTGTGGTAGTCTTCCTCCCCATTAACAAGAAACGAACGGCAATTGTTAAGGATTTGATAAGGGCCGTTCTCCAGAGGAGAATTTGGAGAGGCCTATGTCCAGCAGTGGACTCATTACAGGCTCATGATGATGATTCTCCAGAGGCCGAATATTAGAGCAGGCGACCTTAAAGATCATATAATTTTGGCGATTTCTCTGTTAAAAGTTAATACCGTTTTTATTAACCTTAAATTACACTTGAAATCAGAGGCTCGAAGATCAGATGAGCCTACTACAGTCTGGCAGCACATTGAGCGACGCTTCCAGGAGAAGCGTCTCAATGGAATAGGCCGCAGTCATGGCCGCTTACCATCAGGTGGGCTGTGTGCCTGTCTGCCAACTTATAAAAGGAAAAGATTTGATTGTTTGTTTGTTTCTTTGTTTGTATTGAATAGGCTTCGAAACTACTGAACAGATTTAAAAAATTATTTCATTGTTGGAAAGCTACACTATCCCCGGGTGACATAGGGTACTTTTTATCCTGGAAATGTGGGGGAAAGGAGGGAATATTTGAAAAAAGAAATTACCGTATTCTTATTTTTTCAGTAAATTATCTAAAGTTATAGGTACCTACGAGTACGAGTATATTTATGTATAGCAAGATACGCAGTAAAATATCCGCCTATTTGTCACAGCTTTAACAGTTTTATCTTAATGTTAGATTAAATTCCTTAATTGAATCGTAAAGAGATGATGCAGACATGTTCTGTATGTTCACACAAAATACTTTAAAAAGATGATTACGTATCGGCAGTAAACTACATAGCTCCTATCTCCCGTTGAAATTTTTTCTCTTATTTATTTAGATAATAGTTTTATTTGTGTTTATGTTCGTTTGGACGAGGTTTGTCAATAATCATGTTCTTTTTCCCGGCGAACCTGCCACAACACATAGGTAAATCTTTATCAACGGTTATAAAATCACAAGCTTATTCTATAAACAAAAATAAACATCTAAGGTAAATAAAAAAAATACTTCTGAACTCAGGATTTCCTAAGTATTCATTTCCACGTTGCTAGCATAAAATGCTAAGTTTCGGACAAAAATACTAACATTGTATTAACTTTGATGCCATAAAAATGCATAAGTAAAGTATTTTTATTTGGTTCTGAGTAACGCAATACTTTGCAAGTTCTCGGGGTTATTTTTATATTTCGCAAAGAAGTCTGATGGAGGTTTTCCATGTAACTTTTTTAATGAAATGTTTTCAACGACGAAACCTAACAGCGGTATTGTGAAATGTATGATTTATTTGCATCACAATCTTAGTTTAAAAAAGAATCACAACGTAAACTAATGTAATCATCACGACAGTTTACTTATTAGAAGAGTCAAAAGTGACACCAAATGGTTCGTGTAAATATACACTTGGCGCTGGCTAGCCCGTTCCTTTGCTTTTTGATTGAACTTGGCTTGACACGCTGCCGCGTGTCTAGATGACTTACTACTCTTACTATCCTTTCCGCGGCTTCTTCCACCTCAACCTTACATACGTTTTGGCGATCCATATTTTTATTAATAAAGTTTTTCATCACATGTAAAGTACTCGTATACTTCATACCTTACCATCAGAGAAATTCTGATGCTAAAGCAACTTGTTCTGTATATCACTAAAATGCATTCATTACATGATAGAAAAAAAATCTAATAAGTGCGGTAGAGTGAAAAGCAGTGACGTCACAGTAACCCGATAAGATGGGAACAATCAGGTCTCCCCGGGAGCGGGCGGGTTAAATAACAGGACTTTGATTAAGTCCATATTGTGAGTCGCCGCCGTTTTCTCGCCTAGAAGGGCGACACGACACAATGGAGTGACGTGACGTGGCGCCACACGTTTCGCATATGACTGTCTTCACAGCTTGCCATTGCCATCGTAAGGACAAGACAGGCTATGCTGTTGAGTCTAAAGAAATAAACACTTGCCTTCTGGTGCAATAAATACTAAATTTCAGCGAAAAGATTAAAATGAAAAGCATTTTGGATTACCTGAAAAAGAAAATATCTATGGGCTCGAATCTCCTGTGTCGAATGTGGCGAAACGTTGCATTTGCTCTATATCCGTATCTGATACCTGTGTTGATGTAATATTTACTACATAACGCATCAAATGAGTAAAAATGAAAAAAAAAGACACGTAAGTCAACGATAGTAAAGGTAAAGCAAGAATGGCACATCAGACGCATTGCATGCCTGTCTGCAATCAAATTGAAAGAGTATAAAAAATCGATTTGATTTCAGTATTTAAGACGTATTTACTACTACATCAGACTATCGAATACAGTAGTGAAATCAGCCTATTATCCTCCCACTGTAGGGCAAGTACCTACATCATTGAAATCAGTCGCTACAATGATAGCTATATTGAATACAGACATTTTGAAAACAGTATGAAAAGAGCCTTTCTTGTTGATTCATGTTGCACCTTACATTATGTTAAGCTTGGACAATAAAGTTTTACTGATATTTTTAGTATTGTGCATGTGAAGACATGATGCACCTTTTAACCAAATATAGAGTTACATATTTTTATCTGTGGGATCAAATTACCCACAATACCTACTTTCACTTCTTTTGATAAATATGCTATAAGAAAATGATTATTTATTGCCTGTACCATTTATAGTCAAAAGGTCGCATATTCGATCTCCATCTCCACCAGCAAATAAAGTTAATAAATATGAATTATGTTTATCAATTATCTTGTATCCCAACCTAATTACGTAAGCTATCTTATTTTACATTCATGAATGCATTACACGGATCATCATCCCCTCAGGTTATTCCCGATTGCATCCAGTATGGAGCTCAGGGTCCGCTTCGACTATGATCCTAGATTCGACAAGCCTGATTATTACAGTGGAGCGATTGCCATCTGACCTCTGTAATCCTTACAAAAGAAATCAGACTTACTCGGAACATAGTCGGGACCAGCAGCTTTACGTGCCTTTCGAAGCACGGAATTTTCAGACATTCAGGTGATTCAAGCCTGCAATGTCCTAACCAAACTGGAAATAATCACACTAATTAATGCTCCCCGCGGGATTCGAACCCACGACCTCTTAGAGCCCAACGATCTAACCAATGTACCACGGGGGCAGTTGAACTTGACACATGTCAATGTGTGCCCGCCCTCTTAAGTTGTATATATAAAAAAAGATCTGATTTAATTTTGTTATAATAAGAACCATTCCAAAATAACCCATAAGGACATAATATACTATTATTTGAATCTAAACTTAGACGGGCAAGTGCGAAGGTAGTCGTGATTTTCTAATAGGTTGCCATCGATTAGTTGTTCAATCATGTGTTGAGGGCGACTAAAAATAGGAGGAATAATGAGAAAAGTATAAGAGGCTTTGTATGAGAATATAAATAGGCCAACACTAAAATGATGTTGCCGGCCGTTAAAATTATCTTAGTGCCTCAATGGGTACACTTAGTCTGTCAGTCGTCTTTAAATAGATTTCATTGATTTGCTCATGTTAGCCTTTCATTAATGGCTATAAAGGAAAGACAGGCTATGGCAATGAATTTTGGGAACGCGGCGGCCACTGCCATTTTTATCGAAATTACTTTCAAACAAATTACATGATATTTTCTCTCTAGTTGTATTAGATTGGTGGTTGGGAGATATTTAGTTTTTTCATATACTAATTAATTTGTAGAGGGCGGGCCTACAGTTTTATAGGCAAGGGTATCGCTTTTGCCAAGGATCTACTTATTCTATATAATTGGCCATTCATATTTAAAAATCCTATGGGTAGCTCAAATACAGCCATCGGTAATGACTTCTAATCTTCTGTTCATACTGAACATTATTTAAACGAAAGAAGCGCTATCTATCGGTTGGCATAAACCAACTATATTATTAGGTTTATTAATACAGGACATTATAGTAATATTATTAAATTCTCAATTCATATTTTGATTTTAATGAAAATTAAGGCTATTATTATTAGCAGTAATTGTCAGTGCTATTCGTTATCAGATATCAATTACAATGTTATTACGGTTGCGATTAGCTCTAGGTACCAGCAAAATTGATCGGTAAAAGAAATTCCCACTTCGAGGACAAAACGAAACATGTCATTTGAATATGCGTTTATGTACGAGTATCAGGACGACAGCAGTTTTAGCCCGCTTATAAAACGTAGGTAATAGAGTTTTCTTTGATGTAGCCAATCGCGTCGGAAAGGAGGGCCATTTCCTCCGGTGCAATGGTTAGACTTGCCTCGTCCGTCTCCATATAAATCAGTTCCAATCTCGTCTCCGGCTGGTGCGAGCCGATCTATCCTCTGGTTTGCTCGTAAATCCAGTGAACAATCCGGGTGTTCGCCAAGTATCCGGTGCGTCTGAAATTCCAATTAAGGAGAAGCTCTAGAGTTCGCAGGTCTGCTGCACGCCGCGATCACTCACTTGCACTTTTAATTAATTTATTTATCGAGTTCGCGAATCGACGGCGCAACTCGCGCCGCCGCCCCGCCCCGCCGCCGACTATATAAGCCATGGAGGGCCGGCGACGACCGACAGTTTTCTCAGGGATGCCGGGGGCGCCGGTCGCCCGCCCTGGAAAATGTGTCGAAAGGACGTGGGTCACTTGAATTTTTAAAGTTGAAATGTAAGAAAGGGCGCGAGGGGTTGTGAGTAGGGCCGCGGGCCGCGAGCGGCGTCGGCGTCGGGCGACCTTGAGGTGAGTGCACGGCGAGTCGATAGGCTCCGCCCGCCCACGCGCCTGCATTACAGCTGTTTTACTTGATAACGTGGCGCTTCCTAGCTCTCACTGTTTTTTGCCTGTAATTTCCGCGCAACGCGCCCATGCGACAGATTAGTCATCGGGTAAATTAGCTTTGATGCAAGTCCGTGTCAGACTTGTGCAATATTTTATGTTAGACTAATGTTATACTTATTTCAAACTGTCAAATATTTTTATCATATTATGCGTTAAGTTTTTTGGCAGCATATTTGATAAGAAATAGTTTATTCGCAAAAAGAAACTTATTACAACGAGCATTTTGGAAATAAAACTACAAAATGCCAATATCAGCAGCCAAATATTGAAAAAAAACGGAACATATTTTCGCAATATCTTGTTGCGAAAATCTAAACCTATTTCTAATCTCTTTTCCACTACCATTTTTTCCGTTGGCTTTCCATATTTTGTAATGCACCGGATTTGAATGCACATTCCGCCAACCGTTCGGCTGCGAACAAAAATGTTTCACGCTTGCCGGCTCCAAGGGTAGGTACAACATTATACAGGGTTGGCAGACTATTAAAATTTTAGGTTTTTTGTTTTAAATAGTACCGTTTGTGTTATTTTATTTTTAACGTTTGAATGATTTATCTACACGACAGCTTATCAATTCATGTAAATTCTTGTTTAAAACCATAATCTCTTTTAAAGAGTTCTTCTAGTAATCTTAAACTAGTAAAATTAAGATAATATTCTTTGTTATTTATATATTATTTGTTAATTTTTATCTCGTATATACGAATTATAATACTATAGAAAAACTCCACAGATTGTTCTACAATTACAATCCATGTTAACACTTTTAAGACCAGTACTTCTGGGTCTTATGAATACCCTAATTAGCTATTGGGTAAAAGGATTGTAGTATATGAAAAATTGATAAATAGTTTTAAAAACTAATATGTAGCAATAAATAAAAATCTCTTAAATCATATGAAATTTTACTTTGGGCTGTGATGTCTTTTGAGAAACTTTTTTGCCGACAGCCCTGCACCCAGCATAGTACGCGTATGATAACATCCATAATCCATCGCGAGCCCATGGGGCTTGCACCAATTGAGTTTCGCACATAAATCGGAAAATCGGTACCCTCCATAAATCGGTTCGGAATGAACTCGGCCAGATTTCTCTCCTCGGAATATCGGTAGCAAGAATATACATTCGTTCAATTTTGTGTATAATTCATTCGGAATTTTTAATTTACCGAATTTGCCATGTCGGAAAATAAAAATATATTGCAAAAAGGAGAATACGAGTAATGTTAAAAAACTCATCCGTATAAATGTTAGTAATAAGTAAATTATTTCATGATTAAGTTAATATATTGCGGTATTTTAAGAGAACTCCGAAAAATATGCAGTATTGTTAACTTTAAAAAGAATACTCATTTAAAATTTTATATCATTGAGAAAAGTTAATAACTCATTTCGAATAACAAGAACTGTCTGCACGGCAAAACTACACTATGGTCCATGATTTTTCAACTCTAAATAAAAAAAAGTACTACCCTTACTGGAAAACCAGATTGAAATAAGAGTCATGACCAAATTCCCAAGCTCACGTTCACGATCTTTCTCACCAAAATATAAATTCAATGATAATTACTGCAAATACACCGTAAATACCCTCAAAACTTACATTAACTCTTAGCCTCACGGGAAACTATACATACTATACATTCCACTCCTAGTCTCCTACCATCATCTATGCCACGTTATATCCCATAGCGACTGGCAAACTCTTGCATTATAAATAGCCTTCCGCCCGCGGTTTCACCCGCGCGTTATTTTTTTTTTTTAAATATCCCCCTCTTCCCCCCACGTTTCCGGGATCAAAAGTTCCCTATGTTCACCGGGGATAGTGTAGCTATCCAACAGTGAAAGAATTATTCAAATCGGTTCAGTAGTTTCGGAGCCTATTCAATTTAAAGTTCAAACAAACAAACAATCAAACCTTTCCTGTTTATAATTTTAGTAGATTAGTTTTTGGATTTGGATTTTTAATTGTAATTATTGTACTATGGGTCGAATTAACCTGAGAATAAATTATTTTTATTTTATTTTTATTTTTTAATTGTATTTTTTTTTTATTATCTTCAATTAACTTCATTCTTTTCAAATAACATGCAACCTTTTTTGGATTATTAAAAACGCTGGCAGCATAATTTCCATTTTGACAGTAATAAAAAGAAAATAATTTTATCTTTTTCTTTAATGGCGATTAGATTTTTTTCTGAAGAATCTAGCCAGCATCAAATTAAAAATTTGCATATAACCTGCTTGGTTTTTTCAATGTAACTGGCATCATTACATAGTTACGAATAATTTGACAGCAATAAAAAGCAAATCCTTTTCTTAAAAGGACTAACAAAAAGTTTTGAAAAGACCTTAACCTTCTTTGTTTTAAAGAGGCACTGGCAACAGTGCTTCTGAAATTTGACAGCAATAAAAAGTAAATTAAATATTTTTTTTCTTTAATGGCGTACATAGATTTTTTCTGAATAATTTAGCCAGCATTAAATTTTTAAAAACTTATTTTAACTTGCTTGGTTATTATCTTGATGTAACCTTCGTGGTTAATTTTGTTATTTTAAAGTAGCACTGGCAATAGTGCCACACAAGTTTGACAGTAATAAAAAGTAAATGAAAAGTTTTATTTTTCTTTTACATACATATGTATGTAGCGTTACGAATTTTTCTGAAGGTCTTTTCCTAGCGTTTTCTGTGACACTGCCGGCTAGGTATTCTTTGAGAAGGTCGTTGCTATTCGGACGTTTCTTCATTCATCTTGACTATCTATCTACGCATTCTATATAGTTATCAAGTAATTTCTTTTTTTAAATATCCCCTCTTCCCCACATATTTCCGGAATAAAAAGTACCCTATGTTCAGCGGGGATAGTGTAGCTTTCGAACAGTGAAAGAATTATTCAAATCGGTTCAGTATTTTCGGAGCCTATTCAATACAAACAAACAAAAAAATCTTTCCTCTTTATAATTATTAGTATAGATTATCCTATCATATCACAAGAGTGAACTCTGGAAACATCTAGCCAAGGAAAAAATAAACTACTTAATCAGCCTTACGTTGCGATCAAAACCGCCCAGCAACCACAGCTGATCTCGTATGTATTATTAAAAAAATACACTAGACTGCACTAGTGCCGAGTGCTATTGCGTTTCGCGGTGGCGACCGCAAACGTGTGATTTTGAGAATGACATCGTTTCGACGCCGCGCATGTCAACCTATCGGGTGCGGTCGGCAATAACACAACGACCGCAGGCGACCGCCGCCTCTGTATTCTAATTCTCTAATAAAACATGTGGCGATCGCGTTACCGCAACATTATAATTGCAATTTTCACTCGACGCCGATTCAGTGTATTTTGTTTATCATATAAACGAAATTGCACAAATATTCTGCACGGAAAATGTTTGCGAGATGTATTTCATTGGAAAGAAAAAAAATCCGACCGATTTTCAAGCATGTAGCACGTTTCATGAAACGTATGTAGACATCGAAACGAAAATATTACTTGATTTATATAATAAATAATCCGCGATGGCCATTTGATAAATCACAAACACAATTTTTGTAAAATGAGTACAAAAAGATAACAATCACATTCATCAAAACCTAAAATGATAAAAGAAAAGTGCGTAAATCTTACTTTTATAGAAATTATTAAACATCAAAAAGTAGTAGAGCTATATCATAGAATTAGTTGCTGACGCATTTATTCCGGCTTGTCACAGAAACTATTTACCAGCCGTCCCTCAGGAATTATCCATTTAGCAGAATGTGCATAATTCACGCGCTTGTAAATGTATAGAGCCGCTACATGCATAACTACTTACATTTACATTCGCCATAATCCCGGCTACAATATAAAATATGCATACATTAATTGGATGTATATTTTAGGATGCGCTAAAGTTATGGGTAAATAATTGATGAAATTTTCTCTAACTGTCAACAATTCTTAGGTTGCCGTCTAGTTAATAATATGTCTATATTTAATTATGTATATTATGCATGTATGATCTGTAAGTGAACCTATAATAAATAAATAATCTGTAAGTGAACCTATAATAAATAAATAAACAAATTACCTATTCTTCATTTTATGGTGTTACATTACCTACGTCACATAAAAATTGTTATAAAATTAATACAAATATGTTTTTCTGTGTTCACACGTATGTTTTCGTCACTAGCTCAGCGATGAAACATGCTAAGCAAAATTCAGTAGCCATGATTACCAATTAGGTGTGGTATTCCGTCAAGGATACGGAAATCGGCAGATGCTAGGTACCCAGATTAGACCGCGCTGTCCGCTTGAAAAAGATGATAGTCACATAAAGAGTCTTTGAAACTTTTCTTCATGAGTATACCAAGCTCAAAATTCGATTAGAGTACCCACAGGGTAGTTTCCATAATTTATCATATCTTTACTAAATCTTAACTCCATTACTATAAATTCGCGGGCGTTTCTTTAACGTGCGTCATAATAATGCAAGTAATAACTTATAGAATAGAGCATCATAGCACGGAAGCGGTTGGTCGGCGGCCAAGTATAGACGCTTCTTAATTACTGTCTCAGGAAGCCTCTTAATTTGCCTAATTTACCCAAACCCGCTCCTGGGAGCTAAATCGCACGATTTAATGGGATATCCGAGTGATGCGCATTGTTTTAAAACGTCTTGCGCCTGTTAGGGACGATTAGGTACTTTGTTTTCCCGAATATGTCCGTTAAGAAGGTAATTTTTGAACGAGTATTCATTTCCGACCCTTTTCGGGTTGCTATGGACTCGGGTTTTGTCCCTATTTTAAAGGGTAACGGCACAACATGTTTTAGGCCACGGTTTTCAAAATGATGTGTAAATTGGAATTATTGTCCCTCATCACTACCTAATGTACGTTTGAGATTTTCACAGAGGTGCGGCGGGCTTTATAGGTAGATTAAATCACGAGAAGAAATTATTTTTATTCTCAATTCAGTGACGGTCTGGTCATTGAATTATTTGGTAGTTAATAAGTTTTAAAATATCTCACGATTGAGACAAAACCTCACTTTTGTGTCTTGAATGAATTGATGAATGAATGGCTACGGCACTCAATTATTGGAGTTTTTGGTTAATATCGAAATTTTTTTTTCCTTTGACGCTCATGATTTTCTGTCATAGATTTCCAAAATATATTTTTGCATAAGTAAACAAAAGACTCTCGGCAACATTCGATGGCTCCTTCAAAAGCTCAAAGCGTTTAACCGCCTCGAAATGGTTTTAACAAAAATGGAAGAGAAAGAAACAAAAATGTGAGCGTACCAAGCGTTTCGGATATCGCTTTCGTGTGCTTGCCCATAAAGACCAAGTGTGGGCTCGGTGTACCTGTACAATCAACCCTAAAGTTCAACATACACTTTTGTTCTTACTGCATCGTAATAAGGTCCGAATTCGAACAAATTTCAATACAGCTTGTACAAAACTTAGGTATCTGTAACTAACGTTGACATTTTTACATATTTTACCAAAACTTTGCGAAGAGCTTTATGTGCCTGTCAGAAAATATAGCGCTCTAAATATTTTGTAGTTTTCATAAGGAATACCCAGATCTATAATGTTTGAACGTAAAATTGTAGTAAAACTGGTGCCGTTTTAAATTTTTTTACTTAAATTTTTAGGAGACGTAGCACTAGATGCCGGGTTGAAACAACCCTGTATAAGAGAAATAAAAGTTTATATCCGTAGAGCGACCACTACCTACGCTGCTTCCAGTACTTCACAAAGTCAACACACGGCTTTGAAATTTCCGTAAAAGTCGACTTTTCAACGCGCACTGGATCCAGCGTTTGAATTACAACTAGGGTGACCAGGCTTCTTACGTCTTTAGCAGATGTGGTAATTTTTTTTTTCATTGAAAATTTGTCTTTACTATTTAGCATTAAAATTTTGTATTCAGAAGTTTTAGGATGCTCTTAAATTCGCATTCTGGTCTGGTTCATAATTTAACTCTTGCGGTTACAGGTTAACTAGTTAACTTTTACCATTCTAAAAAAAATCTGCATCAGTAAAATAACTTTTTTTTTGTGTAAAACCCCGTCATAGTTGACCAGTTTTGTAATTTTATGACACTGCTACTATCGATATTTTAGCGATTAATACTTAAGACAACAAGGTGGCCATTTATTCCTAAAACATAATATCTGATAATATAACGTCAGACATGTTCAAACACACAAGCAGCGACCTTCAGCGTAGTATTAGATTCCTCAAAATCACCTTCAAAGCACACACATTTACATGCTACACATTTACATGCTATCTTACAGGCCTGTGATATTAACCATGGATAAAAGAATTACTCTTTCTATCTCCCAAACTATCCTCATAATAAAAATAACCAGGATCAGTTACTTCGCATTGACATGATTGAAACATAGAAAAAACTTACACACCGCTTCTGTATTTGACTTCACAATATCACATATGAAGAAAATTAATCCCGGAGTCAAAGGGAACAGAGTATCTAAAACCTAGTCACCCTGCCTCCAAGGATACAAGGAAACCGTCGGTGGTCCCGCGTCTCCCACTCGTCACGAATATTATGATTTACGCGACGGAGGCCTCGACGTAACAGTAAACAACGATGATGTGACACCATTTAGCCGGAATGTTTTTTGTACAATAAGTAATTTCGGCTTTAGAGTGCTGGCACATTAGCCAACGCGGCGTAAGAGTAGTTAACTCGCTTTTTTTGATATTATAATAATGTTTGATTCAGTCATGTATTATTTTTAAGAAGCAGTTAAAGTTTATTAAGAACCTTTTGACTGTGTTACAATGTGATTTTGAGCCAGGAAAAGCTCTTTCAGCTCTTAAGCAGTTTCTTTAATATCTATCCGTTTAATATCCTTATTTTTTAATTTTAGACTTGCTAGGTCAAAGATTTTGACATTTATAAAACTTCTTATACATAAAATGCCCATTTGTTTATTTGCGTTTTGTTCATACATAATGGCCATTAAGGAGTTATTTACAAAGACATGGTAATTACTGAATATAATTAATATACAACAATATTAATGTCTGTATATTTGGGTGTATAGTTCCGTGAAGCAATCGTGAGCCTGATATCGTTGCCCAAACCGTTGGCGAATATCGTCTTGGTTGTTTTCCTGTGGCCCCAGGGACCGTAATCTTTTTACCCTAGCAGTTAAGGGTTAGTTACCCAAACCAACATCTTAAGTTTACTTTACGGTTCGAAGGTAAGCGCACGAAATTATAATGAACAATGGTATCCTTAAGTCCACTTGATTTCGCTGAGATAAAACAACTCAACCCCGAATAATCCATTGGTGTAATATCTTCTTTTGAATATTTTTAAGATGAATTGCGTGAGATCGATTGTTCGAATCTCGTCGCACACCAATGTATTTTTCTATGTAGGTATCACGGCTGCGACGAAAAAAATCGTGAGATAACCTGCAAAATTGAATCACCGTGTAGGCATGAACAAATTCTAGACTAGTTACACTTTTAAGGATCGTAGGTCAGATGGCATTTGATCCAATGTAATCATTGAACTTGCCAAATCTGGGATGAAAGTGTAAGCGTACGAGTATGTCAGGACAAAATGCTCAGAGAAAAGTTGAACTGCAATTTCTGGACAATTGTTCCACCTTATTTCAATATCCTGATGGGTTTGATTGGTGGTTTAAAAGTCCAATCGGTTAGCAACCACCCTTGTAGGTAAATTTGCTATAATAGCTCTGGATGTGTTCCAGCAGTAATAAGGGAGGAGCTTGAAGTCAAAATCTTGAAAATCAGAAGAGCCTGTAGTGTTGCAGACCATTGATTGATTTTTTCATAATGTTTCTCAATGGAATACCAAGTCACCAAGCCAGCTGTTTGTCAGTTGTTGTATTAAAGAAAAATAATATCGTACATTTCGCCATTAGAATGGATTGTAGGTAATTGTATAAAAATAAAATTCAAACAATCAAGTCAATATGAAAATTCTTATAAAAATTCTTGACTGCTCGTCTATAAATGAAAATGACCAATCCAGATAAAAATACAATAATTTATCGTCTGATAACATTTTTAGAAGGAAAATTATAAAACGTTGAAGAAGTTTAGGCTGCCAAAGAAATGAATCGGTTTTGTCATCCATTTCTCAACATTAACTTTACTTTGGATAACCCAAATAAAATTAATGGCTTATTTGTAACAGTAACAACTGACAACCATTGAACTACACTGACAACACTATCCTGTAGCTGTTTTTAAAATTGACATGTCACGTATTTCCAATTTTGACCACCGGAACAGATAAGTTTGTCGTTCTATATTTTCTTAAATCGCCTTCGCTGCTTCCATGTCCAGGCCTTACACCGCACTCTCCTAACTCACCCTCACAAATAATTTAATAGGCCAGCTTTGCGTATTGTCATTGTAATAAAATTCAGATAAGGAAAGAGAGCAGCCGCTGTAATTAAAGGTGCTTGGAGGTTTCTTTCCTTAATTGTCCCTTTGATGCTGGGTTTTGTTAGAAATCACGAATTATCTTGGACATTCGTGACGTAAGCTGTTACGGTCGTGATCTTGACTTTTTAAAAACATCATGTTTTCACTTAAGTATTTCTGTTCACTGTATATCCTAATTTGGCAAACAAATCATGAATTTCTGTTTCTGAGATAATTGAATTGAAAATGTTTTATGTAGCGCAATAACCTGAACCACCTTCTATGTAGATAAACAGCCACTATGGCATTTTATTGAGAGGCATTTCACTAGGAAATGCTATTCAAGAAAACTTTACAGTCAGGGCTATTACAAAGATAGTTCGCCAGTTCTACCAGCCACCTAATTCTGTGAAGGAAATTGAACCGAATGATCTCTGAAATTGATTCCGAGAATCAAAACATCGACGAAGACTAACTCCTGAATCCAAAATAGCTTCTTACTTAGTCGTTATTCTCTTCGTAGCTTTGAAGAAGTAATTGTATCTTATTACACTTGTACAACAACTACACATTATAACAAATGTACAACAAATGTAAGATGAAACAGCATATAAGCATAATATTAATCGACCGCTAACAGTTCCCTTTAATTCATAGCATCTTAAGTGAGCTTTGAAAGTCAAAGTTATCGCTGTTCATTCGTTTTACAACAAACATAATCCGATAGAAATGAATAGCTGAACTGCACATCGTGGGAAGCCGTAACTAACACACTGCTGTAACAGATTCAACTCAGGGAAAATAAAATTTTATTCCCCAGTCTTTTGTCGAAAACAGACTGTAAATGGAATCCATAATCATTTAAAATGCTTTATTTTCGTTGAGCACATCATGACCTTTTATTTTATTCATTACACGAATTGGTAGTTGCATTGCACAGCGCAAACAATTTAATTGTTCGACGGTAAAAAATTGCGTAAAATTACAAAGCACGAACCAGCAATAAATCATTTCGAATAGTTTTTCCTTTCAATTCACCATAACGCTGGCCGTATTTCAATTTTGCTAACGCCAGCGGACATTATGCCAATTTATGTAATAACTGCCTGATCTGGGAAATGAACGCAGGAACCCAAAATCATAATCCAGAATTTTACCCACTTTGATACATGATTCGGATTTCAGCCCTGAGTTTTAATTTACTAATCGACATATGGCATCACTTTTTGAATTAAATTATCTATACTAATACTAATATTAAAAAGAGGAAAGATTTGATTCTTTGTTTGTTTGTACTGAATAGGCTCCGAAACTACTGAACCGATTTGAAATATTCTTTTATTGTTGGAAAGCTGCATTATTCCCGTGACATAGGATTCTTTTGATAAATTGACAAATGAACTGGCGCGCGGGTAAAACCACGGAGGCGACCGCTAGTAATAACATAAAATACAAATTAACCATCTTAAAATACCTCGAAAACTACAAACAAACATTTCCGTGTAAAAAAGTTCACGCAAAGAAGGCGACGTAAATAATAATCGATTCAATTTATTTGCGTAACAAAAGACGTAATGCAAATATGGGAAATTCTTTTGCCGATTCGAAGAAAAATGTAGCAGGTAGGGGCTCAATCAAAAATGTTTACCGGTGGAGTAAGCCCGTCCAATATTTTAGCCCCTACCGCTGACTTACATTAGCTATTCAAGCGAGGCCGCGAGGTAGCAATAGCGAGTACACTGTACACTGTACACGGTATCTCTATTACGTATTGTGGCGAACATTGTATGGGGAGATAATAGTTTGGGACATTGTACACATTTTAGTGGAAGGGAAAGGGGAGTTCTGGAATGTAAGTCTGAGTAGCGAGACTTTATAAGGACATTTTGTTAACATCAAATATGATATTTAGTAAGGTACATGAGAACATAATTTGTGTACTTTTATTTTAAATGTTCTTTTTTGTAATTCGAAACTTTGGTTTAAAATAGTGTCACTGCCTATTCAATCTACATAATTGTATGCCCGAAACACAAAGGCACAATATAAGTTTAGACGGTCAATTCAGACAGTTAAAACTGTTGGTCTTCTTGAAATAGCTAGCAGGCTTCTGATCCTCAAAAAATAAAACACGACCAAGTTTGAAACCAGATGAGTTGAGTACAGTTACTGTCATATAATAATTTATTCTCAATTGTATTTTTTATACCACATTAGTTGGCACACACGCAGCCCACCTGATTGTAAGTGGTCACAGTAGCCTAATCCATTGAGGGACACTTCATCACGAAGCGTCGCTCAATGTGCTGCCAGTCTGTAGGCTTATCTGATCTTTGAGCCTTTAATTTCAAGTGTTCCGGCAATATAATTGTGGGAGCCAGTCCCACAATAATATTGCCGGAACGCAGTCAGAGCTAGCTAGCTAGTTAGTCGGACTCTGAAAAAGTCCTACCACTAACCAAACCCAATCGTCGGACGTGGGACAGGAATCGAACCCAAGACCTCCGGGTTTTTATACCCAAACGGCTTGGCCAGTTCTACGGAGGCGGCCAAATAAAAAGTAATATTCTCTTAGTTTTAAATACGATACAAGATATTTCTTAAACCTAAAGATAGATGTCAATTTTTTTATCGATTACGGTTTTAGAAAGCATAGTTACATGAAAAAGTGACTTAAAAATGCTTAGTAATGATCGATTGCAGAGATCAGACCAAAATAGGAACAGTCCTGTTCGCGAGTGCAACTGTTGTTTTTCAACCAAAAAGGCGAGTGTTTGACGAGACTTGTACGCAGGTGTCGACGCATAAATGAACGCGTTTGATTGCAGACTGAATGCAGTGGTTCTAAATTCTAATTTACTAGGAATGTATCTCAATTTGCATTTTATCCACCGACTGACTGGCACGTAGAATCTTTTTTATCGTCGAGTTTACGGTTTGTATGATAGAGAGCTATACAATACTTAATTTCAGAAAAGCACTGACTTCCATATAATTTCTTCGCTAAAATTACCTGAATAAAATAAAAATATGGTTGGCATAACGTATATGTTTAATTACCCTTTTGGCCATAGTGACACTATCGTTTACTTTGCTAACGCTTCTAAGCCACGCGGTACGATGAAACCTTGCTTATCATAATTGTCACGCTCTTTTGTAGCCTATAAAAGTAAAGAAATTTTGACTCTGTTTTCAGATGCCAAATAAATATAATAAATTGACCTCATCAGCTTAAGAACAAACTGTTGAGGTCGCAGTGCCCTTAAAGCTCACAATTGCATTTATGCTCAGTAAAACATAAATAACTCTGCGAATAAATATTAATGAATGCTAGATAGTTTGTCTGAGATTATTTCAGAAATCTCAATGAAGAGCGATCTTTTTGCTTAGTAATCATTGTTAATGAGCTGAGCTTAAGTTTTAGTTTTATAGCATTACTAGATTAATCTTCTGACATCTGCGTCATCGCTACACTTTATGCAGACAAGCGAAACCTATCAAATTATGTACATGGTGTTCCTCTACGGCTTCCTTCGAGGCTACCAATAATAAATAATAAATAACTTCCTAGCCGATTTCGGCTACAGCGTCTGCGATATCTGCTATTTACTACTACTAAGTTCATAAATATACTATGACACATTTCAGAAGTTTATAATCCAGTCATTCTACGACGTGCTCTATTAAAAAAAAACACAATTTTAACTCTTTAAATTAGTACACCCTTTACAAAGTAATTGATTTCAATTTTAATATTTGTACTTTGATGTTTAATTACTTAGTTGTAGTTATTAATTTGAAAATCAGTTGTTGTGAACTATGTCACTTTCAGCGACATACGAGTATAAAAAGATTAAAACACTGAAAATATTTTCCATATTTCTCTATACACTTTTAATATCGTGAGCTTAGTCAATTAACTATTTCTGACCAATTTAACATTCAAATGCATTGATCAGTCATTTAAATAACAAAGGAGCATCCATTTTAAATGCTCCATTAGCATTGATTTCTTTTATTTCATTAAAGCCAGGCGACTGATTTAGACTCGGTGGAGGATCGGCGATAATAAATTGTTTGCCGAATGATTTTATAAGCTTTTTCTATAACTAGACTAATTCGATTTATTGATTGATAAACTGGCGACAATAAATTATATGAAAATACTAGCCTTCCGCCCGCGGTTTCACCCGCGCGTAATCTCTTTTTTCAAATATCCCCCCTTCCCTATCAAAAGTACCCCATGTTCACCGGGGATAGTGTAGCTTTCCAACGGTAAAAGAATTATTCAAATCGGTTCAGTATTTTCAAAATTGTTATTCCCGCGGAAATGAGACGTTTCCCGTAAGAATTTTATAGCCTATGTCCTAATCCGGGTTATAAACTATACGTGTGCCAAATTTCATCTAAATCCGTTCAGCCGTTTAGGCTTGATTGAGGAACAAACATCCAAACATCCAATATAATAAATTGCACACGAATGTTTGTACCGTGCGAATATCGAACCTGCGACCTTAGGTGTAGTAGTCGACTTCGCGGAGGCGACCGCTAGTTAACAATAAAACCGTTGACAACATCTAATCAATTTACCAGTCGACAAAACAATTAAGCACACAAGAAAGCCTCATTTTCCAGTTGTTTAAACAACAGCGGCTGCTCGCATCGATCGCCGATGCACCATTAACGAGTTTCCTTTATTTCAATAAATCCAGACGACTGATTCCTTGTTAATTGCCGGACTGCACTGAGAGCAGAATCAGATGCAATGGAGCGAGCGACGTAGGGTTGCTAGTTGCTGATGTTTGTAAGCTTTTAAGATAAATATCCCACTTATAACAATAGGTATGCATGTAAAATCATATTTTAATAAATATCTTGGAACAACAGCTGTCCAGTGCCCATAGTACGAGCTTAGGTTTCGTTTAGTTGGTATTGAATGCTCTGAATAATGTCCAAAGATGCAAAAGCAGTAAAAATTATTCATGAATAGGTTAGTGAGGATGTTTGGTGGTATTGTTCACAAAAACTACTGAATGAAATTTGATGAAATATGATACAGCATTTAGCTGAATTAGCTGACAAAATTATTTTATAACTGCACAAGATGCTTGCTTATCTTGCTTGATGCATGATGCACGGAAGGCAATACAAATCTAAACTACATATGGATAATACCAAATTCAGTAATTCATTTGTTGCTTACACAGTCATTAAGTACAGACAATCTTATGAAGTACTATTATTCTCACTAAAATTATCATGAACTAATTACACATTCAAAACCTCGGTATTTTATCATCTCTGCAGCTGCAACCCTATTCCAGACAAATGCAAATTCAGTTTACCAACAACGAGAATCGTCTGACATAAAAATGTTTATTTAAAGCGCTTGACCGCTTTAATTGTTCTACTTAGCTCGGGTTATGGCGGAAAAGCGGGGTTTTTGGACGCAAACCCCGCCTCCAACTCTTGTCATAACAATCAAAACTATAACACCTGGCGGTTTTATGATACTTGGCCGTAATGCGGGTTTAAACTGGCTTTAGTATCGCCTGCGTTATAAGAATGCGCTTTACATTCGGCTGTGAAAATATTTCACCAGTTGTTTTAATACGGAATTTCTGTAAAGTCTGAATGTAAATGTCATGTCATTTTCCTGTTGAAATAAAAATGTTGTTACACGGATCATACAACCGGTTTTCTAAATAGCTTTTCGAAATTATTTATATTTATAGGCCACTATTAGCTTCAAATCCGTCCAACGTCTATAAATATCGTAGAAGGGATTATCTAATTCTAAAAGTAGCAAAAATTGCTCCGCTAAATAGAATTTCTTTTGTAACCATTTCTTAATTAATTGACTTCATTAGTAAACTAAATGGATAAAGAACTTACTACCGACTATAATTATTCTCAATGAAATCCTCATTTTGAAACAAAAGACGTAACACAGTTATTGTCTATTGGAACTACTGTCCATTAAATGCTATGACCCACATAACACCTATCTCTGAGTAACGTACATTGAAGTTTTTGATTTTAAATGTCGAAACGAGCACGCCCTGACGGCAGCCATATGCTAGACGGCAGGAAATGTACATGCTCCGCCGGAAATCGACAAAATGTGTTCGAATTTTAAGCATTTTGTTTCTGGAAATTGGAAAAAGTCCTTCACACAGAGTTGTTTTCGCGAGGTTCATTACAAATCGGTAGGTGGAAACTACGAGCGAATTGCTGAACGGATTCGTAGCCGTAGCGAGCTACGGCGATTTAATGCGCCGCTCTACGAGTCCTACGTATAACCTATTCATACGCAATTTATTTTATTATTATTGGTAAGATTTGTTATTTTATATCGTATTTTAACTTCAAAGATGTAATGTACATTTTTGAAGATCAAAGTCATCATTTGTCTTCTATTATAAAAATTATATTCATCGTCGACTTTTCCGGATACAGTAAACTTCTGTCACATAAGTTAACCAATTAATTTTAATTATAATATTATTATTCTTATCGTCTATTATATACTTTTTTACATTTTTTGGAGATAAAAAATGGTGATTGTTATTTCTAAACAAATAACAAAGTCTAAACTGAAACAGGTGTTTTACGTATTAAGATATTCTTCTTAAACCTGACCAAAGTAATCTCTGAACGACTTTGCCAAACGCACACTGTCAATAAGTTTATTCTTGTGTCGAACAAGCCGTTTTGAAAAGGGATTTGCTAATAGAACTCATCCCGCGCAGTCGGAAATCGGTGTATGTGTTCGAATTTTAAGTGAGCGTCGAAAATTGATTCGGCTCAGCTTTGCGTCAACACGCTTTGATTGGTGGGACCGACTCGAGTTTGAGTTGCCAGATGTCCGAGTTTAAGCGGATGTGTCCGGCTTTTTACCCAACCAGCCTGTGATAGCAGCAGCATTTTCATGTTGATATTTCAGTAGAGTTGACTATCACTAGTGTAAACGTGGTTTTAAAGTTTCTTACTTTGTAACCATTTATCGGTTGCTATAAATATTTCTGTACTTTTATGACTTGTTGACTCATATTAAGCAACCATGGTGTTTGTGTAGGTGATAATAGTGCTAATGATGATAACAATACGTCTTCATTACGTTTGCTTAGTTGGTGTTGTTTATAATAAACAAAACACGTGTTTAAACATTTAAAAATAAAACCTTTGTAATTGGACCTTAGACTTTAAGAAAGGAGCGTTTCTAAGTTCGCAAAATATTATGGAAAAATCCCAAACCCTAAAATGAAATTCCTGTATTTTTACTTTTACACTTGCCTACGATTAGATAAAATTAAAAGCATGTATAGTTACTCGTAACAATTTTTTCACCAAACTGTCAATAAATATATTTAGGGCATACCTCGATTCTGTACAAACGCACGCTACAAATGTTGTTACGTACAGTTGAAATGAACAGGGCGCCACGGAAGCGCCCGCGGGACCCATGCAATATGAAACACGTCCCTCATAACCGGTGGCCTTCACCTCCTACCTGCCTCTGGGCAATGAAATCATACACATGTTCGATATTCTCGAAAATAATACAATGCATTGATGACTTATTCTAAGGGGTAAAAAAATGCCCTGTCAGTCTCTATTTGAATGCATCTTTCACGTAGTTTTAATTTTTTTTTTTGTTAAATTATTTTGAGGCTGAATTCACCGGAAAAATTATAAATCCTAGAAAATATCCTATCCTAAAGAATTCTTGATACACCGTTCTTGAATTATATGTTCGATGCAAAAGACAGTTCTCCCCTTGTCCGGCTACACTAGCATTTACAAAAATGTCTAAAACGTTAAAAACAATTTCGTAACGCTGTTGGTGGCCTCCAACCCCACGGTAGGTCAACTGCCAAAGCCAATAGAATAAAAAAAAAATTTTATATAGTGTGAGCTATACAAGTGTATGTTTATATTTAGAGTTTCTAAAACAATGCCGCTCGTAACACAAGTGTAGTTTAAGTGAAGATGTCCCCTTTAATCGTATGCCAAAACGCGCGCATTATAAGCTCGGTTGAGTGAAAACTTCTCAAATATGCGAAGTGTCGAGGTCAGGGACGAGTTGCATCTTAGAGTTTTAAAAAGCAACGAGAGAGCGTCCCAAGCATGCAAAATAACGAATATGTTGCAACTATTGTCAAGTCGGTGTAGGGTCTTCAGCACCTTATTATGCGAGCTCATTGTGCCCCACTCGACTCAAAATCACACCAGAATATTGTATGCGCCTCTTGCTGCGCTTTACACTACTGCTCGTGCATTTTCTATGAATGTACAATTTCGGTTGGCCATTCTTATTTTCTTCGTGAATTTTCTTGCGATTTTTAAGTAGGTGGGGGCTGGTTTGAGAGAATCTCGGTGTATTTGAGCTTACTTATACCCGTACAGGACACGATTTAAGATTCGTCTGTAAAGTTAGTTTTTAACACTGTAGGTTAAACATATTAGTACGCAATCAGTTAGAATAAATTGTATATAAACCTTCAATAGAAGTTAAAATCTCATCCGATTCCGAATACTAAAGTCAAACGAGTCAAAGTTTGGATGAAAAATAGCATGACTCAAATTGAAAAATGAACTCAGTATTTGTGAAAAAGACATAAAATAAGCAACACAAAACATTGCTTCATGAAAAGCAGTTATGAGAGGGTAGCAAAAGATCGAGTTGAATGACAGGGCGAAGAAAAAAGAAACCTTTAATCAGTGATATCTGAATAGAAGTGATGAATCAAAAGGAAAATAGGTTTGAATTTGAGGCGATGCTATTTTGTGCACTTTTCATACCAAATGTAGGTATGTACCTACTTATAGATGGATAACATGAGTAGCTGATTATAAAGCTAAGCTCTTGCTTCCAACTTTGTTTGCTCTAATTAGAATTGATCATGAATTTTATGTGATATTAATCAAACTAAATGCTTCATAAGTAAGACGAAAAAGATCCTTTATAAGCAGGATTTTGTTAAATATTTTTATTATAAGATTTGTACAACCATTTTGTTTTTAATAAGTTACTATGTGCAATTTGGTACATTAACTGAGGATAAGCTATAAGTATAGTTATAATAAAGCCACAAAGCAAAACCGACAAATAAAATAAAACTGTTAGTAGCGCTCGTAGTCCGTAGCCGTAGCAGGCTACAATGTTATGAGCAATTGTTTTTGTTATTATAGTAAGTCTGTTTGCAATGCTTACTTTTTCTCTCCATCCAAACTACATATATTAATAATAATTCAAGTAATTGATATACTATATATATAAACCAACGAAGTAAATAAATATTTACATTTTGAATAATGCAGAAATAAAAAGAAATATGCAATCGAGGCAAGTACATAATGATGAACATACACATTTGGTGTACGGGTCAATACAAACGACTCTCAAGCTCCGAATGAAGTCTGTTGATTGCTATGATGCGTAATGATTTTTGCGCGCCCGCAGCCACACCTACCGAGCTGGCAACGCAACGTCAGCGGCGCTCGCGGCGACATCCTCCCGCTTTTATTCCATCATAATTCCGTTTTCAATTTCTAGCGAAGCGTCAGGCGAGATTGGTGCGTAAAACTCGCGTAAACGTTCGAGCGGTTGTGGAACGGTTACTCCCCACTGTAACTGGTTTACGCCGCTGCAGAGTGTAAAGAGATAAGGTTCTTTATGTGTGTAATCATTTTGTGTTACGACGGACTTCGCTACTCGTGAGTGTTATTAAGGCGGCGTGTATTCCCGGAGCTTTTACACTCCGTGATTTTAAAGTGTACAATGTATTGTGAGGGAGGCTGACCGCCGCTGCGCCGGTAGATTTATACGACCCGCTGACTTTGAAAGTTCCACCAACTGTTGGCGCGACTAAGTAGGTATTGTTGCGCCGTCTCGGTTAACGAAAAAATCGAATTGCAATGAAATTACTTTTCTGTTGAGTTCTTCGATAAAAATTTAATGCTATTGCAGCAGGCTGAATATCTCTAATAATAAAAATCTCAGGACATCTTTGCACAGCGCCATTAAGCCTCACCCCAATCCCAACAAAGGCTTTTACTTTGAATACAGTATATTACATTGATAAATATTTGAGGACATATGATATTACAATATATAAATAAATTATTATTGTGCTACGGCCTACTTGGTACCCGTTATTAAGGTATAGATATCCATACGATTACAATGATAGCTATATAGCTATCTTTGTAAATTGCATTATTAGGCTGATACTTTCATTATAGGCATATCGCATTATCTAAATGCCGTTCTTTTAAAAAATAAAATATCCTACAGCATAACACACACTGATCAGATTCGAAAGAGAATATAATCTCGCAACAACCTGATCATTATCTGTTTCCAAAATCTAATTCGTGATTGCGAAATACCTAAACTATTTAAACCAAAGGACGATCGGTGATTATTAATACCAGTATCCTATTATCAATATCGTCTCACCCACAGACGACCTTTGGCATACAGGTGTTTCAAACGTCCGGCGACATCCAATAATAACTTTACTGACTGGCTGCCACTTAATCACGAGGAAATAGTAAACGACCAAATACTGACTATTATTTGACATTATTAGTGTGATTAAATTGTTATATTTTTGCTATTACGAAATAGTTTGAGGATACAAAAATCTGTGGCTAATATTTATTACTTAATAATGCGTTTTTTTGTTCTTCTTTGCTCTGCTGTACGTAACTCTAAGCATATTTTTATCATTTTAATGTGTTTTATTTCATTTTTATTCCCTTACTTTTTTAAACTGACTGATGTTGCTCAATCAAGAAAAGAAATAATGAAGTAAAATTGATTAAGAAAAATAACATAATATGTCTATGCATTTTATGATAAAACTTGCCCTGATGACCACATAAGAGCTTCTAATGTTTCCAATTAACACCTTCAGGCATAAATGGTCAAAGAATATTGCAATATTGAAACCATAAATACCAGGCCTTTCGGTGTTGATTTCCTCCGATATAACGTTATCTCATCAAAGCCAGTCAATAGATATCCGAGATTTTATAGAACAATAACGTTTACGGCGCTTTTTCCTTTTGGTGAAGACGCCAAATACCATAAACGTATTTTTACAGTAAAGTTACAAACTCATCTAAATTGGCAACAAGACATTCGCTAGACGAAAAATTTTCTATAGCTTTCTATTTTATGTCATAATGAAGTTAGAATTTTCCATTTTTGATAAACTCAAATCTATATAGGTATATATAAAAGAAAGTTGGTGTTAGTTACACTTTTTATAACTCAAGAACGGATGAACGGATTTAGATGAAATTTGGCACACATATAGTTTATAACCGGGATTAGAACATAGGATACTTTTTATCCCGGAAATATGGGGGAAGAGGGGGATAGTTGAAAAAGGAAATTAAGCGCGGGTGAAACCGCGAGGCCGACCGCTAGTCAATAATAAAACAAAGTAGGTATGAATACACCAACGTTATTTTATATTTTAGGTACTTATGTTTTTTATGTCTATTACACTTCATAGTCTACACAGCCAAATCCTCAAGACGACTGACCGCTACACGAACTGGCTTATTTACCTCGCCATTATCTAGTTGTAAACGCCACGCCGAAGCGCCGGCCGTGAATTGGCGCAGTGTGATTACAAATTTAAGCCGTCGCAGCTAATATGAATGACAACGGGCCCGGCGACCTACTCGACATTCATTTCCCACGGCGCACCTCTCTTATAATAACTTACACGACTACTCCGCCTTAAGGTACCCTCGAATATACTCGTACGGGCCGACGGGGAACCGCTCGCACGTGAACACCATGTCTTTACGATAAATCGTTTGTTTTCCCTAAAAAGCAACGTAATTTTCTTGCACCCCGACGGTACAATTTCCCACAAATTAATTTTCTGCAAATAGAAAAATTCATTCGCAAAATTTGTAACGCCGCGGACAGAAGCTTCATGTAAGAGGATGTCGATAAAAAATGAGTGTCTATTATTCTAATGATAGGAGAGTTCCCTTTTAGTAGTATCGCCGCGATATTCGGGCCGGACTGAATGAACCGAAATTACGGAGGTCTACAATTTTCCGCGGCCGAATTGCTGAGCTGCAAATAATATTATACATATCTGATGAAGGTGCAGACTTTGGCGCCCTATAATCCAGATTCGACCCTTGAATGCGAGCGAACGAGCGGGTGGCCGAGGTTTTAGAGTGGTCCTTGAATTCCCTTCCTTGCGGGCGCGAAAGGGATGGAAGAGGGGGGGGGGGGGGGGAGCGCCGGGGGCGGGTGTCACGAGGACCTTTGAGCTACAAGCTCTTTGACACGAGCCACTAGCGCACTCTTCAAGTAATGATTCATTCTGCTGATGAGTGACGCGGCTAATGCGCCAGTTTCCCCTCGCGATATTTGGTTAAGGATTAAGGATTCACCCGCTTTTTAAATTAGATTTCGTCTCGACTCTTTAAATCACGTCCTTGCTCCGTGGTTGAATTTTGTCGCGGAAAAATGCAACGTTACCGTTTTCAATTAGTTATCGTGAAAAATGCGGACGAAGTCAATTTAGAACATTCGGGCTATGTTCTTACTATTAAGTTTTCATAATTTTATAAAAGCTTTGTCATAAGATTCCTTTACATTCATAAAAAATTCAATTTAAAACGTTCATATGAAAAATCTAAAATCTAGCACACAATAAAATTGAAAACATTCCATTTGGCCTTTCTATTACATTTGCATACGTATGAATAAACGATTGGTCAGTATACATTACATTATTCATGTATAAAAGTTTCAGTATTAAAAGTGTTTTTGAACTTGTTTTGATTAAATATTGATACATATTTTAGTTTTTATTTACACAAGACTGTCTTATGATACAATCGGATCTAAATAGGCTATCAGATTATTACAAAAGTAATAATATTACAGTCAATATAAGTAAGTGCGAATGCATCACGTTTACCCGTAAATCCAAACCTATAATTTACCCTTATAACTTTGACGGCATACCTATTCACAGAACATCTCTGATCAGAGATCTGGGTGTGCATTTTGACGATAAAATGCTTCTCAAAGATCATATTGGTATAATAGCGGACAAGGGCTACAAAAATCTTGGTTTTGTAATAAGAACCTGTAAGCCGTTTAAGAATATCAACACAATCAAAACGGTTTATTTCGCATATGTTCGTAGCGTTATTGAATACGCCAGTGCTATATGGAATCCGCAATATGCTATCTACATACACCGCCTAGAGCGGCTCCAAAGAATCTTGATTCGTCATTTAAAGTACCGTTTTCCAAAACCAGCGGCTGGGACATACGAGGAAAGTTGCAAGCAATACGGCCTGACCCCACTCGAAGACAGGCGAAAGGTTTTGGATTTGTGTTTTCTATACGACATAATAAAGGGCAATGTGGATTGCCCCGAACTAGTCGAAAGTATAGGTTATAGCACACCAAATCGGCGCAGCCGTCGGCGGCTCCCGTCTTTGTTTGCAGTTCCCAAGGCGAGTACTAACTATGCGCGTAATGCACCCATCTCTCGATTGCTGCGGACTTATAATGATACTTTTCGGGAAATTGACATGTTCACTCACAGTAAAAGCATGGTTAAACATAAAGCGTTAGAAATACTTAATATCAATTAAATAAAAAGAAAGATAGATTAAGGATCAAAATTTAAAATCAAAATTCAAAATTTAAAAAATTTCGGGTTATATATTATATATATATTATGTTATGTATAAGTATGTATCTGTATGTATGTATTAGTATGTATGTATATGTAGATATATATACGTGTATGTACGTATATGAATTTATGTGAAGGAATATGAATTTACACTGAATTTATACTGTTTTCTTTCACGTCCTATGCAATTTGTATAATAGTGGGAAACCTGTAATTAGCTGTACTCATAGTTATAAGTACTAGATTATAAACAAAGTATGTAACGCAGTTGGTTTTCTAAATAAATAAATAAATAAATAAATAAATATTTTATTTTAGTTTTTGTTATAATATAATTTTCTTTACGTTAATTTTGTATCGCTGCACCATGAGTTAAATGTTTTTTATCGAGTCATATATGAGTATGACACATCGAACGTTAAGGATATGGCATTATTTTAAGCTTGCGTTAATCAACACCTAACTGTCTCAAATACTTCTTTTTCATCTCGACATAACAATAGAAATTTTTGCATCCTTATTTAACTTTATTACACCAAAAACGCAATCTATTCATCCGCACAAACCCAGTTAAACCGTATAACAATGAGCGCTTCCTGGTTTATCGCGTCCATTATTCTGTATACCTTGCGAATATGTTACACGCATAACAATCAGCCTCCATCTGTTTTTGATTAACGCAATAAACTGCTTTAATGCAAGCTTAATGACGTACAAGTGGATTAACTGAGCGCGCGACAACCGACGGAGGGTAGCTACAATTTAAAAATTTAACGGGACTAAATATACAACATTAACTGGTTAACTGTCATTTTCTTTTGTTTGTTGAGGCGCAATGAGTATTTAATTGCTTTATTAGTGTTTATTTAGTACCACTGTTGATTAAAAAAGGTAAGTGTATTTACTTTTTAAGCATGGTTTCTGTTTCATTTGAAAATATTTTTTATTTTTATAAAATTATGCTTTTTGATATGGTATTTTTCAAACAATATATAAATGGAACAAATATAATGCCAGATATCATCAAACAAACCTTATCCTATTTACATTTAACATTTTTATTCTAGCATTTTACATTTTTATCGGTATTCTGTGTAGGTATTCTTAATGGGGTTATTTGTTCTATTTTAAAAAGAAATTTTGTCTAACGCATCACTACACTACGTAAGACAAAAACCGGAGGCAACAATTTTACTTCGCAAATGCAAGTGACTTATATCAAAATAATCTAAGCATCCGTATAATTGGCGACCCTAAGCGACGCGTGCGCCGAGAGTATCAGTGGCGCGACAAACTGCGCTATTGTTCTCTGCTCGGCAATTTTACAAGACAATGGCATCCCGCTATCACATTGTGCACGTAGGGCCAAGCCGAAATCGATACTACCAAGATTTGTAATCGATATTATAAGCGGTCTGAACTTACTGATAAAAGTTTAGATTATGTGCGTGATTTAATAGTGTAGTGATAATTGTTATTTATTATCTAGTGAAGAACATGTTTATAAAGAGGATCGTATTATTTGACCTTTATTTACAAGAAAAATCTCTTGAATACATTCATCAGAAAGGGTTTTATGTGAATAAAAACTAAAATATTTGAATAATATTGCATAAACGGAAAATTATATATTATTTCAATATTATAAAAATAGAAGAAGTATTAAGGCACATGGCCACAGTTTTACAAATTGTAATAGGTACCGTGACATGGCATTGTGCCAAATAATATAAAATAACAGCTAATTTCCTGCATTAAGCACTGCTATTTTGTTGTATTATATTCGCCACGTAAGATAAGAGCAGATCAACTATCTATGTGGAGTCATTTTAATAGGCCACATTTGACTTGACAAAGAAAAGTGCTACTTATGTACATCAGGAGTAGAGTAAAATTTTCTAAATAAATAATTATATTATTAAGAAATGATGTTGTTTTCTTGAGTTTTATTCCTTTAGCGTAAGAGATATTTTTCTTTGCGTAAATGAACTGTCAAATGTGGCCTATTAAAATGACTCTACTATAATCGTAATCAACAAACACAATGAAACAGCTAAACTTCATGACATTATTTTCCTTACCGTAACTTTGTATTACGTAATTTTTAAAATATTTTAATTACGATCATCCAAGGGAAAACCGACAGACGCCTATTGTCGGCAATTTGCGATTTAACTAGACAATGAAACATCCCGCTATCTCTTTGTGCACATAATTCCAATCCGTAATCGATACTCAGATATTTTAATACGCGAGTTCCCCTAATATTATCCCATTTGAAACATTTAATGTTACCGTCTTCGTCAAAGCGATTAAAATCATTAATGTGTCGTTAATTTCGATAATTTCTTGAAAGGAAACGACGACAATTATTTTTACTTAATAATTTTATTGTTATGTTTCTCAAAGACTGATATCAACTGACAGTGCTCAATTAATTTGATAATGTAAACCATTCTGCTGCAGGAATTCAATATATTCTCAAATTAAAAATAATATGTACCAAAACTAATAAACACTGAATTTTTAGTAGGCTGTGCATATTTCAGGCGAAGAGAAAATTAAAAAAAGAATCCGTCGTCAAGATATTTGCCGACTGTCTCGTAAAATCGATCGATAAATAAAAATGAATGTTTCGATGCGTTTCATTATTCGTGGCTACACTGCGTAATGTATTCAGTCGATATGAGCAGGTCGTTATCATGTCAAAGCAACTATCGAATTACGTGTATCAAAAGGCAGCGTTTGTTTGATGTCAGTTGGACGACACATCCCTCAATACGGGGTAATTCTATCCTATTCAGCAAAAGTTGCGAACATGCGACCCTGCGCATTTATTTTTTAAGCTTGAAGATTTTAAATCAGAAAACAATTGAAAATACAACAACAGTAACTTTGAACATACAACGTGATTAATTATATTACTTAGGTGTGGTAAAATTTAAAAAAACAGCAGCAATTCGATGAACCACACAATTGATAACTGCTAGGAATGAAACATATTTTTTAAAATTTTATACATAGTTTTCTTTAACAAAATTTTCCACATTCATATTCTGTTTAAAGTCTGAATATGATGGGTAGATAATTTACAGTGACGCTTTAGTTTTCTATCATAGAACGAAAGGAATTTTTTCCCTGTAATAAGGGAATGTGCATTCGGAATTTCAAATATCCTTTGTTATTTTACAATGTGTACAATGTCTTTACGCGATCCAACAACGTGCAGTAATTTTCATGTCAAAAGTTTTCAAAGTTTGTATTTATCAACAATATATCCTGGGTTTATACTAATTTATATTTTAGTTTAGCATACGAACATTCCTTTTTTATTTTTGTAGGGATATAATGTAAAATTTGTTTGTTAACGAAACCGATTGGCCTACCAGTTTCCCATTGGTTAAGGGATTCGAAAAAAATATTCTTTTGATGTTGCCGCTACAAGCAACAACATTCCAAAACAAAAATAAAATTCCATATAACCCAGTGACCTTTGCCAGTGCCCTATAACGGAATAAAATATTCACAAGTAAGGATTCCGGGAAAATTTACAATTATTCCAATGGTTTCACCGGTGTTCGGTTACATAAGCCAACCATTTAACTTTGAACTTTTAATATTTTTATAAAGGTGCGATAGAAAAAAATATACAGGGAAAATAGTTGTTTTGAGATTTTAATATGATATCCTATAAATGAAAAAGATATATAGAAAAAATAATTGACTTAAGTATTAGAAGCTATTGGAAGCTTCCAGCATTATTAAAATATTTTAGAATTGGACCTGTCAAACGGCTGAATAGATGGACTTTTTAAAAAATTACCGAGGCATTACACATCACAAAACAGAAAAATATTCTATCAGTTAGAAATAATTATTATGGGTTATACATAATTTTCCAAACTTTCAAATCGATATGACAATAATTGAAGATAGTTAAATGCGACTTTACAGAGAACATTTCTACTAAGTTAAAGGCTAAGCTAATAAAGGAATGCAAAAATCTTATGTTCTGAATCACAGTACCTATATAAAAGTACTTTACAAGTTGCCTTCACAAGCGGTACAAATGTAAAGGCTGAGAGCCCGACTGACCTATCAATGTAGACCTAAAACGGATGAAACCAGAAATGTAATTTTCTGTCAAAAGCCTTCCCTCTGAGCTTTTAGGTGCACTGGTAAAAGAACAAAGCTACAGATAATAAAATACGACAAGTGCAGGTCGAATAGAAATTGTTTTGACATATTTTAACGGTAAATTATTTTGTTTAAATCTAATAAATAAAGTTTTAATCATTACAACTTTTCGTCGTTGCACTGTGGAATAAATGCTAGTCGCTGGTAGTATTCATTCTTAACCCTAGAAAGATAGTCTGCGTCAAATTGACGCATGCGTTTTCGAAATACAGGTTTTTCTTTCTAAATAGCGCGAATTCATAGCTGTGCGTTTAGGACATTTCATTTGTCGCCGAGAGCTGCCGTATGGCATACGTGTCAATAAGGTAAGTGTAACCTATTTTGAAATATGACGACCATGTGAGTCAAAATTACGCATGATTATCTTTTACGTGACTTTTATGAGTTTGACTTGTATGGTAGTTTATTTTTTTTTATAGCTTATTATTACTGTATATCGTATGAAATTAATTTAAAAGGTATTAAAGCAAATATAGAAAACAGTGAGGAGTAGAAAATTGGACTAAGATCTTATCCTGGACGCTCTTATACAAGCAACGACGAGGTTCCCTGTGAAGATACCAACTGTGAAATACAGGACCACGAAATTTAAAATATCGTGCAAAGCGACATAGAAGAAGTTTTTCTAGATGAACAGGCGACAAAGCCAAGTGGAAATGTAATCCTAGCCGGGCAAAGCGGTACTGAACAACTAGTCTCCACATCAGCCTCTTTTAGGATTGTAGAGCAAAATGAGAGTAAACATTGATGTGTGCCAAAGTTGTTTCTAACTATTTTTTATATAAATATATATTACTAATATATATAAGATATTCTAATTGTTGATTTTTTACAAAAAAAAGCTTATTATTGTAGTAAAAAATATAAGTTTTCATTAGAAAAAATAAGTGTTAACTTTTTTTAAAATTTAAAGCGGAAGTTTAAAGTTTTTGTTTTTTTATATAAATAAAAAATATTAATTAATTAACTGCAGTATTAATTAATTCTAATATACGTGTAAATATTTATTAACCTAAAATTGATTGATATAAATTAATATACCTCAAATTAGGGCTAACTAAAAAACATGCGTCAATTTTACGCATGATTATCTTTTCCGTACTACAGAATATGATTATCTTTCTAGGGTTAAAGTCAGAATTGTATTTGTAATTCTGCAATATTTATTGCATATCCCTGCCGTTTTAAGTAACGTATACGTAACGTTTATAGTAACGTACTGTAAATCATTTAGTTAATTTACTGATTTATTGAGGAGAATAGTTTATGTTTGTTGGTACCACAAGTTATATTCATTTCTCATATTTTACAAACTTAAGGGTAATTTTAATAACTTAATGACACTGTTACGATAAAATTCTAGGTCAGTTGGCAGACAGACACGTAACCCACCTGATGGTAAGCGGTCACTGCGGTCTATTCCATTGAGGGACGCTTCACCTGGAGGCGTCCCTCAATGGAAATTGATTAAAAGAAAAGGTTTTAATTATTTTCAAACAATTGGATCGACTTATTTACACAAGTTTGCATTCATTTTGCAGGAGGGGGTCCTGGGAGACGCAAACGTTTCAAAAGCCTATTACTATTCAGATATTTGACAAAGTTTGACTTTAATGAAGTTCCGGGTTCAAGTGGATTAGCTAAATAATTGCGATGTTCAACTTCTCATTGATTACCACTTGTCACAATTTATACAGTTCAACAGTGAAACATTTATAAATCTTATGTTTATTTTGCATGATTCAAAAGTATCAACCACAACACATAAATAGAACCTTATAATTTAAGGGGCGTGAAAGGGCATAAAAACATATTTATTTAACACAATTATTAATAATACACAGTACATTACGTTTGCAACTTTCAGTAGGCAACTTTTAGCTGCAAAAAAAACATTTAAAATTGTTGATACCATTATATTTAAAGTCTTTGATACATAAAATACAACAGTTACCAGTCTTGTATTTATTCCATACTTACGATACGACGAAAGAAAAATAGTTTCAAACATGTTTTTCTTTTTAAAAAGTTTTTGATGTCATTATAAAAATATATTCCCACTGTTAGCTCCGCCAGTTTAATGACAAAAGTACCGAGAGCAGCATCACCGGCTTGGTTCTTATTCCGCGCACAGACTTGGCTGCATTCTTGCCGCATATCAAAGCATAAAATAACATTTCCTTAATACATCTCGAATGACGGCGGAGTTTATGTAAATTGTAATACACGCTGTGAATATTTCGGTTCGTGTGAACCGTTGGTAATGGCACGACAAGATCTTACGCATTCATGGCGTGTCCTTATTAACGTCCGATATTCTGAAGGGAAAATGATACTTTGAGGTTTTCACGAACGTTGATAAACAGATTTCTAAATGTAAATGCTGTTCGGCAAATTCAGCTGGAAATAGATTAGTTAACTGGTTACTGTTTTGGAATTGGTACGTCATAACTTAAAATAAAAGCTAAATCATAATTTAGCTTTTATTTTAATCGAAAAAAGTAAAGGTTTTTTGTCAATGTTTGAATGTATTATTATAGGAACATCTAAAAATTGTCTTTGAAAGTAATTTTCAGATGTTCCTAAAATAAATATCGTGTAACAGAAATAAAGATTCAGTGTCCCCCTAGCTAAGCTAAGAAAAACAAATAAAAACAAAAGGCAAATATTTTATAGGTAATTGACCGAATACTTTCTTATTAAATCTCTTAGTACCTAGTTTGTTTTCTAGCAGATACGTAATCGTAATGTTTGAACTGTTTAATGCTCAGATTAATAACGAACAGTTTAAAACACTTGAAATTCGTTCAAAACATGTTCCAAAAACGTTCGCCTCCCATATGAGTAAATATTTATTTTAGAAGCAAATCCTATCTTAATGAAAGGTGCACAAGTAAATAAATCCTCAATTAGAATGCGAGGTCAAAGTATTAATTTCACCGTTAATTTTGAGTAATTGCGGCGGTTATAATTCAGAAGATAACGTTTAATTGTATTTATGTTCGTTTTTTGCTTTCCGCTCAACATATATCTATGTCTACGCCTAATTGGTACGAACGGGGGTAATATTGTGAATCATGAACGTGAAAATGAATAGGCCAGAGTTATTATTATTATTTTGATATATAGCACACCAAGTTTCCTTAATGAAAATCCGGATTAATTAGTGCGAAAATGAATCAAGTTGTTTTAATTTAACTTTATTAATCCCTTCTTTTCTTCTGTTTCAGGTATGTACTATAACGGTTATTCTTGTTGGCAGCGTTTCAAGGTGATATGTAAATTATTTGTATTTTATACCTTTTAATGAATACAATGTCTTAGTAAATTTTTTAATATGTCATCGATACTATCTTAAACCAAATACGTTATCAGACATCTGTTACTCTCTATTCTAATTTAAATCTCCATATTTTTTTTATTTCACATACTCACTCTTAAGTTCCCAAAATGATAGACGGATTACGGATTTTAACCTCTGGCTATCGCATCAAGATTTCCAATCTTGGTATGTCAGAACTTTGACCTTTTTTACACTCTTTTAAAAGCTTATTAGGGAAATGAATAAAATTGTCAGGTTTGTAATCAATTTTAAACAAAAAATCAAAGTTATACTCGTATGTATATCATTTTAAAGGCCACATTATTACTTTAGCTTGTCAACAGGCATTTACTAAATTAACTTGAAAACGTGTGTACTAAGCACTGCCAATCGAATTGTAAATTGATAAAAGCGATTAACACATTAATGAAGAAGTTCCTATACCCTTACCCTTAACACGTACGATTCAAAATCGAGTGACACGATATTGGTAACGCACACAAAAATATCGCTCGAGCAGTTGTCACAGCCGTAGGGCGGAAACGCTCCGTCCGGTCTCGGAGGATTCCCGGATCCCCTTACAACCCAACATGCCCGCAGGACACTGCCCGAAATACTTTATAAAGCCTCTCGCACTCTTGATAAATTGTTGCCGGATGTTTTATATTGATTCGCACTGTGCGACTGGCGAAAGGGAAATGTGTCAGATTTAAATGTCCGAGATTTGAGCAGATCGCCCGATCTTAAAATTACTTTCTATGTTCGTTTCCGAAATTGACTAATTATGTGTATATTTAAATTACTTTAATAAGGTAGTTAAATGTATTTTTCTTTGACATTTGTATAGATATGAGAGTTTATTTAAACCAAGATCATAGCTACTTCGTTGCGTCATAAAACTGACATAAATTACATAAAACTATTTTAAGATAATCCCCTGTTACGATCCAATACCTACCTCCACTATCTCTTCTTTTCCCATTATTTATTACTTATCAAACTTAGCACTTAATTGAAAGTGGGCAAAGTTCCGGCGTCAGACAGGCAGCTGGGCAGAAGTGAGTGGAAGCATGCGTTAATCCGACGTGGCCAGATATAATATAAATAAGAATCACGTTTGTAATAAGACGGGGAGGGCATTCCTCACACGTCGCGCGGCTTCCCGGGCTTAGCCCAACTTGGACCATTACCCGGACGGATTTTAGACCGGGAGATGGAATAGTTTTTTGAATGATACGATGAAGATAATGGGAATCGAAACTTTGGCTTTTGAAAATATCGCTTTTGATTAACGAGTTCATCCGTTTCAATGTATTTTGTATAATGAGTAAAAGATTAAAAGAAACTTTAGATTCGTTTAGGAAAAATCACCAAATCAGGGAACAGTTTATAGTAACATTGAAATAAATGAAAATATAATTTGTTTGTCAAACGGATGGTAAACGGATGGTAATAACTTTATCAAAGTGAGTTGACAAATAAGGTAATGTAAAATTAAATCCGTTTTTTAGAAGTTCATTTATGTATATCCACAAATTTTCTGTATCTCTAATGCAGAGTAAACAAACGCGTCTTTATAGCTCAAAACAATAAAACAAGCATTACACAAAAAAGAGACATGAAATTCCTTCATAATAATAATGGCACCCATTGCGTATATAATCATAACCAGCAATCGTAAAGACTAATGGCGTAAGGAAAGGTAACACGAGCGGAGGACTGAGCCTTTAATCAGGCTTCTCACTCAAAACATTCCCTTTGACAAAAAACCAATACGTTCCATTTTTAAAACACGGTAAAAAATACTTTTTTACATCTTCCTGAGTTACTCACCAGTGCAAGCTAAAGCAATGTTTTTCTTTTTCTAAAATATTTGGTGGCCAGCTCCCGAGCAATAATAGCCTTGATCGAAAGTTTTCGATAGCAACGCATGCTCCACTGATGGGCGGTGATCGACGCGGCTTTCAGACTCTCACAAATTCAACTAACACCTGAAATGAAAGGGCCAGCTATTTTTCATATTAGTTCTTTAAATATGTCGCTAAAAATATAGTACCTTTGTATCTAGTGACTTAACGTTACACACATTCAGTAATTTTTATTCGTGTCAAATTGTTCAAGTCGAGTCTTTAAGAGTTGTATTAGAATTATTTGACTATGACAGAGAGAATCCTAAAACTCTTCAAACAATAATTCATAATTTCACTTAATTGATTAACGACTTTCAAAAGGATCATGGGCATTTTTGTATGGGAGCTGGGCGTAAAACCAACAGAAATAAAATGTGTTGTAATGTACTTCATTGTACTCCTAAATACCCCCTAAATACTTTTTAACCTTAATATAGACCGGGTTTGCCTGCAAAATAAGCCCAAAGATTGGTTAAATAAAACACATATTACATAGTAAAACTACTATTATTAATACTTTTTATTCACATATCAATGGTACTCATCAACTATCATCATCATCATCATCATCATCAGCCTATATACGTTCCCACTGCTGGGACACAGGCCTTATCTCAATTGTGAGATAGTGTGGGCCATACTCCACCACGCTGGCCTAGTGCAGGTTGGTGGAGGGGTGCGTAAGGCAACTGACCGACCTTAATGTCAGATGTTATCAAGCCGCCAAATGGCCTCTGACTAGGCTTGACGACTAATATCTACATTATTAGCCGGGAGCAACAACTTAACGTGCTTTCCAAAGCACGGAGACGCTCGAAATAAATGTCACTAAATGTGGTCCTATCCATTAACCGACCGCGGCGTGGGTAGCTTGACTTTCGTTATCATCTCTAACGAAACACTGTCGTCACAGCTACGCCACGAGCGCCTCATTCATCAATTATAACGTCTAACAAATGTTCTGCGGGTGCAACGAAAGGCTCGTGCCGTCCTAACCCTAAAAACCACAAAACTGAAACTATGTGAGCACAACTTCCTACTGTTCTTCTGCCTGTTAAGCAAGTACAGTAATGCTCAACTATCGCATTTCTACCGATTTGGTCTCTATCAATCAAAATGTAAGTATTATATGTGCGCGATCTGACATGCCGCTCGTGTGTAAGAACCCTTACTCTGCCCCCTATCAGTGGGATCTGATTCTGTGTACCTATTTGATAGTTACGGATAAGTTATACGTAAAAGTGTACCCGATTTTGTTTTAAAATATATGTTCCATATTGTGTCTTAAAATACATAATGTTTAAAACCTTTATTTATTTTATTATTTATAAAATAAAAACCCCTTACACGCGCTTGTTTTTTAGTCGCCGCCTGAGTAAGAGAGACGTTAGAAAGGGATGGAATGTAATAATTCCGTTAAGCGCGACATAATAGTGCGTAGCGCGTATAAGTTTGAATATTACTGAATATCTCTGTTCCCCGGTGGTTTGGGTGATTGCCGTCATAGTATAAAATTAACATATGGTCATTAGCTTTCACATAAAATATATTTCAAAGCTGTTGGTCTTACGCCCATTTTGACCATGACCCTTTTATTCGTATTTTGGTTTCTAATTGTACTTTCAAAATTTTATTCGTATTTTGGTTTCTAATTGTAGTTAGTAATTGACCCACAGAATATACCTACTTACTTTAGGTTTTGTATTTGACTCGATGTTTACTGAATTGCTGTTGAATCTTGTCTGCACAAGTTAAATTTTCGTTTAGGCATGATTACTGTTACAAAATTAGACCGACAAAGAAGACTAAGCCCTTTGAGACGCTAATGCCTGTTTACAAACGGTATTAGCTCTTAACTCTATCTACACGTACAATAGCTGACAGGGTACGCACAACTATGTTTGGTCTAAGATGCAATCTCAACGCATTGTCTATTAGCCGCACAATGTTCCTGTATCATCGCGTAATACGCCCAAACCGCAGCGATTACATAAACTATGGCGCCTGTAGTCATTGACTGCCAAACAACGGGACCGGCATAGCCCGAATGGAATAAATAACACCTAGGAATTTACGCTATAGCGTTAAATTACAGATTTTAGTTCACGCACACAATATATTGCTAGAGTTACTAATATAGTTACTAATATATCAAGTTTGGCTGTCATTTAACTTTTGTAGCACATTGAAATCCCATCCGATACTAAAATAAAGTGCGTATTTTACCTATTGATGTTCTTTATTTAATCTAAAGACACATTCAAAAATCTTGATCCAGTGAAAAAAATAGGCTAGCAAGGACTATTATTTATCGAAAAGTGAAAAGTAATTAGAACCAAGTAATTTGTATAGAAATTTTATAAGCGCCATTGCGGCAAATAGCTACGGTACGGCAGTAAAAAGCCTCGAATACCACTAAAGTCTAACTGACTTAGTAAATTTTGTGACTCGTTACTGTTCTCTTATTTACTTATTCATTTCACTACCCAATAACAGTACACAATGAAATTGTTTGAAATAAACTAGTTCCTGTTGAAGTGAACCTCAATGTAATAGGCCGCAGTGGTTGCTTACCATCAGGTAGGCTGCGTGCCTGTCTACCAGCTTACCTAGCAGTAATGATGCAAAACTAAATATTTTAGTATGTAGCATAAACAAAAAAGGAATTACAAGTTGCAGACATAACTTTGCAAACAACACTAATTTTACAGCCTGCTTAAGAAAGTCAAAACACACAAGGGATTTTTCCCTTTGTTTTTACACTGAGTGTCTTTCAGAATGCTATAGTTGTTTAAATATTACGTTTAATATACATAAAATGTTTAACTTCTGTTAAAACAGAACATAGGTACTTGAAAATGATAATTACAATTGCATATTGCCCTACTCCGGAGACACCGGCGTTCTATTGTTACCTGAAGGCGAAAGGAACAATTACGTTCTCAATTCATGCTCTAAAATGGCATGTAATGGATCCGGCTGGATCGGAACAAAAAAACCATTCCCACTGCCTTGCGGGGAGACGCGATCTCCATACCGTCTGAACAGAATGGAATAATGCTTGAAGTGTGGCCTTGCATTTTATTACTACGATTTTTACAGTTTTTGATGACTATTGTAAAGATAAAAAGGTCTTATTTAAGACTAATTAAAATTGTTAATTCTTAAGCCTGAAAAGAGAACTTATTTGCTTTTGTATGTATATGCTTCTTCTTTTTTTTCGCTAAAGAAAAAAAGGCACTGTTAGCCCTTATACATAATTTAAGTTCCATTCTCTTCTGCAATCCAGGACATTCTCCTCGAGGATAAACCGGTCAATTGCCATAATACGGGCACTGGCTCATCTCTTATGGTGTAAAGCGGTAACCGTAGGGAGTTCACTGGGTAATGGATTAAACGGTTTTAATCCCGACCACACACGATCACAGATCTCGTTGCCTTTGTTTATGGTGATTAAACACATTCTTTTTCGCACAAAAAAGGAAATGTGGGTTGTACATCAACCATTATATTGACTTCTACTATGCACTTGAAGAGTATTCAAGCTTGTGCTTGAACTTCAAATTTTTATTTATTGTCATGTAAACAAAAACTAAAACGGTCTCGACGGTCTAGTGGTTGAAGTAGCGGGCCGAGATCTCGGGGTCCTGGGTTTAATTCCCGGGTCGAGCTTAACTTTGTGACGGTTTTTTCGGACATAACTCGGGTTTGTGATCACCAACCCGCATTTGGCAAGCGTGGTGATTAAGCTAGTACCCATCATTGGAACGATAACTTGATTTCAAGGACGGAGGCCTTTGCCCTGTAGTGGGACAGTAAATAGCCTGATACTTTCACTTTTTAAACAAAAACTACATTTAGTACCTTCTGTGTCACTTACGCAACGTGGCAAAAAACGGAGTGAAAGACAAAAACTCGTAGTTTATGCTGGAGTCGAGAATTATGAATTCGTAGAATAAGAAGAACGAAGAAAAACCGTTTTGCTCTTTAAAATACAGCTGCCGTAGGTGCTAGAAATACTTTCCGATTAAGGCTTGCGCACACTAGGCAATCTAACTTTTCATAAAATGTCAAGAAGTCATTATACTACTGCACTATTCGCAAATTCATATTTCCCTATGCTGGAACATGTTCTGCTTAAGAAACATATTTTGTGTTACTAGAACATAAGGTATTGATTTCAACCCTGACAGCCTATTAACGACTCACTGTAGGACAAAATCCTCTTCACCATTGAAGTCAAGTTGTCGTTAAGCTAATAAGTTTTGTATCAATGTAAAACAGAACTAGTATAAATTAAAGAATTAATCAAAACTTAAAATATTTTTTAAACAAGAATATTTGCATAAAATACTGTGTTCCTTTCATTGAGTTTCACGTCAAATCTATAATCATCCAAAAACATATTTAAATGGCTTTTGATGACAGTCCAATAATGAAATTCCAATCCTAGACCGTAGAGCCTACATCGCGGCAGTGAAG
Organism: Mecyna flavalis; assembly: GCA_949319885.1. NCBI lineage: Eukaryota > Metazoa > Arthropoda > Insecta > Lepidoptera > Crambidae > Mecyna > Mecyna flavalis. The sequence goes on from OX439436.1 coordinate 6,224,063, forward strand.
GCAGGCCTTAATAAGCAGTGAGCATAGCGCGCCGCCGACCGTGCCGACTCGAGTTTCCTTCTCGAAAGAAATACGATTCGCTCTTATATATTTTTCAACTATATTTTTATTTTGAGGCATAAATTTTAAATCTGATACAAGGAAAAAAGCTGGTTCGTTCAAGATTCGTAGAAGTTCTCGTAGCATTCGTAGCTAAGAAGGCATAGCGTAGCAGCTGCTACGATATTCTTTACGACTCGTAGATAGTGTAAGATAATTTAACTTTTAAATCAAATTGCAGCTCGACTTTCTTTTTTTTTTATTTTAATACAAAAGACTTTTGCCCTTTCTGTGACTATTAACATCTCATACGGTAGAAACACAATTTACGAGAACTTTCATGAGTGGGCTAGTTTCGCTGCTGCTTTTATACGCATCCACTGCCATCATCCCTTCTATATTTTAAAACGAATCCTAATAAGACTTCCGTAGGCGTTACTTTATCAACTAAATGGTTCACAAGAAGCGCTGCAAACGCAAGTCTACAGAAGGTAAATTAATTGGAGGGTGGCGAGAATAAAGGTCGCCTGTATCAGTGGCGCACACACGGCTGCCCGCCGCTGAATAATTAACTCGCTAATGGCCTCGTCGCAAATAAACTCCAAATTATTGCACCGCGCCCGCACTATGATACATGCCCGATGTTAACGCCGTCAGGCCGGGCCCATTAGCTGCGAAGTAACTTGTCATGAACTCGCGTCGTCCCACAGCTGAGGAAATACGTAAATCACTGCACTGATATTTGTTCAATTTCTTAGTTAAGTGTCTTGCTAACCTGCTTTATTATCAAGTGTCTTGCTTAGCTACACTATGATCTACGATACATGCCCGATGTTAATGCTGTAAGGTCGGGCCCATTAGCAGCGGAGTAACTTGTCATAAACTCGCCGCGCAATCCCGCAGATGTGGAAATCGTCGACGTCAATATATATTCCACTACACTTCCTAAACTTGTGTGCTTGCCTGACACGGTGGCCAGAAATAAACCATCCGTGGTCAAAAATTGTTAAAATCTGGAAGATTTGTTATTCACACCACAGGTTTTAAAGTACTTATGTATATTATTCCAACTAGTTTCAGTGTAAGATAATGCTCACAATGATATTTTTAGCTCCTTGTGCAATAAAGTGTTCTTCTCTCTCTGAGTCTTAACTCAAAATAGAGTCCAATCAAGTATTTTTATTATTTACTTACCGGAACACAGTTTCCATTACTTGATGCTATTTTTACGCGTTGTCTATTCTCATGAAACACCGCGACTGACCTAATTCTGTGATTCCAGACGGCTGTGATTCCAAACGAACCTAAAATAAGTTTCACATTTAATATTTAGCAGGCTTTGGATTGCACTCTCTCATTCGAGGTGATTAACTTTTCAAGAGCATCTAAAAATCATATTTAATTAGTGCATAGACAGCTTTTAATACATCAAGAGTTAGTATGAAGCAATAGTTTTAATTTGATCAAAGTGTTTAAGTTACTAACTTTGGATTCAATGCTATATTCGTAGTTATGTGATGTTGTCCGATATGAATAAATATCGTTTAGGAACTCTTATCTTTTATTACATTTTGCATTTATGTATTTTTTTCCAAAATCGTTTGAACAATAATTTTTTTATTTAAAAACGAATGAAGTGTTGGTGTGTAGATGATACTACCACAGTATTATGGTTTCTAAAACTTTGTCACAACCAAACAATTAACATAATTGGAGTCTATATCATAACCCTCTTAAGTGTCAAATTCCAAAAAAATATATATAATCGTTAATATAAGTGTTAGTAATATAAGTTATCTATCAATTCATAAACCCAGTAGACGTTGAAGAAGCACATCCGCAAGTTAGCCAGCTTCCATTTTTTAAATAAAGATTCAATAAACCTCATCACAGTCCACACATTAGCCATTAGACTGCGTAGCATCCTCCAGATGAGGGCAAGTGCGATTAATACAACGGCTGAAACAATAGATAAGATGGCCGAATTGGCTGCGGAATTAGACGGCCGTAACCGAAGCCGTTATTGAGGATCATAACCACGCGGAAGGCTGCCTCAAGTTGCGTTCAACTTCGCTTTACATTATAACACTTAGTCGTGGTTACATTTAATCATTTATGTTATTATGTGATAAGTGAAAAAATACTTTGATGTTATCACTCCATGTTCGATTTTTATTCATTAAAAAAAATATACCATACTCAGAATGGTATTTTTTTTTCATTCGGGAAATTACTTTCCAACACACCTAGTGCGAAATGCTGATTAATAAACGCTATAAAAATAATAAAATATTACCTTTGAATTAAAATGTCAATTTCGAGATGATGTTCAAATAAAAAACCAGTCCAAATATTGTAACATTCACTTCAATTATATGATAAAATTACTAAGTATCTGATAACATTGTTCCAATAACTTGAATGCCTTCCGGAAAGGATAAGCCGATGAAGCATCCATTTAAAATCAGTAAAGATCATATCAGTGAGGCAGTAAAAGTAGCAGCCTATTAATATCTCACTGGCAGGCATTTCTCCATAATTTATACTAAGACATGGCCGCAATGATGGAAATTAATCGGTTTCAATTATTAATATTTAATAATCCCTAACGACTTGGACGGAGTTCATCGATAGGGGTTATTTAAGGTCAATGAATAAGTATTTCAGAGAGGTACCTCCTTATAGTCATCTTACATCATCATTTTTTGAAGATTATGAGATATTTCATAGTAGAATAATCTAAAACTACTTCACTAGCCAAAATGTGAATCCAATAGAAATATTACAAGCTGTATGATTATATTGTTATTATCTTACTTGAAGCTATTAAGTTACTATCTTGAAAACACTGACAAATTATACCAACAATTTATTGTTAGTTCGACAACTGAACTCGTAACTATTACGTTTTGTCAATTTGTGGTCTATTACTAACAAATCAAAACAAGGGCCGCTATTAGTCTTTAACGACACTCGGGCAGAACAAAGATAACGGTATAATGGCTTACCCTACTTTCTAATTCCAGTAAAACTGCATATCAGTAATTTTGTTCCACCATTTTTATTTCACATGGAGTAGGTTACCCAAATCCATTTCATATTAGCCGCAGTACACAATATTCCAATTTATATCCACGCAAATAAAGAACTATGTTCACGCAAACACCGAGTAGCTAAAACAACAGGTAAGATGGCCCAATTCCCCGGTATTAGTAAGAATATCGTACTTCGAGGCATTAACTAAGCAAATTACGACTGTAACCGGCTGTTTTATTGAAAAGCCTGGAGATACCGCCTTCGGATATTCATTGCGTAGTTACTTTCTATACATAGGTAGGTACTTGGAATTGGCAGAGGCAGTTTGGTGTGTAAGTAATGGATCGAGAAATGAAATTTACTTACGGAATGGTTCAATTGGTTTTAATTACTTTTTAATATTATTTGTGCTAAAATAAAGTGCCTTTTATAGCTTTATATAGTCCTGTAAACTATAAAAATAGTTTCAAGTCAACAAGTCATATTATCAATATTTTAGAAGTACTGTAAAGACTTAAGAGTGTATATCAAAAAACTTAGACTTCCAAACTGTTTAGAGATGTGTCAATTCCATCCTAAGATTCGAACTATTACAACTAAATAAAGCATAAACGTTTCTTAAACACTTCATTTTGAACATCCGGTAGAAAGAAAATTCATTTTCAATTTATACTATATTATAAAGTGTTTCTCTGCATTTTCTGCCGTTGGACAGGGGCTTTTCCAATTTGCATCACAATACCCATTCAACGATAATTGATGGATCCACCCTTTGTAAAGTGACATGTAAGTTATATATCTTTATCAACATTCACAATTAAATGTGGCGTACACCAGTTAGTTGGTTTTTTCGCCCATTTTCTTCTATTTAAATAAAAATCAAAGGCCCCGTGTAAACTTGAATATACATTATAACTTTAATGACAAATTCGTCCACATTTTCTTCCTATGGGTTCATTTTATTTAGAACTGAAAAGCGAAAAAGCACTTATTTCAGGGAATCCACGTATAAATCCAAACAGAAACACGCTAATTCTAAATCAAAGTGTACGAAAGATATACGAGCACTAAAAATCTTTACGGACTCAATGTTGTTTCTATCGGCTCATGACTAAATTTTATAGACGCGTAAATTAGGCAAAGTTAAGGTAGATCCATGGCGCTTCATCAAAATTTAAGGCATATTGTGTAGATCACTTTTTTCAGAACAGGTAAACAGCATTCTAGTAAATAAAAGACATTTCTACAACTATAAGATAAGTACTAACAGCGAGGTTTAAAAAATATTGATTAATTCTAGAGAATGGCACTTAATGATAAATCATGCTTTTCAAGACGATACCAGTTTGCTTATAATGATTCAAACCCCCCAAAATATAACTTATTTGAAATCTTAGGCTCAAGAAATCGTCCCACTCTATCAAAGATAACGGTATGATAGTAGGCATAATAAGAGAGAAAATTTTCTTGTTCTGTGATAAAAGCTTATCATATATAAGCTAATATGTGCCACTTTTTCATTTATACAAACTACACTACCCTATCATTGTCTTTCCTCGTCAGTATGAAAGTTACGCGTGACCAAGTTCCCAGGTCCTTAAGCGGCGTCTCTCTCAACTCCCGGATTGTAGATAATAATTTATTCACATGTAAACTCGTCCTGCCTCAACTTAGATTGGTCTTAAACGAGTATGTTGCGAGCGCGTATTATACTTAACGAAGTTAAACACGCGCCGAACAGACTCGAAGCAACAATGTCGCAACTCGGCGGCACTGGAATGAGTGTAATGAACGCTAGGTTTGGCGCGCTCTTACACAAGCATTTCGTGTTACACTTGAATTTTTGACGATTCTTGCGTAAGTTTTTTGAATCGTTTTGTGTGGGCAAGAGATTAGTTATAGATGTACCGCTTTTTCCACCAGGTGTCAACTCACTCTTACAACTTTGCTTCGCTATTGTACAAAAAAACTGCAGAAGAAAACTTAAAAGCATATAATCAATTCATTAAAATCATATTTCCTCGCTTTTTATTTAATATGTTATTTATTAACAAGTTAACTGTGATTAAATACTTGTTTGTATACTAATTTAAAAAGTCAAAGTTCAGGCATAAGTTTAATTAATTATTTTATTCAATAGGTTGTACGCAAACAACGCGAACCGTTAATTTATTTCATCAAATTACAAAACCATTTTACAAGGTACAAAGCTAATAAATAATAATTAAAACGTCAACACATTGCAGGACCGGGTAAAAATCACGGCTTGTAAATTCCTACGGGAGAGGAGCGCAGGAGAAATCCAAATTGATAGTTTTAGCGGTTACTTAAATGGCAATAGTTTGTGACCGCATCAGGGTAACTACATTTGAAGTTGGACGGCAGCTAAAAGGCCATTACTAGACGGGTCTTATGAATTATTTGTAGTGGCAGTGGGCACGCGACTCGGCTAATCGAGTAAATTATTGTGCAAGCGATACCCGCCCGCCCTGGATGTTCCGACTCTCCCGCTCCGGCCGCCCGCCGCGAGTCAATGCACTCAACTACCCTATTTTATATTCATGTTTCACCTAATTTAATACACATCCAATATTTCAAAATTTTGTTTTTAGTTCTTTCATTAGAAGTTATTTACGTAAAGCAACGACTTTATTTGATTTTGAATATCCCTCTATCAAAATATTTCAAGCATGTATAGAAAGTTGTATATAGAGCGTTATTTTTTATAATTACTGATTGACTCAAGGTAACTTTTTATGCTCTTAACCACAGACTTTGTAGTTTTCTGACGCCCGACAAAATGTCTTACTCTATCCGTTAGTGGAGTATTTTGAGTACAAAAATAAAAGTAACGTGTTTGCGTTACATTTTAATAGAATGGCCGAAATAAAACATTGCATTTAAAAAATCTTTTAAGGTCACGCTCATTTGTTTTTTTAATCACAATCCATGAACAATACAATACTCAACTTAATGTAAGTTACGGGTAAATTCATTGCTTTTCCTTCCAAGTGCACTTAGAAATGCAAGTAATTACCGGACTGTAAATAAACTAGTGTCAAATGGTTGTAAGGTGGGCAGGTAAAACACTGAACGACGTGGTAATTAAAGATTTACAATCGGAGGCGCCAGTCCGCCTGGCCAACTTGTCTAGTGTGCTACTCATACTAGGGTTACCACAGTATGTGTAAATCCTTGACCTGATTCGTATATGTAATTATTTAGTACGGTTTTGATGCGCGGGTTTCAGAGCGATACAAAACTTTAAATGACCCTTCAATAGTTGCAAAGATTATAATCATTTTGAAAGAGCGTAATTAGAAATAGTGATAACACGAAAACCTACGAATTTTGTTATGTCAGATAAAATAATTTTCTTTGGCGAACCAAATTACAGCCAAAAATCTTGAACGAACTAAAAAGCTTCTTTAATTTCCAAAAACCATCATTGCAAAAACCCTAACGAAAAATTTTCTTATAGTTACAAACGAACAAAATGTAAAAATGGTAGAAAAACAATATTTTTTGTTCTGAGCATTCGTGTTTTGTAGGCACATATAGTGTATTGTGTAAGGCAGTAGAGTAGAATGTAAAACGGTAAATGACGTGGTCATTAAAGATTTACAATAGACGGCGTCGCCCTGCCTGCCGACATGCCCTAACGACTTACGTATAAATAGTTTACTTACATCGCCAACCATGTATTATATTATTTTAAAATGAGTTTCATTACGTGTTTACCAAGAGCAAAATTACATGAACACGGTATAAGTAAACAGACTTTAATTTAAAGATTGATAAAACAGGTTATAGTCCTTATCGTTTGAATTATGAATCTTGATTCGAGTGCTCGATAGTTCCGAGTAGGTCTTACTGAGCACTCGTTGAAGCTTTTCGAGAATGTTATTTATTTAACAAAACCACATATGCACACCTGTGTAATATTTATCTAATTAAAGAAACTTCAAAAAATCTTTTCACAAAAACAACTCTTTTTATCCACAAAATCGTTCTACGTTGCGAAAGCGTACGTGTCTGTGTACATTTTCGCCCATTTTTTGTACCAACTGAATACATACCGTGGATAAAATTACACACTACAGCAAATAGACCCTATTTTAAAAATGTAAAACGGTTGTGAAACTACTCAAATTAAAACGAAATTGATGATATAATCGATTCAAGGCAGACATAAAATGGCAATCGATACGGAACCACTCAGCAAACACATAAGTTACCTAGATCGTGCAGTATCTCTAGAAAAATAACTGGTGTAATGGACAAATGTCACGTTACTTCCACTGTTTCCTTTTTCTATTTCTAGTATGAAGTACTAAAGCGGAGTCTATAAATTTGCGACATAACGGAGCTCCAGGAGTTCTCAGTTTGTTATAGGCTTAATACATGAACCTCTCTTGAGGTAAGTCAACTAAACCAAGTTTGTGCCTAGGTGAAGATGCTTTTAGCCGCACTAACTGGGACACGCTAGCCCACTTTTCTATTTCCAACGGGACTGAAACAATGATATTGTGGAAATTCAGCTCCGCTTTAGGTTAAGCTGAGAACTATGCTTGTGCAAATTTAATCGGAAAACCTTTTATTTCTATCTTTACTTTACTCCGGGACTTAAAATTCACTTCAGTCAAACTTTGTGTTGTTGGGATCGGAGTTTAGAATGGAATAACCATCAGGCAAGTAAACAAGTAGGTACACAGATCTTAAACAAACTTTTAGACAGTAAGTATACAAAATGTCTTAATAAGAATTGAATTCTAAATCTCACAAATGTACACCTATTCAACCGAATTGAATGCGAAATAATTCAAAGACAGGTAGCCAAATCGCCATTCGAAGACATAATCCGCGAGATTGTTTCAGTATTTCAACCAACAATAATGCATACGCAAAGCAAAAGCACTTAACCTTAAAACTGGCTTTGTCCGTTGGAATGTAGACTTTATTCCTTTCGTGTAAGGTGTAGGAGGGGGTAGTTGTGTATAACCGCGTACAAAGGAGCCAGATGAGTCGGAGTAGGCTGGAGACGCAGCGCATCCGGGATGTAAGGACCGGTAGCGGATGCCGGCACACCGCGACAATCACGCCGGCGACATCTTGCGGTGAACGTGCGGAACTTATGACGTTTCTGTTTTAATTAACATTCAGCATGTATAGTTTTGTGTTAGTGAGGTTGGAGACTAACAGGTTTTGAATGAATTGCTTTGCTTAAATCGCCTTAAAATGTTTTATTACACAAAATTACACATTAAAATAAAAATAGATGATAAAAAAGATCGAAAGGTTGGTTGGTAGTAATCGCTAATATATCAGAAAACACTATATTGTTAATCAAATTTCGTAGCACTACACATTGAATAGATAACTTCATAAAACATCAGTACTGTTTCCACCAAAAAGTAGACTAGAAATCCCCTTCATTCCAAGTGGAACGTGTCATCGAAGTGGTATTTAATATTTGCGTAACCTGCTCGCAAATCTGTTATCCCAACATCACAGCTCGACTGAAATTTTACCTAAAGCTGCGATTGTTTAAATCTGCTGGCAAACGGAAACACGGGATTCTGTTAACTAAAGCCCGATTGAAACGCTGCCCTTTAACGAAATACAATTAAACGGGATATTGGATACTGAAATGGTAACATGGCTACGTTGTTCTAAGCCAATTAGTTGGTCATTTTTGCAGCGGCACGGCGTGGAGTCCGCGGGGAGGGCCTAAGCTGGAATAAGCCGGTTATGCCCGGTTCGAATCTAATTAAAGGCCTCGGTGTCCAACCCGAAATGCTGACAGTTGCCGTTTGACGCGTTTTTTGCACCGGCCAATAGCCGCGGGTTAATGGGCTTGTTTTCAGAAAGTTATTCCCGCTGTTACCGAGCGCCGCAAACAACCGAACCAGAGCAGAGGAAAAAGAAGTCGGAATGAATAATTTGATCAAGTAATGCAGCAACCGCAGTCGCTCAAAATGAATACAATTGTTTTGTTTTCCCTTGGTAAATTTATTCGTTGTTTAGAATAATGAAACGGGCGTATTTGCTCAGGGAAATCCATTCTCTAACAATTTAAGACAGAATCCGCCTAATGTGTTGCAATTTTTCATGTATAATAACAGTATGCAAATAATATTTCCTTCCTGAATTTCACGTATATGTCTTGTAAAATGATATTTTCTCACGAGTCAGGAACAATTACGTTTGTTTTCAAACGGATTTAGATTTTTTAGACTGGAGACACCATTTATGAGTTCAATATCAATATGAAATTTTATAACTAAAGTCACCTAGTTAGGAATTGATTTCTAAAAAGTATACATACTTATTATATTTGTTACAGTGGTTAGAGCATTGGGCTCTAAAACCCGGAGGTCGTGGGTTCGAATCCCGCGGGGAACATCACTTTGTGTGATTGTTTCCAGTTTGGTTAGGACATTGCAGGCTTGAATCACCTGAATGTCTGAAAAGAATGATGATTCCGTGCTTCGGAAGGCACGTTAAGCCGTTGGTCCCGACTATGTTCCAAGTAGGTCTGGTTTCCCTTGTAAGGGTTACGGAGGTCAGATGGCAATCGCTCCATTGTAATAACCAGGCTTGTCAAATCTAGGATCATAGTCGAAGCGGACCCTGAGCTCCAAACTGGATGCAATCGGGAATACGCTGGGATGATGATGATGACTTATTATATTTTATGTATTTGCACCTATATAGCTCTAGTATTAAAACTAGATGCTATATGGATGCCAATCCGAGGATTTTTTATATGAGAAAGAGGCCTTGTGCCACTGTTGCAAAAGTTCGTAGGTAGATAATAGACTGATAATGTAATATCAAAGTAATTGATAAAGCAGGGCTCGGGTATCCGCCCGCGCTCCTGTGCCGTGCCGGGCACTCGAAGCACGCTCACCGCTCACAACATTAAGTAAAAGAGTCCGTGAGCTGTAATTTAGTAGAAAGCATTGAAATATTCGTGTATAATCTGAATAACATGCCGATATGAACAACGGGGGAATACGGAACGTTAGGGTGTATTTTATCCAATATTAAACGTTTAGGGAACTGCGAGCGGAATGTTTTACAAATTACGCGAGGGCTTTTACAATATTCAATAAGATAATGGACAAAAAGTATGTGACTTTGAAGTACCTTGTCTTTTGAATTACTGCGCACAGAGCTTCGCTTTTGTGTAACGTTTGAACGTATTTTTTATGTTTAATATTTATAATGACAATGTACACATTACTATTTTTGTCGTTTGCTTTGGAATGTAGCTCAAACATCTCTAAGGCAATAAAAAACAAACATTTAAAATCCTGATGGTTCACACAAAGCTCGTCGATGTTTAATGTATGTTCGGAAGAATTACAATAATTTTTTAAAAAAATCCGACTGTCACAAATTTAACACAAGGAATAAGCACAGACTTGCCGTTCCTAATGTCAGGCTTCATAAAACAGGAAAGTCATTTGTTGGACTGAGCATTAAACTATTTAACAAAGTACCACAACGTCTTGTAGAATTACCTTTAAATAAATTTAAAGTCGTAATTAAAGATTACCTTATGAGGAAAGGTTACTATAAAGTAGATGATTACTTAAATGACAAGACTCTGTGGACATGAAACACATTTGCTTCTCTGCACATCTACTCTTGTGCTTATTTATTGTACTTATTACATATATTATTATTAAGTTGACATTATATTGTTATTAATTTGACATTATATTATTATTAAGTTATTATTGTACAACACAAAATGATTTAAAAAAGGCTATCATATGTAACTGTTGAGTTTCTTGCGGCACTTCTTCTCAACAGCAGGCCATTCATTCACGTCGAAGTGCTGGTAGGAAAAAAAGTTTATGACGTGCAAAAGAATTTCTTGGTAAATCAAATTGCAAAATAAATACTTTGACTTTGACTTTGACTTTGATGGCGGTAACTTTAATTTGATTCATTAGTATCAATTTATTCGATTAAATTTGAATTTATATTTGCGCGAACTTCGTTACATCAAATCGAGTTGTTGCGAGCCTCGGCGAGCTATTGAACAAACAGCTATTTCAATTACCCATGCATCTCGAACAAATAATCGTTGCAAGGTAATGCATTCAATACATAAACAGTTCAGGGTTCAGTTTGACTGAATATTTGGAACTATTGGCTTTGGCGTATGAATTAATTATTCTACTACTTTTTTACAATCATTTCGGGACTTTTCACCGAAAATAAGAACCATTTTCCTGCATTTTGAGATGACGAGTTGAACAAGATTCTCTTGAAAAACGTTTTCGGTTATAATAATAGGCGATAAAAGCGTTAAATTTGGGAAAAAGAGAAAAGATTTATCAGTACTTAGTGAAAATATGGATCACAAAAATTTCATTTTAATAAAGCTCGCACTTAATCTGGCTTTAAACATCCCAGGCTTTAAGATGAGATTGTGATGAGATGTTTACCAGCTACATATAAAAGTAAATTGTGCGAAACGTTAGCGTGAGAATAATTATTAAACAAAAGGATAAAGTTAAGCCAACACCATCGAGGCTCCTAACATAAACTAGTTAATTAAATCACCTTGTCAAAGAATAAGTAGGTGTTAGGCGGCATTAATCTGTATCTATACTAAAATAAATACACCTTAATATAATAAGTAGGTAATCCCATTTTACACGATATTCAGTTTATGCTATATCAAGTAATAACGTTTGTCAGCTAAGAGAAAACCTCAATTTCTTCAGGACCTTCGTAATGTAATTTTTGGCCTCTCCATTTTCTCTACCCAAAAGTTAGAGCTTTATTGAAATATTGGATATCAAGTATGGTAGAGTTGTTTTTATTATTCAAAAGTTTGCGATTCCTCCGCCGCCGCACTCGGGGCGAAGGCTATTTTCATTTTTAACCCGAACTGAAATATCAGTGCCTTAAAAAGGACAGAAAAACATTGACATTTCTGATACGTACTTTAACCCGCTATTGGGTTCTATGATGTTTTTATGTAATTATTTCTGCAGAATATTATAAGACTCAGAACAATAAAGTAAAATAAAAAAAGTGTAGAGTTTCTACATCAAAACAATTAGATCGATTATGACAAGTAGTAGTAGCGTATAAATTCGTTTAAGTTCAGATCAAATATGCTAACATCGTAGTTTAAAATTAACCCTTAACTTCCGCATGGCTATAATAACACAAAATAGATAATTTAGTAGACGATGGGAAAGGACATCTACACCGGCCGCCAGGGTCAAATTTCGCGCGGTCGGCCGCAAGCGCGCTCGGCTGCGATTCTGTTACAAATCACTACACTTGGGAGCAATCTGCTCGGAAATATTTATCTAGGCGTGGGGTTAATAATTAACAAGTGAGCTTCCCAGGTTCCAACTTTCTTAGGAAATTGAACTGTCAAAAAAAGGAAAAAACAGGAGGAAGACTTATAAACAAATGTATTCCATACACATTGTATAATAGTACATACTGTCAAAAGAAACATGCGTTCATTTCAAGTAACAAAAAACAACAGTGAACAGACACAGATCACTTATTTCGTTATCTTTTCACTTTCTTCTTTTTCATAATCTTCAATTATATTCATCAAACATGTTTGACGGTGCAGTGTACCTCGAACCCACATCTTTTAGTAAGACCTTTTTGTATTCGTTACCTTTTTTCCCCTTCAAACATTACTCTACACACTACAATCATATTTTTTTTCTTCTTAAAGCTAAGAAGCATGGTTTGCTGCTTTGAGATTTAATCACATCATTCTCACAAGACATTATAACTACACCCACGAATCAAAAACCCAACATTCAAGAACGATCAAAGTGTCTTACCTCAACCAGATGTGGCATAAACGGACCGAAAACCGAAAGGAGAGTATGATACGATATATGTATAATGTGTATATTTTCATTTGTCGGAATAAGGCATTTGTTATTTAGAGTGTGCTTATTGAGTGATTCTCTGACAAGATATACCAAAAGATTAATGGTTTGTGCCATTTATTTGCCACTTTTAAGACATTCAAAGAGTACTATTACCTTCGGCTTTCGGAAGAGATAAATACGTTCACACCCCTGTAAATGATATTTGCAAGTTGAAATTTATGCTAAACACAAATCTGTCAATTGTTTATCAAATTAACTCAGTGCCGACGTCAGCGTACGTACGTAACTTTGGTGCCTTAACTTCGGCACTTTAAGTTCGGTTACTTAGTTTCACTAACTTCCCTGTACGAGTACATTGCCTGTATAATACACAAGGCAGAGAAGTTTCATGACTCCTAAGTTTAGCACTGTATAGGATTCGTCATTGGAAGAAGAAGCGATTGCAAACTAATACACAATTGTACAAACTGCATACATGTATTTCATGCCAATAGAAAATCATCCAGACATAATGATTTCAAAATACATAGTCGTCTTTCTACTGTAAAAGTAGACCCAAACAAACATCGTATTTTTATCACTTACGAGTATACCCACGTGCAGGACTGGTTACTTATGAAGCCCACTTTTCTAAAATTCTTTTAAGTAGTTTTTTTCATCCATCTCATATTATAATCGTGGACAATTTCAGGCTTAAAATACAAAATTATCCAAACATCTTATCGAATTTGTATCGAAACTTTCTGAAAACGTTGACGAAAATAAGAAATAGACATGAGACGAAAGTGGCTCTCTCATATTGTTAGTGCACACGAAACAGCAGCCGCCATAATGGCTGGAGTACCTCCCGCTGTTCTGTGCTCTGCATATTCTTTTTAAGTTTCCCAAGTAAATCGCGTTAGACGATATGAACGGTTCGATATCGGCCGACGAGTGACAGCGTCCGCCATATTGGTTGCATAAATCAAGTCGCCGACGAAGTGACACCGCGCCGTAAGCGATCGAGTGTCGCCCGGGCAGAAATAAAAGCAAGCGAATATCCCTAGTTGAGTGGTTTACTCTGAGGCACGCTGGGAAATTTGTCTCGTCGGGCACTCTGTTTTTATCTGTCTGCATTTTAAAAGCTGACATTACTGGAGCGAGGCTTCCTATCTTGGGAGGAAGCTGCTGATTGGAAAAGAATGTCAGACTTTACGCGATTCTTTTACTTTAGGTTTTTTAAGTATCATTGTTGATCTCCATACTTCCGTAAACTTCATGATTCTTAAATGATGATATTAAGCGACAGTTGTACCATACAGTATGCAGGTCACAACTAATTGTGCAATTTCAAACTAGATTCGTGTTATCTTACAATATTAAACCATGATTCCTTAATGGTCGTTAATACTCGTATTACAAAAACTTATACAGAATTCCTAACAAACTTCAAAAAATTACCTTCGAGTATTTACCACCACGAAAGCAACTCAGTAAATGTATAATTATGCGATAGTCCTTGCATTGTTTTATTACATTGCAATCTTTATTTTTAAATGAATATCACAGTAATAAAATCTACACCGTGTCTTTTCTTAGAAGGAAAAAGAAATTACAACGATGTTATAATTTTTCCCCGTGTTTGTAACGCCTTCGCAGCGCCTCGGGCAGTCAGCTGACGCCTTAAGAAAGTCGGGAAGCCTTTGAGCTAGAAACGTCTGAATTCGTTCATAAGGGTGACAATATCAAGTAGGCGACACCTCGTTCTATCGGCGCCGCTAAGTAGGTCGAATAATGTGAGGAGCCGACAGAAGGGCTCTCGGGGCCCTGCGCGCCCTCGAGGGCCCTTGCCGCCCCTCCATACTAAAATCGCTTGATTTGACATGATTTTTAAATGCCGATAGCGGACCACAAAGCTCTCTGGTCTCAGTTTGCGGACGAGTTTTTCATTGTATTTTTATATACCCATACAGAAAGAAAGATATTCACTTCCTTTAATGTACACTATGGTTTTGATTGATCATTAAATAGCTGATAAACTTCTTCCTAAATTACTGGATAGATATTGTTATCTGAGAATACCGAGAATATTATAGACTATGTTCCAAGTAGGTCTGGTTTCTCTTGTAAGGGTTACGGAGGTCAGATGGCAATCGCTCAATTGTATATAATAACCAGGCTTGTCAAATCTAGGATCATAGTCGAAGCGGACCCTGAGCTCCATACTGGATGCAATCGGGAATACGCTGGGATGATGATGATGACAGAGAATATTATATAAATAGAGATAATATTATAGTGTGTTTTATTATAATAATATCCATTAGACTACAGGGAAGACTTAAATCTACACATGTTTTCTCGGTTGTCACATAGCAACATTACCCTGACATATTAAGACTATCATTGACCAAATCCACAAAACGCAGCAAAATTCGTTTGATAAAACTATTTTATGTTTTATTTTATTACAGAAAACCAATTTAAGCCTCGATGACTCTCCCCATTTAATGTTTAATTTCGATTCGGCCAGCATGATGCCGTTTGTAAATTAAAATGAAACTACACCAGTATGAAAAGCTCAGGCGTATGCAAAAAATATACAGTTGATAAAGGTTGCAGAGCCGCTGAATGCAGACGACCTGTGCTACTCTGATTATTATATTTTGCTGTGTAGATAGTTACAAACTTATGATGACGATTTTAATGTTAATGTTTTAAACTTGATGATGATGAAACAGCCTTCAGATCTGCACAAACAAAACACTATAATATGATGTAACAAAACACGTTCAGTCTCACAATTCTTCAGTCAAGTAAGAAAAAAATATGAAGTTGGCTTCTGGTAAAGGCAAAAATTTACCATAAATTAATGACACGAGGAAAATCTCGTTAAAAAAAGTTGCCCCTAAACAACAGAAAATCGAGTGTAGTGTAGGGCCGATGCTCCGCGGCATCGTGACGCGCCCGGAGGGGCCCGCGGCCGCGCTGTCACGCCCGTTCGACGTGCGCATCGCTCACGCGCCCCGACGGACCGACTGAATTGAGAAATTGAAACGCGCTCCTAATCACAAAAAATATCTCGCCCACAACGTAGGTAGGTACCTAATTATAGACAAAATGAAATTAAATCAAGGTTCACCTTATAACGTTTCGCGAGAACACGTAAAACTGGCACCCCCTCGAATTTAACACATTCAGTGCGTTACGACCACTATTTTGACGTATTCGACTTTCCGCCAGCGCGGCAGCCCTCTGTCCCTGTTTTACGCTTGGTGCGGGGGCTATTTTTCTATGTTCTATGTAGAAAGGAAATTGTTTTCGTCTGGTGCGGTACGACCAGTATTTTGACGCACCCCCCCAGCCCCGCAACCACCCGCTTGCGCCCGCGCTGAGCACTAGTTCTGCCTGTAATATCGACACACGTATCGATAGATTTTTTGAGGCTCGCGAGAACGAAATGATCGCGAAAAAAACTTGTCATTAAATCTTATATTGTGTGATCTCTATGGTTAATATAGAAGTAAAATTGACAGGTGCCAAATTATAAAATCGCAATTGGTTAAATTAACGCTAAAAACAAAGAATTATATAATAATTACCTCAGATTATATTAATAATGATTGAAAGTAAACTAACGATTTTCATACTTTTTTCCTTAATTGATTATATTCTAGTTAAAAATATGTAACATCTTTTAGGTCTGAATAAAAAATATCGATAAAAATCATTTGTTGTTTAACTGTTTAGATCCCATCACTAGTATTTTTTCGCTTCTATGCTAAACGCCCAATATATGGTCGTAAATCAATGATTTCGAAAAATGCTTATATTTTCCAAATTATCCTTCAGAACCCTGTGCTACGGCAGTTGTGTATAAACAGGGATATAACCTAAAGGTTTGAAAAAGAAAATCTTTGGTACAATGAGTTTCCACGTCTGTGTAGGCCCTGGAAGTCAGGTCTTGGTGCGTCAAAATACTGGTCGTAACGCACTTCTGGCTTAGGTACGTACGACCAGTATTTGTTCGTAACGCAGTCGCGGCAAGTTCAGGTTTTTGTGCCAACGCACTTAAAGTGTTAATTGACGCCCTCGTAGGACGACGTCAGATGCGGTGAGAATGTTAAAATAATTTTCGGCGTTCGCGATGTTCCTCTCCATTTCACAGACGCGACTCGCCTAAGACGAGTATTTAGAGCGCTTGATAAATCGCAATCGATTTTAGCGATGTCGCGTTTAAGCGAAAATGAAAAATTCGCTAAATCTGCCGGAATCTCATAATAGCATTTTCATCAATCAATACAATGAAATCCGAAACTGACAGGGGGCGGCATCTATTACTTTCCGATCATGGCATATTTTTTGAGCGATAAATACTTTCTTGCCGGGAGTATAATGCAGAAATATGACGGAGGCTTTCGTCTTTTTCATTGTTCAGCAAATAAGCCTAGTGGATGGACAAAGGCGGCGTCGTGACGACAAGCACGTAAGGGCTCGCTTCCGCCGCGCCAGCACTCTCAGGAGCGAGCGCTAGGTGGCTCGGCGAGCGTCGAGTGGCTCGAGAGCCGAGCGCTGACGAAGCCACCGCCGAATAGCTGAGATTATTACGCTATGCAGCCGCCGCAAAATAGGATGCTGCGGATTATGCAGTCGTACTGCCGAAACAGGCACACCGACATAACTCACTACCTACCACTTAATACATTTCTGCTAATTAAATGCTGCTCATGTAAGCGAGTACACATGACCTCTCTAAATAATCCTTTATGTACACATATGAATTCCCTAATGATGAAGGGAAATGTAACAAATGTTGTTATGAATAGCGTCAGTTTAGAAGTAAAGCTAAGAAATCTTAAATATTACACACAATTTTGCCATTGCGCAAAAGTTAAAAGAATTCATTCAACATTTTAAAAAGTTCATTTAAAAACGACAAACTGGGAGATGTAAAACTGATTAACACTGGAGATACTTCATCGCGTTGCAAATTTAAAAGTCCCTGTGGTGCAGAGAAAAATATTCAATTTGAGGCGAATAACTGCGGCGGCAACAATCTAGCCGAACAAAAAGTCCCATTCAACGTTTGTAATTAGAAACCGCGCGGCTCCGCTCGGACCTAATATGTACATATGTGCACTAGAAATTTACAGAAGCACCTATTTGTAAAAACATTTTCCGAACTCCGAAGTGAAGCTAAAAATATTTTATGTTCGCGGCGAACTTTTGCAAAAGCTAGGCCAAGGCAAAGCTTCATGAAACTGTTATCATTAGAAGTTGTGTTTACTAAACATGACATTTTATAAACTGAACTTAGATTAATTAAAAATCTAAAATGTGCGGTTTCAAAAGACCAAGTTAATTAACGAATATTTTCCTATTTCCTACATGGAACCACAAGTCCATAATTTTAGTGCATTTATACTTAAATATTTATTTGAACGAAATAGCGGATAGTTATCTATTTATTTGTAAAAGTTTATAGTGGTATAATATGCATGAGAAAGAGTTCAGATCACATATAGATACTTGTGCACTGTATGTATCATATCAAAACAATGGCGAAACTGAAACTGCGGGATTGCAATTTGATACATAATACAAAGTAAATTGCTTTAACAATTAAACTTCATAAATACGTTTAATCCAATTTAAACATGCACAGCTATCTTCCGTTTCGTATGTTATACTGGATACGTTGGAAGTGTAGGTCCAGAACGCGCCGGCCGTGGCAGAAAATAATTCAATTAAGTTTTACATTCAAGAGTTGCTCGGACGCGAATAAATGTGGTTATCACAATTATCCTATGTTCAGTAAAACTAACGAGCTTGCCAGAGTACCTAGCGCTATTGTAATTTCAAATAAGGACTTTAATCTGTGTGTATACTCAGCTGCAGCACTTTACTCCTTCAAAACAATGCTAATTTGTTCAACCGCATGAATACTTTTGGATATTGTTGTTTACGCAATGCACTTGGTCTAGTTCAGTTATACCTTCATAAAATAGTTTTGAAATAAATATAGTCGTAATTTTTGCCTAAAACATGCTCTACGGAAATCAAATATTTACGAAAAATATATTTATAGAGGTCACATAAATCATAGTAATGTATTCCAGGTCGCAAGCACGCCTCGTCACAATATGGGTCAGGGATAGCGCGTGACAGGTGTCGAAGCTTTTCGAGGACAAGCTGTCTGAATCAATAAAAGAGCCCTAAAGATACCCCATCTACCGCGCGGAGACAGTTATGGCTAGTTAATTTGCCACGGCCGTCTCCAAACAAAAGTACATAGTCGCGGCGAGCGTGGTGGCGCAGGCACCACGCGGCGCCTCGCGGGGTTCCGCGGCCAACACGCTCGCCTAATGGAGGGCCCTGCTGCTCGCCGGGGGGCTATTAAAGACATTGCTCTTATCGAAAGAAAGCTAAGACTTTCTTAATAACGGAGGATTTAGCCTTTCCTCTATTACAGACGGAGATACAATTTTAGAAAGGATTCCGATAATTCCTCGCAATAAACTCGACTTAAACTCTCATAATAACAAATTAGGAGCGATATTATTATCGAAGCTTTATAAAATAGCATGAAAAGTACACCAAAACCTATTAAAGTTAGTTTAACCCGATCCCTGCTCGGCAAACACCTAAATCTACATTCCGTGGAGTGAAATACAGTCGATTCACCGCAACCTGACGGCGAAACTTCCGAGATCGACGTGTCGACTAACAACTGTTCACCCGGAGGCTTACGGCACTACATACAATTATCCACCCTATTCTTTTCCATGTAAAGTATCAAATCGTCTAAAACGAGTAGTTATTTAATTCTTTGACAATGATGTTTCACAGCCACTTAAAACTTTTGAGTGAATAACAAATCTCCTCCGAAAAGTCTGTTGGGCAAAGTTAGGCTGTTAAATTGTTTGTCGGTAGAAGGTCTTTTAAAAAGTTAAAGGAACAAAAATCGCATAAAGGGATCAGGTGGCAACCCCCGCTCGCTGTACACTGGTTTAATTTAACAATTTGCATAAATGCACGGGAAACTGGGCTTAAAAAGGTTTTATTTCTGTCTAATGTCCTCGTTGGCTCATTGTTAATTTCTTTAACCGGTTTCACGATCCTAATCGATTTGAAAACGTGGTTTGAAGAAGAAATTAGTTGTGAAACTAAAAGGGGTGGTTCAGATACGTTTGAATTAACCATAACACCGGCAAGACGTGTCGAAGTGGTAAGTTGACAAAAAGCCCGCGTGATTGATGCTCCCTCGCTCTGCCCTTATGGAGTTTCAACTATGTGTAATATCTACACGTATAGAATATTGAGCACCGTATTACGAGAACGTATCATTTGAAGTTTCACGTTCGTAAAGGCGAAAGGAATTCATAGTCGATAATCGATAAAAAGGACTACGCATGGATGAGTTGGCCCGTGATTAATTTCCGAGAATTTTCGCCCATGATATATTGCAACGAAACTGAAAATAAGTCTAATAGCGTTTTTCGACGAGACAAGTTCCTCTTTTATATTTTCTGTTCAAAAATCTTAAAAAATATCGCCTTTAGTTTCTATGTACGAACTATACATAATATTTATGCCTATTTGATTGGCTCGATGGAGCGCCAGGAGCCGTGAATTCGAATCCACCCATGATAAACATTCATGTTTGTAATGTTTGTAGATGTTTATTTTTAGTTAATTGACATGTAGGCACTAATATTACAAATACAGTTGACGACACTTTTTCTACCTTGTGATTTGTGAGTTTAACGACATTTATTTATCAAATACATAATACAAATTAAATCATTAGCGCAAACCAAGTACTCGCGTCTTCAGTAATAAATAAATAAATAATAAATAAATATTTCTTGGACATTATTCACAACAAGAAACAACGGTTTACTTATTCAATTACGAACGCAGTAGTTGACAAATCCATTTAGCACGGCACTGGCATTATCTTTTGTTGTCTGCTCTGGACCAATCAATTACAAGCTCCACCAGTGGGGAGTTGATTACGGCTCCTCTACTGATGCGCTCTTAATGACACTGCCCAAAGACTTCCATGTGTTTCAACTGTTTCTATTTTGTCGTCCGTGTCTGATTAAAAGATTAAGTATTCCGCCCTACACATAAATCTTTTGCTTTGGTTTTCGGAATTCAGTTACATTAAGGGCCACTTTGACCAATTACAGATTAGTTGTAGGTTTCTCTTTTTTTTTTAAATTATATGGCAGTGGTGGAACTGACCATAATATTTTTTTTTAATAATTTTCTCACTACTCTCGCCCAATAATATCCTAGAACATGTTCGCTTGAAATGTATAAAATAATTTCACATTCATAGGCCTCTTAGGTTTTAATAGTTATTATCTCTCTACATACACACTGGATGTATTACTGAATCGAGAGAATAAATTCATACGTCTGATCTCCATAAATCTACTTGTGACAGTTCATAAAATAAACCTCCATTGAAGGCGGCAAAAGATCCCTTATCTCGGTTACACCGCTTTGAATAACGATTCAAAGTGTAACCCCATCGCGGCGGTCTTTGATGTCCTTTAATTATAAAACTTTTTCTCGTAAAGGAAAACCTTTATAGCCCTTGTACACGGAAACACTGCACATAAGAAACTTAGTAGTCAAGCGTGGCTCTGGGAACTTTCTTGGCGTGTGCCGTGATTACTTCGGGTAATTAAATTTGTGATGAATCTTATGCAATTTCTCCATTTACTAGTGCCTAAGTTTAACTACAAGTACTAAAAGGTTTTTTCGACATTCCAAATTATTTTCTGTATTCAGTAAGAGTGCTTTTACTTTCGATAGCGTTAAACTATTCCTTACAAGCGAAGACTTTATAGGAATATAAAACAACGTGATAAGTACATATTTTTGATAGCCCATTTCAAAAATCGCTTCTCAAAAGAAAAATAGCCTCTCCATTATCCGTATTGCCTTATCGAGCAATATGAAGCTAATAAAAATAAACTGGTTATAGAGGTCGAAGTGTTTGTAAGAAACTGCTTGCAATATGTAGGTATACCACTTATTCGAGCGTTACCACTATGTATTTCCCAAACCTCTCAGGGTGTTTCGCCACGTTATTTACTCGAAATCAGCTTACGGAGAATGATGGAACGGAAATTCATGTTGTTGCTACTATTTTATATTCACAGCGCCTTTGACATCGTGTCGCGTCGAAATGCGTAATGTTCATTTGTCAAGACTACCGCTTTACCATCAATTCTCGAAACACGCTTTTTAGGAAATACCGATGTTTGTGTGGAAACTTTACTTATAACTTGAGACACTTGTTATTAGTAGGAATAAAATAAAAGACATTTTTACTTACCTAAATCAATAACTTTAAAGAGTATTTGAGCTTCTATGTCTCTTTCGAATGAATTATTACCGCGTACTACTAATGCGTCAAACATTAAGTATTTTTAGGATCGCACGTTATTATTGGACATATAGTACACAAGATTCTATTTCAGTGTCTTTTAATATCATATCTACGTATACTCGGAGCAATGTTTAATTTTTGAATTCCGGGTTCGAGTACAGAAAAATGAAAAAACACGAACGAAAATGAAAAATTCAAAAGACCAGTGTCGTTTTCGAGTTTATCGCGCAAACAAACGCGAGGGCTCTGGTTCACGTATTAGCAGCCGCCCCTCCACACCCCATTTCCTTTACTGCTTTTCACAGGCCATCGTGGAAAATTTTACCGGACAATTTCTCTCTGCTACAAAGCGTTGAGTCCTTAACTTGAATAATTTAACTGTATTTATCGAATTGAATGTTTTCGCGATATTTTTCAATGGAAGCATAATAAATTCGTTATTGTTATTGAAATAAAGGGCAAAGAAAATAAAGTGGTAGGCATTAAGTAGGGCGCGATGGGCCGTGGGTATCGATCAGGCGCTAAAACAAGCCGAGGCCTACTCCGTCTAGCCAGCACTACAGCCATAGCACCTGCGGCTGTGTTCCTGGTACAATAACCTAGTAAAGCGATTCCGGGACATGTTGATTGAAACTTGAAATAGCGCCGCCTTTTATTGAATTGGAAGGGGCTAAATGTTTTCACCGCCGCTGTTGTTTGTGGCAGTAACCTCAAACAGGGTTGGAGTGCATTTCTGTAAACGTTTATTGTGAACATTGTACTTTAAATTTAATATAATTGATATTAGTGCAGTAAACAGTAAGATTCCTGTAAGAAACTTACATATCTGCTTTTTAATTTTTCTGCCGTAACGTAATGCATTGCGATATCAGATTTTCACCACAATTTTCGTTTCCATTATCTACAAAACCTTTAATGTACTTTCTGCTAGTTTGTTAGTCTGTGATTCTATTTAGATTTAGATATAGAACCAAATTCATTCCTTTTCACTCGTATTAGCTCTGTTAACAAAGAGAGAAAAAAAAAGTTTAAATGTGTCTCTCCCTGCATTTACCGACTCTACCCCAATAGTCCAGTCAAGTTAGGTCTTAAAATAGAAGTAAGGTTACAAAAATTCCCATAGAGCTAAAAATTGGTATGAATGTTCAGAATACTATTATAAATGAATTGTGAAAAGTCCTCATCAATCCTCCTTGTGCATTTTTTTTTATTGATGTTGAAAGTTTGCAAAAATAGGTTTTTCGCGATTTTCAGCTAAACGGTGAGTTTTACAGGAAAAATAGTTCAGACAAAATTGTAGAGCATCCGATTCTCTACAAAAAATGTATTCACACTTTTTTCATAAGTATTGCCATTTCCGTGATATAGCGATTGAAAAAATTTAAAAAAAAAATTTATTCGTAATATGCACGTTAATATACTTATATTCATTTTTGAACCGTTTTACGAGTAAAAATATGAGTCCCTATGTCTTATACATACAAATTATAAAATTCTTAGAATTTAAATGAACGTCAAAAACTCTGCCCCTATTTTCATTTAACAGAGATTGTGCATTTTACTGTTTTTAAAAAAAATGTCGCAATTCTGCTTTATTTGTAGTCAACCTTTGACTGAAAGTGGAGTTGTTACTGTTGATCGCGACATAAAAGCATTAATTGTTGCAAGTAGGTACTTATTGAAAGAGATGATGGGTTTTCTGAGTACCTGAAAGACCAGACATCTGTAAAAAATCATGTGCAGTGTCGAAAAAAGTATACTCGAAAAAGTAGCATTGATGCTGTGAAAAGATGGCGCCAAAAAGAAGAAGCTGGTTCATCGAAAATAAGTCTTCCTCGTACTAGAGCAAGAGTAAGTGAACATTTTGCTTCAATGAGTGATGTTTATTTTGCGGCAATGAATTAATTGAAGAGTTGGAGAAGAAAAAAGTACTGCAGTACCATCGTAAGATTTTTAAAGTGACTACACAAAGACAGTATTCTAACTATAGCTAAAACTCGTTATGATGATGTAGCAAAAGCTGTTGCTGCTCGAATTGAATTTGAATATGATTTAGTCGCTGCATACTAATTGTAAATCTTCTAAATTGAAGCGTTTATTTTTTAAATAACCTTTTTCAAGAAATAAGTCAGTGACTTTGGAATGTCTGTGTATCAATATCTTCAAACATACGACCTGGTGGAGGATAATTAGAATTATCTATCACTGCACATTGAATATACTCTCGAATAATTGCTGCTGCAGCTTCTAAGATGCGAAATCGCTCTTCTTTTTTATCTGTTTTTCCGTACCAAGCTTGATTTAAAATATCATGGTGACTATCAATAAAACATACGAATGTTAATGATCCTGATTTTCCTGTAATAATAATTTTATCACCATACTCCAACTTCAATCGCATTTTAATGGTTCTGTTATCTATTGTTGAGTTTTTACAAATACTTTTTAATTCGTTTAATGTGAATTGACAATCATCGGTATTTTCAATATACTTAAATATTTTTCTCATCGAAATATTTGTAGCTTCATCTTGAGGACAACCCACTTTACCCCCAGTGGTCGGTTTCAAAAAAGAATTGTAGCAATCGTTATGATACTTAGCCTCGGCAGCAACAGCTTTGGCTACATCATCACAACGAGTTTAAGCTATAGTTAGAATACTGTCTTTGAACGAAAGTGTAGTCACTTTAAAAATCTTACGACAGTACTGCAGTGCTTTTTTCTTCTCCAACTCTTCATTCAATTCATTGCCGCAAAATAAACATCACTGATTGAGGCAAAATGTAGTTCAATCAGTGATGTTTATTTTGCGGCTAGTTCACTTGCTCTAGTTTGAGGAGGACTTATTTTTGATGAACCAGCATCTTCTTGTCTTTTTTCGGCATCAATGCTACTTTTTCGAGTATACTTTTTTCGACGCTGCACATGAATTTTTACAGATGTCTGGTCTTTCAGGTACTCCGAAAACCATCTCTTTCAATACTTGCATCAATTAATGCTTTCATGCCGCGATAACAGTAACAACTCCACTTTCAGTCAAAGATTGACTACAAACAAAGCAGAATTGCGCATTTTTTTTAAAAACAGTAAATGCACAATCTCTGTTAAATGAAAATAGGGGCAGAGTTTTTGACGTTCATTTAAATTCTAAGAATTTTATAATTTGTATGTATAAGACATAGGGACTCATATTTTTACTCGTAAAACGGTTCAAAAATGAATATAAGTATATTAACGTGCATATTACGAATAAAAATTTTTTTTTAAATATTTCAATCGCTATATCACGGAAATGGCAATACTTATGAAAAAAGTGTGAATACATTTTTTGTAGAGAATCGGATGCTCTACAATTTTGTCTGAACTATTTTTCCTGTAAAACTCACCGTTTAGCTGAAAAACGCGAAAAACCTATTTTTGCAAACTTTCAACATCAATAAAAAAAATGCACAAGGAGGATTGATGAGGACTTTTCACAATTCATTTATAATAGTATTCTGAACATTCATACCAATTTTCAGCTCTATGGGAATTTTTGTAACCTTCAAAGTCTTATTTGACTGGACTACAACAAGAATG